>OU785235.1:1250000-2500000 GCA_917051295.2 Erebia ligea | reverse complement strand
TAAGTCCTGAGATTAATGACGGCGCATTTATCCGGCGGCTTGCGGGAGTTTTCTGTTTACGCAAACTACGCCAAAGTCGGATAACCCGTTTTATTGATTCATCCAGTCGGCGACGTTGCCTTGATTTAACGTCGCTTGCACTGAATTAATTAGTTCTAGGTCAATTGTTTACAAGTTTGATTCTGTACAAACAAATTAAAGGAAAACATGGTAAAACATTAATATTATTTTATTTTGGTTGACTGCCTCATTGTTACATCATAAAATAAAAACAGAAACAAAAAAAAAATTAGTTTAAAAATTAGTTCCAATTTTGGCCACTGGAACAAAAAAATGCTGTGGGATAGGTACTAAAATTCTACATCAATGGCTGTGGGACTATATATATTGAAAATAACATTTATAAATAGGTCGGTATTCTTCATTCAGAAGTACCATTTAGCCAGATACTGAGTTGGGCTAAAATGAGAAAAAATTAAAAACATAAGCCGGGGTTAGAAATTTATAAAAATTAAAAACATAAGAACTGGTGATCTCGGTTTAGAAATTCCAAGTATAATTTTCTCAAGTTTTCTTTTAATATACGCAAAAACTCATTTCGGGTCGCGTAACTCAGCGATCCATATAATTATATTGTTGATGCCATCGGGCTGCCTTTCTTATTACTTTTTTAGGGATCCGTATAATTTTTTTTTGACCCACTACAAGTTAGCCTTTTACAGCGATCTCTGTGTCTAAGATGCAGTCTAAGATGGTAGCGGGCTAACTTGTTAGGGGTATGGCAGTTATATTATTAATGGGTTTCCACACGGCATCGTACCGGAACGCTATCTTGGCGGTACGATGGCGGCACGTATTTGAACCCTGATGTAGGTATAGTTTAATAAATAGGGTTACTACCATCGCATAAAGCATAATTGCATGTCCTTGACGTTCCTAAAAAAGAATTATAATTCTAAAACATAAACGTCAACAATATTAAAACAATACGGCTTTATGCGATGTTAGTACGAGTATGCTCCCAGGTGTTAGGTTCTAAACTATACCATTTTTAATATAAACTATTATTATAATGAGAAAAGATTTGTTTGATTGTTTTTTGTAAAACTCCAAAACTACTCAATCGATTTAAAAAATTCTTACATCTATAGAAGGCTACTTTATCAGCGAGTAACACAGGCTATATTTTATTTTGAATATGAGATCCTTACGAAAATTGCAATAATGTCGGAAATAAATAATAATTAAGTCGGAAAATATCATAGTATGCACCCCGGTAGAGTCATATATATGACTCTGCCATCCACATGCTTACTTTCGGTAACTATCTGTCTGTCTGTTTTGATGAAGTTGGGTATATTGCTTGCAACACAAGATTTCTCAAAAATGTAGGTAAGTCCACGAAAAGGAAAAATTCATTTCTAACTTCATAAAATTATTGAGCTAAATCAGCATTTCAAACTAAAGAGGCTATAGATTAATTTAACCAAATAACTATTGGTATGTTCATTTCCAAGCTACGGAACCTTCGGTGGAAGGGTTCAACTCGCGCTTGGCCGACTTTTTTTCATATTCCCAATACAAAAAGGGGAGAAACAAAAGTAATAAAATTCCGTCTTTGAAAATTCAGCAAAATATTATTATTTCTGATTGGGCCCGCGTGCTCATGAATTCGTAACGAACTTAACTTTCAGAAACAAAACGTGAGGGAAGTCGGCGGGCTACGTTATATCAGCTATAGGGTAGTCATTCAGATTTTTCCAAGATATTTCCGATTATGTAAACAAAAATTATGGAGATTTTTTTCTTTTTTTCGGCGCTGAGTTCGTGTTTGACCGCAATTTTAACACAGAGCACCTATAGCACAGATTAAGTAATACTTACATAAAGTAAAATATGATATTATTATAACTAGAGGCTTATAGTCCGTGCGACGAATTTTTGGGAATATATAATATCTGAATTTTTCCTGGTCTGGCCTGGTGGGAGGCTTCGGCCGTGGCTAGTTACCACCCTACTGGCAAAGACGTGCCGCCAAGCGATTTAGCGCTCCAGTACGATGCCGTGTAGAAACCGAATAGGGGTATGGGTTTAATAACTGCCAGCCCCTAACAGGTAAGCCCGCTACCATCTTAGACTAAATCATCGCTTACCATCAGGTGAGATCGCAGTCAAGGGCTAACTTGTAGAGAATAAAACAAAAACGAAAGAATTCCCATATCTAAGTATCTCGATATCCACCGGACATGACACGGGACCTGCACGCGGTGGTGATGACGTCACCCGCAGTGCGGACCCAACACTGGAGACGACACCCGGCCATCCGTAGCCTCCAAGGCAGGCCCTAGCCAATAGGCTAGAAGATAATCATCCGGGATATATAATGGGGATGATGACAACTCAATAAAATCAGCAACTCTTTATCAAACTTAGAAACGCGCTTCTAGTATGGAAGTTGTATGAAATTCAGAGTTGTGACGTCATCAAATTTAAACGTACTTTTTTTTCTTTACTCTATATTTTAAAATGGTCAAACTTAAAACTAACCGAGGATGTGAATTTTAGGTGTTTTGCAAGACCCTCTATTTAATAATCAGTTAAAAATAATTTATTTTTGATATAGACATCATCCCTATTACCCCGCGCCCCACCCGAGTAAGGAGGCCAGGTCTCGAAGGTCGTACGCCCATTCGAGAAAAGGCCCCGCACAACGAAAGATTAAAGAAGTCCCCTAGACGCGGCGATTAGTAGTCGTATATATATTAAAAGTCATAACCACTGCCAGAAACCACCGAACACGGGACTCCCAGTCGTCACAGATTTAAAAACCCGTTCCACAGTTGTTTTTTCATGACATCGGGGGGTCTTCACTACCATCGCATAAATCCGCATTGTTTTAATATTGTTAACGTTTGTGTTTTAGGATTACAATCATTATTTTAAAGACATCAAGGTACGTGACATTAAACTGACATGTTGAAATAATGCTGTGTACTGCTTTAGCGATGGTATATACCCCTCCGCTCCCCCCTCCCCTGTACCATTAAGGTGCGGATCCTGCACCGATACAACAACTGTCTCAGAACGTATGCATTAAAACACTTTGCCTAGAGGAAATCAGAAATTGCTTGTTACACTAGCCTTGGTGCTACTGAAAAATAAAAGAGGTTAATTAAGTATCCGGTACAAGATATAAGAAAAGGCGATATCTCAGTGGGATTTATAGTGTCCGTTCAAAATGCTACTTAAGCTAATATTATAAATGCGAAAGTGTGTTTGTTTGTTGGTTTGTCCTTCAACCACGCCACAACGGAGCAACAGATCGACGTGATACTTTGCATGGGTATAGTTGATGACCTGGAGAGTGACATAGGCTTTTTATCCCGGAAAATTAAGGAGTTTCCGCGGGAATAAATAAGACTTATACCACGCGGACGAAGGCGCGGGTACCAGCTAGTACTTCGATATTTTGATGAATTAGTTTTAATGTTTTATAATTTTTATTACAGTGCTTCACACACGAGGAAAGTTTCTAAACTTACTTAAATATACATATCAAAAATTTCGGAACCGGCAGGATTTGAACCTGCGTCTCTCTGGGAATCGCGCCATGAGCGTCTTGACCACTCGGCCACGGTTCACTTACCTGCCAGTGACGAAATTTGAGATATGCATCTTTAATCCAGTCTTTTTACGCGACTGTTAATGCCATCCATCCATCGTTTTAATGTGTTTAATCAATTTTTTATAGTATCCTGTGTGGCTTAGAGAGTTTGTATTTTAGAAACCTGTTGCTTGTGACTTAGACCATACATACAGCAGGCCATGAAATAGGGCGTTTAAATTAAACAAGGCCTCCTGATAATTTAAAGCTGTTTAAAGTTGTTTCCTTAATGAAGTAAAGTTTTCCCTTCTCACTGATATAACATAGCATCCGTGGCTGTGGGAAATCCTTCATTATTCATTTACTGTCCAGAACATAGTACTGGTTTAAGTTTTTTTGATTCCCGCGGGAACTCCTTAATTTTCCGGAATAAAAAGTAGCCTATGTCACTCTCCAGGTCCTCAACTATACCCATGCCAAAAATCACGTCGATCCGTTGCTCTGTTGCGGCGTGATTGAAGGACAAACCAACAAACAAACACACTTTCGCATTTATAATATTAGTATGATATGATTATTAAGAATTAATTTCATTATTATAATATTAAATGTGTAATATTAATAGCATATATGTGCTATTTCATACTTTAATCTATCTCTGTGACAAATTTCATCCAGATCCGTTCAGCCCACAGAACATATAATAGAGGTTAGAAAGGCCCTAGTGCAAATTTTGTACGGAAACCGCTGTCGCCGTTTTGATCCCACCATTCTTCACTACTACTAATCTAAACGAATACACACGAGAGTTCCCATGTGTGCGTGAGGCAGAAAAAAGCGCTGCGATTGGCGAAGCTACGCACACTAGTGAAACTTTAAACTTGCGCGTGTTGTCGTGTAAAACAGCAACATACGCTAGGGATTGACTAAAATATTTTTTATCGATGTTTATTTTTCGTACGGTCGACAGCATGTCAATATTCATATTGTTAACTTAAGTTGGTCTGTAGATTTTACTATTTTATTTTAAACTAGCTGATGCCCGCAACTTCGTCCGCGTGGACTAAGTTTTTTCGATTGCCGCGGGAACTCATTAATTTTCCGCGATAAAAAGTATGTAGGTATGTATATTCTTTATAGCTGATGCCCGCGACTTCGTCCGCGTGGAATAAGTTTTTCAGTTAATTTTCCAGGATAAAAAGTATCCTATATTACTATCCCACGGTATAATCCCCCTATAATGGTGAAACACGTACCTACTTCTTCATATTTTAACGAAAGCCCAAATGCTGTTTCATGGCTATAACTTGAGAAATTAAGGATTTTCATACAAACTCTCAACCCCTATTTCACCCCTTCGGGAGTGGAATTTTGAAAAACTGTGAAACACATATGTTTTCATTTTCAACCCGCAGCTCATATACCAAGTTTCATGGCTATAACTTGAGAAATTAAGGACTTTCATACAAACTTTCAACCCCTATTTCACCCCTTCGGGGGTAGAATTTCGGGATAAAAAGTATCCTATGTCCTACCTCGTAGTATGGGCTCAAATCGTGCCAAGTTTGAATTCATTCAGTAGTTTCGGCGTGATGCGCGGCCAAGATACAGACAGACAGATAAATATGAAAAAAATTACAGAAATTGGCTTCAGTATCGAATAATGAGTGACCTCCAAAAAAAATTTCAAAATATCTTCAATGTACAGAATTGGACCTGTTACAGTTTTATTATAAGTATAGATTAAAAAATGTATGGAGACATAATGATATTTCTTTTGCTTATAACTACTGTTTCTTTATAAGAAATAAATAAAATAAAAAAACAACTATGGTTTACAAATGGTTTTTATTTGAATACATCAACAATATTTAAAACACACTATACAACAAAACCAACAAACACAAAATACTATAACAATATTTCAAACATTTATGATTAAAATCTAAATCTGTAACTATCATTAAAAGTTCATAATAATAAACTCAGAAACAAATAAACTATTTATCGATACGGTGGAAAAATGCTACTCAGCCCTATCGACAAGTTACTCTTATTGGGTAATACCAGGTAACAAGTGGAGTTGATCGTTCATACGCACTACGCTTTACATTGCCGCTCGCGTACATGACTCTGTTGGAGCGCGTTGTTCGCACCAGCGATGTACATACAAATTTGCGATCCAGTCACACTAGTGAAGGAAAACATAATTTCTTTAGTATTTTCAATTAAATCATTTAAAATCAAGGTTTAATGTACTTACCGATTAAAAGATATCTTGCCATTAGTCACATTGACATTTTGGCTTCTAGCTCTGCAGGTTACTACCGCGCAAGAAGGCATTATAAACACTTTTTTGCGCGTAAAACTTCCCAAGACAGTCCGCGGCCGACTGAGGTGTGTTTTTGGTACGTTTGAGCGTTCGCTCAATATAGTGGCGCGCGTGACCCGCCCACATCGCCTTTCTAACCTCTATTATATGTTCTGTGGTTCAGCCGTTCTGGCGTGATAGAGTAACAAACATCCATCCATACATCCATCCATCCTAACTTTCGCATTTATAATAATATTAGCATAGGTAAATGCGATAGTTTGGATGGGTGGATGTTTGAGTCCCTGGGGCCGTGGAGTTTGAGTGGCAAAAACTAATTTCAAAAAAAATCACGCCTCCAGTCTATGGACAACATTTTTAGTAGAGTAGAAATTTTGGCGGATAAAGGTCACATTTCGTGGTATCGCAGTCAAGGGCGAACTTGTAGTCCATACTAATATTATAAATGCGAAAGTGTGTCCGTCTGTCTGTCTGTCGGTCTGCTACGCTTTCACGGCCCATCCGTTCAACCGATTTTAATGAAAATCGGTACAGGGATAGTTTGCATCCCGGGGAAGGATATAGACAAATCTTAATCCTCGAGAAACTTAATCCACGCTGACAAAGTCGCGGACATCATCTAATAATAAGAATGAATAGGATTTCTTAGAATTTTTAGGAAGTATACTTATCTTTTTTCTTTATATCAATGGTGCTGAATCCTCTTTTAATTAGAGGTCGCCTGTAATGATTTATTTTATGTGTAATTTGTAATTAATGTTATTAAAATACTAGATGATGCCCGCGACTTCGTCCGCGTGGTTTGAGGTTTTTTGATTCCCTCGGGAACTCCTTAATTTTCCGGGATAAAAAGTAGCCTATGTCCTTCCCCGGGATGTTACCTACCTCCATACCAAATTTCAGCAAAATCGGTTGAAAAGATGGGCCGGGAAAGCGTAGCAGACAGACAGACAGACAGACAGACAGACACACTTTCGCATTTATAATATTAGTATGGAAGTATGGATGTTGCACTCAAGATTTACGCTTTTGTTAGAATTGCTGACTTCTTTGGTAAGGCAAATTGCTGACATCTTCGAAAAAGGAGGCAGTTTTTTATATTCATCGCTTATTTTTTCCTATGAAGGCCGATTACTCAGATATTTCTTGACCAACTTACATATTTTTTTCTAGATTGTAGATACCGATATGTTAAACAAAAGCATTAACTTGTGAAATCCCTTGACATACAAGGAACAACAAAACTTAATCCATCCATACTTCCATACTAATATTATAAATGCGAAAGTGTGTGTATCTGTCTGTCTGTCTGTCTATCCGTCTGTCTGTCTGTCTGCTACGCTTTCACGGCCCATCTGTTCAACCGATTTGGATGAAATTTGGTACAGGGATGGGTTGTATCTCGGGGAAGGACATAGGCTACTTTTTAACCCGGAAAATTAAGGAGTTCCCGGAGGAATCAAAAAAAAAATTATCTACCCTAAAAAATAGTTTCTCGAGAAATCCTGTATGTAAAGAGATAATGTAAAGTTCCAGTAAGTATCTAAGCTGTAAAGTTAAGCGTGAGTTGTCTCATCCCCGCATTGCACACATTTCCTTTGAGTGGAAAATACAGAGCATTTCCCTGTGACATATTTATTTGTGATTGTGATAGCAATTTACGAGATTGTGCTAGAGCTTTACACTTTAAAGGGGCATTTGTTTAATAAAAGTTTGTCGCTTTAGGTTAAGAGCAACTAAATATTAATAAAAACCAAGTGGCTAACCACTTGTTTTTTTATTAAGCCTAGCCTAGCATAGTGATTCCGCGCCACGGTCAATTAGATGGTCAGACCAGCTGAGGGACAAATTTCACACCATATGCAAGACTGACCTCCGATAGAACCCGATGGAAAAATTTAATCCGCACAAGGTTGCAAAATCCCCAGGACCACGATCTTCAGCAATGAAGGAACGACTGGAGAGAGAGAGAGCCTAGTAATTAAAGGTATAGCCCCACTACAGAGGAACTACTGAAAATTTGCTAATACGCATTTGGCGAACGTATTGCTGAATCACCTATTATATGTAGGTACATCAAATGGAATCACGAATGTGTTTAATAACGGTACTTACCACACAATATGCTTGCCACCTAAAATACGCCCACATCCTCATTACGTCCGGCATTGGGAGGCCGTTTCGGCGTCTATTTGAATAACATTCATGAAGCAAATACCTACTGTTTATACCGAACTGTGGTAAAACACAGTTTATCGAACGTGCAGTTGGATCCTAAATCGTTGACCGCGGTCGATCACCAGTATATTTTATTCTTAGTTATAACTAAATAGTGAGTTAGTGAGCAGTTGAATCGAAGAGTTTTAGCGTTTAAACTTGGCATCGTACGCCGTATCTACTGCTTGTTTAATGGTCCGTCTTTACGGGAATATGGATAATACTGATTACTCTACGTCATAGACGCTGCTACGCTTTTTACTCATACACGCAAATGTATTTTTTGCGCAAATTGGCAACCGTCTTACTCGAGCCTTCGACAATTAATTATCGGCAATGGCAGAACTACAGCTAAAGAAGAATAGCTAAACTTCTCTGCACAGATGAACCCACCGGAACTGTATGTTAGCTAAGCTGTGATAATACCCGAGAACGAATACAAATACGTATCCGACTGAGTCCACAAATTTGCAATGTAATTCACTATTTATTACAAAAGGAGAATTTTCACGTAATTGAGTAATTATTTGTCATTCGCGGTAAAACGGTAAAATTAATTTGACGTATGAATCCATTATGATAATTTGACCAAGCTAATAGATACCAATCATACGTGACATGTAATTACCTATTATTTTCTATTTTTTTTAGCTATCTCTAGTATTTTATAGGCACCATGCATCTTTAATAATAATTATAACCGGGTCGGGTTAGGTCAGTTCATCTATTAGGCTTCTATAATTATTATGGGAGCCTAAAAGATGACCTGTCATGGCTTCGCACGGGTGGTTTAACCTTATGTACTGCCAAGAAAGGTTAACTCTACTTTTCTCTAAGCTATTAATGGTCCTTCGGACCGAAATTCGGCCACAGCGGCCAATTTCCAAAGATTAGCCATCTGCGCGGGAAATCTTATAGTGCACAAGTGTGTGTGCATACACAGGAGCACTCTCTGTTCCTTTACTCACGGAAAATCCAACACGACCGGTAAGAGATCAGTCGTAGGCTAATCTATTACACTGATAGCGATTGATATGCTGTTACCCGTTGAAATCTTCATAAAGAAATAACACATCACACATCTGACAGTATAAGCTTTTTAAAACAAAAAGAATTGTCAAAATTGGTTTTAATTTGACGAAGCTATGGAGTAAAATCCATACTAATATTATAAATGCGAAAATGTGTCTGCCCGTCTTAATCCACGCGGACGAAGTCGCGGGCATCGTCTAATAGTTAATAATATATCTTGCTAAAATAAAGCTATCATCGCTTAAAAGCACGTAACTACTTAGTCACATTAAAAGGTTTCGAGTACAAATATTTTCCCCTAATCCAATAAAACAAATCAGTAACACAGGTAAAGGCGTACTTGAGGTTTTAATCGAAACGTGGCCGAGCTTTTGGCTCGGTTTCGCCAAAGTTTTTGGAGTGTATCCAATTTAAGTAAAGTTTGCTCTAAGGCAAACACTAGTTTTGCCTACGTAAAGATCTGGTCAACGCGGCTGCGATGCGTGACGACAGTATCAGGCCAAGGGCCAAACTATATTATGTCTAGCATCATTTAGCTCGGTTTCAATTATTTTGGATCGGTTTGGAATCCTCATTATAATTCTTTTTTTTAAATTATTCAATAAAGGCTTACGCTTGACCACAACCACACCTTGAATATTTTTTAACAAAGTAAGTAGATCGCTGAGTCTTTTGTGTCTATGTAGATTATATAATTATTACTAGCGATCCGCCCCGGCTTCGCACGGGTAGCACTAATAATCCTAATCTATATAATATAAACTATCCTATCTCTCAAGTTAGATCGAACTGCACATGGTGTGCGAATTTTATTATAATCGGTTAAGTGGTTTAGAAGTCCATTGAGGACAAACATTGTGACACGAGATTTATATATATATAAGATATTAGTGCTAATCCTATTCACCTAAGAAACCTATAAACCTAGTAAACCTACTGACGATTACGTGTCACATACTTACTTGATTCTTCGCGTTCTACACCTACTGTTGCAGTACTTACCTACATTGTCTTACAACTGGATTATTTCTTATGTAATTAGTTAATACCAAATCGTTGCAGCTAGGCACTGAGGACAAACCTCTGTGGTTTTTTCGGTGTTTTTAGACTAAGCTTTTTGTATTGTATTTTGATTTGATAATAATAAAAAAAAAAAAAAAAAAAAAACCTGATCGGAAGTGATGATGCGGCCTAAGATGGGATGCGCTTGCCTAGAAGATGCCTATCCACTCTTGATTTAAAGATACCTTTGGTAGAGTGTTTCAGACCCTAGCCATGCAAATAAGGAATGATGACGCAAAGCGCTTTGTGCGTGTGGATGGTACGTTGACGACATAGGGGTGGAAACTCGCACGGTGTCTTGCGGTACGATGGTCTCTTTCTCATAGACATAATATATTGAAATGCATGAAATGATTCATGTTATGAACCAACATTAGTTGGTTATACTCGAAAAAAAAATCGGTTGCGAAAACCATAATGACATCCTGTCGTACTACTGCCGTTACACGCCGTTGAAGTTACGCGTTATGTCTGACCAAGGCCCTAGGGTATCGGTAGGAGCCAGGAGGGATATAAATTGCCGTTCCTCTGATTGAACACGGGGGAACCTGCCAAAAAACTCATAAATATGCAGGTAATGCGTTAATATGGATAAGCCTGCATTGTTACAGATATCCCGAAATTACTAGGAAATAGATAATTAATTCATAAAGGGCCATTTTCAGCAATATTGTTGTTGTAGGTACTATTAATTATTATATTCGTTGATAAACAATAATTATTACAGTTTGATTTGATTTCATTTGATCGTGTAATGCGATTCGATAAAAACTTCGATTATTATACTTTTAACAGCAACTGAACAATTTTCATTTTTAAATGAGTGCATAAATACCAGTACAAGTAAAATCGTAAAAGTAGTACCTATCAAAAGTATTATTTTCTAGGGCAAGGACTTCCAAATACCTGCCGACAATTTAGGCATCGATTAAACTATAGATTTTTTTGGTAGAGCTGATATTTTTTTTTAGATTTTAGTGTTTTTAATAATTTCTGTTAGTAGAGCATTCAAGAGAGTCAAATTCGAAAATTCAAATAGGAAGAAGTTGGTTTTAATCGAGTCTACATTTCCAAAATTCAATATTTGCTCAGCGAATATTCAGTCAAATCGTTACTAGTATTTGTCGGTGTCGATTGTTTGTTCAATTATCGAAATGGACGTCGGAACGGTCGTCGAGGATTTTAAATTTGATTGTGTGTACGCGGCCTAAATTGGCAAACACATTATACGAGGCAATAGAAATATCAATTCAATATAGATTTTAATTAAATTGCACGGACATTTTTATTGTTTTGTTGACTATGCTGGCCTCAGCACAAAGAATTCGATGACTTTTGCGAATTCAAATCAAATCAATATTTATTTATTCAATTTAGGTACACTGTACACTTATTGACGCCAGAAACTTATAAACACTTATAAATCGTCCGCGTGGATTGCGGTCTTTTGCTTCCCGCGCGAACTCTGCAATTTTCCGGGATAAAAAGTAGCCTATGTGTTATTCCAGACTATAATCTATCTCTATGCCAAATTTCATCCAGATTCGTTCAGCCGTTCTGGCGTGATTGAGTAACAAACATCCATCCATCCATAAATCCATACATCTAAACTTTCGCGTTTATAATATTAGTATAGATGATAGTGATAATCAATTACGGGATCTTAAAACTAAAGCTACGAGGGTTCCAAACGCGCCCTAGTCTGAAAAAAACCCACAACAAACTCAGGCGGGTTTTTTTAAACTCACAAACATCGTAGAACTATAATTAACAATTTTATTAATTAGCCGCAAGAACAATCTATACTAATAATAGGTCTATACCTATGAAATTGCCGTTTTGTATGGAATAAGTGAAAGTACTTATTTTTTCAAACTTTTTTATTTCTGTTATTCGTAGTAATCACCCATGCAATCGACGCATCTTTGCCAACGCATTGGCAGTTTATTGATGCCCTTCTTGTAAAAATCAGCTGGACGGGAGGCAACAAACTCTTCAAAGGCATTTTGTACTGCCTCTCGGGAATTAAATTTTTTACCCACTAAAAAGTTGTCTAAATTTTGGGAAAAGTAATAGTCGGTAGGTGCAAGGTCTGGTGAGTATGGCGGATGAGGGAGAGCTTCCAACCCCAGCTCTTGCAGCTTGGAGATTGTCTGTTGCGCAATATGGGGTCGCGCGTTGTCGTGAAGGAGCAGTGGGGACGACCGATTGACCAAAGCTGGTTGCAGATGTGCAAGCTTCTCCATCATTCTCTCCAGTTCTTCACAGTACACATCTGCAGTAATGCTCATGCCGTTTTGTAAAAAGCTGTGGTGAATCACACCCGCACTAGACCACCAAACAGTGACCATCACCTTTTTAGGGCTCATTTTTGGTTTAGGGCATTGCTTTGGTGCTGAACCAAGATCTAACCAACTTGCTGAGCGCTTTCGATTGTCGAACAGAATCCATTTTCGTCGTACGTAACAATTCGTTTCAAAATTCCTTCATTTCTTTGCCTGTTGAGCAGCGCAAGGCAGGTCTCGACGCGTACGTTGCGCTGGCGATCGTTAAGGTCGTGGGGCACCCATCTATCAAGCTTTTTTACCTTGCCAATTTGTCGCAAATGGATCAATATTGTTTTGATGCTTACATCAAAAGCTGCTGCTAGCTCAGCTGTAGATTGAGTTTCGTCAGCTTCCACAATCGCCTTTAATTCATTATTGTTGACCAAAGTCTCCGGACGACCACGAGCTTCATTTTTCAAGTCAAAATTTCCAGAACGGAACCGGGAAAACCAATAACGGGTTGTGCGTTCGTTTGTACAGTTCTCTCCGTAAACGTTTTTGATGTTACGTGCCGTTTGTGTCGCGTTGGTGCCACGACGGAACTCATATTCCATAATTACACGAATTTTTAAAGTATCCATTATGACGAAAAATGTTGAAATGTAATGAAAATACAACGCTAATCAAAAAACAAAAGACTGAGTTTGTAAAAAGAATGTCATGGTTTTAAAACAAAATTAATTTGAATTTAGAATACAGAGCCATTACAAACTTTTTTTTATTTTAAATGACCAGTACCTACTGAAGAAAGGCAATTTCATAGGTAAAGACCTAATATTATAAATGTGAAAGTTTGGATGGATGGATGAATGAATGGATAACTCAATCACGCCCCAACGGCTGAACGGATCTAGATGAAATTTGGCACAGAGATAGATTATAGTCTGGAATAACACATAGGCTACTTTTTATCCCTAAAAATTAAAGAGTTCCCGCGCGAACCAAAAAATCTCAATTCACTTATTATGAAAATTTTACTTGACAATGACTAACAAAATTTTGGTGGCTGCGTTTTTTTAGTGCAGGTTAGCCAGCTACCATCTTAGACTGCATAATCACTCACCACCCAGTGAAATCTCTCCACCAGGTAAGAGTCCGGCACTACCCAACGGGTAGTCGGGTCCATGAGGATAACCCCTGCCGTATATTTTTTTTAAAAAAGGTGAAATTACTAAAGTATACGCCCTGCTGTATAAATTAAAAAAATAAATTGGCAGTCATAGGAACTGCCGAGTGCCGATGGAAGTAAAGACGAATATTTAAGAAAAAAAACTTAAAAAAAAAAATAATAAAACAAAAAAATATAGGTATAAGCCTTAAAACTAAGGCATTAAAGTTTAATTACGAATGTAATATATTTATACATATTTAAGACCTTTTGTCTTCGTAACAACGCGAGCTCGGTGTTCCCGAGCATGTCGGTGTTCGCGAGCATGTCGGTGTTCGCGAGCATGTCGGAGCGAGCATGTCGATGACGGTGACGCGAATCCACAAGTTTACCCCCTACCAAAAAGTGCTCAACGTGGCTAAAGAAGTTTTCACTTCAAAAACGTGAAATTTCTCAAGTACCCCTGCTGTATAAATTTAAAAAAAAAGGTGAAATCTCTCAACACAAACCTTAACAAAAGTTGAGTGTAATTGTTATAAATTTCCGAGCTGAAAACTCTGTTTTACATTTTAACTGCACTAACATGGGGTAATTAGTATTTACGCTACGTTAGTACAAAAAAAAACAGTTGCATATAAATATTACACGTGTCACGTAACTTAAATACACGCGTTTAAATTAATTTCATGTGTTTACAAGTTTAATAAAAATATTTGAACGTTAAATTATTATTTTTTCATTATAGGCTTACGCTTGACCACAATCACACCTGCCCCCCAATCATGTAAGAATTACCGATGAAATCGTTAAAAATCTGCGGCAAAGTAAATAAACCATAACAGCATTAAATTAGAGCTCAATTTCGTGTACCCATTCTTATACGTTTAGGCATGTACGATACTCAAACGTATAAGAATGGATACGCGGAATTGAGCTCTAATTCAATGCAATTATGGTTTATATTACTTTGACCCTGCTCCTTTACCATTTGATGGACAATTCTTACATAATCGGGGGGCTGATGGGAAGTGATGATGCGGCCTTAGATGGGACGCGCTTGCCTAGAAGATAGGCTATTCACTCTTGATTTAAAGATACCCGGATTTTAATTGGTGGGAAACAGTTTTTGGTAGAATGTTCCAGACCCTAGCCATGCGAACAAGGAATTTAGACGCAAAGCGCTTCTTACGTGATAACATACCTACATAATATATTATGCCTGTATCATAGATTTTTTTATGTACCAAAGAGTGGAAGTGCTGCAGAATCCTGAGCAGTTCTGCAAACAAAATACATTAGTAGATATGCGCTCCGGTTTAGCTACTAACTGCCGAGATTTTGTATTGAATGTAATTTAAATTCTCTAATTAGGTATACTAATATTATAAATGCGAAAGTGTGTTTGTTTGTCCTTTAATCACGCCGTAGCGGATCGACGTGATTTTTTTTTGGAGTTGAGGACCTGGAGAGTGACTTATTCTACTTTTCATCCCGGAAAATTAAGGAGTTCCCACGGGAATAAAAAAAATCTTAAACCACAATCGTCAAATGTAAAGTAATGATTAAGCGACTCCGAGTGTGGCGTTTTAGTTTGGGCTGTTGTTGAGCACTGTTGAAGATCCCGGGTTCGATCCCTGACAGGGATCAGGGTCAATTTGGGAATTTATAATTTCTAAATTTCTAAATAAACAGCTTTTCTCACTGCCAAGGGTCACTGGTAGAGATCTCTTATTTAAGATATAAGTGTTTCCCTGTGCACTATGTTCAAGTAAACTTTGACAAGTGCTTTTGAATTGTCAAGTGAATCTACCACTGGTTCGGAATACTGATTCGGATTCGTATCAAACCACAGTTTTTTGCGCGCGCATTATAATCGCAAGTGCGTATACTAGTGTTACAGAAATGCGAAAAAAAAACGCGAGGTTTTTTTTCGCAGCCGCACTGCGCTACCTGCAGCTAAGCCTATGTTTAAATATTCATACAGTGGTTCGACGCCCATAGACACGGCTCTGTAGCTCCTAGAGGTACGGTGCTCATCGCCTATGGTTGAGAGAGATAAAAAACTACGTACAAAGAGTAAAGACATTACATATTCCTGCTAAGCGGCTACTGTACCGCTTGTTCTATCGCTTGTATGCTACTTGTTGGGATGTAAAACTGTGTGATAAAACCCTACATGTATCGTTGGCTTACGGCGAAAGAAAGTAATATAAGGAGTTTGTCAATAAAACGTATGCTTATGATAAAAGCTTACGGGTATTAAAGCGCCGTAGAATTTCACTCGAGCATGTCGTAACTCATAAGGCAGCTCTGTTATAGTCGTAAAATGTACCATATTAAAGCCTCTTGTACTGTACGCTTGCTTGCATACTAATATCATCCACGAGCGATGCGACAAATGTATAGGAACTCTTTTGGAACCATGTTCTCTCTCTCCCTTATCAACTCACTAGCTGATGCCCGCGACTTCGTCCGCGTGGATTGAGATTTTTTGGTTCCCGCGGGAACTCTTTAATTTTCCGGGATAAAAAGTAGCCTATGTGCTATTCCAGACTATAATGTGCCTGTGTGCCAAATTTCATCTGCAGATCCGTTCAGCCGTTCTGGCGTGATTGATAGGTAGTTATTCTAAGTTGTTCCCTTATTTTAGGAACGTCAAGGTACGTGACATCAAGCTGTCATTTTGAGTAATATTGTAAGTATTGCTTTAAGCGTTGCCAGTATGGCCCACAGAACACTTATACTCCTAGCGGAGGTATGGCCCCAGACGTTAAAGAAGTTGAAAACTAGATTATCCCTATCGGACTGTGTTATTGCGGATCTTGCGGCCAAGATCAAATAAAAGATAGGTAGGTACCTACCTATCCTTCAACGAATTACATCATTGTACTATGTTTAATCGTGCAAATAGCTTATCTTCCGCGGATTTCCTGTTCACGGTCGAACGCCTTGGATTCGAACTAACTATCCTCGTATTGTTCGCATTGTTACCATTATGCTCAGATTTTATTTTGCTCTAAGCTTTTTGTTTTGTATGAAAGCTTATTAAATGAGCTATTCAATTATTATTCGCGGGCATATGAGCTAGTTTAAAATAAAGGATACAAATGCTTTGTATTTGTAAACGTACATTATACATATTTGTATCATTAGTAACTACATTGAATAACACGAGATTATTATGTTTTGAACGCCGCCGCGCGGTTGTTCCGTCGTCCATATTTCATTTACAAAGCAATGCGGACAGATACGAGTACAAACAACCGGCCCGGATGAATACCTATACAAATTCCATACCCATTATTGGACTACAAACGCGAAACAGTTTGCGAATTTTTGAATGCCTATAATATGTCTGCTGCCCCCCTAGCATGGGCCGAGACAATTTTCTCCCCGAGGAAAGGATAAAAAGTTTATTCCTAAATAAATAAATAAAAACGCTAAATAACGGTGGGTAAATAGTCCCCCGAGTCCCCGTGAAATGTCAAACGGGGGATAAGCTTCTCCTGTCCCCTGTTGCCGTGCTCTGAGAAGTGGATAAGTTAATTTAATCTCTTGTCAGTGGATAAAATCGGGGGATAAATTTTTTATCTCCGGCCCATGCTAGCCCTGCTGGGGTGGTCAACGACTTATTAAATACTAGCTGATGCCCGCGACTTCGTCCGCGTGGTTTAATTTTTTTTGATTCCCGCGACAACTTCTTAATTTTCCTGGATAAAAAGTACGTCACTCTCCAGGTCCTCAGAATATATAGTTTATGTAGTATATTATAATATTATGTATTAATGTTGTTGCACTATCCCGCTTCATTGCATTTGATTCTTTATTTAAAGGTTGTCTGGAGGAGATCACTTTTAGTGATAAGACCGCCTTTGCGCACTAATTTCTTTTTGCTTGTTCGCTTTTTTTATTTCATTTTAATGTTTTGTTTGGCAATAAAGTATTTATCTATCTATCTATACCCATGCCAAAAATCACGTCCAAACAACAACAAACAAACACACTTTCGCATTTATAATATTAGTATGATAGGTGGTGAGTGATAAGTATGGTAGGTTTTCCCGGGTGCGAACTGCGAACCCAGCTTTGGGTGAATTTATAATTATTTATTAAATTCAGATTTTTAACTGGACTCATCGAATTGTAGGTATGAAAAAATGAAAAAAAAAACATTTTTAATTTTTTTTTTTGTTATTCTGATTTTTCTCTCTTCTGGACTCATCGAATAGGGATGTTGACAAATCAATCAAATCAGCAGCTCTTTATCATGCATAAAAACGCAGTTCTTTTAGGGAAGTTGTATGAAATTCACAGTTGTGTCGTCATAAAATTTCAACGCACTTTTTTTCTTTAATCTATATTTTAAAATGGTTATCACACTTAAAACTAACCGAGGATGTGAATATTAGGTCTTTTGGAAGACCCTCTATTTAATCATCAGTTAGAAATAATTTATTTTTCTCACCTCCGGGCGGAAAGCGTCAATTTTCCTCCCGCTGCGCTAAACGAAAATGCCGCTTTCCGCCTCCGTCGAGGAGAAAAATAGTATACACACCACGGGCAGTAAATAAGAAAGCCTCAGATCACATGTTTATTGACCTCGGCTTCGCCTCGGACAACAATTACATGTGATCTGAGACATTTCTTATTTTACTGCCCTAGATGTGTAATATACTATTTGATATAGGCAAATAAAGGCATCATCTATTATTCATTAAATTCAGATTTTTCTCTCTTCTAGACTTATCGAATTGTAGGTAAGTAATAAGTATAAATGTTACTTCAATACCTCGGGGGTTATTTTAAAATTTTTATTTATACTAATTATTAACATGGGCAACAACCCAATTGGAAGGCATTGGGAATAAGATTTCTGAAGAAGGTCTTGTCCTGAACAGTTTGTTAGTTCAAGAAATACACCGGAATGCTATCTGCTGCTTTAATATCTTTCTATATTTCCACCAATCACACGAAAATAACCTTTATAACTCGATAAATAGGGTTAGTTTTCAGTTTTGCAACTGAAAACTAACCCTATTTATCGAGTTATAAAGGTACGGTAGAGTAGAGCGGATATATTTCCATGCTAAGCTTCTTTAGAAAAGTTATTTTCACATGAAATACATTTTCCTACGTAATGTTGGTATAAAGTTTTAAAGCCGTGAAGGCAGAGTGGTTTAGGATTTGCAGAAAGGTATAGGTTATATTATGTGGGGATAAAAGCCTTCTACTCTATGCTATTCTATTCTGCAGTTCACTTTATGGTCTTTCTTCTCGGTAGGAATGGCATTCCGAACGGCGAACCAGCGGTAGAGTCACTTAAGAATTGGGGCAAATAATGATAATCTAAATATATAAAAAGCAAAGGTGACTGACTGACTGACTGACTGACTGACTGATCTATCAACGCACAGCTCTAACCATTAAGAAATATGTGTTTCACAGTTTTTGAAATTTGAGTGACGTAGGCTAAGTACTTTTTATCCCGGAAAATTGAGGAGTTCCCGTGGGAATTTAAAAAAATTATTCCACGCGGACGAAATCGCGGGCATCAGCTAGTTATTTTATATGAAACTCCTTGACAGTTGAGCGCTGTTCGATCCCCGGCAGAGTCAATTTGGGAACTTATAATTTCTGAATTTTCTCTGGTCTGTCCTGGTGGGAGGCTTCGGCCGTGGTTAGTTACCACCCTACCGGCAAAGACGTGTAGCCAATTGATTTAGCGTTACAGTACGATGCCGTGTAGAAACCGATTAGGGGTATGGGTTTAATATAACTGCCATACCTAAGACTGCATCATCACTTACCACCAGGGCTACCTTATAGTGGACTTCGTCCGCGTCGATTGAGGTTTTTTGGTTCCCGCGAACCAATAACTATTTGTTATTCCAGACTATAATCTATCTCTGTGCCAAATTTCATCCAGATCAGCCGTTCAGCCGTCCTGGCGTGATTGACTAACAAACATCCATCCATCCAAACTTTCGCATTTATAATAAGTATTAGTAATAGTTAAAAAAGCAACCCTATAATCTTATATTTATCTTCACTAGTTATAATATGATGCATTTATTTGAAACAATCCCAAGGAAACATTAAATCAAAGCAAAGTAGATTCATCGTTCATTTCCAAGTTTGGACGGAGAAATTTGTATCTTTGAGAGAACGCCTTTCAGTTGGATATTTTCCAAATAGTTCCTAAAAGTTTCCGAGCTCAGTGCTCTGAATGTTTGTTTTTCAAAATGATTAATTTAATTTACAAAAACTAAATATAGGTATTTTATATTTGCAAAGTGACATAAACAGTTGGTAAGTAGGTACAATAATTATATCAGATACCTAATAGTAAAGTCCCACAAGGCCAAAATAGGAAAAATAAAATAAAATGCCTGCAATAAGTATTGCCCAAAACTATGATAAAATACATTGCTATTTTATTTTAACAGGCACTGAATAAGAAAGACGAATACGCAGGAACTGAAGAATAATTATTAAGAATAGTATACAAATTGGCCGTCATAGGGACTGCTGATAGAAGTGAAAAAGAATATTTAAATTTTTATTTTTTATTTTTTTTATATATAAGTACTTACTTACTAACTTATTTTTTTTAATTAAAAAAAAATATTAAACCTTAAAACTAAGGTAGTTTAATTACGAATGTAGTATATTTATATTTAAGACCTTTTGTCTTGGTAACAACGCGAGCTTGTCGGTGACGGTGATGCGAATCCACAAGTTTGCCCCCTACCAAAAAGTGCTCAACGCGGCTAAAGAAGTTTTCACTTCAATAACTTGTACCTGAATAACGTCATGACCAAAGAAAGTCAACTTCGCTAACTTAAAGCGTTAGCCGATTCCGGCTTACTATCCCGGAAAATTAAGAAGTTCCCACGGGAATAACAATGCTTAATCCACGCGAACGAAGTCGCGGGCATCCTAGTTTAATAATATAAAAGCGTAGCTATTACAACATTTTCATAATACCTAAACATCTAGGCCAGGCACCAACCTAATATCTGCATGTCACAGCCTAAATATCTGAAAACTAAGCTAGAATTTAATATAAAATTTATGACAAGCGATCCAAGTGGATGGCATTCATATTTTGTGATATTACCTCACGCTTGTATGCGGAGACTGTGCTTTGGGGAGGAGGCAGAAATTTTGGCTAAATTGTGCAATAAAACCAATAAAGGTATATCCACATTCAAACTCACTCTTTTTTTTTTTTTTAAATGTAGACTAGCGCTTGGCTGCAATCAGACTTGCTAGCAAGTGGTGATGCAGCTGGTCTTTTTATTCAAATAAACTTATTAAAAGTGCTTTTGAATCGTCGGGTGAATCTAACACTGATTCGGAATGTTTTTACGCAAATAGGTTATGGTTTTACTTTGACCATTTATGGAGTAGTAGGACATTTTTCACCGTGAGTGACCCACCCTCTATTTCACCGTGAGGGACCCACCTTCTATTTACTTCCACCACCACCACTACAGCCCTTTTAACGTCCCACTGCTGGGCACAGGCCTCCTCTGGCCTCCTCTGGCCAGGCCTCCAGGCATAGGAGAGAGGGAATTAGAGCTTAGACCCACCACGCTGGGGGGCGAACTTTAACGACTATTAGATATCATGTTAGTGATAATAGCCGGGACCGACGGCTTAACGTGCTCTCCGATGCACGGGGGTGAAACACCGCCAACTTCCGAGAATTTCTAGTCAGAAAGACCCAATACTCAATTATGGCCCGACCCGGGACTCGAACCCGGGACCTCGTCGGCCGCAGTCGAACATAACAACCACTAGACCAACGAGGCAGTCTTACAACAAGTAGTAAGTACTTGACAAGTAGTAAATATAATAACTCAATGGTATTTGATCTGTGATCTGAAAACACCTGTTGCTCTTGTTGTATGATACCTACCACCATAGGAGTCTTACTGAATAAAGATCTTTTGCCGACTTATAATTTATTTATTTTATTCCGTACCATCTTTCTTTTCAACTGACTCCAGAATAGGAGGGGGTTTTCAATTCGACTGTATGTTTTTTTTGTATGTATCCGCCAATTATGAATCAATTTGATGATTCTTTTTTTGTTTGGTAGATCATACTTCAGAGGTGGTCCCATGTATCAGGGGAGACACGAGTCCGGCGCCTGTAAATTTTATCGAAATTGATTTAGATTAGATTAAGCTTTTTGATAAAATCAACAAAAAACAAAATATATTCCCAGATAATGTTTTTTACTTTTTAGTTTAAAGTCGCTTTTTTATTTAGATGAAAGCAAATAATTATTATCTTCTGATGTCATTGTTCTGTACCAAACCTAAAAAACCTTAACATTGAAAGGACATGCATAACTTATGCAGCTTAATAGACGAAGATCCCGCGACGATCAGACCTACGTTATTTTATTAAAGCTAAAATTAATTTAAATTAAAAAGCGTTAATAAAATACCGTACGTCTGATCGTCGCGGGATCTTACTCTATAAGGACAAATTATCTCTTGAAGAGATTTCTTCCAGATGCCCTAGAATATGAGAATAGAGAAACATGGAGAATACTGAGTAGTTAGGTACCTAAAAGGTGTATATTTCACATAGGTAAGTATATTTCACATTTATGGGCGGGCTAGTAGGTGGTACCACCGCCTCATACCTCCCGTAGATACCTTGTGGTACCACTAAACACCTAGGGGTGCGCCTCCCCCCCCGGCTACCACTATGGAGACTATAGACCCACTGGTCCAAAGCGATTTAGTCGAAAGGTTTGATAATATAATGGATAAGGAGGGTAGTTCGAGAACTTCTATCGAACATACGTGTTTTTACAACTCTCGTGTAAAATAATTCATTTTCATATTAAATAGTTAGTTACGGCCTTAATAAGTGGTGAAATTGTATTCATTGTATATAAAAATAAATAAGCAAAAAAATATATATTATTCTAACAATACGTACTTCTGTATAAATTAATGTATTTAATTAAATAGTTAGTTAATTAAATAGTTTCTACCAGGTACGTATAATATCATGAGGTATACTTCGCGCGCGAGTTGAATGTATGTGTCACCATACATTTGCTCTGCATTCAACTCGTGCGCGAACTATAGGTACTCGTATGTTTACGTATAATTTAAAGAAAAGTGACTAATCACTGTTAAGGCGGGCGTTTCCTCGTGCTCCTATCAGTTTGTCCTATTGATGGGAGCACGAGGAATAGTTCTTGCCATACACCTCGACCAATGGCAATGGCAGCCTGCCGAGAGTCAATATTTTACTAACGCGGCTAGGCTATAGGTACCTAATACCTTGTATTTCTTAGTGAGTATTAATAGACGGTGTTCCAAAATACTTGAAATTGAAATTGAAATTGAAGTATTTTGGAACACCGGTCCAAAGCGATTTAGTCGAAAGGTTTGATAATAAAAAAACATAATAAGAAAAAAATATATATTATTCTAACAATACGTACTTCTGTATAAATTAATGTATACAATCTATTTTAATGTAGACAAAAGTAAGAGTAAACAGTCACTACTATTAAAATAGTTTCTACCAGGTACGTATAATATCATGAGGTATACTTCGCGCGCGAGTTGAATGTATGTGTCACCATACATTTTGCTCTGCATTCAACTCGTGCGCGAACTATAGGTACTCGTATGTTTACGTATAACTTAAAGAAAAGTGACTTAATCACTGTCGGCACGTTAAGCCATCCACCTCGACCAATGGCAATGGCAGCCTGCCGAGAGTGAAGTCACTATTTTACTAACGCGGATAAGCTATAATACCTATATAAAGGACTCGCTACAAGTTTACTATTATTTGAGGTAAAGAACTCAATAAAAGGAATGTTGCAAAATTAAATTATTTCTTAGTGAGTCTTAGTAGACGGTGTTCCAAAATACATAAAATCCACGTCCTCTTTTGCAGTGGGTGCACGGGTAATCTAGAATTCCTTTTGCACCAACGAACGGGTGTTTATTTTTTAACTAATATAACATTAGCGTTAAAACTGTCATTATTTTGTATCCATCAGAATGGCGGGTGTAGGTTTTCCGATTACATTCAAACTTTACGGATTATAAGCAAGAATCGTGATTTGACGATTCCGCAGTAGATAAACGTAAGTTGGTTCTCCCTATGAATCTATACATAATTTATAACAATTATTTTAACGTTTAAACCATCGTGAGTGATATTTATAATAACTATAATTATATCTATACTATATATAAAAATAAACTAGTCGGGCATTTTCCGACAAAACATGTGAGTTACAACCGGTGGTATATTTATAGATATAATATAATATAATACCTACTTGAAACCTATTCCACTTTCAGTCTTCACAATATTTATGGCACTAAATACGTATTACAGTACTTAAATTTACAAATATGAGAGATGGCGTTATTTAATACACAAAATTTACATAGCGTGTACATTTTAATATTTTAGTTTTTGACATAACTGTAAGCTTGTATTATTAACTTCTTTCCACTCTTCTTAAGCTCTGTAACTTACAATACTACTCAATAAATAACATAACAACCGCTACTCATGTCTAGTCATTTCAACTGGTTGTAGTTACAGCTAAACGTTTCTTGTATTCACATAATGAAATCTTCCCTTTTTTATCTGGAGTGCTTTCATCGTTCATTTTTCTTTTCTTTTTATCCAAATCTGACCGGTCGAAAGCGTCTTTAATGAGCCACTCTGTTCTGTTATCAGCCGCTTTTTTTAAATTCGGGTAATCATATACTGAAGTCTCTAATAATATATCACATATTTCTGGAAAGGACAAGATAGGCAAGATTGCCGGAGAATATGTTTTTTCGGGTGGCTTTTTAGCCTCTGAATTACAATCCTTTACTTTCGATTTTTGTTCTGTATCAGTTGTTTCTTTTGTATTATTTAAAATATTTATATTTTCAGTCAGAGAAAGTTTAACGGGTGGTTTATCTACAGTTTTAGCTTCTGAAATTTTTACATTCTTGATGGAACTATTAATCTCTTTACCCATAGACTTATTGTAATGCCCTTTACCATTTGGAGTATTTTCTACGGCCGGAACTTCATTACTTGGATTTTTTATTTTACTGCAGCTTGTTTCTTTCCTATCTTTAATATTTACAACTCTATGTTTATCTTTCGGCGATGTATTTGAAATGTTTATTGGCAAGCATGGTGAATTTGGACGATAAGGAGGATGAGGAGGATAAGGAGGATTTGGACGTGGCGAATGTTGAAATTTTGGAGGTGGTGTCACCGTCCTAGAAATGTAAGAATTTCTTACAAATGTGCCGGCATTCATCAAACGATAAAAAATTGGATACTGATTGTTAGGAATGCCATTAAATTGATTGTAATTGGATGGAGCCTGCCATGGCCTTATTCGATGTGATCTTGGATAAGCCGTATGAGATGTCCTAGGGCTTAAGCAGATGTTTGTTTTAAATTCTTGTAATGGACGATTAGACACAACGCTTTGTATTGGAAATGTCGAAGAAAAGTTTTTATAACTACGTTGATTTGGGTTTGGCGCCATATTTAATAATACTGGAATTGTTTCACAAGGAACAGAGTCAATTTTACGTAAAAAATGCTCAGTATTTTTCTCTGTATTAAGTCTATCTGGTATATAGATATCCTTATTATGTGTATTAGATATATTGGCATTGATAATCGGGTCAAATTTAGGAAATGGTTGTGGTGGGACTGTCGGTGGCGCATTAAGTGAAAGATTAATATTCGGTTCTGTTGGTTCTATCACAATATTATTTTTATTGATAATGACTGGTACTGAAGGTTTTGTCTGAGAAAGAGGTGCTGTATTATTATTATCTTTACAAGGTTTATAACTATTTTCGTTCCTTTCAGTGAGTGTTTCTGGGTTTTTTTCTGGGTTAACTTCTAAAGGTGATTTAACTTGTGTTAACTTTACTGGTATGGTTTTTGTGTCCGCAGTTGTTTTATCGTTTTTGTCTTTATTCCCTGTTTTATTACCGAGCAAACGTGCATGATAGTGAGGAATAATTTTATCATCACTAAAAATAGATTTGCTACAAACTTTTAACAAGGGAGTATTTTCAGGACAAATTGAAGATACGGTATTGCGGCGTTTATTAGAAATTGATGCAGCTACTTTAGGCACAAATGAGGTAAGGACTTGATCGTCAATTATATTAATGACTTTCCTTTTCGTATCAAGAGGTTTTACACTACGACCAGGTTTATTGTTAGCATCTACACTTGACGTTGTGATATGACTACTAATTTTTGTATTAATGATTGCATTCATTTTATCTTTTGTCTGTTCAAAAGTTTTTTCATTATTTGTAAGTTTAGATAATGTAGCATCTTTTATAATTTTAAATTGATTATTACAATTTAGGTTGTCATTTTTTATTATCATAAACCTAGCATCACAGGTACCCGGTTTAGTCATACTATCAAATAAATTTAATTTTGTAATGTGATCATTATAATTTGGGACACCGTTTTTTCTCTTAACTTTCGTAACCTTTTCACTGGTACTACTTTTAGTAATTTGGCCTGCTGAAGATATGGTGTTACGGCGATTTTTTGAAATAGATGCCGCTACTTTTGGTGAAACTTGGTTAATTACTTGATCATCAGTACTTTTGCAGATTTTTTTTGTATCGGTTGGCTTGATAATTTTAGAACCTCCACTTGATACGTGATCATAAATATTTATATTACCGTTTTTTCGATTATGTATGAGTGGTTTAACAATCACATTCCCACATTGTGCAGTAATCTTAGCATCTTCACTTTTTGCAGCTTGTGTAATAATAGGAGCACTCATTTCGTGAATCATCATAGACTTACTCTTGTCTCTTGAATGCGTTTTTAAATTTTGATTCCGAGTTAACTCTTTTGTTGTTAATTTGGAATAATGTAAGTTATTATCGTCCAATCCTTTAAAATTTACCTCTTTTGTTATATTACGGGTTTTACTGGTCAATACATTCTTTTTCGATTCAATTGTTTTTTGTACAGATGGGATGTATAAAGATTTACTTCTACACACTTTTTTGGGTATTTTACTGTCTATTAGTTTATAAACACTGACTTCTTCTAAAGGTTTATGACAATTTTGGGTTGAAGCTTTACTGGTATTATTTGCACTTTTTGAGGCATTTTTTAAATCTGCATTACTGTTGCTACTTAAACTATTAGCGGTACCCGCAGTTTTTATGTTATCATATGCCTTACCAATAATTCTTTCATAAACATCACGTTCAGGAACTACTTTGACACTGCTAGGATCACCAACTTTATTTTTTATTTTTTTAGTAGTAGCATTTTGATTTATATCAGGAACATCATCAACTATTACATCTCTCTGAGAAATTTTCATACCAATTAAACCTGTATTGTTTTTAAAGTCCACATTTTTTTTCTTATTGGTATCACTTGAGTTGTTTTTTCTATTTATAGATTTAAATTGTTTTTCCTTATCCATCACTTCTTTATTCAAAGCACTATCCTCTTTTAAGAGCTTAACAGTGCCTTTCGATAGAGTTGGCCTTTCTTGTTGAATATTATTCCCAGGATCTTCACTTGAAATGTCGATTAATCCAGGATCTTCGATTGTACAAGCATCAATTGTTAAATCTGAAAAAAGAGGACAAAATATTATTTAACATTTATTTAACTAAAAATAGTACACATCAAGGTCTGTCCAATAAAAATAGCAAGAGCTATTGGTCTCTTATGTTATTTTTGGCTTCACTTGGGTGCAATCCATTCTAATCAAATAAATATTATAAATGCGAAAGTTTGGATGGATGTATGGATGTATGTTTGTTACTCAATCACGCCCCAACGGCTGAACGGATCTGGATGAAATTTGGCACAGAGATAGATTATAGTTTGGAATAACACATAGGCTACTTTTTATCCCGGAAAATTAAGGAGTTCCTGCGGGAAACGAAAAACCTCGATCCACGCGGACGAAGTCGCAGGCATCAGCTAGTAATATTATAAATGCGAAAGTATGTCTGTCAGTCTGCTACGCTTTCACGGCCCAACTACTCAACCGATTTTGATGAAATTCGGTACAGAGATAGTTTACATCCCGGGACAGGGGCTACTTTTTACACCGGAAAATTAAAAAGTTCCCGCGGGAATTAAAAAATATCAATCTACGCGGACGAAGTCGCGGGTATCATCTAGTCCTTAATACTTTCTTTATACTTAGTGCCCAGTATGGCTAGCATGCGCACTACGAGTAAAATTATGTCTACCCGTTATCTCTCCTGTCTACCGAAGCTAACATGGTTACTTGTCTCGTTACGCCAAAAGTAGAGATAAATAGTTATTTGTTATACAAGAGTGAAAAGTTGTTTTTTAACCGCGTGCTCAATTTTGATGACCGAGCAAGCGAAGGATTCTAAAATTGAATCACGAGCGCAGCGAGTGATTCAAAAATTAGAATCCTGAGCGTCAGCGAGGGAATCAAAAGAGCACGAGGTGAAAAATCTTTTCACTCGAGTGCAACACGTAACTTTTCAATTCACCTCAGCGAGGAAACGAGTGTGAGTTTTTAATAAATTAA
The DNA here is from genome assembly GCA_917051295.2 of Erebia ligea. Classification (NCBI taxonomy): domain Eukaryota; kingdom Metazoa; phylum Arthropoda; class Insecta; order Lepidoptera; family Nymphalidae; genus Erebia; species Erebia ligea. The sequence goes on along the minus strand of OU785235.1, from coordinate 2,471,722 downwards.
AAACGGTTGTATGGAAATTCGGCACCATAGAGGTAGAAGTAAATAGGTTTTAATGATATTTTGAATTCACAAACTTCATAGACGAGTGATATTTACTAACGTGCACACGATGTTCTAAATTCAATTTACTTTATCCTCAAGAGGATAATAACGGCTTTTGCATTCAGATATCGAAGAGTAAAAATACTCTTTCCGAGATGGTGGGATGAAAAGTAATATTACTTATCTGTGGTATTTTTCTCTACGAACCTTTACATGTCGACTATTTTTGTCTTGTAATATACCGCATTTTGTGCATGTATAAGGTAAATGAAAAATTTGCCGGCAACGACAACATCTCTCTCTCTCGTCGCGAGATAATCTCGTTGAGCGCATGCTAAGCACACAGGGGCCATACTGCCAACGCTTAAAGCCATATTGTTTCATTATTGACGACTTTAGTGTTGTAGAATTATAATCCGTATTTTAGGAACGTCAAGGTAGTAATATTGTGGTTCGCGACGTGACGTTCGAAGCCTGGGCGTAGACCCTGTGTCGGCTGTGGTGCTGACTGCGGCGAGCTGGAGTGGCTTCTACGTCACGATGGGAGCTTACTTATTTGATGTTAAGTTTAAATGAAACTTTCAGAATAAAAATTAAACTGAATATTAACACTGAATTTATGTTATGTATGTTCAAAATTACAATTAGTTCAAAAATAACTTGATGTTAAGAAAGGAGGCAGCAGGAATGATGGTTGGGAGTCTGGGCTGGTGTTTTATAATGCCTTTGTTACCATGTAGCATCTAGAGAGTGGGGCAGATTAGAAAACCAGAACACTTTTATGTTATTGCTTCCAATAAATTATTTCTACAATCTGCTACACGTGCCTACGCTAAGTGGTTAAACTAAGACCGTAGAAACTACAACTGGATCCATTGTTCAAAAAGGGGGCACATTACCATACCATGACTAGGTACGTGACATCAAACTGTCATTTTGTGTAACTTAAGTATTGTTCTAAGCGTTGGCAGTATGGCCCCAGAGTAGATAGTCCAGTCAAATAATATCTGAAATCAAAATTTTTGCACAACTTTGCATTTTTGATGAAATGTAGTTTTAATGATACAAAAACAATGTGTAAACGTTTTCATGCCTGCAACCCCCGGCAAGGGTTGAAAAAAAAATGTCAAAAGTGTTTATTCGCAATTACTCGGAAACGGTAAAAATTGGACAAAAAAGTTCTTGTAAAGAATATGTAAGTAGAATATGTATATCAAAAATGCAAAGTTGTGCCAAAATTTTGATTTCAGATCTTGTTTGACTGGACTAGGTATATAGAGAAAACTGCATGCAAAATGGGCGTAAGCTCCCCGCTGACATTGTGTCAGTCATTCAGTTTATCTTCAGAGCCCCTTAATTGTGTAAGGAAATCGTAATCGTAATCGTTTGTCAACCGTATACTTCGACCTGTATAAGGAGTTCATAGATGCCTGCACGTCAAAAAGCAATGTATGAGCTCCTTAAACAGTTCGAGTAATACGATTTAAGCTGTCAAATGATTACGTTTTGCTTAGACAATATTGATGGTCTGGTCTAGGAGGCTTGGACCATGGCTAAGCCCATCCTAAGCGATTTAAAAAAACCGGCCAAGTGCGAGTCAGACTCGCGCACCGAGGGTTCCGTACAAACCTGTAGTAAGTTTAAAATTATTAAAAAAACTACTTACCTACTATGATCTCATTCAAACCAATTTTCGATGGAAGTTTGCATGGTAATGTAAGATCATATATTTTTTTTAGTTTTATCATTCTCATATTTTAGAAGTTACAGGGGGGGGACACACATTTTACCACTTTGGAAGTGTCTCACGCGCAAACTATTCAGTTTAGAAAAAAATAATATTAGAAACCTCAATATCATTTTTGAAGACCTATCCATAGATACCCCACACGTATGGGTTTGATGAAAAAAAAATTTTAAGTTTCAGTTCCTAGTATGGGGAAGCCCCAAAATTTATTGTTTTCTTTTTTTGTGTGAAAATCTTAATGCGGTTCACAGAATACATCTACTTACCAAGTTTCAACAGTATAGTTCTTATAGTTTCGGAAAAAAGTGGCTGTGACATACGGACGGACAGACAGACAGACAGACGTCATGACGAATCCATAAGGGTTCCGTTTTTTGCCACTTGGCTACGGAACCCTAAAAACTTCATTGACCCACAAATTATCTAAGTATTTGGCGTTGCGCTGTCGGTTTCTACACGGCAGAAACCGATTAGGGTTACGCATTTAATATGACTGATAAACCAATTCAGCCCGCTACGATCTACCAGCTACTAGGTTAGATCGCTATCAAGGGACATGTAGAGGGTAGAAAAAATAAACTCAAAGGTGTGTAGTGTACTTTAAGTGTAGTGGGCACTAAAAGGGATTAGAACATTTTTGTACGGAGCCTGGTCTACCTACCGTTCCGCCATTTCTAGTGTGCAAAGTAGACAATTACAGTCGAGGTGCAAAGGGGTTTGAAACTTTGAATATTTCGGCCTACCAACCGTTACACTATTTTTATTGTTTCTCGAAATAGCCGCCACTCATAAAACCTGTATTAAACAATAGCTGGCATCAATAGAAGCTATTATTGTTTATAAAATGGATTTATTTTATTTGATTGATCATCAACTAGATGAATTAGAAAATTCTTCAGTAGGTACTAGTAGTAAGAAGAATTCCGCGTGTCTTTAAGGTTCGTGTTGATTATTTTGTCGATCTTGATGAAAGGGATTTTTTTTCCAGATTTCGCCTATCTAAAAATGCAGTTAACCATGTACAAGGTACATAATTTGATTAAACAAAATTATGCCTAAAACGCAAAGGTGAGTGATAGTTTTACTTTTAATTAGGTATTTATAAAGGTGAACTTGCAAAACCTACAAAATATAGTTGTGTACGTAAGTACCTACCTATACCTAATAGCCACTCGATCCTTTCTCACACGTGCGGCTGCTTCTATTGTTTCCGTGGTGTCAGCCCACCAATCGGCAACAGATGGCAACGTTTAACAGCTTCAGCGTTCAAGCGTTTAAAGTTCAATAGAAGCTGTTAAACGAGTTGTTATTCGGGACTTTGTTTTGTATTGTGAAACTGACAAAATTTACTTGTAGCTTTTACCTACTTGCTGATTAACGCTATTCGGGAAGTAATTAATCATTACTTGAAGATGGTGAATGAGGCCCAAACTCATTTAATACTTGCTTGTATTAATGCCAGCTATTGGTTAAAAGAGGTTTTATGCGTGGTGGCTATTTCGAGAAAAAATAAAAATAGTGTAACGGTTGGTAGGCCAAAATAGTCAAACCTTTGCACCTTGGCTGTAATTGTCTACTTTGCACACTAGGAACGTAAATTACTGTAATAATGCAGGAACTTACTGCTGATGTCAGAGTATCTCAACACCCTATCCTGCTCGTAATGGGACAGCCTTATCGGGTCATCCTGGGACTCGTCCTCTGAAGGCAGCATGATGCAAGCTAAAACAAACAACATATTTATTATAACTATACATAATAAAAATAAAATTATGTAGAACATAATTGTTGTAATGAGCGAACACGAGGAATACCGGCCTTAAGGTTTTTGTTACGCCGTAACAAATATTGTAAACTGTTATAATAAAATCTGTTATGTATACTTGTTTTTAAATAAAAATAAAATAAAATAATAATACCCGGATAAATTCACGTGTTCTGTCGGAAAAATGCCCGACTAGTTTCGAAGCCGTTCGGGGCCCATGAGCCGGGGTTCATGAGCCTGTTCGCGCGACGCGGCCGCTGCTCGACTGCGGTTCGCAAATCGTGCAGCTCTGTGCGATTGTTGAGGTGGGGGGGGGGAGGAGGTAATGCGTCTTCTCTAGTCGGTCATCAGACAGAACACGTGAGTTTATCCGGGTACTATGTATAGTTATAATGAATATCACTCACGATAATTTAAACGTTAAAACATATTTATTATTTACATCAGTCATTATATGTAGAAACTGATTAGGGTATGGGTTTAGTATTACTGCCATGCCCCTCACAGGTTAGCCCGCTACCATCTTAGACTGCATCATCACTTACCATCAGGTGAGATTACAGTCAAGGACTAACTTGTAGTGGAATAAAAAATACAATTTAAAAAATAACGACATACTAATATGCGAAAGTGTCTGTCTGTCAGTTTGTCTGTCTGTCTGCTACGCTTTCACGGCCTATCTTTTCAACCGATTTTGACGAAATTTGGTACAGAAATAGAATGCATCCGAAGGGAAGACATACTTAGGCTACTTTTTATTCCGGAAAATCAAAAATTTCCTTCTGGACTTTTCAAAAACCTAAATCCACGCCAATCAAAGATCCACGCAAATAAAGTCGCGGGCAGACTACTCTTAAGTGGTTCACCCAGAATATGATTCTCGCGTAGGACTTTAAACGGGGCATATGAATTTGTTGCATTTGTAACTATAATTTGTAACCATAGAGGTATAATAAGTGTCTGTAACTGCCTCGTTGGTCTAGTGGTTAGCATGTTCGACTACGGCCGACGAGGTCCCGGGTACGAGTCCTGGGTTGGGCCATAGCAAGGATTGCGATTTTCTGACTAGAAATTCTCAGTACTAGCCCGAAGTTAGGAAATTAGCGGTGTTTCACCCCCGTGCCTCGGAGAGCACGTAAAGCCGTCGGTCCTGCGCCTGATCTCTCTCCGGTCGTGTGGGATTCTCTGTCTCTCTCTCAACAGAGAGTGCACCTGTGTTTGCGCAAACACTTGTGCACTATAATATTATTATCTCCTGCGCAGTTGGCTTATCTCTCTGGAGATAGGCCGCCGTGGCTGAAATTCGGTCGGGAGGACATTCATTATGAATTTGTATGAGATTTTTTTAAATTTTTTATTCGAAACTATAAATACACTAACTTTTTGGGTTAATATTGATTTATTATGTAACAGAAACAAGATTGGCTGCAATTTTCTCCATGCAAATATTTTCCAAAGATTGCTCCAATATTTGTTTATTCACACCAACAACTTCCATACACTATAATTATGACAAAATATTTCCAACTTTTCCAGTAAGTATATTATGGTTGTCCATTAGGGATCATCCATAAAGTACCTACGTCACACCTTAAGGGGGAGGGAGCGGGTCGACGAAGTGTGAAATTGTGTGACAAGGGGTGGGAGAGGTCCTAAGTTTCATGACGTCACATTTCAAAATCTTATACAACCCAATAAAATTTGAACTACGAAAATCTGTAAGGTTTAAATTGTTTTGTTGGCGAGTTTGCTAGATGTTTCTAGATGTAAAATTGCAAGATATAATATGTGACGTCACACTAGGGAGGGGGGGTCTCACAAACGTAACCAACTGTAACAAGGACGGGGGAGGGGTCAAAAAATCATGAAATTAGTGTGACGTACTTTATGGATGACCCCTTACAGGTGTGACAATACTAAGTTCTACTGTGGTTCTACTTAGTGGATGTTCCGATATAAGCACTGCGAGCACTGTTCAGTGCTCTTACTGGGGACTTACAGTGCATTACAGTGCTCGCAGTGTATTTCGGAACACACCCTTAGTAATATGCATTATTTGACAATCAAATAAATATTATAAATGCGAAAGTTTGGATGGATGTATGGATGTATGGAATATGGATGTATGGATGTTTGTTACTCAATCACGTTCCAACGGCTGAACGGATCTGGATGAAATTTGGCACAGAAATAGATTATAGTCTGGAATAGCACATAGGCTACTTTTTATCCCGGAAAATTAAAGAGTTCCCGCGGAAACCAAAAAACCTCAATCCACGCGGACGAAGTCGCGGGCATCAGCTAGTAGATCCTATTTTTACAGACTTGTTCACAAAATAGATCAGTATACCTACCCATAGTATACCTAACTTAGAGAGTGTAAGAAAATTATTAAGTAGGTTTGCATAAAAATCCTATTGATATATCAATATATCTGTGTATCAATATGTATATTAATACTAGCTGATGCCCGCGACTTCGTCCACGTGGATCGAGGTTTTTCGGTTCCCGCGGGAACTCCTTAATTTTCCGGGATAAAAAGTAGCCTATGTGTTATTCCAGACTATAATCTATCTCTGTGCCAAATTTCATCCAGATCCGTTCAGCCGTTGTGGCGTGATTGAGTAACAAACATCCATACATCCATCCAAACTTTCGCATTTATACGGATAGTATTCAAACTTGACCATATTAATTATGAACCCACTGGACGTAGGTAAATCCGCCAATGTAATTACAAAAAAAAGTACATAATATACGAGTAAGTAAAAATTAAAAATAATAATGATAATACTGAAATTTAGATTTCAGATTTATTTCTTTGCATTTAACATGAACAATACAATAATTGGCATGTCACCCCGTTAGGGCATATGCAATTTGAGTGGCATGGGTACTTCGAAATTATTATTTTTGTCTATAATATTATTTCTATGTAGGTATTTAAATGTCATAAATTGAATAAATTAATCTATATGTCTAAAAAATAATAATTTCGAATAACATTTTCGTGTACAAAAGTTTGATAATTACTCTTCAATTTATGCCAGAAGGAAAGGATCAGTGATCGCTGAATTGATAACCAATAATTCTTTTTTTTTAAATAATAATTTCGAATAACAATTTCGTGGATTACAAAAATTTGATATCTAATGACTCTTCAATGTATACCAGAAGGTGTGGAAAGGATCAGTGATCGCTGAATTCAACAAAAAAAAAAGAATGAAATGAAATGAAAAAAAAGAAAGCTGAACCAACAATTCTTTTTTTAATTGAATCAGCTTATCATGGAAAATGTCCACTTCAATTTATATCCAAGAGCTTGCATAAAATAGTAATCCCATAAGTACAATAATTGATTTATATGTATTTATTTGGTCAAAAAAGTTAATTTATGTAGAATACACCCGCCATCGTGGCGTCAGAATGGCAGGTCACTTTAATTTCATATTCTCAATCTCAACATACGATAACGTACATTTATCCTTATCTTCGTACAATTTCGTACATTAATCGTACATTTATTCAGTAACTAGCTGATGCCCGCGACTTAGTCCGCGTGGATTGAGGTTTTTCGGTTCCCGCGGGAACTCTTTAATTTTCCGGGATAAAAAGTAGCCTATGTGCTATTCCAGACTATAATCTATCTCTGTGCCAAATTTCATCCAGATCCGTTCATCCGTTGGAGCGTGATTGAGTAACAAACATACATCCATACATACATCCATCCATCCAAACTTTCGCATTTATAATATTTATATGGATAGTCTGGATGTACTTAGTACTTACCTACTTATTTGGAAATCCTACACCCGCTATCAATGCTAAATGTATGCATTGGGTCTTTCCTGCATAGCTTTTTAATCACCAAGAAGCTTATAGTAGGTTAAACTCACTGATAAAAATATATTGAGGCTTATACAGTAAACATACGATCATATACATTTAAAATTGAGATTTAAAACATATTTTTTACACAAAAGTGGCACTCTTTCAACCGCGTACTGTTCCACTATGCAAATGTAAAGAAGGTAATAGGTTTTTATTTTTAAAAAATACCGTCTCGTTAAACATTTCATTCGGGCGTTTTAAAAATATTATCGTGATGACGTGAGTTCAGTGAACATTCTGCTCAAACCAATAAAATTAACTGTGATAATTCTTGTTTTTGCATGGTTTATGATTGGAAAACTGTTTTAATATTTTGACAAGACATTGCGTCATAAAAGAAAATAGGACTTTATCTGTGAAATTACTTCTGTGCTTGACGCTGAACGATGAACTGCGGGTTTTTGAAATACCTTCCAAATATTATATAAATTAATAGATTGCATTTTGTACAGAATCACGAATGTACTTATCTATTTATGAAAATAGACATGGACCTACATTAGGTATCATAATGTTTAACACACACACACACACACTATTAATAATATTTACTTAGGTAATTAATGTTTAATGTATATTATATGGAATCTTTACTAATATTCTGTGTGTCTGTCTGCTACGCTTTCACGGCCCAACTACTCAACCGATTTTGATATAATTTGGTACAGAGATAGGTTACATCCCGGGGAAGGATATATGCTACTTTTTAGCCCGGAAAATTTAAGAGTTCCCGCGGGAATCAAAAATATCAATCCACGGGGACGAAGTCGCGGGTATCATCTAGTTATTAATAATGTTACCTTCTATAGTAAAATATTGAGTTGCCTAAACTTAAGTTGCTCAGAAACTTTCACATTCATCAAACTTATTAGTTTTAGAGACTAACTTTGATAATTTCATCGTTGTCGTCAACCACATTTGGACATCTATAAGGTCTCTTTTATAAACTTCCACCCACAGACCATGTGCTTCGTAGGTGCTTCCACCATACTTCCACTCCAGAGGCTCCCTGCGACTCACTATATTTTTACTGCATGACAGACTAGCTATATTATATTTTACAATAATTAAAATTAAAAAAAATTAATAGGTACTTACCAGAGAAGCCCCGTAGCTGATGCGTTAATAATATTACAAAATGAACAGTAATTAATAACCCCGTCGATTGCATGACTGTTGGCGAAATGGTTGCAGCGTCGATTTGACACTTGACACCTTACGTTTCAATTTCAAAAAAAGACAAGCTAAGCGTTTTAAAAAATAGAACACACGTTCGGTATTTAAAAGTTGCTGTGTTTCAAAAATAAATAAAAGTAAGCTTCATGCTTGTAAAAAGGTATTGCTTGGTAGGTTATTGTGGGTTATTGGAGGTTTTGTCCTTCTATTAATATGTCTGTGGTTTTGTCATGTTCATGAAACCTCCACGCGAATCGGCCTTAGAATCGGCCACGTATTTCTGTCCAATCATTTATTTAACTTTTGGCAGCTCGATTCAATGATGTTAAGAGTTAATGTAGTTCTATAATAACATTTTTTGGAGTCGGTACCAATTAGCTGCATGAACCGTCTACCTACTCTTCATTATTGTTGACGTGACTCCACATTGGCACCGACTCCATTTTTTTAAAAAAATAAGTTTATTCCGGGGTTAACATGAAAAGGACAGTCATAGAAAATAATATTTAACACACGTCATAAGCAAGTGACCTTATCTCTCCACGCAGTTCGAACATTTTAGTATGATTGCCCGAGAATTAGGGTACGATTTGACCCGGTAGTCGTTAAAACTACAATGTAAAATCATAAAATTAAGTATTTTTTTTTTATTATTACAACGCATAAGTATGTCCGTCTATACATTTATACATGTACTAGCTGATGCCGGCGACTTCGTCTGCGTGGTTTGAGGGTTTTGGTTCCCGCGGAAAGTCTTTAATTTTCCGGGCTAAAAAATTTTCAAAAAAAAATAAAAACCGACTTCAAAAATCACAAACACTAAAAAGTAAAAAATAATTTAATTTATTATGTATACAAGAGTTAATTTAGTTCTATAATAACATTTTTTGGAGTCGGTACCAATTAGCCGCATGAACCGTCTACCTACTCTTCATTATTGTTGACGTGACTCCACATTGGCACCGACTCCAAAGAATGTTATTATAGAACTAAATTAACTCTTGTATACATAATAAATTAAATTATTTTTTACTTTTTAGTGTTTGTGATTTTTGAAGTCGGTTTTTATTTTTTTTTGAAAATTTTTTATTTCACAATTTTTAGTGGCCCCACTGTTTTAAAATACAGGATGTAACCAGAACGAGATATGCTATGCATGGTTAAAACATACTGTTTACAAGACTATCACACTGATCGCGAGCAATTTACTCTTATCCGTTGAGGAGTTCCATTATCTATCTTCGAAGATATTCATCAGATCTTCACCAAATTTATATGGGACCACTTCGAAAGTATACCCTTTCAAACAAAAAAAGAATTTTCAAAATCGGTCCAGGCGTCTTCGAGTAATCGGGGAACATACATAAAAAATAAAAAAAAAAAAGATTCCGACGAATTGAGAACCTCCTCCTTTTTTTGAAGTCGGTTAAAAAGAAGCCTATGTGCTATCCCAGAGTCCAGACTATAATCTATCTCTGTGCCAAATTTCAGCCAGATCCGTTCAGCCGTTCTGGCGCGATTGAGTAACAAACATCCATCCATCCATCCATGCATACATCCATCCATCCATCCATCCAAACTTTCGCATAATTTATAATACCTATTAGTATAGATTTAGTATAGATTACTAGATGATGTTTAGAGTGATTTTAATTGTGATGAGTGGATTAAACATTTTTGATTCCCGCGGGAACACTAATTATTCGATATGAAAAGTAGCCTCCGTCCATTCCCCGGGGATGCAACCCTAATTTGTCTAGGTATACCAAATGTCGCCAAAATCGGTTTGATTTATTTAGAAACTGACAAGCCGACAAATCTTGACGATATTTGCATCCTAGAAAAGCACATAGGACTTTATTTCCTCCAAGGAGGAAAAATTACTATAAGCTAAATCCATCCTTCCATATTATAAATGTGAAAGTGTGTCTGTCTGTAGGTATGTCTGTCTGTCTGTCTATCTGCTACGCTTTCCCGACCCATTATCTCAACTGATTTCGACGAAATTTGGTACAGAGGTAGGTTCTATCCCGGGGAAGGACATAGGCTACTTTTTATCCCGAAAAATTAAGGAGTTCCCTCGGGAATCGAAAAGCTTTAATCCACGCGAACGAAGTCGCGGGCATCATCTAGTAGTAAATACACGCGGTAGAAGTCGCAGGCATCAGCTAGTTAACGTTATGAACTCGACATTGCCCCCAACACTTTACGTCTCGAAAATATTGTTTTTTAAATATTGTTTTTAGTGCTGTATACTCCTTGTCCTTCGAGTGGGACCAATAAAAACGTCTACCTACGTACAGTCAATACCACGGGGCAAAGTCAATCATGTAAATAAAACAACTTAACGACATTTCAACTTTGCTAACAATATTTTCAATGTAGTTTATTACAAATCACACACAAACGTCTTATTTCCTGAAGTAGGTAACACATTATAGTTTATACTCAAAACCAATGATCTTATTTTCTTCTAAGATCATTGCTCAAAACTCATTCAATTTAAGCACTAAGAAGCTAATAATTTATCAAATATCTTGCAAGAATCGCAAAATAAAAACACAAACTAATTAATGACCTAGTTCAAAGGTCTTCAACCTTTTTGATGTCAAGGGCCAGAAACGTTTAGATTTTGGTTTAACCTAGGCCGCAAATCGCAATACAAGCGAAACATATTTTCTATCTATGTATTTTTATTTTGTTAGGTTATGAAAAAAAAACCAATTTATATGGTTTTTATTAAAATTTAATTAATATACAAAAATAAATAATATTCAACCAATGAGATGTCGGCACCATTGTTTACTCGTAACTAATCTATTCTTATTTTTTAATCTGTCCGAATAGTGACCAATGCAAATATCGGTGACTGATGATCCTTGCTAAGTTTTTCATTTGAGAATGAAAACCTGAAATCCTGATTCGAGAATGAAATAGCTACTCGCATATATAATATTATGTTCTGCCATAAAGTCAACGTAATTTTCAAAGCATGGTCTGGTTTTTTTTGGGAAAATCTGTAATGGAGACGTATTTTGCATTAAACTCGAGCAGACCTACATTTAATTCATCTTGCGAAAGCGGGTGCGGTGCATCTGTACCAACCTTGCATTATACCCCGAAAGCAGATGTTTGAGTGAAACAATAGAGATTTCGAAACAAATGGCCTGCGTTATTACTTGAACAACAGTCAGGTACCTACTAATTTGCCTAACTTGCTCACTGGTTTTAAATTATTGAATGTTTTCCTAAAAGTTGTACGACATTCTAGAAATAAAAAATTTTGCCAAGCAATCACTGGGCCGCCAGCAAAGCTTTCGCGGGCCGCAGGTGGCCCGCGGGCCGCGTGTTGAAGACCTCTGCTAGTTAATGGGTGTTTGACATATAGAAAATGCCCGCGACTTCGTCCGGGTGGATTAAGATTTTTTGATTCCCGCAGAAACTCCTTATAAAAAGTAGCCTATGTCCTTCCCCGGGTTAAACCCATCCCTGTACCAAATTACATCAAAATCGGTTGAACGTTTGGGCCGTGAAAGCGTAGCAGACAGACAGACAGACACACTTTCCCATTTATAATATTAGTATGGATCTATCTAGACTGTTAATAAGTTCGCCTTCAAGTGGGTTGGTCTTTCTACAATATAGGCAAGGCATTTAAAAATCGAATCGACATAAGCATAGATTAATTAATATACAACAATAGAAGTGAAGCCGTGATAGCCTAGTGGTTTAGACAACAGACCTGTACGGGCCAGGGTCGTGAGTTCGATCCCCGGGCCTCCAACTTTTCAAAGTTACATGCGTTTTAAGAAACTAAATTTCACTTGCTTCATACGGTGAAGTAAAATATCGTGAGGAATGCCCGCATGTCCGAGAGTTTTGAAGTGAAAACTTCTTTAGCCGCGTTGAGCACTTTTTGGTAGGGGGTAAACTTGTGGATTCGCGTTACCGACACCGACACCGACACCGACACCGTCACCTACGTTTGTTACGATGACAAAAGGTCTTAAATATTACATTCGTAATTAAACTGGAATGCCTTAGTTTTAAGGTTTATATTTATATTTTTTACTAGCTGATGCCCGCGACTTCGTCCGCGTGGATTTAGGTTTTTCGGTCCCGGCGGGAACTCTTTAATTTTCCGGGATAAAAAGTAGCCTATGTGCTATTCCAGACTATAATCTATCCCTGTGCCAAATTTCATCCAGATCCGTTCATCCGTTGGAGCGTGATTGAGTAACAAACATACATCCATACATACATCCATCCATCCAAACTTTCGCATTTATAATATTTATATTTGATTTTTTTTATTATTTTAAATATTCGTTTTCACTTCTATCGGCAGTCACTATGACTGCCAATGTTTTTTATCTCGAAGGTGTATGAAGGCAATCCGCACTTGACAAGCGTGGCGGACTATAGCCAAACCCTTCTCATTCCGAGAGGAGACTCTTGTTCAGTAGTGAGCCGGCAATAGGTTGATAAGTCTCATGTGTTTATTATAGTATAAAATTAACGCTCAGTACTGGACCGGGAGATGGATTAAGAAGAAAATCTGACACAGTTACCCCACTTTAACTATACGGGGTAAGTACAGAGTATAAAAAACAAAAGCGTCTGGATTTTCTAGTCTCTCATCCTCCTTTCACAGCAGATCGTAATTACGATAGGATACCAGCGGTAACTGACGTGAAAGGAATGAAAAACCTTCTTTCCGACATGCCCCGTTTCGGAATTGTGACGCGGGCCTTTTCAATGGATTCAAAGAACCCTGTCGGTGACATTTTGTTTTTACATCAAGTTGCCATCCCTATTTTTTCCTGGCTATTTTCCTTTTTTACAAGATTCTTTGGACGAGACAAAAAGATTACTAATGACTGTGGTGCTTATGACCTACTTGGGACAACCCTATGCGATTATAAGTACTGGGCAAGCAACTTTGACCCATGTCGGTAACTAGATGGGTGACTGGCTTTAAACTGTTGAAAGTATGGGCGTTTCCTTGTGGTCCTAGTAGTTTGCCCTACATGTAAGGCCAATAAGGAGGAATAGGGCTTCCACGTGGTCCTATCAATTTTCTCTATTATCTGTCATGTATTGTCAACGACGCTACCGGTCCACACCACTGGTAGTCTAGACTCTAGGCAATAAAGCTAGTGGACCCCAACAATAATTCCTCATCATGAGTTAAACGTAGGTAGGTATATTATAAATATCCAATAAAAAATCAGAATGGAAGAAAGGTTTTTATATGCTATACCCAATTGTAAGGTACACTATCGCGTAAACGCAGTTTAGGTTTGATGATAAAATCGGTTTAAATATCGATGTTCTGCATGATTATTTCGTTTGATTTTTCGGTTTTGAGTGTAAATATACTACCTAGTAATATGATGCGCGACGGTGGTGTTGGGGAAGCCTCGAAGCCTGGGTGTAGACCCTGTGTCGGCTGAGTTGACTGCGGCGAGCTGGTGCAGCTTCTTCGTCACGTTGGGAGCTTACTTATTTGATGTTAAATTTAAATGAAACTTTCAGAATAAAAATCAAACTAAATATTAACACTGATTTTATTTTATAAAATTGTTCGAAATTACAATTAGTTCAAAGAGAACTTGATGTTAAGAAAGGAGTCAGTAGAATGATTGCTGGGTCTGGGCTGGTGTTTTTTACATAGTGTTACCATGTAGCGTCTGGAGAGTGGGGCAGATCAGAAAACCAGAGCGTTTTTATGTTTATTGCTTCCAATAAGTTATTTCTATAATCTGCTACACAAGGCTACGCTTTAAGTCGTTAAATTAGGACCGTAGAAACTACATTGTAACATAATATACCAACCGGATTCATTGTTCAAAAAGAGGTCACATTACCATACCATTAGATCACGCGCGAGTTGAATGCAGAGTAAATGTATGGTGACACATACATTTAGTCTGCATTCAACTCGCGCGCGAACACCTATATTTTAAAAAGAAATGGAGAAAATATTCAGTCATAAATTTTAAGTTTTAGGTATAAAAACCTAACTTCCGCATGGTTTTTTTTTTTGGATATTTTTGTATAAGTTTTGGTTCATACCATACTACAACCCTGCCAAGTTTCAACGACTGAGGATTTAATGCGCGGGTCTCCATACAACGAACCGCCCCGTTGCCTAGACTAGGAGTGTCGTTTACAATTTGGTTATGGTAACGATAGAAAGACCTAAGACTATCGCATTAATAGGAGGTAGGTGGAAAAAAACACCCGATCCATCCGCCTCGGTTTTATATCATAGGCCCGTGCACATACGATCGACTAAACTGCAATTTTCTGAAGCTCAATAAAAAGTAGAAAAAAAAATGCTTACCTTAAAACCATGATGAAGCTTACTTAATCCGTTTGAAACTTGTAGTATGAAAATTCGAGACAGGATAAGTACCTAGGTAATAAGAATTAAATATTACTTTTAAAAAAATATGATTATCATAGCACTTTTTTAACGTTTAAACTATTTTCACTTTATTTCCTTACTTATGTAAAAGCTGTCAACACTGCATTTAGATTTTTTATATTACTTAGTATTTTGAAACAATTAATCGAACTGAATGAAAATATGTTTGTCTAAATTATTTATATGGGTTTATACTAATTAATTAATTATGTGGTGTACGTTAACAAACACAATAAGTAATTATTACTTAATCATTATTAGATATTATTGTAGTATTTTGTTTATTATCAATCACTAATTATTATTATAAGTGAAAAATAATAAACAAATACTGAAGTAAATTAGTGTAAACTATTTGAAATAGGAAAGTCAATATAAGATTTATAGATAAAAACAATTTTTCGGTCAGTTCCTAGACCTACCTAGAAATATCTTAAGTAGAACAAAATGGCACTCAAATAAAAAAATTCAAAATTGTTTTAGTCTTTATTTTTACCATAGTAATAATATGTACCTATCAAAGTAAATGAAGAAAACAATTATCACAACTTTCCCTTATTTACACGAATTATTTTATTTTTTAAACATAAGTACTTATTTTATTAAATTTCTAATTTTTGGGGTCTCATTATTCAAATAGAAAAGATTTTAAAACATTTTATTGCCCAACAAACGCTATAAAATGATTATTGTGATTTTAATGAATTCTTAAATTAGAATTACGTAATCAATATATTAAGGACGTTGGTAAAGATAAAATATGCATTGCATGTACCTACTTTAAAATTAATCTAATAACATCTAGATTCTAGATTATATTGTATGTAGCATTTTCCAAATAAATATTTACATTACTTTATTTTAATAATTGCTTTGATTAATAATGATTATTCTCTTATGTACAATAGATTCAAAAATCTATGGCGACATGGAATTTGAACAATTTTTTATTTATGTGAAAAATACCTAACTAAATCCCGTTTATATTTTAAACTACTAGGTTTTACGAAATAAACAGTATTTTATAGCAGTAGTGAAAAATATACCAGTCCATATGAAAATGGGCCATAAAGATTTAACAGAAAAATACACTTTTGCATTTTTAGTATCAATTATAATAAATCATACTATGCATTACCTAAAATAAAGACAAATAAGGTTTAAAATAAGCAATCATAGGAAAGTAGTAGCGTTTCTGTACGCTACAATTTTTTAAAATTACACTATTGTAATTTAAAAAAATGTATCTTACATAGGTACAAACATTAGGAATGGTATGAGACAGAAATACACAGAAAGCAAAACAAATAGACAGTGCAATGCGCATTTATTTTGAACCATTATGGATTTTTTTACTACAGTAGTTTATAATTACCTACTTCGGTTTATTTTTCATACCTCGACGCTAATCGGTACTCATTAGGTATAGGTTTGTTTGTAATGTACAAATTTTCCTTACATCTATCATAATAAACTGATTCTGACTCTAGAATCAGCTGGATGCAGGGTCATTGGGGTTCGCAGGTCGACGTCGAAAGGTCGCGTCCGCGGCGTGTGTGTCGCGGGGCGTATGCGCAGGTGTGGCAGCAGCTTTACCAGACACGTCTTCATCTGTATTATGGCGAATCTTTTACCTGGAACAGAACACAAAAAGTTTTGAGTTATCTATATAGGTACTATCTATCTTTACTAATATTATAAATGCAAAAGTTTTGATGGATGGGTGGATGTTTGTTACTCAATCACGCTAGAACAGCTGAACGGATCTGGATGATGGATGAAATATGGCACAGAGATGGATAACACATAGGCTACTTTTTATCCCGTAATATTAAAGAGTTCCCGCGGGAATCAAAAAAACACGCGGACCAAGTCACGGGCATCAGCTAGTAAGAACTATAAATATTTGCGTGTACCGAGAACTTATCATCAAATAACAATTCGAGTAACTGCATGGGGGTCTTAAAACGCTGATATTAATTTCCTCTTACTCGTTGCATAAACAATAAAGTGCTTATCAAGCTATGTTAAAACAATTGTTATCTAACATAATTAGGTAGAAAAAAATTGTTTAATTCGGTTCTGATTATAATTTTCTGTTTTTATCTTTTTATCCCGGAAAATTAAAGAGTTTCCGCGAGAATAAAAAAAACTTCATTCTTTTTTAGGGTTCCGTACCCAAAGGGTAAAAACGGGACCCTATTACTAAGACTCCGCTGTCTGTCTGTCTGTCTGTCTGTCTCCAGGCTGTATCTCATAAACCGTGATAGCTAGAAAGCTGAAATTTTCACAAATGATGTATTTCCGTTGCCGCTATAAACAACAAATACTAAAAATTAAAAAAATATATATATTAAGGGGGGTCCCCATACAATAAACGTGTTTTTTTCGTATTTTTTTGCTCAATATTAAAAACGGTAACAGGTAGACGGTTCAAATTTTCACAGAATATTAACTTGTATATTACCTTTCAAAATAAATAATTATATATCAATAAAGTAAATATTATAGGGGGGCTCCCATACAACAAACGTAATTTTTGTTTTTAATACGTCATAAATCGTAAAACTTACTACAGGTTTGTACGGAACCCTCGGTGCGCGAGTCCGACTCGCACTTGGCCGGTTTTTTTTTATCCACTACAAGTTAGCCCTTGACTGCGATCTCGCCTGATGGTAAGTGATGATGCAGTCTAAGATGGTAGCGGGCGGGGCATGGCAGTTGTATTAAACCTATACCCCTATTCGGTTTCTACACGGCATCGTACCGGAACGCTAAATCGCTTGGCGGTACGTCTTTGCCGGTAGGGAAAGACTTGGTCCGCCAAGCGATTCACGCGGACGAAGTCGCCGGGCATCATCTATAATTATTTATGTATACTAATTTTATAAATGCGAAAGTTTGGATGGCTGGATGGATGGATGTTTGTTACTCAATCACGCCACAGCGGCTAAACGGATCTGGATCAAATTTGGCACAGAGATAGATTATAGTCTGGAATAACACATAGGCTATACTTTTATCATTGAAAGTAGGTACCTAATTGACGTCAATAAGTGTAGGTACCTACAGTGTACCTAAATTGAATAAATGAATATTTGATTTGATTTTGATTATCTCGGAAAATTGGGATGATGAGTTGACCACTCAATCAAATCAGCAACTCTTTATCAAACTTAAAAACGCGCTTCTAGTATGGAAGTTGTATGAAATTCACAGTTGTGACGTCATAAAATTTCAACGCACTTTTTTTCTTTCATCTATATTTTAAAATGGTTATCAAACTTAAAACTAACCGAGGATGTGAATTTTAGGTCTTTTGGAAGATCCTCTATTTAATAATCAGTTAGAAATATTTTATTTTTGATATACCTAGGCATCATCCCTATTAAAGAGTTCCCGCGGAACCGGAAAATTTCAATCCACGCGGACGAAGTCGCGGGCATCAGCTAGTATTTTTATAATTTACCTACTCTCCAGCGTCACTAGTTCTATGAACTATATCCCCGGGTCGGTACTCAGTAGCGGCCTGGCAAGCAGGGCAACCGCCCGGGGCCTCGCTCTTGCAGGGGCCTCGCACCCTCGCGCTACAGCCCAAGTAGAAAAAGTCCCACCTATCAATAGGAAGTGAGCTACGAAGATCCAAACTAGTGCCAAACTACAATGCACTATCTATTCTATTTATTGATCTGAGATGCCAGTGCTGTCAACTGCGAAAGGTAAAAGAAAAGTGGACGAAAAATATGGACTATACAGTATACTCCACAAATATCTACCGCCCAGAGCCTCGCAATGGCTAAGGCCGCCCCTGTCGGTACTACAATGTTATAACTTGTTATAAGTTTTAACAGCACGAAAGCATTATTGTTGAGAATTCAGAAGCAATTGACTTGCGGAAACTCTCGGGGGCAGCAATTCAAGTTTGGCTAACATTAGTTTACCGTTATGTGCGTATTCAAATTGGTGCACACAAAACATAAAGCAGGGGTCCACATAATAAGTAACTTTGTTATTATAAGAGTTCAGGTGCTACCATAGCATAAAGCAATATTATTTTACTAGCTGATGAACACGACTTCGTCCGCGTTGATTGAGGTTTTTTGGTTCCCGCGGGATAAAAATTTAATTAATTTTATCCCGCGGGATAAAAAGTAGCTTATGTGCCATTCCAGACTATAATCTATCTCTGTGCCTATCCAGATCCGTTCAGCAGTTCTGGCGTGATTGAGTAACAAGCATCCATCCATCCAAACTTTCGCATTTATAATATTAAAGGATAGTATATTAGGCTTTTGACTTTACCTAGTCACGTGGTTTAAGAAATTGAGACGAATGGTGATAAACAAGTATTATTTTAATAGCTGTTGCCTGCGACTTCGTCCGCGTGGTTTAAGTTTTTTTATTCCCGCGGAAACTCCTTAATTTTCCGGGATAAAATGCCAATCCTATACCCATGCCGAAAATCGCGTCGAACTGTTTCTCCGTTGCGACGTTATTGAAGGACAAACCAACGAACAAACACACTTTTGTATTTATAATATTAGTATGATATTTTAGCGACGTCATAGTACGTCATATAAAAAGCAATATTAAAATAATATTGATTTAATGCGATGGTAGTAAGCTTACAGATGTCCTATAGCCCTATTTAGTCGGAAAATGGGGCTGATTCTGTAGTGCACAATCTCTAAACTAAACTAAAATAGCAGCTTTAAATCTAGTTCCGTCCCTTTCCGTAGGGAGTATTATGAAAGGGTTAGCAATATTTGTAATGCTCTAATTTTAGTTTAGTTTAAGAGATTGTGCACTACAGAATCAGCCCCAATATCGTCTCATCTGAGAGCTTCCGTGGCGTGCGCTGCGTAAATAGTAAAAGTTGCACGAAAACAATGTATGGTGGAATTGTTCCTCTCAAAAAGATCTGAACAAAATCCGTGATAGCATATATCTATATTTTAATGTTGTCTCACAATAACCATTTTTATGATTTTCAAATTTGGTGTAAAACAAAGCTTTACATGACATTAAACTGACGTTTTTCCTGACATTAAACTTATTCATCCTTCAAAAAATCATAATAAAATGGTTGGTTCATCTCAAGTATTTAATATAGACCAAATTTTTTTTTATCCACTACAAGTTAGCCCTTGACTGCGATCTCACCTGATGGTAAGTGATGATGCAGCCTAAAATGGTAGCGGGCTAATCTGCTAGGCGCATAGCAGTTATATTCAACCCATACCCCTATAATCGGTTTCTACACGGCATCGTACCGGAACGGTAAATCGCTTGGCGGCATGTCTATGCCGGTAGGGTGGTGACTAGCCACGGCCGAAGCCTCCCACTAGGCAAATTCACCCTTTACACCATTTAATTTAGATGAATATCTTAGAAGATATCATAGAAATGAATTATCTTTAAGTATCTCTATTCTCTATATCTAAAAATCAATTGCTGTTCGTTTGTCTCGCTAAAACTCGAGAACGGCTGGGCCGATTTAGATGTAATTTTTTGAGTGTGTTTGTGTGGGTCCCGGGATGGTTTATATTCACAATTGGGCCCGATAGGGGGCGCTGCAATCGGGTTCTAGCTTCAAGGCCGGACAACGTCTGCCGGGCCCACTTGTTTTAAATAAAAAGGCTAAATCTTACCAATACAATATCTCGGTCCGTCGCCGAAGGGCGCGTACACACCGGGCGGCGGCGGCGCGTTTTTTGAGTGCCAGCGCTCGGGGATGAAACTTAACGCGTTTTCAAAGTACTGAAATTTAAAAAAAAATTAGATTATTTCATCCATTTTTTTTTATTTTTATTGCGTGATAGACTTGCGCTTGACGTCAATCATGCTTAGTGCAAAGCAATGATGAGGTCTAGGTTGGAATGCGCTTGCCTAGAAGCCATCTTTGGAAAACCAATGAAATTGTAATAGGTAGGTAAAGATTTTACGGGTCCGGACTCCGCATCCCGGGTGCGTCACCTCTAATTATTAAATATAATATAACTAGCTAATGCCCGCGAATTGAGGTTTTTTGGTTCCCGCGGGAACTCTTTAATTTTCCGGGATAAAAAGTAGCCTATGTGTTATTCGAGACTATAATCTATCTCTGTGCCAAATTTCATCCAGATCCGTTCAGCCGTTGGGGCGTGACTGAGTAGGTACCTAACAAACATTCATCCATTCATTCATCCATCATCCAAAATTTCGCATTTATAATATTAGTATAGATGTGGGTTACATTTACATATTTTACAACTAATCAAATCGGTTACTTTTTTAATACGTGCTTAGTATGGGATTTTGTATGAAAGACTGAATTGTGACGGCATCGAAGGTCGACGCAATTTTGTACTCTGGTCGATAGTTTTTAATGGTTATTAAACACAAAACTAGCAGAGGACGTGAATATTACGACTTTCGGGAGATCCTTTATTTAATAATCATTAAAAAATAATATATTTCACTACTAGTCACAATATACCCAATTTTGACCACCGCGCCGGTCCAGATAAGTTTGCGTAACGTATTTGGTCCTTTTTTTTATTTTTATTTAATAATAGATAAAACGCCTATCTCAACGCCTAACTCAAGCGATTAACAGATCCGTGAAGTTACCTATGGACAATGGTAAGTAGTCCATAGGTAAATTTTATAACAAACGCGGTGGCAAAAAAAAATTAAATTAATTAATTTAAAAATAGCCTGGTCAGGATTTTGATAGGCAAGCTATTTTAGGCGTATTTATCTATTATTAAATTTTAAAAAAATATGTTTCATATACTGTTTAACAGATCGGTGAAGGTCGTAGTGTATCCGGCTCTTAGACCAATTATAATACCCACTCACCAGTTCATCCCTGTGCAGTCCCATGGTGGGGAACACCACTATGGTGCCGCTCTCTACCACCACATTGGTTCCCGGAATGGTATAGTCCCTGGTGCACATCCGCTGGATGGTAGGAAACGGTGGATAGAGGCGCAGCGTCTCTGAAAACATAATGAGCGATTTGTAAAGGGGTGTGAATATTTTTGTCTACCAAACGTTCCGCCATTTTTATTTTTTGCCGAAATAGCGACCACTCCTAATACCTGTATTAAACAATCGCTGGCATTAACACAAGTATTATATGATACAAAATCTTCCTAAAGTTTCCGAGAGTTAATCTATCAAAGTTATAATCTACTCGATGATGGAAACACAAGTAGAGCTTTGATAGTTTATATCTCGGAAAACCTGACCTGACTTAACCCTGCCGGGGATCGAACCCTGGACATCCGGGTTATTACCTGGCTCACCCATGCGCCAGGGAGTCGACAGGTCGAATTTACATTATAACGTTTGCATATATCGTATCGCAACCGAAGACGAGCTCTTGTTTTATCCTTTCTGTCATTCCCATAAGCAAATCTTACTTTATTTCCTTGCTGATATAGTATATTGTGTGCTTAGGGGTGAAACAAGACTATTTTAGAGGAGGGTGAAGCTGCCTGCCTGAGCGAAGCAAGGGCTGGCATCACCCGAAATCTGAAATCGTGTTTCATCCCGTGGCGCACACACTATTTGTCATATAATCTGCATTAAAAGTGCGAGCTTTAAAATTGTATTTCTTATTTAAGTATTTTAGTTGCTAGGTTGTTGATTACAAATATCATATCTATCAGCCCCCTTATCATGTAAGAATGTCCGATCAAAACGTTAAAGTTCGCCGTCAAAGTTTATAAACCATAACAGCATAAAATTAGAGCTCAATTTCGTGTATCCATTCTTATACGTTCGAGTATCGTTCATACCTAAACGTATAAGAATGGGCAGACGAAATTGAGCTCTAATTCAATGCAGTTATGGTTTATTTTACTTTGACAAAAATCTTTAACGTTTGATGAACAATTCTTACGTAATCGGGGGGCTGTTTAGTTGATGGGCAAAATGACAATTAAAAAGGTTTGAAATAAACAAAAGATACTCTGACAGGATTGAAAGGAGGGAGGGAGGGTAGAAAATGGTTTTCTACCCGCTGCATGACGTATTCGTCAGGAATTGACTAGTTTCAGGTGGCTCAACAGGCGTTGAAACTTGCATTTTCAATGCAGGTTATATGAAAAAGTTGTAATCTTCCATTCTTATCTAATAGTCTTTCATATAGTTCTGGCCATAGAGGTATAATATCATATTGGTTCTGACCTTGTATGACCATGTCCATGTAAGTCAGATCCTGCAACGCTTCAGAACTCATTCTCCCATCATACTTCTCCATCACTTCTCTGATCTCTGCTCTCATCTTCTCCTGTACTTCTGGATGCGCGGCCAGTTCCAGGAAAAGAAAGGCCAGGGTGGAGGAAGTGGTCTCGTAACCACCGAGGAAGATTATGAACGCATTCGCTGCTATTATCATGTCAGCTGTGAGAAGAGAACATTTTGTATTTTAAGCAGAGTAAGTATTAAAAAAACTTCTACTTATTAAAATTAAGGGAAACTTTTGTACGTACCTAATACTGAATATCTGTTGTTCTAGAACTTACAAAAGGTCGGACTGACAGACACACTTTTGCATTTATTATGTACTAGACCAGTGGCGTGCAGTCCATAGAGGCATAAAAGAACTGCTTACCCAAATAAAAATACGTCAATGCTCCATTTCCATGAAAACTTTTAGTAAATTGGTGTTCTAACCAACTAATGCCTACCCCAGCTTCAAAACCTGTGCACGCCACTGTACTAGATGATACCCGTGACTTCGTCCGCATGGATTTGATCCCCACTCCAGCTTTCCGCTCCACTTTCCCCGAAAAAGCCCTTCCCCGTTATGCAACCAACCTTTGTATGTAGACAGACAAACAGACAGATAGTGTGGATTAAGTGAGGTTATCTATTCTTACTTACTAATATAATAAATGCGAAAGTTTGGACGGATGGATGGATGGATGTTTGTTACTCAATCACGCCCCAACGGCAGAACGGATCTGGATGAAATTTGGCACAGAGATAGATTATAGTCTGGAATAGCACATAAGTATTTTTTATCCCGGAAAATTAAAGAGTTCCCGCGAGAATTAAAAAAAACTTAATCCACTCGGACGAAGTCTTGGGCGTCATCTAGTTAAATAATATAGCAGACATTTAGTCAGTATAATCTAGTCAGAGCAACGTTCCAGTTAGCTTCAGGCGAAAGCTTTATCCAGTGAATAACGTTTCGCAGCTGTTACAAATCCAATACCGAGTTGCTGGCCCGCGGACATGCCTTTACTTACAAGTTACCTACATACTGCGATATCTACTTGCTAACTAAGTTTGGCATAGCCACATAATATAGTTTGGTATAGCTTGATACTCGTAGTATGGATGTTTTCATCCAAAAATAACGACTCCTTTACGCGAATATAAAAAACTTCGAAATTTCTTATTAAAACCCTATGAATGACCGTATAACCCGTAGTTTTTTCCGTGGTGTCACCTGAATCAGGGTTCAGGCTGAAAATCAGCGCTGTATGGTTAGTGCTTGCACTGAACATACAGCATTATGCTGAGCCTGGACCATTTTTCGGGCTGTGCCATGCGTGATTCGTTGCTGTTTAGATTCTAGATCTTGTTCAGATCGTTAAGGTGCAGGGGTGATCTACCTCTTTAGGTAGGTATACTTGTAATGTATGGCACAATTTGAAAATAAATGTTTTTTCTTTCTTTCTTTCTATGATATTTCAAAGTTAAAACCTAAATCATACTGATATTATAAATGCAATAGTGTTTTTGTTTGTTGGTTTGTCCTTCAATCACGTCGCAACGGAGCAATGGATCGACGTGATTATTTGCATGGATTTAGTTGAGGACCTGGGGAGTGACATAGGCTACTTTTTATCGCAGAAAAAATAGGAGATCCTGTGGGAATTTTGGTTCATTTTATTACTCGCTAATTATTATCTGTTAAAATCTAGTCAGCTCTGCCAATAAAATCCCGAGGGAAGATCGGTCAGTCGAAGGGAAGATTTGATGACGATGGTGAAATAAGTAGAAGACTGGGTACTTACTGATGATAAAGTTTTCCTTATCGCTGTTATTTTTGTCCTCGCTCTGTAAAGCCATCATCATATCTATGAAGTCGCCACGTTTTTCCTGTGCGCCTGAAATATTTAATAAAAAAATTCAATTCAATTGGGTACTTGACTATAGATACCAGTCAAATCAGCAACTTTTATTGTGATAAAAGTCCTCAAAACACGCGCTTAGTTGGGTCACAGAATATATTAGGTCTTTACCTATGAAATTGCCGTTTTGTATGGAATAAGTGAAAGTACTGTAAAGTGAATAAGGATAGTAAAAGTACTGTAAGTGAATAAGGAAGCTTGGCAATGATTTGCTCAAATGGCTCTGATAGTTCCTTAGTTATGATTTGTGAGATGGTGATAATAAAAAAAATAAAAAAACCCGGCTGAGTTTGTTGTGGGCTCTTCTCAGACCAGGGCGCGTTTGGAACCCTCGTAGCTTTAGTTTTAAGATACCGTAACTGATTATCACCATTATGTTTTATATGTAAGTAATTTTTTACGTCAATAAGTGTACAGTGTACCTATATTGAATAAATGAATTGAATCTTGAATCTTGAATCTTGTACTTATTTTTTCAAACTCTTTTATATCTGTTATTCGAAGTAATCACCCCATGCAATCGACGCATCTTTGCCAACGCATTGGCAGTTTATTGATGCCCTTCTTGTAAAAATCAGCTGGACGGAAGGCAACAAACTCTTCAAAGGCATTTTGTACTGCCTCTCGGGAATTGAATTTTTTACCCACAAAAATAAATTATTTCGAACTGATTATTAAATAGAGGGTCTTCCAAAAGACCTAAAATTCACATCCCCAGTAAGTTTTAAGTTTGATTACCATTTTAAAATATAGATTAAAGAAAAAAGTGCGTTGAAATTTTATGACGTCACAACTGTGAATTTCATACAACTTCCATACTAGAAGTGCGTTTTTAAGTTTGATAAAGAGTTGCTGATTTGATTGAGTTGTCATCATCCCTATTAGAAACGAGGAAGCAAATCGCTTCGTACGCATCTCGCGGACCCACAGTTTACTTTTCGGCTCTTAGAAAGACTTACATTTGGAGTAAGTAAAATGTTTAAATACAATTACGGTGACCGCTTGATTGGCCGCTTGTTTGACTTCGCCTCGGTTTGATTGCAATCGATACAGACCCAAACGCCAATTTCTTTTATTACTTTGATTCTACTATTTTATCTGCTGATAAGGGCTAAATTCAATTGTTATTTGAAAATTTTTAGAGCGATTTTGCCTTAACATGTCTTTGTATTGGTTAATACGTAGTCTACTTATTCTAAACTGATGCTGCCGTCTAATTTTTTGCATGTTCTCATCATTTAAAATACATGGTCAACTTAGTATTCTAAACTGAGGCCCGATTGTGTACGCAAATCGTAATCATTTGACAGCTTAAAACGTATTACTCGAACTGTTTAAGGAGTTCATACATGCTTTTTGACGTGCAGGCATCTATGAACTCCTTAAACAGGTCGAATTATCCGGTTGACAAACGATAACGATTACGATATCCTTACATAATCGAGGGGCTGATTCTAAATATCTAATAGATATTTAAGAATATCTAAAAATAAATAATAATAAGATATTTAGAAGAAGAAAGAAGAGAAGGATGTACAGCCCATTCATGAACTGAAAAATTAAAACGGAAGTTGCGCTTATAACAAATTATTGTCAACGGTCACAATATGTCTTAGAATAAGAACATTGCAGCAATCTGCGTCTATTTCTAACTTTTTTGCTAGTTTAGTTTTAGTAGTATAATTGAGTGTAATTTACACGTAGTTACAATGAATGCTGCGGCTCATAAAGATAACAATCTAAGTAAATTTACCGTTTTGTCTCTCCTTCATGACGTTGCAGACAATGTTGTAGAAGAAATCGTGAGTCTTTTTCGGAATTATGCGTATCTTGAAGAATAAGACGAACGCGGGCCAGAGGTGACGCATGGTCCTGAAAAGATTGTCTTTAGTTGATAAAGGTTTCATAAAAGGAATCATTTAAGAATAAGAGGATTTTGGTAACTTAATTATATTATAGTACTAGCTGATGCCCGCGACTACGTCCGCGTGGATTGAGGTTTTTTGGTTCCCGCAGGAACTCCTTAATTTTCCGGGATAAAAAGTAGCCTACGTGTTAATCCAGACTATAATCTATCTCTGTGCCAAATTTCACCCAGATCCGTTCAGCCGTTCGGGCGTGATTGAGTAACAAACATCCATCCATACATCCATACATCCATCCAAACTTTCGAATTTATAATATTTTTTTGACTAGCTGATGCCCGCGACTTCGTCCGCGTGGATTGAGGTTTTTCGGTTCCCGCGGGAACTCTTTAATTTTCCGGGATAAAAAGTAGCCTATGTGCTATTCCAGACTACAATCTATCTCTGTGCCAAATTTCATCCAGATCCGTTCAGCCGTTAGAGCGTGATTGAGTAACAAACATCCATACATCCATACATCCATACATCCATACATCCATCCAAACTTTCGCATTTATAATATTTATTTGATTTACTACAAATACAACATCATCGAAACAGATCGTTTTTTTTAAATAGTAAGAAGAGTAAAATATTAGGTAAATTAATTTAGGCTAGCTAGCTTTAATTTCTATTGTATTGTTTTCAATCAATGTTGCCATTTAACTCTGATAAACTTATGTGTGACGCAATATTGAAAGTAAGTAGCTTGGCAAGAACAAAATAGAGAAATATGAAGAAACAAATAAATTAATAATTATTAAGGTTAAAACTTACATTTAAATATTGCTAAATACCGGCAAAGCCTAAGTGAGCATTACGCTATCATGCTGCGTAAATACAAATTATTACTAAGTGTGTGGGTTTCATAATAACTGACATACCCTTTCCAGTTGAACTGGCTTCCATCTTAGACTGCATCGTCAATAACTATCAAGAAAGATTGGAACGCAGTCAAGGGCTTTGTAAACATTTAAAAAATAGTACAAAACGGAGATGGCTTAGAAGTTAGAAATGTGTTGAATAATTAATGTATTATAATATACAGAATCATTAGCATCAAGTCAAATAGCTGTCTGTCGGTATTCTACAGGATATATTTCGGAGAGTGTGCCCAAGAACTGTTCGATCTGGTTCCTCCGTCACCTTTTTATTATCGAACCGCAAGGCATCGACAAGGTCTGCACCCTTACGCAGTCGAAATTCCGCGGGCTCGTACGAAGCGATTTGCTTCCTCGTTTCTAATTCGAACCGCTAGGATATGGAATGCCCTTCCGGCTTCCGTTTTCCCCTCCTCTTTTAATATAGGTACTTTCAAATCAAGAGTGAATAGGCATCTTCTAGGCAAGCGCGCTCCACCTTAGGCTGCATCACCACTTGCAAGCAAGTCTGATTGCAGCCAAGCGCTGGCCAATACATTTAAAAAAAAAAAAAAAAAATACTAGATTTGCTCAAAAAGTTTGGTCAAATGCTCGAAGACTCAAAATCATTTGCGATTCGGGCAAAAAAAACTACTTACTTTTCAAATATATTAGCGAACGTCAATTCATAGAACGCGCCCAGGGCTACCGCAAAGGGGTCGCTAGGGTTATCCATCACATGGCTCTTCACGCCAAACGCACATGGCACTATCGCGTCTGCTGTATAACCTCCCACTAGCTCATCTGAGTCTACTATTCTAGAATATTCTATGTTGTTGTTCTCTGTACAGTTATCTTCGCTTATTTCTTTTAATTCATCTCCATTTTTATATTGATTACGGTTATTTGTATCTTCTGGGTGCAAACCATTAAATTTCTCTTTACTGTGTTCACTGTAATTATTCTGTACATATGAACTTTCTTTGCTATAGTATGTTATATTTTCTATTTGATTCTGTTTATTTGAATTCACTATTCCATTGTTTACATTTTCTATATCTTCATCCAATTTACTAACTTTATGTTTGTCATTTTCATTTAACTTACTACCGTAATTTCTATAATTATTATTTACCAGCTTATGTTTATTAGACTCATTTGATGTGTCTAAAAGTTTCTTTACTCGTAAAACGAAGTCGTTCGCTGTGTTTTCAATGAGTGGTAACATTCCTTTTAGTTTGATAGGTCTGAAAAGAAAACGAATAAATGTTAATAAAATCCTTATTGATCTCGATAGTCATTTTTAAATGCGCTTATGAACAATAACAGCATTCTAATAATACAAGATAAAGCCACATAATATATTCAGGTTTGTAAAAATCCCGTAGGATAATTTCATTTTCGAGGATAAAAATTAACCTAGGTATTTAAACGAATTCAATCACGAAAATACTTAGCTCCGTTGCGAATTGCGACGTACGAGTATGTACATAAGAACGAAGTAACAAACGCAACAATATCGCTTAGATTAATATATTAATAGATAAAAAAACATTTAGCATCCTATAATATAGCATAGCAACGCGTGAACGCGTGCAGATAGTGATATCTATGCCGAGCGATATTGATAAGCTTTATAATATTAGCTACTTAAATGATAAATATTATGGAGTAGTCTGAATATATTCATAAACTTTCCATCCAGCATGGTTACTTTGGCAAGCATTTGCAAAACACTCCGGTTTCCGGGCAGTTTCGTCAAACCGCGTGGGGTAAATGCACTATGCATCACTGTTGACCTTCCATAATGCATTTTCCCGGCGTTAAATCAGGCTCCGCTCATTATTCCGACACGATAATCCGCTATTTGTAAAGGTCCAGATGGTTTTGCGATTGAATTCATTTCGATATTGCTACTATTACTATTAAAAGAGGTGAAAGAAACTATACAATGTTTTTTTTTTAAATTCACTACATTTTAGCTCTTGACTCAGCTTATCCTAGAAGTAAGGTACTCGTAGGTAGTAAGGTGGGTCCTAGAAGTGCTGTATGCAGTCAAATACTCACGAGAATGCTAGTTAAATATTGAGGGGTATTCCAATGAATATCCTCCCCTAGGTTATATTGTCATCGAGGAAGTTTACTCACGAGAATATAGGCGATATCTTCGCCCGAAGCCTCTTCCACTCGTTGCCGCGTAGATACAGCACGGACTCGGCGAGGGGGTCCAGCTTCTTGTCGAAGAAGAACCCCCGGTCCGTGAAGTGCGCGAAGTCGTTGACGCACACCCGCCTCACCAGCTCGGGGTCGCATATCACGAGCGTGCGCCGGTAGAACTGGTGGATGCCTGGAACCACGTGAATAGGGATGATGACTATATCTATCTATCTGTATATATAAAAATCAATTGCTGTTCTTTTGTCTCGCTAAAACTCGAGAACGGCTGGGCCGATTTAGATGGAATTTTTTGAGTGTGTTTGTGTGGGTCCCGGGATGGTTTATATTCACAATGGGACCCGATAGGGGGCGCTGCAATCGGGTTCTAGCTTCAAGGCAGGACAACGTCTGCCGGGCCCACTAGTCAAAAATAAATTATTTCTAACTGATTCTTAAATAGAGGTTCTTCCAAAAGACCTATAATTCCCATACCCGGGATGGTTTATATTCACAACTAGCTGATGCCCGCGACTTCGTCCGAGTGATTTAAGTTTTTTGATTCCCGCGGAAACTCCGTAATTTTCCGGGATAAAAAGTAGCCTATGTGACTTTCCAGGTCCTCAACTATACCCATGCCAAAAATCTTGATTCGATCTCGTCGATCCGTTGCTCCGTTGCGGCGTGATTGAAGGACAAACCAACAAACAAATTACTATGATTAGAGTAGTAGTATAGTATGATTGGACCCGGTAGGGGGCGCTGCAATCGGATTCGAGGTTCAGGGCAGGACAGTCTGCCGGGCCCACTATAGTCAACCAATAGAAAGTTGAGCATGCCTCAATAAATGCCCGTATGCGCCGTAAATATTTTGGGATTTATTTATTTCTGAATTTCTCTGTTCTGTGTCTGGTGGGAGGGTTACCCGTGACTAGTTACCACCAAGGTAACGGCAAAGACGTGATGGCAAGCGTTTGAGGATCGATGCCGTGTAGAAACCGATTAGGGGTATAATGCCACAGTACCCCTAACAGGTTAGCCCGCTACATTTAAAAAAAAAATTAAATTTAAAATGGAGGAAGCTTTAGTGACTATCAAATATCAATACGTAGCCTTTTCTTCAGATTCTTGTCTAGATCTGTGTGTTCTTAATAGGGTAAACGACATCGTTTCCGCAGGTCCTTATATTTAATCCGATATACAGTTAATTACACGTTACAATTATTAAATTGTGCAAGTTTTGAACAAAGTCGGATTGTCACTTTCATTATAGGCGGTATTTTATACCCCAGCAGAAAATTTAAGGTCCCGCAGGAACAACCCGAGCAGTCGAATTTGCAGACAGCTAGTAAGTGCTAGTATAAGTAAGTAGTTATAATAATACCCACACGTGGTGTTACAAGCGGTTATTGCATATTACGTCAATCGAGCAATCATTATTCATGACTCGTGTCTGTATTCTGTAATATCGGATCGGTGAAACTTGGTGGAAGGTTATTCTAACTAATCTATATGTAAAAAAAAAACCGGCCAAGTACGAGTCGGACTCGCGCACCGAGGGTTCCGTACAAACCTGTAGTAAGTTTTACGATTTATGACGTATTAAAAATAAAAATTACGTTTGTGGTATGAGAGCCCCCCTTTAATATTTACTTTATTGATATTTAATTATTTATTTTGAAAGGTAATATACAAGTTAATATTCTGTGAAAATTTGAACCGTCTACCTGTTACCGTTTTTAATATTGAGCAAAAAAATACGAAAAAAACACGTTTATTGTATGGGGACCCCCCTTAATATATATATATTTTTAATTTTTAGTATTTGTTGTTATAGCGGCAACGGAAATACGTCATTTGTGACAATTTCAGCTTTCTAGCTATCACGGTTTATGAGATACAGCCTGGAGACAGACAGACAGACAGACAGACAGACAGACAGACAGACAGACAGACAGACAGACAGACAGACAGCGGAGTCTTAGTAATAGGGTCCCGTTTTTACCCTTTGGGTACGGAACCCTAATAAAAATGAATCCCTATTTCCCTAGGTCACGGCATCACGCGTGAACGGTTTGACCAATTTCGCTAATTCTTTTTTTGTTGTGTTTATTTGGACCCCAGGATGGTTTATATTCACAATTGGACCCGGTAGGCGGCGCTGCAATCGGGTTCGAGGTTCAGGGCAGGACAAAGTCTGCCGGGCCCACTAGTCCTAGCATAAAAATACCTAAGTACTTATTAAGTTACTAGAAATCTTAACTTTCGTAACCTCAACGACGCAGCAAGATCGCAAGATAAGTCCCATTGCATTCAGGTTAGCCCACTAACATCTTAGACTGCATTATCATTTAACGTCGCAGTCAAGGGCTAACTTGTATTTGAATAAAAATATAAAATAAAAAGTCGGATTCAACTCGTAATTATTGAGTAAAATGCATTGATGTAGAATTTTAGTACCTGTAAAATGCGTTTTAATGTGATGTGTTGATGACAAAATATGTTGACCGCGGCCTCTTTAGACCAGGGTAGAAGCCTTTAAAAATAATAAAAAGTGAAAAAAAATAATAGTAGGATGAAACCCATTAGAAAAGGAGGGGAATATTATAAAAATGAAAGGAAAAATAATTTACGGGCGATCTGAGGTCGGGAAGGGGATGGGGGGGGGGGGGGGGGGGGTTTAAGGGTAAAAAACGGTTTTTCTCGATTTCCGGCAAAACTAAAAGTCCTATCGAAAAAAAACAAATGGCAAAGTTGTAGGTAATAAAAAGATCTAAAACTTTTGTATTTACACTTTTTTCACATAACCTCAAAATTTAAGGGAAAAATTCAAAAAACCAAGTTTTTGATTTTTTATTTTTATCTTTTACAAAAATTTGTTTTTTTTAACGAAATTTGGTGAAAAATTACCTTTTTATGTCCCAAATACGCTGTAATTTATTTGATTACAAATATTTATTTTTTCACCTTATTTTGAATTAATATCGAAAAAGCACCCTAATTTTCAATCGAAAATTCACCCGTCAAAATATCAGCTTTTTTCAAAAATTTGGTATGTTTTCTGTTCGTTGAAATCTCTACTTTCCGATGGTGAAAAAAAAAATATATGTTACAATAGTAAATCTTCTCAGAAAATGCAAAAATCGAAAAAAACTCGAATTCGAATTTTTTTTTTTAATTATAAATAATTTTGAGCTATTTATTAAAATTTACACTTTAATTACTTGAAAAACGTTAGATTACATGTTACATTGGTAAAAAAAAAATTGCAAATCAAAATATACTACTATCACAAAGTACCTATCTACATTTAATAGTACGATTTACATTTATATTTATATATAATGAGATTTTCTATGACATAAATGTAATTTTTAAAATTTTTATAATATTCCCCTCCTTTTCTAATGGGTTTCATCCTACTATTATTTTTTTTGGTTTTAAAAATTATCGACCCTGGTCTACTTATCGAGTTCTTTGTATGTCAGTTTAAGTACCTATTGGTTTGTCTTTCAATCACGCCGCAACAGAATTTTGACGACCTCCGTGGCGCAGAGTTGAACGCTGTTGCCTTATCGTGCGGAGGTCCCGGGTTCGATCTCCGGCAGTGTTTGGAAATTTATAATTTCTGAATTTCCCTGGTCTGGCCTGGTGGGAGGCTTCGGCCGTGGCTAGTTACCACCCTACCGGCAAAGACGTGCCGCCAAGCGATTTAGCGTTCCGGTACGACGCCGTGTAGAAACCGAATAGGGGTATGGGTTTAATATAACTGCCATGCCCCTAACTCTTTAGCCCGCTACCATCTCGGACTGCATCATCACTTACCATCAGGTGAGATCGCAGTCAAGGGCTAACTTGTAGTGGATAAAAAAAAACATGTTTGCTCTATAGCAAAAAAAGCTTTTTTTGTAAATAAAGTGAAGGAAAGACGTTTCTTGAAAAAATCTTAAATCCTACTCACCGAAAAACCTTTTATCCTTGTAAGCATTGTAAATCCTTTGAAAACACACGCCACCCTGTTCCTTCCCCGCCACTACGGGTCCAATGTGACCCACGACCGGCAAGGCAGGGGGCGAATATACACCCCTATACGCCCAATAGTCGTAATCGTACATAAGCACAGATAATATCACACTCACGCATAGCGAAAACACCAAAATGTTTCTCAAAAATACGCTCCCAAATGTGTAGCTATCCAAAATCCACGCAATTATTATTACAGTTTGCACCAAGGAGTTTTTGAAGCCAAACATTTTCACTCAATTATTTCGTTATTTTTTTTTAAGTGTACCGTCGCCATTACATTTTGTTCTCTATTTATTTTTTTGAATACAGAGCACATATTTTTGTTCCATATAACTCTGTGGTTCCACCTCGCAAATTAATGAGCATACAGTTTTAATTTGTATAAAACTCATATTCTTGTGATTCCTTGAATTATTCACATTATTTTATTAACTTTCTATTTTAATTATTAAAAAATATACTTTGGCTAACAAAACGGCATATTATATTTATTTAAAAAAAAAACACTTTTTCTTGATTGTTTCGTTCAATAACAATTAACAATCACGTTCACGCGAATCTCGTTTTAAATTTAAATGGGTTAGTAATTTCGTGTCCTGTTATTATTTTAAATTGCAATTTAATTTGAGAGCAATTATTGTAATGTTATTTAATAACTCCAAAATAAGCTGTAATAATTGTGTACAGATTATAATGAATGTCTAATTAAAAAATTACGCGGAAAAAATGGCGGTATTCGTAAACGTCAAAGTATAAACTCCCGCGCAAGGCGTGATGTCCGCGCACGCGCACTGGCCGAGTGGTAGCCAAGCGCGCAAAAGACGTAACAGTGAAAGTTTCGGACCGCAATTGTCAGGCATGATGAGATTTTTGGCTAACTAGTTTAAAGGTCTTGCCACATACAAAGCCACTTTGAGTGGTTCGTTTGGTAAACGATCGCGTCACCAGGGGGTCTACTCTCTTTCTCTCAAACGAAACTTCGCAAACGAACGAACGAAATTTCGTTAACTCCTCTCCTACATAATATTATCTCTATACTCCTCTCTATTTCGTTTCGTACACGCAGACGAAGTACGGATCCATAGAAAATTTTCGTGACCGATTGGATTGAACGATTTTGTGTGGGTCTATACGACTAATTACGTTCGTTTGCGAAGTTTCGTTTGAGAGAAAGAGAGTAGACCCCCAGAGCTGGCTACGCATAGGCACAGAATCCACTTCCATACTAATATTATATTATATGCGAAAGTGTGTCTGTCTGTCTGTCTGCTACGCTTTCACGCCCCAACTACTCAACCGATTTTGAATAAATTTGGTACAGAGAGAGGTTACATCCCGGGGAAGGATATAGGCTTGGATATACTTTTTATCCCGGAGAATTGAAGAGTTCTCGCGGGAAAAAAAAATAACAATCCACGTGGACGAAGTTTCGGGCATCATCTAGTCAATTATAAATGCAATTATTGGTTTCTTAGTTTGTCCTTCAATCACGCTGCAAAAGAGCAATGGATCGACGTGATTTGTATGGGTATAGTTGCGGACCTGTAGAGTGACATAGGATACTTTTTATCCCGGAAAATTAGGGAGTTCCCATGGAAATGTAAAATACTTATTCCACGCAGACAAAGTCGCGGGCATCAACTAGTACATATAGTAGTACAGGGCATAGGGCAGGTATTGCATTGCGGTATACCTATGTACTGACATTATTATGCTTATTTGTGACGACCTCCGTGGCGTAGTGTTGAGGGCTGTTGCCTTAACGTGCGGAGGTCCCGGGTTCGATCCCCGGCAGGGTTTGGAAATTTATAATTTCTGAAATTTCCCTGGTCTGGCCTGGTGGGAGGCTTCGGCCGTGGCTAGTTACCACCCTACCGGCAAAGACGTGCCGCCAAGCGATTTAGCGTTCCGGCACGATGCCGTGTAGAAACCAAATAGGGGTATGGGTTTAATTAACTGCCATGCCTCTAACAGGTTAGCCCGCTACCATCTTAGACTGCATCATCACTTACCATCAGGTGAGATCGCAGTCAAGGGCTAACTTGTAGTGGATTGAAAAAAAAAAAAAAGCTGTTACATAATTCCATACTAATATTATAATAGCAAAAGTGTGTCTGTCTGTCTGTCTATCTGTCTGCTACGCTTTCACGGTCCATCTGATAAACCGAGTTTGATGCAATTTGGTACAGGGATAATTTGTAATCCGAGGAAAGACATAGACTGCCGGGCAAAAATGTGGATTATTCCGTTTTTCTATGACGTCATTTAAAGTGTTTCAAAATCGATCAACGTTTTCCATGCTGTGCAATCTCATCTCATACTAAACCTACCTTTTTAATGTTGATGGTCTTCTGTTCTTGTAAATTGCGAAGTTGAATATCGTAGTGGTCGTGTGTGGGAAACCCCTAACTAACACTCAATCGGCCAGCTATTATCTAGATTAAGCCCCAGATTTACAAAATATATTATTACAACTAATTTTATAATAATTTATTTTATAAAAACAGCGGAACCGGCAGGATTTGAACCTGCGTCTCTCCGGGAATCGCGCCCTGAACGCCTTGTCAAGCTCTTGACAGCTGCCGCTCCAACAATCATACTAATATTATAAATGCGAAAGTGTGTTTGTTTGTTGGTTTGTCCTTCAATCACGCCGCAACGGAGCAACGGACCTGGAGAGTGACATAGGCCACTTTTTATCCCGGAAAATTAAGGAGTTCCCGCGGGAATCAAAAAACTTAAACCACGCGGACGAAGTCGCGGGCATCAGCTAGTAGGTACCATATAAATGGTAGTTAACGTTTCGAATACGTGAAAATTCTCCTACTCGGCCTGCTGAAATAGAACTATAATCGCATTATAATCGTAAAAAGTTATCAGACAGACATGCACCTTTACTAGTTGATGCCCGTGAAATCACGTCGATCCGTTACTCTGTTGCGACGTGATTGTAGGACAAACCAACAAACCAACACACTTTCGCATTTATAATATTAGTATGACGTATATATGACGGAAACTAGTAAGAATAGAATAAATACCACTAATATAATATTGTTCTCGAATGTGTTGCAGAAGCAACTTAAACAGTTTAAATATTTAATATTGACCGTTTAGACTTGCGTAACAAGCACGTAAGCATCACTTCATAACTTCAACATTGACCTAGCTTTCTTCTTAGAACACACCAGAAGATGTAATCTGTGGATTTACGAAATGAACAAGGTCATTCAGAAAGAGTTTGGGCGCCACTACATTTATACACGGTATAATATGTTCGTAAAATTATGAACTCGGCATCAAGGAGCGTCTCTCCCCCGTTGTACAGGCTCGCATTCTCGCTTTCTTTGGTCACGTAACTAGACGCGACGATAACATCTCCATTGAGCGTCTGGTTGTTCAAGGAAGAGTAGAGGGCACCAGGGCACGGGGCAGATCACCCATGAGGTGGACAGACCAAGTGAGGGCTGCGGTGGACGTCCCCTTACATGAATGCACTCGCAAGGCTGCTATCAGAGAAGAGTGGAGACGGATAGTTAAGCGTGCCACAACACCAAAGTGACGACCACGACCGCTCTGACAAGAGCGATACGACCAAGAAGAAAAAGAAGAAAATTTATAAAAACGTATGCATTTATAAACGGGCCTCAGTTCCTTAGGTACTGAGGAACAATACAACAGCGTAGGTTCATACCTACGTCGCTGTCGAATGAGCGGGAGCGGAGTTGTTACGAAGTAACTATTATTTCATCTGTGGTTGGGCTGGGCTCGTCTCAGTGAAAAAATAGTCCCTTCATTGCACGGAGTAGCACGGTTCATACCGTGGTCAACAGGATAGCACCTAAGTATTAGAGGCTTCTCCAGTTTGGCAGTGAATTAACGACGATGTTACCAAGCCAAAAAGATCTCGATATTGTTGATATTGATACAATGGATTCGGTTGTACCGCGCTCATCGACACGTGACGATTACATAACGCGCCAGTGGCCCAGTGGGTCAGCGGCAGCCACTTTCAAGTTTACACTTAGCATACAGGCACAATACTGCATGCATACACGTTGCCGCATGCGTGAAGTAAAATCATAAAATATAGGTTTAGGCCTGCTTATCGGTTTTTTATGACTTACGGTACCGAAACGTGGACACTGACATCGGGGCTAGTCCACAGACTTCAAGCCGGTCCACGCGCTATGGAAAGAGTATGCTCGATTAGAGATTAGATTAGAGATTGTGTAAAATTATACTGTAGTTAGATAAGTAATATGTATTTGATAAGAATATGATAAATATAGAAGTTTCGAGATAGTCTTGGCTTGGCTATTCTAGGCAGTTTAGCTATGAGTTGACACACATGAGCAATTAGCACATAAATTGGCGATTGCAAATAGTTTGGATGCGATTTGCAATACCGTTGCCTCATGCCGCCGGCGCGCGCGTGGAATCGAACAGACGAGCTAGCAAAACTATCACATTTTGCCTTATTAGTTATAGGTACCCAATCCCAATACCCAATTACTATATCTACTTACTAGCTGATGCCCGCGACTTCGTCCACGTGGATTGAGGGTATTTTGGTTCCCGCGGGAACTCGTTAGTTTTTTGAACAAAAAGTAGTGAGTTTTATTCCAGACTATCATACTAATATTATAAATGCGAAAGTGTGTTTGTTTGTTGGTTTATTGGTTTGTTGGTTTGTTGGTTTGTCCTTCAATCACGCCGCAACGGAGCAACGGATCGACGTGATTTTTGGCATGGGTATAGTTGAGGACATGGAGAATGACATAGGCTACTTTTTATCCCGGAAAATTTAGGAGTTTCCGCGGGAATCAAAAAAACTTAAACCACGCGGACGAAGTCGCGGCCATCAGCTAGTAATCTATATCTGTGCCAAATTTCATCCAGATCCATTCAGCCGTTCTGGCGTGATTGAGAAACATCCATCCAAACTTTCGCATTTAAAATATTAGCATAGATTAACATTAAAATTGAGTCAACATCGGACTATGAGAGTAATGCCCGATTTCACCAACAATGCCAACATTTTACGAAACACCTAAGACTAATAAAAACTGAAAACAGTTTTCAGTTTTCAACACAATAACTTACCTATAGTTCGCGCGCGAGTTGAATACAGACGCAGAGTAGGTAAATGTATGGTGACACATACAGTTTCTCTGCGTTCAACTCGCGCGCGAAATGTTCTTACAATTCTTTGCAATAACTAACTGTCACCTTAGACAGAGGAGAGTGCTCTCTAAAATTTAGGCAATGCCTTTGGTGAAAACGGGTAGCGGGCCGAAGATCAATAAGGTGGAGTATCGCAAACCATAGAACAAGGTTCTTCAGTTAATCACTATGAATTCAAAAAAATCCATAATAATCTTTCAAAGCATTTATTAATTCAACAACAATCAGTATTTATTGGACCTATGTACCTATATAATAATACTTTATAGCTGTTATCGGACTTGGCTACACCAATTGTCCAGTTACACTTTGGATCCAGCCTCGGTATGCAGATGGTTGCAAGAAGACTGAAACAATAATAAAATTAAGTAAATTATTAAAAAAATACGACGAACTATTGGTCTGCAATCGTTTAAAATTTTATGTAAGAACCAGGGAGCCTGCCCCGCGATTGTATAAGGAAATCGTAATCGTAATCGTTTGTCAAACGGATAATCCGACCTGTTGAAGGAGTTCATTATAGATGCCTGCACGTCTAAAAGTATGTATCGTAGACTGAGTAAGATATATAGACGCCGCCATATCTCCTTTTCACTCCCACATGAAAGAGATGCAGTGTTGGGATGTTACACAAGATAGAATGAGAAAAAAATATGTGTTTTTCGCTCCCTTTCTGCGTGTCACGGATTTTGTGCCTATTGCATACAAACAAACCATATCTTGTGCCGAAGTTTGTCTGACGTTTGGGAGGTGTTTTATAGTATTACCTATCCCTTTCGGTTACACGCTGACCCTGATTCTATAGATTCCTTCTTCTATGGTATGTATGAACTCCTTAAACGGTTCGAGTAATACGTTTTATGCTGTCAAATGATTACGATTTGCTTAGACAATTGGGCCTAGATTTTTGAACGATTCGAACCCGTTAGAGTTAACTGCGGTTTGTATGGAATAGAATGAGCGCCATCTGTCGTCAAGGGCTTGACAATTCGATACAAATCGTAGTTAAAAACGCGATCGAAAAGGTAAAAAAAATCCCTTTAGACCCCGTGCGCTTGAACCCATTCCCCCATAGAAAATTCAGAAATCATAAATTCCCGAATTGACCCTGCCGGGAATCGAACTCGGGGCCTCCCACAGTAGTCTGAGAGGAGTCTCCTGCTCAGTAATGAGCCGGCAATGGGTTGGTGTGAGGATAACAAGCAATGGTGAGACTTTACAATCGTGCATTGTCGAGTCAACATCTCCTGAAGATGCTCCGGTGTCGGAGTGAAACGTACGTTGAGAATAATTTGGAAGATTTATGTGGTGTGGTGAATATCGCAAGCTGCAAGTGCAAGATACACTGTACCGCATAGATTTGCCTACTGTTGCGGATTATAGCGAATTAAATTTCTAGTTCCTTCCACCACCACCACCACAACAGCCCATTAACGCCCCATTGCTGGGCACAGGACTCCACTCTCAGAAAGAGGGAATTAGAGCTTAGAC
Organism: Erebia ligea; assembly: GCA_917051295.2. Classification (NCBI taxonomy): domain Eukaryota; kingdom Metazoa; phylum Arthropoda; class Insecta; order Lepidoptera; family Nymphalidae; genus Erebia; species Erebia ligea. The sequence continues at coordinate 2,430,910 of OU785235.1, read as the reverse complement.
CCACCACGCTGCTCCAATGAGGGTTGGCGGGCTTTAACGACTATTATCATGTTAGTGATAATAACCGGGACCGACGGCCTAACGTGTTCTCCTAACTTCCTAACTCCGGGCTAGTACTGAGAATTTCTAGTCATGCTCAATTATGGCCAAACCCGGGACTCGAACCCGGAACCTAGTCGTGGTTGACCAACGAGGCAGTTCCTTCATTAACAAGCAATGGGTTACTCTGTACTCACCTGACCAGCGTTCTGTGAGCCCAGAGAGGACTCCGATTTGCACGCCGTCGCTCACCAAGGGACTGCCGTGCTCAAACTGCAAAAGAAAACATTGACTTATATGTATACTACTAGACAAGCTCTGCGGCCTTAAATAATTCATGAAATTTAAAATTGTATTTTAGTAATTCAATTAAATAAATTTGTTTCAACTTTTATAAATCAATAAGTAAAGGCTGAGTAGTCGAGGCTAGAAATTATAAAAAATTTAAAAAAACGCGTTATTTTAAAAAGTTTCATTATTATTTTTTTATCATTAGTAATTTTACTGTGTGTGGCATTGGTGAGTGGTTTAAGTGATGTGGAATAAAAAGATCAACTAAGTATACCTATCATAGTTATTTTAAATGTGAGAAAAAATCGCGCAACCAAAAATCTCGAAGCAAGTATGGGCGTGAGAAATTATTTTCTAGTGATTACCTAGTTACTAGGTAATCACTAGAACTCGAGTATTTATGTACTATGTACATAAATACTCGAGTTTTAATTTTATGTTTACTCACAAATGTATTGAGAAACGTTGGATTTCTACAAACTCGTGACGATGCATGGTCAGCCCACGCCTACTTACCGCTCTAATATCTATTACCTATTCTGTGCTAATATCACAAAAAACAGCTATTCCATTCCATGACAAGTTAAGTAAGTACATATAACGTAAATAAGTAACTTACCTTGTACCGCAAGCTGCCCATTTCATCGGCGACCATCGTGCCATCGTCGAGGTAATCCAGGTTAGCTCTGAAGCACTGTAAAATCTCTCGGGGATCTGTAAATATAAAACAGAACTTACTTAGATACATTATCCCTCAAAGTGCCTACCAATACCCATCCCCGTGCCCACTCTATTCTCCGCCCACCATCTGCTCATACCAGATTTCGTCAGAACTCCTATTTGCCAAGATCTTCTTTATCATTTAATAAATTGGTAAACAAGAATACCAAGCTAGATCTCTTTTGCACCACGGCCACCTCCATGCGTAGGATTCTAGCCAGTGAATTCTTTGACTCCCACTGCCTGAGTTGAAATGGTTTGCTGGCTAGTAATCTAAATAATTATTAATTTCTAAAATAACCCAAATATTAGTTTACTCTGGTTCTTCTCCTGTATTAACCCATCTTCCTATTTATAAGCTTTTTATATTTTAATTAAGTACTTCCTATGTAGCATATATATTAATATTTACTTTTTCCACCTTTGCGAGCTATTTCTATCTCACGTAAATTCTATCTGTGAAAACTTGTAATTGGCGTTATACTTATTCTCTATTTATCTATCCACTTTTTGTTGTAGCTGTAAGTTTTCTGTACAAAATAAAATAAAATAATTATATTGGATTTGGAATACAAAACAAGTGATAATTCAAAAAAAAAAAAGTTAGACCGACGTCCGTGGCGCAGTGTTGAGCGCTGTTGTCTTACCGAGGTCCCGGGTTCGATCGGCAGGGTCAATTTGGGAATTTATAATTTCTGAATTTTCCTGGTCTGGCCTGGTGGGAGGCTTCGGCCGTGGCTAGTTACCACCCTACCGGCAAAGACGTGCCGCCAAGCGATTTAGCGTTCCGGTACGATGCCGTGTAGAAACCGAATAGGGGTATGGGTGTAATATAACTGCCACGCCCCTAACAGGCTAGCCCGCTACCATATTAGACTAGAAGGGCTAACTCTGTGGGCTAACTTGTAATCACAGTTTTCGTTATCTGTGCTTGTAATGGACAAAAAAAAAGTTCCCAGTTATAAAGTACTTGATGATGCCTGCGACTTCGTCCGCGTGGTTTAAGTATTTTTGATTCCCGGGGGAACTCCTTAATTTTCTGGGCTAAAAAGTATGTCCTATGTCCTTTCCCGGTATGCAACCTACCGGATTTCACCAAAATCCGTTGACAAGATGGGCCTGGAAAGCCTAGCAGACAGACAGACACACTTTCGCATTTATAATATTACTAGCTGATGCCCGCGACTTCGTCCGCGTGGATTTAGGTTTTGCCGTTCCCGCGCGAACTCTTTAATTTTCCGGGATAAAAAGTAGCCTATGTGCTATTCCAGACTATAATCTATCTCTGTGCCAAATTTCATCCAGATCCGTTCAGCCGTTGGAGCGTGATTGAGTAACAAACATCCATACATCCACACATCCACACATCCATACATCCATACATCCATCCAAACTTTCGCATTTATAATATTTATTTGATTAATAAATAAATAAACTATGCTCACCGTCGTATCTTCCGTTGTAGACGCAGAATCGGCCTTGGTATGGAATTTCAGCGTCGGCTGCGGACGGGGTCAAGGCGATAGGTCTGATGTTATCTACATTAATGGGAGATTTTAATATTTATAGAGAAAAAGCCTCACTCACTCACTGACTGAATGATCAACGCCCAGCCTTATCTCTGTCTCTGTCCCAGCCCAATTGGCTACTTGACAGCTGTAACTATAAAATACTAGAGGATGCTCGCGACTTCGTTCGCGTGGCATAAGTTTTTTAATTCCCTCAGGCATTCCTTAATTTTCCGGGATAAATCCTATATCACTGTCCAGGTTCTCAACTATATCCATGCAAAAAATCACGCTGATCCGTTGCTCTGTTGCGGCGTGATTGAAGGACTAACTCTCTATTTAACGTCCTTGGGGATCAAATTTTCAAAAACGTATTTTTTTATTTTACCAGAAGCCCAAATACCAACTTTCATGGTTATAACTTGAAAAATTAAGGACTTTCATACAAACTTTCAACCCCCATTTTAACGCCTTTGGGGGTAGAATTTTCAAAAACTGTGAAACACGTATTTCTTTATTTTAAACCAGAAGCTCAAATACCTAGTTTCATGGATATAACTTGAGAAATGACGGACTTTCATACAAACTTTCACCCCCTATTTCACCCCCTTAGGGGTGGAATTTTGAAAAATCCTTCCTTAGTGAGCGCCTACGTCACAAAAGGAACCTACTGTCAAAATTTCAAGTTTCTAGCCGCAGCGGTTTAGGCTGTGCGTTGATATATAAGTCAGTCAGTCAGGACTTTGAATTTTATATATATAGATGAAATATGTTAGATTTGGTAGCTTGTAGGTTAACAATAATTATGCAATATGTATTTTGCATTAAAATAAATTGTATATATTTTATTTACGCAAAACAAATTTGAGATTTTTTATCTGTGGATTGCAAGACCCGAAAGGCGGACGCCATTGATTTAGCATCGTGTGACGTCACAACTCTCAAACCACAGACAGGGTACTTTTTATCTCATACAAACGTCACTGTGAGGTCGTGTGTTATACCTATAAATCGTTTTCGTTTTGTTGAGAAAATTAACATAAAATATTTCGATTTGAGCTTGTGAAAGGTTTCACGAAATGGAGTCAGGCTATACAAAAGCTGATAGTGCAAATCTGCCTAAAGTCGATTCATTTATGGTTGCAAATTTATTTGCGTGTAATCCACAGTGTAATCCTAACTTTTGCTCTGCCGAGTTTCGTAATGTAAAAACTTCCATGTAAGTACCGAAATAAACAAAGTAATATTACTTAGGTCTCGTGTTTAAGACCTAAGAAAGTACTGCTGTAAAGTGACAGAAAAATAATTTATTTTAATTTTATGTCATGTTTTATGAAGAAAATCATGTTTATTTTTGCTAGATCGAGTCTTAAGTTAATTTCTTCCTAATAACTACTAACATCAAAGTGGTCTTCACAAAGTAATATCGCAGATTTATCCGTTTTAAATTCCGGGTCTCGGCAGATTAGCTGTAACCACTGCTTTTGACGTTTATGACATACTATTGTATGTGTTTATATACAATTTGTCAGGATATTAATTAATTATTTTATTTATAGTATTTCTACACACGTCTTGTGGCTTGTAATTTTCACAATTTCATTAAAAAAGCTGTAAACTTTCCACTCGAAATTACTTAAGACTTGGAGCGTCGTAGTTAGCTTTGTTTTATTTAGAGCTATGACGTCACGCTAGCAAATGTCACGTGACCGGCTGTTTTCGCGCGAATTTAAAATTAATGTATTAAAAATTTAATTTTTTCTAATAAATAACGCTTTTTTTGAGGAAAAAATCATTGTAAGAGGTATAAAATGAACCCACGTACATTTTTAGGTATTTTTCCGAAAACTGTCAAATAGCCAATTATCATCATCATCATGTGCCTTCAAACTGAAGTTTGACGGTCATCACCCGAAAAGCTTTTTCTTTTAGGGTTTAATTTAATCTAATCTAATCTAACATAAATAATAATATCTTAAGCAAATGATAAATACATGCAACCATTAGTTTAGTAGTAGTAGTAGGGGGAGTATTAGTAGTAGTAAGTATTAGTAGTGTAATATTGGTATTAGTATTAGTATTAGTATGGGTATTATTAGTATTTTGTAAATTTAGTATTAGAAACTTAGTATTAGTAATTAGTAACTTAAACTTTGCCCTGTTTGAGTAAGTTAATTAATTTTAAATATTATTTTTGTTTTTCATTTTAAATATTTTTTTACAACTTATAGTTGGTACCAGTGATGGTCCGTGACGTTTCGGCCCTTGGGCCCCTCCTGAAAATCAGCGTTGCAGTATGTCAGGTAGGTACATGCATACCTTTCATGCTGTGGCACAGGCTGAGGAGGTGGCCCATTGACCACATTTAAGTTCCATACTAGTAGGTACATAGGTACGTTATGTAATTAATTTGTAAAGTGGTCAATAAACGTTTATTTATTTATTTATTTAATCTGTCCGGTCAAATTTAGCATATTCTAGTAACTATTAGCTACAAACATGAAATTGGAATAGTTTCAAATAATGCTTATCCACCTTATCGCAAATGAAATAATTCACAAAATATCATTATTGCTATCATAAAAGTGGCTGAAATGGGGGGTTGAAATTTTAAAGTGGGTGAAAAAATATTTTAGAATGTGCAAACCGACTGCGGGTATGGGTTTTATATAATTGCCATACTCTCAACACTGCTTCATCACTTACCATCAGGTGAGATTGCACTCACGGGCTAACTTGTACGTAAAAAAAAGTGGACAAGGAATACTCGAAAGTGCTCTGTCTCACTTCATCTGTAATAGAGGAAGAGAGACAGAGCTGAATGCTTTTTGTCACAAACGATTTTTCCGGCTAGGTCCTCGTGTTTAATCGTCCCAAAAAGAACTAATATGTTCTAAAAAAATCCGCATTCCACTCAGATTCGATCAACGCGCTTGCAGTTACAAAAAAAAAGTTCTAAAACTACAATTTTAAAACGCAATAGGCCAGCGTCAATTTCAATACTTTCCATATTTTTCGTCACAAACATCAGGGACAATAGTTTTCCAACAATTTTTATGCAAACAGAAAGTCAGTCTGTCAGAAAACAACGAAAAAGCAGGCAGGAAATAGTCCGAAAATAAAACTAAACATAAAATTGGTTATCTGAAACTGGAACGAAGTTCGCGCCAACTCTGAACAACTCTTTAATTATTGGGGCAGTCGGTCTGGTACGGATTTTAATTGTCGGCCTACCCGCCGTTTCGAGAAGTACTTTTGTATTTTTTTCGGTACTTATGTACTAAGGACTACCGGACTTTTATGTTTTAGGCCGGCCTCACACAGCCGGAATGCCTATCTGAATTCAGAATCTTAATTCAGAATCTGAATTCAGAAAGCACAAAAATGCATACAATTTCACTGATCCCCACACACATTCCGGTTTTTTCAGATTCTTAATTTTTCAGATCGATCTGACAGAATGTGTCGACGAGCGTTCTTAATTCCGGATCTGAAAGTTTCAGATTCTGAATTCAGAACGCACATCTTTCCATACATTTCTATAGAGCGGACACACACACTCTGAATTCAGATTGAATTAGGTACTTCAGTCGTCACTGCAACCTGGTACTGTATAGACGTGTTGCGCCTTGCAACCCGTCGCGTCGTGATGTGTGACACGGAAAATTTAATTATGTGTGTCCAAAGACATCCGTGTATTTGGGATACATCAATACAGGACTACCATAATAAGGAAATAAAAGATTTAGCATGGTTGGATGTATGCAAACATGTATTCTCAAATTGGGAGACATTAAATGAAGAGGAAAAAAAATGAAAGGTTAATATAGGTACTCATAGTATAATAATCGAATGATGAATCCAGTGTCATCCATTAATTGGATGAATCCAGTGTATTCGTTTGTATTTCTTTTTATTATAAAAATGAAAAAGAAGCGCGATGAGTATTAATAATTCCTCTTCCATATTCAAAGACGTCCGCCTGAGCCGAGAATAACGTTATTAGTGATCAATCGACAAATTCATAATCTGAATTCCGGTATATTGCCTCACACAGTACCGGAATTCAGATTCTGAATTAAGATTCTGAATTCAGAGAGGCATTCCGGCTGTGTGAGGCCGGCCTTAAAGGTACGTGCTTTATTACTGGACTGGTAATTCATTGTTAACCTGTTATGTGTTATACTTTGTAGAGTCAAACATACCTGTTTTATAATTGACCGAGCGAAGCGAAGGTCTCTGAGTCTACATGAGTGAATTGGCACTTGTCCGTCCGTGCGTCCGTCCGTCCATAGAGTAGAGAGTAAAAATATATTTTTTTAATTTTTCCTCTAAAATTGACAAAATGGGGGGCTTTCAGTTTGGGGCGAACCACTAGTAGTAGCTAGTTGCGAAGCTGAAGTAAGGTCCCAAGGTGCTGGAATGGCGACCCCGCACTGACAGGATGATATCAAGGGCAGGGAGCTACTGGATCCAGGAGGCACAAGACCGTGGCGTGCGGACTGTGGAAGTCCCTACAAGAGACCTATGTCCAACATGTCCAACAGTGGACGTCTATCGGTTGACGACGAATTTTTTTAGGGTATTTTAAAGGTTATGGGCTCAGTAATGTAATGGTCAACACTAACCGGTGGGCTGCACAACTCTGTTGATGCTGACAAGCGCGATGTTGTTCTCGCCGGTGGCAGCATTGTATCCAGGATTAATGGTTACGAGGCTGGTCTCCGTCACAAGCTCAGGGCGGATGGGGTCCAGGGTACCATAGCGGATCCAGACGAATCGTGCGCTGCAATTAAATGTTATATTAGTAGTGGAAGTAAATGCTGAAGTTTTGGAGGGACATAAAACGTTAAATATTTGACACGCTCATGTTTTATTTTTGATCCAGTATAAGTTAGCCCTTGACTGCGATCTCACCTGATGGTAAGTGATGATGCAGTATAAGATGGTAGCGGGCTTACCTGTTAGGGGCGTAGCAGTTACCATACCCCTATTCGGTTTCTACACGGCATAGTACCGGAACCCCAAACCGCTTGGCGGCACGTCTTTGCCGGTAGGGTGGTAATTAGCCACGGCCGACCAGAGATAATTCAGAAATTATAAATTCCTAAATTGATCCTGCCGGAGATCGAACCCGGAACCTCCGCACGCTAAGACAACAGCGCTCAACACTGCGCCACGGAGGTCGTCAAAGCTTAACTTATGAGGTCCTCTTCTTTCTCCTAGCCGTTTCGCATTATTATTACATCTATTCATAATCAGAATAGGATAAAATCCCCCTAACTCAGTAGTAAAATTCAAAAAAATTGCAAATTCACATGTCTTTTATTCAAATAAACTTTTACAAGTACTTTTGAATCGTCGAGTGGATCTACCACTGGTTCGGAATGCCATTCCTACCGAGAAGAACCAGAAAGAAACTCTGCGGTTGCTCTTTTGAAAAAAATAATTTACAATTTCATTCATGTACCTATACTATACATATTAAGTAACCGCTGTCCTTAGCATTGCTGGAGCGAGTCAAATGCTCTTCTGACATTTACGTAATCTTCAACAGTATAATAAGCTTTTTTCACAAGCATAGATACTTTTAATGGATACTAGTAGACTGGCAATGGCTTTATGATTTTGGAAGTATATTGCAAAAATAAACAAGCAGTAGGTATTCATTAAAAAACTATAACCCTTGTACTGTAACGTTAGTACTCGTATCTAAGACTTTAAAACTCATAAACCTTCCTTCTAGCTTTGACGTAGTCGGGTAAAACTTGGTAGTATACTTTACTTCTCAACGCAGCTGGCAGCAGTGAGGACCCAAGAGGACCCGATGAGCGAGCCCACGCAGGACTCCAGGCGACCACCGCCCGTGGACTTGGTCACACGCAAGTGCACCACCCAGGGATTCTCACCCAGTCGGGCTTCTGTGCCGGACGGGAACAGACCTGACGAGCTCACAACATTTATATCACCGGTTGTAACTCACTTGTTTTAACGGAAAACAAGTGAGTTGTTTTCCGACAGTATTAAAGGTTGCAATGGAATATCGATAGAATATTCCATACTTAGAATGATACAGGGATGTAAAGACATGGGATTTTATTTAAAACTAGCTTACCCGGCAGACGTTGTTCTGCCTTGAAGCTAGAACCCGATTGCAGCGCCCCTTATCGGGTCCAATTGTGAATATAAACCATCCCGGGACCCACACAAATACACTCGAAAAATTCCATCTAAATCGGCCCAGCCGTTCTCGAGTTTCAGCGAGACAAACGAACAGATTTTTATATACAATAGAGTGTATATAGAACTATCTGATGCCCGCGACTTCGTCCGCGTGGTTTAAGTTTTTTTTGATTCCCGCGGGAACTCCTTAATTTTCCGGGATAAAAAGTATCCTATGACCATAGTACAATAAGAATAGTAGGTTAACTTCATACAAAGTGGCCGCCGCCGGTTTGAATGTATGCGTGAGCAGCGGGCGCAGTGTACGCACGGAAGTTTCACGCACACATTCGCATAGTCGTAACCGGCTTAAATCGGCCGGCAGTACGGGATGGTACGGGCCGCGCCGCCGTGCTAATCGCGCGCAATTGCGTATTACATGGTATTACGTCGCACGCTCGCTCTTTTTTGTTTGTTTAATTTTTCAATAAAAGTAGTAACCTACCTATTAATAACAATTATGACTTCAAAAAAAGCCAAAATTTATTGTGGTGTCTTCGGGTGTCTCAATAACGACTCCAACAAACCGGACTTATCATTCTTCAATATACCTACTGAACAAGAAACGTAAGTACCTAAAAATTTTTGTAATATAAAATGATGTGTCGGTAGGTTCCTATGTGTGCTAGCCCAGGATCCGTGTCTGGATGTACTAAGGTACCTACTAATATCCATACTAATATTATAAATGCGAAAGTGTGTCTGTCTGTCTGTCTGTCTGTCTGCTACGCTTTCCCGGCCCATCTTTTCAACCGATTTTGCTGAAATTTGGTATAGAGGTAGGTTATATCCCGGGAAAGGACATAGGCTACTTTTTATCCCGGAAAATTAAGGAGTTCCTGCGGGAATCAAACATTCTTTAAATCCACGCGGACGAAGTTGTGGGAATCATCTAGTGTTTAATAACTAGATGATGCCCGCGACTTCGTCCGCGTGGATGAATTAGGATTTTTTTAATCCCGGGGGAACTCCTTAATTTTCCGGGATAAAAAGTAGCCTATGTCCTTCCCCGGGATGTAACCTACCGCTATACTTACCAAATTTAATCAAAATCGGTTGAATAGATGGGCCGTGAAAGCGTAGCAGACAGACAGACAGACAGACAGACAGACAGACAGACACACTTTCGCATTTATAATATTAGTATGGATTTAGATAGTATGGATTTAGATTTTGGAGAATAATATCAATTTTTACAGAAAAATCTTTTACTTATTTAAGTTATGGAGTAGGGGAGACCGGGCTTAGTTGACCAAGTTTTCATTTGAATATAAAAATAATACTTATACTTCAGGGGTGTTATGTGAGATGTTTTGTACGTAATACGTATGTAATTCGCCGTACTACTTAGACTACGCTGAAAGTGACAACCCTAGGCGTCAACGCAGGAGTAGGTAATTAACTCGCCGATCGGCCTTAGTTAGCCTACTATTCTTATTGTACTATGCTATGACCGTCTCCTGGTTCTAAGCTACTTCCCTATAAATTTTCAGCCAAATCGGTTCAGCTGTTCTTGAGTTATTAATAGTGTAACTAATACGACTTTCTTTTATACATATATATAGATAGCTGAGGCCCGCGACTTCGTCCGCGTGGACTAAATTTTTTCTGATTCCCGCGGGAACTCATTAATTTTCCGGGATAAAAAGTAGCCTATGTATGTATGTATGTATGTATGTATGTATGTATGTATGTATGTATGTATGTATGTATGTATGTATGTATGTATGTATGTATATTCTTTATAGCTGATGCCCGCGACTTCGTCCGCGTGGAATAAGTTTTTCAGTTAATTTTCCAGGATAAAAAGTAGCCTATATTACTATCCCACGCTATAATCCCCCTATAATGGTGAAACACGTACTTCTTCATATTTTAACGAAAGCCCAAATGCTGTTTCATGGCTATAACCACAGCTATAACTTGAGAAATTATGGATTTTCATACACACTCTCAACCCCTATTTCGCCCCTTCGGGGGTGGAATTTTGAAAAACTGTGAAACACATATGTTTTCATTTTCAACCCGCAGCTCATATATCAAGTTTCATGGCTATAACTTGAGAAATTAAGGACTTTCATACAAACTCTCAACCCCTATTTCACCCCTTCGGGCGTGGAATTTTGAAAAACTGTGAAACACATATGTTTTCATTTTCAACCCGCATCTCATATATCAAGTTTCATGGCTATAACTTGAGAAATTAAGGACTTTCATACAAACTTTTCATACAGACAGACAGACAGACAGACAGACACAGACAGATAGACAAAAATGAAAAAATTACAGATTTGGCTTCAGTATCGAATAATGAGTGTTCTCCAAAAAAAAATTTCAAAATATCTTCAATGTACAGAATTGTTATATACAGTTTTATTATAAGTATAGATATAGATAGATATAGATAATATTATAATATAATATAATAATCTATACTTATAATATAATATATAATATAGAGATTACAGTGGATTCCATCCATGGGCTGATTGGTAACGAGGAGGCGGATCGATTAGCAAATTTGGTTCATTTAAATGGAAATATCCATAGTATTAAACCACACTACAGAGGTTTTTTTTTCAAAATTCAAAATCAATTGTTCTAAAATTTGGAAAGAGTATTTTAACGAAAGATCGCTTGATAACAGAACAATGCAATCCAAGCCTCTTCGTATACCTGTTTGTAAATAGCAAAATAAATAGAAATAAGTTAGTTATAGCTAAGTCGTTGGTTATAGCATTTAGACTTAGATCCGGATTCCGGACACATACACCATTACGCAAGTTTAAACATCTTATGAGGAGAAGTGACTCTCCCAATTATTGTGAAGTATGTGGTGAAGTTGATGATATTTTACACTTGCTATTGGCATGGGTTTGTAACCGCAATTTGAGAGAAGCACTGACGTATGAACTTAATTTAAATATAATGAATATTGGTGTTTTTAACTCTATTTTTAGCGAACCTCTGAGTGTTTCGGCAGCGAAAGTATATAAATTTGTCAGTGATTCTCTCAAATTGCTATAGACTTAGAATTTATCATAATTATTACAGCTTAATGTATGTAGCGTGTTACGATAGGGCTGACATAATCATTCATAGGGTCACCTATAAAAACCTAGGTATAACAAGCAGATTTTAAAAAAAACTCTCTCTGTGTGTTCTCACTTGTTTGTCGACTGTCGCGACATGGCAGCTGAACGATGAACGATGTTTTTTTTTAGTTAAGTATAATGAATATCACTGACGATAGTTTAAAAACGTTAAAAAAATACCTGACAAGATTACTAATAAATGCCCTTTGAATTCATTTAAATCTGAGGCCCAATTGTCTAGCAAATGGTAATCATTTGGCAGCTTAAAACGTATTACTCGAACTGTATAAGGAGTTCATACATGCTTTTTGACGTGCAGGCATCTATGAACTCCTTAAACAGGTCGAATAAGTTTGACAAACGATTATGATTACGATTTCCTTACACAAGCGGGGGGCTGATACAGTGATACGATATCAATCTGATTCAAGTCAAAATCAATTTGATGGAGGGTAGTAGGAATAATTTACGGGCTGTTTAGATTTATTTAGTCCCCAAGCTTAAATGCAATTATTAATCAAACTCGAACAGAAAATAATAATATGTAGGTATAGGTACAACCGTACTATTTTAATATAATTTCAACGAGCTCTTTCGATTCGTCAAAGGATTTCCGTTGGTAATAAATTATTAAATTCATTTTAATTAATCTGAATAAGTAGGTCTACCAGTGGGAAACAACCTTTTTTAATCACTCAAACGTAAATATCTTTATTTAGGTACTTAGTACTAGCTGATGCCCGCGACATCGTCCACGTGGTTTAAGATCTTTATAAATTTCCGCGGAAACTTTTTAATTTTCCGGGATAAAAAGTAGCATAAATCACTCTGCAGGTCCTCAACAATACCTGCATGCAATACCTGCATGCAAAAAACCACGTCGATTCGTTGCTATGTTGCAGCGTAATTGAATGACAAACAAACACACTTTAGAATTTGTATTAGTAGATATGATTTTGAATATTTCAGGTACTTACCTTCTGCATCCAAGTTGCGGCCCTGCGAATAACACCAATGTTTTAGTGATAACATTTAAAAATCGATAAAATACTACTTATAGTGCGCGCACGAGTTGAATGCAGAGCAAATGTATGGTGACACATACATTTACTCTGCATTCAACTCGCGCGCGAACTGTACCTAAGTTTATAAATGATAAATGATTTATTTATTTCACGTAGGATAACTTGTGTCACGATACGTTAAGAGTTAAGACTCTACCACCGGTTCGGAAAGAGTCTATCTGATTCTACTGAGAAGAGCCAGCAAGAAACTTAGCAGTTGCTTATCTTAAAAAGAAAAATGTTACAATCAACGACCTCAATTTACATAGACGGGCCCTGTCAAACAAAGGATGTGGGCGTATTTTACTATCGCCATCTAGTCTGAAAAGCGGGACAGCGCTATGGCGGGGACAAGGACAGGCTTATACAGGTGTGGAGCGCGCTCCACAGGTCGGACGCCCAATTTATTTCTATGAAAGGGCCCATCTAGTACCTACATATATATTGATGGTTACAATAAGTAAACAATACAACACATTTGTTACGTTAAGTATTACACTGACTAGTGGGTCACTGGATGCGAGGCCGGTTGCTTCCATGCAACCTTGTCATCAAATAAATATTATAAATGCGAAAGTTTGGATGGATGTATGGATGTATGGATGTTTGTTACTCAATCACGCTCCAACGTCTGAACGGATCTGTATGAAATTTGGCACAGAGATAGATTATAGTCTGGAATAGCACATAGGCTACTTTTTATCCCGGAAAATTAAAGAGTTCCCGCGGGAACCGAAAAACCTCAATCCACGCGGACGAAGTCGCGGGCATCAGCTAGTTATTTAATAATAATTAAGTTGATAAGCAATGTTTCCTTTTAATGATAGGTAAGTACGTATGAATAATATTGTATAATCATATAATGTTTAGATTTCTGCACTATCCCGTGCTCTTGAAGACAATCTTCTCTCTTCAAAGGTTGTCTGCATAATATTGATCATTTTCTATTTCTTTATTCAAGCTTAACTATTGTACTTACCTATATGAATATGATATTCTCCGACTAGCAGTAACAGTCCACTTTACACCGTATTTTTTATCTATATAGTCCATAGTACCTAACTAATAAAATAAATGCGAAAGTTTGGATAGATGAACGGATGTTTGTTATTCAATCACGCCAGAACGGCTGAACGGATTTTTTTTATCCACTACAAGCATCCCTATTCTGTGCTATAAGTTAGCCCTTGACTGCGATTTCACCTGATAGTAGATAAGTGATGATGCAGTCTAAGATGGTAGCGGGCTGACCTGTTAGGGGCATGGCAGTTTAAACCCATACCCCCATTCGGTTTCAACTACGGTACTGGAACGCTAAATCGCTTGGCGGCACGTCTTTGCCGGTAGGGTGGCTACAACTAGCCACGGCCGAAGCCTCTCACCAGGCCAGACCAGGGAATATTCAGAAATTACAAATTCCCAAATTGACCCTGCCGGGGATCGAACCCGGGACCTCCGCACGTTAAAAGACAACAGCACTCAACACTGCGCCATGAAGGATCTAGATGAAATTTGGCACAGAGATAGATTATAGTCTGGAATCAGTGGCGTAACTATATGGTGGCAGTACAGTGGCGTATAACTATATTTTTCTTTCTTACCTGAACTGCGGCTGCGAGGCACAAAAGAGCGATGCTGAAACCCTTCATCTTGTCGAAAGGACTAAAAACCACTGAATGTGTTAAGCTAGGTAATAAGGTAGGTAATTAATTAATTTCTTATCCGTACACTGTGACATCTTACTAAGGTGACCATGAAAAAATGTACAACTTCAGGACAGGACGCGACGGAGCGGAGCGACGCGGCGCGGCGTGACCATGATTTTTGAGGCGCCAATGCGCGAACAGGCGAGAATATTAAAAGCAAACAGAAAATCAGCAACTAGCAAGCGAAACATAAGCAACATTGCGAGCAAAACGAGCGCTACCCATCTGTTCAATCAATTTTGATGGAATGTGAGGTTTTATCACAGAAAATCAAAGGGAAATTGCTTTGAAAGCCTGTGGGTAGCAGGATTTTCAAGGAACCTAAATCCGCGCCGGGGAAGCCGTGGGAATCGTCTTGTATCTACTTATTTATATAAAAGCGATACATGATTATGATAGCTAGCGAAACGCCAGCACACTACTGAGTCCGAGTTTCCTCTCGGTTCCCTCTCTCACCTCTCGACGTGATTTTTGGCATGGGTATAATTGAGGACCTGGAGACTGAAATAGGCTACTTTTAATCCCGGAAAATTAAGGAGTTCACGCGGGAATCAAAAAAACTTAAAACACGCGGACTAAGTCGCGGGCATCAGCTAGTCAACAAATAAACCTCTGTCAGCTTCAAGATCAGAGGTATTTTTACGTGGCACTAATAGTTTATTTCTTCTTTTGTCCTTGAAAGTATCTTTCGTAATCTGAATTGGGATGAAAGAGGTTTATCAATAAATTGCCGCAGACTTCACCATCTCAGATTCGCGGATTCGAAGAATCACCAATAAAATTGAAGGCTATGATTCAAGAACTAGTAATCGAGTGTAGCCATTTCGGTCTGAAAATTAATCAAAACAAAACAAAAGTTATGAGCAACTAGCTGATGCCCGCGACTTCGTCCGCGTGGATTGAGGTTTTTCGGTTCCCGCGGGAACTCTTTAATTTTCCGGGATAAAAAGTAGCCTATGTGCTATTCCAGACTATAATCTATCTCTGTGCCAAATTTCATCCAGATCCGTTCATCCGTTGGAGCGTGATTGAGTAACAAACATACATCCATACATACATCCATCCATCCAAACTTTCGCATTTATAATATTTATTTGATGTAACTGATGCCGAAACACCAATTACAGTAGGAGGTGAAATCTTAGAGTATGTATGTAAAGGAGTAGGTACACTTATCTGGGACAAATAATCTCGCCTGATGATCAAACAACCAAGGAAACAAACAAAAGAATTGCATTAGGCTGGAAAAAGTACTGGGCTTTAAAGGAAATTTTTAAAAGCAAGGATCTGAGCTTGAACCTGAAGAAAAAGTATTCAACACATGCGTCCTTCCAAGCATTACATATGCCTGTGAAACCTGGGCACTAAACAAGGCCCATAGGGTCAATTTTGAGAGGTGTCAGAGGGCGATGGAACGGAGTATGGTTGGTGTCAAGAAAAGAGACCGAATCAGGAGCTCAGTCATCAGAGTGAAAACAGGTGTCACAGATATACTCAAAAGAATGGATCAGCTGAAGTGTAGGTGGACTGGTCACATGCTCCGAGACCCCCACGGAAAATGGAGTAACCTGGTAACACAATGGTACCCACGGGATGGGAAAAGAAACAAGGGCCGGCAGCAAAGACGTTGGGAGGACGAACTGAAGCTGACAGCTGGTCCATTCTGGAGAAGGGTGGCACAGGATGGCAAGCACTGGAGAGAGCTGGAGGAGGTCTTTGCCGCGAGGCACACAGAACTAAGGGACTTGTTGTAATTAATCTATAAAAACTATAATTATTGTGAAAAAGCTCTGTAATAAAAGGCTATTTTATTTTATTTTTAATAAGTTTATTATGTAGGTTACCTGTCTTAAAGCCGCAATTAGACTTCTAAGTTTTCACGTAAGTAGTGTACGTAAGTAACTTACATAACTAACATTTGCATGCGATACGCGACGTACAAGACTGTTTACATTTCGTAAGTTACTCATATACGCGACTTAGGTACATTCGTACAACTTACAAGTGTACTCGCGGCCTAAAAGGTTAAAAGCCAAGTAAGTACCTACCTACCTACCAACTGTTTTTGTCGTTTCATAAAAAAACTATTGCAAGCGTTAGGAAAACAAAGGCTTTAGGCTTTATTTTAGAATAAAGCCTAAAGCCTTTGAAGTCCGGTTTTAGAACCGGACTGCTTATGAAAACACGCCACTTTTCATCCAGGAAAAATTCGTCAAAATAAAGCCGCATGGTCACTCTACGTTTTCGTATCGATTTAGGGATCTAATACAATATTTTAATCGTAATTTAAATTTATCATTACGTGTCTTTAAGGTATCTATATTATTATTATTATTATCTTATTATTAAAAACTACCTAATTTTGATAAGCCTAAACATTTGTTTTTAATTATCTTCATGAGATATCTACTCTGATCTAATTACCCGTGAAAACCCTGATTAGGTAGGCAAGATTGGTTAATTATATTTAGTACCCTAATAATCTACTTGATTTGGAAATCAACCAAGGATTTACATAACGGTACATAAAAAGCGAGAAAACCTGTATGCCTAAGTAAGTAGGTACCTATTAGTTCCACTTTTTTGGGGAACCCCTGTGGGGAACCCAATGGGAACCGTAGCTCATTTTCAGTATGAATGTAGGCGGGCCCGAGTTTCATTAGTTCGCGTGCTCTAAGTAAGTAATATGGCTCTGAGTTGCATAGCCTGAAAAATAAAATACCTGCTCGGTGGCGCCACTATTATATTTTCTGTAACTCATTGCATCCCTTAATTACTTAATATTATATTACACTAGCTGATGCCCGCGACTTCGTCCGCGTGGATCGAGGTTTTTCGGTTCCCGTGGGAACTCCTTAATTTTCCGGGATAAAAAGTAGTCTATGTGTTATACCAGACTATAACCTATCTCTGTGCCAAATTTCATCTAGATCCGTTCAGCCGTTGGGGCGTGATTGAGTAACAAACATCCACACATCCATACATCCATACATCCATACATCCATACATCCATACATCCATACATCCATACATCCATACATCCATACATCCATCCAAACTTACGCATTTATAATAATTTATATTTGAAGTAATCCATACTTCCATAGTCCATACTAATATAATAATTGCGAAAGTGTGTCTGTCTGTCTGTCTGCTACGCTTTCACGGCCCATCTGCTCAACCGATTTTGATGAAATTTGGTACTTAGATTGTATCCCGGGGAAGGACATAGGCTACTTTTTATCCCGGAAAATTAAAGAGTTCCCGCGGGAATCAAAAAATCTTATTCCACGCGGATGAAGTCGCGGGAATCATCTAGTTTTAAATAACTAAGCATAGATATAAATATTAGTTCCATTTTTCCCGCAACATGGCGAGGTTTTTTTTTATTTTCCGGTCAAGCTAATACTAACCTTGAAGCATAGAAATAGTATGTATATTCATACAATGAGGAACTTTCCAGCCTACGTTCCTTAGAAACATCATAGATGGCGCTCTCTAACACACCTAGGATATAAGATTGCAATGAGGTGCTACTTGTGAATTGTACCATAGTCGTACTCGTAGAACTCTGTGACTCGTAGTAATCTCTATGGCCTAATGCCTGAAAAAGTTTTTACGAAGAAAACTAAGGCCAGTCACTCACTATTTCGTTTTGCGATACGGTTGCGTAATTTGGTTGAATTCATTTAATTTTTTCGTATTTGTATCAAATTTGGACTCTGATTACCACTGTATATGAAGACCTGCCTACGAAATTTGGATACCGATTCTCCTGCATATTGAAGACCAAGGAAGTTTCCAAATTTACGTATTAGGTTAAGTTTTCGTATTTACGTTCAGTTTGGCTTTTGCAGCCTAACAAGCAGAGCACCATCGTCTATAAGTTAAACCACTTTTTTCGTAAGCTACGAGCACAGTTACCACTTCGTCCAATTCCGATTTCCTACGAATTACGAATATGGGCGAATAACAAAAACGACACAGGATTGTCTGACCTAAACTGTCGGATAGGTCAAACAAAAAAAAGTGATACGCTGAGCAGGACAAGAGAATATTTTCTCGCTCTGTCACTCCTCGGTATTAGCGTAGGTATATTATATACCTACTCATTTTGCTTACCTGTGATATTATTATTACATTATAAAACAAAGTCCCCCTGCCGCGTCTGTCTGTCTGAACGCAATAAACTCAAAAACTACCGAACCAATTTTCATACGGTTTTCACCAATCGACGGCGTTATTCAAAGGAAAGGTTTATATTATGTATAATTCATTACCTAATGATTTGTATAAATTGGTTGAATTATGAGGATAATTGTTGAAGATGTCGGAAAAAATCAAGCCGATTGGAAGCTTTCATCGAAATCGCTGCCTTATCCCTTGGAGATAAAACAAAACAATGTATCGTGGAATTGTTCCTGTTTTACAGGTCGACATAAAAGTAAGCGATGGCATATGACTAACTTTTAAGGATAGCTTACTATACCCATATAAACTGACCGATATCACCCGCGTCGGCTAGTTAGAATCGACTGGGTGACGTCAGGCTGTGACGACCGGCCACGTGCCGGACAATTTGGAAACGCAAGGGAAAATATATCGAAGTTACGATTCATAACTTCGTCATTTGTGAAGAAAATTTAAAAAACCCACCAGTATGGGTAGCATGCGCACAACGAGTAAAATTATGTCTACTCATTATCTCTATTTGTCTACCGACGCTAACATGGTTACTTGTCTCGTTATGTCAAAAGTAGAGACAAAAGTAATATTTCTTATCTGTTGTTCTCTACGAACCTTTACATGCCGACAATTTTTTTCTTGTAATATACTGCGTTTTGTGCATGTGAGGGTAAACGAAAAATTAACCGGCAACGACAACATCTCTCTGTCTCGTCGCGAGATAATCTCGTGGTGCGCATGCTAAGCACACTGGTCCAGTTTCATTGCAAGCTTAGCTTTATGTTTATAAGTTAAATAAAAAATTGGAAACTTCCTTGGTCTTCAATATGCTGGAGAATCGGTATCCAAATATCGTAGGCAGGTCTTCATATACAGTGGTAGTCGGAGTCCAAATTCGATGCAGATGAAAAAATTAAATGGATTCAACCAAATCACGCAATCGCAAAACGAAACAGTGAGGGACTTGCCTTAGTTTTCTTCGTAAAAACTTTTTCAGGCATCAGGCCATAGAGCATCACTATTACGACTATGGTACAAGTATCACCTCATTGCACACTTTAAAATATATCCTTAGTTTGTTAGAGAGCGCCACCTATGATGTTTCTAAGGAACGTAGGCTGGAAAGTTCCTCATTACTACATACTATTGTTGTAATACATACTATTTCTATGCCTTGAAGTTTCATTTTTAGGCTCAAAAAAAATAAGAACCCAGTGCCGGTAGTAAATTGAGTTTGTGGTTTTACAAACTTGGTTTTCGTCTTTGTTTCTCGTTTGAGTTTTGACGTTTCTCTTTTGTCTATGGTGTCATAAAGCGAGCCGAATATTTTCAATTTACACATTCGATTTAAATTAACTATAATCTTATAAAAATAATAAATTATTAATTATTGTAAAGCGGCGCAAACGATGGCAGCAGGCCCTGGAAACGGCTTTGGTCTTTTCTTTAATTACCTTGTTTTCACTTTTGGCTATAATTTTTGTACCCTGTTTTTTTCCGACAATATTATTGTAATAAATGTAACTCATTAAATTGTTAGGGCCTATTGTATTGTTTAAGTTTTTGACTAATAAATTTTGTCAACTGTATTGTAATTGTAGTATTTTAAGATGAGTATTCAAGTTTGTAGGGACATTTCGGACGCTGTGGCTTTATACTTGCCACAGCGGTTGTATCTCAAATCGTTTGCAAAGCTAAACATTTCTGTTCAGCTCCCCACACACAAGGTTCACGGCAAGTCGATATCCAACTGGGAATTAATGGAAAAGTTGCGGAAAATGATCCAACCTGACAACTTTTCAATATTGAAAGTGTCCAAACATAGTTCGGAAGTGATTAGATTCGACGCGGAACTGGAGAATAGGACGAAATTGGAACGTGTGTTAGCGCGTTTGGAAGACAGGATAGTACAGCTAAATGATTATCCCGACCCATTGAAAGTTAAAGTGTCTGAATGCAAGTCTGATTTTCCGAGTCGTCATTCATGGGACTCGTTCTTCCGTGATGCAACTGATATGGATGAAATGAAACCAGGCGAGCGACCTGATACAATACACATCAGAAACTTGCCTATACGTTGGTTCGTTCACGAACGGGATCGAGACGAAGATGCCCTGCCATCGGAGAGTTTATTTAAAAAAGTGTTTGATAAATATGGCCCAATAAGACAAGTTGATGTGCCGGCAGCTGATCCGTTTCGTATGCAAATGAAGGCTGCTATGAGAGGCATAACGACTCCTCCGCAAGACTCGGCGTTGTACTTTGAAGGTTATATTCAGTTCAGTGAGTATGCTGGGTTTGTACGATGCATGGACGCTTTGCGAGGTCGTAAGATGTTAAAGAAGAGTGATGATATAGCGGAGTGGTGTACAATTTATGTGGATTTTGATAAAACTAAGCACATGACTGATGCATCAGTGAAACGGAGGTCTATAGTCAGGGAGAGGCTTTCAGCTCGACAGAGAACTAAGGAAGAGGAGGAGAGACAGGAGAAAGAGAAAATTGCTAAGCGCGAAGCCAGAGAGCGGTAAGTTATCTTGTATTTGTAGTGTAAAAATGAAATTGTATATTAATATTTATATTTTTGATAATAATTATCTAACACACTCCTTAGTCCTTATTATTTATTTTATTATTTGCAGGCTGTAGTGTCCCAATGCTGGGCAAAGGCCTCCCTTTCCTCCTTCCATTTATCTCTGTCCATAGATGTTTGTCCTATTAGACTAAAATGATTTTCTTGTCATGTGGATGTAAATTAACTCTCAGAGTTATTTTCAACCTTTTGAGCTTGAATATATTGTATGGCATTAGGGTTTTTAAAAATCCTATGGCTAGACTATTTTCTGGACTAGCAAATGTATGTTATCTACAGGATACAAGCTTGCTGTGCCAAAATTTGTCAATATCAGCTATTTTACCATGAAAAGGTATCACACAAAGATGTTTTTATATGTATAAATACTAGTTAATTTATAAATTTGAAAATGTGTCCATCTGCAATGCTTTCACAATTCATCTCTTCAACTGATTTTGTCAAAATTTGGTGCAGAATTAGGTTGCATACCAGGTAAGGGCATAGACTACTATTAAAATCTAAAAGTTCCATGACAAGATTTTCCCAGTAACTCAAATCCATGCGGAGGTCATGGGTATAATATTAGAAAAAAAAATGGGCTTTGTCTTTTCTTCTTCCCTTTTCTCATTATGATCTTATTAATTTTTTATATATTTTTTATATTTTCTAGATCTATTATCTTTATGATATACTTAGAAAGCAGCCCCATTGCATTACAGACAAAAAGAAACAGTAACACGTATGATTTTTCACTCTTTAAGCCAAAAGATGGAGCATCGGGAACAGGAGAAATTGGCTAAGATGAGAGAGAGGGAAGAGAAGAGGAAGAAGAAGCAGCTCGCTAAGCTGATGGAGAGAGATGATGTAGATCTGAACAAGAAGGTGGCAGAAGAGCAGAGAAAACTGTTGAAGACACAGAAGAAATTGCAGGCTATTAGGCTGATTGAAGAACTGTTTAGAAGGATTGAGGTGATTTTCTTGTACCTACTACCTATAATAATATAATGATGCTGTAAAAATATTTTTTTTTAAAATTAATTTACAAATTTTACTGAACTGACATATTATTATAAACTAGCTGGTGTCTGCGACTTCGTTCGCGTTGATTGAGGTTTTTTGGTTCCCGTGGGAACTCTACAATTTTCCGGAATAAAAAGTAGCCTATGTATTATTCTCTATGCCAAATTTCATTTAGATCCGTTCAGGCGTGATTGAGTATCAAACATCCATCCATCCAAACTTTCACATTTATAATATTAGTATAGATACAAATGCGAGTTTGTTACGTTTTCTCAGCCACCTTTTTAACCGATTTTGGTGAAATTGGTACAGACGGTTGTTGCGTCCTGGAGAAGGACATATTTTCCTGGAAAAAGTGTTCCGTGGGATTAAAATAAATTAAACCACTGTGATGAAGCGGGCATCAGTCATTTAATAATAATTATTAATTTCATTTATAAATGTAATTAATTGATAATATTAATTGTTAATTAATTGATAATATTAATTATTAATTAATTGATAATATTAATTATTAATTAATTGATATAATTATATTAATATGTATTTTATCACTAACATGATAATAGTCGTTAAAGCCTGCCAACCCTCATTGGAGCAGCGTGGTGGGTCTAAGCTCTAATTCCCTCTCTCCTATAAGAGTGGAGGCCTGTGCCCAGCAGTGGGACGTTAAGGGGCTGTAGTGGTGGTGGTGGTGGGGTATTTTATTTTGATTTCGGGCAATTATTGTTGTATTTTCAGTTGCGTCCCGAGCTACAGCGCAACGGCACAAAGCCAGAGCGTTACTACAAGGCGGGAGACCGCATGGCGCGACAACGGATAGTGGAGAAGTACAAACGACTACAAGAAAAGGCCGTCGACGAGCAAAGAGAGAGACTTCGACACGCTTTGGATGGTTAGTATGTAAAACAGTAGGCTACCAGCCCCCCTAGCCAAGTTACATATGTTTTGTGTCTATTCTCTTTCTAGCGGAGACAAAAAAAATGTGAATAGTCTATCTATGGTTAGGGCTTTTAATCGCTTTCGCTAGAGCGTTAACGATTATAGAAAGAGAATAGACACGAAATATATATGTAACATGGCTAGGGCAGGTTCCATGCGTATATTTCGCCGCCAAATCGTAAGAGAGAGACGTTAGTTAGTTATAAATAAAATAAATAAATAAAGCTTTATTTCGATTCCTTATCTACATAATGATCTTAAAAAACTACTACTTTAGTTAGTTACTTAGTTAGTATGTAGTTAAATAACTAGATGACCTGACCCAGCTTCGCACGAGTACCCACTTGTGGCTTACCAAAAATGTTAAAATCTGCCAAAAAGTTCTTATTAAGATACTAGTGGGTCCGGCAGATGTTGTCCTGCTAAACCTAGAATCCGATTGCAGCGCCCCCTACCGGATCCAATTGTGAATATAAACCATCCCCAGACCGACACAAACACACACAAAAAAATCGGGTCAAGCCATTTCTGAGTTTTAAGAGACTAACAAACAGCGATTCATTTTTAATAAAGTTACATGTGTCATAATTGATTTGCTAATCTTGTTGAATATGTTTTTTTTATTTATTTTTTTATTTTGTTTATTTGTCTGTAATCAACAGCGTTTTTACTTATATAATTTACAGTTACATCTCTTAGAAACTAAAATAAGGCCAAAAAGATTACAAAATTATACAATTTTTAAAATAAATAGGTACTTAAAGTTAAGCAAGTGCAAGTGTGTGCGGGTAATATGTTCAACCCCACAAAGGATTTCTGCAGTATGCGCAAACTGAACCTGTTTTCTTATTGGTTACAGGTCGCATCGTGATCCGTTCAGCGCTGGAAACGAAGAAGCCTCTGCGAGAATCATCCATCAGCTCAATATCAGAAGACGATGAAGAGAGACGTGAGCTGAAGCGCATCAAGACTGAACGGCTTACCACACCCGAGAGGGAAGGATATAACAAGAACCCAGGTAACTAAACTCTTCATTCTGATCTATATATGTTATGGGCAAATTGAGAAATGCGGTCACTATGAATAATGACCGGTCTTACTAATATTATAAATGTGAAAGTGTGTCTGTCTGTCTGTCTGCTACGCTTTCACGGCCCAACTACTCAACTGATTTGGATGAAATTTGGTACAGATATAGTTTACATCCCGATAAAAGGACATATGTAGCTTACTTTTTATCCCGAAAAATTGAAGAGTTCCCGCGGGAATCAAAAATCCACGCGGACGAAGACGCGGGCATCATCTTGTAATAATTATACAATAATCCAATCTTAATTAGTCTTCATTTGGACCAATATATTATGCTGGACGTAAGTCTCCGTTTGTTAGCATGGTCCTTGCATAATACTCAACAATAGCAGGAATCCATTCTAATATCACAGTCTAATGAGATACGTTATTTCCTACCAGTCGTTCGACGGCGGCGTCTAGGCTGCAGGTGACAGGGACGGGACCGGATTTTTGACGTGATAACGTGTTATAATCGATGATTATTGGCTGCACGCACGACAAAGTGTCACGTTCCGCCTGAACCTGAGCGTGCAAGTGAGAGCGCGGAACAAGCGATAGAGAGGCACGATCGGCCCAAGCGTTGGCTTGTGACACATTTATCTCTCTTCTCGCGTGACGTCAGAGCTAGCAGTTCCAATAGTTCTGCTACAGGAACGCCGCCACGCGAGCTTCTTCGAAAACTTCTAGTTATCACGTAATACTATCGTCCGTAAACCGACTTTACAGACAACCAATTTTTTTTTCAATACAAAGTTTTGTATATTTGTGTTTCGGTGCGACTCCTAAAACCAAAACTAACTAAGGCCGGCTTGCAGAAATGCCGGGTTATCCTTTTAACACAGATTTTGCTTTGACGGATTTTTTTATAAAACTTGGGCCAAAAATGTTTTGTTCTGTCCGCAGGGATGTACGGCTACCCCAACCCGTACGGCTTTGGCTTCCCCTACCCCGCCGTGCCGCCTCATGGATACCCCTTTCCGCAAAGTATGAGTATCGCTTTAATATTATTATTACAGATGAAACGGATATCCGGTAACTATCCGGTATCCGGCGTTAATTTATTATCCGGCCGGATACCGGATATTAACTCAATATCCGGCCGGATACCGAATGTTCAAAAACTACGACAATTTCCTAAAATCAACTTTAAAACATAATTTTTTGTGAGGTAAGTAAATATAAGAAAACGGGTTATATTTATTTAAACTGAAAAGTTTAAATAAATATAACCCGTTCAAAATCAAAATCTCACAAGGAAGTTCGTTCTCTTCCAAAAAAATTCCAAAGGAGTTCATACATACTTTTTGACGTGCAGGCATCTATGAACTCCTTAAACAGGCCGAATAATAGGGACGATGACAACTCAATCAAATCAGCAACTCTTTATCAAACTTAAAAACGCGCTACCAGTATAGAGTTTGTATGAAATACATAGTTGTGACGTCACCAAATTTCAACGCACTTTTTTTCTTTAATCTATAGTTTAAAATGGTAATCAAACTTAAAACTAACCGAGGATGTGAATTTTAGGTCTTTTGGAGGACCCTCTAATCTGTAACAAATAATTTATCTTTGACTTGACATCATGCCTAACAACCGATTAACAACCGATTACGATTTTCTTACACAATGGTTGTTTCTTCATTGGACGGCCCGGCCCGGCACCGGCACCGACACCGACAGTATTCAACGACACGACACCGGCACCTACATTCTTCATTGACCGACACCGACACCGACAAGCTGCGAACCGCATGAGCAAGAGCGATGGCAGCGTATAACAAATTGACGACCTCCGTGGCGCAGTGTGTAGCGCTGTTGTCTTAACGTGCGGAGGTCCCGGGTTCGATCCCCGGCAGGGTCAATTTGGGAATTTATAATTTCTGAATTTTCTCTGGTTTGGCCTGGTGGGAGGCTTTGGCCGTGGCAAGTTACCACCCTACCGGCAAAGACGTGCCGTCAAGCGATTTAGCGTTCCGGTACGATGCCGTGTAGAAACCGAATAGGGGTATGGCCATGGGTTTTAATATAACTGCCATGCCCTAACAAGTTAGCCCGCTACCATCTTAGACTGCATCATCACTTACCATCAGGTGAGATCGCAGTCAAGGGCTAACTTGTAGTGAATAAGAAAAGTAAAATTATGTTTGAGACGCAAAAAAAGAACTATCAGTAAACGAAGTAAGATATTTAGACGGCGTGTATTACAATTTATTTCAAAAACTAACCAATAACCCGGATAAGTTTTTCCGTATGAGTAAAGACAGCTTTGATTATTTACTAATGAACTTAATCGAAAAAATAAAAATGCAAATGAATTGTGTACTAGAGCGACGGGGGCGCGGGGCGGGGTCACTGATCACGCCACTCGCACGCCCACATGGACGTTTGTATGCGTACACAACACATGCGCAACGATGCCGGCCCGACACCAGTGGGAGACTTGCTGCCGACGACATGCCGGCGCCGGCGCCGACATGTCGGTGCCGGGCCGGCCCAGTGAGACAGCGTGCCATACAACTTCATACAATTATGCGTCCACTAATGTCGGTGTCGGTGCCGGGCCGGGGCCGGGCCGTGCAATGAAGAAGCGCCCAATCAGGGGGCTGTTTCTGTGATGTATACTTTGTCCATTTAATTAATAGCTTTTTGAAGTTTGCATGCCTCTCATTCTCTCACATACTGAGGAAGCAAAGTAGTAGAAGGCTGCTTTGCTTTTTCAGTGTGCGAGAAAATGAGAGGCATGCAAACTTCAAAAAGCTATTAATTAAATGGACAAACTATAGATACGATTAGCGCCATCCAGTTTTCACAGTTTGTTTCTGAATACCCGAACCGCTAGGGTGTGGAACGCCCTCCGGGCGCACGGATTTCCTGCCACGTACAACTTTTTTTTATTTTTTTAAATATGTACATATATAGGCTAGCGCTTGGCTGCAATCAGACTTGCTTGCAAGTGGTGATGCAGCCTAAGGTGGAGCGCGCTTACCTTAGAACGAACGGAGCGAACTTAGGTACCTTCAAGGCTAGAGTGAATAGGCATCTTCTTGGCAAGCGCGTTCAAACGTAGATCTCATTGATTTGCACTAAGCATGATTGTCGACAAGCGCAAGCCTATCTCACAATTTAAAAAAAAGTGTCGTGTGTGTGTGTGCAATTCACACAGCAGAAGTGAAACTTCAGAAAAGTAGCCTACGAGAGAATGAGATAAATGTAACTTGTATTCTATTTCATTCTCTCGCAGGCTAAATCCTATATATGTTTGTCTCTTTACTAGGTATCACTTTTTCGTTTTGTTGAATTTTCAAATCACAACGATTCAAAAGAAGTTTCACTTCAATACTTCAGGGAAATAAAATAAAAAGTGCAAAAAAAAGATCAAAGTGCAAACTAGAGTCCTTGGTATTGTGTTACAGCGTCGATGTACTACCCGGTGCGCGGCGCGTTCTACCCTCCCCCCGACACGTACACGCGGCGCCCTTTCCGCGGCCGCGGGGGGCGCGGCGGCAGGGGGAGGGGCAGGCTGCCCTACTTCGAGGGGCCCGACGCCACTCAGCAGTACTACCAGTGAGTAGCGTTTACGTTATACTACCCTCCCCCCGATACGTACATGCGGCGTCCTTTCCGCGGCAGCGGGGGGCGCGGCGGCAGGGGGAGGGGCAGGCTGCCCTACTTCGAGGGGCCCGACGCCACTCAGCAGTACTACCAGTGAGTAGCGTTTACGTTATACTACCCTCCCCCCGATACGTACATGCGGCGTCCTTTCCGCGGCAGCGGGGGGCGCGGCGGCAGGGGGAGGGGCAGGCTGCCCTACTTCGAGGGGCCCGACGCCACTCAGCAGTACTACCAGTGAGTAGCGTTTACGTTATACTACCCTCCCCCCGATACGTACATGCGGCGTCCTTTCCGCGGCAGCGGGGGGCGCGGCGGCAGGGGGAGGGGCAGGCTGCCCTACTTCGAGGGGCCCGACGCCACTCAGCAGTACTACCAGTGAGTAGCGTTTACGTTATACTACCCTCCCCCCGATACGTACATGCGGCGTCCTTTCCGCGGCAGCGGGGGGCGCGGCGGCAGGGGGAGGGGCAGGCTGCCCTACTTCGAGGGGCCCGACGCCACTCAGCAGTACTACCAGTGAGTAGCGTTCACGTTATACTACCCTCCCCCGATTAATGCTTCTTTGTTGGGTTTAAAATTGTGTGTGTGTGTGTGTGTGTGTGTGCGTGCGCGCGCGTGTGTGTGTGTGTGTGTTACTATATCACATTTTTTCCGTGTCTTCGTAGGTGAGTTCTTTTAGCCATTTGTTTATGGTTTTTTACACACATACATACACGGACTGCTCGAGCAGTTAGCCAGTGATCAACATACACGGACCGCTCTTGCAGTCATAGTCAACAGCTTGAAGCTACCATTGATAACTGCTGCCAACCGCCCGATGGAGTCGCAACTGCTCGAGCGGTTCCATGTATGTGTGTACGTAGAACACTGTAGTTCACTATGCAGTCGCAGCTTAAAGCAGTCCATTCTGACTGCTTCAAGCTGTCCGTGTATCTGAGGCCTAAGAGTCATTTGAATCCAAACTAATCACCTCATATTCTATGAGTTAGCAGTTAGGTACACATTTTTCGTGACCTCCGTGCCTCGGAGAGCACGTTAAGCCGTCGGTCCCGGTTATTATCACCAATAATCATTGATGGAAAGGGGTTACGACCCTCAGCAATGAGGAATACGACGCAGAGAGAGTTAAATCTATGCATATTGCATTTTATGTGATTTTATGATTCAGAAGTGATGAGGATTTGATAGATGAAAATAATCTAACACCCAAGTAGATTTGTAGAGCTTAACTTCAATCGGTGTATGCTAAAATTGATCGTACATGTATCAGGTATTTCAAGAAGCTCTCTGAAGCGGAGCAGCGCAACGAGCACGACCGCCGCTCTCGCTCGCGCTCGCGGCGCCGCTCGTATTCGCGCTCCCGCTCGCGCTCGCGCCGCCGCTCGTACACCCGCTCTCGTTCCCGCAGCCGGAGCCGCCGCTCCCGCTCCAGGAGCCGAAGGTCACGCTCCAGGAGTAGGAGGTCCAGGTAAGCACATTCCCCCTCCATAGAACACTATTATCAGGTATTTTAACAAGCTTTCTGGACCCGAGCACGACCGCCGCTCACGCTCTCGCTCGCGGCGCCAATCGTACTAGCGCGCGTAGGAAATAAAGTATCTCATTAGGCAAGTTCAAGAAAACCATTAAAAGTATGCTCCTGAAAAAAGCTGTGAAATACTGTTGGAAGATGCAAATGTAATTGTAAATTAATTTTTTCAAATGAGCAACCACCCAGTTTCTGGCTGGTCTTCTCGGTAGAAACGGCATTCCGAACCAGTGGTAGATTCACTGGACGATTCAAAAGTTTATTTGAATAAAAAACATTTGAGTTTATGATAGTAACTACCTGGATAAGGATCTCACTTCCTCTATGTGAAAAAGTTTGGGAGTGCTATTGATAAGTCATTATAGAACATTTTCTTCGGTTTCAGATCTCACAGCCACAACTCAAGGTCACGCCGAAGGTCAAGGTCCAGAAGCAGGCGATCCAAGACCAAATCCCGTTCCAAGTCCAAATCCAAGCACCGCACGCCCAGTGCTCAACCTGCTGAGAAGAGAACAAGTGTGGACAGTACCAAGTTTGTGTCGCCAGGAACCATGCGACAACAACGGTCTAAGAGCTGGTCCTTGCCTAAAGAGGGGGAGGCGAGGAAGTCCTGGTCGAAGACTCCCGAAAAAAAGAATGAATAAACTTTGCTATAGTATGTTACAATTTTGTTTATTGTTTATAGTGGCACCAATCCCTCAAAAATCAATAATGATAAACCCTTACATGTATAATTCCACCGGCTAAATCAATCGTTCTTCACTTCGAAGATCGAACAAAAGATTCTGAATGAGGTATAAATAAGGATGATGACAACTCAATCAAATCAGCAACTCTTTATCAAACTTAAAAACGCATAGTGGAAGTTGTATAAAATTCACAGTTGTGACGTCATAAAATTTCGACGCACTTTTTTTTCTTTAATCTATATTTTAAAATGGTTGTCAAACTTAAAACTAACCAAGAATGTGAATTTTAGGTCTTATGGAAGACCCCCTATTTAATAATCAGTTAGAAAAAATTTATTTTTGATGTACGCATCATCCCTATTCTCTTGATTTTGAAATTTGAGTTCTCTTACCACCATCACATCGGTGCCGGACTCGCTCTGGTGGAAACTGGAAAGGCAGTCTAGCTCTGACCGATCTCTGTAGAGGTTGTATAATTTATTTATAGTCCAACTTTCTGGCCCGGTGGCCTATAAATAGGGACAAATTTTTGTGCCTGGTTAGTTTTTTTTATTTTCATATACTAGCGACGCTGTCACCGGGTCTAATAAGTTTGTAGGACTAGATTATATTTATCAGGATTCTCGTGATGCGGTCGTCTTCAGCCCATAACTAGCACTTGGATGTCAGTATTGAAAAATGCAACGACGACCTCTCTGGCGCAGTGTTGAGCGCTGTTGTCTTAACGTACGGAGGTCCCGGGTTCGATTCCCAGCAGGGTCAATCTGGAAATTAATAATTTCTGAATATTGGGGAGGCTTCGGCCGTGGCTAGCTACCACCCTACCGGCAAAGACGTGCCGCTAAGCAATTTAGCGTTCTGGTACGATGCCGTGTAGAAACCGATTTTTAACCGGTTTATTATAACTGCCATGCCCCTAACAGGTTAGGCCGCCTACCATCTTAGATTGCATCATCACTTACCATCAGGTGAGATCGCATTCAAGGGCTAACTTGTAGTATATTATTTTAAAAAAATGTTTCGTCAATACCTATTCTAGTATCCGACTTTAAAAGAGTGTGCTGTGCACTAACAGTGGAAATTAATAACCAATCTCTCTGTCATCTGTCGATTTGTTACTAAGCAACGTTGTTATTTGTCCAGAGTTGTATTGTGCTTTTCTTCAAAAAACAACGTTGCTTAGCAACTTATCGACAGATTACAGAGAGATTGATTATTAATTTCGGCCGTAAAAGAGTGTGCTGTGCACTAACGGTGGAAATTAATAACCAATCTCTCTGTCATCTGTCGATTTGTTACTAAGCAACGTTGTTATTTGTCCAGAGTTGTATTGTGCTTTTCTTCAAAAAACAACGTTGCAACTTATCGACAGATTACAGAGAGATTGATTATTAATTTCGGCCGTAAAAAAGTGTGCTGTGCACTAACGGTGGAAATTAATAACCAATCTCTCTGTCATCTGTCGATTTGTTACTAAGCAACGTTGTTATTTGTCCAGAGTTGTATTGTGCTTTTCTTCAAAAAACAACGTTGCTTAGCAACTTATCGACAGATTACAGAGAGATTGATTATTAATTTCGGCCGTTAGACTACATATAGGAAATGACAAAGAAATAAAACGGAAAATATTTTAAGTTAAAGAATCCCTTTATTCTGCAAATACACTCCTCCTCAAAAGGGCTGCAATATTATAAGAGCTATTGCCATTTATGTGATACACATATCAAATACTTTAACTCGTTATATAACTACATCATAAATAATTTACTTTTAGCTATTTATACAGCTTACTGAGAAACATAGGTTGATTCGTTCAAAACTCGAACAGACATAAAGCGAAACGAAAATGTCTATACAATTTAACAGTAGGATTAGTATTATTAGATTTTCCATAGTTGATAAAATTCGAGTTTCGAAACACTTAATCGTTAAAATAAAAAAAACTTTAAAACCCTATATTTAAAGCTCAAATTCATGTATCAGCGCTCCAAGCGGGATCCTTGTTAATTAATCGGCGGAACTGATTTTTTTACTTTATCTAGGTTGTTTAGTTCTTAAACTCAAACTTCAAATTATTTATTTGTTTTAAACTCTGACGTTTTCTCGACGAAATTCTATCAATACTGTTAATAGCACGAAACCAATAATAATAATAATGAACGCCTTCATACAGTATCTTGTAGCTACGCTAGATTTTACAGTCACGTGTTCTGTTTGACCAAGCCTTTATCATAACAAGCACGCGTACTTTGAATTAATGCTAACTTACACCAAAATAAATAATGAATTGTGAAGATAGCGAACCTATTTCAGACATAGTCTGGATATATCGGCTAGTCGAGACTCCCCTATAATTTATCACAATCATTCATTTTCTTAAGAAAAAGACAAACGACTATATTTAAATACTCTGTTGTTTACCGCTTGCAAGAAATTTTAACACAGGTAAATGAGTTTTCTACTTAGCAAATACTAAATGAGTTGTCTACTTAGCAAATGCTAAGTACGAAACTCATTTGCCTATTCCTTTGTGACAAGACTAAACTAGACTAAATTCTGTGAGCTTGTTGATTATTAAAAATATATGCAATGGCTTTAAAACTTATGATTTTGAAAATAAATGTTTCACCAATTTACTATCAAAATTTCACAGTTCTTTAATAAAATCTAAAAAGTAATCATTTAATTTATTTACTTTGTAATTTCATTTATGTAAATCTTTAAAATTGCGCATTTAAAAATAAATAAAAACTTTTTTATCATATTACATAAGCCATATGTGTAAACAGCAATTTTATGTACAACCAATATTGTTATATTTAATAACGAAGTCTCGATTCGCCCCACTAGTTACCTATAGGAACCAAAGCTCTACTATTCTCCTAAAATTCGTGTGCTTATAATAGTAAACTTATACATCTAGCCAATACTATGTCACTGGAAAGATCAGGTAATTTTCGAATATTTTTTTATAATAATAAAAAACACACTTAAGGCAGGTTTATATGAAATCAGTAACTGGCGACAGGCATATTTAAGGCATAGGGGAGGGTAGTGTAGCGGTATTCAGACAATTCTTATATTGTATGGAGATAATTTTATCACGTAATCGATCGGAGACTGAAATCAATAGAACGTAGTTTAATTTTGCTCAGACTTAACTGAAAGAGCTGTTAAAACGGTACATTTATTAATAATGAATATCTCATTTTACCTGTATCTTATGTCTGAGGAGAGTCAAAGCATCTACATTCTATAGATCAAAGTGTTTGTTAAATAATACGAATACGAATAAAACGTACGGAACTTTTATTTGGTGTCTTGTCTTAGCGGATAAAGCATTCCAACATTTCATTACCGAATTTCACTTCAATGTAACATATTGAAATTTAAGGCACACGTCATATTCGACTAGACAAAACATCGAAGGCATTGTCCGCGCGTTTTCCACTGGATTAATTCATTATCCCTGGTAATGAAAGAACTTGAAGTTATGGACTGCCGCAAAATAATGCCTGCTCCTATCCAATAGCCCTGGTATTAATCGACACGATCAAACGATCATCACTGTCGACAGCTACTGTCTTAATATCAACCTGCTTTTAAGCTGACCGCACATTTAGGATGCCTTTACACTAAAAGCGACAGAAATTTGTTTTGTCGACCAATCAGATTAATGATAGTTTAAATGAATATTCTCGAAAATCTCATTCTTCGACTTAGAACATCTCCACTGCAGGTACGATAGCTTCAGTGGATAAGCGGTCTCATACGCGTAGTACTTTTTATTACTTTGTATAAAATCAGCTACAGAAAAATAGCTACTTTTTTACAAATAAAAAAATATTGCAGCAATTTGCGATCAGCTTTAAACAACCTTAACATTAATATAATTTATATAATACATACTAATTTTAAACTAAAGGTTTATTACGAAATTATTTTGTGCCTGATCCTTAAACTGATACTTCATGGAAGGTCAAGGGCAGTGTTTTACTGAAAATAAACACATTTATAGAATTTAAAATAATTCTATTTTTTGTAAACAATACAAAATGTGAACTATGGAATTGTGATGAAGATTGTCTCATTTAAAGCGTATATTACAAATGATTAATGAAAGTAATGGCCAAAATAATTATGTTCGTAGCATGTGCAACATCTCCTGCTACAAAAGTATTAAGGGTAATTAAAGGTACAGAGTGACAATTCATCACTTTCTATTATTTTATGTGATTATTGACATTTTCACAATGTAATTACCACAAAATTCATGTTTTCTCTGCAGTTTATTATAGGACGATAATAACTCGTCAACAAAGACCTCCAAAATGATTTGAACTACTGATTGAGTTCACATAAGGTTTGATTCTCCAATGTCATGTGTTTAGATATGTTTGGGAATTTTCAAAATATGTGTCTGGGCGCCAATGGCATATTAAATTTTTAAATATGAATAGACACCAAGGTTGCCTGGCCACTGAAGCAGAGCAAAGCGAAAATTACTTTGATTAAACTCATTGGTTTTCCTAACACATTTCTGCTCTGCTATGTTTCAGTGGATCAATACCCTTATAGGAGTGCTACATATGCTACATACACTTTTGACCTTTAGGTACTAAAAATTTTATTGACACTGTACAAATGTATGCACTTATGTGCATCTATTGCATCAATATAATGCACATAGCTTCATATATTAGTGTTTTATCAACACCCTACTATATATGTACATGACATGTACTTTATACAAGCTAAGGGCTCACACAAACCACAGACTTTCTATCGAAGAAAAATACAGGGCAAATTAATTAAAAATACTACTAATAACCTCTTAAGGGCAACTTTTCTACATAATACTGAAAAACTAATATATGCCGGCATTGTTTTTGTGTTATAATACAAATAGTAACTATTGACAGGAAAATTATAATATTAATTTTCTAACCCTTGCCAATAGCTCCATTATTAAAAGTTTATTTTTGGTTGGATAATTCATTGTGTTAAAACTATAATAAAATATATATTTCACCTGTTTTTATCAAGTTGAAGCAACTTAACTTTTTCATTAGTTTGATTTCTGCGAAAATAATTAACACAGCAATTAAAATTTAATATGTATTTGGTTTGTAAGAGCCCAAGCACTTGGTATCAATGTAAGATAGTAAGTATTTACACAATATAAATAATATATTTAATATTTATATTATACATCAAATATTTAGGTACAAACACACAAACCAAATCCTAAAGTAAAATTAAATCTCTCACAACTATATAGCCTTTCTAAGAAACAATTTATAAAATAAACTCTCAGTCTTCTATTAAAATATAGTTATTACTATAGATCATATTTTATAATATTAGATCTTCAGATTTACAAAATGTATCATACAATTTGTACAACAATTACTAAGTAATATTATATTATAGAAATTGACCTGACCTATGAGTAGAAATAATAATATTTTTGTTCAAACACACTTATGTATTTATTTATCCTATACTATACAATATATTGTGACACATCTTATACATGAATTATATAATAAATTATTGTTTATAGCTCATGTATAAGTAATGTGTTAGTTCCTATATAGTAAGAGTAATAAAAAAAAAAGTTTTGTGATGATAAATTTGATTTGCATGTACCAAATCAAGGCACAGCTGTGATGACAGTTCACTCGAACATGAACAATGTCAACTGTAATCACAGTTGCTTCATAAATATCACAACATAGTGAAGTAACATTTGATTGGTGCACTGCCATCCTTGCACTTTCCTATTGGCTAATTCGTTTTACTTAAGGCATTATTAGCCAACATTATGGCAGCTACAGCCAATAATTGCAATAACGGCAATTGCGTCAAATTTACAAAATGAACCTGCTAATTGGCGCCGAATCTGTATAACACAATCTCACTAAACTACAATGACAACTTGAAATCTAGTTCTGTCCCTTTCTGCATGGAGTATTATGAAAAGGTTAACAATATATTTAATGCTGTTATTTAAGTTTAGTGAGATTGTGCACTACAGAATCAGCCCCATTATTTACATTTCCTTGTTAATAATGAACTTCGAAATAAAATTTAAGCACACCTTAAAGTGATATATTTCTATCATACAGTGAATATCAAAACAATTATCACAATTAAAGATGTGCTTAACGATTACCAGACTTGCTAATAAACATTGGTTAACGGTTGAATAGTTAAACAGCTATTTGTCTCTTTCAATCATCAGTGATTTGAAGGAAGAAATAAGAAGACAAAACATTGCGTACCTAAACAACCGCTAAACAACATAAATTAGTAAGAACATGTGTAATTTTTTAAAGTATTCATCTTTTTAAACTGTCTAGGTATGTCTGTACCAAAAAACCAAAATACTGTTAATGCATCATTGCAAGACCATACTTTATAACATGGATCAAAAAAATTGGCAAAAAAACAGCATTGTCTATGCTAAATGCTTAGACAAATTTCCTACAATATTGTAATATACATTGCTTCATGTAACATTCTTTATATTAACCATCACTGAAACGGCTGTCACTTTTGTTCACTTTTTTTCTGTCACTTTCATCACTGTCACTACTCAATCAACGGCTTTTAATCACCATTGCAAATTCTACTTGAGTGATCACTTTTATTCATTATTCTTGCATGACATTTCAAGTTTTCAATGGTAATTTTATGACATCAGTTATGCTGCAAAAATTCAGTCCAAATCAAGATGTAAGTTGATGTAACTGACTATCAATTTATTAGTGTCACTTTATCACAACCGATTGGTTTTAAAGTTCAGAAGTTCAGTCATCATTTCAGAAGTCCACCGCTGAACATAGCTCCTTCTGCAGTTACAGTGCAACTAACTAAAAATTCACTATACATTTTTGCCACATTTAGTCACCAATACTGTTCTTTAGTGTGTTTTGATCATCTTCCTTACTGTCGCGTTTTATATTCATATTCCTGTATCAATCTCAATCTTCTACGATACAGGAGATATGGTGCACAAATTGCAACTCTATTCCATTATTGGATATGAGACGGGTATCCAGATAGATTCCACCACTGTTTAACTCTGTCACTGATCACTCGTCACTGTCACTGATCACTCGTCACTGTCACAGGCGGGCACGCCGTACAGTGACAGCTAGTTGGCGCGCGCCCGCTTGGCGTGCGACGAGGGCGGCGCATGCGCAGGCCTGGGCGCCTGGTGGGCTTGCTGAGGCGCGTCGCCAGCGAGTCCGGAACGCATCATGTACTTGAATTGAGGCATGTGCTGCATGACGTCACGGATTTGCACTAGCGCCATGCCGTTCTCGCCGGCGGCCGCCGATTTGCACTTGCCCGACATGCGCAGGACTTGCAGCTGGGTTCTGGAAATGCGAGGGATATTAGTAATGCTGTAGTCATAATAAATAGCAAGGAAGTAACAGTTTGTAAAAAACTGATTCATAATGTTATAAGTACAACTTCAAGACTTCAGGTAGACTTTTGCTGTCAGGAAAATTAGTAAGATTGACCAATATTGAATCAGCTAGGCTGTCTACTTTAATATTGCACAAAGGAGCCATCCATTATTTATTATTTTTTAAGCGGTCCGCCCCGGCTTCGCCCGGGTAGCACTAATACTATGTCAGTAAAACCACCTTCGCAAGTAAAGCAATGGTTTAGACTAAATTTGAAAATCATAAAAATGGTTATTGTGAGACTACTTTAAAAGATAGGCGGACTTTTTTAGAACTTTTTGAGAGGAACAATTCCACCATA
This sequence comes from Erebia ligea, assembly GCA_917051295.2. Taxonomy (NCBI): domain Eukaryota; kingdom Metazoa; phylum Arthropoda; class Insecta; order Lepidoptera; family Nymphalidae; genus Erebia; species Erebia ligea. The sequence continues at coordinate 2,392,858 of OU785235.1, read as the reverse complement.
CATTGTTTTTGTGTAACTTTTACTATTTACCTACGCAGCGCACGCCACGGAAGCTCTCAGATCAGACGAATTTTCCCGACTTAATTCACATTATTGCAATTTACGTAGGGATCCCTAATTTTCTTGAAAATAAAATATAGCCTATGTTACTCGCTGATAAAGTAGCTTTCTATTAGTGAAAGAATTATTAAAATCGGTTGAGTAGTTTTTGAGTTTATCCATTACAAACAAACAAACAAATCTTTCCTCTTTATAATATTAGTTTAGATGAAACAATCAATTCTACGATTTGTGCACGACAGCGAACGGGACCCTTTTGCAAATGGAACCTTTTGCGAACGGGACCTTTTTTAACAGTGGGAAGGTTTTTCGAACCCGGGAACTCCGGGAAGGCAACAGCGCTTAACACGCCAGGGAGGTCGTCAAGGTATTATGTGAACGGGACATTATGCGTCCTAATCATGAAGAAGGTTGTGATAGCAATGCTAAGGACAGCGGTTATTAAATTATTTAAAAAGAACAACCACCTAGTTTCTTGCTGGTTCTTCTCGGTAGGAATGTCATTCCGAACCAGTGGTAGATTCACTTGACGATTCAAAAGTACTTACTTGTAAATGTTTAGTTGAATAAAAAACATTTGAATTTGAATATACATAATATGTCGTGCACAAATCATAGAAATAATCATAGATGACGACCTCCGTGGCGCAGTGTTAAGCGCTGTTGCCTTAACGTGCGGAGGTCCCGGGTTCGATCCCCGGCAGGGTTTGGAAATTTATAACTTCTGAATTTTCCCTGGTCTGGCCTGGTGGGAGGCTTCGGCCGTGGCTAGTTACCACCCTACCGGTAAAGACGTGCCGCCAAGCGATTTAGCGTTCCGGTACGATGCCGTGTAGAAACCGAATAGGGGTATGGGTTTAATATAACTGCCATGCCCCTAACAGGTTAGCCCGCTACCATCTTAGACTGTATCATCACTTACCATCAGGTGAGATCGCAGCCAAGGGCTAACTTGTAGTGGATAAAAAAAAAAAGATAGGAGAGTTACTCACGTATTAGGCTTGTAGAGCGTGAGGCCGAGCGCGTCCAGCATGGCGCGGCAGGTGGCGAGCGGCACGCGCGGGAAGAAGTGGCTCGCCAGGTCTGGCAGCGTCATCAGCTGCTCCGTGTACTGGTACGGCTTGGCGTTGATGCAGGGGACCATCGTGTTCTCCACCACCGCCTTCTGGACCTGGCGACAACAACCACGGGTCAGGAGGGCGATTGACTAAAAATTATGGAGTACCTACAATGGAGTTTAGTAGAAACCGAATAGGGGTATGTGTTTAATAACTGCCAGGCCCTTAACAGGTTAGCCCGCTACCATCTTAGACTACATCATCACTTACCATCAGGTGAGATCGCAGTCAAGGGCTAACTTGTAGTAGATAAAAAAAAAAAGCTGATTCTGTAGTGCACAAATACCTTCCAAAAGGTCCCTTCCCGTCCCTACGGAAAGGGACAGAACTTGATTTATTTAAAGCTGTCATTTTAGTTTAGAGTCCAGTGTAACGATATTGGCCAAAATCCATTGACGCAGAAAAAATACCATAAATTCAGCCAATAAAAAACAATAATTGAGACTGTAACCAATGATTGATGCCGGTTTTACATAATGGAGCTGCTGTGCTGGATCAGTCGGTACAATCCATGTTGAACTAGTTACTAGAGCATGCCCGCAACTTGCGAAGATTTAGGGTTTTTGAAGAATCCTGTGGAAACTATTTGATTTTCTGGGTTGAAAAGTAGTCCTCCTATGATCTTCACCGGGATGCAATCTATCTTTGTTCCACATCAAATTTTGATGTGGTACAGAGCGTCGTCCCCTGACCCGATCTTAACAAAATTTAGCATACAGAAAACTTGCATTATGACGGACACTTAAACTGTATTATGTATATTAGGTCATTCCCAAGGGGTATTTACAAAACGACGACGACGAACGAACGACGAAGTCGCAGGCATTAGCTATTTGTTAAAAAATTAAATTCAGATGTATTCGGCACCTAAACATAAAATAAAAGATTTTAAATTTTCAAATCATTTATTTATTACAAAAAAAACCTTGATATACATAAACGAAAAATATTTATTCTGCTATAAGTATAGATAACAATGAACGAAATAAATAATGCCGAAATAAAATTTAGTCGCTAGCCCGTCTTCGGGCACCCAAGGCATTCTTAAAGCTGGAAATATATTACCCTGTCATCAGAAGCATATTATTCGAGCAGGTACTTGATTCTCCACTATAGTGCATTGCTTATCATGCTTTTATTGCTTATTTTGCTTATTTTCATAGTATTATGTCTTATGGAATCTTGCTGTGGGGTAAAGCGGCAGATATTCAAAAAAATTTTTGTATTACAAAAAAGGGCAGTACGTGCAATATATAATTTAAAACCACGTGAATCCCTTAGAGAGAAATTCAAGGAAATAGGTATTCTTACAGTAGCTTCGCAATATATTTACAGTAATTTAATCTTTGTAAAACAGCACATTCAGAATTACAAAAGAATATGCGATTTGCACGATAGGCCAACTAGAAACCGCCATAGGCTCGTGACGCCATCGCTCCGCCTCAAGAAAGTCCGAAGGTCGTTCGTGGGAATGAGCATTCTATTCTATAACAAAATTCCACAACCTATTTTAAACTTGCCTTTACACAAGTTTAAAAAGTCCATTAAAAGTATGCTTCTGAAAAAAGCTTATTATACTGTTGAAGATTACGTAAATGACAAAGGAGCATGGAATTGAATCGCTCCAGCAATGCTAAGGACAGCGGTTACGTATGTAATCACAAATTAATGAAATTGTAATTTTTTTTTTTTTTTCAAAAGAGCAACCGCCGAGTTTCTTGCTGGTTCTTCTCGGTAGGAATGGCATTCCGAACTAGTGGTAGATTCATTCGACTATTCATAAGCACTTGTAAAAAGTCTATTTGAATAAAAAAACTTTTGAATTTGAATTTGAATTTATGAAGCCGATAATATGCTTCTGACGCGTCACGACAATGCGCTAGTATATTTCTAGCTTTATGCAGCTGATAGTGTTGACCTGCCCCCCTATTACGTAAGAATTGTTCATCAAACGTTTAAGATTTTTGTCAAAGTAAAATAAACCATAACTGCATTGAATTAGAGCTCAATTTCGTCTGCCCATTCTTATACGTTTAGGTATGAACGATACTCGAACGTATAAGAATGGATACACGAAATTGAGCTCTAATTTAATGCCGTTATGGTTTATAAACTTTGACGACGAACTTTAACGTTTTGATCGGACATTCTTACATGATTGGTACCCTGACCCACCTACCTAAACTATAAAACTATAGAATTATAAGACGGGCATGCCAATAACATGCAATATGCATGCGTAGGTGTACGCGCGCGAATTGAATGCATTCGGGCCTTATGTTAAAGCGAACCTCCTTCTGTCGTCCTATAACCACTATTTATCGAAGAGCGTGCGAAAGATAGGACATCAGTTTGCAGGCGTGCGAGTGAGGACGGCGGATCGGCGATGTTTCTCCAATTCGCGCGCGTACTTTAATCGACTTAATCTAATCCAGCCATTATTAGAAAGTAACTAATATATAATGCACAGTAATCACAGTTTGTAAAGAGCCACATAAGTCAATTTATTTAGTTAATTGTTCGAAACAGCGAACATACAAACAAGTGACGCCAAACTTCTCGAGTGCTGTGAAGTGGTGAAGAGAAACGTCGCAGTAGGATGCAAGAGAGCGTTGTGGCATAGCAGACCCCTAAAAGCTTGTTTATTGAACAGACGTAACGGAAACTTCAGAACATTTATGGTGTCACCTATGTAGACCTACTCTACTTAGATGATGCCCGTAATTTCGTCTACTTGGGAACACTTTCATCCAGGGGACAATATCCGTATCCAAATTCAACAAAATAGCTTAAACAAAAGGGTATTGAAACGGTGACACACATACACACTTTCGCATTCATAATATTGCTAAGAACAGAGAGGAACAATTCTAAATAGACTAAAATTAGTGTTATCTCATTCATAATGTTCCTTGTGGAAAAGACATGCGTTCATTTAAGGATTTGCTTACAGCACCAATTTAAGTTTTAACATAGGAATCGTACACTGGCATACAGCAATAGATAGATCTGCAGTCATATTTCGTTTCTGAAGTGGCTGTAATGGCTCCGACCATCAATATTTGTATGAACTGCCAAAATAATCTCCAAAATATTGCTAGTAAGACTTTGTTTTCAACCAATACATATATTTAAAATGAGTTAAATTTTGGATAGAAGCAGGCGTTACTTTGCGGAAGTCCATGATGACGACAATGCACGATTGTAAAGACTTTACAATCGTGCATTGTCGAGTCAACATATCCTGAAGATGCTCCGGTGTCGGAGTGAGACGTACGTTCAGAATTATTTGAAAGATTTATGTGGTGTGGTGAATATTGCAAGTTGTAAGTGCAAGATACACGTACCACATATATTTGCCAACAGTTGCGAATCATAGCAAATTAAATTTCTAGTTCCTTCATAAAATGAGTTAAACAATAACTAGGATCAATATCAGCCATTCCACCTGAAATTTTTCTAAAACGTTTTAGAGCACAACTCAAGTGGCATCACTGACCTTTCTCTTTTTCATGCCAAATTTTATTTCATACTGATTTTGGAATTATTTGGAACAATCCTATTTACATAAATAAATGAATATTAATCTATTTTACTATATATAAATAAACTTTTACAACAAAATTGACTTAAATTGAAAAATTATGCATTAAGAGGCCGTATACTCGCCATCGGTCAATTTTGGAATCTGTAGGTATACCGCACAGTAGACCGTTAGGCTGCACTCATCATAGTCTCATACATAGACGACATAGGCCAGTAAAGATACTTTGATACTTTGCGTAGTCAAGTTCGTACGTACGTGCGGTCGTACGATCTGCAGTACCATTTTACACGTGAATTTGATCAGACTTTGATAATATTTTTTGGTCATATAGGTATTTTATAGAACTTTGTTTTAACACAATTTGTGTTATATAAATACTAAACATTCATGGTAAATTTTATTTTATCAGTAATTTCGTCAAACTTTTAAAGAAATACAGGTTATTGTGACGCGTAAATTTTGATTAATCGTGCACATTGATTTGATTTTTTTATTAACTAATTTTGTATAGAACGTATAAAAACGAATTGCAACAGTCCAATTTTAAGAGCGTGTTTATCATATTAGTATTTTTTATAAGTCATTTATTATAATTTTTCGTGGATTTATATGGGTGAAAATTGACACCCAAAAGTGCAAAAATGGTAAACGTATTCTGCAAGAATGAGAATTTCACTATTATATTTCAATAAAATTAAATTTTTATTTGCAACAGTCTACTAAGGAGAGATTAATCTGTAATGTTTTAATTTTCTTTTTGTTATAATACTAATATCTCATGCACAAAGCTCATCAAAAGTTCTTAAAATGTCGGTTTACGGGTTTACGGACTGTTAAGGTCTACTCGCACCAAACTGCCCAAATCTGGTTTAGTTAAATTTTGTAATGCCTCTCTTTTTGACAAGTCAATTCCAGGTTCGACTAGAAAAGAAAGGTACAGAAAACATACAGTTCCACAAGTAAAAGTTGGCGTTGGCGTTTATCTGGAAAGTCACTTTGACACTAGAAAGTCACTTTGTGGTCATCGTTGCGTATATTTTGCAAAATATGAAACAGTAATCATGCATAAAGTGATGATTTATAAGCAGTGCTAGAGTACACTTATAAAAGTACAGTAGTGCACAGCCGCGCAAAGTAACACTCGTGGCACTGTAAACGTATTTAGCATGTAACAGGTTGGTGCAAGTCATCCTAAAACTTAAGAATAATAATATAAACTAGGGTTGTAACGGAGGCGTTCTTAGCGGAAGCAGAGGCGGATGCGGAGGTGAAGGGGCTTTGCTTCCGCGGATGCGAAGGTTAACGGAGGCGGACGTGGATTTCTCCGATCACATCGTCCATTTTCTGTGCTTTAGGATGCGATGTATCCCACATTTGATTTTTTCTTGAGGATTCTTCTAAAGACAGTTGCCTTTTTGCTTGTTGTAACGGTGGTAACTGACGTCACCTGCTTCGATTTGTACCTCTCGCATTGTAAGTCAACGTAAATAAACCTGCGTTATACCTCCGCAAAAAAAAGGGCGGAGGCGGATGCGTAAGCGGAGGTACGATTTCTTGCGAAAGTTCCGCACTTACGGAAGCGGAGGCGAAGTTCCATTACAACCCTAATATAAACCCTACTTTTAGTTTTCACTCAGTGTTACTTGTGGAAACAAAACTTAACTTCACTGACTTAATGTAAACGCGCTATGATTCTCCACACAAATTGTGGACCTGTTATATATGCTCACTTGATTAGAGAAACTAATTCTATGAATAAATTATAATAATATACATATAACACTGCATTTAATGCATTCAACTTTGTCACAGCAAAATTTAATTTTTAAGGTTCCGAATTATTGCCTTAGGAACGGTTCTCATATATCTCACCTCTCACTCAATATATATTTGAGCTCATTTACCTTGTTTTAAACAGATAAATAATTACATTAGCCTAATCTAAAGTGATCAAAGCAAAACAAGACTAAAATCTATTTATTTTTGATAAATTCTAGGTGTTGTGTGATCTTGGACTTAATAATACCACGGGGGTTACTACCATCGCTTTAAGTATTATTATTTCAAAATTACAGCTTAGTGTCACGTACCTTGTCGTCCGTAAAGTAAGTTTTTTTTTATTTTATCCACTACAAGTTAGCCCTTGTCTGCGATCTCAACGGATGGTAAATGATGATACAGTCTAAGATGGTAGCGGGCTAACCTGTTAGGGGTATGGCAGTTATATTAAACCCTATTCGGTTTCTACACGGCATCGTACCGGAACGCTAAATCGCTGGGCGGCACGTCTTTGCCGGTAGGGTGGTAACTAGCCACGGCCGAAGCATCCCACCAGGCCAGACCAGGGAAAATTCAGAAATTATAAACTCCCAAGTTGACCCTGCCGGGGATCAAACCCGGGAGCTCCGCGCGTTAAGACAATAGCGCTCAACACTGCGCCACGGAGGTCGTCAAAAGATTATAATTCTATATACTTAACACAAAATTCAACAATAATAAAACAATAAGTACAACTTTAACCAATGGTAGTATGCCCCCTCAACGGAATGAGAGCTAGCAAAAGCGTATCTTCATCGATTTTCCAAATAAAATGTTTGTTAATGATCAAATCATATAGCTTAGCCTTGATTCTGTCACACTGATATGCAGTTCTACTAATAAGCTATAATAAGGATAGTCAGGTTAGGATAGAAGAAGTTTCTTAGCAACAGGCAATGTTGAGATAAAATAATGAGGCCACCATCACCATCTCTAAACTAAAATGATAGCTCTATCCCTTTCATATAATCCCGGCGAAAAGTACACTACCCATACTAGATAAGCGGTAATTTTAGTTAAGTTTAGAGATTGTGTTAGATAGAATTGGCCACATTATTTTAACATAGAAAGTGATCTAACTGTGACTCTTCTTGGAAGAACTCTGAGAGCCATAATATCGTCTGTCCCTCTCTGGCACATAGCGAAACCGGTCATGTTCTTGCCTTGTCCTTTCCTTCCTACGTCCATTTTCCTCTTCACGCATCCTCCTCAAGTTTTCCTCATGCCTACGCGCTTGCTCCTGTCTCCTTCGTTGGTCCTGTTGCAAACGCAACTGAGTCCCCTGTTGCTTTCTTTGTTGCATCTCACGGAAGTTGCGCAACTCGTCTTGTTGCCGCGCGTTAGTTGCCCAGGCTACACGCCTCTGTTGCTCACCTTGACGCGCTTGTTCCTCTTGCCTGGATCTTTGTTGCGCTTGGAACTTGTGCAACTCGTAATGTTGCCGAGCTTGTTGCTCTTGCCTAGATCTTTGTTGCGCTTGGAAGTTGCGCAACTCGTCTTGTTGCCGAAGGTTCAGTGTTTGCCGCTGCTGTTGATGCTCTTGTCTGCGTCTTTGTTGCTTTTGTTGCTCCTGAGACCGCGCTTTTTCACCTTGCCTGCGTATTTGTTGTTGGCCGGTGCTAGTTGCTGAAGTCTGACCCTTTTGCTTTAGTTGCTCTTGCGAGTTGCGCAACTCGTCCTGTTGACTCGAGCTAGTTGCAGCCGTCAGTCCCTTGTCTTTGCTTTGGCCTTGTCCTTCCATATGTATCTGGGAATGAGGAATCCGTAGCTTTTTAACTTTAAATTTTATTCTTTAATTTTTGGGAACCTTTCCTTTTTTGTATAACTGCACTTATAGTAACGGTTTATTTATCTGATTCAATTGAACCAGATAAAAGTAAACCAGTGTATCGCGGACTTGAATCTTTACCACTTTATAAGCAGATGCGGTAATCGGTCAACCAATTTTAATGTGGTAGTGTTAAGTTTGTTTGCTCACGTTTATCTCGGCAAAAACGGGGTTTTATACGGTCGGAGCAATCCGGATATATGTGGACAAACTAATCGATAAAACGAGATAAAAATAACGAGATAAAGTCATATTCGTGTCAAAAAATAAAAAATAACCCACTTGTAATTTGTCGTTATAATCTGGAATGGGATAACTCAAGAACAAAACCTTTGTTTTGTTCTCGAGTTATCCTTTTACCTTTACCTTTAAGATATACCTTTGTATAGGCAGTGGCGTGCACAGTATTTGGAGCCAGGGTAGGCATTGGTTAGGTAGATACCTATTTTCAGGCAGGGCATAATGAAAAATAAGCATGGCGCTCTTTTAACTAGGGTAAGCAATGCTTTTTGCCTCTATGTCGTGCACGCCACTGTGTATAGGTTTGTTTTAAATTCAGCCCCAAAAGCGAAGCGGGCGGGGAAACGTAAACGCCTTACAAACAAACACCGTTTTTTGAGTCTACCACTCAATAGTTTGCATACAATTCGCTTCTGTTTCCGTGCTGGTGTGAATTGCTGGCTTACTGGGCGATGAATATCGCAAGCTACACGTGCAAAATACACGCTGTACCATATAGATTTGTCTGCTGTGGCGGATCATAGCGAATTAAACTTCTAGTTCCTTCATTATTCGCAAAGTAACGCCTGCTTCTATCAAACATTCGGGCTGTAATGTTCAATAGCAATCAGAGGCCCAATTGTCTAAGCAAATCGTAACCATTTAACAGCCTAAAACGTATTACTCGAAATGTTTGAGGAGTTCATACATGCTGTTTGACGTGCAGGCATCTATGAACTCCGTAAACTGATCGAATTGGGTATTTGACAACAAGTCAACTTGTTTTCAAACGTCAAAACGCGTGCTTAGTTTAGGATTTTGTATGAAATATTGAACTGTGACGTCGTCAAAGTTCCACGGACTTTTTTACTTTAAAATCGATAGTTTAAAATAGTTATTCAACATAAAACTAACAGGGGACGTAGATGTAGCGACTTTTGGGAGATCCTCTATTTAATAATCACTAAAAAATAATTTATTTATTTGAATAGTTGTCAAATACCCAATAATCCGTTTGATAAACGATTACGATGACGATTTCCTTACACAATCTGGGGGCAGGAGCTGGTCGACTCACCTTATAAGGCGTATGGTTGCCAGTGATGCTGATGTCGGGTATGGGCGTGAGCCGCTTCCGGGAATCCACCGTGTGCGAGACCGAATGCCCATTCATTGAGTTCGTCACTTGCGGCTGGACACTGTGGAAAAAGTACACTTTCAGCAAAGCAAACTAATGGGGAGGGACAGGCAAAGCTAATCTCAGATGGCGCCACCCTCGCTGGTAACTGTCAGGTTCATTTGCGTACATATTTGAGGTAATTAGGCGTCCTGTTTTAATTGAATCTGGGAAAAAAACCAGTGTATCATGTGCTCTAGCCATGAAAATCGTCAGGTCTAAAGTGAGCGCTACATAACCTAACGTTCTCGGTCGTGACCTGTCATCTCATATGTCAAAACTGTCATACGCAACGACAGCTGTGCGAAAATGACAAAAAAAGTTAAAGAACTGGCTTAATTATGCATATTAAAATAATAATAAAATCGTCGGATTGGATATTCGAAAGCTCGCCATTGACTTCAACTGACTTCGCCATTGACGACAAATGAGTCATTTGATTTAAGTCACGACAGAATGCTAAAATTTGATTGTAAATCTGAAATCTGTAAGCCAAATTTTGGCGCGATGCCTATCCCGAAAACTCCATATCCGCCATAATCTAAAGTTTTGAGTAATATTTTGGCGTTACATAATATAATTCACGAATTCTTGAGTGCGAAATTCGTACGCCATGGCATCATGCCGCGCGGAACTTCGACCCATTGTCCTAGGTGAGGTGATGAAGTTACGTCTACGTTGTCGCGTAGATACGTCTGCCATTTTCTATGGCGTCGTATCGCGTCGCATCGCTTCTGTCGCTCACCTAGGACAAGGGGCGAAGTCATTTAGACTGTTCCGTGTGTGAAAACATTTTTTTTTTCTCAGACACAACGTAACGTATCTTCGAGTCAAGCTTGATTGGGGTCTAACGTTTGGCCCACACCTAAAATCTGTTTGTGATAAAGCATCCTGGACCGCAGGAGCTCTCTGTAAGCTACTGCTTAATACAAAGGGCCCTAGTGACCGGAACAGAAGAACACTGGCTTTGGCAAATCAATCCAAAATCCTTTATGCGACACCTATCTGGACTCCCGCGATGAAATTTGCCCTGCACAAAAGCCGGGAATCTCCCTCAGGGATAAAATCCGGAACGAGGAAATTCTAAGAAGAACTAAAGGGACCGACATAGCTCTGAGGATTAGCAAGCTGAAGTGGCAGTGGGCAGGTCATATCTGTCGCAGAACCAATGGCCGTTGTGGCAGATGTGTTCTGGAGTGGAGACCGCGTACCGGCAAGCGCAATGTAGGACGACCTCCAGCTCCGATGACCTAAAGAAGGTGGCGGGAAGCGGGTGGATGAGGAAGGCGGAGGACCGTGTTTGGTGGCGCGCTTTCGAAAAGGCCTATGTCCAGCAGTGGATGCACACAGGCTGATGGATGGATGGAAAAGCCGGGTCCTGAAGGCCTTGTTTTTTTTTTTTTTTTTTGAGAAAATATTTTGGCGTAAGTCATTTGACTCAAGTGAGATGAGCGATCGTCGCTGGCGAGCTTAAATTACAATCGGGCCTCACTTCATGTTGGCGGTGCTGCGCACGAGCGGCGGCGGCGGCTGCTGCTGCGCCATCGCCATCGTCATCGCGCTGCCGGGGAACTGCAACAACACAACACAACATAGGCGACCTGTCCGCAACTCTGCAGCAGTAGGGAGCGCTGTGCTCTTAAGCTCCGTCCTCATCTACCAGCACAGTACATGTCCAGCACGTAACGTGGCAGACAGCACAAACAATAGTGTTCATACTTGTATCTAACGGCAGATGGCCGACAGACACTCACAGACACCGGCAGGCAGTTATAGCTAACAGAGATACCATACGATACCTACTTTTTAAAAATGTTTTGTAATTACAACACTACAAAACACTGTATTTACGATCACACGAATCGTAGAGAAACTTATAATCTATAGTGTCTGCTACGTACGATGTCTGTTCATGTGAATCGAGCTTTATATGTGCGACCGACCAGGCTGCTTGATCCTATAGCACTTTAGCCGACATTATGCGACTGACGCGACGCGTCAACTTTCGGGTAAAGTGCCACAAATATACGTCTAAATATATAAAAGGAAAAGGTGACTAACTGATCTCTCAACACACAGCACAAACTAATAGACGAATCGGGCTGAACTTTGGGCATACCAGGTAGCTTTTGATGTAAGCATCCGCTAAGAAAGGATTATTGAAAATCCATCCCCTCTAAAGGGGTAAAATAAAGGTTAGGTAAAATGAAAATGAAAATGATTTATTTCATGTAGGACCACTAGTGTCACTTATGATAAGTCGTAAGAATCTACCACCGGTTCGGAAAGCTGATTCTACTGAGAAGAACCGGCAAGAAACTCAGCAGTTGCTCTTTTCAAAATCAGAAAAATGTAACAATTTGTATATACATACTTAATATAAAATGCATACGCTACGTTACTTACAAGTAGGTATTACACTGACTTGTGGGTTGCTGGATGCGAAGCCGGTTGCTTCCATGCAACTTTGTCATCGAGAAAATCATCTATACTGTAATACCCTCGACTTAACAGATGCTGTTTAACACAGTCTTTAAATTTATGTAATGGCAACTCCAGAAACTCTTTTGGTACCATGTTATAAAAGCGTATACTCGACCCCACAAAGGATTTCTGCACCTTGCGCACGCGATATGACGCTGTTACAAGCTTATGGCGGTTTCTAGTACATCGATTGTGAGTATCACTTATTTGCTTATAAAGATTAATGTTCTGCCTAACAAAGATTATATTATTGTATATGTATTGTGAAGGCACCGTAAGAACACCAATCTCTTTGAATTTTTCACGAAGTGATACGCGTGATCCGAGTTTATAAATAGAACGGATGGCTCTTTTCTGCAATACAAAAATTGATTAAGTTATTGGTAAAGGCTATTTAGGCTATTTTATAGGCCAGTGTATATGTATAATCGAATATAGAGAGGCATGGAGGCTGAATTTTTAATTTCAGGGATGCTAGAAACGCGCAACATATATACTTGTGGCACTGTAGTAAAAATCCACTTGACAGTTTTGTCAAATGATAATCACAATCAAAAATCAACGAACCGGTCAGGATGACAGCTCACGACTCGAACTTCGTGTGTGTTCCGTTATAAGCACTGCGAGCACTGGCAGTGCTCTTTACTGGGGACTTCCAGTGCTCTCAGTGTATTTCGGAACGCACCCTTAATTTTTCATTATCAATCGGACGAATGATATTGGGTATGTTCCGAAATACACTGCGAGCGCTGTAAGGTGTGACGGCAATTTAGTACACTGCGAAGCCGTTCCTTTATAGTTAAGTATACTGGTTACTGCTTAAAACGGAACGCAGTCAGCAATGAGAGCACCTTACCTTGAAAACGCCAGTGCTCACAGTACAAAAATGGCGTCTATTAATGACGTCATATATTTCCCTAGGATACTGCGGCAGTGTACTGTGAGTCCATAACGGAACGAATTTCTCCACAGTAAGAGCACTGAACAGTGCTCGCAGTGTATTTCGGAACACACCCATTGTAAATTGAAAAACTGACAAATTGACGAATTGGAAAGAAATCAAAACAACCTCAGCAAGAATTTAATATTGAATTTAGAGTTCACAACTAAATCGTATTGTAACCAGAACTTATAGGTATAGTCAGAAAAAATCATAATATGCAAATGCAGGAACATCAAAACATTGAAGTCAACACAAAATACAGAATTACATAATACTGTATTGTATTAGGTTGAGGTTAATCCTTGCTACTGTGTGCGGTTAAGGAAAGTCTTGACGTAAGTAACCTTTTGGTTTTCCCAATGCAGGATAAACATATGAAAAACGTGGCTTTAGTGACAAGAGTGACAAGAAGGCTGTACCATTAACCGTACCGTATATTATAGTATGTTCACAGTTATTTTACCCCTCGCTGTAAGGTTGGCTAACCTGGTTGTCCTTGTTTAATTTATTCTAGTTTCTAATTCTATGCTTTTTAGGGTTCCGTACCCAAAGGGTAAAAACGGGACCCTATTACTAAGACTCCGCTGTCTGTCTGTCTGTCTGTCTCCAGGCTGTATCTCATAAACCGTGATAGCTAGAAAGCTGAAATTTTCACAAATGATGTATTTCCGTTGCCGCTATAACAACAAATACTAAAAATTAAAAAAATATATATATTAAGGGGGATCCCCATACAATAAACGTGTTTTTTTCGTATTTTTTTGCTCAATATTAAAAACGGTAACAGGTAGACGGTTCAAATTTTCACAGAATATTAACTTGTATATTAACTTTCAAAATAAATAATTAAATATCAATAAAGTAAATATTAAAGGGGGGCTCCCATACAACAAACGTAATTTTTATTTTTAATACGTCATAAATCGTAAAACTTACTACAGGTTTGTACGGAACCCTCGGTGCGCGAATCCGACTCGCACTTGGCCGGTTTTTCTAAATTAGGATGATAATTTAGACAAATGAGATGTGTAGGTACTAGGTATAGCAATAGTGAAAGACTGGAGTGAGACAGACTGACACAGACAGTGAAGCAGTACTATGCAAATGACATCTGCCAAAATTATCATCCTAACTTAGATAAACCATACTCACTTAAATACTTATTACTAAATAAGTAAGGAACAATTTTATAGGTTCTACTTATGATTAAACGTTTAAACTGCAGAATAAACTCATGTGAAAACCGAATACTCAGGGTAGCCAACCTTACAGCGAGACGTGAAATAGCTGTGAACGGACTATGGGCGGTGACTGGCGGCGCGTCGTACCTGCACGTTGCGGTTGTTGTGCTGCGCGCGGTGCTGCGGCATGGCGGCCGCGGCGGCGATGGCCGCGTTGTTGTAGCGCGCCGCCGCCTGCGCCTGCGCCTGCGCCGCCACCTGCGCCTGTGCACCACACCACACCAGTGTTATCCACATCCCGACAAAATCTATCACGAACCGAAAGCATGTAACAGGGGCCATGCTGCCAACGCTAAGTGTACGCGCACGAAACTAGCGGTAGCGTGGCGATGGCGGTAGCGGGGCGATGCGACTAGTCGAAGAGCTGGCGACGAATTTCGGGAACAATTTGAAAGAGGTCTGATAATACTTTATAACCGACAAAAACGTCTGGGATTTATTTTTTCGAATTCTATAAGTATATACATATATATCAAGTAGCCAAAACAATGTTTTTTCCGATTTTTTTTTTGCAAATGTTATATGCTGCGCAGTAGCGAAATAACCGCAAACGCTCTTCCAGACTGGCGGAACTGGATTCGCCAATGAACGAAATTATATGTTTCCACAATATCAGCTTGCCTAAAGGACCTTCCCGAAATTCGTCGCCAGCTTTCCGACTCCATCGCCCCGCTGTTGCCGTCGCTCGGCCGTCGCTAGTTTCGTGTCTGACGCCTTAAAGACATATTGTTTCATTATTGTTAACTTTCGTGTCTTAGAATTATAATCCTTATTCTAGGAAAGTCAAGGTATGTGACATCAAACTATCATTTTGAGTAATATTGCTTTAAGCTTGGCAGTATGGCCTCAGGGAGTCTACTCTCTTTCTCTCAAACGAAACTTCGCAAACGAACGAACGAAATTTCGTTAACTCCTCTCCTACAGAATATTATCTCTATGCTCCTCTCTATTTCGTTTTCGTACACGCAGACGAAGTACGGATCCATAGACAATTTTCGTGACCGATTGGATTGAACGATTTTGTGTGGGTCTAATAACCGACTTATTACGTTCGTTTGCCAAGTTTCGTTTGAGAGAAAGAGAGTAGACCCCCAGGTTGCTTTTATATTGCGGATGAAGCGGCAAGTGAGGCGAAAATTTAAATTCAGGAATATGTTCCAAGGAAATGTTGATTTTTAAGAAAATTTTGAGTAATTGCACTCAAAAAAATGAGTAATTCCAATATTTTCAAAAAAAAAATACTGTACACAGTGATTTTATTAAGACCTTCGATAGATTACGATTTGATTAGAAATAAATGTTATTAAGAATCTCTCAGCTGGGGACTTTGCCTCAATGCAGTCTGCGGCCAGTTACGGATACTTTAGCGACTCTTGAGGATTTTCTCTATAGTAAAGCATAAAGCACCAACCTGAGCAAGCCTGAGCACTTGCTGCGTCTGCGCCTGCGTCAACGCGCCGGGCAAGCTCCAGCTGTTAGCCAACGCTTGCACGGCCGCCGCGGATATGCTCGCGTGGGGCATCTGCATCGAGTTAGAAGCGGCGGAATGACGCTGCTGCGGCCTCCGCCCACGGGAAGCGCCTACGTTGCCCATGGTCGCGCCGCTGCCCACGCCGCCCACGGCGCCCGGGGGAGGCGCTGGCGGCGCCCGCGTCCATTGACCACCACCCGATACTGAGCCTGGAAGAAGGGATCTTTGTTAACTTTATTTATTGATAACAGTTTATCATAGAAAAAAAACTGTACATGTAACATTTTGTAAAAAGATAAGGAATAAATGGCTTAATAATAATAAAAAGAGTTTTTCATAGTTTGGTGTCGAAAAAATTAACTAAGTACTCGTGAAGCAGTAGTGCTGTATTTAACAGCACTACTGCTTCACGAGTACTTAGTTAAGTATAGTGTTTTCAGCTACATTTGGCATAGGCCCTAAACCTTTTGCTATTATCTTACCATAGTTATCTTACTATCATTATACATGTGAAAGTTTGGATATTTGTAAGTTTGTATGTTTAGATGTTTATTACGCGTTCACGCCACCACGAATGAACTAATATGGCTGAAATTTAGAATGGAGATAGGTATACAGGTAAACAGTTCCCGCGGAAATCAAAAACTTCAAGTCACGCGGACGAAGTCGCCGACATCATCTAACTAGTAATTTTTGTTCTCAGATACAAGTTTCTGTAACAGTCGTATGAACATCAGAAATCGAAAAACTACTTATAGTTTTTTATTCCAATCCAAACTGGAACTAATAGGGACAAAACCGCGTGCAAAAACAAGTAAACAATTAAGACAAACTATGCACAGTGTAAAAAAGAAACTTGTACACTGCCGTTTAAAGCAAATTTCTTGAATGATGTCAAGGATTTGTTGAAGGTCCTCCCTCAATACCAAACAAGAAAACGACGTAGATAAAAAATACCTATCTTAGTTCTTTGGCCGGTATTAATGAACCGACATTAGCTAAGACCAGGTTCTCGAGTATCGGACAATCTATGATTAAGACCGGTCTCAAGCATAGATCAACCGATACTTGAGGACGTGTTCTTAGCCAATATCGGTTTATTAATTTAATACAGAACTTACTATTATTGCATATTCTGTGCCTTAGATAGATGAATACTTTATTGCACACATAAAAGAATACAAAGTAAAGTTAACTAAAAACTAGGTATGCAAAGGCGGCCTTATTGCTTACTAAGCAATCTCTACCAGGCAACCTTTGGTGAGAGGATTGAATAGGATGTGTAGGGTAGTGCAGTGGCACAATAGTTAGTGCCTTACGGCCGAAATTAATAATCAATCTCTCTGAAATCTGTCGATAAGTTGCTAAGCAACGTTGTTTTTTGAAGAAAAGTACAATACAACTCTGGATAAATAACAACGTTGCTTGGTAACAAATCGACAGATTACAGATAGATTGATTATTAATTTCGGCCGTTAGTTAATATTATTAGTTATACCTAGTCATCTTACTTTTGGCGAGAGTTGAGGGTAAAAGGGTGTGAAAGTGTGTCTGTCTGTCTGTCTGCTACGCTTTCACGGCCCATCTGTTCCATCGATTTTGATGAAATTTGGTATAGGGAATAGGGATAGTTTGTATTTCGGGGCGTAGGCTTTTTATCCCGGACAATTATTAAAGAGTTCCCGCGGGAATCAAAAAACCGTAATCCTGTCATCAGGCAGTCGCTGGCATCATTTAGTATTAAATATTTCTTGCTATAACGATCAAGGAAACATCGTGAGGAAACCAACATGCCTGAATGTTCACCATAATGTCCTTAATGTTTACGATGCTGTTAATCCGCATTTGGCCAGCGTGGTGGACCATGGCCTAATTCCGAGAGGAAACCCATGCTCAGTAGAGGACGATAATGGATTGATAATGCTATAATGATGATTATTGATTATAGTCGTAAGAAGGCAAAAAAATGCAACTAAATCAAAGGAATTCGCGTTACTTTCTATTCCTTCGTACGGAGCTTATACTATTATTCATACAAATAATATAAAGAGGTAAAGTTTGCGAGTTTGTGACGTTGTTGGGGGTAATCTGTGGATCTACTGAACCGATTTTGAAAATTCTGGTACCAATAGAAAGCCACATTATTAGTGAGTGTCATAGGTTATATAATAACCCAAAACATTAGGGAGTTCCTGTGGGAATTTCAAAACTTATTTCACGCGGACGAAGTCGCGGGCATCTGCTAGTACTAGTATTATAGGCATTGAAGTCAAAGAGGTTCTTCTGGCTATTGAAAATGGGTCAATGTAGCAGGCACTATTTTTGTAAAAGTTCGGAGCGATTTCACCGATTTTCTATCCGTTTGTTAATAGTTAAAAGCTTTCTAGCTATTTTCTTCGTGTCTAGCTGACATGACGAAAATAAATAGAAAGCCTTTATCAACCTAGTTATTACTTAGTTTTTTTAAAGTACTGACAACTAACTCCTCAAAAAAGATTCTGCACGAAGACTTGTGATTCCATTTTGGTATTTGTAAGAATGCCGAAACGATAGAGGGGCTTTTCTGGAAGTAAGTCTTAATTATCCGGGGGTTTTTAATTTTTTACCCAAAGAGAAATAACTAAAACGATAGCTGATATTTCAATAAAGAGTTGACGTTTCTGCAACTACTTACGATCTCAAAAATGCAGTTAGTTACCAAACTGTTTTGGAACCGTTATCGACACGCGGGATGTGGCAGAATGACGTTGCCTAGTGTATTGTAAACAGTTATGTTTTTACAGTATTTTTTAAAAGCCTAAGACGTCCGTCTTCATAAAGAGGCTTTTTGAGAAATGATCGAAAATTTTTGCCACTACATCATGGTGCCACTGTGGTGGTCGTATTTCTGAAGATAGTAGCCTAGTACTAGTACTAGTAGTAGTAGTAGTAGTACCTACTCCAAAACATATTAGGTGCCTATAATATTTTAATCTATATAGTAAAGGTCGTAATTCTTAAAGTAATGATAGTATTCCAAGGTTATAGAAATAAACTAGCTGATGCCCGCGACTTCGTCCGCGTGGATATACCAAGTTTCATCGAAATAACTTGAGAAATGACCGACTTTTATACAAACTTCCAACCCCTATTTCACCCCTTTGGGGGTGGAATTTTGAAAAACTGTGAAACACGTATGTTTTCATTTTCAACCCGCAGCTCATATACCAAGTTTCATGGATATAACTTGAGAAATGAAGGACTTTCATACAAACTTTCAACCCCTATTTCACCCCTTCGGGGGTAAAATTTACGAAAACTGTGAAACACGTATTTCTTCATTTTTAACCGATAGCTTGTATACCAAGTTTCATTGATATAACTTGAGAAATGAAGGACTTTCATACAAACTTTCAACCCCTATTTCACCCCTTTGAGGGTGAAATTTTGAAAAACTGTGAAACACGTATGTCTTTATTTTTAACCCGCAGCTCATATACCAAGTTTCATGGCTATAACTTGAGAAATGAAGGACTTTCATACAAACTTTCAACCCTTATTTCACCCCTTCGGGGGTAAAATTTACAAAAACTGTGAAACACTTATTTCTTCATTTTCAACCGGTAGCTTGTATACCAAGTTTAATCGACATAACTTGAGAAATGACGGACTTTCATACAAACTTTCACCCCCTATTTCACCCCCTTAGGGGTGGAATTTTGAAAATCTGTGACACACGTACTTCTTTATTTTTTACCGTTAGCCAAAATAAAAAGTTTCGTTGATATAACTTGTAAAACATCTTGAGAAACGAAGAACTTTCATACCAACTTTCATCCCCTATTTCACCCTTTTGGGGGTCGAATTTTGAAAAACTTTGAAACACGTATGTCTCCATTTTTAACCCGCAGCTCATATATCAAGTTTCATGGCTATAACTTGAGAAATTAAGGACTTTCATACAAACTTTCAACCCCTATTTCACCCCTTCAGGGGTAGAATTTCGGGATAAAAAGTATCCTATGTCCTACCTCGTAGTATGGGCTCAAATCGTGCCAAGTTTCGTTTGAATTCATTCAGTAGTTTCGGCGTGATGCGCGGCCAAGATACAGACAGACAGACAGACAGACAGACAGACAGACAGACAGACAGACAGACAGACAAAAATGAAAAAAATTACAGATTTGGCTTCAGTATCGACTAATGAGTGCCCTCCAAAAAAAATTTTCAAAATATCTTCAATGTACAGAATTGGACCTGTTACAGTTTTATTATAAGTATAGACAACGGGTCAATGTATAGGACTGAGTTTAGCGCGTGGATAATATTAGACCAAAGTAGGTATAATCTGGTAAAAATAGAATATCCATAGACAGGGGATAAGGGAGTCGTGGTTGCTCCGTGGGTACTCGGTAGTAGATAGACGTGGTAGAATGGTGCCACCGGGCGCTATCATTGATCATAAGGCAACCGAAACCAGAAAATTTGGCTCCTAACAGGTTCGTTCCTATCTGGTGTCACGACACTACACTTTTTCAGATTAATTTATCTATGTGTCGTCGCAACATGCGACCGACCGGCAAACCCTTGAAGTTTGAACGAATACATTTAAAATGACGGAACAAGAAGATTAAGAGGAAAATACCTGTGACTACAAATTTTTGGATATCAATTTCTTACCAAGTAGTTGCTAATTTTTGCTAGAAACGATTTAAGCTTTAAAATTCCACGTAAAAATATTAAAAATTTCTCCCGACCGAATTTCAGCCAAGGCGACGACGCGACGCGGCGGGAGGATTTGACCCCCTCGCTTCGTACTACCAAATCTATAAACTACTGTCTATATCTGCCTGTCTGCTAAGCTTTCACGAACCATCTGTTCAATCGATATTCACGAAAGTTGCCACATGATAGGGTGCTTACCGGGGGAGGAAAAGACAATTTATCCCACAAAATTATCAACATCATCGAGTAAGTATATCGATAAATCTTCACTGGCATACTGGCTTTACCGATAATCCTCATTTTCGATATCGATATCATTGTCCTAACAGGATTACAGCATAAATGCTGAGTGAACACCATTTTTGGGGATAAAAGTTACAACCCCCAAGGTTCTCAGATTGTCTTTAAATTATTTTTAAAATGTGTGCTTTAAATTTTTTAGTACTTCTACATAAGTGACAACGCGCGTGGCACATAGTTCGAAAAACTGATGGGCGTTTGGGTCCCAAGGTGCTTGAATGGCGGTCTCACACGGGAAAGCGCAGGATGGACAAGCGATCTCAGACGAGAACTTTTTTTAGCGTAGTAGCACACGGCGGGTATCCGCTAGTAAACTTATTAAAAGTGCTGATGAATCGTCGATTGAATCTACCACTGGCTAGCGCTAGGCCGTTCCTACCGAGAATAACCAGCCAGAACCTCAGAGGTTACTCTATTAAAAAAATTCATATGACAACGACGGCTTTTAACTTTAAATGAACACTTCATTCTAAATCACCCAATGCACATATTAAAGGGCCAATATGTGACACCAACTGCACTGTAGTCCAGGCATATTAGGGGTTTCACCTCGGAATGAGAGATAGTCAGCTGTAAACTTGTATAAACCTTTATTTTGGCACCCTAAAACTTGTCTCAAAACCTACTTATCGTAGGGTGTTGGCGTCTACAGATATTCCAAGGTCAAAGGTCAAAAAACCGATTTTTTACACATTTATTGCAAATATCTCGTTTCCTATGGGTTTTATGCTATTTAGATTTATTATAAATATTGTAGAAGATTAAATTCTCTACAACTTTTATTTAATCATTTTTTTTATATCTTGAACCATTTTCGAGATAGAGGGCAGAGCGCGCGCAGTGTTTAACTATTTAGATTTTAGAGTATCATTCGAGGTCAACCTGTAGTCCCGATTAAAAACACGCCGTATAAAGTTTATAAATTATTGATAAGTATATATTTCTAAAATATTTTAATTTTTTATTTACTATTACGTTATAATTAATATTTTTTTTTCAATAATTCAGTACCTGTAATATTCAGTAACTGCCTGGTTCAATCATTATTTGAGAATGGAGTGCGAACCTTGCTGGCAATCTATAATGCTCCAAAGTCTGAGGACTGTATCGATCATCTTCGCTATGCACAGTTCAGCAAGTTAACAAAACTGAATATACCTGTGCAGTTATCAAATATTCCACCAACGAGTGCAGCAGCTCACCAACATATCAACCGTGTTTATTATCAAGTTCAGACTTGGTTAGGGCATGATTTAGAACCCCAGAATTGGGGTTGGATAATGCGTGATGAATTCCTGGAACCTGTTATGACAATGAATCCACTAGCTCCAGAGGAATTGCTTAACACAATATTCTGCAACTGCAAGAATGGTTGTGTTTCGCGATGTGGATGCAGGAAAGCAGGGTTGCAGTGCTCTTTAGCTTACGGCCAGTGTAATGGGCAAGCTTGTCTTAATGCTTCACCATATCAGAGTGATATCAATGAAGACGGTACTATTGACCCCGAAATCCTAGAAGAACTGGAGACAAATGTCGTTGAAGACGAGAACACCATTACTAAAATTCTACATCAAAGAGAAATTTGAAATTTTACAGCGACTGGAAGACGATGATGAAGAAAAAAATTGAACTTAGAACTTGTAGATCTTATTATTATTAATTTTTTTTAATTTCAACGTTAAACGTTTCATAAATGTATGAAATGCTATTTTTCAATAAAAACATTAATTAAAAATTTAATTATTTTCTTTTTATTAAGTTAAGAAGTAATTAGTATTAATAAGATTAGAATTTAAAAAAATATTAAAGTATTTCCCTTAATAACTTTATAATTACACGAGTAGGTAAGTGTTAATAAATGAATACATACTGAATTATTGAAAAAAAAATATTAATTATAGCGTATAGTAAATAAAAAATGTAAATTATTTAGAAATATATACTTATCAATAATTTATAAACTTTATACGTCGTGTTTTTAATCGGGACTACAGGTTGACCTCGAATGATACTCTTAATAGTTAAACACTGCGCGCCCTCTGCCCTCTATCTCGAAAATGGTTCAAGATATGAAAAAAATGATTAGACAAAAGTTGTAGAGAATTTAATCTTCTACAATTTTTATAATAAATACAAATAGCATAAAACCCGTAGGAAACGAGATATTTGCAATAAATATGTAAAAAATCGATTTTTTGACCTTTGACCTTGGAATATCTGTAGACGCCGACACCCTACGATAAGTAGGTTTTGAGACAAGTTTTAGGGTGCCAAAATAAAGATTTATACAAGTTTATAGCTGACTATCTCTCATTCCGAGATTCTTGCTATTATTTAGCTAATTTGCCTGGACTACTGGGGAGGGACAGGCTTGGATAAAGGACAGGATAAAGAGTGGCACAATAGTTTGGATAAAGGACAGGATAAAGAGTGGCACAATAGTTACTCATTCCAAAACTTAATAATCTGCTTAGTTACAGCTAAGGATTGATTTGATTTAATTTTTCGAAGATCTTTGACTGATTAGCCAAAGATTTCTTGATCAATTTTATCCATTGAAGGTTTGCTATGTAATTTTTTTGTTTATTTCATAGCAAACCTTTAATGGAATAAAAATATAATATGTCAGTGGTTTTAATTCTTTGAACTCATTGTTCTTCGACTTCTCTAATCCATAAGTACTAATATTATAAATGCGAAAGTGTGCCTGTCTGTCTGTCTGTCCGTCTATCTGTCTGTCTGTCTCTCTGTCTGCTACGCTTTCCCGGCCCATCTTTTCAACCGATTTTGATTTTGATTTGATTTTGATTTTGATTTTGGTACAGGGGTAGATTGTGTTCCGGGGAAGGACATAGGCTATTTTTTATCCCGGAAAATTAAAGAGTTCCCGCGGGAATATAAAACCTTATTCACGCGGACGAAGTCGCGGGCATCATCTAGTAATAAATATGTAGGGAAAGTCAGGTTTTCCCAAACTTTTGTTGCACTGTTGTCCCTTTCCCAGAATTTGTTATGAGGTCATTAACCCTGTTTTAACCCCCTTGATGCAAACAGGGGTGTTATAAATTATAACATAAGTTTAATGTGTGTATCTGTATCAGTCTGTGGCATTGTAGCTCCCAAACGGATGGACCAATTTTGATTTAGTTTTTGTTAATGTATTTAACTGTGTTATTATCACCAATATCTGATAACAATCGTAACAAACCTAAGAGGTTAAATTCTCTAAAGTCGCGTCGTATGCGAAAGGATGTGGGAACCCACCGCATTATAATCCCAAGAAAACTCCTACCATTATGTGATTAATGGAATGGGGTCACAACTCACAACCCTCAGTAAAGAGGAATATGACGCAGAGAGATGTAACTGTGTATATGAATCAGTCTGGAATTGTAACTCAAGTCTAATGGAAAGCCTAAGTTGGAATTGTAGATGAACCAATTTTGATTTCGTTTTTGTTTGAAAGGTGATATTATAGTTAGAGTGTTCTTAGCTATGATTCAAGAAAATCTGTTCAGCTGTTTGCAGATCATCAGCTCTTTTGTAGTTAATGTCATGCATGTGAGCAACTTCCTTAGGTCTGATTGATGAGTATCATACTAATATTTTAAATGCGAAAGTGTGTTTGTTTGTTGGTTTATTGGTTTGTCCTTCAATCACGCTGCAACGGAGTAACGGATCGACGTGATTTTTTGCATGGGTATAGTTGAGGACATGGAGAGTGACATAGGCTACTTTTTATCCCGGAAAATTGAGGAGTTCCCATGGGAATTAAAAACTTATTCCACGCGGACGAAGTCGCAGGCATCAGCTAGTTGGGAATAATTTTAATTTATTTTAGTATATTAATCAAACTATCCAATCATCAAAAAGTCCAATGAACCCAAAGGAAATCACACACTTAGAAAATTAGAGCACCAAGCAGTCATTTCCACTGTTTAATTAATTCCTATTGAATAAATTATTGTTAATTTTAGATTTTTCTCATAAAAACAACAGCTCATATTGAACTCCATGAATGAAACCATTCATTCTTTCCATATTAATGGCCGATTTCTTTATCAGCAATAAAAATGTATTATCCATACTAATCCATATTTAATATTATAAATGCGAAAGCGTGTCTGTCTGTCTGCTTCACTTTAACAGCCCATCTTTTCAACCGATTTTGATGAAATTTGGTATAGAGATTATATTTCAGGGAAAGACATTATCCATATTTATCCCGGAAAATGAAGCAGTTCCCACAGGAATAAAATCTTAAGTAATTAACTTTAAAGGAAGTTGCAGGAATCATCTAGTCTATTTAAGTAAATACTTAAGCAAGCAGAATCCATGATAATACTTACTTAATGCAATGACCAAAATTTTGTCATCGTGAGATTAATAGATTGGAGAGTGGAGTATATTGATAAAACTGTATGCTGTACGATTGGATGTGAGGCTGTAAGAGAAGAACCTTTTTGGTATCCAAAATAACCCTAACAATGGTTGTGAAATGGGTCCAATAGGTCCACCATAGGGATTTGTTTGACAACTTTACAGTTATCTATGATTAATTGGGATATGACATTCGGGGTTAAAATAAGATTTATGTATAAAAAAATACTTCTACAACTATTTCTACAAAAAATAAGTTCTGTTCTAAAGCTCACCTTTAGCTGAGATCAGGAGCTGTGAGTCCACAACCTTGTTAGGCCAGTACTCCTCAAACTCTGTACCGGGCGGGAAGTAACTCTTGATGTCCGTCAAACTGATCACTGAGCACGTTTCACTGGCAAACAGTTCGTTCCTTATACCCTGCACTTTACAACAGAACTTCAGGTACGATAAGTCCCAGCCTTTCAACTGGTCCGCTTTTAATTTCAAATTGTCCGTCTCACCCTCAAAGTAGAACAACGGCACAAACTTCTGGCTGTCCCGCACCGTATAAGGAACCACAGATTCTTTGTTAATCCTAATAAAACCACACTTGTCCTTGTTATTCGTTGTGCCCCTCAGCAACTTATTATAACACACGTCTAAAAAGTTGTAGAACTCTCCAGCATCGGATAGCCTCACTACTAAGTCTTTTTGGGTGAATGGCTCGCGACCAAACTGTCCGTCACAATGCCTATTGTTGATTTCATTTAACAGCCTAGCTTCTATTTCTGTGATGTAGTAACTCCGTATACACGTACACGAGTAGATGTCCGCGTGCAGGTAGTTCAGGTACTTGTTGAGGAGTTTGATCTCCACCATCCGGACAGCCACGTACTTCTCTCCGGAGCGGTAGATGTAAGGGATGTGGCACTTGCCGAGCTGGTCCCAGCCGAAGTGGCCTTTCCAACTCGCCTCGTCGGGCGCCGGGGTCTTCTTGTCGTCGCTGAGCGGGCGCGGCTCCGCAGCCTGCGCGGCGCCCGGCTTCCGCGTCAGGAAGTTGAGGATCCCCAACTGGCCGCCGACACCAGCGGGCGCAGCGCCCATCAGCCCGCCGGGCTGCGGCCGCGCCGCCGCCACGGAGGCAGCTAAAGCCTTGGCTTTATTCGCCTCCACCATCTTTGCCGCCAACTCCCTGATTTCAGCCTCATCGGGCCGCTCCGTTTTCACCTGCACTGGTGCACTTTCCGTCATTTTGACGGATTGTATTACTTACAACTCAAATACAAATAATATTCAAGGTTTTATCCGATCATAATCACTGCAAATCCCGGCTACATGGTGTTCCTTCGGAAAGCTTGAACTCACACTTGGTTTTCACACATGGTAAACATTGGCACTGATTGTACACATCGAGTTATCACTGCACTATTTGACAGATTAGCGGTGCACGGCGCACACTACGGGTTATTTTATTGTTATCAGCGATATTATAATCACACATAAGACGGTCAAACTTGATTAGGCTGATGCGAGTCTGACCGACTCGAGGGTCTCGGCTAACTTGTTTCTAACATCCGCCTTGACGTTTGCAACCTTTGATTTTCTGTTTTGCCCAGCATTTGAAAATTCACTTGAATTCAAATAAAATGCCGAATTTTCCCTGGTTTTTGCAGAAAAAAAATATTATCGTTTCCACGCTGCGGTCGAGGGAACATGAAACCCAAATTTTGTGTTCACGAGGGAAATGCCCAATACCGTTGTGTAGTCTCGTGGGGAGTGCGGTTCTCGTACATTTTTCACCTTTTGGTGACTCAGCATCGAACAAAATGGCCGCCAACAAGGCTTTTGTTGGCCAATCGAGCCATTCCTAGTGATATACATACCTACAAAAATCCCGTCTGTGACGTAGCCGCACTCCCCACGAGACTACATCTCAAGGACTTTTCATTTTTAGTTTCCAAACTATTCATCTATTTTTGGATTACCCTCAAAACTACAGACACGTGAAAGAAAACAGAAAGATTTTTGAAAATAAAAGGCCAAAAAAAGTACTAATAGGTTCCTTTCTTCTTAGAATAAGTTTAAAACTACCTAACATAATAAATGAGATTTATGAATGTACTCTTACAAAGTAGGTAGTCACTATGGATAGTCTCGTGAAACTGTTTTCTGTGTCGGTACAGAAGGTCTCAGTAAATTTTCTCTTCTAAATTCAACCTTATCTGTATACGAATAGGGACTAAACGTCTTATGAATTTAAAATAATTCCAACCTTAGCGACATGCGTAGCGAGACTAGCCGACGCGCGCATTCCATGAACATTAATCCCCTGCACGAGTAAGCGAGATAGCGATAAGTAAAAAGTAGATGTCAAATGTTTAGGTATTTTACTATGAACGTAAAGAGAACGTAGGTAGGTATATAATGCAATTACAAGCTTACGTAAGCACCTCTAACCTACTTTGAATCAAAGTAGGTATCTACATAGCGGTTTTTTTGATGAATTTAGCTTTGCCTACTTCTTAAAACTAAATTGATTTCCATTTATTTTGCAGTAGCCTATTCAACACAGATAACCTAACTAACTACTTAGGTAGGTACCTACCTAAATGTCCTCTTCGATATCCTATGAAGATTCAAGACGTTCTCTCGAGTCTCGAGGAATAAAAAATAAGAAAAAATATTATTTAAGTACGGTAGGTACTTCTAGATCAGTATTCTCTATATTAAATGAAGGTACAAATAGAAGCTCCTAAGCGCACGAGTAAGTATAGTACCTACGTACTCTGTGTCCTAAGCCTCAAACTCAAACTCAAAATGTTTTCTATAATCAAATAAACTTTTACAAGTGCTTTTGAATCGTTGAGTGAATCTACTAGGTACCTACTTGCACTGGTTCGGAATGCCATTCCTCAGCACTGGTACTTAGGTTATAAGACGCATATTTTACCTACCTACATATTATGGCCTGGCTTTATTTCCTGCGAATTTTGAAGTGATATGGAGTTTGGACTGTGATCATTTTCCACACCTAGTGTAGGGAGTCCATAAATTTAGAATTATTTTGGACTTGTCTTCAGGCTGCAAACTGTGCTACTTAATTAACAGCTGTAATATTATGCCAAATATATTCAACGTCAAGATAAGTTCAGCGGTTGAATGAAAATCAATTAGTAAACCTTAACATACTATTGAAGATTATGTAAATGATAAAACAGCATGGACTTGACTCGCTCCAACAATGTTAGGGACAGCGGTTACTTACGAGTAGGTATACATTGATGTAATTGTGGATTAATTTGTTCAAAAGAGCAACCACAGAGTTTCTTCTTGGTAGGAATATCATTCTGAACCAATGGTAGATCCACTCGACGATTCAAAAGCACTTGTCAAAGTCTACCTACTTGAGTAAAAATGATTTGAATTTTGAATTGAGAATTTGCTATTTCTGAACTTTCTCTCGTCGGGTCTGGTGGGCGTCTTCGGCAATCGGCTATCTTCAAGCGATTTCAGGCACGATGCTCCGAGTAGAAACCGATTAAGGATAATAATTGCTCTGTCATAGCGTAAAAGGATGTACCCATTTGTTATTGACGTACCTATACTATCTACTTGGATCTATTATCTAGCTCACTATAGCGATATATTCGAGTCATCGTCATTATTAATTTACGTGGTAGAGTATTGCGCGCTGTCATCTTTTATTATGACGTATCTTCGTTAGGGAGATGTCTCAGGACTTGGCATGGGCACGAGCAATTTGGGGGCTTATTATATTTTCTTAATATTCTAATAAGAGGTTTTGGTCATGACTGGTAACCAGTTCACCCTGACTACAAAATATCAAACAATAACCCTAACGAAGATACGTTGTTATCACGTGAAGCGTTTTTAAGCAGTCTGTTACAATGCCAAGTAGAAACCAGTAAGGGGTGCGGACCTGGCTCCATTTTAGAATCCATCGAAATTTACAAACGTGGCAACAAAAGGTGCAAAAACGCTAGCGAACGCTAAGCTAAGCCGCTCTCCTTATGCTCTCCTTACGTTTCATGGCGAGAGGATTTCAAGGCGAGATCTTCCACTAGGTACATATTGCTACCCTTGGACTAAAAAATACTTTAACTCAAAACCAGATCTGCGGGCTTAGGACCAGACATTTTGCAGCTGCTATAAGTTGTACTCATAATCATCATATTCTGAGAAAGCCATAGTCTACCACGCTGGCCATGTCTATCTGCTACGCTTTGACGGCCCATCTGTCCTAACGATTTCGACGAAATATTTTAGTTTAGAGGTAACTTATAGGTTGTCGGTCATCCCGGTCAAGGGCATAGGCTACTTTTTATCCCGGAAAATTCTTGCGGGAATTTTAACGCACGACGAGGTGTGTAGGTAGTAGGACGTACTAGGCCTAGGGCATCGAACAAAGGAGGCTGACATCTTTTAACCTCTACTTTTAATACTTTGATCTTCTTTTTAGTAGTGCACTCTTGACAGAGTGGTCGTGGCTGTTAGGATGATGCAGACCATACGCTTTAGGTATACGTCGTCATCGGACTTCTTTACTTTGATTAGCACCGCCTCCCACGCGATGCTCCTCCTTGGTAGCGTTGCGGGAATACTTCAATACATTGATACTAGATTTCAATACTTAACTACTCAGCATAACTGCGAGACCTGCATAGTACATACGTATATTAGTTGATAGAAATAATATTTGTACTTTTGACGACCTACCTGGCGTAGTGGTGAGTGCTGTTGTCCTATCACGGGAGTTCCCGGGTTCAATTCCCAGCAGGATCAATTTGAGAATTCATAATTTCTGAATTCTCTCTGGTCTGGTTGGATGGGAGGTTTCAGCCGTGGCTAATTACCACCCTACCGGCAAAGACGTAACGCAAAGCGATTTAGCGTTCCGGTGCGATGGCGTGTAGAAACCAATTAGGGGTATGGGTTTAAAAAAACTGCCGAGTGCCGTATCACTAACTGGTGAGATCGCACTCAAGAGTCAAGGGCTAACTTGTAGTAGGAAAAAAAGACTCGTTTTGTTCGTAGGTACAGCTATTATATTGTTATCCACACCGTAAGTAACTCGTAACAGCAAAGCAGCAGCTTAGACCAGCGGCACCGACGACATAGCCGCCAAAAAGTCGTCTGCTAAACCTGCGTCGTGCTGCGCGGTAAGTTGAATGAGTACACGTTCCGTACAATTTAATTTGAGATGAAACGGATAGTTGTCGGGCCGGATACCGGATACCGGATATCCGGCTAGCTACGAAGCCGGATGGCCCTATATCCGGCAGCCGGATATCCGGCCCGTGGTGTTGTAGCAGGTTGTGACAAGTCTAGCGCCGCACAGGTACAGCGAAAGCGATCGGACCTATTCGGGCGGCTTCGGGTGTCATCGTGGCCGATAGCATGAGCGATTAATTGCATAGCGAAAATTTGTTGTTCATTTGCTGAGTAAAATGCGTTATTTAAATGTAATTTAAGACAAAATAAAAAAAAACTAAGTTTTTTGGAAGAGAACGAACTTTCTTGTGAGATTTTGTAACTTTTCAGTTTAAATAAATAAAATACATCATAATTTATTATACAACCCGTTTTCTTATTATTTAATTCACAAAAAACTTATGTTTTAAAGTTGATTTTAGGAAATTGTCGTAGTGTTTGAACATCCGGTATCCGGCCGGATATTGAGTTACTATCCGGTATCCGGCCGGATAATAAATTCACGCCGGATAGGCCAGATACCGGATAGTTACCGGATATATATCCGTTTAATTTCTACAGTGAATTAATATACTATGGCGCTCGGAATCGTCACCGCATTTATAAGTCCCACAAACTTATCTGGCCCGGTGGCCAAAATTAGAACTAATGTTTATGCCTGTTTAGTTTTTGTTTTTATTTTATTTTTCATATAGTATACCTACTAGCGACACTGTTAACGGGTCAAATAAGTTTTGTGGTGCGGTGAATCATGCAAAATGCCCGCAGCCCTGACTGGTAGCGTCCACAGCTTTTCCACTAAAAATAATATGTAGTACATTATTGCAAAGGCTGGGAAATAGGCAATTATTGCAGGTCGAGTATGAGTTTGATGGCCGAGCCGTAGGCGAGGACTTCACTAATACGAGACAGGCAATTGACATTTCCGCCGAGGCATATATAGTGCTTTTCTCAAAAGAATGCAGGGAAATAAAACATACTTTTTATATTATCATAAAATTTTCATATACTTTCATGTATTTTTTTTTTGACTTCGCTGGATGCAGGTTTTCCATTGCCAATTGCTTCTTATGTTAAATCTGGTGGAGTACAATCAATCTCCATTTCACTCTCTGAACCGTTGGAAACCATTTTAATTATTATTAAATTTATATTTATTAAGTATGTAAATAACAAATCAAAACGAATTTTCAGCTTTGCCGCCAATTTTTTTTTATCATCTGTGCCGACAGGCAAACGCATGGACATAATATATAATATACATTAGGCAAACGCATTTATGGCTATACAGCCACTTACACTAGCGGCACGCTATGATGGCCGGTTGACACATTACAATAGGTCAATTTATTCTCGAACAAAAAACAATTAAGTTTTTTTAAATTTATGAATCTCTGCACATCACTATCGTCATAGCTATCGTCAATAAAGTAATACAATTATTTCCTTCAAAGTCGTTATCAATTAATACGGAACGTTTGTCCAACCGGCCATCATAGCGTGCCGCTAGTGTAGGTAAACGCAATTTGTACTAAGCAGAGAGACTATGGTATGCCAAGAATGACAAAAGAGATCCGATCAAATAGTATCTAATAACCCCAGCACGCCTTTTCATACAACATTGCAGGAGCGTTGTAATGTTCCAAATTCAAAAAACGCTCCTGCAATGGATTTGATTTTCTTTGTCCGAAAATTCGATACTTTGCGTGTTCTTTTTTCAAAATAATGACAATATTTCCATGCTTGTTTGAGAAAATCATTTTTTTAATACTTTGTTAGCTAGGTATGATCATTTTAGTTTTTGTATTCTTACATTCAATCTCATTACAAAAATGTATATGTCCGACTTTTACGTGATAAACGATGGTCAACGTGGTATGAATGTGCACAAACATGGCACACACGATCCAAAAATCTAAGTACTTACTACATCTGATACACAGCGTACAAAATGATATTACCTATTCGTGATAATTATTGTAGTTAAGTACCTATTTAGGCTCTCATTAGTCGATTTTTTTAAAAATTAGGGCTCTATCTAATTCAGCTTTTCATAAATAGAATGTAATCAAAATATGCTACACAAACATTGAACTATGAACCAAGTCCGCTCGCATCGCAATCCCCACTCCTCACCAGAGGATGGAAGCATTGAAGTGTCCTCCTCACTACCACTGCGCTATTGAGGGCTCAGATTTTGTCAGAATATATCGATTTTAAAGACTGCTAGTGACATCTAGTATCAATTCACTACACTATACGTGTGATGCTGATATTGCCAGTTGCTACTACTTTAATTACCTGTAAAATTATTATTATATTCTAGTTCCATAATTTACTAGAAAGTGAAAAGTATTTTCTTTGTTTTTAAATTATTAAATAGCGTAGACCCTAGATGGTGCCCGCGACTTCATCTACGTGAATTTTTTTTTTATTCCCACGGGAAGTCCCTAAGTTTCAGGGATATTAAGAAGTGTCCTTCCCCGGGATACAACCTATCTCTGTTCCAAATTTCATCAAAATCGGTTGAAAAGTAGCAGACAGAATGGCAGACAGACGGACAGACAGACAAACACACTTTCGCATTAATATAATAATATTAGTATGGAACTATGGAAATGGACATGAATATGGATAGTATGAATTGTTGGATTTAAGATTTAAAAATTAAGAAATAATTATTTATTTGAGGATTCCTTTGATGAAAACATGCATCGGTAAGTTCACTGGACCAATATTTACGCTGTTTATATAAGGAATGCAGTCATTGGTGTAATTTATATAAATTTTTTCTCTAACTAAGTGAAGCTTCGAGTTACTAGTAGAATTCTTTAATTTTTTTATTCCTTTATGGGTTCTATTCCTTTCATACTTGCCTAACATTCTGGAAAACTAAAAATAGTGGCAACACATTTAACGTCATATCAAAATGTCAAATGTCAATGAATTGAAATGGCAGCTTGGCGTCTTGTGTAGAATTAGACATTCTTGTTGCATTATTTGTAAAAATATTAATGAAACTACTTAGGCCTTTAGTTTTTAGCATTCAAATTATATTTATATTATTTTTAACAATAATTAGGAAATATAATTTGTCATATAAAAGATAGATTATGCATTATTTCCAAAAGTGTTAGTGATGTTGAAGTTCTAATTATTTTCTAAGTCTACTTTTTAAACAAACCGCGAATATGATTTTCTTTGAATTGTATTAAAGTTTTGTGTACCTACTGTATTCAAATTTTAAACCATGGGTGAGGTAAATGTGTGTAGAATATGCCTCGTCGAAGATGTGAAGATGTACAACCTGCATAGTTACCCACTGGAAACTTGTTATAATCTTTTAGTTGGGAATAATGTGAGTCGGTACCTATGATATTACATCGGTACTTTTTTAAGTATTTTTGTCCTTCCCGTTTGTTTAATCTTATTAAATATTAGATTATACGGCTGAACGGATTTGGATGAAATTTGGCACAGAGATAGATTATAGTCTGGAATAACACATAGGCTACTTTTTATCCCAGAAAATTAAGGAGCTCCCGCGGGAACCAAAAAACCTCAATCCAAGCAGACGTAGCAGCGGGCATCAGCTAGTAAAGCATATAAATCATTACATTTTATTTGCATAATTTAATAATATAAAATAGATGCTACTTCTACAAATACTTCTTCTGTTTAAATAGTCCAAAGACTGATCGCAGGTGGACAAAAGTGGAAAAAAATCTAAAAATTAACTTCAATTTTTTTTTTTTAATTTATAGCTTGCACTTGGCTGTAATAAGACTTACTTGTGGAAAGAAACCGTATTGGCCTCACCTCCTATTTTTTATGTTCACACCCCGTTGTGTGATGTTGAAACATGACCTTTGTATTATCTGGTTACAGGCCCTTTCATCACCATATTTGCCAGTGGCTGCCTGCTACCAATGTGCGGCGCAGTTGAGAAAACTGCACACCTTCAAGGACAAGTGTTTGAGAGCTCAGGCGGCTTTGACTGACATACTGAAATCATGTGGAGTGGTATGACTATTACTCTATAGTCTATATTATCCATATTCAAGTCCATTGTCCATAGTCATTTATTCCATTTTTTTTACCATTTATTGAAAGTAATACAACAGAACTTAAAGCTAGCTGTCTTAGACGGACAGACACACTTTTGCATTTATAACATTAGTATGGATGTAATTAAGTAAGATAATAACTAATGAGGCCAATTCTGTTGTACACCATCTGTAAACTAAACTAAAATAAATAAAATGACAGCTCTATTTTTATTGCTATCCCTTTCCTAATACTCCCTGTGGAAAGGGGTAGTACTAGATTTAGGGCTATCATTTTAGTTTAGTTTAGAGATTGTGTTAAACAGAATTGGCCACAATGTATAAAGTTATATCTTGTATTGCAATATTGGAACACCGGTGAGGCACAGCAAATTATTAAATAAATAAAAAAATACATCATTTATTGTCCATAAAAAATATTACAATCACATTAATAGGTTTAGCGTCTGATGACTACGATAAGTTTGAAACTCGTGTTATAGGCACCAGTGCTTTCCCCTTACAATCTTCACATATTATTAAACAGACAACAAAAGAAATAAAATAAGTTAATGTGCATGCAAGTTAACAATATAGCAATATGTTACTATCGAATGTAGATGTGTGTGTGTGTGTATGTGTGAGTGGGTGTGTGTGAAAGTGTGTGGGTGTGTGTGTATGATTGGTAGTGTTGAATTTATTTGTGTTTTGTCTTTATGTGTGCTACTTTAAGATAACTAGTAAGTTCTCTGTGCTTTCATACGTAAGTTCTTGTAACCACTTTTTTAAAATAGTTTTACATTTATAAGAATTCAAATAAGATATATTTAATTTTTTATTAATAATATTATATAGGAAGTCGCCAAGGAAACAGTAGAATAACAGTAGAGTATTGAGTATAGATCGAATGATCTAACTGCATTGTCTTAATCCCAGGTTTTGCCTATAAAAGTTCCTTCAACGTTTGTTACAAGATCTTAGTTGAACTGAGAAACTTAATTTGAAAAACGTTTTCCAGATAACGAGTGACACAATCAAACTAATCGAAAAACATAACTTAAACTTAACAGAATACTTCACCGTTCATAGAATATCAAACGTGAATATACCATCAGATATAATTGATGTGAAAGAGGAGCCTACAGAAGTTGATTTTTTTGATGACCATGAAAGCATCAAACTGGAAGATGGCGTTGTTGACTTCACACCTATGTCGACTGATGACGATGAACCTTTATCTGTCCATAAAGTGAGGAAAGAGGAGAGCGGGAGAAAAAATAAAAAGAGTAGAAAGACAAAGGGAGAGATTGAATTAGACACAAACGATAGTCATGAGGGATTCAAATTAGATGTGGATTTTGAGGTAAGTATTTTACTGAAAAATCAATGTTTATTTATTTAAATATCTTTATCACAAATCATCTCTTCTCTTCTCTTCTCTCTCTCTGGGCTTTTCCGCACTTAAGCATAAGTGCCCGTTGTGCGTGAGACCTTTGGTGCGACTCCCCGCTGGATCACTCCAGCCAGCCGAGCTCACTCCAGAATCCAAGCAGGCCGCCCAGGTCGGCGAGGACTTCCGGGAGTGTTGCTGGGGAGCCAATGTAAGCTTCTCGTTGAGTGGTTACAGCACTACACTCGAGTAGTACGTGTCTTGGTGTCTCCTCGCTCTCCATGCAGGCTCTGCACAGAGGGCTGTCGGTATACCTAGAACATAAAGGTGTTTGTTAAGTGGACAGTGTCCTGTTATCATGCCTACAGCCGTCCTGAGTTTCGCTCTGTTTAGTTGCAGTAGTTTCCTAGTTAAGCGTTGGTTTGGGCTGGGTACAGCCTCTTTTGTTTGTCTACAAATGGTGGTGTTTGCCCATAATTGGGCATGTGTACCTACTGTTTGTTGTTTTAGCCAGGTCTTGTACTCACTGAATGGTATTGGAACGATCGGTTCAGGTCCCATTACCTTCAGGTTTGAGGCTCGTCGAGCTAGTTCATCAGCTGCGTCGTTTCCTATGTTTCCGCTGTGACCTTTAACCCAGCCAAGTGATACCAGGTTTTGTTAGTGTTTGTAGTGCGTTGTGGCAATCCAATACGAGCTTAGATGTGGTCGTGTTTTTGAATGCTCGCAGGACTGCCTGATTGTCACTATGAATGTTAATATGAAAGTTTGTTACCTGTCTGTCGGCCATAGCCATGGCCGCCGCAGTAATACCTACGCACTCCGCTTGAAAAACAGAGTTATTCTTACCGAGCGCGCGAGCGATATGTATGTTTAGCTCGGGACAGTACACTCCTGCTCCAGTTCCATGGCTGGATTTTGACCCGTCTGTGTAAACGTCTATCATATCCATAGTAGTTTTGTGTGTTCCGGTCTCTGAGATGTTGATCTTATAATCTTTCTCGATTATGTGTTCCTTCTGTGTTTTGTCACAGATCCATCCTAGCATTGGACACATCTTGTTCTCACCTGATAGTATCCGGGTGTGTGTTGTGTTTGTATCTTTCCACAGCCCACAAGTTTTAATTCTTAGCGCTGCGAGAGTAGCTTCTTCTCTTATGTGAAGATGTAGGGGGGGAATTCCCAGTATTAACTCTAAAGCTTCTGTTGGGGTGGTGCTCATGCAGCTAGCCTAGTGATCGCTAGGCATGCTTGTCTCTGGAATTTTTGTAGTTCCTGTTGAGTTGTCGTCTGAAGCGTTCTGGGCCACCATACTAGTGACGCGTATGTTAATGAGCTTCTTACTACTGTAAGTTACAGCCAAAGCATTATTTTTGGTTTTAGACCCCAGGTTTTCCCGATCATGCGTTCAAACCACAAATCATTAAAGTCATTTAAAAATCATTCAAGGCCTATACAAAAAGTACCATGAAAGTAACGGCCAAAAAAAATTTAAAGTAATTCCTATTTCCTTCGATAGACCGTATTATTCTTAACAGCAAAGCTGTAAGACCGTTACTTGCGCTGATCTTGAAGTTTGAAAATATGGATTTTTTCATAACAAAACAGCAAATCTTATTTTTATAAATATTAAAAAACCAATTCTAGAAAGCAATTATTTAATGTTGTAATAATTCTCCTTTTAGTAACCGCCATTTAGCATTCTAGACAAACATACTGAAATAAACATTCAACTCAAACCGATAGAATTAGAAACTTGAGCTCTAAGCATGTCGGTTCTATCTATTACGTAAGTGTAGGTAAGTGTGAGATCTATAGAGCGAACTTAGACTTTGCTTAGACTTAACACATGGTTAAAACGAGACAGATTTATGTTACTCACATAAGTCCATCTCGTTTTAACTCTAAGTAAAGTCTGAGCCAAGTCAAAGTACGCTCTATAGATCTCAGCACAAGTGTGAGATCTATAGAGCGAGCTTAGACTTTGCTTAGACTTAATACATGGTTAAAACGAGACAGATTTATGTTACTCACATAAGTCCATCTTGTTTTAAGTCTGAGTAAAGCCTGAGCAAAGTCAAAGTACGCTCTATAGATCTCAGCATTAGTCCTACGAAGCAAAGTAGGCAAGTCGGTACTAAAAAGTCAGTTATAGATTTCAGAAACAAGCGCATTCCTCCAAGATATGCCGGAAGTGCCTGTCAAGCGCAAGCGTGGCCGGCCGAGGAAGAATGTGAAAGTGGAGAAGACTAGGAGACCGAAGAACTCGAGTGGAGTTCTCACGGACGACATTGATTTGGAGACCTATTGCACTGTTATCAAGCTATCGGTAAATTAAGACCCCATTATCTTGTCATAGTTGTGATGATATATTTTCTATCCCTTATATGTCATAGTTGTGATAATATCTTTTTTATCCCTTGTATGTCGTAGTTCTGATGATGTCTTTTTTTCTCCCTTATAGTCATAGTTGTTGTGATATATTTTGGTATCCAAGTTAGCCCTTGACTGCGATCTCACCTGGTGATGCAGTCTAAGATGGTATCTCATGGATCTGTCAGGGGTATGGCAGTTATATTAAACCCATACCCCTAATCGGTTTCTACACAGCATCGAATCGGAACGCTAAATCGCTTGGTGGCACGTCTTTGCCGGTAGGGTGGTAACTAGCCAAGGCCGAAACCCCCCACCAGGCCCGATCAGAGAAAATGCCGTAATTATAAATTCCCCAATTGACTCTGCCGGGGATCGAATCCGGGACTTCCCACGTTAAGAAAACAGCGCTCGCAACACTGCGCCAGGGAGGTCGTCAAAAGGAGAAGGTCAATTGGTTTTGGTATTTATCAGGAGGAGGAGCAAAAGGAGGAGATCAACAAGCGGCAACAGTCGTCCAACTACCTCAACGCGCTGTACCAGTGCACCCTCTGTTACAAGGGCTTCATAGACGCTGCTGCGTGGAAGCACCACATCAGCAAACACGACAAGGTGAGTTCCACTCAGGAACAAGAGCAAAAGGAGGAGATCAACAAGCGGCAACAGTCGTCAAACTACCTCAACGCGCTGTACCAGTGCACCCTCTGTTACAAGGGCTTCATAGACGCTGCTGCGTGGAAGCACCGCATCAGCAAACACGACAAGGTGAGTTCCTCTCAGGAACAAGAGCAAAAGGAGGAGATCAACAAGCGGCAACAGTCGTCCAACTACCTCAACGCGCTGTACCAGTGCACCTCTGTTACAAGGGCTTCATAGA
Source organism: Erebia ligea (assembly GCA_917051295.2). Taxonomy (NCBI): domain Eukaryota; kingdom Metazoa; phylum Arthropoda; class Insecta; order Lepidoptera; family Nymphalidae; genus Erebia; species Erebia ligea. The sequence goes on along the minus strand of OU785235.1, from coordinate 2,353,668 downwards.
CGCTGCTGCGTGGATGCACGTCACATCAGCAAACACGACCCGGTAAGTTCAACTCAGGAACAAGAGTTTTCCGCTTTCCCCTCCTCTTTTAATATGTTTTAGTGTTTTGGTCGCTAACTATGGACCTAAAAAGAAGGCTCAGGGTCACTCAGCGGGCGATGGAGAGAGCTATGCTTACAGTATCCCTGCGTGATCAAATCAGAAATGAGGAGATCCGTAGGCGAACCAGAGTAACCGACACAGCTCGAAGAGTCGCCAAGCTAAAGTGGCAATGGGCGGGGCACATAGTTCGTAGAATCGATAGGCCTTGGGGTCTCAAAGTGCTCAAATGGCGGCCTCGCACCCGCAAGCGCAGCGTTGAACGACCCCCGACTAGATAGACGGATGATCTCAAGCGTGTAGCTGGGAGCCGCTGGAAACAAGCGGCACAAGACCGTGCTCTGTGGTGATCCATGCAGGAGACCTTCGTCCAGCAGTGGACATCTATAGGTTGAGACGACGACGAGGACTTTAATTTCCTACGTCCTCCCAGACGGGCAGAGGGCGTTTACAGTGTTTCGCGATCTCAAGCGGTTAGAAGCTAGACCCTTAACCTCACCCCACGTCATCCCTATCCTCGCGCCCTCCGCCAGAACCGTACGCCGCCAAGTTCGTTTGGTGTGGTCACGCTTTCTTTTTCACTGAGGATTCTAGTCTAGAGCTTGCCTCGCGATATTGCCTGGCTATCTACGTAGAGTGTGGCCAATCCAGTTCCATTTGCGGCTAGACTAAAAAGGTAAAACATCATGTAATTTTAGAACAGCAAAGAGTAGATGTTCTCAATAGTGAAACATCAAAGAACACATCTGCTAAAAAATGCCACTGATAGCAGAGGCCCGATTGTCTAAGCAAATCGTAATCATTTGACAGCTTAAAACGTATTGCTCGAACTGTTTAAAGAGTTCATACATGCTTTTTGACGTGCAGGCATCAGGTCGAATTATACCTACGTTTGACAAACGATTACGATTACAATTTCCTTACACAATCGGGGGGCAGATTAGAGAAAAAAGTTCTATTGTCGGTTATTTATTTCAGGGTGCAGGCGACATCGAGTGCCCCATCTGTAAGTTCCGGTTCAAGACGAGACGAACACTGCAGAAGCACTCAGCCAATCACGAGAAGAAATACGCCTGCAAGTCTTGCCCATACGTTTCCAGGACTACGTAAGATATCCTTAGTTATTCAATCAATCCACACTTATATTATAAATGTCTGTCTGTCTGCTATGCTTTAAAATTTGGCATTGAGATAGGTTACCTACTACACTACACTATTAGGTACTATGCTATGATACTAATTAGTTAGTTGTAAGTAAGTTACTAGTAAATGTTTTTTCTTTCTTTCTTATGCCAGAAAATGAAGGAGTAAAAACAAATATCCTTTAAAAACGCATCCGCGCGGACAAAGTCGCGGGCGTCATTACCATATTAAAATCACTAGCGATTTATGAGGAAAAGTGTGGGTTCGATTCCGTGTGAGTTGTTTGGAAATCTTTGAATGTAATATTTTTTTTTAAACGATGACGAGGTTCTTTTGAACATTTTTCTCAGTAGAATCAGTTTTCCGAACCGGTGGTAGAGTCTTGACTTATTTTTTTTTTTTTTTTCATACACTACAAGTTAGCCCTTGACTGCGATCTCACCTGATGGTAAGTGATGATCCTTAAGTTGTCCTTCGTGAAATAAATAAATCATGTATCAAAGTTCTGTATCTCTAATAGTTTACAAATTCGCATCCCTGACTATAGTGACTCCAAAAAAACACCCTATATCCATTGTGTTCCAATTAATTTTATTAAAATTGCTATTTCAGCACCCAAGCAAAGCAACATCAGCGATGGCACAAAGGTGTAACATACAGATGTCAACATTGTGACGAGGTTTTGACGTGAGTAAACTTTAAGATAATCTAAGGCTGTGTTCCGAAATACACTGCGAGCACTGTAAGGTGTGACGTCACTTTAGTACACTGCGAAGCCGTTCCTTTATAGTTAAGTATACTGGGTACTGCTTAAAACGGAACGCTGTCAGCACTGAGACAAACACTGAGAGCACCTTACCTCGAAAACGCCAGTGCTCACAGTACAAAGATGGCGTCGATTAATGACGTCATATATTTGCCTAGGATACTGCAGCAGTTTACTGTCAGTTATAACGGAACGAATTTCTCCACAGTAAAGAGCACTGAACAGTGCTCGCAGTATATAACGGAACACAGCCTAAGTAAGCACTATAGATCCTACCGTCTTTGCCAATTTTAAAAATCGTCCAGTTTAAGATCCATATAAAGTTATAAAATTGGTGCAGTCGGTAGGATTTAGAATAGGGATGAACTCAATCAAATCAGCAACTCTTTTTAAAAAAAAACGCGCTTCTCGTATGGAAGTTTGTATGAAATATTATATAGTTGTGACGTCATCAAATTTCAACACAACATTTTTTCTTTAATCTATAGTTTAAAAATGCTGTATCAGTCTTTACATTTATGCAATGGCAAATCTAGAAACTCTTTTAGTATTACAGTTTATAAATAGTAATTTGTTCAACAAGATAACAAAAACTTTCCTTTTCGTGTGAAATATGCAACTTTTCACCTTTTCGCTAGCGAGAAAATATAAAATGTAAGATTAATATTGTAAAATTCTGATTCAAAAGGGTGCCTTTGATGCTTACAACCAGTATCAGCTTTGCGTTTAAAATTGAGTTGAATTTTCAGAAAAGATAAAAGATTATTAATTTATTTATTGATGAAGGTTTAATTAAACCGATATTTGACTCATTCGAGTCCAACCATAGCCGATACCAGTAGTCGAGTCGATACCAGTGAGCAAAAGTCGCCTTTACACACTGTGTGAGCAAAAACTAAAATTTGCCCACTAGTTTAAAAAATCAAAATACTTTTCTCACTGAGTGAGCAAAAACGACTTTTGCTCACTGGTTTTAAGCAGCAAAGGCGCCCTTTTCGAGCTAGTGAGGTGAGAATAGTAATTCCCCAGCAAATGGACGTCATACCTGAGTCACGTGCGCATCAAACACCCGTCTCAGTTCATCTGCGGCGTATGCGGTTACTCCTTCGTGAGCCAGCTCGGCCTCAACATGCATAAAACTATGATGCACAAGGATGTACTCGTGAGTTGAAGTGCTACTCTATAGTAGAATTTTTAATTACACTAAATTAAGATAATTAATAGAACTAGTTAGTTATCCATCAGCCTGCATTCGTCCACTGCTGGACATAGGCCTTTTGGAGAGCGCGCCACCACAGTTAGTTAGTTAGTTATAGTTAGGTATAAGTTTGTCACGGGGAACGATGGGGCTGGCGTTCTTTGTTTTGTGAAGAAAAGCCCCCAAATAAATCAGATAAAAAAACATTAATTTTCTTTGAAGTGAAACTACTTTCGAATCGTTGTGATTTGAAATTCGGTGAAACGAAAAAGCGACACCAAAAAGAGACAATCATCTACTTTTCTCAGTTTCACTTCTGCCGTGTGTGAATTGCACACACAAAAATATAACTTGTATTCTATCTCATTCTCTCGCAGGCTAATTCCTATTATATTAGCCTGCGAGAGAATGAGATAGAATACAAGTTATATTTAACTCATTCTCTCGTAGACTACTTTTCTCAGTTTCACTTCTGCCGTGTGGGACTTGCACACACACACTTTTTTTTAATCTACTACAAGTTAGCCCTTGACTGCTATCTCACCTGATGATAAGTGATGATGCAGTATAAGATGACATTTTATGACGTTTCCAGTGCTACCAGATTTTTATAGAAAATAAATAGTGCTGGGGACTAAAAAAGATTGATAATATGAATCACCTCACTCACTAGGTACAGAAGTCACGGGTAGCTATATAAATGTGTCAAACATTGTGAGTCGACGGCTCAATCTAAAAAATAGAGTATAATATATTATAACCAAATATTTCATCCATTATATTATATCCATATACTTATAATATAAATGCCAAAGTGTGTCTGTATGCTACGCTTTCACGACCCATCGGCTGAACTGATTTTGTCAACATTTGTACAGAAATAGGTTACATCTTGAGGATTTTTTATCCCGGAAAATCAAAGAAGCGCGATGAGATTTTTCAAAAACCTTAATCACGCGGGTATTCTCTAGTTTATCATACGTTTTTAACTAAATATTTCTTACTTTTAGCAGTTACATAGTTGCATAGTTCAATTGATATAGTTTGTCTGTGATTTTTTCCCAGGAAAAAGAAGAACTTGAGGGAGGGAAAGGTGACACGCCATATTGCGAGCAGTGTGACGTCAAATTCATATCAGTTGAGGCGTTCAAGCGACACATGGTCACCTCCGTCAAGCACACACAGAGCACGGACTTTAAGTGAGTTTACACTTAGCATTTCTTCTTCTCTTTTCTCTACTATGATAGAAGAAGAGAAAGGAAGAACTTGAGTTTAAGATACGCCATATTGTAAGCAGTGTGACGTCACGTTCATATCAGACGAGTGTAGACTAATGCCCAATTTCACGAACATCCCCTAAACAATTACATAGTTATACGACCGCTAAGCTAAAAGTTATAAACCAACCCATAACTTGTTTTCACGAACGCAACAGACCCCTAGCAAGGAGATAAGTAAATAAAGTTAATAAATAAAGTCGCATCAAATTAAATCAAAATTAATAAATTAACTTTAAAATTAACTTAACTTTTGTTAATTATGTTTTAGACAAAAAAAACCAGTTCATCATCTCATAGTCATTAAAACATTTATAAAAGGAAAAGGTGACTGACTGACTGATCTATCAACGCACAACTCAAACCACTGGACGGACTGAAATTTGGCATACGCTAAGACAGGATTTTTTTAAATTCAATCCCTAAGGGGATAAAATAGGTGTTTGAAATTTGTATGAAAACGGACTTAACGTGAGCGAAGCTGTGGGCAAAATCTCATCATGAATGAACGAGCAGTTTAATTCGCTATAATCCGCGACAGTAGACAAATCTATGTGGTACAGTGCGTGTCCTTCACCAAGTGCATTGTCGAGTCAACATCTCCTGAAGATGCTCCGGTGGTGTGGTACTGTGCCAGTGCGAATTGTTGGGTGGTGGGTGTTCGCATGCTATTGGTGAAGGACACGCACTGTACCACATAGATTTGTCTACTGTCGCGGAATAAAGCGAATTAAACTGCTCGTTCATTCATTATCATGGACTTCCGCAAAGTAACGCCTGCTTCGATTCAATATTCAAAATCTCATCACCACGTGCCTTCTTCAAACCGAAGTTTGGCGGTCATCATACGAAAATCTTCTCTATTTTGAGCCGCATCTTTTAGTCTTGGATAGGTAAGCCCTGTCCACTCACTTACGCCTTTGGCGAGGAGCTCTCTTGCCTGCAATCATTCCTTCCAAAACTAGTCTTGGAAGCATCGATTTACCAACTAAGGATACAACATTACCTACAAATTAATACTCAAAAAGCGTCCACAATCGCTTATACAAACACAGCATAGTTAATACGGATGATGAGACACCAAACGGTTCACAAAAACCAACCATATAGCTTTATATTTAGGGTTAAATTTTGTAATAACAATTCGACACATACGACATTTTGTCGCCTAGTGTACTCATGCGCGACTGAGGCGAAAATTGTTCACAATATCTATTTGTGCACAATTTGACCGTGCCGTTTTTTGCGTTTCGATGGTGCGTCTAAGGTATTGGTAAGTCAATGCTTGGAAGTGAGAATTGGACTCCTCTTTGCAGATGTCCGAAGAAAGCCAGTTTTGTCCGCATGATGGTGGACATGAGTTCTCTGTCTCTCTGTGGGCAAAAGCTAGTGTTCAATAATGAGCGTATCAGCGCTGTATCCTAACAGGTATAGCACATGCCGAGTGAAGACCGTTTTGGGGATCAAGTCTCATTTCGCGATTTTTCTGATTTATAACTAGAATCTAAATGATCCCCACGACTTCGTCCGCATGGATTAAGGTTTTTTGATTCCCGCGTAAAATCTTCAATTTTCCGGGATAAAAAGTAGCCTATGTCCTTCCCCTGGATACAAACTATCCTTGTACCAAATTAAATTCATTAAAATCGGTTGAACACATGGGCCGTGAAAGCGTAGCAGACAGATAGACAGACAGACAGACACACTTTCGTATTTATAATATTAAGTATGGATTAGTATAGAAATCTTTATTCGGGGATACAAGTATAATACATAATTGTATCCCCGAATAAAGATTGATTTATTTCTTTCTTCCAGCAACGGGTGTCGGATGTGCGGGGAAACGTTTTCGGACGCGGAGTCGTTACGGGTGCACCACAGAAAGCTGCACGCTCGGAAGCGGCCCAAGAACTACGGCAAGAAGACCAGCTCGCTCACCTGGCCCGCCCCGTGCGAACACGTGAGTCGATCACGTTCACACACTTTTGAATCGACGTATTAAGGGTGTGTTCCGAAATACACTGCGAGCACTGTAAGGTGTGACGTCAATTCAGTACACTGCGAAGCCGTTCCTTTATAGTTAGGTATACTGGGTACTGCTTATATCGGAACGCAGCCAGCACTGAGACAAACACTGAGAGCACCTTACCTCGAAAACGCCAGTGCTCACAGTACAAAAATGGCGTCGATTAATGACGTCATATATTTCCCTAGGATACTGCGGCAGTTTACTGTCAGTTATAACGGAACGAATTTCTCCACAGTAAAGAGCACTGAACAGTGCTCTTAGTCTATAACGGAACGCACGGTAAGTTTAGAGGTGGTTAATATGACGCACTTTTTTTTCTTTAATCTATAATTTGAAATGGTTATCAAACTTAAAACTAACCGAGGATGTGAATTATAGGTCTTTTGGAAGATCCTCTATTTAATAATCAGTAAGAAATAATTTACTTGTGACATAGGTATCATCCCAATTGGGTATTTGACAAATAGTCAAATCAGCAACTTTTTTTTCAAACGTCAAAACGCGTGCTTAGTATGGATTTTGTATGAAATTTTAAGTTGTGCCGTCATCAACGCACGACGTTCGACGCACTTTTTATACTTTTCAGAAAATTGAGAGTTCTGAGGTCAACTTTGGACGTTAGAAAATCGCCACTTTGAAAGCCCCCCATTTCGTCAATTTTAGGGGAAAAATTAAAAAAAAATATATTTTTGGACTCTTCCTAATTATCTTTAAAATGATATCTTACCGCAACCCTATGTAACGCTATAAAAATAACTATTACTTCACATTCGCTTCTTCGATAGTTTGAAATGGTTATTCAAAATAAAACTAGCAACTAGGGACGTGGATATTACGACTTTTGGGAGATCCTTTATTTAATAATTACTAAAAAATAATTTATTTAACAAACAAACATGGAGCATGGATTTGACTCACTCCAGCACTGCTAAGGACAGCAGTTAATTATGTAATTACAAATTAATGAAATTGTAAATTATTTTTTTCAAAAGAGCAACCGCCGTGTTTCTTGCTGGTTCTTCTCGGTACGAACGGCATTCCGAACCAGTAGTAGATTCATTCGACTATTCATAAGCACTTGGAAAAAGTCTATTTGAATAAAAAACTTTTGAATTTTGAATTTCACTAGTAGTCAAATACCCAATTGCCTACGTTTTGTTTTTTCCAGTGTTCAGAAATGATACCCAACGCGCGCGACTACTGGTCTCACTTCCGGCGAGTGCACCCCGACAAAAACTACCCTATACAGAAGAACTATGTCTGCGATATATGTGGCAAGAGCTTCCGGGTAACTTGCTTCATAGTATTAAATCCATAAACACTGATTATCCTTTAAAATACTTTAATTCAGCAATTCAAAAACAGACACACCGCTGTCATCCTCGCTGATATTTCATAGCGTCCCCAGATCAGTGTTGCCACTCTACAAAACTATAGCAGGGATACCATACATAAATTGTTTTTAACTTTCCATCTAACAATAGCTACAATCATACTGGGGCCATACTGCCAACGCTTAAAGCAATACTTAAGCAATATTAGGTACTTAAAATGACAGTCTGATGTCATGTGCGTACGTATGTCGTTCCGAAAATAAGGATTATTGCCCGCGAATTCTACGAAGTCGTGGGCTTCCGCTAGTCAGCTAGTATTATAAATGCGAATGTGAGTTTGTTTATTTGTTACCCTTTCACGGTACATGAAGAATCATATTTTCAACCGGTTTTGATGAAATTTGGTACAGAGATAAGTTGTATTCTGGGTTAGGACATAGTAGGAATAGGAAGCTACTTTCTATCCCGGAAAATTAATGAGTTCCTGCGGGAACCAAAAAACCTCAACCACGCGGACGAAATCGCGGGCATCGCCTAGTTAGATGATAAAAAGCTCGGAGCGAGTCATTTTCAATTGCATTTTTTTTTTTTTTTTTAATCTTTATTTTTGATGGGGCTTTATCACATGATAATAGTCGTTAAAGCCCGCCAACCCGCATTGGAGCAGCGTGGACGTTAATGGGCTGTAGTGGATGACTACCGGCGAACTAATTTTTTCTCATTTCCTAGGGCAACGCTTTCCTAGTGTACCACAAACGAACTCACTTCGAAGAGCGCGCGTTCAAATGCCAGCAGTGTCCTAAAGCGTTCTTCAACCGCACCAACCTGCAAATGCATGAGAAGAATCACTCTGACGACAGGCCGCACCCTTGCGTTGCTTGCGGCAAGGCGTTCAAGTGCAAAGGCGCTTTGGACAGGCACTTTAGGGTAAGCGAGGTCTTTGTGTATGCATCATGTAGTAACAAAAACTCACTTCGAAGAGCGCGCGTTCAAATGCCAGCAGTGTCCTAAAGCGTTCTTCAACCGCACCAACCTGCAAATGCATGAGAAGAATCACTCTGACGACAGGCCGCACCCTTGCGTTGCTTGCGGCAAGGCGTTCAAGTGTAAAGGCGCTTTGGACAGGCACTTTAGGGTAAGCGAGGTCTTTGTGTATGCATCATGTAGTAACAAAAACTCACTTCGAAGAGCGCGCGTTCAAATGCCAGCAGTGTCCTAAAGCGTTCTTCAACCGCACCAACCTGCAAATGCATGAGAAGAATCACTCTGACGACAGGCCGCACCCTTGCGTTGCTTGCGGCAAGGCGTTCAAGTGTAAAGGCAGGCACTTTAGGGTAAGCAAAGTCTTTGTGTATGCATCATGTAGTAAACTGTGAACCATTATCCTCCTAATATATAAAAAACAAAAAATGTTTCTGTCTGTTATAGACTTTGAAACCATCCAACCGATGTGCCCCAAACCGGTTTCATTAGAAAGGCAATAATGCGAAGATGGTGTTTTTTCTTTTTTTAGCGTAGTAGCACACGCCGGGTGATTATCGAGGGAAGAGTGGCTTAACTAGTTGTGACAACGCATATCAGTCGATTCCGATTGTTAAGCAACGATGACCCAAGTCGGTAACTGGATGAGTGACCGAATTTGGCCTTTTCGTTACCTCCGTGCCTCGGAGAGCACTTTAAGCTGTCGGTCTCGGTTATTAGTGATAATAATCGTTACAAAAACCTAAGAGTTTAATACTCTTGGTCGAGCCGTATGCGGAAAGACGTGGAAACTCACCGCATTATTATCCCAACAAAAACTCTTTCTTATTTCGTTTTGTTTGTTGTGGGCTCTTCTCAGACCAGGGCGCGCTTGGAACCCATGTTTTATAAGTACATACCTAATTGGACGTCAATAAGTGTAGTCTACCTAAATTGAATAAGTTTATTTTGAATTTTGGTCTTCTTTCTGCAGACGTACTACCTATAGCGTTTTTAGTACGTCTCCATGATGTACTGAATGGGCGCTTCTTCATTGCACGGCCCGGCCCCGGCCCGGCACCGACACCGACATTAGTGGACGCATAATTGTATGAAGTTGTATGGCACGCTGTCTCACTGGGCCGGCCCGGCACCGACATGTCGGCGCCGGCGCCGGCATGTCGTCGGCAGCAAGTCTCCCACTGGTGTCGGGCCGGCATCGTTGCGCATGTGTTGTGTACGCATACAAACGTCCATGTGGGCGTGCGAATGGCGTGATCAGTGACCCCGCCCCGCGCGCCCGTCGCTCTAGTACACAAATCATTTGCATTTTTCGATCAAGTTCATTAGTAAATAATCAAAGCTGCTTTACTCATACGGAAATAATTGAAAAACTTATTCGGGTATATTGGTTAGTTTTTCAAATAAATTGTAATACACGCCGTCTAAATAAGTATCTTACTTTTATAATTGGATGCGCCCAGAACCATTTACTGATAGGTAGTTCTTTTTTTGCGTCTCAAATATAATAAATACAAGTTTTTTTTTTTTTTTATCCACTACAAGTTAGCCCTTGACTGCGATCTCACCTGATGGTAAGTGACGATGCAGTCTAAGATGGTAGCGGGCTAACCTGTTAGGGCATGGCAGTTATTATTAAAACCCATACCCCTATTCGGATTCTACACGGCATCGTACCGGAACGCTAAATCGCTTGGCGGCACGTCTTTGCCGGTAGGATGGTAACTAGCCACGGCCAAAGCCTCCCAGTCCCACCAGGCCAAACCAGGGAAAATTCAGAAATTATAAATTCCCAAATTGACCCTGTCGGGGATCGAACCCGGGACCTCCGCATGTTAAGACAACAGCGCTACACACTGCGCCACGGAGGTCGTCAATTTGTTATACGCTGCCATCGCTCTTGGCTCACGCGGTTCGCAGCTTGTCGGTGTCGGTGTCGGTCAATGAAGAATATGGGTGCCGGTGTCGTGTCGTTGAATACTGTCGGTGTCGGTGCCGGTGCCGGGCCGGGCCGTCCAATGAAGAAACGCCCATTGACGTCATCCTTTCTAGTAATGCCATTTCTATTTGTCCCCAGAGTCATACAGGCGTGAAACCCTACGAATGCGAAGTATGCGGGAAGGCATTCGCTCAGTCAAACAGCAGGAAGCTGCATGTAGCGACAGTGCATCTCAAACAGCCGTCGCCATACATCAGCCGCTCCAGACTCGATCGCAGGCACAAGACTCAGGCGCACAAAGACCAGCACATCCCACCTCAGTTCCAGTACTAGTGACATGTATATATGTGATGATATATGATTTTGATGATATGTGATTTTATGTGTATGAGCAAGGCCTAATTGTGTGTGTGTGTGTGAGGGAATAGCAGGACCCAATTTAACCCCCTTAGGGATGGAATCCATACTTAATATTATAAATGCGAAAGTGTGTCTGTCTGCTACGGTTTAACAGCCCAACATCTAAACCGATTTTGATGAAATTTAGTACAGAGATAGTTTACATCCCGGGGAAGGATACTTTTTATCCCGGAAAATTAAGGGGTTCCCGCGGGAATTAAAAAAACTAAATCCACGCGGACGAAGTCGCTGGCATCATGATCTACGAGTAGTTTTATATAATTAAACACATGCAATATATAATTTGTAAGAAATACTTAAATATGAGTTTGCCATAATACTTAGTTTTATACCTACGCTAGCTTTAATTTTAATGTGTTGTGGCACCTTATAGTAAGGTCGTAACTACAGGGCTAATTAAAAATACTAATAAGCTCTTAAGGATCACTTCTGTGCATAATACAGAACAAGTTTAGTTCTAGGACTTTCTAGAAAATTCTGGACCTAGAGTGTAGGTACTTACAGTGAAAAGTTTCATTACTTTTTGGTGAACATCAGTGATGTATTTTGGTGAATATATATAGTTTTTTAAGTTGTAGAATGTTAAGTTTTAAGAGTATTATGGAGAGAAGTTGCCCATAAAATGTTAAATAAGTACATATTATAAAAATTAGCCCTGTATATGTATTATCTATGTAAATACTTATGTATATTTATAACTTATGAATAAAATGAATGAGGTTTTGTATTGGGTCCTGTTTTATTGGCTTATTTACTAAGAAACATGTTGTGAAGATTAACATTTACATTTTCATACTACATGGGCGGGATCCAAGGAGAATTTAAATGGTTTATTTTAAATCTTCCCAATAGACTTTCTGACAAAAATGTTTGTTTATTCTCGCTAGAAAGCGAAGAGTAGTCATGCGTGTACATACCTTTACACATTGCATTAGGTAGTATACAAAGGTACCTACTCAATTATTATAAAATAGGGGAATCCCAGAAACTTGAAAATAAAGTAAAATTATCTACCTTAATGATTTTTATTATACTCTTTGGTAGACAGATTATCTATTAACCATAGATTTATTTTAGGCCTTTGATTATATATATATATATGTATATGCTTATTAAATGGCTAACCCAAAGATTTTGCAATACTTATGACTTGAAGGGTTAACACTTAACCCGTTTACGATAGTCCAATGAGTAAGATAGTAACTAAAAATCGGGTAAGATGTAAACTAACTCTGTGGATACCTTTGATTATATATATAAGGTGGATACGTCTTGGAACCCACAGGGGTTAACCATATTCAGTTTAATCCATGGAGGAAGGAATTACGACTGCACATGATACCTGTGCGTGATCGTGCGTCGATGTGGCGTCGATCGTAAATCGACCACAGAGTTATAAATGTCTGTGTTAATCGACCCAGTAATGGCAAGACCACAAACAAACTTCTTCATCTATGGTCTTATCAAATAAATATTATAAATGCGAAAGTTTGGATGGATGGATGTATGTTTGTTACTCAATCACGCTCCAACGGATGAACGGATCTGGATGAAATTTGGCACAGAGATAGATTATAGTCTGGAATAGCACATAGGCTACTTTTTATCCCGGAAAATTAAAGAGTTCCCGCGGGAACCGAAAAACCTCAATCCACGCGGACGAAGTCGCGGGCATCAGCTAGTTATATTTACGTTACCTTGTACGTTACTACTATTTTCTGATGATTTTCTGCTATTTCAACGTGAGACGCTGCGAAGTAAAATAGTCTCGAGACTGCTGTGCGTTGCTAGCTGTGCGTTGCTAGTTTTATAAAAAAAACTGAAAAGACTCGAATCAAAACATTAAGTCGCTACATTAAAAAATTACTTTGTCAATGTCAAACAGCAGTCAGTTGTCAAAATGATTGTCAAAACAAAGTTTGAAACGGTTCAAATTGTCAATTCCCCGGTTTTCCGGGTTTTCCCTGAAATTATTTTTGAATTATAGCACATATAACGTTGTGAGTGATAAATAAATAATCGCGTATTGTGAAGAGATTGTCCAGTAACTTGGATATGTTGAGACGAGGTAATCGTTCTTAATTAAAACTATAACAAAATGTGTGAAAGTGCGACAGATGCAGTTCATCCCCGATTTGCTAAAAAACCAGCGTTGTATTATAGGGGTAGAGTATGCTATTATTTTTAAACGTGTAATTTCTTCCCGTAGAACATAAATATCTGCTGTAGCTATGTACCTACTTACCAACTACATTAACACAGCTTACTTGAGTTTTAAACTTCATGGTTATACTGTGCCTAAATATCAAACAAAAGACATTGAATTATATGTACAAGTTTAGTACATAATACCTCAATGACAAAAGAACACAAATTATACTTATATCATACTAATATTATAAATGAGAAAGTGTGTTTGTTTATTGGTTTATTGGTTTGTCCTTTAATCACGTCGCAACGGAGCAACGGATTGACGTGATTTTTGGCAGTATAGTTGAGGACCTGGAGAATGACATAGGCTACTTTTTATCCTGGAAAATAAAGACGTTTCCGCGGGAATCAAAAAGTTAAACAACGTGGACGAAGTCGCGGGCATCAGCTAGTTTGGATATAGGTAATGAAAGTTTTGTAGTGAGCTTAGTAATATTTATATTTCATAAGTCTTTACGTAATAGTAGGTATTGTTAGCCTAGCCACAAATAAAACATTTCACAAAATAGGTATATTAGATAACATGAACTTAATTTACATCAGCTGTGTTTACTTGAACTGTTGAGATAACAAGATGTAATAAACCAATGATAGTGAATATACATAAGTATACTTATATTTATAATTATTTTATCTTCATTGTTATTATTGACGTGACAACGTCTTATAAATTGGTTTGCCGGGTGACACTTCAAGAAACTGCGTTACGCTCCGCTCACGTTATGCGCTCACAATGAGAGCGAGTGAGAGGCACGCGTCCCTTCCACTCGGGCATGGTTAGCCCGCCTAAGAGCGAGAGAGACAGACATAAAAAGTGAAAGGCACGCGTCCCTTCCACTCGAGCACAGTTAGCCCGCCTAAGAGCGAGAGAGACAGAGCGAGAGAGAGAGAGTGAGAGAGATTTCATCCTTCTTCCTACTATACGAATGAATATTCACATTAAAATTATTTTACCACTCAAAGTCGTTGTCACGTAAAACTTTCGCCCGTATACCGACTTTACAGGCAACCAATTTTTTTTTATTACTATTATTATACTTTACAATATTATTATTGATGTTTGATAAAATACTGTTAAGAGGCCGGCGAACACCGCTCGCAACTTCTACTCGAACTGCAAATATAAATTTGCCGGTATATTGCTATCCCTATTTGGCTGACGACACATGATCGCGTGCAAGCGCGATAGCAATATGAGCGTACAGAAAAATACATTTAGTCTTGTTCCGTAAATACCAAAAATGATGAATGAAAAATTGTTTTGTTTTTAACTTCGTGTTGTTATTCTGTAACTTGACAATATAGGCTATGTTCCTGATCAATTAGTACGTGAGATATTGTTGGTTTTAATATGAAACAAATAAGGACAACAAGAAAACATGTCGTTTATGTCGTAAAAACATGCAAAACGCAATGTGCTTACATTTAATTTTGGGAAAGTACTTTGAAAAAATCCAGGGACGTAGATAAATACAAGTTCAATCTTAATAATCGAATAATATGGAGGAAATATGCTTGAATTACAAATTATTTTGGTATTACGTTTGTATGAGCAATTCACCCTCCGCTGGCGCCTTAAGAGTATTGTAAGAACCTATTATCTTAAAACTGATCCAGATACTTGAACAAAAAACACACATATGATACTGTTATCCATATATATATATACTTATGGAGGGGATGCCTGCCGTGGCCCGGCGGGTGCTCGGTCCAACAATTTGAACCATTCCACCCATTTCCCCGTGTTAGGACACAGGTTACTGGTGTCCCGGCAGCCTACCCCCCTCAAACCTGCCTGTGGCTTTTGCAAACCTTACAATATCCCCTATGGAGAGATACCTTAGGTCTTCTTCACTAATCCTGTCCTTACCTTGTAATTCCCATCTTACCAGTGAGTACATAGGGCACTCAGCTATGAAGTGAAAGCTGGTCTCTTCCTCGCCACACTCTGGACATGATGGATCTTCTTCAATTCTCATTATTGTGAGATGCCTATTTAGTAGACAATGTCCCGTTGTTATGCCTGCTATAAGTGCTATATTGGTTCTGCTTTGCGACATAAGTTGTTTTGTCTTCTTTTTATCGAAAGACTTCAGGAACAGTTTTGATTGCCTATATTGTGTGGAGTTGTTCCATCTTGAATTCGATTCTCTTTCTATGATCCCCTCGATTACTTTCATAGTGATCGAGTATGGAATAGGTAGGCAAGGTTCGGGTCCACAGAATTGAATACTTGCTCCCATTCTTGCTAGTTCATCTGCTCTTTCGTTGCCTTCGTTTCCTTGATGTCCAGGAACCCAGGCAATCACGACTCTTGTCCTCTCAGCTAGTGAGTTTAGGATTTGTTTACATTCCCTCACTAGAGCTGATGTGGTTTCCTTCCTTTCTAATGCTCTAAGAGCAGCTTGGCTATCACTGTATATGATAACTTCTTCGGTTTCTGTGCTTACAGTGTCCAATAGGCCAAACGCACACTCCAAAATCGCATACGTCTCGGCCTGAAATATACTTGCAAATTTACCTAAGCTTATAGCTTTGTCTTTTTCAGGAGTGGCGCTGCAGAAGATTCCAGCGCCACTGAGCTTAGTTGATTCCCGCCTTGATCCGTCTGTGTAACAGATTATCTTATCATCATTGGCGGTTTCGATCTTCCATGTCTCCTTCGAACCTATGTGTACTCTATACTTCTTATCAAAGATTCGCTGTCTTTTGATAAGGTCATTGTGTGTGATTATCATTGACAGCTTATCTCCGTATATTCTATCTACGTCTGTATGTCCTTTGTCCATGAAATTGCCTTTCCATTGTTTAGACAGTTTCATTCTGTACCATTGTTCCAGTGCTTTTTTCTTTGCTACGAGGTCCAAAGGGTATAGTCCTAGGAGCACCTCCAGTGCCGCGGATGGCGTGGTCCGTATAGCACCGGAGATCATCAGCATTGCCATCCTTTGAACTCTCGTCAGCTCTTTGCTGATTGTTTTTATTGCTGCTTTGTGCCACCAAACAATTGCTCCATACATAATTCTTGGTAGTATGATGGCCGTATAAATAAATAAATAAATAATAAGCCTTTTATTTCTAATCCCATGGTATTTACAATTGTATATTACTACTTTTTAGATGAAATAAGTGTTAGTTGTGTTAGTGTTTGTCTTATTCTAGTTAGTATTGTTATTTGTTGTAGTATTTGTTGTAGATGTAGTCCCATATCGGGTAAAGGCCTCCTCCATCTGCTTCCAATGCTCCCGGTCTTTGGCAAGGGTCAGCCAGTTTGTGCCAGCATTCTGGGCTACGTCGTCCGCCCACCGTTTGTATGGTCTCCCAACCTTTCTTTTCCCTGGTGGTCCTTTCCAGTTAGTAGTTTGTATCGTCCATCTGTCGTCAGTGAGCCTTGCGATATGTCCTGCCCATTGCCACTTTAGTGATAGTGCTTGTGTTAGAGCATCTGTCAGCATTGTCTTTTCCCTAATTTTTGTATTTCGCACTTTGTGAATTTTTCTTATTCCTAGTATGCTCCGCTCCATTGCTCTCTGGGTAGTTGTAATTTTTTGTTTGGTTCTGTTAGTGTAAACCCATGTTTAGCAGCCGTATAATAGGCAGGGTAATATACAAGTGTCCATTACTACTTTTTTGAGATTTAGGGAGTAGTGGCCTTTTAGGATTTCTTTAAGTGACCAATATTTTTGCCATGTGATGTTTACTCTCCTTTGTATTTCCTCTTCGTTATTTGTATTGCTAAATGTCACTTGTTTTCCTAGATATGTATAAGTTTTAACATATTCTATGCATTTGCCCTTGACCCATATTGGTTTTTCATAGCTATTCGTCATTACTCTAGTCTTGTTTGCATTCATTTCCAGACCTATCTTGGAGCTTTCGTTGGCTAATGAGCATATTAGTTCCTGTAGTGTGTTTGGTGTTTCAGCCAGTATGACAATATCGTCTGCGAACCTTAGATGGTTTAGGTATCTCTTGCCTATTTTAATACCTTTGTGATCCCAGTCCAGCTTCCTAAAGATGGTTTCCAAAACAGCTATGAAGAGTTTTGGTGAGATGGGGTCTCCTTGTCTCACGCCTCTTTCAATCTTGATTGGATCACCTCTTGTTTCCAGTTTTACCTTACTAGTACTGTTAGCATATATGTTCTTTAGAATGTTTATGTATTTTCTATCGACATTGAAGAGTTTCAGTGCTTCCCAGATTGAGTTATGACTAATTGTATCGAAAGCCTTACTGTAATCGATAAATGCTAGATATAGAGGTTTGTTAAATTCCTTGTACTTCTCCATGGTTTGTTCTAGTGCCTGTAGATGGTCAGTTGTACTAAAACCCGAACGGAAACCTGCTTGTTCTATTGGTTGTGAATCATCAATTGTAGGTGCTATTCTGCTTAGGATGATAGATGCGAACAATTTATATGTACTTGCCATCAGACTGATTGGCCTGTAATTGCCTATATCTAATGGATTTCCTTTTTTATAAATAAGTGTTATTTCTGAAGTGCACCATTGTTGTGGCACTATCTCAGCATCTAATATCATGTTGAAGAGCTTTGTGAAATGTTGTAGTAGAACAGGTGCCCCTAATTTAATAGCTTCGTTAGTTATACCGTCGGGTCCTGGGCTTTTTTCATTTTTTAGCTTTCTAATGTGGTCATACACTTCTCTTTCAGTAATTGGGTCTACTGCTGTTTTAGAATTACTATAATCTTGTGTTTGTGGGGTGTCATTATGTATCTGTCTCTTGTACATTTCTCTGTAAAAATGTGTAGCATGGTTAATAATATCTTTTCTCGTTTTTGTTTCCCTTGTGTTGTCTTCTAACTTCTGTATCCACGTTTTTTGTAGTTTTAAGTCTTTAAGTGCCCTTTTTGTACTTCTATGATTTGTAAGGTTTCTTGTGATTATGTCCTGTCTGTGCTTTTTATAGTCTTGACTAATAGATTTGTTGGTAGTTTTGAACGCTTCACTTAGCTCTTTTCTTATGATATTATCTTTAGGTTTTGTTTTTATTAGCTCAGTGCGTTTCTTTATTAGTTCCTCAGTTTCTTTACTAAATATTTTTTTATGTTTTCTCTCTTGGTTACTTGTGCTTAAACTGTGTACTACGGATTCCTCTAAAATGTTGTAATAGTTTTGGATGCTCAGAGTCTCTTTAAAATTGTTTTCTAGATGTGAATGTAGGCTATTCATATAACTTTTAATTTCATTGTCAGTTTTTGGACTTGTAACTGAAGGTTTGTAGTTTTTCCTATCTTTTCGTGGCTGTTTTAAATCGAGGGAGGCTCTTAAAAGTCTATGATCGGAGGGGAATTTTATATTGTTGAGTACTTCTGTGTTTGTGATGAGTTGGGGGTGGCTTGTTAGTATGAAGTCTATTTCATTTGTTGTTTTTTGGTCAGGTGAAATCCATGTCCATCGCCTGTTTTCCCTTTTCTTAAAATATGTATTCATTATAGACAGCTTGTGTTCTAAAGCAAAGTCGATCAGTAGGTCGCCCCGATCATTTCGTTCGCCATATCCGTACTGACCCATTATTAAGTTCTCGCCTTCCTTGGGATGTCCTATTTTCGCGTTAAAGTCGCCCATTAATATAACTTTGTCGTCAGCTTTAGAAAGTGCTTCTGTGATGGTGTTGTAGAATGTATGTATCTCTTCTTCACTCGCTTTTTCTGTGGGTGCATAGGCTTGTACTAGTGAGATGTGCAGGTTTTCTAGTTTCAATTTTAGCAGAGCAACCCTTTCTGACAGTCCTGTGAAATTAATTATTTTGTTTTTAAATGTTTTCTTCAGTAAAAAGCCAACCGTGATGGCCGTATATATCCATTTTATTACATGCGGATATATTATTAACTAGTATGGCGCGTGGTTGCGCGGCCCGCTACAGCGGACCGCGTAGTGGACCGCGTGGTCCACTGTCAACTTACTCGCTGTCCTACTATCCTGCCCCCCGATTATGTAAGAATGGCCGATCAAATCGTCAAAGTTCGGCGTCAAAGTAAAATAAACCATAACAGCATTAAATTAGAGCTCAATTTCGAAACACGAAATTGTGCTCTAATTCAATGCTGTTATGGTTTATTTTACTTTGACGCCGATCTTTTACGATTTGATCGACAATTCTTACATAATCGGGCAGCTGGTTTACTGTCTACGTGTTCTGATCTGAACAACACACTGCTATGCTGGTGAGCACAGTGGAAGCGCCAGCACGCCAAGCGTCCGACGTAAAAGAAAATTCTCATAAAGGAAAAACATAAAACACAGACCACCAACCCCCCGCCCCTCCCTTTTTGTTTGAGCAGCCCCTAAGTAGGTACCTATCTTTAATACCCTGACCGTGCTCCTCACCCATCATCCGAACCTTCGATCATCATCTCTCTCCATATTTTTTTCTCCGAACCATTCGTCAAAATGAGATTTCTTCCATAAAAACAAATTCTGAAAAGGAACCGCATCAAAGTCTTGCATAGCAATATTCGCCATACATTTTCTATGGAAAAATAAATTCCGCCATCTTGAATTTTTTTCTTGTCATCAGGTAGACCTTCATGTCCTGATCATCTTTTGCCAAGAAACCACTCTTCCATCTTTTATACTCTCCGAGATAGACACTGACGAAATTTGTATAGCGGCCATATTAAATCCGCCATTTTGAAATTTTTTTCAGCTCACTGTCAATTGGATGAAGTTTCGAGTGACATTTGGTCGAGCACCGCCCACCTATCTTCAATACCCTTTTCTATGGAAAAATAAATTCCGCCATCTTGAATTTTTTTCCTGTTCATCAAGTAGACCCTCATGTCCTGATCATCTTTTGCCAAGAAACCACTCTTCCATCTTTTATACTCTTCGAGATAGACACCGTCGAAATTTGTATGGCGGCCATCTTAAATCCGCCATTTTGAATTTTTTTTTCAACTACCGCCAATTGGATGAGGTTTCGAATGACATTTGGTCGAGCACCCCCGACCTATCTTCGATACCCTGGCTAGTGCTCTTCATCCGTCTTCGAAATCCTCAATCATCAGCTCTCTCCGTATTTTTCCTCTTAATGAATTTTTGCCTTCTATACGAAACGATGAGTGAAAAAAAAAAATTTCATACAAAATTTTACAGGAGAGGTGATCAATGAGTCAGTCAGCACGAGCAGCTATATATATATTAACTAGTGTTTCGCTCTGTGCGCGAGCTGCTAAAGCAGCTCGCGGGATGTGTAGTACAGACTTGACTTTATTGTATTAAACTGAATTTATTTATCTAGTTAGATACATCATTCACCTTTATGTAGTGTTCTGCCGGGGCGTCAGGTGTATTTTGAACATCGACTGTATGGTCGATGATTTTGAATTATTGTGAAAGCAAAATAAATAAATTGAATTGAATTGATACTTAATTTATTTAATACTTTACTAAGTGGATAAAATGTAGTATTATATTATAATATAGGTATGTATGTAGTTAGATTGGGTAGGTATATTATGTACATTATAAATAAAAAAAGTTAAAGTTTAATATTGGAAGTTTTGTGGCCCTAAGAGGGTCGTGTTACTGAGTTCGAGAACTTCAGTAGTTAGATACAATCTCAAGCCAGCTATAGATTGCTGCATCGACGTGTTTGGTGTAGTTGCTCTTCCTCAGTAGCACAACGATAGATTCCAGCATCGACGCGTTCGGTGTAGTTGCTCTTCCTCAGTAGCCTGTGTATATGACTGACTGGGAACTTTTGCCAATCTGTAGGTAATAGAATAAACAATAATTAAAATAAAATTGCAACCTTTTTAGAGTAAATTTAATTATACAGAATTATAGACATAATATGACATATAAAATAGGTACATTTGACTGTCACCATTATTAAAATATAATGTGTTAATGATAAATAGAAATAGACACATTGAATATTATTGTACTTACACATGAAAAAAGAAAGCAATGTTTTTTATCAACAATTGTGTCATATATTTCTACACTATAATAGCATAAAAAGTCATGTAGGTACCTACATGGTACCTACACATATTGTTATTGCCGGGAGACAGCATTAAAACCAGGAGCCGTAGCCGGATAGATGAAACCAGTAAGTAGTGCAAGTATGCATTTCTCATTGAGTTTTACATATTGGTACCGTTTGCCGTGGACCTCTTGGGCCATGGAGTCCTATTTCCAAAATATTCTTATGGGAAATTTCTTTTAGTCTAACATCTTCAACTGGTGACGGATGGGTTGTTTCATTTTTCGTGCAAAGCATAAGCTTGGCTATCCAACGCGAATATGTAGCCAGCACTTTGAGTAGGTACGTTGTATTTATTGCCGAATAAAATCATAAAAATGTGAAAAATAAAATAATTAACTTTTATGGGTGTTGTAAACGTAATATTTATAAAAAATAAACGCCGTCCAATTAATTAATTAATTAATGGGCATAGTGCCCAAAACACTGGCGCTATTACCATGTTGAATGGCCAGGCCGTATGGGCTAAATAAACGCTAGCTTGTCAAATAAATCTTGTCAATAAATTTGTGACGACCTCCGTGGCGCAGTGTGTAGCGCTGTTGTCTTAACGTGCGGAGGTCCCGGGTTCGATCTCCGGTAGGGTCAATTTGGGAATTTATAATTTCTGAATTTTCCCTGGTCTAGCTTGGTGGGAGGCTTCGGCCGTGGCTAGTTACCACCCTACCGGCAAAGACGTGCCGCCAAGCGATTTAGCGTTCCGGTACGATGCCGTGTAGAAACCGATTAGGGGTATGGGTTTAATATAACTGCCATGCCCCTAACAGGTTAGCCCGCTACCATCTTGGACTGCATCATCACTTACCATCAGGTGAGATCGCAGTCAAGGGCTAACTTGTAGTGGATAAAAAAATTAATAAATTGTGTTGTAAATATAGGTAAAGTTTACAATTCTGTCAACTTGTATCTAATAAAAAAAATACCTCTGGATTGATACTGAGATTAAATGTCATTTCTGTTTTTCTAAGGAAGGTGTATTGGATTTATACTTTCAATACCTAAGGTACATAATATATTGCAAATGTTATGAATACTCATCAATTTTACGTGACGTTAGTGGTGCATCCTGGGCTATGTGCGACTGTCTGTGAGGAAATTAGTCGGTAACGTAGACTGACCAATCTGCAGTGGAAACTATGATCGTCTTATTGTTGAGTCTGATAAAACAAACAAGTAAATATTTATGCGTGTTTGCGTTAGTAATAAAATTATAATATAACTCATCTTTGTATTTATTTTTAAGAATTAGTTTCTGTTTTGTGAATACATTCAAGAGCATATCAAGTACATATTATTAAATTTGCAGTATGATTGCTCTTTTAATAGTTTTTTTTCATATAAATGAAATAAACAAAAGGATGTTTATTAAATGGATTTTTAAATGGAATAAATGTTTTGTTATTCGTTCCATGCAACTTATGAAGACGTTCATTTAGACATTAACTTTGATTAAATACAAAGATGAGTTATTTTTCATAATATTGTTGCCAGGGCCTCGTTAGTAAGGTCGTATACACGTAGAAAGTTGGCAACCACGCAGCTAGTCAGCGCTGATCCACGCAGATTGTCAGTTGCGAGTTTCTATACTTTGTGACAAACCAGCGTATTTATGCTCCTTTGCGCCGAATGCGAATGACAAGTTTCAACCTGCGTCGATCAGCGCTGGTTACCGGCGATGGTAGCCAGCTTTCTACATGTTTACGCCCTAACAGCAGGGAGCACCGCGGGCAGGTGAGGTTGGCAAATGACGATCGGAGTAATCAACAATAATTAATGGATCGGTAGTTGATACTGATTAATCCGAGCGACTATTACTCCCCATCTAACTACATCTAAACTATGCAAGCGAAATGCCAAAATAACTAATAAAAGCATTACTTAAATACGGTCAACATTACTAAAGTGTACCTATGATAAGGATGTGGAGTGTTTATGAGATAGTAAAAAAAAATGTCAGTTTGTCAGTTAGTTGAATTGTCTATAGGTACCTACCTACAAAATATTACTAAGTAAATTAACAAATTCTATTTACAGCCTACAATAATAATAATTACAGGTTAAATATAACATTATATTTATAATTTATAAAAATAATTACAGTTTAAATATAATCTAATATATAAAAAATAAAATTCTCGTGTCACAACTCATGGTGTTTGTCACCAAACTTCTCTGAAACGGCTTTTTATGAAATTTTTTGTGTATATTCGGTAAGTTTAACAGGTCGTAAAATATAAAGAGTTAAAGTCGCGGGCATCAGCTAGTGTATATAATTAATAAAAATGATTACACGTTAAATAAAACATACATATTACATAGTATACATATAAAACAGTAAAAAGTCTGCATGTGAGTTAAAAGTCACTATTTATAAAAAAAAAGCAAAGATAAATGTTATTAATAATTTTCAAAAATAATTATAAATAAATTATGAAGCATACATACAAAACAATAAAATGTCTGTCTGTTTTAAATTATAAGAATAAGATAAATAAGAACAATAAAATAAAATTACAAATAAAATCCTAAACACACAAAATAGTCAGTCCATCTGTTATTATAAGTCACTAATATGTTTTGAACTACTTAAATACAACTACATGTCCTCTAGTGTAAGTGATTGATGTATGAAAGGAAAAAAAATATTTGAATATGCATCAATTGCTTGGTAAAATACTTTGATCTGTGTATATGTAGTGTATGTAAATGGTGAAGGTATAGTGAAGGCATTTTACTCAGATTTATTGTAGCGTTTATTGAATATTGAATAAAAATATTCGTCAATCATGCGTTAATCAATAATAATAACAATTGCAAAGCAATTGAATTGTAAACTCATTTGAGTCGAAAAGATGAGGAGACTGGTTGTAGAGACGCATCTGAGAGGCGATGGAAGACTGTAGACGAGAGAATCTCCAGTGAAAAAGCGTAATCAGTACCTCTTAGGACGTAACAGACCGGGAAATTTGAGGAAGATGAGTTGAAATCAGGGATGTAACGGAGGTAAAGGAGACGGTCC
The DNA here is from genome assembly GCA_917051295.2 of Erebia ligea. Classification (NCBI taxonomy): domain Eukaryota; kingdom Metazoa; phylum Arthropoda; class Insecta; order Lepidoptera; family Nymphalidae; genus Erebia; species Erebia ligea. The sequence goes on along the minus strand of OU785235.1, from coordinate 2,329,239 downwards.
AGATTTGTATGGAGCGTCGGTCCGGTCCTTTTACAAGTAGAGAAATGAAAGAAAAAAATATACTAAACCAGTTTTGATCGTTCAAATCTACGAATTCATCGTAATTTCAGTGGTGTATTTATTTATCTTTTCACGATCTTTTCTAAACAGGAGCGGGTAACAATGGCGGATTCATATTTTTTGACGTTTTCTGTCAAATGTCAACACAACACCGGAAAAACCGTAGGGAAAAACACGTTATTTTGACAGTGACTGTCAGAAATGACATTTGATACATTTCGCGCCTACTGCCATCTCTATGGCTAAAGGTTGCCATCTTGGAAACGTATCGAAAACTTAAAATACATTTTATTTTATTTCTCCTTATTCACTTTAATATTCTAAATTATTATATTTTTAATACAATCGATGTATTTTCCTCTATTCATGGTAGAGTGCACAAAGAGTGCACCGAAGGTGAACCTTCTCCTTTATCGGAACCGAAGTCGGAATCGGAGTTTTTAAAGGACATGTCCCAGTTCAGTATGGAGGGTGGTTTTTTATTCTGAGTGTCAATGAACCAGAACCAAACTGCCATCACGTGAAAGAGCAAAAAATATAACATTAAACGCCATTTAAATAATAATTTTAGAAAACCCCGTTTTTTTAAAAATTAATTATGAAAAATATCGTTTGTAGAAAATATTTTTCGATGGATGGCAACACTAAAACTTGGTAATGCGCATTAATTGTGATTATTAATATTCCATTTCGATAAACTACCCATTTTCCACTACATAGGTAGTACATAAAACATTATAAGATTAATAAATAATAATTGAGTATTTAAGTCATTCGTATAGACAACAATAAATCACCACTAAATTAAGATAAACAAAACTGACAGTGACATTTGACAATCACCCGACACCCAATGACATACATGACAAAAAAAATCAAGTTTTTTTTTTACTGTTGATAAGATTCAGACAAAGATCTAAAAAAGCCACAAAATAATAATATATTTTTCTCCAAATTGGGGTCCTTTAAAAATGTGTAAATAATTCTAAAAGCCATATTTTAGGATCTCTATTCACGTGTATTAAAATCATCTTGGTTCATGTTCAAGGCCCAATCTTGGACAAGTCCTTTGATTTATCGGAATCGGAACCGGAATCGGAACCGGAATCAGAACCGGAATCGGAACCAGGGGGTCTACTCTCTTTTTCTCAAACGAAACTTCGCAAACAAACGAACGAAATTTCGTTAACTCCTCTCTTACATAATATTATCTCCATGCTCCTCTCTATTTCGTTCTCGTACACGCAGGCGAAGTACGGATCCATAGAAAATTTTCGTGACCGATTAGATTGAACGATTTTGTGTGGGTCTAATAACCGACTAATTACGTTCGTTTGCGAAGTTTCGTTTGAGAGAAAGAGAGTAGACTCCCTGAGTCGGAGGCAGAGTCGGAGTCAGAGGCAGAGTCAGAAGTGGTCACAAGAGAGATATTTTTCATTTAAGAACAAATAAAAACATCATTCAGTCAATCTTTTTTCATTTTAAAATAACCTTTTTTCATTTAAATTTACTTATCAAGTATTAACACAGACCATGAAAAAAACAACAACATGTTTCTAATTAAACAACAAATTAAATCTAATGAATTGAATACCAAAGTATGATATTATATTTAATAAACAAAAGTTTTGAAACAAATTAAATCAAATGCATTGACTTCAAAAGTAGTGTATTAAACTTCACAAACAAAAGCTTCAAAGCTTTGTCTCCATTCAATATATTTCTTAATGAGTCGTACATTAGGCCAGCGCCACTAAAAAGTTGTTCGCTTGCAGAGCCTGGTGGACACGACAAATATTGGCGGGCAAGGGGATGGAATTTTGTATTTCCATTTACTTTCCACCACAATTGGGGATCGTTACTAATATTAACGCGACGGGTATGAAGCATGAACCAGTTCGTAACGGACGACGCAGGCCGCCATCGCTATTTGCTATGTTTCGACCTCCGATTAAAAAGTTTCGGAACCGAAATCTGAACCGAAAGTGTAATAATAATCGGAAGTTCCGACTTAACGGAATCGGAATCGAAGCTCCGTAACATCCCTGGTTGAAATGATGGAGAGCTTACCGTTGTTGAACTCGGGACTTGCACAACGTCGATGTGATTTCGTATTTATAAGCATTTACTTACCACGATTTTTATCTACGAACTTACTCGGGTTCAGTCTTTTTATAACGTAACGGAGCGCAACGATTTTCCATTTTTACAATACTAATGACCAGATCGAGGTAGACAATGTTACATACCAAATGCCAATGTCAATGTCAAATACCAATGTTTCATAGAGAATCTTACATAATATCAAATTTCAGTTTGTATAACTTTATTTAAGTCTAGATATTCTTATCCATAAAGATACATCTCGTATAGTTTCAATTAAGAAAATAGTAAAGCACAGAAGTCAAACAAGAATTTACTTGCCAGGCTTTATTTACGTCCAAAGAACATCCATAAAAGGTAAATAGGACAGCACATCTGATATACTTTCTTTATAGAAAATAGTAGAGCACTGATATAAAACAAAAACGTAACTCATATTGCATAGCTTAATTTAAAGTCATGGAAGCAGTATAAAAGTTTTAAAAAACAGTACGAAGAAGAAGTAAGTGAAATTTGATATATAGGATAATATTAAAAATATGGAAGAAAAACACTTTGAAATGGTAGAGCACTGAATTCAAACAAGAATTTTCTTGTTAGGTTTTATTTACGTCTAAAGAACATCCATAAAAGGTAAATAGGACAGCACATCTGACATACTTTCAATGAAGAAAATAGAAGAGCACTGATATAAAACCAAAATGCAACTCATATTGCATATCATACATTCTGTCAAAATAGGTACCAGGAATTCATCTTTTGTTTCTAATTCCAAATTCAATTCAAAAATTATTTTTTGTCGCTAAGTTGACACAACTGTCGTCTATATTGTCGCGAAGTTTGAACGTCAATTGTTATTTACTTTGTTTACAGTGCGCTATTTTGTCAGTTCTTCTCAATAGTGTTTTGCGATTTTTACAATGAATGAAAATATCGAACAAAGAGTTTGTCTCAAATTTTGCATCGCAAATGGAATTTCGTATCCAGAGTCGCTGAAAATGTTGCAGAAAGCTTACGGGGAATCGACTTTATCAAAAACACGTGCATACAAGTGGTACCATGCATTCAAAAGTGGTCGCGATGTGGTGGAAGATTTGCCTCGCTCTGGTCGGCCATCAACGTCTTCAACTAAAAGGCACAAGGCCATCATTGTGAATGAATTTTTGACCAAAAACTTAACAAATACCATCGAACAACTACCGTATTCACCGGATATGGCTCCGGCCGACTTTTTTCTCTTTCCAAAACTCAAATTACCACTTCGTGGCACCCGTTTTCGATCGATAGAAGACATATAAAAGAGAATTCGCGGCAAGAACTGAAGTCGATTCCGAAAAATGCCTGTAAAAAATGCTTTGAAAATTGGATTATTCGTTGGCGTAAGTGTATTATTTCCGAAGGTGCCTACTTTGAAGGAGATACAATAAATTTGGAATAATAATTAACATTTTGTATATTATAGACCTTTTCCCGGTACTTTCTTGACAGAGTAGTAAGTCATGGAATCAGTATAAAAGTTTAAAAAAACTGTACGAAGTAGAAGTAAGTGAAATTTGATATATAGGATTATAGTGTTTTGTGGGTGTGAGGTTACCTTTGAATGTCCTCTGGGAAAGTTAGGTGAATCCAAGTAAAACACTCACACTTTCAAAACTAATAACTATATTGTCAGTATTAACAACTTATACTGTAATTATCAATTATTACAACAGATTCGCTATCACGTTTTATAATAAAGTTAGAAAGTAATTAGCGGAGTACAGCTCATACGTAACGTCAACAATATGTCGGACCATACTTTGAAGCTAGCTATTTTGGAAAATTAACTTGACGGCCAGAGCGAGTTTAATAACCTTTAAGGTTACATTTTTCTGGCTCATCATCAGTTTCACTTGGAGTGCAGTCTAGTGTATTGGTTAATAAATAGGCAGGTTTCAGCCTGTCTACGCAAACCCTGATTTCCTTGCCATTAACCAATAAATTGAAAACTTTCTCGTTGCGAGATAGTACTTTGTACGGATCTGTGTAGGCAGGTTGTAATGAACCACGTGATGCGTCTTCTCTTATGAAAACGTGATCCGTGATTGCTAGGTATTTGAAGACGAAAACTTTCTCAGCAAACGACCGTAGACGGGCCGTAAATTCGGTTACGTCATTTGTACCGTCTTCAGAGGGGTGGAAAAATTCACCCGGCAGCCTCAAAGGTTCGCCGTATAACAGCTCGGCCGAGGACGCTTGCAGATCTCTCTTAAAGGCACTTCTTATGCCAAGAAGTACCCAAGGAAGAGACTCAGTCCACTTGTCATTAGCGTGACAGACAATAGACGCTTTGAGTCGTCTGTAGAAGCGTTCGACCAAGCCGTTACAAGCCAGGTGGTACGCCGTTGTCCTTTTGTGCTCAAATCCAGCTATCCTAGACAGATAGCTGAACAGAGCGGACTCAAATAGACGGCCCCGGTCTGTGATTACTGTGATTATGGTCTCTGGGCTGCCGTAGCGCGCTGTCCATCTTGACAGCAATGCCTTTGCTACTATTTCGACTGTAATGTCGTTATTGGTATGAGTTTCGCCCATCTGGTGAAACGGTCTACGGCTGTCAAACTAAAACGGTAACCTTCTGAAGACGGTAACGGCCCTACGATATCTATGTGGATATTTTTAAATTAAAAACCAATAAACTGGAAATTTTCTCGTTGCTAGATAGTACTTTGTACGGACCTGTGAAGGCAGGTTGTAATGAACCACGTGATGCGTCTTCTCTTATGAAAACGTGATCCGTGGTTGTTAGGTCTTTGAAGACGAAAACTTTAGTCCTGCCGTGGTGTAATGCTGGCACAGGCCGTAACTTCTGAGCAAACGACCGTGGACGGGCCGTAAAATCGGTTACGTTTGTTGTACCGTCTTCAGAGGGGTGAAAAAATTCACCCGGCAGCCACAAAGGTTCGCCGTACAACAGCTCGGCTGAGGACGCTTGCAGATCTCCCTTAAAGGCACTTCTTATTCCAAGAAGTACCCAAGGAAGAGACTCTATCCACTTGTCATTACCGTAACAGACAATGGACGCTTTGAGTCGTCTGTGGAAGCGTTCGACCAAGCCGTTACAAGCCAGGTGGTACGCCGTTGTCCTTTTGTGCTCAAATCCAGCTATCCTAGACAGATAGCTGAACAGAGCGGACTCAAATAGACGGCCCCGGTCTGTGATTACTGTGATTATGGTCTCTGGGCTGCCGTAGCGCGCTATCCATCTTGATAGCAATGCCTTTGCTACTATTTCGACTGTAATGTCCGTTATTGGTATGAGTTCCGCCCATCTGGTGAAACGGTCTACGGCTGTCGAACATAAACGGTAACCTTCTGAAGACGGTAACGGCCCCACGATATCTATGTGGATATTTTTAAATTGAAAACCAATAAATTGTAAACTTTCTCGTTGCGAGATAGTACTTTATACGGACCTGTGTAGGCAGGTTGTAATGAACCACGTGATGCGTCTTCTCTTATGAAAACGTGATCCGTGGTTGCTAGGTCTTTGAAGACGAAAACTTTATTCCTGCCGTGGCGTGAAGCTGGCACAGGCCGAACTTCTCAGCAAATGACCGTAGACTGGCCGTTAATTCGGTTATGTCTGTTGTACCGTCTTCAGAGGGGTGGAAAAATTCACCCGGCAGCCTCAAAGGTTCACCGTATAACAGCTCGGCCGAGAACGCTTGCAGATCTTCCTTAAAGGCACTTCTTATTCCAAGAAGTACCCAAGAAAGAGACTCAGTCCACTTGTCATTAACGTGACAGACAATGGACGCTTTGAGTCGTCTGTGGAAGCGTTCGACCAAGCCGTTACAAGCCAGGTGGTACGCCGTTGTCCTTTTGTGCTCAAATCCAGCTATCCTAGACAGATAGCTGAACAGAGCGGACTCAAATAGACGGCCCCGGTCTGTGATTACTGTGATTATGGTCTCTGGGCTGCCGTAGCGCGCTGTCCATCTTGACAGCAATGCCTTTGCTACTATTTCGACTGTAATGTCCGTTATTGGTATGAGTTCCGCCCATCTGGTGAAACGGTCTACGGCTGTCAAACTAAAACGGTAACCTTCTGAAGACGGTAACGGCCCTACGATATCTATGTGGATATTTTTAAATTAAAAACCAATAAACTGGAAATTTTCTCGTTGCTAGATAGTACTTTGTACGGACCTGTGAAGGCAGGTTGTAATGAACCACGTGATGCGTCTTCTCTTATGAAAACGTGATCCGTGGTTGTTAGGTCTTTGAAGACGAAAACTTTAGTCCTGCCGTGGTGTAATGCTGGCACAGGCCGTAACTTCTGAGCAAACGACCGTGGACGGGCCGTAAAATCGGTTACGTTTGTTGTACCGTCTTCAGAGGGGTGGAAAAATTCACCCGGCAGCCACAAAGGTTCGCCGTACAACAGCTCGGCTGAGGACGCTTGCAGATCTCCCTTAAAGGCACTTCTTATTCCAAGAAGTACCCAAGGAAGAGACTCTATCCACTTGTCACTACCGTAACAGACAATGGACGCTTTGAGTCGTCTGTGGAAGCGTTCGACCGAGCCGTTACAAGCCAGGTGGTACGCCGTTGTCCTTTTGTGCTCAAATCCAGCTATCCTAGACAGATAGCTGAACAGAGCGGACTCAAATAGACGGCCCCGGTCTGTGATTAGTGATTATGGTCTCTGGGCTGCCGTAGCGCGCTATCCATCTTGATAGCAATGCCTTTGCTACTATTTCGACTGTAATGTCCGTTATTGGTATGAGTTCCGCCCATCTGGTGAAACGGTCTACGGCTGTCAAACTAAAACGGTAACCTTCTGAAGACGGTAACGGCCCCACGATATCTATGTGGATATTTTTAAATTGAAAACCAATAAATTGTAAACTTTCTCGTTGCGAGATAGTACTTTATACGGACCTGTGTAGGCAGGTTGTAATGAACCACGTGATGCGTCTTCTCTTATGAAAACGTGATCCGTGGTTGCTAGGTCTTTGAAGACGAAAACTTTATTCCTGCCGTGGCGTGAAGCTGGCACAGGCCGTAACTTCTCAGCAAATGACCGTAGACTGGCCGTTAATTCGGTTATGTCTGTTGTACCGTCTTCAGAGGGGTGGAAAAATTCACCCGGCAGCCTCAAAGGTTCACCGTATAACAGCTCGGCCGAGAACGCTTGCAGATCTTCCTTAAAGGCACTTCTTATTCCAAGAAGTACCCAAGAAAGAGACTCAGTCCACTTGTCATTAGCGTGACAGACAATGGACGCTTTGAGTCGTCTGTGGAAGCGTTCGACCAAGCCGTTACAAGCCAGGTGGTACGCCGTTGTCCTTTTGTGCTCAAATCCAGCTATCCTAGACAGATAGCTGAACAGAGCGGACTTAAATAGACGGCCCCGGTCTGTGATTACTGTGATTATGGTCTCTGGGCTGCCGTAGCGCGCTGTCCATCTTGATAGCAATGCCTTTGCTACTATTTCGACTGTAATGTCCGTTATTGGTATGAGTTCCGCCCATCTGGTGAAACGGTCTACGGCTGTCAAACTAAAACGGTAACCTTCTGAAGACGGTAACGGCCCCACGATATCTATGTGGATATTTTTAAATTAAAAACCAATAAACTGGAAATTTTCTCGTTGCTAGATAGTACTTTGTACGGACCTGTGAAGGCAGGTTGTAATGAACCACGTGATGCGTCTTCTCTTATGAAAACGTGATCCGTGGTTGCTAGGTCTTTGAAGACGAAAACTTTAGTCCTGCCGTGGTGTAATGCTGGCACAGGCCGTAACTTCTGAGCAAACGACCGTGGACGGGCCGTAAAATCGGTTACGTCTGTTGTACCGTCTTCAGAGGGGTGGAAAAATTCACACGGCAGCCACAAAGGTTCGCCGTACAACAGCTTGGCTGAGGACGCTTGCAGATCTCCCTTAAAGGCACTTCTTATTCCAAGAAGTACCCAAGGAAGAGACTCTATCCACTTGTCATTACCGTAACAGACAATGGACGCTTTGCGTCGTCTGTGGAAGCGTTCGACCAAGCCGTTACAAGCCAGGTGGTACGCCGTTGTCCTTTTGTGCTCAAATCCAGCTATCCTAGACAGATAGCTGAACAGAGCGGACTCAAATAGACGGCCCCGGTCTGTGATTACTGTGATTATGGTCTCTGGGCTGCCGTAGCGCGCTATCCATCTTGATAGCAATGCCTTTGCTACTATTTCGGCTGTAATGTCCGTTATTGGTATGAGTTCCGCCCATCTGGTGAAACGGTCTACGGCTGTCAAACATAAACGGTAACCTTCTGAAGACGGTAACGGCCCCACGATATCTATGTGGATATTTTTAAATTCAAAACCAATAAATTGTAAACTTTCTCGTTGCGAGATAGTACTTTATACGGACCTGTGTAGGCAGGTTGTAATGAACCACGTGATGCGTCTTCTCTTATGAAAACGTGATCCGTGGTTGCTAGGTCTTTGAAGACGAAAACTTTATTCCTGCCGTGGCGTGAAGCTGGCACAGGCCGTAACTTCTCAGCAAATGACCGTAGACTGGCCGTTAATTCGGTTATGTCTGTTGTACCGTCTTCAGAGGGGTGGAAAAATTCACCCGGCAGCCTCAAAGGTTCACCGTATAACAGCTCGGCCGAGAACGCTTGCAGATCTTCCTTAAAGGCACTTCTTATTCCAAGAAGTACCCAAGGAAGAGACTCAGTCCACTTGTCATTAGCGTGACAGACAATGGACGCTTTGAGTCGTCTGTGGAAGCGTTCGACCAAGCCGTTACAAGCCAGGTGGTACGCCGTTGTCCTTTTGTGCTCAAATCCAGCTATCCTAGACAGATAGCTGAACAGAGCGGACTCAAATAGACGGCCCCGGTCTGTGATTACTGTGATTATGGTCTCTGGGCTGCCGTAGCGCGCTGTCCATCTTGATAGCAATGCCTTTGCTACTATTTCGACTGTAATGTCCGTTATTGGTATGAGTTCCGCCCATCTGGTGAAACGGTCTACGGCTGTCAAACAATAACGGTAACCTTCTGAAGACGGTAACGGCCCCACGATATCTATGTGGATATTTTTAAATCGTGCGCGGGGCAAGTTGTATGAATCTAAAGGCGCAGATACATGTCGGCTTATTTTTGCACAATGGCAAGACTGACATGATTGTGCCCACGACCTGCAATCTCTCCTAATGCTCGGCCAGACAAAGCGTTCTGCTATAAATTTAGCAGTCGCGCTGAGGCCTGGATGGCTAAGGGAGTGAAGGCTCTCAAAAACTTGTTTCCTTAGCTGCTTAGATACAAATGGCCTGGGAGTCGATGTATAATATTAAAATAATGAAAGAAACACACTTTGAAATGGTAGAGCATTGAAGTCAAACAAGAATTTTCTTGCTAGGCTTTATTTACGTCTAAAGAACATCCATAAAAGGTAAATAGAACAGCACATTTGACATACTTTTAATGAAGAAAATAATAGAGTACTGGTATTAAATAAAAATGTAACTTGTATTGCATAAAATTCAAAAAAATTCAAATGTTTTTTATTCAAATAGACTTTTACAAGTGCTTTTAAAATGTCGAATGAGTCAACCGCTGGTTTGGAATGCCATTCCTATCGAGAGGAGCCAGCCAGAATCTCTGTGGTTACTCTTTTCAATCAAAAAATACAATCATTGTTAGATATGATCTTGGCTTTATTTAAATTCATAGGAGCAGTAGAAAAGTTAAAAAAAACTGCACGAAGAAGAAGCAATTGAAATTTCATAATTATATAGGATAATTTTGAAAATATGGAAGAAAAACACAGGCTTTATTTAAGTCTGGATGTTCATATTCATAAAGGTACATCTCACATAGTTTTAATTATTAAGAAAATAGTAGAGCACAGAGAAGTCGACCAAGAATATTCTTGCCAGGCTTTATTTACGTCTAAAGAACATCCATAAAAGGTAAATAGGACAGCACATCTGCCATACTTTCAGTGATGAAAATAGAAGAGTATTTATATAAAATAAAATAAAAACGTAACTCATATTGCATAGCTTAATTTAGTCATGGGAGTAGTATAAAAGTTAAAAAAACTGTACGAAGAAGAAGCAATTGAAAGGGGTTGTTTCAAATTTATATGAAGCCTGGGCTAGGTATTTAAATGTACGGTGTTTTAAAATGTTTGGGGTCATAAGATTAACATTTTTTTCTTTATTTCTTACTAAAAAGTTCTATTTACGAGGTACAATGCGAAATTATTTTGCAAAATAGAAGCGTAACAAACAACATGGAAGTTCGCGAATTAATCTAAATATATAAAAGGCAAAGGTGACTGACTGACTAACTGATCTATCAACGCACAGCTCTAACTACTGGTCGGATCGGGCTGAAATTTTGCACTCAGTAGCTATTATAACGTAGGCATCCGCTAAGAAAGTATTTTTGAAAATTCCAACCCCAAAAGGGTTAAATGGGGGTTAAAAGTTTGTATAAAAGTTTGGATGGATGGATGTTTGTTACTCAATTACGCCCCAACGGCTGAACGGATCTGGATGAAATTTGGCACAGAGATAGATTACAGTATGGAATAACCCATAGGCTACCTTTTATTCCGGAAAATTAAGGAGTTCCCGCGGGAACCGAATAATCTCGATCCACGCGGACATAGTCGCGGGCAACAGCTAGTGAAATATAGAGATATTCAAGTAGGTATGGAAAAGGTGTCGTAGATATCCCAATCGGAATACCTACCAATGAATCGAATCCAAACGAAGACTTTTTTCGGGACCTCAGACCGCAGGATTATTTTACAGTAGTAAGTCTATGGTTTTACCTATACTGTTTGTAACGATGAATGATGTATAACGGTAAGAATGAGAATATGACAATTTAGATTTGACAATAGAAATGGCATTAAAGGAACCCTTTTGATATACAGGATAATATTAACAATATGAAAGAAATTTCGGAAAAGAACAGTTAAAAAGCACATTTGAAATACAAGAAACTGTTTGCGTAGCAGGTTTTTTTTTAATAATTTTTTTATTATATTTTTTTTAATTTTTTTTTAATTTTTTTTAATTTTTTTTAATTTTTTTTAATTTTTTTTTAATTTTTTTTTTTTTGTTATTATTATTTTTTATTTTATTTTGTATACTTTTTTTATAGTAATTATTGTTATTTTTTTTAACCTGCTTTACATGTTTTTCTACTATAAAATGTGTTTAATTTATATCTTAAAATTACTTATTCATGTTTTTAAATATATGTACATAAAATTTTATTGCGTAAAGGTTTCCCATGGGCAAAATATCCCAGTCATTCTTCAACCTGCGCGACCAGTCGTCTATAGCAAGCACCAACGAGGTTCATATGAACATATCATGCTATTGCTTTTATCACAAATTCCCTCATCGATGCAGGAGTTATACGAAATAGGATGAGTCTTGGAGCTGATCGATTCCTTCACATGTTGTCATTCAACGGTTAGAAACGGTTAATCTTATATGCAATTTTTCATTTAATCAAATAAATATTATAAATGCGAAAGTTTGGATGGATGTATGGATGTTTGTTACTCAATCACGCTCCAACGGCTGAACGGATCGGGATGAAATTTGGCACAGAGATAGATTATAGTCTGGAATAGCACATAGGCTACTTTTTATCCCGGAAAATTAAAGAGTTCCCGCGGGAACGGAAAAACCTAAATCCACGCGGACGAAGTCGCGGGCATCAGATAGTAAAAAATAAATGTTTAAAATACAAGAACTCACATGTTGACAAATTTTAATTACATTATCAACATTTATTCATTATTTTGTACGATAGTTTAATCAGTCAACACTTTAATACTATAGGGAAAGGAACTTGAACTGAATAAAAGGGACCTTATTGTCGGTTTTAAGGCTCCCACACAAAACTGCGAATTCGTATTGCATCGCAAAAATCTGCGAGCTTGCAGGACGCATCGCAAAAACTTTCGATTTGATTCGCATCGCGCATTCCTGCGATGTTACGTCACACTTGGTGACCCCATTTTTAGTCCGCTATGAGACAGAGTGTGGACAAGGCGCCGTCGTCGTCTGGAAAAATGGTAAACGGTGACGTGGATTTTTTAATAACGTTAATAATTGAGGAGCGCCCCGTCCTTTGGGACAAATGAAGATATATAATCAAAAAATATATTTTCCTCTGTTCTCAAACCATTGTATTTTCGAATAAAATAGTTCCCATCAGCGTTCATGATTGTAATAAGTGGATGAACCCAAAATCTTCTTTTTTTCTATATCTATTTAACAATAACATCACTGCAACACACTTCTTTCGATCCATGTCACTACTTCTAAAAACACGTCCAGTACGGTAGACTACCGTCGAGCGTATGGTTACCTGAACCAACACTTTGCCGCACAAAACTGCGATGCGACGTCGCATCGCATCGCGAAAATCTGCGAGCTCGCAGGACGCATCGCAAAAACTTCCGATTTGATTCGCATCGCACATTCCTGCGATGTTACGTCACACTTGGTGACCCCATTTTTAGTTTGCTTTGAGACAGCGTGTGGGCAAGGTGCCGCTGTCCTTGTGTGGAAAAATGGCAAACGTTGACGTGAATTTTTTTAATAACGTTAATTGAGGAGCGCCCCGTCTTTTGGGACAAATGAAGATATGCTCATTCTAAAATAATCAAAAAAATTATCTTCCTCTTTCTCCATTGTATTTTCGGATAAAATAGTTCCCATCAGCGTTCATTATTGTAATAAGTGGATGAATCCAAAATCTTCTTTTTTTTCTATATCTATTTAACAATAACAGCACTGCAACACGCTTCTTTAGATCCATGTCACTACTTCTAAAAACACGTCTAGTACGGTAGACCACCGTCGAGCGTATGGTCACCTGAACCAACGCTTTGCCGTACGAAATCGCATTGCAGTTTTGTGTGGGAGCCCTTACAACGTATAGTAACCAATTGGTTATGGAATTATGTTTACAATTCAAAAATATAAAACCGATAATTAGCCTTTTTTCCATAATAATGTTACAAATAAACATTTGTTAGAATACAAAATAATGAGAATACAATTTCGTTTTTGTAACTAATATTTAGTATCATACAATAATTTATTTCAAAGGGGTTGTTTTATCTCAAGCCAGGTACTTGTATAGTATTCCAAAAAAAATTATAAAATCATGGAAAACGAAATAAAATATGATTTTTTACAGTTTTACAGGTACAAAAATAAAATTAATAATTGGGTACATTTGTAGAAGAGCAACACTCGAAGCGCATCCATCTGTTTTTGTTGTCTATGTTTGTAATGACGTTACGTCATGTTCTATTGTCAGTTGTCATCTCTCTTTTACAGTTATACATCATTCGTCGTTACAAACAGCATAGGTCAAACCATAAACTTATTACTGTAAAATAATTCCGCGGTCTGAGGTTCCGAAAACAGTCTTCGATTCGATTCGGTTAATTGGTATTCCGATTGGGATATCTACAAAGGTGACGACACCTTTTCCATTGGAGTGTTTTTTTTTTCAATTTCTTAATTCAATCTTTTGAGAATACCTACTTATATCTCAATATCTCTTTAATTCGTCAACTTCTAAAATAAAATCTTTCGATCGACTTGCTGACTGCTGTTGGTTATTCTGTGGTTATTTCTCAGGTTATTTTTATGTCAAGTGTAGTCATGACACGTGTGTTACACATACGTCAATACTCTTTGTATGTCAATTTTTAAAAAGACGCCATGTTGTTACGCTTCTATTTTGCATAATAATTTCGCATTGTACCTTGTAAATTGAACTTTTTAGTAAGAAATAAAGAAAAAAAAATGTTACTCTTGTAAGACCTCAAACATTTTAAAACACCGTACAAATACCTGGCCCAGGCTTCATATAAATTTGAAACAACCCCATATAATTCCTAAATTTAATAAGTATCATTTTGAATAAATTTTATACATAATAGAAGATATGTTATAGAAAACGTCACAATTACACTCAAGTTATTAAAATTTATTTGCACAATATGATATATTATAAAAAGAAAGAAGTGACATCTATCGGCGGAATGAATTAACTAAGGCTGTCACCAAATAAGTATGAAAGCCAGCAGTCAACTCGATGGGGAATTCAGGAAACAGCGGTGAGATGCCTTCTAGAAGAACTATGAGACAATAGCTTATATAATGAAATTTATGATCATAGCGGAAAGATAAGTAATTCGTTGGGTTAGGTTACTTCAGTTGAATTCGCGGACTTTGGCGACCTCCTTGACGACATAAAACAAGAATCGACGTGGGGCCTCATATCCAGGGGAATGGATATGAGGCCCCACACACGTTTACAAATTACACGTTTGAAAATTATCTTCCTAAAAGCCTATTATACTTAGGGATGCCATACCGGGAATTCAAAGTGGGGAAAATAACGTTGTCTATTAGTCCCCAAAGCCTCGGCGTGGAGCCTACGGTCATCCGAAGGTCATTCGTGGGAATGGGCGTACCCTTTTATAATAAAATTCAACAATCCATTATAAACTTGCCTTTACACAAGTTTAAAAAATCTATTAAAAGTATGCTCGTAAAAAAAGCAGACTATACAATCGAAGATTATGTAAATGATTAAAAAGCGTGGATTTGATTCGCTATGCGTGGGACTGCAGTTACCTACTTGTAACATACCTAATAATGATTGTAAATTTTGATTGAAAAGAGCAACCGAGCACCGAGTTTCTTGCTGGCTCTTCTCGGTAGGAATGGCATTCCGAACCAGGTAGATTCATTCGACGATTAAAAGCACCTGTAAAAGTCTATTTGAATAAAAACCGTTTGAATTTTGAATTATGATACATGCAATAACCTTCTCGTCTACCGGTCTATAAGTAATTGCTCATGAATACAAAATCACATTCGCGTTTGCGAGTCCCGAGTTCAAAAATGGTAAGTTTTCCGTCACTTCAATTCATCTTCCTCAAATTTCCCGGTCTGCTAGATCCTGCAAAGTATAGACCACGCGTTCTCACTGGACAATCACTCGTCTACACAGCCTTCTATCATCTGTCAGATCCGTCTTTACAACAGTCATATCCCCATCAGTTCCGATTCAAACAAGTTCACAGTCAGTTGCATTGTAAATGTTAATAATATTGGTTAACACAATGATTAACGAATATTGATATTCATATACCCAACAGGTGCTATAATAAATCTCAGTACTGTCCTCACCATATTCTTCATCATTTACAAACAAATCACAAATACACAAGCAAAGTAATTTACTTCAGTAATTGACTCAATCTCAAATCTTTAATTTCATTTCAATGAATAGTAACACAGTGCATGTGTGTAAATGCAAACTATAAACTAACTACTTATGCAAAATATAAAATAAAAAAACGCGCAATATAGTTGCTATTTCAACATGATTTTGATTTTATAATTAAAAAAATATATAATATAACCATGATTATTGATTTGCCATCTGACGAGGTGAACAATTTTCAGAAAGCTGCGTGTATTTACAATAACGGCGGATAAACTACATTATTTGCGAGCGGGTTGCCGTTTATAACACGTTCTTTATTTACAAGTATTTTGATATTTTGTCGATGTTGAACACGGCTAAGAGCGACGTAAAGTTGGCCGTGACTGAAAACATCGGAACGCAAGTCTACCCCAACACGACATATTGTTTGACCCTGAGATTTGTGAATAGTCATGGCATAACAAACCTGTAATGGAAATTGACGGCGGCACATTTCGATAGGACTACCTGGCTCGACGGGCGCTTTAAAAATAATTCTCGGTATCAAATAATCATTGGACAGTCCTGGCTTGCGAACGGTTATTAGACGTGGAGATGTATTTACGACAATGACTTTAGTCCCGTTAACTAATTTATCGGAAAAATTTAAATTTCGCATAACCATGCACACACACCCTACTTTTAAAGTTAAATCATGCTCCGGTATTCCTTTTGGCTGCATTCGGTTTAAAGCGTCGACACCTAGAAAGATCTGGTCCGCGTTGTCACTTACTACTTCGTCTATCGAGTAAAAATGCAAAGGGTCCTCAGGTAAAAGTTCTAATATTTTAGCATTAATTTCGTATACGCTTGCATTATGAGTTGATAATATAGCCCTATGAACGCAAATATCAGGTTCATTTAATACGACATTTGGATAAACAAAATCAATCAAACCATCTAATTCAGAAACAAATGAAATCATTGAGAGATTTACTAAATTTTGAACAGTTCGGTTTGTATGCAAAGTTACAGAAGTTAATTGATTTGATCCCAATTTTAGTAAAAATTCGGAAAATTCGGGATCATCTCTACATCTTTGTGATGTTACCAAAGAGAATGTTTTCAATTTTTGCCAAATAGGTGAAGATTTGACGGAGGCATTGAAAACGTCTGAATTATGTTTTGCGTCAACTACTACTGGTGGAATTTGGCGGTAATCGCCTGCAAAAATAATAATTTTTCCACCAAAAATTTTGTCGTTTTTCATTAAATCGCGTAAAGATCTCTCTAATAAGTGAATGAGCCATTTGTGAGCCATCGGAGCTTCGTCGAAAATTACAACACTTGCATTATATATGAGTTCTGCTCTTTGTGAACCGTTTGTAATGTTCCAATACCCGAGATCGTCTACAAGATTTAGTGGAAACCGGAACATGCTATGTGCGGTTGTACCATTTTCATGGTTTTGCGCGGCGATACCTGACGATGCGGTGCATAAAACGATACCATTTAAATTACCCCTAACGTGTGCAGTAATAACGTTTAAAATTAAGGTTTTACCGGTGCCGCCGGGGCCGTCAATGAAAATTGCGCTGTTTTGAGATTCTCGAAAACTTTGATTAGTTACCAGTTTGTGTACATATTCAAATATTTCATTTTGCTCCGGTGATAATTTAGGTAACCAATCATTTACAAAGTCTCTTAAAGTATTCCTGTTGTATTCTGTTTGTTCGCGCCCTAACTCGGTTGTTTCATCGGCGACGTCTGGCAAACCCTGCTCGATTAAACATGTACCGTGTCTTCTCAAAAGGCGGTCGATTATTACCAGACATGAATGATACGCGCTTTCAATATTGTCTGGTTGACGATGTATGATATCTTCACTGATTTGATCGCGGAATTTTGTCCAGAGAGACGCGACTGGAATACCGTTCACGGCTAAAAG
This sequence comes from Erebia ligea, assembly GCA_917051295.2. Classification (NCBI taxonomy): domain Eukaryota; kingdom Metazoa; phylum Arthropoda; class Insecta; order Lepidoptera; family Nymphalidae; genus Erebia; species Erebia ligea. The sequence goes on along the minus strand of OU785235.1, from coordinate 2,311,879 downwards.
AACGAAAAAGTTACGCAGACGCGGTCCAGTGAAAAAAGCACAAGCCTCAGTCATAGCTTTTTCGTACTCAGCTTCATCGTTCGCGAGACCGATCGTTTTGGCAGCTTCCTGGAACGTCATGCAATCTGGACCACCCAAATTTAAAAGGTCTCTGTAACTACGACAGGGATGTGAAGCTAATAAAAGACGCAAATAAAATTGTTCACCTCTATTTGGTGCAACGAAAAATAATCGCGCCACGAGTTCGCCCCGCTGTCGCTGGGTTACGAACCGGTTATTTGACGTTTCTAAAATTTCCACGTTTTTAGTTCGGGGACGTGTGGCGTGAACAATATACTTTTCGTAAAAATCTTGATATGTTAATTCGTCAAAATTTATCCCAGCAGGCCGATTGAAATAAGTTATTAGATCTGAGGATGTTCGATTTGCAGCTTCCGTTTCAGTGCCGGGTTTAAAATATACATATTGCTGCCCTTCCAGGTGAACAGCGAGTTGTTTAACGTTAGGTTCGCGGCAAACTAAATCGAATTCTAAGATACGCCACGTCGCTTCGCAGGAACCTAAATATCTTTTAGTCACGTAATTTTCAATTTCGTCATTACGGTTTTCTTCTAAAACAACTGCTACGCGAGAATGATCAGCGCCTTTTGTAATATATTTAAATAGGTATTTTACAACGGCAGTAGCTGTGGACACTTCGACATTAATATGACAGTCGTACTTAAGGAGTAAGGCGGCGTTGTATGGAACTACCCAACGATCATTGATTTTAATTTTTTTACCTCTATATGTTATTTCAGCTTCGTTTTGACTGTTGCGTTTTAAATTGACGAAGCCTCTATCATCGCAGAACGTAGTATCAGTTTCGCGTTTTGGGAAAAATTTAGTACATTTTTTATTTTCATGATCCCAACAAGGAAGATCAGTTCTATTAGAAAGGCCACAAGGACCGTGGATCATGTGATCAAGAACAGCTTTGCGCAACCTCCCTTGAGCTTCAGACGGATTAGGTATATCAGCCCTAACAAATTTGTCAATATCGGTATTATGTACCGGGCCTCCGCCTTCCACTCGAAAACAAATATGTGCATGAGGTAAGCCTCTTTTTTGAAACTCAATTACGTACATAAGATAAACAAAATTTCCAAACCATTTTCCGGAACGGATATCTTTAATTAATTGTGATAATTTTAAATTAAAAACTCTCGCACAAATTAGTGGATTAGCCTTTTGTCCTGAAGGGACCGACTGTTTAATTTCAACCCAATTTGGGTTACAAGTGACTGTAATAAAATAGGAAGGTTGACCTAATCTATTTACTAAAGCTATAGAATCCAGATACTTTAATTTCATGTACCTGGGGCTCCCAGTAAAACTATACGGGAGATATATTTTTCCAGGGACAATACCGCCTTCGCCTTGAATAGTCTCGTCATTATTTAATGCTTCAATTTCATGAAGAGGCGCTGACCTTACAGCAGAGTCGGAATTTTTAGTCTGCATATTGCTAATATAGCGTAACCGTTCGTCAGAAATCCTATTAAACATATCTATAATCCACTCCTCTGAGAGACGATTAAATTCAGAAAATCGCGATTCCGATAGTAGCAAGCACCTAATGTACTTTAATTGTGTCAGTTTACTGCCTTTGTTGTCTAATTTATTTGGGTACCAACCGGGGTTACCATATGGATACAGTAAAGGATATTGAAAACTTTCAAAACACGGATGTAAAATATCAACTGTGTGGGGTCTACGGTGGCCTTCTTTCCAAATAGCGATACAATGAGGAGTGAATTGTTCTACTTCTGTTCTTATAATGGCGGCCACTTCCCTGCCTAATGGCGAATCTCCTAAAATATTTCCATGCGAGCGGCGTGACGTTTGCTCAAAAATAATGTGAGCATTTTCGGAAGTTTCACGATTTAACCGTTTAAAACATTCAATATACGGATTTACAGTATGCATAAAATGGGTTATTGAACGAATCACTTGCATATCTAGATTTAGAGTTCGGGCTTGTCGTTCGCGAGTTTCATTGTCGTCGTGCACGTACATTCCGATAGGATTAGCACTATCTGAATATCCTAAATCAAATACTCTGTGATAAACGCGACCTTGAATTTTTAAAAATGTTATTCCAGTGTTAGGTTGCTGGTATCCGTGAGAAACGCCTAACGCAGAGAAAGCGAATAAATTATTGTAAGCGCGCGGTCTATTTAAAAACGATGGATAGCTATAAAATTCCTCGGTAAGGGGTTCTAAATTTTGGACATTGTAAGCGCCTTGCCCGCAGCACCATTTTGTGCGAGTTTTCTCTTCAAAAAAGAGTCGAGTTTGACATATTGAACACACGTGTATATCAGGACCTAACAGTGACGATTTTGTCAACGAAAACAATTTAATTATGTTAAGTTCTTCATTGCGTTTTTGGGCAATTAAATTTGATCCTCGCAATTCAGGCTCGACGTTTCTGTTTGTTGTATTATACCGTTGAACGGAAGCTGTATTTATTTCCGGATGATTTATCGAGTAATTTTTTACAGCTTTTCGATTTATTTCCGGGTTTTTAGCTGTATACGTTTTTACCGCTTTTTGATTAATTTCCGGGTTTTTAGCAGTATATGTTTTTACCGCTTTTCGATTAATTTCCGGGTTTTTAGCTATGTACGTTTTTACTGCGTCCCTATTCACTGCTGGTTTATTTTTATTATATTTTTTCGATGCATCTAAATGCGCATTTTGTTTTGTTGGTTTACGTCCCCGTTGTTGTTTTTTAGGCCGACCGACTTGTTTTTCGCAAACAGCACTATCAATTTTGTTTACAATAACAACTGGGTTCATATTTAATTTTGCATCGTTTGATTTATCAATTGTAATCTTTTTCGCGGGTACTTTTTTATCGTTTGACGCTTTTCGTTTTAGAGGTCTGCCTATTTTGGAAATTTGTGGTGCATTGATTGTACGCGTGTCTAATCTTTCCAGAACTACGACTGGTTTTAAAATCGTGAATTTTGGATCTATGGGCAAAGACTGTAATTGTATGTTTGTAGGTAAATTCTCATTAAAATCTGATAGATTTTCAATTCGGATTTTATTAATCTGATATTGATCGTTTGAATGTGTGTAACTTTTAATTATTAATGTAGCTAATGCTTCTACATTTTCTGAACAAAAAAGTCGCGCGACGTTCAAATTTTCGACGTTGTTTCTTTTGTTCGTTTCGTCTACTCCGTGACTATTAAACAAGTAGTACTTGCCGTTGTGACGCCAAAACGACATTGTTTTTAGTTGGCCTGTGATTAAATAGTTGTCTGTAGCGTCAACATGAGTTTCGTTAAAAGTTTCACGATTTAAAAGGTTTTTTAACGCAAGTATTGAATTTTCCACGTTAAAAATATCTCCATTATCTGGAAATACACCATTTGCAACCCACTTGTTGGTTATGTGAGCCAAAAAATTACCGACGCGGATATCAGAAGGCAATTCTGAATCAGGATCTAAGTAATCATTCCGAAATCTATTAGTATTCTTCAAGTCATTTATAATGCGCACGTACAACTCATCTCCGCAAGATAAAAGTGAATCAATTTCACGGGGGGTAAAATCGAGTCTCCTTTTGAGACTTGAATAGACGGACGCGAATGCTGAGATAGCAACACATTGCGCGTTAACCATTGCGCCAGTTAATGCATCACAACGCAATTGTCCCTGATGCATCGAACCTATAAATAAAAATAAATGTTATGATGCATGCAATTACTACAAAGGTGCATTGCTTGAATAGTAGTAATTTTATTATTCTATTTATGATAGGAAACGACACGTTTTGAAATTTTGCTCTCAAAAATGTGAGATAATTAATAAATGCGATAGTCAAAAGTCTACCAAATATTTTTAGTTGTATATTGAAAAAAAAAAAATGATTTATATACCATGTCTCGCTTTTCACGAGATACGTACTTAACTGAATGAAGGTTTGTTCAAAGTTTCAAGTAATTTATTACTTGAAACTTTGTGACCGTATCGTTGTCTATAAATATACGGTGGCTGTGGACTATGGAAGGTCATCATAATAAATAAACAGTTATTATTCTTTTATTTTTTGATAAATAAAACTAAAAAATTATTAAGTAACACTTTGTTTTATAATGTAGCTTATGAAATATTTTTTTTATTGCGGAGTTAATTATCTATACATAAAAAAAGACTTGTCCTGACTGATCTATCAGCGCAGAGCCTTTAGAAGTTAGAAACTTGAAATTTTGACAGTACATGCATAGTTTTCTTTTTTGACGTAGGTGAGCACTAAGAAAGGTTTTTATGAAATTCCACTTAAATAACTTAAATTTGAACGAAATCGGTCAATTAACAAAGAATTTCAAAATGGCGCTGACTTTTTAAAATTCTGGTAACAGTTTCCTGTTTTGGGATCTTAGTGATCTTCAGATATCGATTTTGAACGAAATGGGTACAATAACAAAGAATTTCAAAATGGCGCTGACTTTTTAAAATTCTGGTAACAGTTCCCTGTTTTGGGATCTTAGTGATCTTCAGATATCGATTTTGAACGAAATGGGTACAATAACAAAGAATTTCAAAATGGCGCTGACTTTTTCAAATTGTGGTAACAGTTTCTTGTTTTGTGATAACAGGACCCCAAATCGATATTTGGATCTTTGTTAAGTTACCGATTTCATTAAAATCGATATTTTTAATGAAATCGGTAAATTAACAAAGAATTTCAAAATAAAATCACTTTACTTTCACTTTAACATATTATGTTAAATGGTGGGTTTAAGTTTGTATGAACATCCGTCATTTTTCAAGTTTTATCCATGAAACTCGGAACTTTTAAATTAAAAACAAAGAAGTGCGTATTTCAGTTTTTGAAAATCTTACCCCCCAAAGGGGTTAAATAGAGGTTGAATGTTTGTATGATAGTCCTTCATTTTTCAAGTTATTGATTGATGAAAATATGATTGATGAAAAATAAAGAACTACGTAGGTATTTTACATTAATTTTTGAAAAATCTATCCTCGAAGCGGTAAAATAGGGGTTGATAGTTTGTATGTACCTAAGTCCTTTTTTTTCAAGTTATGTATGTGAACTTTAGTATTTTGGCTTTTGATTAAAAAAAATATAAGTATGTATTTCAAAATTTTTGAAAATTTTACAATTAAAATTAAATGAATTCTAATTTTTTTTAAATAGGGGTAGAATATTAATTGTATGAAATTCCGTCATTTTCCAAATTATATTCACGAAATTCAGTATTTTAGCTATTGATTTTATATAAAAACTTATAGGGAGAAGATTTACCTTTAACAATGGCTGCACTTACGGGTTGCGCCATTTTCTTGTCAGATGAATGTTGCATTTTTCTATAAATATAAATAAAATATATTATAGCCTTTGCCTAGTCGTGGGATAGTATAGACTAAATTAGAATTAGAATATTATTACACACACAAAAAAAATTATGCATAAATATTACCAAAAGTACTTATTAAGTATGCAAATGCTTTTTATATAAATCTTATAGTCCGGGATCTATAGAACATTTTTTACAACTGATTACTATCTAGATATTTCTATACTGGTAGCTAGTGGAATTGCAAGGACAATAAAAATTTCTGAATTCAGGACTCCGTTAACGTACCAAGCAATTTGTAGTACAACGTAGTTGTTTAATGCTAAGTTGTGATCATTTAACCAACTAAGTATTATTAAATTAACTAAACTATGTTACAATACACAATACATTTCTCCCGCTTTCTTTTAAAAGTTTCCTCTGCCCTAAGGTTGCCTGGAAGAGATCGCTATTTAAACGATAAGGCCGCCTGTTGTGCCATATCTATTATGATTGTTTTTGTGTATTTCTTTTTATGGTGTACAATAAAGTATATTTTACTTTTTATTAAAATAAAAATAAAATCGAAAATTATTTTTAGTTTAATTAAAAAAGGAGGAAAATCGGGGGTTTGAAATTTCAAAGTATGATAACCATACTGAGTGGGATATCATATGAAAGGGCTATACTTCTACATTCTAAATCAGATTTTTATTTATTTTTATGCATAATAGTTTTTGATTTATCGGGCAAAATGTCGAAAAAAATACCGTTCCCCCCCTCTTGTCTCCGAAGTTTACCAATTGAAAAAATCTGAAATAATTATGGTCAATAGAAGCTTATGTATATTTTACAGGAAAAATAAAACCAACGCTCTAACTGGTATAGTTTTTTTGATATTAAAACAATAAACCTCTACAAACAAAGTTAGTTATGCGGTTCATTTAAAAGGGATATTTTGTGTCTTTTAATCTTATACGGAACCCTCGGTGCGCGAGTCCGACTCGTACTTGGCCGGTTTTTTATTTATTTAGTTTTATGGTAACATTCATTACTTGGGTAAAAATTGATTATTTTGCCCGCCATCTCAGAATAAGTACTTACAGTTTGTTCTGTATTCTGAGCCCGACATTAAAATCGAAGAAATTTTGGTTTAAATGTTAATTTATCAAAAAAAAATACAAAGCGAATCCTTGCGTTCTATATAATCCGCAATGAAAATGGGATGGAACCTTGTCAAAGTAAATCGAAAGTGAAAATTCTCAAGTAGGTACCTAAATAGTTCATTAATTATAAATTACCTAGTTATTTCTACGATCTATCATAGGGTTATGAAAATACACAAAAATGTTTCGTTGTTGTAACTTGTACTTAATCCTTTTAATAATAATGTTTAGGTAGGTAAGTAAGTACAAAAATGTATCATTTTTGTATATAAGTACAAAAATGATATAAGTAGGTAGGTCTAATATATTAGGTATACCTACTTAGTATTAGAACACCGACTTCGTTCTTGATCAAAATATCAATCAACTGCGAGAACTATTTGGCGTGATGACTATTCAAAGTTATAAACTTTTACTAACCCTTTTTCTACTCACACGAAACACTCCAAAATAATCACACGAGCTTCGACGCGAGTATGCCGACGCTACGGCTGGCCGGCGGACCGCAAGTCTAATTAATAATATTACCGTGCCGCAAGCGTCTCAGTTCCAAAAGGTTGCATCCCATTTTCATTGCGCGCGGATTATACCTAGGTACTTAATCTTATTGTTGTAAGAAATGGAGAAACATAATAAGTAGGTACCTACCTACTTTACTTTCTATAGAAAAAACTCGAAATTAATTCGATTTTATTACAGAAACGGGCAAAGTAAAGTTGGCTAGTTTCACGGTACCTACTCTAAGAAAAAAACAGCTTTATATTCTAATATAATACGTACTTATGTATGTTTCTCAAAAATATAAATATGTACCTACTTAGGTATCAAAATTTTGTTCAGCAACTTTTCAATTAATAATTATTTCAAAAAAAGACAATAATATAGACAATTTAATATAAAATAAAGTAATATAAATATCTACTTACCACTTATTTCGCGTTTTAGCACTTGAATGAAAATTAATTTTTTTTTATCAAAAAAGACGCTACCTAGTGCTGGGTCGATGAATCGAAAAATCGATTTCATGGTCAATCGTTTTTCAAAAATCCATGTTTTTGCACCGATTAATATTAAAGACCAGCCCCCCGATTGTGTAGGTAAAAAAATCGTAATCAAAAACATTTTTGTCAAACGTATAATTCGAACTGTTTAAGGAGGTCATATGTGACTGCGTGTCAAAATGTATGGATGAACTTCTTAAATAGTTCGAGTAATACGTTTTAAACTGTCAAAATTTATGATTACGATTTTCTTAGACAATTGGGCCTCTGATACTTTGATGTAGGTAATAAATACCTATAAATGATAAAGTAGGTAGGTAGCTATCGATTAATAATTATCGATAAGTAGGTAGCATTGTCCTCAATCTTATGTAGGTAGTAGGTACTAATATTATAAATGCGAAAGTGTGTTTGTTGGTTTGTCCTTCAATCATGCAGTAACAGAGTAACGGATTGTCGTGATTTTTTGCATAATTATTAATTTTAATTATTTAAATATTTTAAATATAGTAGGATAATAATTTTGCATGCCTACAGTCTTAATTTAAAATGGCCATAATTTTTTTAATTAAATTATTTTGGTCATTTATTTATATGTACTTACTGATTTTTGTATTACCATTTTACCTACCTCATTTGTAGATGTTAAAGCTAGTGATGATTTCAATTATTATGAAAACCTAAAACAGTTAGATTAATTCACTTCAATATCATTAATTCGAATATCGATTTCAATCGAATCGATCATACTCGGTACTTGACAATTACAGCGCGCTTTTACAAATTTTAAACTGCACCCATAAAGATATAATGCTGACATCCAAAAGTTCTATGGAATTCGCGTTGACAGAGACAGTTTATTAGGAACTGAAGTCGGATTAAATCAGCTTATTATCTTTGTTGGCCATTGCCCAGTGCGGCTATTATTATGTAATCGAGATATCTTGAGACATCTTTATAGTTCGATTGATTGAAGATATTTTCGTTAACTATTATCTCTTAATCATTCACCTCTATAGTCTTTGATATTATCTATATTGATCATCTAGGTTTACATGTTCCGAAATACACTGCGAGCACTGTAAGGTGTGACATAAATTTAGTATAGGTACTGCGAAGCCATTCCATTCAAGTTAGATAGGTATGCTGGTTACTGTTTAAAACGTAACGCAGTCAGCACTGAGAGCACCTTACCTCGAAAACGCCAGTGTTCACAGTACAAAAATGGCGACGATTTATCAAATATTATAAATGCGAAAATTTGGATGGATGTATAGATGTATGGATGTTTGTTACTCAATCACGTCCTATTAACGGCTGAATGGATCTGGATGAAATTTCGCACAGAGATAGGTTAAAGTCTGGAATAACACATAGGCTACTTTTTATCCCGGAAAACTAAGGAGTTCCCGCGGGAACCAAAAAACCTCAATCCACGCGAACGAAGTCGCGGGCGGGATATATTTCCTTAGGATACTGCGGCTGCGCGGCAGTTAACTGTCAGTCCATAACGGAATGAATTTCTCTACAGTATACACACTGAGATATACACTCCGAGTCGCAGTGTATATCGGAACACACCCATAGTCTTTGATTGGTATTTGGTAAGTTTTTACTTTTTAGTTTATTTTACAAATTTACGTTGACATTTGACAATAGATTGGGAACACGGAACACTGAAGTTTTTGTTTAGTTTTAAATTTTAATTTTTTTTTCTGCATGCCATGATTGCCATGCTTTTTTCAAAAAGTACCTAATCAGTGGACAGCGGTTTTTACTTTTTGGTGACTTGCCTATAGATTATATAGGTACCTACAAAGGCTTAACAATCATTAACAATAATTAAGTTATCTCTCTGACATCCCTCGCCCTTTAAATGTTGAGTCTTTCCTCATGTTAGTTTTTAGTCGATACCTATGTAAAATTTGTCTGTAAATATGTTAAAACTAATAAAATTAAAGTATAATTTACAGATTTACGGATTATAGATACTTACCTACTTATTCAAATCATATTTGAACTTATGTTAAAAATAATATGTAGGTATTTAGTCTAAATTTGTTTGCTACTTTTCGAAAGTCTAATCATATCTGCTAGGTGTAATACTAAATGAGAGTCAATAAGTACACATTAAAACTAATTTGTTTGACTTATAATGAGCATTTCAAGAACTACTTATAACTTTTGTATTTTAAAATATTAATAATAATTCATAATTTGGCATGAGATTCCCTGGAAAATTTGTTTGGTAACATAGACAGCACAGTGCAACAAACAAAAATTCCATGTGCACTCATATCAATGCTGCTTTAAAATCCAGTGTAATTTCAGGTTTGTCAGGTCCGCATAGCTGTGGTTCAAATTGTGAAGTTGATTATAACAACTTATTTATATCTTATCATGAATTAACACAGAAATCAGAACCTGCCTTAGAGCCAAATTCTGTACTCAAATGTAGATTCAGGGAATGATACTAACATTTGTTTCCCTGTGATGTCTGCCTGAAAATACAGAAATGGAATAAGTATTTTGAAAGTTCACTCTGTAGCTTTGAAAAGCAACCAGTTGTATAATATGTTAGTGGGTAGGTACCTACTTAGCTAGAGTCATAACTAAATTCAACTCTGAATGTCGCACTATTTTTTTTGAAAGAGGTTAATCCAAAAATAAACAATCCTCTTTATTAATATATCTCATTGAAGGAATGGTGGCAGGGTAAAATTTCACTAACTTATCCATAAAAAGAATTGTGTAATCTAGTAAACGAAGCAAAAAATGCATAATATGAAGAATTTGTTGCCCCTGATCTATACAACAATCTATCTCTATCTTACAACAAAGTACACACTGTACCTAATATGACATAGTTTAAATGTGAAGTTCAATATAGGTAGGTAAGTGTAATAGAATATTTATTTAGTATAATAAGCAAACTCTGTATTATAAGATCATGTAAATTTATTAATTAAGATTTTGTTATATCAGTGTGATGTAGCAGAAAAAATTAAAATAGCACAACAGCTAAATAAAGATAAGTAAATTCAAGGTGCTCTTTTTATTTCTATAAAATAATATAGGCGTTAGATACAAGTGGTGACCAAGGTGGTGTGACGCATGTTCAAATACCCACCTTATTAACTTATATATTTTGTTTATTAGGCTAGACACGTTTTAAGTTTTACCTTAGGTATGAAATGGCATAGAGAAACCTAGGGGTAAAATTGTGCTAATTACCTACCATGTCCATGGGAAAATTGCAATAAAAGCTGTTTTGGAATTAATTCACATCACGGTGATGGAAGAAGATAGTTATGGCTATGAGCAATGGCATAAGGCGAGTGTCATGAAAATAGGTAGGCAGTAGGCACCTACTACCTAGGTAATTTCACTGCCGAGGGTCTACGTAAATCAGAACTATATAGGTAGTACCTATATCTATATAGGTAGTTACCCACTTATGCACAGTACTTATGTTAAAACTCAGGTCCAATTCTGTACATTGAAGATATTATTTTGAATTTTCTTTTTGGAGGGAACTCGTTTATGTTTGACCTATACTGAAGTCAAAACTGCATTTTTTTCATTAGGTATTGTCTGTCTGTCTGCCTAGGTATGTCTTGGGCTTGGCCGCGCATCATGCCTAAACTATACTGATTACTGAATACTGATATCTGAATGATTTCAAATAAAACTTGGTAGTTGGCAATCTTGGTATGATTGGAGCTTGTACAGTACGGCGATTGTGTAATTCCTGTATCAATCATTGTTACAGTATCAATTGTTGTGATTGGCTGAATTTATGTTATTCTTGCTGCGTCAATGGATTTTGTCCAATAGTAGAAGAGTATTTTCCAATCAGAGGTGATTGCGATCGTTACACTGTAGCTGTCATTTTTAGCCGATTGCTCAGCAGGAACCTTTGAACGTACGGCTCATCATAGAGCCGGCGTGAGCTTATTGGATAGGCCTATTGTCAAAGTAAAAGTTCTGTCAAAAATAATGAAAGAATTTCAAAATGGCGCTGATTTTATAAAATTTTGGTAAGTTTCCTGTTTTGTATTCCCAGGGACCCCTGTCGTGGGTAAAACGGAACCGTATCAAAATCTTGCATAGTTCTACACTTGTAGTCTCTTCAATATTCGCCATATATATTTTCTAGTGTTGCCAGACCTCGGCGACAAAAATACCCAAATGTCGTTTGTACAAGTAAGACACGTGGTTGCTCGTACTCAATTGCAAAAAGTCCGTATTTCGATTTTTTTATTTTTGGGGTAAATCTGGAAAATTTCCCGAGAAATGGGGTAATTTTTGTCCCCAATCCATACCTCAAGTTTGTACGCACAATCGCCCCGTAGAAGTCGAAACGATTCGACGTTGCCAACTGTGAGAAATTTGAATTTTAAAATTGCGTTTTTTCGTACCTGAAACCGAACGGTGCCGCGGCAGCCGCCATCTTGAATTTTTAAACACCCCTCCCATTCTGTCAAAATACATGATAATTGTAGGCGAAAAAAAAAAATATTATGCTCGACCACGCCGTTTCAGAGCTGCGGCGCCGCGGTTCGGGGTCCAAAAATCAAAAATTTGAAAACACTACAGCTCGGCCGCCATCTTGTTTTTCCAATTTTTTCCACTTTTCTATTGATCGTTTACTAATTTCTTCAATCGTTGCGAGTTATAACGAAATCCGTTGGAAAACAAAAGAGTTGCAAGAATCACGTCGGCCGCCATCTTGTTTTTTCCGAAATGTCATAATTTTTCCCTACTCCAATCTCGCACCCGAACACATCTCCCCTTCATCATTGTATCGTTTTCTGTCTCTTTCTTGGAGAACAATAAATTACGTCAATGAGTCCTAATCGCCATATAATTTGGTATAAAAAATATTCCGCCATCTTTAAATTTTTTTCATTTCACTAAATAAACCTCGTCGTCCTGATCATCTCTTGCCAAGAAACCATACTTCCATCTCTTATACTCTCCGAGATAGACACCGACGAAATTTGTATAGCGGTCATCTTAAATCCGCCATTTTGAATTTTTTTTCAGCTCATTATCTATTGGATGAAGTTTCAAATGACATTTGGTCGAGCACCCCCCACCTATCTTCAATACCTTGGCCGTGCTCTTTACGCGTTTCCAAAATACTCAATCATCAGTTGTCTCCATATTTTTTTTTAGGTTTAATTTTCTGACTTGTATATGAAGCCATCAGTGAAAAAAATTTTTCATACAAAATTTTACACGAGGAATTTTTGGGGAAAATCTCGAAAACTACCCCAAATGTGGCAACACTATTTAGATATCTCGATACTGCCGGTCGAGTTACACAATCGATCCATACATGTCAACTTTCCCAAATGTTGCCAACTGCCTCAAAAACGTGATCGAAATTTTGAAAAACACAAAAAGAATTCAAAATGGCCGCCACCTCGTTTCACAGAAACATTTTACATAGTTTTATAATTTTCACGTAAACTACAGGATATACCGCACCTGATGACGTTTCAATTTTTTATCTCGCTCGCACCCAGCCGAAATGATCGCCCCTGAAAAAAGGCCATGTCGAAAAGCACTTTTACTTGTATAAATTCCAGTGTTGCCAGACCTTGGCGACGAAAATACCCAAATGTCGAATTTTGCAAAAATTCCGTATTTCATTTTTTAATTTTTGGGGTGAATCTTGAAAATTTCCCGAGAAATGGGGTAATTTTTTTCCTCAATCTATACCTCGAGTCTGTACACACAATCGACCCGTAGAAGTCGAAACGCTCCGACGTTGCCAACTGTGAGAAATTTGAATTTTAAAATTGCATTTTTTCGTACCTCTAACCGAACGACCGCCGCGACAGCCGCCATCTTGAATTTTTAAAAACCACTCCCATTCTGACAAAATACACGATAATTGTAGGCGAAAAAAGAAAAAAAAATTTCATGCTCGACCACGCCGTTTCGGATCTGTGGCACCGCGGTTCGGGCCTCGGGGTCGAAAAATCAAAAATTTGAAAACACTACAGCTCGGCCGCCATCTTGTTTTTCCAATATTTTACACTTTTTCTATTGATCGTTTACTAATTTCTTTAATCTTAGCGAGTTTTAACGAAATCGGTTGGAAAACAAAAGAGTTGCAAGAATCACGTTTGCCTCCATCTTGTTTTTCCGAAATGTCATAATTTTTCCCTACTCGAATCCCGGACCCAAACACATCTCCCGAACATCATTGTGTCGTTTCCTGTCTTTTTCTAGGACAATGACGTCTTTTATAGTTCCTAATCGCCATAATATTATTTGGCATGAAAAATAATATTCCGCCATCTTGAAATTTTTTCCTGTTCATCAAGTAGACCTTCAGGACCAGATCATCTTTTGCTAAGAAACCACTCTTCCATCTTTTATACTTTCTGAGATAGACACCAAATAAATTTGTATGGCAGCTGTACGGGAGCAGGTGATATGGCTCGACCGTAACAATAGGATGATCATCCTCCGAGCGGGTGTTATGTTCGGGGACCACTGGTCCGACTGTTCATCTTTGGAGGTTGTATATATAGCGTAATTCAGAGAAAACTTCGTAAGCGTGAGTTGGGCTGTTCGTGTTCGCGTCCATCGTATGCCATCTATTGGATAATGTGCGGACTGCGAAGACCGCTACAGCAGCCATCTTAAATCCGCCATTTTGAATTTGTTTTCAGCTCATTGTCTATTAGATGAAGTTTCGAATGACATTTGGTCGAGCACCCCCCACCTATCTTCAATGCTTCGATCGGTTCATTTCGGCAAATCGGCCGCTAACTTGTTTTTCTGAAATATCATAATTTTTCCCTACTGCCATCCCGCACCCGAACATATCTCCTAAACATGAACTACCCCGTTTCGGATCTGCGGCGCCGCGGTTCGGGGTCGAAAAATCAAAAATTTTAAAGCACTACAGCTCGGCCGCCATCTTGTTTTTCCAATATTTTCCACTTTTTCTATTGATCGTTTACTAATTTCTTCAATCGTTGCGAGTTTTAATGAAATCGGTTGGAAAACAAAAGAGTAGCAAGAATCACGTCGGCCACCATCTTGTTTTTCCGAAACGTCATAATTTTTTCATACTCCCATCCTGCACCCGAACATATCTCCTATACATGAACTTCCCCGTTTCAGATATGTGGCATCGCGGTTCGGGGTCGAAAAATCAAAAATTTGAAAACACTACAGCTTGGCCGCCATCTTGCTTTTCCAATTTTTTCCACTTTTTCTATTGATCGTTTGCTAATTTCTTCAATCGTTGCGAGTTTTAACGAAATCGGTTGGAAAACAAAAGAGTTGCAATAATCACGTCGGCCGCCATCTTGTTTTTCCGAAATGTCATAATTTTACCCTACTCGAATCCTACACTCGAACACATTTCCCATACATCATTGTATCGTTTTCTGTCTCTTTCTATGAGAACAATTATGTATGTCCTAATCGCCATATAATTTGGTATGAAAAAAAATATTCCGCCATCTTGAACTTTTTTTCATTTCGCTAAATAGAACTCCTCGTCCTGATCATCTTTTGCCAAGAAACCACTCTTCCATCTTTTATACTTTCTGAGATAGATACCAAATAAATTTGTATGGCGGCCATCTTAAATCCGCCATTTTGAAATTTTTTTCAGCTCACTGTCAGTTGGATGAAGTTTCGAATGACATTTGGTCGAGCACCCCCCACCTATCTTTAATACCTTGGCCGTGCTCTTTACCCGTCTCCGAAATCCTCAATCATCAGCTGTCTCCATATTTTTCTTCAAGTTTAGTTTTCTGACTTGTACACGAAACCATCAGTGGAAAAAAAATTTTTCATACAAAATTTTACAGGAAGAAATTTTTGGGGTAAATCTCGAAAACTACCCCAAATGTGGCAACACTGTTTAGATATCTCGATACTGCCGGTCCAGTTACACAATCGATCCATACATGTCAACTTTCCCAAATGTTGCCAACTGCCTCAAAAACGTGATCGAAATTTTGAAAAACACAAAAAGAATGCAAAATGGCCGCCACCTCGTTCCACAGAAACATTTTACATAGTTTCATAATTTTCCTGTAAACTACAGGATATACCGCTCCTGATGACGTTTAAATTTTTCATCTCGCTCGCACCCAGCCGAAATGATCGCCCCTGAAAAAAGACCGTGTCGAAAATCACTTTTACTTTGATAAATTCCAGTGTTGCCAGACCTCGGCGACGAAAATACCCAAATGTCATTCGTACAAGTGGGACACGTGGTTGCTCGTACTCGAATTTTGCAAAAAGTCCGTATTTCGATTTTTTTATTTTTGGGGTAAATCTTGAAAATTTCCCGAGAAATGGGGTAATTTTTTTCCCCAATCCATACCTCGAGTCTGTACACACAATCGCACCGTACAAGTCGAAACGCTCCGACGTTGTCAACTGTGAGAAAATTGAATTTTAAAATTGCGTTTTATCGTACCTCAAACAAAAAGGCCGCCACGACAGCCGCCATCTTGAATTTTTAAAAACCACTCCCATTCTATCAAAATACAGGATAATTGTAGTCGAAAAAAGAAAAAAATATCATGCTCGCCCACGCCGTTTCGGATCTGCGGCGCCGCGGTTCGGGGTCGAAAAATCAAAAATTTTAAAGCACTACAGCTCGGCCGCCATCTTGTTTTTCCAATTTTTTCCACTTTTTCTATTGATCGTTTCCTAATTTCTTCAATAATTGCGAGTTGTGACGAAATCGGTTGGAAAACAAAAGAGTTACAAGAATCACGTCGGCCGCCATCTTGTTTTTCCGAAATGTCATAATTTTTCCCCACTCGAATCCCGCACCCGAATACATCTCCCCTACATCATTATATCGTTTTCTGTCTCTTTCTAGGAGAACAATTATGTCAATGAGTGAGTGAGTGAGTGGTAATCGAGCTATATATAGTATAATAACTAGTGTTTTGCTCTGTGCGCGAGCTGCTAAAGCAGCTCACGAGATGTGGTTAGCCCTAAATATCGATTTTGAACGAAATCGGTCAATTAACAAAGAATTTCAGAATGGCGCTAATTTTTTAAAACTTTGGTATCAGTTTCGTTTTGTAATCCCAGGTAGCCCTAAATACCGATTTTGAACGAAATCGGTAAATTAACCAAGAATTTCAAAATGGCGCTGATTTTTAAAAACTCTGGTATCAGTTTCCTGTTTTGTGATCCCAGGGAGTCCTCAATATCGCTTTTGAACGAAATCGGTAAATTAACCAAGAATTTCCAAATGGCGCTGATTTTTTAAAACTTTGGCATCAGGTTCCTGTTTTGTGATCCCAGGGAGTCCTAAATATCGATTTTGAACGAAATCGGTCAATTAACAAAAATAATTTCAAAATGGCGCTGATTTTTTATAATTCTGGTGCCATTTTCCTGTTTTGTAATCCCAGGGAGCCCTAAATATCGACTTTGAACGAAATCGGTCAATTGATAAATAATTTCAAAATTGCGCTGATTTTATAAACCTTTGGTATCAGTTTCCTGTATCGTGATCCAAGAAAGCCCTTAATATCGATTTTGAACAAAATCGGACAATTAACAAAGAATTTCAAAATGGCGCTGATTTTTTAAAATTTTGTTACCAGTTTCCTGTTTTGTAATCCCAGGGATCCTCAGATATCGGTTTTGAACGAAATCGGTAAATTAACAAAAAAATTCAAAATGGCGCTAATTTTTTTAAAATCTTGGTACCAGTTTCCTGTTTTGTAATCCCAGGGAGCCCTAAATATCGATTTTGAACGAAATCGGTCAATAAACAAAGGATTTCAAAATGGCGCAGATTTTTTTAAGCTTTGGTATCAGTTTCCTGTTTTGTAATCCCAGGGATCCTCAGATATCGGTTTTGAACGAAATCGGTAAATTAACAAATAATTTCAAAATGGCGCTGATTTGTTAAAACTTTGGTATCAGTTTCCTGTTTTGTAATCTCAAGGAGCCCCGTCGTGGGTAAAACGGAACCGTATCAAAATCTTGAAAAATCTTGGAAAAATAAATTCCGCCTTCTTGAATTTTTTTCCTGTTCATCAATTAGACCTTCAGGTCCAGCCCCCCAATCATGTAAGAATGGCCGATGAAATCGTTAAAGTTCTGCGACAAAGTAAATAAACCATAACCGCATTAAATTAGAGCTCAATTTCGTGTACCCATTCTTATACGTTTAGGTATGTACGATACTCAAACGTATAAGAATGGATAGACGAAATTGAGCTCTAATTCAATGCAGTTATAGTTTATATTACTTTGACGCTGAACCTTTACCATTTGATCGAACATTCTTACATAATCGGGGGGCTGATCATCATTTGCAAAAAAAACCACTCATCCAACTTACTTTCTAACATAGACAGACACCAAAATATAAATTTGTATGGCAGCCTGAACATGAACTACACCATTTTCACTCGGCCGCCATCTTGTTTTTCCAATTTTTTCAACTTTTTCTATTTATCGTTAACAAATTTCTTCAATAATTGCGAATTGTAACGAAATCGGTTAGAAAACAAAAGAGTTGCAAGAATCACGTTGGCCGCCAGATTGTTTTTCCGAAATGTCATAATTTTTCCCTACTTGGATCCCGCACCCGAATACATCTCTCGTACATCATTGTATCGTTTTCTGTCTCTTTCTAGGAGAACAATGACGTCTTTTATAGTTCCTAATCGCCATATAATTTGGTATGAAAAAAATATTCCGCCATCTTAGATTTTTTTTTTATTTCGCTAAATAGACCTCCTCGTCCTGATCATCTTTTGCCAAGAAACCACTCTTCCATCTTTTATACTTTCGGAAATAGGTAAGTACACCAAATAAATGTGCAGCCATCTTAAAACCGCCATTTTGAATTTTTTTTCAGCTCTTTGTCTATTGGATTAAGTTTCGAAAGACATTTGTTCGAGCACCCCCGCCTATCTTCAATGCTTCGACCAATTCATTTCGGCAAATCAGCCGGCATCTTGATTTTCCGACATGTCATAATTTTTCCCTACTCCTATCCCGCACCTGAACATATATCCTATACATGAACTACTCCGTTTCGGATCTGTGGCGCCGCGGTTCGGGGTCGAAATATCAAAAATTTGAAAACACTACAGCTCGGCCGCCATCTTGGTTTTCCAATTTTTTCCACTTTTTCTATTGATCGTTTCCTAATTTCTTCAATAATTGTGAGTTGTAACTAAATCGGTTGGAAAACAATAAAGTTACAAAAAGCACTATGGCCGCCATCTTGTTTTTCCGAAATATCATATTTTTTCCCAACTCAAATCCCGCACTCGAGCACATCTCCCATACAACATTCTATCGTTTTCTGTCTCTTTCTAGGAGAACAATGACGTCTTTTATAGTTCCTAATCGCCATATAATTTGGTATGAAAAAAAATATTCCGCCATCTTGAAATTTTTTTCATTTCGCTAAATAGACCTCCTCGTTCTGATCATCTTTTGCCAAGAAATCACTCTTCCATCTTTTATACTTTCTGAGATAGGTACACCAAATAAATTTGTATGGCAGCCATCTTAAATCCGCCATTTTGAATTTTTTTTCAGCCCATTGTCTATTGGATGAAGTTTCGAATGACATCCCCCCGCTTATCTTCAATGCTTCGACCGGTCTATTTCGGTAATTCGGCCGCCATCTTGATTTTCCGAAATGTCATAATTTTTCCCTACTCCTTTCCCGCACCTGAACATATCGATGGGTGCCGGGAACAAAGCCGCAATCGACAAAACACAATTTTACAGGAAAAAAGATTTAGTGAAAATCTTGAATAATTACTAAATTACGAGGCGCATCAAAACGGTTTGTATACCAAACGATGCGTTATTTTTTTTGGAGTAACATATAAATGTACACAAGATTATAGTGCTTAGGAAAGACCTAAAAAACTACAAAAACGATATTGCCGCTACAGATATTGAAAGACGTTTCCGTAAGAGTCCATTGTGGTTATATTCCGGTAAAAAGTGCGAAATCAATCAAACAGCAATAGTCTATTGCAACGTTGTGCGCTGTTCTGAAGTATGTATGGCGAATACAGTAATAGCGTTTTGCAGTGATATTACATGAATTTTGATGATCGACTAGATAATGTACTCGTGAATGCTGTGTACATTGTATGAATATTGTTGTACTGGAATGAGTACATTTTTATTGAATAACGTAAATATCTGTAAATAATATAGTGGAATTACCTATTTAATTTGTTAATAATCATACTAAATTATATTATTAGTCCTGTATAATATAATATAATATATAATATAGTTAGTCTTTGGTTATTAAAATGTTTGTACGATCTAAAATTTGTACGACGGTGACCCTTTTACATTTTTCGCTCTCATTCATTTCTACAGATTTTTATAAAATTATTTCTAAACACGTTTTACATAAATATATAAAAATACTACACGAACACATTTAAAAATAATCCTATAAAACTTCCACCCACTGCGGGGCCTTAAAGACCCAAGCAGCCAGTGGTCAGGGCTCCAGAGAGAGGAACTTCTCACAATTCGCGCCGTCTCAAGAATAACTGCCTTCTGTATCCGACCCTTAATCCAACAACCAAGCGAAAGCTTCTGGAGGTGTTGATTGAAACTTTTCGCAATAAACTGACCGTTAACTGATACAACCATCGGTACAATAATCGTTGAGTCAACATTCCACATGGCGGTAATCTCGTGAGCAAGGTCCAAGTATTTCGATACTTTTCCCTTTTCTGCTTTCACCAGGTTATCATCATGTGGAATAGTAACATCAACGATTAGTTATTGCTCGGCGCGCTGAGCGGTCGACTAACACTATGTCAGGTCTATTGGCAACAATAAACCTATCAGTGATAACCGACCGATCCCAGTAGAGCAAGGCACTACTATTTTCGAGAACTGACACAGGGTTATATCTATAGTATGGTACCTCAGTATCAATAAGACCGTACTGGAGAGCCAGTTGTTGATGGATTATTTTGGCTACTTGATTATGTCTGTGCAAGTACTCTCCATTAGCAAGATGAGAACAACCGGAGACAATATATGTCTGAGGGACTCCCCAGGAAGGTGACACGCACGACATATGTCAACAGTGACATCTTTCATTAGGTATGTGTCTCCGATAGTTATTCGTCTTGATAACTTCATCCATAATTGCACACACAAAACCTTCGGTTTTCCCAAAGAGGTCACCGAACTGTAACCAAAATATAGATGCTATTGGATCTGCATCCGCCCTGGGGCCTTGTAGAATCTACCATGCAACTCCTTGCTCTCCCATACCGTCATGCGATCCGAAGTACTAAGTACTATTGGTTTGCGCCAGTTCTCTTTGCCTAAGGAAAGCGGGGTGAAAGCCTTATCAACTGCAACCACATCCCTATGTATACCCACGTTCACCTTGAGAAAATAATCTCTGAGTTTGCAGATCTCACGATTATGGAGGTTCTTGGTATTCAAAAAACCACGTCCTCCATACTTGCGTGGGATGTACAATCTCATAACAGATGAGCGCGGGTGATGCATACGGTATGTGGTCAACAGTTTTCGAACCTTTTGATCCAGGGTATCCAGTTCAGTTTGGGTCCACTTTAGGATGCCAAAGGTGTGTGAGTAAAGGCATAACCCAACCATTAAAGGCACTTACCTTATTACCACCTGTTAAAATACTATTATGGACTTTTTTCATTATTATTAAGGGTTGTAATATTGTTTCTGTTTTAATTTACGTGAGACTTTGATAATAAATCATTATCATAATAGTAAATTATTAATATTATAATAATTCATCATCAGTCTCATGTAAATTAAACCAGAAACAATATTACAATGTTAAAGTATGTATTAAAAATAAATAACAACATTATTGTATTTAATGTAAGGAGACCATTCTCAAGAAGATACACCATCTTATTAGTGAATACAGCAATGTTGATTATGAATCGACATACAAAGTTTATTTCCGGGAACAAAGCCAGAATGGCCGTTACTTGTAGAAGGTTGAAAAAAAACTTGTATCATTGGACATAGTACGATTATTCCGGTAAACAAAATTCGAATGATGAACGGGAAATAACGAAGCAATAACCATAGTGATTTTGGTAATTCGGCCAGGTTTCATTTTAAATTTCTGAAAAAAATTCACAAGGTGTATTGGGGTCCGTAGATTACGAAAATGGCTTGATCGGAATACTGCTGCAATGGATATTGCGGTCTTGTTCCAGGGACCCATCGATATATCCAATACATGAACTACTCCGTTTCGGATCTGTGGCGCCGCGGTTCGGGGTCGAAAAATCAAAAATTTGAAAACACTACCAACGGCCGCCATCTTGGTTTTCCAATTTTTTCCACTTTTTCTATTGATCGTTTCCTTATTTCTTCAATAATTGTGAGTTGTAACTAAATCGGTTGGAAAACAATAAAGTTACAAAAAGCACTACGGCCGCCATCTTGTTTTTCCGAAATATCATATTTTTTCCCTACTCCCATCCTGCACCCGAACACATCTCCCGTACATCATTGTATCGTTTTCTGTCTCTTTCTTGGAGAACAATAAATTATGCTAATGAGTCCTAATCGCCATATAATTTGGTATGAAAAAAAATATTCCGCCATCTTGAATTTTTTTTCTTTTCGCTAAATAGATCTTCTCGTCCTGATCATCTTTGGCCGAGAAACCACTCTTTCATCTTTTATACTTTCTGAGATGGACACCAAATAAATTTGTATGGCGGCCATCTTAAATCCGCCATTTTGAATTTTTTTTCAGCTCATTGTCTTTTGGATGAAGTTTCGAATGACATTTGGTCGAGCACCCCCCACCTATCTTCAATACCTCGGCCGTGCTCTTTACCTGTCTCCGAAATCCTCAATCATCAGCTGTCTCCATATTTTTGTTCAAGTTTAATTTTCTGACGTGTATACGAAGCCATCAGTAAAAAAAAAATTTTTCATACAAAATTTTACAGGAGGACATTTTTGGGAAAATCTCGAAAACTACCCCAAATGTGGCAACACTGTTTAGATATCTCGATACCGCTGGTCGAGTTACACAATCGATTTATACATGCCAACTTTCCCAAATGTTGCCAACTGCCTCAAAAACGTGTTCGAAATTTTCAAAAACACAAAAAGAATACAAAATGGCCGCCACCTCGTTGCACAGAAACATTTTACATAGTTTCATAATTTTCCCGTAAACTACAGGATATGCCGCTCCTGATGACGTTTAAATTTTTCATCTCGCTCGCACCCAGCCGAAATGATCGCCCCTGAAAAAAGACCATGTCGAAAATCACTTTTACTTTGATAAATTCCAGTGTTGCCAGACCTCGGCGACGAAAATACCCAAATGTCATTTGCACAAGTGAGACACGTGGTTGCTCGTACTCAAATTTTGCAAAAAGTCCGTATTTCGATTTTTTTATTTTTGGGGTAAATCTTGAAAATTTCCCGAGAAATGGGGTAATTTTTTTTCCCCAATCCATACCTCGAGTCTGTACACACAATCGCCCCCTAGAAGTCGAAACGCTCCGACGTTGCCAACTGTGAGAAATTTGTATTTTAAAATTGCGTTTTTTCGTACCTCAAACAAAAAGGCCGCCGCGACAGCCGCCATCTTGAATTTTTAAAAACCACTCCCATTCTGTCAAAATACAGGACAATTGTAGGCGAAAAAAGAAAAAAATATCATGCTCGACTGCGCCGTTTCGGATCTGTGGCGCTGCGGTTCGGGGTCGAAAAATCAAAAAATTTAAAACACTACAGCTCGGCCGCCATCTTGTTTTTCCATTTTTTTCCACTTTTTCTATTGATCGTTTCCTAATTTCTTCAATAATTGCGAGTTGCAACGAAATCGGTTGGAAAACAAAAGAGTCGCAAGAATCAAGTCGGCCGCCATCTTGTTTTTCCGAAATGTCATAATTTTTCCCCACTCGAATCCCGCACCCGAACACATCTCCCCTACATCATTATATCGTTTTCTGTCTCTTTCTAGGAGAACAATTATGTCAATGAGTGAGTCAGTCAGTCAGTGGTAATCGAGCTATATATAGTATAACTAGTGTTTCGCTCTGTGCGCGAGCTGCTAAAGCAGCTCACGAGATGTGGTTAGACGTTAGTACTATGTAGTACAGACTTGACGTCTTTATTGTATTAAACCGAATTTATTTACTTAGATACACAATTCACCTTTAAGTAGAAAGATTTTAAAAATGGCGCTGATTTTTTAAAACTTTAGTATCACTTTCCTGTTTTGTAATCCCAGGGAGAACTAATATCGATTTTGAACGAAATCGGTCAATTAACAAATTATTTCAAAATGGCGCTGATTTTTTTAAGCTTTGGTATCAGTTTCCTGTTTTGTAATCCCAGGGAGTCCTAAATATCGATTTTGAACGAAATCGGTCAATTAACAAAGAATTTCAAAATGGCGCTGATTATTTAAAACTTTGGTATCAGTTTCCTGTTTTGTGATCCCAGGGAGCCCTAAATATCGATTTTGAACGAAATCGGTCAATTAACATATAATTTCAAAATGGCGCTGATTTTTTAAAACTTTGGCATCAGTTTTCTGTTTTGTAATCCTAAGGAGCCCTAAATATAAATTTTGAACGAAATTGGTCAATTAACATAGAATTTCAAAATGGCGCTGATTATTTAAAACTTTGGTATCAGTTTCCTGTTTTGTGATCCCAGGGAGCCCTAAATATCGATTTTGAACGAAATCTGTCAATTAACAAAGAATTTCAGATTGGCGCTGATTTTTTAAAACTTTGGTATCAGTTTCCTGTTTTGTGATCCCAGGGAGTACTAAATATCGATTTTGAACGAAATCAGTCAATTAACAAATAATTTCAAAATGGCGCGGATTTTTTTAATTTTGGTATCAGTTTCCTGTTTTGTAATCCCAGGGAGTCCTAAATATCGATTTTGAACGAAATCGGTCAATTAACAAAGAATTTCAAAATGGCGCTGATTATTTAAAACTTTGGTATCAGTTTCCTGTTTTGTGATCCCAGGGAGCCCTAAATATCGATTTTGAACGAAATCGGTCAATTAACATATAATTTCAAAATGGCGCTGATTTTTTAAAACTTTGGCATCAGTTTTCTGTTTTGTAATCCTAAGGAGCCCTAAATATAAATTTTGAACGAAATTGGTCAATTAACATAGAATTTCAAAATGGCGCTGATTATTTAAAACTTTGGTATCAGTTTCCTGTTTTGTGATCCCAGGGAGCCCTAAATATCGATTTTGAACGAAATCTGTCAATTAACAAAGAATTTCAGATTGGCGCTGATTTTTTAAAACTTTGGTATCAGTTTCCTGTTTTGTGATCCCAGGGAGTACTAAATATCGATTTTGAACGAAATCAGTCAATTAACAAATAATTTCAAAATGGCGCGGATTTTTTTTAATTTTGGTAACAGTTTCCTGTTTTGTAACCCCAGGGAGTCCTAAATATCTATTTTGAACGAAGTCGGTCAATTAACATAGAATTTCAAAATGGCGCTAATCTTTTAAACCTTTGGTATTAGTTTCCTGTTTTGTGATCCCAGGGAGTCCTAAATATCGATTTTGAACGAAATCGGTCAATTAACAAAGCATTTCAAAATGGCGCTGGTTTTTTAAAACTTTCGTATCAGTTTCCTGTTAGAAATCCCAGGGAGCCCTAAGTATCGATTTTGAACGAAATCGGTCAATTAACAAAGAATTTCAAAATGGTACCGATTTTTTAAAACTTTGGTATCAGTTTCCTGTTTTGTGATCCCAGGGAGTACTAAATATCGATTTTGAACGAAATCAGTCAGTTAACAAATAATTTCAAAATGGCGCGGATTTTTTTTAATTTTGGTAACAGTTTCCTGTTTTGTAACCCCAGGGAGTCCTAAATATCTATTTTGAACGAAGTCGGTCAATTAACATAGAATTTCAAAATGGCGCTAATCTTTTAAACCTTTGGTATCAGTTTCCTGTTTTGTGATCCCAGGGAGTCCTAAATATCGATTTTGAACGAAATCGGTCAATTAACAAAGCATTTCAAAATGGCGCTGGTTTTTTAAAACTTTGGTATCAGTTTCCTGTTTGAAATCCCAGGGAGCCCTAAGTATCGATTTTGAACGAAATCGGTCAATTAACAAAGAATTTCAAAATGGTACCGATTTTTTTAAACTTTGGTATCAGTTTCCTGTTTTGTAATCCCAGGGAGCCCTAAGTATCGATTTTGAACGAAATCGGCCAATTGACAAAGGATTTCAAAATGGCGCTGATTTAAATTTTGGTAACAGTTTCCTGTATTGAAATCCCAGGGAGCCCTTACTATCGATTTGGAACGAAATCGGTTAATTAATAAATAATTTCAAAATGGCGCTGATATTTTAAAATTTGGGTACCGGTTTTCTGTTTTGTAATCCCAGGGATCCTAAAATATCGATTTTTAACGAAATCGGTCAATAACTAAGAATTTCAAAATTGCGCTGATTTTTTACAACTTTGGTATCAGTTCCTTGTTTTATAGCCCCACCACTACAGCCCATTAACGTCCCACTGCTGGGCACAGGGGGTCTACTCTCTTTCTCTAAAACGAAACTTCGCAAACAAACGAACGAAATTTCATTAACTCCTCTCCTACATAATATTATCTCTATGCTCTTCTCTATTTCGTTTTCGTACACGCAGACGAAGTACGGATCCATAGAAAATTTTCGTGACCGATTGGATTGAACGATTTTGTGTGGGTCTAATAACAGACTAATTACGTTCGTTTGCGAAGTTTCGTTTTAGAGAAAGAGAGTAGACCCCCAGGCCTCCACTCTCATAGGAGAGAGGGAATTAGAGCTTAGACCCACCACGCTGCCCCAATGCGGGTTGGCGGGCTCCAATGCGGGTTGGCGGGCTCTAATGCGGGTTGGCGGGCTCCAGGGAGCCCTAAATATCGATTTTGATCGAAATCGGTAAATTAACAAAGAAGTTCAAAATGGTGCCGATTTTTTTAAAACTTTGGTATCAGTTTCCTGTTCTGTAATCCCAGGGAGTCCTAAATATCGATTTTGAACGAAATCGGTTATATTAAGTAATTTCAAAATGGCGCTGTTTTTTTTAAAATTTTGGCACCAGTTTCCTGTTTTGTAATCGCAGGGAGCCCTAAGTATCGATTTTGAATAAAATCGGTCAATTGACAAATAATTTCAAAATGGCGCTGATTTTTAAACTTTGGTATCAGTTTCCTGTTTTGTAACCCCAGGGAGCCCTAAATATCGTTTTTGAACGAAATCGGTCAATTAACAAAGAATTTCAAAATGGCGCTGATTTTTTACAACTTTGGTATCAGTTTCCTATTTTGTGACCCCAGGGAGCCCTAAATATCGATTTTGAACGAAATCGGTCAATTAACAAAGAATTTCAAAATGGCGCTGATTTTTTTTACTTTGGTATCAGTTTTCGGTTTTGTAATCCCAAAAAGACCTAAATTATATCGAATATGAAAGAAATCGGCACATTATCAAAGAATTTCAAAATGGCGCTGGTTCACTTTTTCATTAAAATTAACAGATATTATAATGTAACGGAAAATCGACGACATTAAAATTGCAGGATGTGTGCAATTTGGGGTGTACGTACGGGTTTGTTGGTAGGTGGGTATGTCGGTTGGCGGGTATGTCGGTAGGCGTGTATGATGGTAGGCGGGTATGTTGGTAGGCGGGTAAGCAGGTAGGCGGGTATGCAGGTAGGCTGGTATTCAGGTAGGCGGGTATGTTGGTAGTTTTATGTTTTTTTTTTTAATGCCTTTGGTCGAACTCTTTCTTCAATACCTTGGCCGTGCTCTTAACCCGTCCTCGAAATCCTCAATCATCAGGTGTCTGCATATTTTTCTTCAAGTTTAATTTTCTGACTTGTATATGACGCCATCAGTGAAAAAAAAAAATTTCTTACAAAATTTTACAGGAGAAAATTTTTGGGGAAATTCTTGAAAACTACCCCAAATGTGGCAACACTGTTTAGATATCTCGATACTGCCGGTCGAGTTACAGAATCGATCCATACATGTCAACTTTCCCAAATGTTGCCAACTGCCTCAAAAACGTGATCGAAATTTTGAAACACACAAAAAGAATACAAAATGGCCGCCACCTCTTTTCACAGAAACATTTTACATAGTTTTATAAGTTTTCCGTAAACTACAGGATATACCGCTCCTGATAACGTTTTAATTTTTCATGTCGCTCGCACCCAGCCGATATGATCGCCCCTGAAAAAAGATCATGTCGAAAATCACTTTTACTTTGATTAATTCCAGTGTTGCCAGACCTCGGCGACAAAAATACCCAAATGTCATTCGCACAAGTGAGACACGTGGTTGCTCGTACTCAAATTTTGCAAAAAGTCCGTATTTAGATTTTTATATTTTTGGGGTAAATCTTGAAAATTTCCCGAGAAATGGGGTAATTTTTTTCCCCAATCCATACCTCGAGTCTGTACACACAATCGCCCCCACAAAGTCGAAACGCTCCGACGTTGCCAACTGTGAGAAATTTGAATTTTAAAATTGCGTTTTTTCGTACCTTAAACAAAAAGGCCACCGCGACAGCTGCCATCTTGAATTTTTAAAAACCACTCCCATTCTGTCAAAATACAGGATAATTGCAGGCGAAAAAAGAAAAAATTATCATGCTCGACCACGCCGTTTCGGATATGTGGCGCCGCGGTTCGGGTTCGAAAAATCAAAAATTTGAAAACACGACAGCTCGGCCGCCATCTTGTTTTTCCAATTTTTTTCACTTTTTCTATTGATCATTTCTTAATTTCTTCAATCGTAGCGAGTTTTAACAAAATCGGTTGGAAAACAAAAGAGTTGCAAGAATCACGTCGGCCGCCATCTTGTGTTTCCGAAATGTCATAATTTTTCCCTACTCGAATCCTACACCCGAACACATTTCCCGTACATCATTGTATGGTTTTCTGTCTCTTTCTATGAGAACAATTATGTATGTCCTAATCGCCATATAATTTGGTATGAAAAAAAATATTCCGCCATCTTGATTTTTTTTTCATTTCGCTAAATAGAACTCCTCGTCCTGATCATCTCTTGCCGAGAAACCACTCTTCCGTCTCTTATACTTTCTGAGATAGACACCAAATAAATTTGTATGGCAGCCATCTTAAATCCGCCATTTTGATTTTTTTTTCAGCTCATTGTCAATTGGATGAAGTTTCGAATGACATTTGGTCGAGCACCCCCCACCTATCTTCAATACCTTGGCTGTGCCCTTTACCCGTCTTCAAAATCCTCAATCATCAGCTGTCTCCATATTTTTCTACAAGTTTAATTTTCTGACTTGTATACGAAGCCATCAGTCAAAAAAAAATTTTTCATACAAAATTTTACAGGAGGAAATTTTGGGGAAAATCTCGAAAACTACCCCAAATGTGGCAACACTGTTTAGATATCTCGATACTGCCGGTCGAGCTACACAATCGATCCATACATGTCAACTTTCCCAAATGTTGCCAACTGCCTCAAAAACGTGTTCGAAATTTTCAAAAACACAAAAAGAATACAAAATGGCCGCCACCTCGTTGCACAGAAATATTTTACATAGTTTCATAATTTTCCCGTAAACTACAGGATATACCGCTCCTGATGACGTTTCAATTTTTCATCTCGCTCGCACCCAGCCGAAATGATCGCCCCTGAAAAAAGACCATGTCGAAAATCACTTTTACTTGGATAAATTCCAGTGTTGCCAGACCTCGGCGACGGAAATACCCAAATGTCATTTGCACAAGTGAGACACGTGGCTGCTCATTCTCATATTTTGCAAAAAGTGCGTATTTCGATTTTTTAATTTGTGGGGTAAATCTTGAAAATTTCCCGAGAAATGGGGTAATTTTTTTTCCCCAATCCATACCTCGAGTCTGTACACACAATCGCACCGTATAAGTCGAAACGCTCCGACGTTGCCAACTGTGAGAAAATTGAATTTTAAAATTGCGTTTTTTCGCACCTCAAACAAAAAGGCCGCCGCGACAGCCGCCATCTTGAATTTTTAAAAACCACTCCCATTCTGTCAAAATACAGGGTAATTGCAGGCGTAAAAAGAAAAAACTATCATGCTCGACCACGCCGTTTCGGATATGTGGCGCCGCGGTTCGGGGTCGAAAAATCAAAAATTTGAAAACACTACAGCTCGGCCGCCATCTTGTTTTTCCAATTTTTTCTACTTTTTCTATTGATCATTTCCTAATTTCTTCAATAATTGCGAGTTGTAACGAAATCGATTGGAAAACAAAAGAGTTGCGAGAATCACGTCGGCCGCCATCTTGTTTTTCCGAAATGTCATAATTTTTCCCCACTCGAATCCCGCACCCGAACACATCTCCCCTACATCATTATATCGTTTTCTGTCTCTTTCTAGGAGAACAATTATGTCAATGAGTCAGTCAGTCAGTCAGTGGTAATCGAGCTATATATAGTATAACTAGTATGGCGCGTGGGTGCGCGGCCCGCTAGCGGACCGCGTAGTGGACCGCGTGGCCCACTGTGATCCACTGTCTACTTACTCGCTGTCCCACTATCCTGGTTTACTGTCTACGTGTTTGACGACCTCCGTGGCGCAGTGTTGAGCGCTGTTGAATTAACGTGCGGAGGTCCCGGGTTCGATCCCCGGCAGGGTTTGGAAAATTTATAATTTCTGAATTTCCCTGGTCTGGCCTGGTGAGGCTTCGGCCATGGCTAGATACCACCCTACCGGCAAAGACGTGCCGCCAAGCGATTTAGCGTTCCGGTACGATGCCGTGTAGAAACCGAATTGGGGTATGGGTTTAATAAAACTGCCATGCCCCTAACAGGTTAGCCCGCTACCATCTGAGACTGCATCATCACTTACCATCTATGCTTTACTGCTGTGCTAGTGAGCACAGTGGAAGCGTCAGCACGCCAAGCGTCCGACGTTAAAGAAAATTCTCATAAAGGAAAAAACAAAGACCACCAACCCCCCGCCCCCCCCACATCTCCCCCCCCCCCCCCCCTCCCCCACAATCTCCCCGCCCCCCTCACCCTTTTGTATCAATACCTTTGGGTGCCATGGAACTTCCGCAACTTGGCTTTCCTATTGGCAAACCGACAATAATTCTTCCTTGAAGAACTAATCTTGTAAAAAAACCATATCAAAATCATGCATTTCTGCTCATCAAGTAGACTGATAATTTTCTACCCAAAAACCACTTTTCCATCTTTTAAATACTGTCTGAGATGGCCGCCATCTTGAATCCGCCATTTTGGATTATTTTTTTCAGCTCACTGCCAATTATTGTATGAAGTTTCGAGTATTTTTTGTTTGAGCAGCCCCTACCTATCTTTAATACCCTGACCGTGCTCCTCACACATCAATTTCGTAACACGAAATTGAGCTCTAATTCAATGCTGTTATGGTTTATTTTACTTTGACGCCGAACTTTTACGATTTGATCGACAATTCTTACATAATCGGGCAGCTGGTTTACTTCTACGTGTTCTGATCTGAACAACACACTGCTATTCTAGAAATCGGTCAATTAACAAAGAATTTCAGAATGGCGCTGATTTTTTAAAACTTTGGTATCAGGTTCCTGTTTTGTGATCCCAGGGAGTCCTAAATATCGATTTTGAACGAAATCGGTAAATTAACAAATAATTTCAAAATGGCGCTGATTTTTTATAATTCTGGTGCCATTTTCCTGTTTTGTAATCCCAGGGAGCCCTAAATATCGTCTTTGAACAAAATCGGTCAATGGATAAATAATTTCAAAATGGCGCTGATTTTTTAAAACTTTGGTATCAGTTTCCTGTATCGTGATCCAAGAAAGCCCTTAATATCGATTTTGAACGAAATCGGACAATTAACAAAGAATTTCAAAATGGCGCTGATTTTTTAAAATTTTGTTACCAGTTTCTGTTTTGTAATCCCAGGGATCCTCAGATATCGGTTTTGAACGAAATCGGTAAATTAACAAAAAAATTCAAAATGGCGCTGATTTTTTAAAATTTTGGTACCAGTTTCCTGTTTTGTAATCCCAGGGAGCCTTAAATATTGATTTTGAACGAAATCGGTCAATAAACAAAGGATTTCAAAATGGCGCAGATTTTTTTAAGCTTTGGTATCAGTTTCCTGTTTTGTAATCCCAGGGATCCTCAGATATCGGTTTTGAACGAAATCGGTAAATTAACAAATAATTTCAATTTCGTGTACCCATTCTTATACGTTTAGGTATGTACGATACTCAAACGTATAAGAATGGATAGACGAAATTGAGCTCTAATTCAATGCATTTATGGTTTATATTACTTTGACGCTGAACCTTTACCATTTGATCGAACATTCTTACTTAATCGGGGGCCTGATCATCTTTTGCCAAGAAACCACTCATCCAACTTACTTTCTGAGATAGACAGACACCAAAATATAAATTTGTATGGCAGCCTGAACATGAACTACAACATTTCGGATCTGTGGCGCCGCGATTCGGGGTCGAAAAATCAAAAAATTGAAAACACTTCAGCTCGGCCGCCGAACACATCTGCCTCACATCAGTGTATCGTTTTCTGGCTCTTTCTAGGAGAAATTATGTCATTGAGTCCTAATCGCCATAATAATAATATAATTTGGTATGAAAAAAAATATTCCGCCATCTTGAAATTGTTTTCATTTCGCTAAATAGACCTCCTTGCTCTGAACATCTCGTGCCAAGAAACCACACTTCCATCTCTTATACTCTCCGAGATAGACACTGACGAAATTTGTATAGCGGCCATCTTGAATCCACCATTTTGGAGTTTTTTTAAACTCATCGCCAATTGGATGAGGTTCCGAGCGACATTTGTTCGAGCACCCCCACCTATCTTTAATACCTTGGCCGTGCTCTTTACCGGTCTCCGAAATCCTCAATCATCAGCTGTCTCTATATTTTTCTACAAGTTTAATTTTTTGACTTGTATACGAAGCCATCAGTGAAAAAAAATATTCATACAAAATTTTACAACAGGAAATTTTTGGGGAAAATCTCGAAAACTACCCCAAATGTGGCAACACTGTTTAGATATCTCGATACTGCCAGTCGCATCACACAATCGATCCATACATGTCAACTTTCCCAAATGTTGCCAACTGCCTCAAAAACGTGATCGAAATTTTCAAAAACACAAAAAGAATACAAAATGGCCGCCACCTCGTTTCACAGAAACATTTTACATAGTTTTATAATTTTCCCGTGAACTACAGGATATGCCACTCCTGATGACATTTTAATTTTTCATCTCGCTCGCACCCAGCCGCAACGATCGCCTCTGAAAATAGACCATGTCGAAAATTACTTTTACGTTAATAAATTCCAGTGCTGCCAGACCTCGGCGGCGAAAATACCCAAATGTCATTCGTACAAGTGAGACGCGTGGTTGTGCTCGTACTCGAATTTTGCAAAAAATTCGTATTACTATTTTTTGATTTTTGGGGTAAATCTTGAAAATTTCTCGAGAAATGGGGTAATTATTTTCCCCAATCCATACTTCGAGTTTGTACACACAATCGCCCCGTAGAAGTCGAAACGATCCGACGTTGCCAACTTTTTTTGAGGTTTTTCGTACCTCAAACCGAACGACCTCCGCTACAGCCACCATCTTGAATTTTTAAAAACCACTCCCATTTTGTCAAAAAACAGGATAATTGTAGGCGAAAAAAGAAAAAAACCCTATGCTCGACCACGCCGTTTCGGATCTGGCGCCGCGGTTCGGGGTCGAAAAATCAAAAATTTGAAACCACTACAGCTCGGCCGCCATCTTGTTTTTCCAATTTTTTCCCCTTTTTCTATTTATCGTTTACAAATTTCTTCAATAATTGCGAGTTGTAACGAAATCGGTTAGAAAACAAAAGAGTTGCAAGAATTACGTTGGCCGCCAGATTGTTTTTCCGAAATGTCATAATTTTTCCCTACTTGGATCCCGCACCCGAATACATCTCTCGTACATCATTGTATCGTTTTCTGTCTCTTTCTAGGAGAACAATGACGTCTTTTATAGTTCCTAATCGCCATATAATTTGGTATGAAAAAAAATATTCCGCCATCTTGGATTTTTTTTTATTTCGCTAAATAGACCTCCTCGTCCTGATCATCTTTTGCCAAGAAACCACTCTTCCATCTTTTATACTTTCGGAGATAGGTAAGTACACCAAATAAATTTGTATGGCAGCCATCTTAAATCCGCCATTTTGAATTTTTTTTCAGCTCTTTGTCTATTGGATTAAGTTTCGAAAGACATTTGTTCGAGCACCCCCGCCTATCTTCAATGCTTCGACCAATTCATTTCGGCAAATCAGCCGGCATCTTGATTTTCCGACATGTCATAATTTTTCCCTACTTCCATCCCGCACCTGAACATATCTCCTATACATGAACTACCTCGTTTCGGATCTGTGGCGCCGCGGGTCGGGATCGAAAAATCAAAAATTTGAAAACACTACAGCTCGGCCGCCATCTTGTTTTTCCAATTTTTTCCACTTTTTCTATTGATCGTTTACTAATTTATTCAATCGTTGCGAGTTTTACCGAAATCGGTTGGAAAACAAAAGAGTTGCAAGAATCACGTCAGCCGCCATCTTATTTATCCGAAATGTCATAATTTTTCCCTACTCGAACCCCGCACCCGAGCACATCTCCCATACAACATTGTATCGTTTTCTGTCTCTTTCTAGGAGAACAATGACGTCTTTTATAGTTTCTAATCGCCAT
The DNA here is from genome assembly GCA_917051295.2 of Erebia ligea. Taxonomy (NCBI): domain Eukaryota; kingdom Metazoa; phylum Arthropoda; class Insecta; order Lepidoptera; family Nymphalidae; genus Erebia; species Erebia ligea. Next base: position 2,277,577 of record OU785235.1, on the reverse strand, counting down.
ATAATATGGTATTAAAAAAAAAATATTCCGCCGTCTTGAAATTTTTTTCATTTCGCTAAATAGACCTCCTCGTTCTGATCATCTTTTGCCAAGAAATCACTCTTCCATCTTTTTTACTTTCTGAGATAGGTACACCAAATAAATTTGTATGGCAGCCATCTTAAATCCGCCATTTTGAATTTTTTTTCAGCCCATTGTCTAGTGGATGAAGTTTCGAATGACATTTGGTCTAGCACCCCCCCGCTTATCTTCAATGCTTCGATCGGTCTATTTCGGCAATTCGGCCGCCATCTTGATTTTCCGAAATGTCATAATTTTTCCCTACTCCTATCCCGCACCCGAACATATATCCTGTACATGAACTACTCCGTTTCGGATCTGTGGCGCCGCGGTTCGGGGTCGAAAAATCAAAAATTTGAAAACACTACAGCTCGACCGCCACCTTGTTTTTCCAATTTTTTCCACTTTTTCTATTGATCGTTTCCTAATTTCTTCAATAGTTGCGAGTTTTAACGAAATCGGTTGAAAAACAAAAGACATGCAAGAATCACGTCGGTCGCCATCTTGTTTTTCTGAAATGTCATAATTTCTCCCTACTCCCATCCCGCACCCGAACACATCTCCCGTACATCATTCTATCGTTTTCTATCTCTTTCTTGGAGAACAATAAATTACGTCAATGAGTCCTAATCGCCATATAATTTGGTATGAAAAAAAACATTCCGCCATCTTGAATTTTTTTTCATTTCGCTAAATAGACCTCCTCGTCCTGATCATCTCTTGCCAAGAAACCACTCTTCCATCTTTTATACTTTCTGAGATAGACACCAAATAAATTTGTATGGCGGCCATCTTAAATCCACCATTTTGAATTTTTTTTCAGCTCATTGTCTTTTGGATGAAGTTTCGAATGACATTTGGTCGAGCCCACCTATCTTCAATACCTCGGCCGTGCTCTTTACCCGTCTCCGAAATCCTCAATCATCAGCTGCCTCCATATTTTCCTTCAAGTTTGATTTTCTGACTTTTATACGAAGCCATCAATGAAAAAAAAATTTTTCATACAAAACTTTACAGGAGGAGTTTTTGGGGAAAATCTCGAAAACTACCCCAAATGTGGCAACACTGTTTAGATATCTCGATACTGCCGGTCGAGTTACACAATCGATCCATACATGTCAACTTTCCCAAATGTTGCCAACTGCCTCAAAAACGTGATCGAAATTTTGAAAAACACAAAAAGAATACAAAATGGCCGCCACCTCGTTTCACAGATACATTTTACATAGTTTGATAATTTTCCCGTAAACTACAGGATGTACCGCTCCTGATGACGTTTGAATCTTTCATCTTGCTTACACCCAGCCGAAATGATCGCCCCTGAAAAAAGACCATGTCGAAAATCACTTTTACTTTGATAAATTCCAGTGTTGCCAGACGTCGGCGACGAAAATACCCAAATGTCATTCGTACAAGTGGGACACGTGGTTGCTCGTACTCGAATTTTGCAAAAAGTCCGTATTTCGATTTTTTTATTTTTGGGGTAAATCTTGAAAATTTCCCGAAAAATGGGGTAATTTTTTTCCCCAATCCATACCTCGAGTCTGTACACACAATCGCACCGTACAAGTCGAAACGCTCCGACGTTGCCAACTGTGAGAAAATTGAATTTTAAAATTGCGTTTTTTCGTACCTCAAACAAAAAGGCCGCCGCGACAGCCGCCATCTTGAATTTTTAAAAACCACTCCCATTCTGTCAAAATACAGGATAATTGTAGTCGAAGAAACAAAAAATTATCATGCTCGACCACGCCGTTTCGGATCTGCGGCGCCGCGGTTCGGGGTCGAAAAATCAAAAATTTTAAAGCACTACAGCTCGGCCGCCATCTTGTTTTTCCAATTTTTTCCACTTTTTCTATTGATCGTTTCCTAATTTCTTCAATAATTGCGAGTTGTAACGAAATCGGTTGGAAAACAAAAGAGTTACAAGAAGCACGTCGGCCGCCATCTTGTTTTTCCGAAATGTCATAATTTTTCACCACTCGAATCCCGCACCCGAACACATCTCCCCTACATCATTATATCGTTTTCTGTCTCTTTCTAGGAGAACAATTATGTCAATGAGTGAGTCAGTCAGTCAGTGGTAATCGAGCTATATATAGTATAACTAGTGTTTCGCTCTGTGCGCGAGCTGCTAAAGCAGCTCGCGGGCCGTGTTAGTCTCAAATTTTAAAGGATGGGTGGTGGTGTTTCAGCTTTATGCAAAAAATATGGGATTTGAAAAGGAAAATTAAAAAAGGGAAGATCACAAACATAAGGTCTTTGAAAGGAGTCGCATGCATGAGCTACTTTATAATATTTTTTTAAAGATATACTATTTTTTAAAGAAACAGTAGGTATACATTATGTGAAATTAAACAAAAATTGTTATTTTTTTTAAATCAGCTACGTATTTAAATATTTATAATTTTAGCCAGGAGTAGAACATTAAAGATAATGTATATTGAAGATTATTAAATGGCAACAAAACGGTTATTTTTTAGTTCAAGCCTGTATTTAAATTTCTTGTAAATAATTTAAGCTACGTGAAAAATCATTCATTCATTGTTCATTGGAAATTATTTTATCTACTCCAGCATCGAAAAGTTCCAACGAAACCGGTCAATTTCAAAATGACGCTGATTTTATAAATTTTGGTAACAGTTTCCTGTTTTGTGATATTAGGGATCCTCAGATATCGAATTTGAACGAAATCGTTTTAAAAAATTTAAATTAATAACAAAGAATATCTAAATGGCGCTGATTTAAATTTTGGTAACAGTTTCCTGTATTGAAATCCAAGGGAGTCCTAACGATTTTGAACGAAATCGGATAATTTTAATAAATAATTTCAAAATGGCGCAGATTTTCTAAAATTTTTGTACCAGTTTATTGTTTTGTGATATGAGGGATCCTCAGATATTGATTTTGAAAAACTCGGGAAATTAACAAATAATTCCAAAATGGCGCTGATTTTTTATAATTTTAGTAACAGTTTCCTGTATTGAAATCCCAGGGAGCCCAAAATATCGATTTTGAACCAAATCGCTCAATTAACAAAGAGTTTTAAAATGGTGCTGATTTTGTACAACTTTGGTATCAGATTCAGTTTTGTAATCCCAGGGAACCCTAAATATCGATTTTGAACGAAATCAGTCAATTAACAAAGAATTTCAACATGGCGCTGATTTTTTAAAACTTTTGTATCAGTTTTGTGATCCCAGGGAGCCCTAAATATCGATTTTGATCGAAATCGGTCAATTAACAAAGAATTTCAAAATGGCGCTGATTTTTTAAAACTTTGTTAGTTTTCTGTTTTGTAATCCCAGGGAACCCTAAATATCGATTTTGAACGAAATCTGTCCATTAACAAAGAATTTCAAAATGGCGCTGATTTTTTAAAACTTTTGTATCAGTTTTGTGATCCCAGGGAGCCCTAAATATCGATTTTGATCGAAATCGGTCAATAAACAAAGAATTTCAAAATGGCGCTGATTTTTTAAAACATTGGTAGTTTTCTGTTTTGTAATCCCAGGGAACCCTAAATATCGATTTTGAACGAAATCGGTCCATTAACAAAGAATTTCAAAATGGCGCTGATTTTTTAAAATTTGGGCACCAGTTTCCTTTTCTGTAATCCCAGGGAGTCCTAAATATCGATTTTGAACGAAATCGGTTATTAACAAAGAATTTCAAAATAGCGCCGATTTTTTTTTAAACTTTGTTATCGGTTTCCTGTTTTGTAATCCCAGGGAGTCATATGTATCGATTTTGAACGAAATCGGTCAATTAACAAAGCATTTCAAAATGGCGCTGGTTTTTTAAAACTTTGGTATCAGTTTCCTGTTTTGTAATCCCAGGGAGCCCTAAATATCGATTTTGATCGAAATCGGTCAATTAACAAAGAATTTCAAAATGGCGCTGATTTTTTAAAACTTTGTTAGTTTTCTGTTTTGTAATCCCAGGGAACCCTAAATATCGATTTTGAACGAAATCGGTACATTAACAAAGAATTTCAAAATGGCGCTGATTTTTTAAAACTTTTGTATCAGTTTTGTGATCCCAGGGAGCCCTAAATATCGATTTTGATCGAAATCGGTCAATAAACAAAGAATTTCAAAATGGCGCTGATTTTTTTAAAACATTGGTAGTTTTCTGTTTTGTAATCCCAGGGAACCCTAAATATCGATATTGAACGAAATCGGTCCATTAACAAAGAATTTCAAAATGGCGCTGATTTTTTAAAATTTTGGTACCAGTTTCCTGTTCTGTAATCCCAGGGAGTCCTAAATATCGATTTTGAACGAAATCGGTTATTAACAAAGAATTTCAAAATGGCGCCGATTTTTTTTTAAACTTTGTTATCGGTTTCCTGTTTTGTAATCCCAGGGAGTCATATGTATCGATTTTGAACGAAATCGGTCAATTAACAAACATTTCAAAATGGCGCTGGTTTTTTAAAACTTTGGTATCAGTTTCCTGTTTTATAATCCCAGGGAGTCCTAAATATCAATTTTGAACAAAATCGGTCAACTAACAAAGAACTTCAAAATGGCGCTGATTTTTTAAAATTTTGGTACCAGTTTCCTGTTTTGTAATCCCAGGGAGCCCTAAGTATCGATTTTGAACGAAATCGGCCAATTGACAAAGAATTTCAAAATGGCGCTGATTTAAATTTTTGTAACAGTTTCCTGTATTGAAATCCCAGGGATCCTAAAATATCGATTTTGAACGAAATCGGTCAATTAACAAAGAATTTCAAAATGGCGCTGATTTTTTACAACTTTGGTATCAGTTTCTTGTTTTATAACCCCAGGGAGCCCTAAATATCGATTTTGATCGAAATCGGTAAATTAACAAAGAAGTTCAAAATGGTGCCGATTTTTTTTAAACTTTGGTATCAGTTTCCTGTTCTGTAATCCCAGGGAGTCCTAAATATCGATTTTGAACGAAATCGGTTATATTAAATAATTTCAAAATGGCGCTGACTTTTTTAAAATTTTGGTACCAGTTTCCTGTTTTGTAATCCCAGGGAGCCCTAAGTATCGATTTTGAATGAAATCGGTCAATTTACAAATAATTTCAAAATGGCGCTGATTTTTAAACTTTGGTATCAGTTTCCTGTTTTGTAACCCCAGGGAGCCCTAAATATCGTTTTTGAACGAAATCGGTCAATTAACAAAGAATTTCAAAATGGCGCTGATTTTTTACAACTTTGGTATCAGTATCCTATTTTGTAACCCCAGGGAGCCCTAAATATCGATTTTGAACGAAATCGGTCAATTAACAAAGAATTTCAAAATGGCGCTGATTTCTTTTACTTTGGTATCAGTTTTCTGTTTTGTAATCCCAGAGAGACCTAAATTATATCGAATATATTATATCGGATTCCTCCCCGTGGACTGTCGTACTAGACGGACGTGCTGTTTGATTTTTTTCCGAATTATTTTAATAAATCCTTCCTTAAATAAGTTCGATTGTACCAGGAGTGTAGTGCCGCTAAGAAGCTAAACGGAACGAGTTACCCGTGCATCTCGCAATTCTAACCAATCTTACTATCAACCTTAAGGAGGAAGGAAAGAGACAACTAGTGGTTTCACTAAACCGCACCGACTCCGCTTACGTAGTTGCTGCGACGTTGATGTGGATACCCCGTTTACTATACAAGGGTGCAACTTTTGAGCCGCACTTTAGCTAACTTCAATGCCTCGTACCCCACCTACTGGATTTTCTGGTCCCGAATTGGATGCAAAGAAGGAGCAAGAAATGGAGCACACATCCTACATGTCAACTCGGCAGAAGCGAAAACACGAAAGCATGATGAGTGAAAATATGGAAACCCTACACAGTGAAATAAAAACAATGCTGCAGCAATGGAAAGATGAACAAGACAGCAAATTAACACAGATACAAAATGATATGGATATAATAAAAAATCAAATGAGCGAAATTAGAAAAACAAATAAAGATATTGAAAAATCCCTGGATTATATGTCGACACAATATGATAACTTAAACTTAAAAGTAACTAGTCTTGAAAAAGTATGCAGTGAATATTCCTCAAAAATAAATATATTGGAGAATAAAATTGAAGAGATAACGAGACAAAGTTTTCAAACAAAGATAGAAATAAAAAATATTCCAGTGGAAGTTTCAGAGTCGGAGCAGGATTTACTGGGTAAAGTTCAAACGATATCATCAATATTAAAAACAGATGTGACCTCTCAAATTCGGAACGTTCAGCGTTTGCCAGTTAAATCACAAAATAATAAGCCTATAATGGTGGAATTTACAACTCCTCTAGCAAGAAATAAATTTCTTCATGCTGTAAAGAAATTTAACTCACAGACAAATGATAAAAAACTGTCCACAAGTCATCTTGGGCTATCCGGTCCGAATAAACCAATTTATGTTTCTGAGCTCCTAACGCCAAAGATGAAAAGGCTGTTTTACCTAACGCGTGAACTAAATAAGAATAAATTCTTTAAATTTTGCTGGACAGTTAATGGAAGAATTTACCTTAGGAAGGAAGAGGGCTCACAGCTAATTCAAGTTCGCAATGAGGAACAACTCCAGGAAATAAAGAACCAAAACTCATTGTGACTAGCTCGGATAATAAGTAATATAATACTATACTATTTTAGAAAATATTGTAACACACTCACACACACACATAACCTAATACACTTAATACTCTTTTACTACAAAAAAATCTCACTCACACGTCTTATTAATTTACAAAGTAACTTTAAAAACATAGTGGAAATGGTGCACACTAAATTCGCGAATGGTGAATTTATGACTTGTTTTATACGTGCAGTTTACGTAATGCTTGGGACTTGGAAGGTTGGTGCGGAAACGGTAGTCGCAGGGAAGACTAATTCTTATTGTATTGCCATAGGGCTATATATTGCTTGCCGCAGGAATTTGGTAATTGTAAATTTTTCAATAGATACCCTCATTATAAAATATAATAATAGGTGATTATATAAGTGAATTATTGAGTGATATTGATGAAGTTTCGGCCCAATATCACGTATGTTCTCCTGAAGATTGTCCATCTTTACTGCTAACCAAGGCAGGTAACCTTAAAGTTTTCGTACAAAATATCCGCAGTATTAACAAAAATATAGCAAACTTAAGCATACTTTTATGCCGAATAAAAGTAGAACCAGACATTATAATCTTGACTGAATGCTGGCTTTCTACCGTTGTGTCCCCGCCCAAAATCGATGATTATACTAGTTTTTACACATTAAGAAATATGAACCAAAATGATGGTGTGGTTGTTTATGTTAGGTGCAACATATTACAATGTTCAGTATTTGAACCGATATTAACGGATGCCAATTGCCTCGTGATAAAAATTCGATCTGACACCGCAATAATTTCTATATACAGACCTCCATTCAATAAAAACGCGGACAACTTTTTGAGTAGTCTGGACTCGTTAATGTCAACATTAAGCCATATTTCTAACATTACGATTGTTGGAGATATAAATATAAATATTGCTGATAATAGTTCGGACGTGAACTCTAATAATTACTTAAATTTACTTGCCTTGCACGGACTTCTTCCAGCTTTCACGTACCCAACTAGGAATGAATCGTGTTTGGACCATGTTTTCTTAAAAACCAACGCGAATGCTACTACTCTTATTATTCAAAATTCAATTACAGACCATGATTCAGTTCTGCTTTCATTAGACTCAAATCCGAAACCCGAAATTAAGCAACAACTTATCCGAAAATTAAATTATGATAGCATATCCCGTGACATATCATCAATAGATTTTTCACCTATTTACCAAATGAGAGACTGTAATATAGCAGCAGAATTTTTAGTAAATACAATTAGCAAAGTGATAGATCAAAACTCCTATGTTAAGACTATTTCCAAACGAAAAGCTATGCTAAAACCTTGGATGACTAATGGTTTGTTACGTTGCATACGAAATAGGGATAAAATGAACAGAAAACTTAAGAAAGACCCTGAAAATGAAATTTTAAAATTAAGTTATAAAAGGTACAGGAATTTTTGCAACACACTAATTAAAAAAGTTAAAAGAGAATATGAAAAATCTGAATTTATAAAAACAGGATTGAATACCAAAAAAATTTGGCACTTTGTGAATAATATAACACAATACAAACCCAAGCATTCAACTTCAACTGATCTATTAAAATTATCTGCTTCTGAAGCTGAGTCAGTTAATAGGATTAATGACCATTTCGCTACTATTGGAAAATCGCTGGCCAATAAAAATGCACAGAGTATACCTAAAAGTCCTCCATTCGACTATAGTTTGCCGTCATGTATTAATTCCTTTGCTCTTTTGGATACCGACCAAACTGAAGTTGGAAACCAGATTGACCGACTAAAAACTGACAGTGCAGTTGGCTGGGACAATATTCCAGCCAATCTAGTTAAAATGAATAAACATATTTTAATTTCCCCGATAACATACATCTGCAATCTAAGTTTAAATAGTGGTAGGTTTCCAAACATATTTAAAAAGGCAATCGTAATACCTGTTCATAAAAATGGAGACAAACTTGACTTAAACAATTATCGCCCAATATCAATCCTACCTACAATGTCAAAAATTTTGGAACGAATAATAAACAATAAACTGGTCAAGTATTTGGAATCAAGAAAACTTCTATCTAGCAATCAATTTGGTTTCCGCCAGGGAAGGTCAACATCAGATGCAGTCGGTGAACTAACTGACTATATAGTCAATGCTTTGGATAAAAAGAATAAGGTTATAGCCATCTTCCTAGACTTAGCTAAGGCATTTGACACGGTTTCTGGAGACATACTTCTGCTTAAATTAGAAAGACTCGGCATCCGTGGAAATCAACTGGAACTTTTCCGTGACTATCTGACTAATAGGAAACAGTGTGTTAAAATAGGTAATATAATGAGTAACGATACAAATATTGATTTCGGAGTCCCCCAGGGTAGCATTCTTGGCCCGACACTGTTTTTGACGTTTATTAACGACTTATGCAGTCTGGAATTAGAGAACGGGAAACTAATCACTTTTGCTGATGATACAGTCATTGTTTTCAAAGCGAACAGCTGGAACAAGGTATTTGAAGCCGCTCAAACTGGTATAAATAGAGTTAATCAATGGCTGTTCGCAAATACATTGACATTAAACTCAGTGAAAACAAAATACATCACCTTTTCAATACGAAACGACTCAAAAATTGAAACTGATCGATTTCAAGTAATTGCCCACACAGCCCCGTGTCTAATTTCTGACAGCAATCAGTGTTGTTGTACCCCTTTAGAGAGAGTTCAAACAATAAAGTATTTAGGAATAATTATAGATGAGAAACTATCATTTAAACCACATATAAATGCTATCACAAAACGTGTTCGTAAACTGTCAGCCATTTTTAAAAATATCAGACACATAGTAGATTCGAAAACGCTTAAAAATGTTTATAGTGCCCTCTGTGAATCTATTATATCATACTGTATTACGGCATGGGGAGGAGCATGTGCTTCACACATGCTTCCACTGGAACGAGCACAGCGACTGGTACTAAAAGTTGCTACCTGCAGGCCTTTTGACCATCCAACTCGCGACCTATATCAAAAATGTCAGGTTTTGACGGTTAGGCAGTTGTTTATCTACAAAACTATAATGCTACAACATGCTAAAAATAAATTTAAGGATAACTATCTCCAAAAGCGAAGACAAGATAAAATCTGTGGTGTTACAAGCCTGAGAACCCGTTTTGCACAGAAACATCAATGTTTCCTGGGACAGTATCTTTATGATATAGCTAGCAAGGAAATTAAAATTCATTCTTTATCAAATTATAATTGTAAATCTAAGATAAAGACTTGGCTTCAGACTCTTGACTATGAAACTACTGAAAAATTACTTAAAATTTTAAAATAAATTTCATAAATAATGAATTATTCCATCAAAAATAATTCATAAATTTCTGTAATTGTGCCCTTAATTTATCTACTTACAAGCACGCACTTTTCATAAAGCACACACAAACACAAACATACACACACACACACACACCACAATATACACACAACACACACACACACACACACACACACACACACACACACACACACACACACAAACTAAAATACCTTCATAAATATTACAATGTAACATAATTTATGTAAGAAAATAATAGAACTTTAAATTAATAATTATACTTATTTCTAAATTCTAATGTTCAATATACCTACTATGAAAACTAAATATCTAAGCTACCTAAATGTTATCAAAATGTAGGCATTTACTCACAAACTTGAATTTCAAACTTCCTCCAATGTAATTATAGTGTAAAAAATTTAATTGCTAAAAATATAAGAATAAAAATGTAGGTAGTAAAAATAGAAATGAATCTTCAGCCACGCAGAGAACTGATCCGGCAGCTTTAATACAGAATCGCAAGATTCTAGCTAAGCTGTTGGCTCAATCCATTTTTATACGAGTTATACCTAGGTACCTACTATAACTGAGGACTACACAAGGAGAATTGTACAATGCTGTTTTTGGAAATTTTTGTAATTTTGTATTTAAAATTGGTAATTGTAAAAATCTTTTTTGGAATAAATGAATTTTATTATTATTATTATTATTTATAATATGAAAGAAATCGGTACATTATCAAAGAATTTCAAAATGGCGCTGGTTCACTTTTTCATTAAAATCAACAGATCTTATAATGTAACGGAAAATCGACGACATTAAAATTGCAGGATGTGTGCTATTTGGGGTGTACGTACGGGTTTGTTGGTAGGTGGGTATGTCGGTTGGCGGGTATGTCGGTAGGCGGGTATGATGGTAGGCGGGTATGTTGGTAGGCGGGTAAGCAGGTAGGCGGGTATGCAGGTAGGCTGGTATTCAGGTAGGCGGGTATGTTGGTAGTTTTATATTTTTTTTTTTTCATGCCTTTGGTCGAACTCTTTCTTCAATACCCTGGCCGTGCTCTTCACCCGTCTCCGAAATCCTCAATCATCAACTCGCTTCACATTTTTGCTCCCAAAGATTCGTTAGAATGAGAGTCCTATAATTAAAACAAAGCTTGAAAAGGAACTACAAGTACCCAGTCTTATAAATCCTAATCGCCATATAATTTGGTATGAAAAAAAAAAATTCCGCCATCTTAAAAAATTTTTATTTCGCTAAATAGACCTCCTCGTCCTGATCATCTCTTGCCAAGAAACCACACTTCCATCTCTTATACTCTCCGAGATAGACACTGACGAAATTTTTTGGCGGCCATCTTGAATCCACCTTTTTGGAGTTTTTTTAAACTCACCGCCAAATGGATGAGGATTCGAGTGACATTTGTTCGAGCACCTATCTTCAATACCTTGGCCGTGCTCTTTACCCGTCCTCGAAATCCTCAATCATCAGGTGTCTCCATATTTTTCTTCAAGTTTAATTTTCTGACTTGTATATGAAGCCATCAGTGAAAAAAAAAAAATTCTTACAAAATTTTACAGGAGGAAATTTTTGGGGAAATTCTTGAAAACTACCCCAAATGTGGCAACACTGTTTAGATATCTCGATACTGCCGGTCGAGTTACACAATCGATCCATACATGTCAACTTTCCCAAATGTTGCCAACTGCCTCAAAAACGTGATCGAAATTTTCAAACACACAAAAAGAATACAAAATGGCCGCCACCTCGTTTCACAAAAACATTTTACATAGTTTTATAATTTTCCCGTAAACTACAGGATATACCGCTCCTGATGACGTTTCAAATTTTCATCTCGCTCGCACCCAGCCGAAATGATCGCCCCTGAAAAAAGACCATGTCGAAAATCACTTTTACTTTGATAAATTCCAGTGTTGCCAGACCTGGGTGACGTAATTACCCAAATGTAATTCATACAAGTGAGACACGTGGTTGCTCGTACTCGAATCTTGCAAAAAGTCCGTATTTAGATTTTTTATTTTTGGGGTAAATCTTGAAATTTTCCCGAGAAATGGGGTAAATTTTTTTCCCCAATCCATACCTCGAGACCGTACACACAATCGCCCCGTAGAAGTCAAAACGCTCCGACGTTGCCAACTGTGAGAAATTGGAATTTTAAAATTGCGATTTTTCGTACCTCAAACCGAACGGCCGCCGCGACAGCCGCCATCTTGAATTTTTAAAAACCACTCCCATTCTGTCAAAATACAGGATAATTGTAGGCGAAAAAAAGAAAAAATCATGCTCGACTACGCCGTTTCAGATCTGTGGCTCCGCGGTTCGGGGTCGAAACATCAAAAATTTGAAAACACTACAGCTCGGCCGCCATCTTGTTTTTCCAATTTTTCCACTTTTTCTATTGATCGTTTCCTAATTTCTTCAATCGTTGCGAGTTTTAACGAAATCGGTTGGAAAACAAAAGAGTTGCAAGAATCATGTCGACCGCCATCTTGTTTTTCCGAAATGTCATAATTTCTCCCTACTCCCATCCCGCACCCGAACACATCTCCTGTACATCATAGTATCGTTTTCTGTCTCTTTCTAGGAGAACAATAAATTATGTCAATGAGTCCTAATCGCCATATAATTTGGTATGAAAAAAAAATTCCGCCATCTTGAAATTTTTTTCACTTCGCTGAATAGACCTACTCGTCCTGATCATCTTTTGCCAAGAACCCACTCTTTTATCTTTTATACTTTCTGAGATGGACACCAAATAAATTTGTATGGCGGCCATCTTAAATCCGCCATTTTGAATTTTTTTTCAGCTCATTGTCTTTTGGATAAAGTTTCGAATGACACTTGGTCGAGCACCCCCCACCTATCTTCAATACCTCGGCCGTGCTCTTTACCAGTCTCCGAAATCCTCAATCATCAGCTGTCTCCATATTTTTTTCAAGTTTAATTTTGTGACGTGTATACGAAGCCATCAGTGAAAAAAAAATTTTTCATACAAAATTTTACAGGAGGACATTTTTGGGAAAATCTCGAAAACTACCCCAAATGTGGCAACACTGTTTAGATATCTCGATACCGCTGGTCGAGTTACACAATCGATTTATACATGTCAACTTTCCCAAATGTTGCCAACTGCCTCAAAAACGTGTTCGAAATTTTCAAAAACACAAAAAGAATACAAAATGGCCGCCACCTCGTTGCACAGAAACCTTTTACATAGTTTTATAATTTTCCCGTAAACTACAGGATATACCGCTCCTGATGACGTTTAAATTTTTCATCTCGCTCGCACCCAGCTGAAATGATCGCCCCTGAAAAAAGACCATGTCGAAAATCACTTTTACTTTGATAAATTCCAGTGTTGGCAGACCTCGGCGACGAAAATACCCAAATGTCATTCGCACAAGTGAGACACGTGGTTGCTCGTACTCAAACTTTGCAAAAAGTCCGTATTTCGATTTTTTTATTTTTGGGGTAAATCTTGAAAATTTCCCGAGAAATGGGGTAATTTTTTTTGCCCAATCCATACCTCGAGTTTGTACACACAATCGCCCCCTAGAGGTCGAAACGCTCCGACGTTGCCAACTGTGAGAAATTTGAATTTTAAAATTGCGTTTTTTCGTACCTCAAACAAAAAGGCCGCCGCGACAGCCGCCATCTTGAATTTTTAAAAACCACTCCCATTTTATCAAAATACAGGATAATTGTAGTCGAAAAAAGAAAAAAATATCATGCTCGCCCACGCCGTTTCGGATCTGCGGCGCCACGGTTCAGGGTCGAAAAATCAAAAATTTTAAAGCACTACAGCTCGGCCGCCATCTTGTTTTTCCATTTTTTTCCACTTTTTCTATTGATCGTTTCCTAATTTCTTCAATAATTGCGAGTTGTAACGAAATCGGTTGGAAAACAAAAGAGTTACAAGAATTACGTCGGCCGCCATCTTGTTTTTCCGAAATGTCATAATTTTTCCCCACTCGAATCCCGCACCCGAATACATCTCCCCTACATCATTATATCGTTTTCTGTCTCTTTCTAGGAGAACAATTATGTCAATGAGTGAGTGAGTGAGTGGTAATCGAGCTATATATAGTATAATAACTAGTGTTTCGCTCTGTGCGCGAGCTGCTAAAGCAGCTCGCGGGATGTGTAGTACAGACTTGACTTTATTGTATTAAACTGAATTTATTTATCTAGTTAGATACATCATTCACCTTTATGTAGTGTTCTGCCGGGGCGTCAGGTGTATTTTGAACATCGACTGTATGGTCGATGATTTTGAATTATTGTGAAAGCAAAATAAATAAATTGAATTGAATTGATACTTAATTTATTTAATACTTTACTAAGTGGATAAAATGTAGTATTATATTATAATATAGGTATGTATGTAGTTAGATTGGGTAGGTATATTATGTACATTATAAATAAAAAAAGTTAAAGTTTAATATTGGAAGTTTTGTGGCCCTAAGAGGGTCGTGTTACTGAGTTCGAGAACTTCAGTAGTTAGATACAATCTCAAGCCAGCTATAGATTGCTGCATCGACGTGTTTGGTGTAGTTGCTCTTCCTCAGTAGCACAACGATAGATTCCAGCATCGACGCGTTCGGTGTAGTTGCTCTTCCTCAGTAGCCTGTGTATATGACTGACTGGGAACTTTTGCCAATCTGTAGGTAATAGAATAAACAATAATTAAAATAAAATTGCAACCTTTTTAGAGTAAATTTAATTATACAGAATTATAGACATAATATGACATATAAAATAGGTACATTTGACTGTCACCATTATTAAAATATAATGTGTTAATGATAAATAGAAATAGACACATTGAATATTATTGTACTTACACATGAAAAAAGAAAGCAATGTTTTTTATCAACAATTGTGTCATATATTTCTACACTATAATAGCATAAAAAGTCATGTAGGTACCTACATGGTACCTACACATATTGTTATTGCCGGGAGACAGCATTAAAACCAGGAGCCGTAGCCGGATAGATGAAACCAGTAAGTAGTGCAAGTATGCATTTCTCATTGAGTTTTACATATTGGTACCGTTTGCCGTGGACCTCTTGGGCCATGGAGTCCTATTTCCAAAATATTCTTATGGGAAATTTCTTTTAGTCTAACATCTTCAACTGGTGACGGATGGGTTGTTTCATTTTTCGTGCAAAGCATAAGCTTGGCTATCCAACGCGAATATGTAGCCAGCACTTTGAGTAGGTACGTTGTATTTATTGCCGAATAAAATCATAAAAATGTGAAAAATAAAATAATTAACTTTTATGGGTGTTGTAAACGTAATATTTATAAAAAATAAACGCCGTCCAATTAATTAATTAATTAATGGGCATAGTGCCCAAAACACTGGCGCTATTACCATGTTGAATGGCCAGGCCGTATGGGCTAAATAAACGCTAGCTTGTCAAATAAATCTTGTCAATAAATTTGTGACGACCTCCGTGGCGCAGTGTGTAGCGCTGTTGTCTTAACGTGCGGAGGTCCCGGGTTCGATCTCCGGTAGGGTCAATTTGGGAATTTATAATTTCTGAATTTTCCCTGGTCTAGCTTGGTGGGAGGCTTCGGCCGTGGCTAGTTACCACCCTACCGGCAAAGACGTGCCGCCAAGCGATTTAGCGTTCCGGTACGATGCCGTGTAGAAACCGATTAGGGGTATGGGTTTAATATAACTGCCATGCCCCTAACAGGTTAGCCCGCTACCATCTTGGACTGCATCATCACTTACCATCAGGTGAGATCGCAGTCAAGGGCTAACTTGTAGTGGATAAAAAAATTAATAAATTGTGTTGTAAATATAGGTAAAGTTTACAATTCTGTCAACTTGTATCTAATAAAAAAAATACCTCTGGATTGATACTGAGATTAAATGTCATTTCTGTTTTTCTAAGGAAGGTGTATTGGATTTATACTTTCAATACCTAAGGTACATAATATATTGCAAATGTTATGAATACTCATCAATTTTACGTGACGTTAGTGGTGCATCCTGGGCTATGTGCGACTGTCTGTGAGGAAATTAGTCGGTAACGTAGACTGACCAATCTGCAGTGGAAACTATGATCGTCTTATTGTTGAGTCTGATAAAACAAACAAGTAAATATTTATGCGTGTTTGCGTTAGTAATAAAATTATAATATAACTCATCTTTGTATTTATTTTTAAGAATTAGTTTCTGTTTTGTGAATACATTCAAGAGCATATCAAGTACATATTATTAAATTTGCAGTATGATTGCTCTTTTAATAGTTTTTTTTCATATAAATGAAATAAACAAAAGGATGTTTATTAAATGGATTTTTAAATGGAATAAATGTTTTGTTATTCGTTCCATGCAACTTATGAAGACGTTCATTTAGACATTAACTTTGATTAAATACAAAGATGAGTTATTTTTCATAATATTGTTGCCAGGGCCTCGTTAGTAAGGTCGTATACACGTAGAAAGTTGGCAACCACGCAGCTAGTCAGCGCTGATCCACGCAGATTGTCAGTTGCGAGTTTCTATACTTTGTGACAAACCAGCGTATTTATGCTCCTTTGCGCCGAATGCGAATGACAAGTTTCAACCTGCGTCGATCAGCGCTGGTTACCGGCGATGGTAGCCAGCTTTCTACATGTTTACGCCCTAACAGCAGGGAGCACCGCGGGCAGGTGAGGTTGGCAAATGACGATCGGAGTAATCAACAATAATTAATGGATCGGTAGTTGATACTGATTAATCCGAGCGACTATTACTCCCCATCTAACTACATCTAAACTATGCAAGCGAAATGCCAAAATAACTAATAAAAGCATTACTTAAATACGGTCAACATTACTAAAGTGTACCTATGATAAGGATGTGGAGTGTTTATGAGATAGTAAAAAAAAATGTCAGTTTGTCAGTTAGTTGAATTGTCTATAGGTACCTACCTACAAAATATTACTAAGTAAATTAACAAATTCTATTTACAGCCTACAATAATAATAATTACAGGTTAAATATAACATTATATTTATAATTTATAAAAATAATTACAGTTTAAATATAATCTAATATATAAAAAATAAAATTCTCGTGTCACAACTCATGGTGTTTGTCACCAAACTTCTCTGAAACGGCTTTTTATGAAATTTTTTGTGTATATTCGGTAAGTTTAACAGGTCGTAAAATATAAAGAGTTAAAGTCGCGGGCATCAGCTAGTGTATATAATTAATAAAAATGATTACACGTTAAATAAAACATACATATTACATAGTATACATATAAAACAGTAAAAAGTCTGCATGTGAGTTAAAAGTCACTATTTATAAAAAAAAAGCAAAGATAAATGTTATTAATAATTTTCAAAAATAATTATAAATAAATTATGAAGCATACATACAAAACAATAAAATGTCTGTCTGTTTTAAATTATAAGAATAAGATAAATAAGAACAATAAAATAAAATTACAAATAAAATCCTAAACACACAAAATAGTCAGTCCATCTGTTATTATAAGTCACTAATATGTTTTGAACTACTTAAATACAACTACATGTCCTCTAGTGTAAGTGATTGATGTATGAAAGGAAAAAAAATATTTGAATATGCATCAATTGCTTGGTAAAATACTTTGATCTGTGTATATGTAGTGTATGTAAATGGTGAAGGTATAGTGAAGGCATTTTACTCAGATTTATTGTAGCGTTTATTGAATATTGAATAAAAATATTCGTCAATCATGCGTTAATCAATAATAATAACAATTGCAAAGCAATTGAATTGTAAACTCATTTGAGTCGAAAAGATGAGGAGACTGGTTGTAGAGACGCATCTGAGAGGCGATGGAAGACTGTAGACGAGAGAATCTCCAGTGAAAAAGCGTAATCAGTACCTCTTAGGACGTAACAGACCGGGAAATTTGAGGAAGATGAGTTGAAATCAGGGATGTAACGGAGGTAAAGGAGACGGTCCAGATTTGTATGGAGCGTCGGTCCGGTCCTTTTACAAGTAGAGAAATGAAAGAAAAAAATATACTAAACCAGTTTTGATCGTTCAAATCTACGAATTCATCGTAATTTCAGTGGTGTATTTATTTATCTTTTCACGATCTTTTCTAAACAGGAGCGGGTAACAATGGCGGATTCATATTTTTTGACGTTTTCTGTCAAATGTCAACACAACACCGGAAAAACCGTAGGGAAAAACACGTTATTTTGACAGTGACTGTCAGAAATGACATTTGATACATTTCGCGCCTACTGCCATCTCTATGGCTAAAGGTTGCCATCTTGGAAACGTATCGAAAACTTAAAATACATTTTATTTTATTTCTCCTTATTCACTTTAATATTCTAAATTATTATATTTTTAATACAATCGATGTATTTTCCTCTATTCATGGTAGAGTGCACAAAGAGTGCACCGAAGGTGAACCTTCTCCTTTATCGGAACCGAAGTCGGAATCGGAGTTTTTAAAGGACATGTCCCAGTTCAGTATGGAGGGTGGTTTTTTATTCTGAGTGTCAATGAACCAGAACCAAACTGCCATCACGTGAAAGAGCAAAAAATATAACATTAAACGCCATTTAAATAATAATTTTAGAAAACCCCGTTTTTTTAAAAATTAATTATGAAAAATATCGTTTGTAGAAAATATTTTTCGATGGATGGCAACACTAAAACTTGGTAATGCGCATTAATTGTGATTATTAATATTCCATTTCGATAAACTACCCATTTTCCACTACATAGGTAGTACATAAAACATTATAAGATTAATAAATAATAATTGAGTATTTAAGTCATTCGTATAGACAACAATAAATCACCACTAAATTAAGATAAACAAAACTGACAGTGACATTTGACAATCACCCGACACCCAATGACATACATGACAAAAAAAATCAAGTTTTTTTTTTACTGTTGATAAGATTCAGACAAAGATCTAAAAAAGCCACAAAATAATAATATATTTTTCTCCAAATTGGGGTCCTTTAAAAATGTGTAAATAATTCTAAAAGCCATATTTTAGGATCTCTATTCACGTGTATTAAAATCATCTTGGTTCATGTTCAAGGCCCAATCTTGGACAAGTCCTTTGATTTATCGGAATCGGAACCGGAATCGGAACCGGAATCAGAACCGGAATCGGAACCAGGGGGTCTACTCTCTTTTTCTCAAACGAAACTTCGCAAACAAACGAACGAAATTTCGTTAACTCCTCTCTTACATAATATTATCTCCATGCTCCTCTCTATTTCGTTCTCGTACACGCAGGCGAAGTACGGATCCATAGAAAATTTTCGTGACCGATTAGATTGAACGATTTTGTGTGGGTCTAATAACCGACTAATTACGTTCGTTTGCGAAGTTTCGTTTGAGAGAAAGAGAGTAGACTCCCTGAGTCGGAGGCAGAGTCGGAGTCAGAGGCAGAGTCAGAAGTGGTCACAAGAGAGATATTTTTCATTTAAGAACAAATAAAAACATCATTCAGTCAATCTTTTTTCATTTTAAAATAACCTTTTTTCATTTAAATTTACTTATCAAGTATTAACACAGACCATGAAAAAAACAACAACATGTTTCTAATTAAACAACAAATTAAATCTAATGAATTGAATACCAAAGTATGATATTATATTTAATAAACAAAAGTTTTGAAACAAATTAAATCAAATGCATTGACTTCAAAAGTAGTGTATTAAACTTCACAAACAAAAGCTTCAAAGCTTTGTCTCCATTCAATATATTTCTTAATGAGTCGTACATTAGGCCAGCGCCACTAAAAAGTTGTTCGCTTGCAGAGCCTGGTGGACACGACAAATATTGGCGGGCAAGGGGATGGAATTTTGTATTTCCATTTACTTTCCACCACAATTGGGGATCGTTACTAATATTAACGCGACGGGTATGAAGCATGAACCAGTTCGTAACGGACGACGCAGGCCGCCATCGCTATTTGCTATGTTTCGACCTCCGATTAAAAAGTTTCGGAACCGAAATCTGAACCGAAAGTGTAATAATAATCGGAAGTTCCGACTTAACGGAATCGGAATCGAAGCTCCGTAACATCCCTGGTTGAAATGATGGAGAGCTTACCGTTGTTGAACTCGGGACTTGCACAACGTCGATGTGATTTCGTATTTATAAGCATTTACTTACCACGATTTTTATCTACGAACTTACTCGGGTTCAGTCTTTTTATAACGTAACGGAGCGCAACGATTTTCCATTTTTACAATACTAATGACCAGATCGAGGTAGACAATGTTACATACCAAATGCCAATGTCAATGTCAAATACCAATGTTTCATAGAGAATCTTACATAATATCAAATTTCAGTTTGTATAACTTTATTTAAGTCTAGATATTCTTATCCATAAAGATACATCTCGTATAGTTTCAATTAAGAAAATAGTAAAGCACAGAAGTCAAACAAGAATTTACTTGCCAGGCTTTATTTACGTCCAAAGAACATCCATAAAAGGTAAATAGGACAGCACATCTGATATACTTTCTTTATAGAAAATAGTAGAGCACTGATATAAAACAAAAACGTAACTCATATTGCATAGCTTAATTTAAAGTCATGGAAGCAGTATAAAAGTTTTAAAAAACAGTACGAAGAAGAAGTAAGTGAAATTTGATATATAGGATAATATTAAAAATATGGAAGAAAAACACTTTGAAATGGTAGAGCACTGAATTCAAACAAGAATTTTCTTGTTAGGTTTTATTTACGTCTAAAGAACATCCATAAAAGGTAAATAGGACAGCACATCTGACATACTTTCAATGAAGAAAATAGAAGAGCACTGATATAAAACCAAAATGCAACTCATATTGCATATCATACATTCTGTCAAAATAGGTACCAGGAATTCATCTTTTGTTTCTAATTCCAAATTCAATTCAAAAATTATTTTTTGTCGCTAAGTTGACACAACTGTCGTCTATATTGTCGCGAAGTTTGAACGTCAATTGTTATTTACTTTGTTTACAGTGCGCTATTTTGTCAGTTCTTCTCAATAGTGTTTTGCGATTTTTACAATGAATGAAAATATCGAACAAAGAGTTTGTCTCAAATTTTGCATCGCAAATGGAATTTCGTATCCAGAGTCGCTGAAAATGTTGCAGAAAGCTTACGGGGAATCGACTTTATCAAAAACACGTGCATACAAGTGGTACCATGCATTCAAAAGTGGTCGCGATGTGGTGGAAGATTTGCCTCGCTCTGGTCGGCCATCAACGTCTTCAACTAAAAGGCACAAGGCCATCATTGTGAATGAATTTTTGACCAAAAACTTAACAAATACCATCGAACAACTACCGTATTCACCGGATATGGCTCCGGCCGACTTTTTTCTCTTTCCAAAACTCAAATTACCACTTCGTGGCACCCGTTTTCGATCGATAGAAGACATATAAAAGAGAATTCGCGGCAAGAACTGAAGTCGATTCCGAAAAATGCCTGTAAAAAATGCTTTGAAAATTGGATTATTCGTTGGCGTAAGTGTATTATTTCCGAAGGTGCCTACTTTGAAGGAGATACAATAAATTTGGAATAATAATTAACATTTTGTATATTATAGACCTTTTCCCGGTACTTTCTTGACAGAGTAGTAAGTCATGGAATCAGTATAAAAGTTTAAAAAAACTGTACGAAGTAGAAGTAAGTGAAATTTGATATATAGGATTATAGTGTTTTGTGGGTGTGAGGTTACCTTTGAATGTCCTCTGGGAAAGTTAGGTGAATCCAAGTAAAACACTCACACTTTCAAAACTAATAACTATATTGTCAGTATTAACAACTTATACTGTAATTATCAATTATTACAACAGATTCGCTATCACGTTTTATAATAAAGTTAGAAAGTAATTAGCGGAGTACAGCTCATACGTAACGTCAACAATATGTCGGACCATACTTTGAAGCTAGCTATTTTGGAAAATTAACTTGACGGCCAGAGCGAGTTTAATAACCTTTAAGGTTACATTTTTCTGGCTCATCATCAGTTTCACTTGGAGTGCAGTCTAGTGTATTGGTTAATAAATAGGCAGGTTTCAGCCTGTCTACGCAAACCCTGATTTCCTTGCCATTAACCAATAAATTGAAAACTTTCTCGTTGCGAGATAGTACTTTGTACGGATCTGTGTAGGCAGGTTGTAATGAACCACGTGATGCGTCTTCTCTTATGAAAACGTGATCCGTGATTGCTAGGTATTTGAAGACGAAAACTTTCTCAGCAAACGACCGTAGACGGGCCGTAAATTCGGTTACGTCATTTGTACCGTCTTCAGAGGGGTGGAAAAATTCACCCGGCAGCCTCAAAGGTTCGCCGTATAACAGCTCGGCCGAGGACGCTTGCAGATCTCTCTTAAAGGCACTTCTTATGCCAAGAAGTACCCAAGGAAGAGACTCAGTCCACTTGTCATTAGCGTGACAGACAATAGACGCTTTGAGTCGTCTGTAGAAGCGTTCGACCAAGCCGTTACAAGCCAGGTGGTACGCCGTTGTCCTTTTGTGCTCAAATCCAGCTATCCTAGACAGATAGCTGAACAGAGCGGACTCAAATAGACGGCCCCGGTCTGTGATTACTGTGATTATGGTCTCTGGGCTGCCGTAGCGCGCTGTCCATCTTGACAGCAATGCCTTTGCTACTATTTCGACTGTAATGTCGTTATTGGTATGAGTTTCGCCCATCTGGTGAAACGGTCTACGGCTGTCAAACTAAAACGGTAACCTTCTGAAGACGGTAACGGCCCTACGATATCTATGTGGATATTTTTAAATTAAAAACCAATAAACTGGAAATTTTCTCGTTGCTAGATAGTACTTTGTACGGACCTGTGAAGGCAGGTTGTAATGAACCACGTGATGCGTCTTCTCTTATGAAAACGTGATCCGTGGTTGTTAGGTCTTTGAAGACGAAAACTTTAGTCCTGCCGTGGTGTAATGCTGGCACAGGCCGTAACTTCTGAGCAAACGACCGTGGACGGGCCGTAAAATCGGTTACGTTTGTTGTACCGTCTTCAGAGGGGTGAAAAAATTCACCCGGCAGCCACAAAGGTTCGCCGTACAACAGCTCGGCTGAGGACGCTTGCAGATCTCCCTTAAAGGCACTTCTTATTCCAAGAAGTACCCAAGGAAGAGACTCTATCCACTTGTCATTACCGTAACAGACAATGGACGCTTTGAGTCGTCTGTGGAAGCGTTCGACCAAGCCGTTACAAGCCAGGTGGTACGCCGTTGTCCTTTTGTGCTCAAATCCAGCTATCCTAGACAGATAGCTGAACAGAGCGGACTCAAATAGACGGCCCCGGTCTGTGATTACTGTGATTATGGTCTCTGGGCTGCCGTAGCGCGCTATCCATCTTGATAGCAATGCCTTTGCTACTATTTCGACTGTAATGTCCGTTATTGGTATGAGTTCCGCCCATCTGGTGAAACGGTCTACGGCTGTCGAACATAAACGGTAACCTTCTGAAGACGGTAACGGCCCCACGATATCTATGTGGATATTTTTAAATTGAAAACCAATAAATTGTAAACTTTCTCGTTGCGAGATAGTACTTTATACGGACCTGTGTAGGCAGGTTGTAATGAACCACGTGATGCGTCTTCTCTTATGAAAACGTGATCCGTGGTTGCTAGGTCTTTGAAGACGAAAACTTTATTCCTGCCGTGGCGTGAAGCTGGCACAGGCCGAACTTCTCAGCAAATGACCGTAGACTGGCCGTTAATTCGGTTATGTCTGTTGTACCGTCTTCAGAGGGGTGGAAAAATTCACCCGGCAGCCTCAAAGGTTCACCGTATAACAGCTCGGCCGAGAACGCTTGCAGATCTTCCTTAAAGGCACTTCTTATTCCAAGAAGTACCCAAGAAAGAGACTCAGTCCACTTGTCATTAACGTGACAGACAATGGACGCTTTGAGTCGTCTGTGGAAGCGTTCGACCAAGCCGTTACAAGCCAGGTGGTACGCCGTTGTCCTTTTGTGCTCAAATCCAGCTATCCTAGACAGATAGCTGAACAGAGCGGACTCAAATAGACGGCCCCGGTCTGTGATTACTGTGATTATGGTCTCTGGGCTGCCGTAGCGCGCTGTCCATCTTGACAGCAATGCCTTTGCTACTATTTCGACTGTAATGTCCGTTATTGGTATGAGTTCCGCCCATCTGGTGAAACGGTCTACGGCTGTCAAACTAAAACGGTAACCTTCTGAAGACGGTAACGGCCCTACGATATCTATGTGGATATTTTTAAATTAAAAACCAATAAACTGGAAATTTTCTCGTTGCTAGATAGTACTTTGTACGGACCTGTGAAGGCAGGTTGTAATGAACCACGTGATGCGTCTTCTCTTATGAAAACGTGATCCGTGGTTGTTAGGTCTTTGAAGACGAAAACTTTAGTCCTGCCGTGGTGTAATGCTGGCACAGGCCGTAACTTCTGAGCAAACGACCGTGGACGGGCCGTAAAATCGGTTACGTTTGTTGTACCGTCTTCAGAGGGGTGGAAAAATTCACCCGGCAGCCACAAAGGTTCGCCGTACAACAGCTCGGCTGAGGACGCTTGCAGATCTCCCTTAAAGGCACTTCTTATTCCAAGAAGTACCCAAGGAAGAGACTCTATCCACTTGTCACTACCGTAACAGACAATGGACGCTTTGAGTCGTCTGTGGAAGCGTTCGACCGAGCCGTTACAAGCCAGGTGGTACGCCGTTGTCCTTTTGTGCTCAAATCCAGCTATCCTAGACAGATAGCTGAACAGAGCGGACTCAAATAGACGGCCCCGGTCTGTGATTAGTGATTATGGTCTCTGGGCTGCCGTAGCGCGCTATCCATCTTGATAGCAATGCCTTTGCTACTATTTCGACTGTAATGTCCGTTATTGGTATGAGTTCCGCCCATCTGGTGAAACGGTCTACGGCTGTCAAACTAAAACGGTAACCTTCTGAAGACGGTAACGGCCCCACGATATCTATGTGGATATTTTTAAATTGAAAACCAATAAATTGTAAACTTTCTCGTTGCGAGATAGTACTTTATACGGACCTGTGTAGGCAGGTTGTAATGAACCACGTGATGCGTCTTCTCTTATGAAAACGTGATCCGTGGTTGCTAGGTCTTTGAAGACGAAAACTTTATTCCTGCCGTGGCGTGAAGCTGGCACAGGCCGTAACTTCTCAGCAAATGACCGTAGACTGGCCGTTAATTCGGTTATGTCTGTTGTACCGTCTTCAGAGGGGTGGAAAAATTCACCCGGCAGCCTCAAAGGTTCACCGTATAACAGCTCGGCCGAGAACGCTTGCAGATCTTCCTTAAAGGCACTTCTTATTCCAAGAAGTACCCAAGAAAGAGACTCAGTCCACTTGTCATTAGCGTGACAGACAATGGACGCTTTGAGTCGTCTGTGGAAGCGTTCGACCAAGCCGTTACAAGCCAGGTGGTACGCCGTTGTCCTTTTGTGCTCAAATCCAGCTATCCTAGACAGATAGCTGAACAGAGCGGACTTAAATAGACGGCCCCGGTCTGTGATTACTGTGATTATGGTCTCTGGGCTGCCGTAGCGCGCTGTCCATCTTGATAGCAATGCCTTTGCTACTATTTCGACTGTAATGTCCGTTATTGGTATGAGTTCCGCCCATCTGGTGAAACGGTCTACGGCTGTCAAACTAAAACGGTAACCTTCTGAAGACGGTAACGGCCCCACGATATCTATGTGGATATTTTTAAATTAAAAACCAATAAACTGGAAATTTTCTCGTTGCTAGATAGTACTTTGTACGGACCTGTGAAGGCAGGTTGTAATGAACCACGTGATGCGTCTTCTCTTATGAAAACGTGATCCGTGGTTGCTAGGTCTTTGAAGACGAAAACTTTAGTCCTGCCGTGGTGTAATGCTGGCACAGGCCGTAACTTCTGAGCAAACGACCGTGGACGGGCCGTAAAATCGGTTACGTCTGTTGTACCGTCTTCAGAGGGGTGGAAAAATTCACACGGCAGCCACAAAGGTTCGCCGTACAACAGCTTGGCTGAGGACGCTTGCAGATCTCCCTTAAAGGCACTTCTTATTCCAAGAAGTACCCAAGGAAGAGACTCTATCCACTTGTCATTACCGTAACAGACAATGGACGCTTTGCGTCGTCTGTGGAAGCGTTCGACCAAGCCGTTACAAGCCAGGTGGTACGCCGTTGTCCTTTTGTGCTCAAATCCAGCTATCCTAGACAGATAGCTGAACAGAGCGGACTCAAATAGACGGCCCCGGTCTGTGATTACTGTGATTATGGTCTCTGGGCTGCCGTAGCGCGCTATCCATCTTGATAGCAATGCCTTTGCTACTATTTCGGCTGTAATGTCCGTTATTGGTATGAGTTCCGCCCATCTGGTGAAACGGTCTACGGCTGTCAAACATAAACGGTAACCTTCTGAAGACGGTAACGGCCCCACGATATCTATGTGGATATTTTTAAATTCAAAACCAATAAATTGTAAACTTTCTCGTTGCGAGATAGTACTTTATACGGACCTGTGTAGGCAGGTTGTAATGAACCACGTGATGCGTCTTCTCTTATGAAAACGTGATCCGTGGTTGCTAGGTCTTTGAAGACGAAAACTTTATTCCTGCCGTGGCGTGAAGCTGGCACAGGCCGTAACTTCTCAGCAAATGACCGTAGACTGGCCGTTAATTCGGTTATGTCTGTTGTACCGTCTTCAGAGGGGTGGAAAAATTCACCCGGCAGCCTCAAAGGTTCACCGTATAACAGCTCGGCCGAGAACGCTTGCAGATCTTCCTTAAAGGCACTTCTTATTCCAAGAAGTACCCAAGGAAGAGACTCAGTCCACTTGTCATTAGCGTGACAGACAATGGACGCTTTGAGTCGTCTGTGGAAGCGTTCGACCAAGCCGTTACAAGCCAGGTGGTACGCCGTTGTCCTTTTGTGCTCAAATCCAGCTATCCTAGACAGATAGCTGAACAGAGCGGACTCAAATAGACGGCCCCGGTCTGTGATTACTGTGATTATGGTCTCTGGGCTGCCGTAGCGCGCTGTCCATCTTGATAGCAATGCCTTTGCTACTATTTCGACTGTAATGTCCGTTATTGGTATGAGTTCCGCCCATCTGGTGAAACGGTCTACGGCTGTCAAACAATAACGGTAACCTTCTGAAGACGGTAACGGCCCCACGATATCTATGTGGATATTTTTAAATCGTGCGCGGGGCAAGTTGTATGAATCTAAAGGCGCAGATACATGTCGGCTTATTTTTGCACAATGGCAAGACTGACATGATTGTGCCCACGACCTGCAATCTCTCCTAATGCTCGGCCAGACAAAGCGTTCTGCTATAAATTTAGCAGTCGCGCTGAGGCCTGGATGGCTAAGGGAGTGAAGGCTCTCAAAAACTTGTTTCCTTAGCTGCTTAGATACAAATGGCCTGGGAGTCGATGTATAATATTAAAATAATGAAAGAAACACACTTTGAAATGGTAGAGCATTGAAGTCAAACAAGAATTTTCTTGCTAGGCTTTATTTACGTCTAAAGAACATCCATAAAAGGTAAATAGAACAGCACATTTGACATACTTTTAATGAAGAAAATAATAGAGTACTGGTATTAAATAAAAATGTAACTTGTATTGCATAAAATTCAAAAAAATTCAAATGTTTTTTATTCAAATAGACTTTTACAAGTGCTTTTAAAATGTCGAATGAGTCAACCGCTGGTTTGGAATGCCATTCCTATCGAGAGGAGCCAGCCAGAATCTCTGTGGTTACTCTTTTCAATCAAAAAATACAATCATTGTTAGATATGATCTTGGCTTTATTTAAATTCATAGGAGCAGTAGAAAAGTTAAAAAAAACTGCACGAAGAAGAAGCAATTGAAATTTCATAATTATATAGGATAATTTTGAAAATATGGAAGAAAAACACAGGCTTTATTTAAGTCTGGATGTTCATATTCATAAAGGTACATCTCACATAGTTTTAATTATTAAGAAAATAGTAGAGCACAGAGAAGTCGACCAAGAATATTCTTGCCAGGCTTTATTTACGTCTAAAGAACATCCATAAAAGGTAAATAGGACAGCACATCTGCCATACTTTCAGTGATGAAAATAGAAGAGTATTTATATAAAATAAAATAAAAACGTAACTCATATTGCATAGCTTAATTTAGTCATGGGAGTAGTATAAAAGTTAAAAAAACTGTACGAAGAAGAAGCAATTGAAAGGGGTTGTTTCAAATTTATATGAAGCCTGGGCTAGGTATTTAAATGTACGGTGTTTTAAAATGTTTGGGGTCATAAGATTAACATTTTTTTCTTTATTTCTTACTAAAAAGTTCTATTTACGAGGTACAATGCGAAATTATTTTGCAAAATAGAAGCGTAACAAACAACATGGAAGTTCGCGAATTAATCTAAATATATAAAAGGCAAAGGTGACTGACTGACTAACTGATCTATCAACGCACAGCTCTAACTACTGGTCGGATCGGGCTGAAATTTTGCACTCAGTAGCTATTATAACGTAGGCATCCGCTAAGAAAGTATTTTTGAAAATTCCAACCCCAAAAGGGTTAAATGGGGGTTAAAAGTTTGTATAAAAGTTTGGATGGATGGATGTTTGTTACTCAATTACGCCCCAACGGCTGAACGGATCTGGATGAAATTTGGCACAGAGATAGATTACAGTATGGAATAACCCATAGGCTACCTTTTATTCCGGAAAATTAAGGAGTTCCCGCGGGAACCGAATAATCTCGATCCACGCGGACATAGTCGCGGGCAACAGCTAGTGAAATATAGAGATATTCAAGTAGGTATGGAAAAGGTGTCGTAGATATCCCAATCGGAATACCTACCAATGAATCGAATCCAAACGAAGACTTTTTTCGGGACCTCAGACCGCAGGATTATTTTACAGTAGTAAGTCTATGGTTTTACCTATACTGTTTGTAACGATGAATGATGTATAACGGTAAGAATGAGAATATGACAATTTAGATTTGACAATAGAAATGGCATTAAAGGAACCCTTTTGATATACAGGATAATATTAACAATATGAAAGAAATTTCGGAAAAGAACAGTTAAAAAGCACATTTGAAATACAAGAAACTGTTTGCGTAGCAGGTTTTTTTTTAATAATTTTTTTATTATATTTTTTTTAATTTTTTTTTAATTTTTTTTAATTTTTTTAATTTTTTTTAATTTTTTTTTTTTTTTTTTTTTTTTTATTATTATTTTTTATTTTATTTTGTATACTTTTTTTATAGTAATTATTGTTATTTTTTTTAACCTGCTTTACATGTTTTTCTACTATAAAATGTGTTTAATTTATATCTTAAAATTACTTATTCATGTTTTTAAATATATGTACATAAAATTTTATTGCGTAAAGGTTTCCCATGGGCAAAATATCCCAGTCATTCTTCAACCTGCGCGACCAGTCGTCTATAGCAAGCACCAACGAGGTTCATATGAACATATCATGCTATTGCTTTTATCACAAATTCCCTCATCGATGCAGGAGTTATACGAAATAGGATGAGTCTTGGAGCTGATCGATTCCTTCACATGTTGTCATTCAACGGTTAGAAACGGTTAATCTTATATGCAATTTTTCATTTAATCAAATAAATATTATAAATGCGAAAGTTTGGATGGATGTATGGATGTTTGTTACTCAATCACGCTCCAACGGCTGAACGGATCGGGATGAAATTTGGCACAGAGATAGATTATAGTCTGGAATAGCACATAGGCTACTTTTTATCCCGGAAAATTAAAGAGTTCCCGCGGGAACGGAAAAACCTAAATCCACGCGGACGAAGTCGCGGGCATCAGATAGTAAAAAATAAATGTTTAAAATACAAGAACTCACATGTTGACAAATTTTAATTACATTATCAACATTTATTCATTATTTTGTACGATAGTTTAATCAGTCAACACTTTAATACTATAGGGAAAGGAACTTGAACTGAATAAAAGGGACCTTATTGTCGGTTTTAAGGCTCCCACACAAAACTGCGAATTCGTATTGCATCGCAAAAATCTGCGAGCTTGCAGGACGCATCGCAAAAACTTTCGATTTGATTCGCATCGCGCATTCCTGCGATGTTACGTCACACTTGGTGACCCCATTTTTAGTCCGCTATGAGACAGAGTGTGGACAAGGCGCCGTCGTCGTCTGGAAAAATGGTAAACGGTGACGTGGATTTTTTAATAACGTTAATAATTGAGGAGCGCCCCGTCCTTTGGGACAAATGAAGATATATAATCAAAAAATATATTTTCCTCTGTTCTCAAACCATTGTATTTTCGAATAAAATAGTTCCCATCAGCGTTCATGATTGTAATAAGTGGATGAACCCAAAATCTTCTTTTTTTCTATATCTATTTAACAATAACATCACTGCAACACACTTCTTTCGATCCATGTCACTACTTCTAAAAACACGTCCAGTACGGTAGACTACCGTCGAGCGTATGGTTACCTGAACCAACACTTTGCCGCACAAAACTGCGATGCGACGTCGCATCGCATCGCGAAAATCTGCGAGCTCGCAGGACGCATCGCAAAAACTTCCGATTTGATTCGCATCGCACATTCCTGCGATGTTACGTCACACTTGGTGACCCCATTTTTAGTTTGCTTTGAGACAGCGTGTGGGCAAGGTGCCGCTGTCCTTGTGTGGAAAAATGGCAAACGTTGACGTGAATTTTTTTAATAACGTTAATTGAGGAGCGCCCCGTCTTTTGGGACAAATGAAGATATGCTCATTCTAAAATAATCAAAAAAATTATCTTCCTCTTTCTCCATTGTATTTTCGGATAAAATAGTTCCCATCAGCGTTCATTATTGTAATAAGTGGATGAATCCAAAATCTTCTTTTTTTTCTATATCTATTTAACAATAACAGCACTGCAACACGCTTCTTTAGATCCATGTCACTACTTCTAAAAACACGTCTAGTACGGTAGACCACCGTCGAGCGTATGGTCACCTGAACCAACGCTTTGCCGTACGAAATCGCATTGCAGTTTTGTGTGGGAGCCCTTACAACGTATAGTAACCAATTGGTTATGGAATTATGTTTACAATTCAAAAATATAAAACCGATAATTAGCCTTTTTTCCATAATAATGTTACAAATAAACATTTGTTAGAATACAAAATAATGAGAATACAATTTCGTTTTTGTAACTAATATTTAGTATCATACAATAATTTATTTCAAAGGGGTTGTTTTATCTCAAGCCAGGTACTTGTATAGTATTCCAAAAAAAATTATAAAATCATGGAAAACGAAATAAAATATGATTTTTTACAGTTTTACAGGTACAAAAATAAAATTAATAATTGGGTACATTTGTAGAAGAGCAACACTCGAAGCGCATCCATCTGTTTTTGTTGTCTATGTTTGTAATGACGTTACGTCATGTTCTATTGTCAGTTGTCATCTCTCTTTTACAGTTATACATCATTCGTCGTTACAAACAGCATAGGTCAAACCATAAACTTATTACTGTAAAATAATTCCGCGGTCTGAGGTTCCGAAAACAGTCTTCGATTCGATTCGGTTAATTGGTATTCCGATTGGGATATCTACAAAGGTGACGACACCTTTTCCATTGGAGTGTTTTTTTTTTCAATTTCTTAATTCAATCTTTTGAGAATACCTACTTATATCTCAATATCTCTTTAATTCGTCAACTTCTAAAATAAAATCTTTCGATCGACTTGCTGACTGCTGTTGGTTATTCTGTGGTTATTTCTCAGGTTATTTTTATGTCAAGTGTAGTCATGACACGTGTGTTACACATACGTCAATACTCTTTGTATGTCAATTTTTAAAAAGACGCCATGTTGTTACGCTTCTATTTTGCATAATAATTTCGCATTGTACCTTGTAAATTGAACTTTTTAGTAAGAAATAAAGAAAAAAAAATGTTACTCTTGTAAGACCTCAAACATTTTAAAACACCGTACAAATACCTGGCCCAGGCTTCATATAAATTTGAAACAACCCCATATAATTCCTAAATTTAATAAGTATCATTTTGAATAAATTTTATACATAATAGAAGATATGTTATAGAAAACGTCACAATTACACTCAAGTTATTAAAATTTATTTGCACAATATGATATATTATAAAAAGAAAGAAGTGACATCTATCGGCGGAATGAATTAACTAAGGCTGTCACCAAATAAGTATGAAAGCCAGCAGTCAACTCGATGGGGAATTCAGGAAACAGCGGTGAGATGCCTTCTAGAAGAACTATGAGACAATAGCTTATATAATGAAATTTATGATCATAGCGGAAAGATAAGTAATTCGTTGGGTTAGGTTACTTCAGTTGAATTCGCGGACTTTGGCGACCTCCTTGACGACATAAAACAAGAATCGACGTGGGGCCTCATATCCAGGGGAATGGATATGAGGCCCCACACACGTTTACAAATTACACGTTTGAAAATTATCTTCCTAAAAGCCTATTATACTTAGGGATGCCATACCGGGAATTCAAAGTGGGGAAAATAACGTTGTCTATTAGTCCCCAAAGCCTCGGCGTGGAGCCTACGGTCATCCGAAGGTCATTCGTGGGAATGGGCGTACCCTTTTATAATAAAATTCAACAATCCATTATAAACTTGCCTTTACACAAGTTTAAAAAATCTATTAAAAGTATGCTCGTAAAAAAAGCAGACTATACAATCGAAGATTATGTAAATGATTAAAAAGCGTGGATTTGATTCGCTATGCGTGGGACTGCAGTTACCTACTTGTAACATACCTAATAATGATTGTAAATTTTGATTGAAAAGAGCAACCGAGCACCGAGTTTCTTGCTGGCTCTTCTCGGTAGGAATGGCATTCCGAACCAGGTAGATTCATTCGACGATTAAAAGCACCTGTAAAAGTCTATTTGAATAAAAACCGTTTGAATTTTGAATTATGATACATGCAATAACCTTCTCGTCTACCGGTCTATAAGTAATTGCTCATGAATACAAAATCACATTCGCGTTTGCGAGTCCCGAGTTCAAAAATGGTAAGTTTTCCGTCACTTCAATTCATCTTCCTCAAATTTCCCGGTCTGCTAGATCCTGCAAAGTATAGACCACGCGTTCTCACTGGACAATCACTCGTCTACACAGCCTTCTATCATCTGTCAGATCCGTCTTTACAACAGTCATATCCCCATCAGTTCCGATTCAAACAAGTTCACAGTCAGTTGCATTGTAAATGTTAATAATATTGGTTAACACAATGATTAACGAATATTGATATTCATATACCCAACAGGTGCTATAATAAATCTCAGTACTGTCCTCACCATATTCTTCATCATTTACAAACAAATCACAAATACACAAGCAAAGTAATTTACTTCAGTAATTGACTCAATCTCAAATCTTTAATTTCATTTCAATGAATAGTAACACAGTGCATGTGTGTAAATGCAAACTATAAACTAACTACTTATGCAAAATATAAAATAAAAAAACGCGCAATATAGTTGCTATTTCAACATGATTTTGATTTTATAATTAAAAAAATATATAATATAACCATGATTATTGATTTGCCATCTGACGAGGTGAACAATTTTCAGAAAGCTGCGTGTATTTACAATAACGGCGGATAAACTACATTATTTGCGAGCGGGTTGCCGTTTATAACACGTTCTTTATTTACAAGTATTTTGATATTTTGTCGATGTTGAACACGGCTAAGAGCGACGTAAAGTTGGCCGTGACTGAAAACATCGGAACGCAAGTCTACCCCAACACGACATATTGTTTGACCCTGAGATTTGTGAATAGTCATGGCATAACAAACCTGTAATGGAAATTGACGGCGGCACATTTCGATAGGACTACCTGGCTCGACGGGCGCTTTAAAAATAATTCTCGGTATCAAATAATCATTGGACAGTCCTGGCTTGCGAACGGTTATTAGACGTGGAGATGTATTTACGACAATGACTTTAGTCCCGTTAACTAATTTATCGGAAAAATTTAAATTTCGCATAACCATGCACACACACCCTACTTTTAAAGTTAAATCATGCTCCGGTATTCCTTTTGGCTGCATTCGGTTTAAAGCGTCGACACCTAGAAAGATCTGGTCCGCGTTGTCACTTACTACTTCGTCTATCGAGTAAAAATGCAAAGGGTCCTCAGGTAAAAGTTCTAATATTTTAGCATTAATTTCGTATACGCTTGCATTATGAGTTGATAATATAGCCCTATGAACGCAAATATCAGGTTCATTTAATACGACATTTGGATAAACAAAATCAATCAAACCATCTAATTCAGAAACAAATGAAATCATTGAGAGATTTACTAAATTTTGAACAGTTCGGTTTGTATGCAAAGTTACAGAAGTTAATTGATTTGATCCCAATTTTAGTAAAAATTCGGAAAATTCGGGATCATCTCTACATCTTTGTGATGTTACCAAAGAGAATGTTTTCAATTTTTGCCAAATAGGTGAAGATTTGACGGAGGCATTGAAAACGTCTGAATTATGTTTTGCGTCAACTACTACTGGTGGAATTTGGCGGTAATCGCCTGCAAAAATAATAATTTTTCCACCAAAAATTTTGTCGTTTTTCATTAAATCGCGTAAAGATCTCTCTAATAAGTGAATGAGCCATTTGTGAGCCATCGGAGCTTCGTCGAAAATTACAACACTTGCATTATATATGAGTTCTGCTCTTTGTGAACCGTTTGTAATGTTCCAATACCCGAGATCGTCTACAAGATTTAGTGGAAACCGGAACATGCTATGTGCGGTTGTACCATTTTCATGGTTTTGCGCGGCGATACCTGACGATGCGGTGCATAAAACGATACCATTTAAATTACCCCTAACGTGTGCAGTAATAACGTTTAAAATTAAGGTTTTACCGGTGCCGCCGGGGCCGTCAATGAAAATTGCGCTGTTTTGAGATTCTCGAAAACTTTGATTAGTTACCAGTTTGTGTACATATTCAAATATTTCATTTTGCTCCGGTGATAATTTAGGTAACCAATCATTTACAAAGTCTCTTAAAGTATTCCTGTTGTATTCTGTTTGTTCGCGCCCTAACTCGGTTGTTTCATCGGCGACGTCTGGCAAACCCTGCTCGATTAAACATGTACCGTGTCTTCTCAAAAGGCGGTCGATTATTACCAGACATGAATGATACGCGCTTTCAATATTGTCTGGTTGACGATGTATGATATCTTCACTGATTTGATCGCGGAATTTTGTCCAGAGAGACGCGACTGGAATACCGTTCACGGCTAAAAGAACGAAAAAGTTACGCAGACGCGGTCCAGTGAAAAAAGCACAAGCCTCAGTCATAGCTTTTTCGTACTCAGCTTCATCGTTCGCGAGACCGATCGTTTTGGCAGCTTCCTGGAACGTCATGCAATCTGGACCACCCAAATTTAAAAGGTCTCTGTAACTACGACAGGGATGTGAAGCTAATAAAAGACGCAAATAAAATTGTTCACCTCTATTTGGTGCAACGAAAAATAATCGCGCCACGAGTTCGCCCCGCTGTCGCTGGGTTACGAACCGGTTATTTGACGTTTCTAAAATTTCCACGTTTTTAGTTCGGGGACGTGTGGCGTGAACAATATACTTTTCGTAAAAATCTTGATATGTTAATTCGTCAAAATTTATCCCAGCAGGCCGATTGAAATAAGTTATTAGATCTGAGGATGTTCGATTTGCAGCTTCCGTTTCAGTGCCGGGTTTAAAATATACATATTGCTGCCCTTCCAGGTGAACAGCGAGTTGTTTAACGTTAGGTTCGCGGCAAACTAAATCGAATTCTAAGATACGCCACGTCGCTTCGCAGGAACCTAAATATCTTTTAGTCACGTAATTTTCAATTTCGTCATTACGGTTTTCTTCTAAAACAACTGCTACGCGAGAATGATCAGCGCCTTTTGTAATATATTTAAATAGGTATTTTACAACGGCAGTAGCTGTGGACACTTCGACATTAATATGACAGTCGTACTTAAGGAGTAAGGCGGCGTTGTATGGAACTACCCAACGATCATTGATTTTAATTTTTTTACCTCTATATGTTATTTCAGCTTCGTTTTGACTGTTGCGTTTTAAATTGACGAAGCCTCTATCATCGCAGAACGTAGTATCAGTTTCGCGTTTTGGGAAAAATTTAGTACATTTTTTATTTTCATGATCCCAACAAGGAAGATCAGTTCTATTAGAAAGGCCACAAGGACCGTGGATCATGTGATCAAGAACAGCTTTGCGCAACCTCCCTTGAGCTTCAGACGGATTAGGTATATCAGCCCTAACAAATTTGTCAATATCGGTATTATGTACCGGGCCTCCGCCTTCCACTCGAAAACAAATATGTGCATGAGGTAAGCCTCTTTTTTGAAACTCAATTACGTACATAAGATAAACAAAATTTCCAAACCATTTTCCGGAACGGATATCTTTAATTAATTGTGATAATTTTAAATTAAAAACTCTCGCACAAATTAGTGGATTAGCCTTTTGTCCTGAAGGGACCGACTGTTTAATTTCAACCCAATTTGGGTTACAAGTGACTGTAATAAAATAGGAAGGTTGACCTAATCTATTTACTAAAGCTATAGAATCCAGATACTTTAATTTCATGTACCTGGGGCTCCCAGTAAAACTATACGGGAGATATATTTTTCCAGGGACAATACCGCCTTCGCCTTGAATAGTCTCGTCATTATTTAATGCTTCAATTTCATGAAGAGGCGCTGACCTTACAGCAGAGTCGGAATTTTTAGTCTGCATATTGCTAATATAGCGTAACCGTTCGTCAGAAATCCTATTAAACATATCTATAATCCACTCCTCTGAGAGACGATTAAATTCAGAAAATCGCGATTCCGATAGTAGCAAGCACCTAATGTACTTTAATTGTGTCAGTTTACTGCCTTTGTTGTCTAATTTATTTGGGTACCAACCGGGGTTACCATATGGATACAGTAAAGGATATTGAAAACTTTCAAAACACGGATGTAAAATATCAACTGTGTGGGGTCTACGGTGGCCTTCTTTCCAAATAGCGATACAATGAGGAGTGAATTGTTCTACTTCTGTTCTTATAATGGCGGCCACTTCCCTGCCTAATGGCGAATCTCCTAAAATATTTCCATGCGAGCGGCGTGACGTTTGCTCAAAAATAATGTGAGCATTTTCGGAAGTTTCACGATTTAACCGTTTAAAACATTCAATATACGGATTTACAGTATGCATAAAATGGGTTATTGAACGAATCACTTGCATATCTAGATTTAGAGTTCGGGCTTGTCGTTCGCGAGTTTCATTGTCGTCGTGCACGTACATTCCGATAGGATTAGCACTATCTGAATATCCTAAATCAAATACTCTGTGATAAACGCGACCTTGAATTTTTAAAAATGTTATTCCAGTGTTAGGTTGCTGGTATCCGTGAGAAACGCCTAACGCAGAGAAAGCGAATAAATTATTGTAAGCGCGCGGTCTATTTAAAAACGATGGATAGCTATAAAATTCCTCGGTAAGGGGTTCTAAATTTTGGACATTGTAAGCGCCTTGCCCGCAGCACCATTTTGTGCGAGTTTTCTCTTCAAAAAAGAGTCGAGTTTGACATATTGAACACACGTGTATATCAGGACCTAACAGTGACGATTTTGTCAACGAAAACAATTTAATTATGTTAAGTTCTTCATTGCGTTTTTGGGCAATTAAATTTGATCCTCGCAATTCAGGCTCGACGTTTCTGTTTGTTGTATTATACCGTTGAACGGAAGCTGTATTTATTTCCGGATGATTTATCGAGTAATTTTTTACAGCTTTTCGATTTATTTCCGGGTTTTTAGCTGTATACGTTTTTACCGCTTTTTGATTAATTTCCGGGTTTTTAGCAGTATATGTTTTTACCGCTTTTCGATTAATTTCCGGGTTTTTAGCTATGTACGTTTTTACTGCGTCCCTATTCACTGCTGGTTTATTTTTATTATATTTTTTCGATGCATCTAAATGCGCATTTTGTTTTGTTGGTTTACGTCCCCGTTGTTGTTTTTTAGGCCGACCGACTTGTTTTTCGCAAACAGCACTATCAATTTTGTTTACAATAACAACTGGGTTCATATTTAATTTTGCATCGTTTGATTTATCAATTGTAATCTTTTTCGCGGGTACTTTTTTATCGTTTGACGCTTTTCGTTTTAGAGGTCTGCCTATTTTGGAAATTTGTGGTGCATTGATTGTACGCGTGTCTAATCTTTCCAGAACTACGACTGGTTTTAAAATCGTGAATTTTGGATCTATGGGCAAAGACTGTAATTGTATGTTTGTAGGTAAATTCTCATTAAAATCTGATAGATTTTCAATTCGGATTTTATTAATCTGATATTGATCGTTTGAATGTGTGTAACTTTTAATTAT
Organism: Erebia ligea; assembly: GCA_917051295.2. Lineage (NCBI taxonomy): Eukaryota > Metazoa > Arthropoda > Insecta > Lepidoptera > Nymphalidae > Erebia > Erebia ligea. The sequence goes on along the minus strand of OU785235.1, from coordinate 2,239,137 downwards.
TAATGTAGCTAATGCTTCTACATTTTCTGAACAAAAAAGTCGCGCGACGTTCAAATTTTCGACGTTGTTTCTTTTGTTCGTTTCGTCTACTCCGTGACTATTAAACAAGTAGTACTTGCCGTTGTGACGCCAAAACGACATTGTTTTTAGTTGGCCTGTGATTAAATAGTTGTCTGTAGCGTCAACATGAGTTTCGTTAAAAGTTTCACGATTTAAAAGGTTTTTTAACGCAAGTATTGAATTTTCCACGTTAAAAATATCTCCATTATCTGGAAATACACCATTTGCAACCCACTTGTTGGTTATGTGAGCCAAAAAATTACCGACGCGGATATCAGAAGGCAATTCTGAATCAGGATCTAAGTAATCATTCCGAAATCTATTAGTATTCTTCAAGTCATTTATAATGCGCACGTACAACTCATCTCCGCAAGATAAAAGTGAATCAATTTCACGGGGGGTAAAATCGAGTCTCCTTTTGAGACTTGAATAGACGGACGCGAATGCTGAGATAGCAACACATTGCGCGTTAACCATTGCGCCAGTTAATGCATCACAACGCAATTGTCCCTGATGCATCGAACCTATAAATAAAAATAAATGTTATGATGCATGCAATTACTACAAAGGTGCATTGCTTGAATAGTAGTAATTTTATTATTCTATTTATGATAGGAAACGACACGTTTTGAAATTTTGCTCTCAAAAATGTGAGATAATTAATAAATGCGATAGTCAAAAGTCTACCAAATATTTTTAGTTGTATATTGAAAAAAAAAAAATGATTTATATACCATGTCTCGCTTTTCACGAGATACGTACTTAACTGAATGAAGGTTTGTTCAAAGTTTCAAGTAATTTATTACTTGAAACTTTGTGACCGTATCGTTGTCTATAAATATACGGTGGCTGTGGACTATGGAAGGTCATCATAATAAATAAACAGTTATTATTCTTTTATTTTTTGATAAATAAAACTAAAAAATTATTAAGTAACACTTTGTTTTATAATGTAGCTTATGAAATATTTTTTTTATTGCGGAGTTAATTATCTATACATAAAAAAAGACTTGTCCTGACTGATCTATCAGCGCAGAGCCTTTAGAAGTTAGAAACTTGAAATTTTGACAGTACATGCATAGTTTTCTTTTTTGACGTAGGTGAGCACTAAGAAAGGTTTTTATGAAATTCCACTTAAATAACTTAAATTTGAACGAAATCGGTCAATTAACAAAGAATTTCAAAATGGCGCTGACTTTTTAAAATTCTGGTAACAGTTTCCTGTTTTGGGATCTTAGTGATCTTCAGATATCGATTTTGAACGAAATGGGTACAATAACAAAGAATTTCAAAATGGCGCTGACTTTTTAAAATTCTGGTAACAGTTCCCTGTTTTGGGATCTTAGTGATCTTCAGATATCGATTTTGAACGAAATGGGTACAATAACAAAGAATTTCAAAATGGCGCTGACTTTTTCAAATTGTGGTAACAGTTTCTTGTTTTGTGATAACAGGACCCCAAATCGATATTTGGATCTTTGTTAAGTTACCGATTTCATTAAAATCGATATTTTTAATGAAATCGGTAAATTAACAAAGAATTTCAAAATAAAATCACTTTACTTTCACTTTAACATATTATGTTAAATGGTGGGTTTAAGTTTGTATGAACATCCGTCATTTTTCAAGTTTTATCCATGAAACTCGGAACTTTTAAATTAAAAACAAAGAAGTGCGTATTTCAGTTTTTGAAAATCTTACCCCCCAAAGGGGTTAAATAGAGGTTGAATGTTTGTATGATAGTCCTTCATTTTTCAAGTTATTGATTGATGAAAATATGATTGATGAAAAATAAAGAACTACGTAGGTATTTTACATTAATTTTTGAAAAATCTATCCTCGAAGCGGTAAAATAGGGGTTGATAGTTTGTATGTACCTAAGTCCTTTTTTTTCAAGTTATGTATGTGAACTTTAGTATTTTGGCTTTTGATTAAAAAAAATATAAGTATGTATTTCAAAATTTTTGAAAATTTTACAATTAAAATTAAATGAATTCTAATTTTTTTTAAATAGGGGTAGAATATTAATTGTATGAAATTCCGTCATTTTCCAAATTATATTCACGAAATTCAGTATTTTAGCTATTGATTTTATATAAAAACTTATAGGGAGAAGATTTACCTTTAACAATGGCTGCACTTACGGGTTGCGCCATTTTCTTGTCAGATGAATGTTGCATTTTTCTATAAATATAAATAAAATATATTATAGCCTTTGCCTAGTCGTGGGATAGTATAGACTAAATTAGAATTAGAATATTATTACACACACAAAAAAAATTATGCATAAATATTACCAAAAGTACTTATTAAGTATGCAAATGCTTTTTATATAAATCTTATAGTCCGGGATCTATAGAACATTTTTTACAACTGATTACTATCTAGATATTTCTATACTGGTAGCTAGTGGAATTGCAAGGACAATAAAAATTTCTGAATTCAGGACTCCGTTAACGTACCAAGCAATTTGTAGTACAACGTAGTTGTTTAATGCTAAGTTGTGATCATTTAACCAACTAAGTATTATTAAATTAACTAAACTATGTTACAATACACAATACATTTCTCCCGCTTTCTTTTAAAAGTTTCCTCTGCCCTAAGGTTGCCTGGAAGAGATCGCTATTTAAACGATAAGGCCGCCTGTTGTGCCATATCTATTATGATTGTTTTTGTGTATTTCTTTTTATGGTGTACAATAAAGTATATTTTACTTTTTATTAAAATAAAAATAAAATCGAAAATTATTTTTAGTTTAATTAAAAAAGGAGGAAAATCGGGGGTTTGAAATTTCAAAGTATGATAACCATACTGAGTGGGATATCATATGAAAGGGCTATACTTCTACATTCTAAATCAGATTTTTATTTATTTTTATGCATAATAGTTTTTGATTTATCGGGCAAAATGTCGAAAAAAATACCGTTCCCCCCCTCTTGTCTCCGAAGTTTACCAATTGAAAAAATCTGAAATAATTATGGTCAATAGAAGCTTATGTATATTTTACAGGAAAAATAAAACCAACGCTCTAACTGGTATAGTTTTTTTGATATTAAAACAATAAACCTCTACAAACAAAGTTAGTTATGCGGTTCATTTAAAAGGGATATTTTGTGTCTTTTAATCTTATACGGAACCCTCGGTGCGCGAGTCCGACTCGTACTTGGCCGGTTTTTTATTTATTTAGTTTTATGGTAACATTCATTACTTGGGTAAAAATTGATTATTTTGCCCGCCATCTCAGAATAAGTACTTACAGTTTGTTCTGTATTCTGAGCCCGACATTAAAATCGAAGAAATTTTGGTTTAAATGTTAATTTATCAAAAAAAAATACAAAGCGAATCCTTGCGTTCTATATAATCCGCAATGAAAATGGGATGGAACCTTGTCAAAGTAAATCGAAAGTGAAAATTCTCAAGTAGGTACCTAAATAGTTCATTAATTATAAATTACCTAGTTATTTCTACGATCTATCATAGGGTTATGAAAATACACAAAAATGTTTCGTTGTTGTAACTTGTACTTAATCCTTTTAATAATAATGTTTAGGTAGGTAAGTAAGTACAAAAATGTATCATTTTTGTATATAAGTACAAAAATGATATAAGTAGGTAGGTCTAATATATTAGGTATACCTACTTAGTATTAGAACACCGACTTCGTTCTTGATCAAAATATCAATCAACTGCGAGAACTATTTGGCGTGATGACTATTCAAAGTTATAAACTTTTACTAACCCTTTTTCTACTCACACGAAACACTCCAAAATAATCACACGAGCTTCGACGCGAGTATGCCGACGCTACGGCTGGCCGGCGGACCGCAAGTCTAATTAATAATATTACCGTGCCGCAAGCGTCTCAGTTCCAAAAGGTTGCATCCCATTTTCATTGCGCGCGGATTATACCTAGGTACTTAATCTTATTGTTGTAAGAAATGGAGAAACATAATAAGTAGGTACCTACCTACTTTACTTTCTATAGAAAAAACTCGAAATTAATTCGATTTTATTACAGAAACGGGCAAAGTAAAGTTGGCTAGTTTCACGGTACCTACTCTAAGAAAAAAACAGCTTTATATTCTAATATAATACGTACTTATGTATGTTTCTCAAAAATATAAATATGTACCTACTTAGGTATCAAAATTTTGTTCAGCAACTTTTCAATTAATAATTATTTCAAAAAAAGACAATAATATAGACAATTTAATATAAAATAAAGTAATATAAATATCTACTTACCACTTATTTCGCGTTTTAGCACTTGAATGAAAATTAATTTTTTTTTATCAAAAAAGACGCTACCTAGTGCTGGGTCGATGAATCGAAAAATCGATTTCATGGTCAATCGTTTTTCAAAAATCCATGTTTTTGCACCGATTAATATTAAAGACCAGCCCCCCGATTGTGTAGGTAAAAAAATCGTAATCAAAAACATTTTTGTCAAACGTATAATTCGAACTGTTTAAGGAGGTCATATGTGACTGCGTGTCAAAATGTATGGATGAACTTCTTAAATAGTTCGAGTAATACGTTTTAAACTGTCAAAATTTATGATTACGATTTTCTTAGACAATTGGGCCTCTGATACTTTGATGTAGGTAATAAATACCTATAAATGATAAAGTAGGTAGGTAGCTATCGATTAATAATTATCGATAAGTAGGTAGCATTGTCCTCAATCTTATGTAGGTAGTAGGTACTAATATTATAAATGCGAAAGTGTGTTTGTTGGTTTGTCCTTCAATCATGCAGTAACAGAGTAACGGATTGTCGTGATTTTTTGCATAATTATTAATTTTAATTATTTAAATATTTTAAATATAGTAGGATAATAATTTTGCATGCCTACAGTCTTAATTTAAAATGGCCATAATTTTTTTAATTAAATTATTTTGGTCATTTATTTATATGTACTTACTGATTTTTGTATTACCATTTTACCTACCTCATTTGTAGATGTTAAAGCTAGTGATGATTTCAATTATTATGAAAACCTAAAACAGTTAGATTAATTCACTTCAATATCATTAATTCGAATATCGATTTCAATCGAATCGATCATACTCGGTACTTGACAATTACAGCGCGCTTTTACAAATTTTAAACTGCACCCATAAAGATATAATGCTGACATCCAAAAGTTCTATGGAATTCGCGTTGACAGAGACAGTTTATTAGGAACTGAAGTCGGATTAAATCAGCTTATTATCTTTGTTGGCCATTGCCCAGTGCGGCTATTATTATGTAATCGAGATATCTTGAGACATCTTTATAGTTCGATTGATTGAAGATATTTTCGTTAACTATTATCTCTTAATCATTCACCTCTATAGTCTTTGATATTATCTATATTGATCATCTAGGTTTACATGTTCCGAAATACACTGCGAGCACTGTAAGGTGTGACATAAATTTAGTATAGGTACTGCGAAGCCATTCCATTCAAGTTAGATAGGTATGCTGGTTACTGTTTAAAACGTAACGCAGTCAGCACTGAGAGCACCTTACCTCGAAAACGCCAGTGTTCACAGTACAAAAATGGCGACGATTTATCAAATATTATAAATGCGAAAATTTGGATGGATGTATAGATGTATGGATGTTTGTTACTCAATCACGTCCTATTAACGGCTGAATGGATCTGGATGAAATTTCGCACAGAGATAGGTTAAAGTCTGGAATAACACATAGGCTACTTTTTATCCCGGAAAACTAAGGAGTTCCCGCGGGAACCAAAAAACCTCAATCCACGCGAACGAAGTCGCGGGCGGGATATATTTCCTTAGGATACTGCGGCTGCGCGGCAGTTAACTGTCAGTCCATAACGGAATGAATTTCTCTACAGTATACACACTGAGATATACACTCCGAGTCGCAGTGTATATCGGAACACACCCATAGTCTTTGATTGGTATTTGGTAAGTTTTTACTTTTTAGTTTATTTTACAAATTTACGTTGACATTTGACAATAGATTGGGAACACGGAACACTGAAGTTTTTGTTTAGTTTTAAATTTTAATTTTTTTTTCTGCATGCCATGATTGCCATGCTTTTTTCAAAAAGTACCTAATCAGTGGACAGCGGTTTTTACTTTTTGGTGACTTGCCTATAGATTATATAGGTACCTACAAAGGCTTAACAATCATTAACAATAATTAAGTTATCTCTCTGACATCCCTCGCCCTTTAAATGTTGAGTCTTTCCTCATGTTAGTTTTTAGTCGATACCTATGTAAAATTTGTCTGTAAATATGTTAAAACTAATAAAATTAAAGTATAATTTACAGATTTACGGATTATAGATACTTACCTACTTATTCAAATCATATTTGAACTTATGTTAAAAATAATATGTAGGTATTTAGTCTAAATTTGTTTGCTACTTTTCGAAAGTCTAATCATATCTGCTAGGTGTAATACTAAATGAGAGTCAATAAGTACACATTAAAACTAATTTGTTTGACTTATAATGAGCATTTCAAGAACTACTTATAACTTTTGTATTTTAAAATATTAATAATAATTCATAATTTGGCATGAGATTCCCTGGAAAATTTGTTTGGTAACATAGACAGCACAGTGCAACAAACAAAAATTCCATGTGCACTCATATCAATGCTGCTTTAAAATCCAGTGTAATTTCAGGTTTGTCAGGTCCGCATAGCTGTGGTTCAAATTGTGAAGTTGATTATAACAACTTATTTATATCTTATCATGAATTAACACAGAAATCAGAACCTGCCTTAGAGCCAAATTCTGTACTCAAATGTAGATTCAGGGAATGATACTAACATTTGTTTCCCTGTGATGTCTGCCTGAAAATACAGAAATGGAATAAGTATTTTGAAAGTTCACTCTGTAGCTTTGAAAAGCAACCAGTTGTATAATATGTTAGTGGGTAGGTACCTACTTAGCTAGAGTCATAACTAAATTCAACTCTGAATGTCGCACTATTTTTTTTGAAAGAGGTTAATCCAAAAATAAACAATCCTCTTTATTAATATATCTCATTGAAGGAATGGTGGCAGGGTAAAATTTCACTAACTTATCCATAAAAAGAATTGTGTAATCTAGTAAACGAAGCAAAAAATGCATAATATGAAGAATTTGTTGCCCCTGATCTATACAACAATCTATCTCTATCTTACAACAAAGTACACACTGTACCTAATATGACATAGTTTAAATGTGAAGTTCAATATAGGTAGGTAAGTGTAATAGAATATTTATTTAGTATAATAAGCAAACTCTGTATTATAAGATCATGTAAATTTATTAATTAAGATTTTGTTATATCAGTGTGATGTAGCAGAAAAAATTAAAATAGCACAACAGCTAAATAAAGATAAGTAAATTCAAGGTGCTCTTTTTATTTCTATAAAATAATATAGGCGTTAGATACAAGTGGTGACCAAGGTGGTGTGACGCATGTTCAAATACCCACCTTATTAACTTATATATTTTGTTTATTAGGCTAGACACGTTTTAAGTTTTACCTTAGGTATGAAATGGCATAGAGAAACCTAGGGGTAAAATTGTGCTAATTACCTACCATGTCCATGGGAAAATTGCAATAAAAGCTGTTTTGGAATTAATTCACATCACGGTGATGGAAGAAGATAGTTATGGCTATGAGCAATGGCATAAGGCGAGTGTCATGAAAATAGGTAGGCAGTAGGCACCTACTACCTAGGTAATTTCACTGCCGAGGGTCTACGTAAATCATAACTATATAGGTAGTACCTATATCTATATAGGTAGTTACCCACTTATGCACAGTACTTATGTTAAAACTCAGGTCCAATTCTGTACATTGAAGATATTATTTTGAATTTTCTTTTTGGAGGGAACTCGTTTATGTTTGACCTATACTGAAGTCAAAACTGCATTTTTTTCATTAGGTATTGTCTGTCTGTCTGCCTAGGTATGTCTTGGGCTTGGCCGCGCATCATGCCTAAACTATACTGATTACTGAATACTGATATCTGAATGATTTCAAATAAAACTTGGTAGTTGGCAATCTTGGTATGATTGGAGCTTGTACAGTACGGCGATTGTGTAATTCCTGTATCAATCATTGTTACAGTATCAATTGTTGTGATTGGCTGAATTTATGTTATTCTTGCTGCGTCAATGGATTTTGTCCAATAGTAGAAGAGTATTTTCCAATCAGAGGTGATTGCGATCGTTACACTGTAGCTGTCATTTTTAGCCGATTGCTCAGCAGGAACCTTTGAACGTACGGCTCATCATAGAGCCGGCGTGAGCTTATTGGATAGGCCTATTGTCAAAGTAAAAGTTCTGTCAAAAATAATGAAAGAATTTCAAAATGGCGCTGATTTTATAAAATTTTGGTAAGTTTCCTGTTTTGTATTCCCAGGGACCCCTGTCGTGGGTAAAACGGAACCGTATCAAAATCTTGCATAGTTCTACACTTGTAGTCTCTTCAATATTCGCCATATATATTTTCTAGTGTTGCCAGACCTCGGCGACAAAAATACCCAAATGTCGTTTGTACAAGTAAGACACGTGGTTGCTCGTACTCAATTGCAAAAAGTCCGTATTTCGATTTTTTTATTTTTGGGGTAAATCTGGAAAATTTCCCGAGAAATGGGGTAATTTTTGTCCCCAATCCATACCTCAAGTTTGTACGCACAATCGCCCCGTAGAAGTCGAAACGATTCGACGTTGCCAACTGTGAGAAATTTGAATTTTAAAATTGCGTTTTTTCGTACCTGAAACCGAACGGTGCCGCGGCAGCCGCCATCTTGAATTTTTAAACACCCCTCCCATTCTGTCAAAATACATGATAATTGTAGGCGAAAAAAAAAAATATTATGCTCGACCACGCCGTTTCAGAGCTGCGGCGCCGCGGTTCGGGGTCCAAAAATCAAAAATTTGAAAACACTACAGCTCGGCCGCCATCTTGTTTTTCCAATTTTTTCCACTTTTCTATTGATCGTTTACTAATTTCTTCAATCGTTGCGAGTTATAACGAAATCCGTTGGAAAACAAAAGAGTTGCAAGAATCACGTCGGCCGCCATCTTGTTTTTTCCGAAATGTCATAATTTTTCCCTACTCCAATCTCGCACCCGAACACATCTCCCCTTCATCATTGTATCGTTTTCTGTCTCTTTCTTGGAGAACAATAAATTACGTCAATGAGTCCTAATCGCCATATAATTTGGTATAAAAAATATTCCGCCATCTTTAAATTTTTTTCATTTCACTAAATAAACCTCGTCGTCCTGATCATCTCTTGCCAAGAAACCATACTTCCATCTCTTATACTCTCCGAGATAGACACCGACGAAATTTGTATAGCGGTCATCTTAAATCCGCCATTTTGAATTTTTTTTCAGCTCATTATCTATTGGATGAAGTTTCAAATGACATTTGGTCGAGCACCCCCCACCTATCTTCAATACCTTGGCCGTGCTCTTTACGCGTTTCCAAAATACTCAATCATCAGTTGTCTCCATATTTTTTTTTAGGTTTAATTTTCTGACTTGTATATGAAGCCATCAGTGAAAAAAATTTTTCATACAAAATTTTACACGAGGAATTTTTGGGGAAAATCTCGAAAACTACCCCAAATGTGGCAACACTATTTAGATATCTCGATACTGCCGGTCGAGTTACACAATCGATCCATACATGTCAACTTTCCCAAATGTTGCCAACTGCCTCAAAAACGTGATCGAAATTTTGAAAAACACAAAAAGAATTCAAAATGGCCGCCACCTCGTTTCACAGAAACATTTTACATAGTTTTATAATTTTCACGTAAACTACAGGATATACCGCACCTGATGACGTTTCAATTTTTTATCTCGCTCGCACCCAGCCGAAATGATCGCCCCTGAAAAAAGGCCATGTCGAAAAGCACTTTTACTTGTATAAATTCCAGTGTTGCCAGACCTTGGCGACGAAAATACCCAAATGTCGAATTTTGCAAAAATTCCGTATTTCATTTTTTAATTTTTGGGGTGAATCTTGAAAATTTCCCGAGAAATGGGGTAATTTTTTTCCTCAATCTATACCTCGAGTCTGTACACACAATCGACCCGTAGAAGTCGAAACGCTCCGACGTTGCCAACTGTGAGAAATTTGAATTTTAAAATTGCATTTTTTCGTACCTCTAACCGAACGACCGCCGCGACAGCCGCCATCTTGAATTTTTAAAAACCACTCCCATTCTGACAAAATACACGATAATTGTAGGCGAAAAAAGAAAAAAAAATTTCATGCTCGACCACGCCGTTTCGGATCTGTGGCACCGCGGTTCGGGCCTCGGGGTCGAAAAATCAAAAATTTGAAAACACTACAGCTCGGCCGCCATCTTGTTTTTCCAATATTTTACACTTTTTCTATTGATCGTTTACTAATTTCTTTAATCTTAGCGAGTTTTAACGAAATCGGTTGGAAAACAAAAGAGTTGCAAGAATCACGTTTGCCTCCATCTTGTTTTTCCGAAATGTCATAATTTTTCCCTACTCGAATCCCGGACCCAAACACATCTCCCGAACATCATTGTGTCGTTTCCTGTCTTTTTCTAGGACAATGACGTCTTTTATAGTTCCTAATCGCCATAATATTATTTGGCATGAAAAATAATATTCCGCCATCTTGAAATTTTTTCCTGTTCATCAAGTAGACCTTCAGGACCAGATCATCTTTTGCTAAGAAACCACTCTTCCATCTTTTATACTTTCTGAGATAGACACCAAATAAATTTGTATGGCAGCTGTACGGGAGCAGGTGATATGGCTCGACCGTAACAATAGGATGATCATCCTCCGAGCGGGTGTTATGTTCGGGGACCACTGGTCCGACTGTTCATCTTTGGAGGTTGTATATATAGCGTAATTCAGAGAAAACTTCGTAAGCGTGAGTTGGGCTGTTCGTGTTCGCGTCCATCGTATGCCATCTATTGGATAATGTGCGGACTGCGAAGACCGCTACAGCAGCCATCTTAAATCCGCCATTTTGAATTTGTTTTCAGCTCATTGTCTATTAGATGAAGTTTCGAATGACATTTGGTCGAGCACCCCCCACCTATCTTCAATGCTTCGATCGGTTCATTTCGGCAAATCGGCCGCTAACTTGTTTTTCTGAAATATCATAATTTTTCCCTACTGCCATCCCGCACCCGAACATATCTCCTAAACATGAACTACCCCGTTTCGGATCTGCGGCGCCGCGGTTCGGGGTCGAAAAATCAAAAATTTTAAAGCACTACAGCTCGGCCGCCATCTTGTTTTTCCAATATTTTCCACTTTTTCTATTGATCGTTTACTAATTTCTTCAATCGTTGCGAGTTTTAATGAAATCGGTTGGAAAACAAAAGAGTAGCAAGAATCACGTCGGCCACCATCTTGTTTTTCCGAAACGTCATAATTTTTTCATACTCCCATCCTGCACCCGAACATATCTCCTATACATGAACTTCCCCGTTTCAGATATGTGGCATCGCGGTTCGGGGTCGAAAAATCAAAAATTTGAAAACACTACAGCTTGGCCGCCATCTTGCTTTTCCAATTTTTTCCACTTTTTCTATTGATCGTTTGCTAATTTCTTCAATCGTTGCGAGTTTTAACGAAATCGGTTGGAAAACAAAAGAGTTGCAATAATCACGTCGGCCGCCATCTTGTTTTTCCGAAATGTCATAATTTTACCCTACTCGAATCCTACACTCGAACACATTTCCCATACATCATTGTATCGTTTTCTGTCTCTTTCTATGAGAACAATTATGTATGTCCTAATCGCCATATAATTTGGTATGAAAAAAAATATTCCGCCATCTTGAACTTTTTTTCATTTCGCTAAATAGAACTCCTCGTCCTGATCATCTTTTGCCAAGAAACCACTCTTCCATCTTTTATACTTTCTGAGATAGATACCAAATAAATTTGTATGGCGGCCATCTTAAATCCGCCATTTTGAAATTTTTTTCAGCTCACTGTCAGTTGGATGAAGTTTCGAATGACATTTGGTCGAGCACCCCCCACCTATCTTTAATACCTTGGCCGTGCTCTTTACCCGTCTCCGAAATCCTCAATCATCAGCTGTCTCCATATTTTTCTTCAAGTTTAGTTTTCTGACTTGTACACGAAACCATCAGTGGAAAAAAAATTTTTCATACAAAATTTTACAGGAAGAAATTTTTGGGGTAAATCTCGAAAACTACCCCAAATGTGGCAACACTGTTTAGATATCTCGATACTGCCGGTCCAGTTACACAATCGATCCATACATGTCAACTTTCCCAAATGTTGCCAACTGCCTCAAAAACGTGATCGAAATTTTGAAAAACACAAAAAGAATGCAAAATGGCCGCCACCTCGTTCCACAGAAACATTTTACATAGTTTCATAATTTTCCTGTAAACTACAGGATATACCGCTCCTGATGACGTTTAAATTTTTCATCTCGCTCGCACCCAGCCGAAATGATCGCCCCTGAAAAAAGACCGTGTCGAAAATCACTTTTACTTTGATAAATTCCAGTGTTGCCAGACCTCGGCGACGAAAATACCCAAATGTCATTCGTACAAGTGGGACACGTGGTTGCTCGTACTCGAATTTTGCAAAAAGTCCGTATTTCGATTTTTTTATTTTTGGGGTAAATCTTGAAAATTTCCCGAGAAATGGGGTAATTTTTTTCCCCAATCCATACCTCGAGTCTGTACACACAATCGCACCGTACAAGTCGAAACGCTCCGACGTTGTCAACTGTGAGAAAATTGAATTTTAAAATTGCGTTTTATCGTACCTCAAACAAAAAGGCCGCCACGACAGCCGCCATCTTGAATTTTTAAAAACCACTCCCATTCTATCAAAATACAGGATAATTGTAGTCGAAAAAAGAAAAAAATATCATGCTCGCCCACGCCGTTTCGGATCTGCGGCGCCGCGGTTCGGGGTCGAAAAATCAAAAATTTTAAAGCACTACAGCTCGGCCGCCATCTTGTTTTTCCAATTTTTTCCACTTTTTCTATTGATCGTTTCCTAATTTCTTCAATAATTGCGAGTTGTGACGAAATCGGTTGGAAAACAAAAGAGTTACAAGAATCACGTCGGCCGCCATCTTGTTTTTCCGAAATGTCATAATTTTTCCCCACTCGAATCCCGCACCCGAATACATCTCCCCTACATCATTATATCGTTTTCTGTCTCTTTCTAGGAGAACAATTATGTCAATGAGTGAGTGAGTGAGTGGTAATCGAGCTATATATAGTATAATAATAATGGCGGAGAGTCAAAGCGGTGTTCATACCAAAGCCAGCAAAGAATACTGTTATCCATACTGCTATAACTATGTTGCCCTGGCCCTCTTGGTCACATGACCCAAGAATCCCAAAGTTAAAAGAGTTAATAATTATAAATGCATTAAAAATTAACTAGCTGATGCTAGCGACTTTGTCTGTTTGGATTGAAGTTTTCTGGTTTCCAATGGAATTTTTTAATTTTCTAGGATAAAAAGTAGCCTATGTGTTATTCCAGACTATAATCTATCTCTGTGAACAATTTAATTCAGATCTGTTAAGCCATTCGGTTGTGATTGTGTAACAAACACCAATCCATCCATCTAAACTTTCGCATTTATGATTTTAAGTATAAATATTTCATTATGATAAGTTTGAATTACGACGTAGTGATTTTATTTTTAGGTTTCAAGATAGCCCTGGTCCAGCTAGCGGTGGGCGCAGACAAGGCAAAGAATGTTGCAGCGGCGGTCAGCGAGATACACAAGGCCAAGCAGCAGGGAGCCCACATTGTAGCCCTGCCAGAGTGCTTCAACTCCCCTTACGGCACAAGTGAGCTAAACAATTATACTTTACCATGGCTGTGTTCCGTTATAGACTGCGAGCACTGTTCAGTGCTCTTACTGTGGAGAAATTCGTTCCGTTATAACTGACAGTAAACTGCTGCAGTATCATAGGGAAATATATGACATCATTAATCGACGCCATCTTTGTACTGTGAGCACTGGCGTTTTCGAGGTAAGGTGCTCTCAGTGTTTGTCTCAGTGCTGACAGCGTTCCGTTTTAAGCAGTACCCAGTATACCTAACTATAAAGGAACGGCTTCGCAGTGTACTAAAGTGACGTCACACCTTACAGTGCTCGCAGTGTATTTCGGAACACAGCCCATACTTTTAGCCCTTGTCAGCTGTCAGTTGGCATAGAATATGTTTTGAATGTCTTTCTCTTCTTTGTGGGTTATATGGGTTATGTGTACACACCAAGTTATGTGTATCTTTATCTATATTATAACTCCTATGGCAGTGGTGATATTATAAACAAAGTCAATACCCTTGCTGGAACCTTCTTTTTCAACAATACACACAGATTGACATGAAGTTATCTTTTGCAAAAGTGATCTGCGAATTTGCATTCACTCGATCCTTTTATAATCAGCTCCTTAATTCCCATCTCCTAATTCACTCACACTTCAGTTAACTCTGAATCGCCTTTCAGTATAGATCTGTAATAAAATTTGCCTATAAAAAACGCCATTTTTGGAAGGCATGGATATGTTTCATAAAATATTTGACTAAAATAATCTAAAATCATTGCAATACTTTGACCAAGGTGTTATAAAGGACTTTAGCAGCACCTACAAAAGCCTTATCATTGTCGCTCCACATCTGGCCACGAAACGACGAAAACATGCTAGAAAGGATTGAGTGCTCATAATTTCTAAGTGATAAGTCATGCAGATGAATAAACACTTAGCAGATATAGCCCTTACTAGCTGATGCCCGCGACTTCGTTCCCGTTCCCGCGGGAACTCTTTAATTTTCCGGGATAAATAGTAGCCTATGTGCTATTCCAAACTATAATCTATCTCTGTGCCAAATTTCATGCAGATCCGTTGGGGCATGATTGAGTAACAAACATCCATCCATTTATCCATCCAAACTTTCGCATTTATAATATTAGTATAGAAGTATAGATAGGGTCGTTCACCACATCATTTGAGTTGTCCTGACTTTTATGGATCCTGCAAATTAACAAACTCTAAGCAAGCGGAGTGAGTATGAAATTTGGTTTAGGCCTCCTAACCTTTCCTGGCATCAGTCATGAGGATTTTCTCCTGTGTCAGAATTCTTCCCGGAGTATGCGGAGGAGGTTCCCTCAGGAGAGACGTGTCGAGCCTTGTCGCGCGCGGCGGCCGAGGCGGGGGTGTGCGTTGTGGGAGGCACGGTGCCAGAGCGCTGCGGGGAAGCGCTCTATAACACCTGCACTGTTTGGGACGGTAGTGGGAAACTGCTGGCTCAACACAGGAAGGTGGGTCATACTGGTATAAGTACACCGTGAATTTGTAATGGTCGATTTTCCCGCGCCAGAGTGAATTGTCCCCAGTAGTGCTATCGAAACTTACGTGTTCTTGATTTGTGATCGTAATACAGCGGGAATTTGGAATGGTTGTTTTCCCGCAGCAAAACATACTGATACCCCTTAAACACCGTGAATTTGTAATGGTCGATTTTCCGCGGCTGAATGATTTGCCCCCAGTAGTGCTATCGAAACTTACGTGTTTTTGATTTGTGATCTTAATTAATACAGCGATAATTTGGAATGGTTGTTATCCCGCAGCAAAATGATTTTGTCTTGGTAATACAATCGATTTATTTAGAAAGAGAATCAAGAAATGGTAATTTTGCAATCGTGAAAACCAAAACTCTGAAGCTTTATTTTAATTATTTCAAATAAAGTTTCACGTACACGTAAAAGCGCGTAATTTCACCGTGTATAATGTATATGCTACCAATTTTTTGAGGTTGTTGAATTTTATTTAAACTTGGTAGTTACCAAGTTTCTTGCTGGTTCTTCTCGGTAGGAATGGCATTCCGAACCAGTGATAGATTCACTCGACGATTCCAAAGCACTTGTAAAGTCTATTTGAATAAAAAACATTGAATTTGAGTTTGAATTTTGGCTTAAAGAATGATGTTATTTAGGTAAATATATTCTTGTGTTAATTGCACAGATGCACCTGTTTGACATAGACATTCCAGACAAGATAACGTTCAAAGAGTCTGAGGTGCTGCGCGCGGGAGATAAGATCACCACGTTCGAGTACCAAGGCGTCAGAGTCGGCGTGGGCATCTGTTATGACTTGAGGTTTGGCGAGATGGCGCATCTCATGGCTAAGCAAGGCAGGTGCTATGCGTTAATTGTATCTATACTATTACTGATATTAAAAACTAGCTGATGCCACGTGGAATAAGTTTTTTTAATTCCTACGGGAACTCCTTATTTTTCCGGGATAAAAGTAGTCTATGTCAATCTCCAGGTCCTTAATTATACCCATGTAAGAAAACAGGTCGATCCGTTGCACTGTTGCGACGTGATTGACAAACCAGCAAACAAATGCACTTTCGCATTTATAATATTAGTATGATGCGAAAGTTTGGATGGATGGATGTCTGTTACTCAATCAATCACGCCAGAACAGCTGAACAGATGTGGATGAAATTTGGCACAGAGATTGATAATAGTCTGAAATAACACATATGCTACATTTTATGCAGGAAAATTAAAGTGAACCAAGAAACCTCAATCCACGCGGACGAAGTCGTGGGCATCAGCTAGTTACAATATATTTTATTATACTTACATTTTATTCTTTTGAATGTTACAATGTGTAGCTAATATACATTACTGTCATAATGTATATTACAGTTATGTAACAAGAATTACACTGACTTGTGGTGAAAAGTTAATAATTTCACAGAAAGTGAAAACTTTCTGTGAAATTTCTGTGAATTTTTTTAAAAACATAGGTTCTTTTTCCAGGTTGCTCAATCCTCATATACCCGGCTGCGTTCAACATGACAACTGGTCCCAAACATTGGGAGCTATTGGCCAGAGCTCGGGCCAACGACGAACAGCTTTGGGTTGCTCTCGTCAGCCCCGCTAGAGATACTGGAGCCGGTTACGTGGCGTGGGGACATTCGACACTGGTCGACCCTTGGGCCAACGTTGTGGCCAAGTTGGATGAGAAACCTGGCACACTGCTTGCGGATATCGGTAAGTTGAATTACTTCTACCCAACTGCGTTCAACTGGTCCCAAACATTGAGAGCTATTGGCCAGAGCTCAGGCCAACGACGAACAGCTTTGGGTTGCTCTCGTCAGCGCCGCTAGAGATACTGAAGCTGGATACGTGACGTGGGGACATTCTACACTGGTCGACCCTTGGGCCAACGTTGTGGCCAAGTTGAATGAGAAACCTGGCACACGCTTGCGGATATTGGTAAGTTAAATTATAGTCAGACGAACTAATCTGACCCGGTGACACCGTCGCTAGTATATTTGAAAAATAAAATAAAAATTAACATGTACAAAAATTAGCCCCCCAATCATGTAAGAATAGCCGATGAAATCGTTAAAGTTCTGCGGCAAAGTAAATAAACCATAACTGCATTAAATTAGAGCACAATTTCGTGTACCCATTCTTATACGTTTAGGTATGTACGATACTCTAACGTATAAGAATGGATACACGAAATTGAGCTCTAATTCAATGCAGTTATGGTTTATATTACTTTGACGCTGAACCTTTACCATTTGATCGACAATTCTTACATAATCGGGGGGTAGTTCCAATTTTGGCCATCAGGCCAGATAAGTTGCTGGGACTGTAACGACTATTGAGTTGCTAAATGGCATTCGTTATGCCTGTTAAGTTTTTGTTTTTATTTTATTTTTAATATTTACTAGCGACACTCTCACCACCGGGTCAGATAAGTTTGTGGGACTATAGAAAGTTTTTTTTTTAAATTCCAGATTTGGGTATCGTGGAGGAAGTGAGGAGCCAAATCCCAGTGCGTGTGCAGAGGAGAACTGATATATACGACACCGTACACAAAGCCAAATGTTAACTTAAGCAAATTTTATTTTTTTATTTTTACGAAATAGTTTTATGGGGAAAAGTCCAGTCCAAAGGGGTTTGATAATTTTTGTATGGAGGAGTAGACGATTCGCCATTTTTTTTTTTAATATAATCGCATAGGACTGCGTTGCATTATGGAGATTTGGACGTAAAAATTGCAAAAAGTATGTTTCGATAATATATTTCGCCCAATTTTCAAATTTCATTTTGGTTTTGGTGGATCTATATGGCAAAAGTTTTCAAACCCTGTAAAATTAAATGTTATAACTTGATTCTGTCTACGGTACGCTTCATATAATGTTAATGTATGTTATCAATAAAATTAGCAACAGTGCATTAATTAAAGTTAAATGAAAAAAGCATTTACAAAGATTAGGTAAGTTTTTAGTTTTTGTTCGAAAAAGATTTATAAGTGCCACATAAGTTTAAAATGTAGGATATAATGGATATGGCTTCTTTAACTAAACTAATATTATTCCTAAACTGCGTATTGCCAACGTTCGTGAAGCGATGTTTAGGGCCAAGGGGGCTATAATATTATGTTGTGTCATAAAAGTTTGACGAACTTTAGAATAGAATAATCTTTATTTGGATAATGTGTGTATACATAAGATGTTATGTCTAATATTACAGAGTCCAGCACATTAGCCGTATCGGCGTACAAATATATTATAAATAGGCAATTGAGTTCAAATTCATTATAGTTACTATTACAATAATAATAATATTACAACATAAAAATTAGATTTTAATAATAATTCAGGAGCAATGTCAAAAGTATTAAAAATAAAAGAATGTAAAAATGTCAGTGTTTTTTGTCATGTTGGAAAAATTCTTCCAAGGTGTAAAAATTTTTTCCTTTCATGAGCAAGCTCATAATATGGTAAATTATGGTACTGTGTGTACACTTTAAGGATCAATTCTAAAATCAAGGCTCAAACCATATTCATTTAAATACCAATTTCAATCAATAAAATCAATTTTTATCACATTTTTTATTAAAACTAAATACACAATTAGGTATGTTATTTTAATCAGTAATATAATGTTATAATGTGAGATATATTTTGATATGTTGTTTAATATAATTACATTGTACTTAAAGTTTGGAGTTTTCTTTCTTGTTCATAAACGTTTCTTGAATTTTTCCAAAAAGTTTGATAACATGTAAATGTGAGATATCCATACTAACATTGTCAAGGCGAAAGTGGGTCTGTTTCTATGTGTATAGTCCCACAAACTTATCTGCCCCCCGATTCAGAACCTTACGATATCAAAATTATCGATCGATTCGGTTTCTCTCTCACTCACTCTGAATTGAAAATACATCTTATCGTGCGATAAGAAACCGAATCGATATATCAAAATTATCGATCGATTCGGTTTCTCTCTCACTCACTCTGAATTGAAAATACATCTTATCGTGCGATAAGAAACCGAATCGATATATCAAAATTATCGATCGATTCGGTTTCTCTCTCACTCACTCTGAATTGAAAATACATCTTATCGTGCGATAAGAAACCGAATCGATATATCAAAATTATCGATCGATTCGGTTTCTCTCTCACTCACTCTGAATTGAAAATACATCTTATCGTGCGATAAGAAACCGAATCGATATATCAAAATTATCGATCGATTCGGTTTCTCTCTCACTCACTCTGAATTGAAAATACATCTTATCGTGCGTTAAGAAACCGAATCGATCGATAATTTTGATATCGTAAGGTTCTGAATCGGGGGGCTGATCCGGTGGCCAAAATTGGAACTAATTGATATGCCTGTTTATTTTTGGTTTTTATTTTATTTTTAATATACTTATACTAGCGACGCTGTCATCGGGTCAGATAAGTATGTCGGACTATATCTTACTAGCTGATGCCCGCGACTCCGTACGCGTGGTTTAAGTTTTTTTGATTCCCACGGGAACTCCTAAATTTTCCGGGATTAAAAGTAGCCTATATCACTCTCCAAGTTCTCAACTATATCCATGCCAAAAATCACGTCTATCCGTTGCTCCATTGCGGCGTGATTGAAGGACAAACCAACAAACAAACACACTTTCGCATATTATACTATAATATATTAGTAAAAGTAAATTAGTAATTAGTAAGTATAGTATAATACCTTGTTGAAGAATTATATACCCATCTCGCTGCTCAGCCATGTCTATAAGTTGTTCTCGAGAGTCATAACGAATCGTCTCGCTCGTAGGTTCGACGACTTCCAGCCTCCCGAACAAGCCGGATTCCGAAAAGGCTTTAGTACCATATACCACATTCACACGCTGCGGCAGATTATACAGAAGACTGAAGAGTATAACCGGCCACTATGCTTGGCGTTTGTGGACTATGAGAAAGCCTTCGATTCGGTGGAAACTTGGGCTGTGTTGAGGTCGCTGCAGAGATGCCGTATAGACTACCGGTATATCCAAGTGTTGAAGTGTTTGTACGAAAATGCCACAATGTCAGTTCGTATACAGGACCAGACTACGAGGCCAATCCAACTGCAGCGGGGAGTGCGGCAGGGAGATGTAATCTCCCCAAAGCTCTTTACCGCTGCGTCGGAAGACGTCTTTAAGCTTCTGGATTGGAACGGACTTGGCATCAACATAAACGGCGAGTACATCACTCACCTTCGGTTTGCCGATGATATAGTCATCATGGCAGAGACTCTGGGTGACCTTAATGCAATGCTCAATGACCTCAGCAGTTTCCCAACAGGTGGGCCTTAAAATGAACATGAGCAAGACGAAAATCATGTCTAATGCTCATGTTCCGCTCCACCCAGTAATCGTTGGGAGCTCTGCACTCGCACTATATATGTATACCTGGGACACATGGTCCAGCTAGGTAGGTCCAATTTCGAGAAAGAGGTGAGCCGCCGAATCCAACTCGGCTGGGCAGCGTTCGGGAAGCTTCGAGATGTCTTCTCGTCCAATATTCCTCAGTGCCTGAAGACCAAAGTCTTCGAACAGTGCGTGTTGCCAGCGATGACATACGGTTGCGAGACTTGGTCGCTAACTATGGGCCTCATAAGAAAGCTCAGGGTCACTCAGCGGGCGATGGAGAGAGCAATGCTCGGGGTTTATCTGCGCGATCAAATCAGAAATGAGGAGATCCGCAGAAGAACTAAAGTAACCGACATTGCTCGACGTGTTGCGAAGCTGAAGTGGCAATGGGCGGGGCACATAGTTAGAAGAACCGATAGACGTTGGGGTCCCAAAGTGCTGGAGTGGCGACCACGCACTGGAAAGCGCAGCGTTGGCAGACCCCCTACTCGCTGGACGGACGACATCTGGATAGTCGCAGGGAGCCGCTAGATCCAGGCGGCGCAAGACCGCGGCGTGTGGAAATCCTTGCAAGAGGCCTATGTCCAGCAGTGGACGTCTATCGGTTGAGGATGATGATGATGAAGTATAGTATATTAGTATATGAATATAGTATTAACTATTAGTATTAGTATGATACTAGCGACGCTGTCATCGGGTCAGATAAGTTTGTCGGACTATTATTGTCTCTTAAAGACCTATTCTTCAAATGTGTTTTATTCTTCACACACACACACACAATTATTATACACACACACACTTAAAGTTTGGAATTCTCTTTTTGTCCCTGGTTCACATGTCTGTCGAATATTTCCAAAACGTCGGACGCACATCCCCAGAATAACGTCAATCCACTGCCCCCTGTTGAAACAAAATGTAGATTTATTTCAAACATCTTGTTGCATCCCTGCGTTTTATTTATAGCTACCTAGCTGATGCACGCGATTTTGTCCGCCTGGTTTAAGTTTAAAACTTAATTATATGAAAAATAAAGTGTGTGACGCGGGATGAAACACGATTTCAGACGAGGGTGAAGTTGCCTGCCTGAGCGAAGCGAGGGCAGACAACACCCGAAGTCTTGTTTCACCCCTAGACACACAATATACTTACTATTGCTATCGTGTGATACAACTTTTCACCTCAATAGCGAGAAAATACGACTGTTTTGTGGACTATGTAAAGAAATGCCCAATCCACGGCGTTCTAAATTCAAAATACTTTTTCTCACTGAGTGAGCAAAAACAAGTTTTGCTCACGAGTTTTGCTTATTGATTTTGAGCAGTAAAGGCGCGTTTTTTGAGCTAGAGAGGTGAATAATATGTTTTGTGGTGTACCGTGTCCGTAGTTGTGTATGTAGAGTTTGCCGTGTATGTGTTCCGGTTCCAGCCTCACGCTCACTCTGCCAGGTCTCAAGCCTGTCCAGAGGGTGATTAGCTTTGCGTTCTGTAACAAGCGGTGTATCCATACTTACTAATATTATTAACTAGATGATGCCCGCGACTTCGTCCGCGTTGATTAAGATTTTTTTTAATTCCTGCGGGACTCTTTCGAAATGCGAAAGTGTGTATGTCTGTCTGTCTGCTACGCTTTCAAGGCTCATCCACTCAACCGATTATGATGAAATTTGGTACAGAGATAGTTTACATCCCGGGGAAGGCCATAGGCTACTTTTTATCCCGGAAAATTTCAGAGTTCCCGCGGGAATTAAAAAATCTTAATCCACGCGGACAAAGTCGCAGGCATCATCCAGTTTTCATATAAAGTCTGCTCTTCCTAGCCCAACATCAATGTTCTGCAGGCATAACTACGATAAACGTTAGTAGAATAATAGGCCTATAAGATGGGATGAATGATCAAAGTGAGGAGTGATTAGAAACCCATCCATAACGAAGTTAAGTTGGGGTCGAAAAATTGTAACAAACTCCCATAGCTTTCAACTAGCAATCCTAGTGGATTGAGGGTACCGCGGGTAGGTTGAGATCTATTTAGCTAAATAGATTTTACCTACTAAGACTTTGCTCAGAATTTACTTTGTGTTAAAACGAGGCATATACCTATGTTAGAAAGATCAATCTGTCTGTTTTAACTGAATCTAAGTCTTCGCAAGCAAAGTAATGGTACGCTCTCCTAAGATCTCCATTATTAGTCCCACGGGATAGCAGAAATTCGACACAATAGAAAGTGGCACAGTAAAATAATAAGGTAAGTAGAGTATTATTATCAAAAATCCGGTTTGAAGGACCAAGTCAAGGTTTCCACATGCTTAATGGTAAAATTTAAACGTATGTACCTTTAATCCTGGCATCAATTCTTTACAGCCGTCAAGAACAAAATCAGTGTCTTTATCCACAATGCCTATATTGAAATCGTTCGGTACATGGGTGCCACCCAAAACGCAGTTGTGTACACTGAAAAAATATTTGTGAGCAGTTGCAATTTGTATTAAATACCTACAACATCCAGCAATCTTAGATCCAATCTTTTTTTGAAAAAGGGACACATTAGGTCAAGAGAAAGGTGTTTAAATCTTACAGAAACCTTTTTTTGTTATGGAGGAGGGGGTGCTCCGGGAACTCCTAATAGATACCTACCTACTTACCTAGAATAAGTGTTGCCAGATGGAATCTTAGGATGGAGCAGACAATAGTTCTCGAAGAAGGCTTCTTACAAACATTTTAATATACTTACTTTGGTAATATGTAGTGCCCAGAGTCCTCATCTATCAGAGCATTGGAAATCCATGGTGCTAACACCTGAAAAAATATTTCGAATTCTTTTAAGACTTGAGAAGAATCTGAAATCTACAATTTTAATTATGAACCAACGTTATTTTTTTAGGGTTCCGTACCCAAAGGGTAAAAACGGGACCCTATTACTAAGACTCCGCTGTCTGTCTGTCTCCAGGCTGTATCTCATAAACCGTGATAGCTAGAAAGCTGAAATTTTCACAAATGATGTATTTCCGTTGCCGCTATAACAACAAATATGTACTAAAAATTAAAAATATATATATATATATTAAGGGGGGTCCCCATACAATAAACGTGTTTTTTTCGTATTTTTTTGCTCAATATTAAAAACGGTAACAGGTAGACGGTTCAAATTTTCACAGAATATTAACTTTTATATTACCTTTCAAAATAAATAATTAAATATCAATAAAGTAAATATTAAAGGGGGGCTCCCATACAACAAACGTAATTTTTATTTTTAATACGTCATAAATCGTAAAACTTACTACAGGTTTGTTTTACGTACCCTTGCTATTTGTCCTCTAATCGGAACCACTTTATCATCAGGCACTACATCCCTCGCACCTAGTCCCAGACAATTGATGATGACGTCATAATCATCGAGTATTTTATCTCGCAGGGAAGCTATCTTCTGTTGCAGGGTTCGTCCATTGGCTGCTTTGAAACGTTGGAACAAATGCGCCAATATTGTTGGTGGATACACAATGAACGACGTAAAAGTTCGACCAGCCCTGGAATTGATAAATTCCTAGATTTTTTTAACATTGTATTCAAAGCCACAATAAACTTCGTCAACTCTTTATATTAGCATAACGTCTTGTATTTAAGGCATACGTACCTACCTACGTAGATTCGGCGTGTAGGTACGAATAATTGTGAAACAGGATGTGATGTGATTTTTTTAGGGTTCCGTAGCCAAATTTGGCAAAAACGGAACTCTTATAGATTCGTCATGTCTGTCTGTCTGTCTGTCTGTCTGTCTGTCTGTCTGTCTGTCTGTCTGTCTGTCTGTCTGTCTGTCTGTCTGTCTGTCTGTCTGTCTGTCTGTCTGTCTGTCTGTCTGTCTGTCTGTGTGTCCGTCCGTATGTCACAGCCACTTTTTTCCGAAACTATAAGAACTATACTGTTGAAACTTGGTAAGTAGATGTATTCTTTGAACCGCATTAAGATTTTCACACAAAACTAGAAAAAAACAATAAATTTTGGGGGTCCCCATACTTAGAACTGAAACTCAAAAATTTTTTTTTCATCAAACCCATACGTGTGGGGTATCTATGGATAGGTCTTCAAAAATGATATTGAGGTTTCTAATATCATTTTTTTCTAAACTGAATAGTTTGCGCGAGAGACACTTCCAAAGTGGTAAAATGTGTGTCCCCCCCCCTGTAACTTCTAAAATAAGAGAATGATAAAACTAAAAAAAATATATGATGTACATTATCATGCAAACTTCCACCGAAAATTGGTTTGAACGAGATCTAGCAAGTAGTTTTTTTTTAATAATTTAAAACTTACTACAGGTTTCTGAGGTTTGTACGGAACCCTCGGTGCGCGACTCCGACTCGCACTTGGCCGGTTTTATATGTATGCCTAATACGAAATGTACGAGGGAGAGATGGAAATTAGTAATACGTCTGACGTCTCTTACTAATCTCTGGTAGGACTCAGGAAGACAGTTCTTTTTGCAGTGTGAACATTGGAAACGTAGGTATAGATCTCCGTATTAATTTTAAGTATATTATAAAGTGGAGGAGGAATGTCGTTCCAACACGTCTTACCTAGTTAAGTACTCTAGATAACGAGTAATCTTAGTTTTATAAGATAGCTATACAGAGCCATATATGAAGAGTGATATAGAGCTAAAGTGGTGGAAGACTGATAAAATACAATCTGGTATGTTTTCCTACTTAATTTCTTAAATAACATAGGTACCTATCGAAAAAAAAACTTACACATATTTAACTGTATACAGCCCACTCAAATAGTCCAGTTGTTGTTTGTCAAGCACGTGATAGCCGAGCACCTGGCTGGCCCAGGCGTTGACGCGCAGCTCGGCTGGTTCTCTGTACAGCTCGTACATGGGCAGCAGGCAGATATCATATCCACCCTTTCGCCATAACTCTAGCAGGTATTTATACGTCTCAGCGCCCCATTTGCTGAAAAATACACAATTTACACAATTTGCTCGCTAGATTTTTTGAAGTGAAAACTTCTCTAGCCACGTTGAACACTTTTTGGTAGGGGGTAAATTTGTGGATTCGCGTTACCGTCACCGACATGCTCGCGAACAGCGACTTGCCCGCGAACACCGACATGCTCGCGTGGTTACGAAGACAAAAGGTCTTAAATATGTACCTATAAATATACTACATTCGTAATCAAACTTTAATCCCTTAGTACATATACTTATTTTAATTTTTTTTTAATATTTTAAATATTCGTTTTTCTCAATGATTTTGCCTAATTTAAACGGTTTTCAAGCTTATACCTACTTAGTGCTTTATTTTGTAGAGCCATGTATGGCTCTACAAAATAAAGCTATACATCTTTGCTTACTAATATTATTAGTTAAGTAGCTATTAAGTAGTAACTAATTAGTAAATACTAGATGATGCCCGCGACTTCGTCAGCGTGGATTAAAGTTTTTTGATTCCCGCGGGAACTCCTTAATTTTCCGGGATAGAAAATAGTCCTCCCCCGGGATATAACCTACCTCCATACCAAATTTCAGCAAAATCGGTTGAAAAGATGGGCCGGGAAAGCGTAGCAGACAGACAGACAGACAGACACACTTTCGCATTTATAATATTAGTATGGATTTAAAGTACTTATTATAATATTATGTACAAGAAGGTTAATCCTAAATTCTGGCTTACCATAAATGCTCCTGAGGGGTATTTCCGCAGAGGTAAGGATACCAGAACCCGCCGGACCCATCGCCCGTCGTGTTTGGCGTGAACTCCGTTGATATTATGACCACCTATAGAATAAGCGACATCGTTCATAGAAGGACTATTGGTGGAAGGGGTCACGACCCTCAGTAATGGGGAATACGACGCAGGGAGGATAGAATAAGTAAGTTAACCACCTATAGTATCACCATCAACCATCATCATGGGCAACTCACTATTAATGTCCTTCCGATCGAATTTCGACCACGGCGGCCAATCTCCACAGAGATTATCTGCGCGGGAAATATTATAGTGCACATAGTTTGTGCGCATACACAGGTGCACTCTCTGTTCCTTTGCTCTCATAACCCGATGGGACGGAAGATCCGACACGACCGGAGAGAGATCAGGCGCAGGACCGACGGGTGAAACACCGCCAATTTCTTAACTCCGGGCTAGTACTGAGAATTTCTTGTTAGAAAACCCCAATACTTGTTATGGCCCGACCCGGGACTCGAACCCGGGACCTAGTCAGCCGCAGGCATTTTAATTTCAAAACGAATCGTTTATTTAAAGTGTTCCCTGTGAACTAGTTACATAAGCGAAAGGATTTTTTTAAATGATTTTTCTTTCTTTTAAAATTAAGCTATATTATGTCAATGCAGCTATAGGGTTTTTACTATGGCGCTAATGTCATCGAACGCTCGATTACGATCAGTCGAATTTGTAATGTAAAAACTTGGACTAAGACGACCTCCGTGGCGCAGTGTGTAGCGCTTTTGTCTTAACAGTTGTTCGATCCCCGGCAGGGTCAATTTGGGAATTTATAATTTCAGAATTTTCAAATTTTTTTCAATTGGGAGGCTTCGGCCGTGGCTAGTTACCAACTTACCACCCTACCGGCAAAGACGTGCCGCCAAGCGATTTAGCGTTCCGGTACGATGCCGTGTAGAAACCGAATAGGGGTATGGGTTTAATATAACTGCCATGCCCCTAACAGGTTAGCCCGCTACCATCTTAGACTGCATCATCACTTACCATCAGGTGAGATCGCAGTCAAGGGCTAACTTGTAGTGGATTAAAAAAAACCGTAGTCACTGAGCACGAGATCTCTTAAAATTAGAAGGGTTTCGTCTTAAGTCCACCACGCTGGCGATGTGAGGCTTGGCAGATTAGGTACATAAAATAGGTAGGTACTTACTTAGTACCTACTTATATAACCACCTTAAACTTCTTATTTTACCCTATTCTGCGTATCGAGTAAATGAAAAAACTACTCCGTTCCGCTCAAGTGGAAAGGAACCTAAGAAAAACGGAATCTGGGTTTGAATTCAACTGACAAAAATCCTGACCCTGGTTTACGTAGCTAGGTACTTACCTAATAGTTTTAAAATGGTCTTTGGATTTGAAAAGAGGAACTTTTGGAATAAACTTACGTCAGCATTTGGATATTTTTCTTTAATTTTCACAGCACAAGTTAAACCGTTTATTCCGGCACCTAAAACGGCGACTTTAGTCATAATAATTATAATAATGTTAAAATATCTCGATACGACCTAATCCGTAGTCCGAACTGAATAAGATTAAGTAATAATTACCTAGTTATTATATTTAAATAACTCCAGAGTGCATCTTATTATTATCATAGTTTATGTAGCAAAGGTCATGTAAAACAATTAATTACATAGATATCTATATACTTGTTACTAAGATAATATTAAAATACGCATTGTTAAATAATATATACCTAAAACAATAATTCATAATATTATATCGTTATCCCCAGAAAAAGAAACTGATTTTAATTAGGGATCTTTATCATCAATTTATTAAAGTTATAGTGTTACTAAATGACAGCGACTTCGTCCGCGTGGATTTAGTTTTTTTAATTCCCGCGGGAACTCCTTAATTTTCCGGGTTAAAAAGTGTCCTTCTCTACCTATACCTCATCAAAATTGGCTGAAAATATGGGCCGTGAAAGTGTAACAGACAGACAGACACACCTTTATAACATTAACTATGGAAAATGGATAGGTATCATCTTAATTCATGATAATATAGATACCTACATAAAAAATAAACTGTCCAACAATGTTACATTGTTCCAAATAGTTAAAAACATTACGCTCTTTCTGGCACAGTCGGGTAAAAATTTGGGCTTTGTGCAGTGTTGCTTTCGCTTTCTTCAGAAATCAGCCGTTCACGGCTGCCATAGACAATTTCATAAACTGCCGAGCGATCGCGTAACTTCTGCATCAATCATTGTTACAGTATCAATTGTTGTAATTGGCTGAATTTATGGCATTCTTGCTGCGTCAATGGATTATGTCCAATAGTGGAAGAGTGTTAACCAATCAGAGGTGATTGCGATGTATCAATGATTGATGCAGAAGTTACGCGATCGCTCGGCTGCTTATAAACCATAAACTGTCACGA
The DNA here is from genome assembly GCA_917051295.2 of Erebia ligea. Taxonomy (NCBI): domain Eukaryota; kingdom Metazoa; phylum Arthropoda; class Insecta; order Lepidoptera; family Nymphalidae; genus Erebia; species Erebia ligea. The sequence continues at coordinate 2,210,250 of OU785235.1, read as the reverse complement.
TGGTGAATGACCAATGACGGACAGATCACTTCAATCAATGTCAAACTCAAAAAACAAATTTCAAAAGTCAAAACCATAGAGTAAAGTAATATGTCAAAACAAAACGCCGCTTCGAGTAGCAGCAATTTTCCTATTTTTCTATTATTTCAACATAAGAAACCCTTTTTAATAATTAAATACAACATGAAGTAAGACCAAAATTACCCACTCAACTTGAAAGCCACCTTATTAGTGTTATTTTCATTTTATTTTTAATGTAAATTGTGTTTTAGGTTAACGGTGGACGGCCTGCTTGTTTATTTTCCCTACGATTATATTTATCCAGAACAATACGCTTATATGCTGGAGTTGAAGAGAGCTCTTGATGCTAAAGTGAGTAAACTATGTCGGTTACTAAACAAAGTTGTAGATTATGTTGATGATTGTAACACAGAACAAAATTCAATACGAGAAGAATAGAAAGGAAATAATTCACTACTGCAACCGTGCTTCATGTATAAAGCTCTTCCGTATGCTTCATATTGTTCGTGGCATGATCTACCTGGTAGCTGCATAGCAAATAATTCATTTAATATTCTTACAGGGTCATGGCTTGTTGGAGATGCCCTCAGGAACTGGAAAGACCATATCACTGCTCTCACTTATTGTGGCTTACATGATACAGAACCCCCACCATGTTAGGTATGTATTTTTCTCATGTTTTTTTGCATGGTGACAGCAAGTCCGTTTTTTTTTCTGCATCAAAAAGTTGTCTAAAAATCCTGTGGGAACTCTTTCATTTTGAAAGATAACAAGTCTTTGGATTTAACTATATCCATCCAGGAATAATGAAAATTGTTTGCTCTGTTGTGGCATGATTGAAGGACAAACCAACAAACGATGCATACTTTCACATATTTTGTAATAATATGGATAGTGTTTTGTTGTTGTTGTCTACTGAGAACAGTAGAATCTTCTCGTAATCATTTCACAGCTTAAAACGTATTACTAAAACTGTATACAGTATACATGATTTATGACGTGCATGCATCTATGAACTCCATAAACAGGTTGAATTATCCATTTGACTAATGATTACGATTTCCTCGCACAATTGTATGGCTGATTTCCAATTTAAACTTTCTGGTGGATTTATTTTAATAAAATTTTAAAAATTGTTTTGTATTCAAGGGATTTTAACAAGATGTTTGCAAAAATAATTTTCTCTATTTATTTATATAAAACCATATCTGACTTTATTTTGTTTTAGAAAGCTGATCTACTGTTCTCGTACTCTACCTGAGATAGAGAAAGTATTGGAGGAGTTGAAGAATCTAATAAACTACTATGAGAAAAGCCACGGGGAGAAGCCTAATCTCACTGGAGTTGTTCTCAGCTCAAGGAAAAATCTATGCATACACCCAGAGGTAATATATTGTATGCTTTACAAGCTTCAATCCGGATGTTAAGCTATGTTAAAAAAAATGAGATAAATAGGTAGAGGGTCTTAAAATGTATGTTTAAGTTTTATAACCATTTTAAAACCCCTAATTCGTTTTTAAACTGCATCATGAAATGTTAAAAATCACTAGTAATTGAAAATATTTACTAAACTGTTAGCAATCTCATTAATCAGGTGTCTCGAGAAAGAGAAGACAAACTAAAACCCCTAATTTGTTTCTAAACTGCATCATGAAATATTCAAAATCACTAGTTATTGATAATAATTACCAATCTCATTAATCAGGTGTCTCAAGAAAGAGAAGGCAAACTAAAACCCCTAATTTGTTTCTAAACTGCTGTTAGCCATCTCATTTATCAGGTGTCTCGAGAAAGAGAAGGCAAACTAAAACCCCTAATTCGTTTCTAAACTGCATCATGAAATATTATTATGTATTAAAACGGGTACATACCACGATGTAAAACAATGATTTTATTTGTCGATATTTCGACCCAGTTACATGGATCGTGGTCACGACGGGACTGCGGTGCTGCGAGGTGTGTAGCTGGAGCTGTCACGGGCAGTAGCGAACTACCCTAATTAATTAATTAATACATAATAATATGTTTTCAAACCACGAAATAAGTCTCAAATCATTAGTGCATCATGAAATGTTAAAATTCACTAGTAATTGATAACAATGACTAAACTGTTAGCAATCTAATTTATCAGGTGTCTCAAGAAAGAGAAGGCAAACTAAAACCCCTAATTCGGTTCTAAACTGCATCATGAAATGTTAAAATTCACTAGTAATTGATAACAATGACTAAACTGTTAGCAATCTAATTTATCAGGTGTCTCAAGAAAGAGAAGGCAAACTAAAACCCCTAATTCGGTTCTAAACTGCATCATGAAATGTTAAAATTCACTAGTAATTGATAACAATGACTAAACTGTTAGCAATCTAATTTATCAGGTGTCTCAAGAAAGAGAAGGCAAACTAAAACCCCTAATTCGGTTCTAAACTGCATCATGAAATGTTAAAATTCACTAGTAATTGATTACAATTACTAAACTGTTAGCCATCTCATTCATCAGGTTTTTTTTTTCTTTACCATAAAGTCCCATTACAATATTATAATGTCAACTTTATTGTGTACAACCATCTAGCCTATGTGCTAGTAAGTAACTTAAACTTAATTTCTACATCTAATTTACAGTCCAATAACTGTCCTTAGTTTATTCTAATGTACTTAGTGTTCACTACGTTTTAAAACGGAACCCTTATAGATTCGTCATGTCTGTCTGTCTGTCTGTCCGTCCGTATGTCACAGCCACTTTTTTCCCGAAACTATAAGAACTATACTGTTGAAACTTGGTAAGTAGATGTATTCTGTGAACCGCATTAAGATTTTCACACAAAACTAGAAAAAAAAAACAATAAATTTTGGGGGTCCCCATACTTAGAACTGAAACTCAAAAATTTTTTTTTCATCAAACCCATATGTGTGGGGTATCTATTTATAGGTCTTCAAAAATGATATTGAGGTTTCTAATATCATTTTTTTCTAAACTGAATAGTTTGCGCGAGAGACACTTCCAAAGTGGTAAAATGTGTGTCCCCCCCCCCCCCCCCCCCGTAACTTCTAAAATAAGAGAATGATAAAACTAAAAAAAATATATGATGTACATTACCATGCAAATTTCCACCGAAAATTGGTTTGAACGAGATCTAGTAAGTAGTTTTTTTTTAATAATTTAAAACTTACTACAGGTTTGTACGGAACCCTCGGTGCGCGAGTCCGACTCGCACTTGGCCGGTTTTATTGTGACCTAAAGTAGCACAAGCACTAATTCACTACACAACACTTATGCACTTTTTACACTAGTTCGAACAGTTTCGTTCTTCATTTAATTCATTCATCAGGTGTCTCGAGAAAGAGAAGGCAAACTAGTAGATGGAAGATGCCACTCGCTGACGGCCAGCTACATCAGAGAGCGACACGAGAGGGACAGCTCTGTGCCTGTTTGTATGTACATATTTATTTATTTAACTAAAAATAATGGCAACTTTTACTATCTTTTACTTTTGAAGTGAAGCTCCTTTATTTGCAAGTTTAGAGTTATTCAGTTATTTGTGTTTTGTTGCATGCTCTACCTTGTACAAATACAAATATGTATGTACAAAAAAATATGCCTTGAATTTTGTCAGGCCATTTTTTGTCAGCTCATTTTTAAACTAATATTACATTACTAGACGATGCCTTCGACTTCGTCCGCGTGGAATAAATTTTTTTTGATTTTTCGGGATAAAAAGCAGCCTATGTCCTTCCCCGGGATACCACCTATCCCTGTAAATTTAATCAAAATCGGTTGAACAGATGGGCCGTGAAAGCGTAGCCAACAGACAGACAGTCACACTTTCGCATAAATAATATTAGTATGGATTTTTTGGTTATATTTACATGTAATTTTCCTTTACCAACATTTTGTGTGACTAGGTCAGTTCTACGAGGGTTTCAATCGCGAAGGGAAGGAATCCATGCTGCCTTATGGTGTATACACCATGGATGACCTCAAACAGTACGGCGCTGATAGAAACTGGTGTCCATACTTCTTGTCTAGATTTGCTGTAAGTTAACTATCATGTATCATGTGATAATGGCCTAGTAATTAAGATGTTCCTATTCGGAGGGTCCAGGATTCGATCCAGGGCATGCACCTTTAATTTTTTTTGGATATTTACATGCCTGCGAGTTCTTCACAATGTTCTGAGGGCATTTAAATTCCGAAAAAAGACAAAAATATTGATTTAATAATATATTATTATAATAAAAACACAATATTTTACTAATTATGAATTTTCCTTACAACGTACACCCTTGAAGCTTTCTCACTGGGTTAATCCGTTGTGTCCCGGTTGCCTGGAAGAGATCGCTTTAAAGCGATAAGGCCGCCACTTGTACCATAGCTTAGTTCTATTGTTATCTATACTAATATTATAAATGCGAAAGTTAAATAAATAAATAAATAAATAATCATTTATTTGCCAGAATGTTTGTACATAATGATGTTTAAATACTACAGTGTGTTCATAAACATTCAACTAAATTAATAGTGTGCAAATATTAAGTATAATAATAATCAGTAGGTAAGTAAACAAATAAATTATTAGGACTTAAGCTAAACAATATCAAATAATTCAATTTAATTCAGTATAAAATTAACCAATGTCTAATAAAAACAATGTCAGAGAAATTAGAAATACAACATGATCAAAATAAGCATGTCAATACTTATAACCTACAATTTTATTATAGGTATTCCTTCCCATCATTGTTTTAAATATTCTTTCACATCATAATAACATTTTCTAATAGTAATTTATTGAGTTTGCACTTTAACATATTTAAAGTTAATTTTTCTAAGTGTGTGTTCCGTTATAAGCACTGCGAGCACTGGCAGTGCTCTTTACTAGGGGCTTACAGTGCTCTCAGTGTATTTCGGAACGCACCCTAAGTCAGCTGGTAGCCTATTATAAATCTGGACCGCCATAGCGTAGGTACTTTTCATGTATGTACTATTGCAACACTTTGAAATACATAACTTGTTGGGATATCGAATAGACCTATTTCTTTTTTATTTCGCAATTCCTTTTGAAGTATTTTGGATATCGCTTAACAAATACACACATATCCCTTATGTACATACATGGCAGTGGAAGGATACCTAGTTTTTTAAACAGTGGTTTACAGCTCTCTAATGGTCCTACGTTGCAGATAGCCCTTATGCATTTCTTTTGCAGTCTGAATGCTCTTAAAATATCAACGGAGTTACCCCAAAGTATCAAACCATATGACAACACGGACGATACATATCCATGATATGCACTTAAAGCAGCATTTACTGATACTGTTTGAACTAGACGTCTTAGGGCGTAAACAAATTTGTCTAATTTTGTACATATATACTCAATGTGCGCTTTCCAATTACAGTTTTTGTCATAAATTATTCCTAAAAATTTTAATGAGTCTGCTTCTTCTATTTTTGTATTGTCAAACTGAATGTTTTTTACCCGACTGCGGAACGCACAGGGTTATGTGTTCATCAGTCTATATATGTATATTTCCTTTGTGTCGCACTACAGACAAAACGGCTGAACCGATTTTGATGATACTTGCACCACTAGATTTGTCTTAATTTTCCGAGTGTCATAACGGAAGCCGAATTTGAGAAAAAACAAAATGGCGCCCACTAGAAGCCATATTGTAACAAATTTAAAAATGAAAGTCAATAAACTATGGCAAGTGGGGTATCGATGAATAGGTCTTGTAAAATCAGAGTTAGGTTCCCTAGACCATTTTTTCATTTTAACGATCATTTAGGATTTACGAGGTTTCAAAGGTTCATTTTTAGTGTATTTCTTTGTGTCGCACTACAGACAAAACGGCTGAACCGATTTTGATGATACTTGCACCACTAGATTTGTCTTAATTTTCCGAGTGTCATAACGGAAGCCGAATTTGAGAAAAAACAAAATGGCGCCCACTAGAAGCCATATTGTAACAAATTTAAAAATGAAAGTCAATAAACTATGGCAAGTGGGGTATCGATGAATAGGTCTTGTAAAATCAGAGTTAGGTTCCCTAGACCATTTTTTCATTTTAATGATCATTTAGGATTAACGAGGTTTCAAAGGTTCATTTTTAGTGTATTCCTTTGTGTCGCACTACAGACAAAACGGCTGAACCGATTTTGATGATACTTGCACCACTAGATTTGTCTTAATTTTCCGAGTGTCATAACGGAAGCCGAATTTGAGAAAAAACAAAATGGCGCCCACTAGAAGCCATATTGTAACAAATTTAAAAATGAAAGTCAATAAACTATGGCAAGTGGGGTATCGATGAATAGGTCTTGTAAAATCAGAGTTAGGTTCCCTAGACCATTTTTTCATTTTAATGATCATTTAGGATTAACGAGGTTTCAAAGGTTCATTTTTAGTGTATTCCTTTGTGTCGCACTACAGACAAAACGGCTGAACCGATTTTGATGATACTTGCACCACTAGATTTGTCTTAATTTTCCGAGTGTCATAACGGAAGCCGAATTTGAGAAAAAACAAAATGGCGCCCACTAGAAGCCATATTGTAACAAATTTAAAAATGAAAGTCAATAAACTATGGCAAGTGGGGTATCGATGAATAGGTCTTGTAAAATCAGAGTTAGGTTCCCTAGACCATTTTTTCATTTTAACGATCATTTAGGATTTACGAGGTTTCAAAGGTTCATTTTTAGTGTATTTCTTTGTGTCGCACTACAGACAAAACGGCTGAACCGATTTTGATGATACTTGCACCACTAGATTTGTCTTAATTTTCCGAGTGTCATAACGGAAGCCGAATTTGAGAAAAAACAAAATGGCGCCCACTAGAAGCCATATTGTAACAAATTTAAAAATGAAAGTCAATAAACTATGGCAAGTGGGGTATCGATGAATAGGTCTTGTAAAATCAGAGTTAGGTTCCCTAGACCATTTTTTCATTTTAATGATCATTTAGGATTAACGAGGTTTCAAAGGTTCATTTTTAGTGTATTCCTTTGTGTCGCACTACAGACAAAACGGCTGAACCGATTTTGATGATACTTGCACCACTAGATTTGTCTTAATTTTCCGAGTGTCATAACGGAAGCCGAATTTGAGAAAAAACAAAATGGCGCCCACTAGAAGCCATATTGTAACAAATTTAAAAATGAAAGTCAATAAACTATGGCAAGTGGGGTATCGATGAATAGGTCTTGTAAAATCAGAGTTAGGTTCCCTAGACCATTTTTTCATTTTAATGATCATTTAGGATTAACGAGGTTTCAAAGGTTCATTTTTAGTGTATTCCTTTGTGTCGCACTACAGACAAAACGGCTGAACCGATTTTGATGATACTTGCACCACTAGATTTGTCTTAATTTTCCGAGTGTCATAACGGAAGCCGAATTTGAGAAAAAACAAAATGGCGCCCACTAGAAGCCATATTGTAACAAATTTAAAAATGAAAGTCAATAAACTATGGCAAGTGTGGTATCGATGAATAGGTCTTGTAAAATCAGAGTTAGGTTCCCTAGACCATTTTTTCATTTTAACGATCATTTAGGATTTACGAGGTTTCAAAGGTTCATTTTTAGTGTATTCCTTTGTGTCGCACTACAGACAAAACGGCTGAACCGATTTTGATGATACTTGCACCACTAGATTTGTCTTAATTTTCCGAGTGTCATAACGGAAGCCGAATTTGAGAAAAAACAAAATGGCGCCCACTAGAAGCCATATTGTAACAAATTTAAAAATGAAAGTCAATAAACTATGGCAAGTGGGGTATCGATGAATAGGTCTTGTAAAATCAGAGTTAGGTGTCTTTGAACATTTTTTCATTTTAATGATCATTCAGGATTTACGAGGTTTCAAAGGTTGTAATCCTTTGTGTCGCACTACAGAAAAAACGGCTGAACCGATTTTGATAGTACTTGCACCACTAGATTTGTTTTAATCTTCCGAGTGTCACTATGGAGGCCGAATTTGAGAAAAACAAAATGGCGTCCACTAGAAGCCAATTAATAAATGAAAGTCGATAGGCTATAGGCAAGTGGGGTATCGTTAGATAGGTCTTTTAAAATCACACCTAGGTTCCTTAAACCATTTTTCCGTTTAAATGATAATTTAGGATTTACGAGGTTTCAAAGGAAATGTTTAAAGTTCCTACATAAATCATCTATCTATCAAACTAGGTATGATACCTATTATTAAGAGAAAAGATTTGGATTATCTCAAAAACTACTCAACCGATTTTAAAAATTATATCACTTATAGAAAGCTACATTATTAATATGTAAAATAGGCCATATTTCATTTTTAAAAAAATAAGAGATCCCTACGAAAATTGCAATAATTTGAATTCAGTCGGAAAGAATCGTCTCATCTGAGAGCTTCGTTGCGTGCGCTGAGTAAATAGTTAAAGTTACACGAAAATAATGTATGGTGGAATAGTTCCTCTTAAAAAGTTCTATAAAAAAGTCCGCGATAGCATATATCTAACTTTTAAGGCTGACTAACAATAAACATTTTTGTGATTTTCAAACTTGGTTTAAAACTATGCTTTACTTGTGAAGGTGTTTTTACCGACATAGTATTAATCCTTATCAAAATAAATATGTTCGTCATCTTCAGTATTTAATTAAGATAAAAATTGCTCTGTACACCATTTAATTTAGATGAATATTTTATGAGATATCATAGAAATACAGTAACGTTCAACAGAAAATGACGCGGCCGGCAGCTGATAGAAAAGGGTGAAGGTGGGGCGCGTACCTACTCTCACAATAATAATATAATATTACGGTAGTAACTTATTATCATTGTAAAAGCTTAATGTGACGACATAACTAGACTCAAAAAACTTGATGATTTGTACTCCTTCAATCGATCAGTCAAAAGATCAATAAATTCATCAATGCCACATGCAGCGCATATTCGACTTACATAACTTACGACTAAAATTTTTAATGTCTATTAAAATATTGGTTCCGACTTTGCTACGTACTAAATACGTACAAATTGTGTTTTTGAAAATACTTTTTTTGCATTGTTCACGGGCATTTTCGTAAGTGGCCGACGTTCATTGGCTTACGAAAGCGATTGGACGCGGTAAATGCCGAGGTCTCGTGACGTCGCGTCGCTGCGATAGGACTCTCGAGAATTAATTCACTCTCTCTGTCGAAAAAATAGCAGATTCACGAACTTTACCAAACCAAATTTATATTAGCATTATAACATATTATGCAAATTTGATGATGGTTATGGTGATCACCATGGTAGTCATTACGAATAAATGAATCCGCTGCTTATTCACATGCTCTAAAATGCTACCACAAAATCTATAATAGTACCTTTGGTACAACTTCGGGCAGAAAAAACGTCGCCTGTTTACAATAAATACTGAACTAAAAAGTTTGAAATAAAAAAGTAATTTAATAAAACAAAAAACCCGACTGCTTGGATACCAAAAAGTATAAAACAAGACATGTATTGAAGTATTTCATTATTATCAATTTACATCGTATAATAATATTAATAAAATTTATCAAGGCGCAGTCGCACGTCCAATAGCTAACATTTACCTTAACGTGCGACTGCGCCTTGATAGATTTTATTAATATTATTATACGATGTAAATTGATAATAATGAAATACTTCAATACATGTCTTGTTTTATACTTTTTGGTATCCAAGCAGTCGGGTTTTTTGTTTTATTAAATTACTTTTTTATTGGCTGAGTTTTAGTATTGTAATAACTGAATTGCATCATTTTAGTTTTGTTTAAATTTACTTTTAAATCATTGTCACTAAGCCAACTAACTATGTCTTGTAAAGCTTTATTTATGTCTTGTTCATATGTGAGTATATTTTTACTTTTTATTAATATTGTTGTATCATCTGCAAATAATACACAAGGATGAGTGACCGCTGTTGTAATGTCATTTATGTACGTTAGAAAAAGGAATGGTCCTAGTATACTTCCTTGCGGAACTCCCCTTTTATTACATTTTAGTGCAGATTTATACACTTCTTTGGTATTATTTTCCATTTTATTAATTTCAGTGCATATTGACCTGTTATTTAAGTATGACTTGAACCACTCATATGCTTTTCCTCTGACACCATATCTTTCTAGTTTGTCCAATAATATTTTATGATTCACAAGGTCAAAAGCTTTAGTCATATCTAAGAAAATTGCAGTAATAGGCACTTTGTCATTAAGGCTATCATTAATCATTTTACTTAAATAAAAACAAGCCTCGGTAGTGGAGCTATTGTTGCGAAATCCAAACTGTTCATTTATAAGAAGATTATTGGCATCGAAAAAATTTTTGAGACGCTTTAGCATTACTTTTTCAAATATTTTTGCTAGTATAGGTACAAGTGTTATCGGACGGTAATTATTTATGTCACATCGATCACCTTTTTTGAACAATGGCTTAACAGTGGAGATTTTTAAATTACTAGGGAACACTCCTTGCTCAAATGACCGATTCACTAAATCTGTAAGTGGGCCGCATATATGAATAGCGCACTTTTTTAAGATGTCAGTTCGTATTTCGTCGTAACCTACAGCTTTAGTATCATTTAATGACTTAATTATGCTAAAAATTTCGTAAGGGTCAGTAGGGCTTATAAATATTGAATTAACGTTAGTTGCAAAGGTTACCGATTTAGTATTTATTTTATTTGTGTCATTACCTAAATTTATAAAATAATTATTAAATATGTCACATATGTCCTTTGGATTGTTATATATCTCCGTTTCGGTCTTAATTGATTCAATCTCGTTATTTTCTATAGATTTACCTAAATTGTCATGAATAAGTTCCCAACTTGCTTTACACTTATTTTTTTGATTTGCTATATAATTAGTATTTTGTAGTTGTTTTGAATGGTTAATACATTTTTTTAATAAGTAATTGTATTTTATGAAACGTTTCTTATTAGTATTTTTATTTATTCCACATAATCTATAAGTTAAGTGCAGTCTTCTTTTTTGTAAGCTAGATGTCCTAATACCTTTTGTTAACCACGCTGTCCTACTTTTATTATTATTAATTTTTACTTTCTTTAGGGGGAAGCATAATTCATAAAAGAGTCGTAAAATTTCATGAAAATACTCAAACGCTTCGTTAACATTTTCAGTATTCCGAACATTCGAAAAAGTAAGAGCTGAGATGCATTCTATGAATTTCCTGATATTGTCCTTATTGTAGTCCCTCCTATATTCAAACCATGACGATTTGTATTTTACTTTTTTTACTTTTACCGTTAATGTTTGAGCGGTATCATGATCTGATAGCGCTAAATGGTGAATTTCAGCAGTTGCTGACTTGATATTGCTAACAATCAAATCAATGCATGATGATAAACGTGTTGGGCATGTGATGTGGGAATGAAGGTTATAACTACTTAGCAAACTTATTAATTCACGGGTATTTTTATCGTTTTTTAGTGTGTCTAAATTCCAGTCTCCACATAATATAATCTTTTTTTCCTTTTTCTTTCTATTTAATGCATGTAAAAGTAAATCAAGTTTATGAAGAAACCTGCACTGGTCACTTTTTGGTGTTCTATAAATACAAATGACAATTAAATTATGATATGGAATTTCAATTCCACAGCATTCGAAGACATTAACTTCACCCATGTCTCTTATTGACCTGAGTTCTTTACAATTTATAATATGATTTTTTGTTAAAATACAAGATCCACCTCGTTTTGTATTTCTACAGAACGATGCCGATACTTTGTAACCAGGTATCTGTAACATGTTTTCTGCACCTTTTTTTATGAACGTTTCTGTAAGGCAGATAACATCCAATTCATACGTAATTTGTTTACTAAGATCAAGTAGGGAGATATATAATATGTCAGATTTACTAAGAGCCCCAGCTATGTTTTGGTGAAAAATTGTCAAGTTATTCACGAAAAAACTCTCTTTGATTGATTTTATTTTTAGGTATTTGAGTATCATTTTTGTTATCAGCGCCGTCATTTTTCTGAGATGCCTTCATGTTTGTATCTTGTGTTTGGCTGATTTGTAGCTTTGTCATTGGTTTAAAATAATAAGTAATTCTATTTTTGTTTTGCTTAGTCCTATTATTATTATTTATTGATGGTTTTGGAATTACTTTGAAATAGTACGTTATTTTGTCTTTATTTTGTTTAATCCTAGTATTATTTAATTTATCAGTGGTGTTCCTGTCTAGTGTAGTTGTGGTCATGTTAGTGTTATTTTTTTTATTTTTATTAAATGTCAAGTATGTATTATAATAATCGTCACAATCAATATTATAGTTAATTTTATAAGTCATATCATTTAAGTAATCCTTTTCATCAAAGTGATTTTTATCAGATTTTATAAATCTACAGTTTTTATACAACTTTACCAAGCATTCTATATGGCTATTTATGGTCTTTGTACTTAAATAATAGTTTGAGTGCACTTGAAGTACATAAACTCTAAAATTTCGAAGTTTATAGAGAGCAATTCCTAACTCATTGAGTAGAGAAAAGGGGTTTTTATCATTTGCTCCTACTGCTAATACTACAATGTCTTTGTCATATAGCTTATGCTGGAGAGTTTTACAGTACTTAAGTGACTCGCAAGATAATGCATGGGGCTTTACAAAAGAAGTGACTTTATAATTATTATTCCATTTTTCGTTCCTGCTTTCAATTAAGGAATGTGATAGTCCAACGACATGTTGTTCTCCTAATATATGTATGGTATTATGTTTCATTAGATCTAATTTTTGTCTTTGAGTCCCGTTGAAAAATGCTCTGTCTTTCGCAGGTTCCTTTGATTTGTCTTTTGCCGAAGCTGCTTCATTATCTTCCTGCTTCGGAAAATTACTCTCGGTCTGAGTTTTATTTATTGCGTCTTTTTCCACTACTACTGATTCTGTGTTATTTTGTCCATCTCTCTCATTATTTAAATTTGGTGATTTATCTATGGAGGCGTTTAGGAAACTTTCTGAAAGCCGTTTGCGTCGCATTCTTCGTTTTTGGCTCATAGTAGGTTTCCTGCTAGATAATGGGGTGCTATTTATTAAGCCTTTTAATGTCAATATTTGTTGATTTAATTTACTAATTTCATTTTTAAGATTTCGGTTTTCCATTATTGTACTTTCTAATTCACTTTGAGTGCTCTCTAGGAGCGATTTGATTGTTAATATTTCCGACTTCAGTTCCTCCAAAGCATGTTGGTTTAAATTTGTGGATATGTCTAAACTTCTCGATGTTTGATCAAAATCTACAGTATTAGTGGGTGACATCCCTGTAATATCCATAACTTCACAAGAATTTGATCGGAATAATGGCCGTTTTCTTTGCGTAATATTTTCCATTCTGTCGGTTACCGACTAGTCCACTGTAGTCACACAGATCTACAGTGGACTACAGTGGACAGTTTGGATGGATGGATGTATGGATGGATGTTTGTTACTCAATTACGCCCAAACGGCTGAACGGATCTGGATGAAATTTGGCACAGAGATAGATTATTGGTTGGAATAACACATAGGCTACTTTTTATCCCGGAAAATTAAGGAGTTCCCGCGGGAACCAAAAAACCTCAATTCAGGCGGACAAAGTCGCGGGCATTAGCTAGTTGTTTATAAGTATTTTTCTTGGTGTACAATAAACAATTTTTCATTCATTCATTCGATATTTCTTGTAGTTTTTCCTAGATTCTTTTACTACTAAAAACTAAAATTTATGGCCAGAGAGATTCATTAGGATTTTTTATTTTTTGGTACAGATAATTCATGCAGAAATAGTAGTATACTCCTACCACTACCTGCTGGATCCGAAGATCGCAGAAGTGGTATCGAAGGAGTTAAACAAAGAGGCCGTGGTGGTTTTCGACGAGGCTCACAACATAGACAACGTTTGCATAGACTCATTAAGTGTCAAAGTAACCAGACGGACCATAGACAAGAGCACACAGGCGCTACAGTCTTTGGAAAAAGCTGTTACACAGTAAGTCTATTTAAGTCTCTAATTGCAGGTTGACCGGCCTTCTTTTATTTTTTAACGCGCTGTTAAGTTCTAAATCTAGACGAATTATTCAAGTCTTACCACAGTATAGGTATACTGTATTTATCCTTACAGTGGATCGACGCTCATAAAAATTGCAGACCACAGGCTCACCTACTACAGCTCTTCATACACACCTCCCTGTGGCATACTTAGTGCTAGATTGAACTCATTGGGACCAAACTAGATTTTAAAAAAAGCATAGAGAAGCTTAGCTTCTTTCGAGCGTCCACTGACTAAGCCTAATTTTCAAAGTATTTTACACTAAGGCACTGAAGGAATGTGTTGCCCAAATGCCCAACTGGTTGAATTCGTTTAAAATCATTCATGTACCCCAATTAGGGCTAACAAGAAACAACCATTTAAAAAAATGTAAATTAATCAATGCATTTATGCATGCAATGTTTGAATTCCAGGCTGAAGCAAGAGGACGCGGAGCGACTAACGTTAGAATATGAACAAATGGTGGAAGGTTTGCGGGAAGCGGCCGTGGCGAGGGACGCGGATATGATACTTGCCAACCCGGTGCTGCCAGATGAAGTGCTCAATGGTACGTATTGTCTATTGCTGGCAACACTTTTGTATGATATTGTAATCACAGTACATTTTTTTTAATCTTTTTTAAAAAACGAGCTTTTATCGTCGTCCATATTGAATTTAGTATTACGTATTTTTAGTATAGTAAGTTAAATAAAAGTTTGTAAAGATATATCTCTAATCTTGACAATATTTTTCAGAGGTGGTTCCCGGAAATATCAGGAACGCGGAACACTTTCTAGGCTTCTTGAAGCGGTTCATAGAATACCTGAAAACTAGATTAAGGATACAACATGTGGTTCAAGAATCACCTGCAGGTATGACATTGTTTTTCTTATGTTTTGACAATTTTTGTGATGATTATATATTAGTTAACTAGATGATTCGACTTCGACTTAGATTTTGTCCGCGTGGATTAATAATATTTTGATTCCCGCAGGTACTTTAATTTTCGGGCATAAAAATTACTTTCCTCAGGATACAACCTACCTCTGTGGCAAGTTTCGTAAAACCGGTTGAAAAGATGGGCCGGGAAAGCGTGGCAGTCAGACAGTCAGATAATATGGATTCCCTCAATCCACTAGGATCCACTTTTTGGGTCCACCAATGTTCTTAGTGGAGCTTGTAACACTTGAATGCCCATTTCAATAATCTTAGACCCAGTTTAAAGATAAATAGTTTGTTAATAATAATGTACTGGCCACCTAAATAAATAATATTCTATCATTATATTATACAGGGTGGAAAAATCGAAAGGGACATAGAGGGAAATTACATTAAATAATATATTGAAGCTATCAAATTTGACTCATTTTTTTTAAACAGCACATAGCACTAATATATAAACACTTTTTTAAAATCTGACCAAAGCCGGGCATTGAAACTAAAAAGACAAAAATCACTATTTTTTTTGACGTTTTGACTGTAGAGAGCATTTTGAGAGCAAATGAATTTTAAAGGGATTTATTATTTGGGTATATATTGCACAATCTCTAAACTAAACTAAAATGGCAGCTTTAAATCTAGTTCTGTCCCTTTCCGTAAGGAGTATTATGAAAGGGGTTATGCTCTAATTTTAGTTTAGTTTAGAGATTGTGCACTACAGAATCAGCCCCACTGTGTTACCTTGTCCATATGTAGGTTTCCTCAAAGACGTGGCGTCCCGCGTTTGCATAGAGCGCAAACCGCTGCGCTTCTGCTCCAGCCGCCTACAGTCACTCATGCGCACGCTACAGATCCCTGACCCCTCCAACTTCGGAGCCCTAACCCTCGTGGCCAACCTCGCGACCCTGGTCTCCACATACACTAAGGGCTTCGTCGTCATCATAGAGCCTTATGACGACAGGACGCCTACTGTCTCCAACCCGATCCTGCATTTTTCGTAAGTACAACAATTTGCTAGTAGCAAATTGCTACTGAAACGCAGTTTTTGGCGGTTTTTTGACATTTTTAATGTAAAAATTTAAATAAAAATACGAAAGTTTAGACTTTAGACCCTTTAAATTATAAGAAGCTTTTCAGTGTTGTCGGTTGAAATCCTCCTAGGAAACCTTTGGAGAAATTGGGCGACAAAATAAGTACTAAAATGGGGACAAAATTTGAAATTTTCATTTGGCATAGTCTCCGAGGTTATAAAAACACTGTAGATTCCTGACCCATCCAACTTCGGAGCCCTAACCCTCGTGGCTAACCTCGCGACCCTGATCTCCACATACACCAAGGGCTTCGTCCCCGTTTTTCGGTTCCCGCGGGAACTTCATGATTTTCCGGGATTTAATGTAGCCTATATCCTTCCATAACCAACCATATTAATCCATACTAATATTATAAATGCGAAAGTGTGTCCGTCTGTCTGTCTGTCTGTCTGCTACGCTTTCCCGGTCCATCTTTTCAACCGATTTTGCTGAAATTTGGTATAGGGGTAGGTTATATCCCGGAAAATTAAAGAGTTCCCGCGGGAATCAAAAAACCTTAATCCACGCGGACGAAGTCGCGGGCATCATCTAGTATTATATATTTATAATATTAGTATTTAGTACTAATGACTAAATATCAGATATCCCGCCAGCTCCCACGTTGCTATTCATATTTTTTTAAAGTCTTATGTAGACAGGTCTCATGAGGCATGATCAATTTTCTTATTATATTTTCTTGTTTCAGATGTATGGACTCTTCGATAGCGATGCGGCCCGTTTTCGCCAGATTCCAGTCAGTCATCATAACGTCGGGTGAGTGAAGATTTATCACCTCATACGTAAACGAGATCTAATAAACATGTGCAGTCCCACCAATGACTACTATTTTATGACTGTTTAGTTTTTGTTTTTACTTTATTTTTAATATTTATTAGCAACTTTAAATGTGTTAATAGCGACGTTAGCACCGGGTCAGATAAGTTTGTGGGAGTATATTGGGTATTTGACAACTAGTCAAATCAGCAACTTTTTTTCAAAGTCAAAACGTGTGCTTAGTATGGGATTTTGTATGAAATATTGCATAATGACGTCATCAAAGTTCGACGCACTTTTTTACTCTAATCGATAGTTTCAAATGGTTATTCAACATAAAACTAACAGGAGCCGAGGATATTACGACTTTTGGGAGATCCTGTATTTAATAATCATCCAAAAATAATTTATTTCAGTAGTAGTCAAATACCCAAGTTATTATAATATAGAAAAACATATTAATTGGCAGGAACACTCTCCCCACTGGACATGTACCCTAAGATCCTGGACTTCAACCCTGTCGTCATGAGCTCATTTACCATGACCTTGGCTAGGCCCTGTATATTGCCTATGGTGAGTGTCTTGGTTACCTGCCCCCCAATTACGTAAGAATTGTTCATTAAACGTTAAAGATTTTTGTCAAAGTAAAATAAACCATAACTGCATTGGATTAGAGCTCAATTTCGTCTGCCCATTCTTATACGTTTAGGTATGTACGATACCCTAAACGTATAAGAATGGGCAGTCGAAATTGAGCTCTAATTCAATGCTGTCATTGTTTATTTTACTTTGACAAAAATCTTTAACGTTTGATGGACAATTCTTACATGATTGGGGCCCTGATAATTTAATACGTATCGACACTCGCAAGGGAATCAAAACCTACAGGGTACTTTCCGTGAACTCAGAATCTTGAAATTTGGTACGAAGCAACGTCTTATAGCACAGATAAAGGAAAAATTGCGAAAAGCATAAATTTTTAGTTACATCATATAATAAAAATATTTTTAATAATTTTAAAATTACTACCCCTTTCCTCATGAACGCATAGCGCGATTAAATTGAAATTCATATCAAATACTCAGGTCTATAATACCTTTAAGCTGTAACAAAATCAAACTTCTAGCAATAAATATACCATAACTTTTTTTACTTATATACCTACAGGTTTGTACGGAACCCTCGGTGCGCGAGTCAGACTCGCACTGGGCCGGTTTTTTCAGTAATAAAAAAAAAAAAAAGATTCCGACGAATTGAGAACCTCCTCCTTTTTTGAAGTCGGTTAAAAATGGAAATATTGAGAATAAACATGACAAGATTACGTGATTATTATTGACGACCCGTTTGGCCGAGTGGTTACAGACCATGGCTGTTGAGGGAGAGGTCGCGGGTTCGAATTCTGCTAGGAGCAAAATGTTTGTATTCAGAACATTTGTACCTGAGTCATGAATTGTATATTTATATTATTTAATATTTATGTATGGTATTATGTATGTATACTGCATTTTGCACATATTTCTTTAAGTACCGACTGTACAGCTATTATGCACCCCCTATAGGAGGGGTTGGAGGGGAAAAGTTTCTGATTTCTTAATTTTCTCATTATTTATATGCAATTTCTAGCCTAAATACCAAATTTGAGCCTTCTAGGTCTTTGGGAAGTACCCTAGAGGTTTTGATTTTCATCAGCGATTTAGTAAAAGGCAAAATTACGAAATCAATGTATTTCAGTTATCGATAAATCTGAAACTATAAATGCTAGACAATTGATACTTGGTATGTTTAATTAATCTGCCAACAGGATCTTATCCTGAAAATTTCAGCTTTCCAGCATCATCCGGACTGAAGCTATGACGGTCAGAAAATACGTGGAAACGCTGTCAAATATGCACCGCCAATAGGAGGGTTTGGAAAAAGAAAGTTTCAGATTTCTTAATTTTTCCATTGTTTATATGCAATTCCTAGTCTACACCCACCAAATTTCAGCTTTCTAGGACTAGGAAGTACCCTAGAGATTTTGATTTTCATGTGATTTAGTAAAAGTAAGAAACCCCCAAAAGTACGTATTAATTAAAAGGGGGGCAGGTGTGTATGGACGTGAATGTTTCAGATAGTATCGAAAGGCAGCGACCAGGTGACGATCTCGTCCAAATACGAGAGCAGGGAGGACGTCGCCGTCATACGCAACTATGGACAACTGTTGGTCGAGGTAAACGCGACTATACATACTTAACTTTATATGGAACTAGCGGTCGCCCGCGACTTCGTCCGCGTACAAGTTCTGACTTCCTATAAGATTATGAAATTTTCCCGCTGAAAGAGGCCTATCCACAAAAGTAAATATCGCGACTTCGTAGTTCATTCCCATGGACAGTGGCGTGCACAGGGTTTGAATTCTTAGCTGACCACCACCACCACGCTATACACCATAGAAGGAACCTACCTTCCAAATTTCAAGTCTGTATGTTTTATAGTTCCTGAGATCTCGTGATGAATCAGTGAGCCTGTGAGTGACCTTTCGCTTTTATATATAAAAATAAAAATCGTAATTAAGTATGATTATCATATTATCATTTTTTTATTTTATATTATTTTTCGTTTTTAATTGTAATTTTGTATGACTTTTTATTAATATAATATCATCGGTTAGAAGATAGATAACCACTTTAAACTATAGATTAGAGAAAAAAGTGTGTCAAAATTTGATGACGCACAACTATGTATTTCATTTTTTAAGTTTGATAAATAGTTGCTGATTTGATTGAGTTGTCATCATCCGTATTGTATTCATTTAAGGTGCCTTATACGGATTTCATGATGTGTCATCCTTTTCCAGGTACACTTTAAAGAATCGGGAGTCACAGCTGTGGGGATGTCATGGTATCAAATTAAAGGTCATTTCTTCATCTCTCGTTTGACCTTATAAAAATGCACACTCCAATACAAATTTTCTGCATAAATACGTTTCTCCGAACGCAAGATCTGCTGAAAATGACGAAAAATGGGGTCCGGATAGGTACCCATAAAGCTAGATCCGCTGCATATTTTAACTTGAATATTAACAATAAAGTGGGGCTTATATAGTCCTCTATCCATGGTGCAAAGCATTAAGCATACAAATAAATATGTTTATAGTTTATGTGGCAAAAAAAAAATGTTTCATACATTTTTCTATGAAAAGAAGCCGAGCGCTAGGCGTTTGGCGCTCAGTACGCGCTGAGACGCGCTCGTGGACGGGTGGGTGTATCGCTTTTTTGCACGAAATTTATTACGACAAAATGAACACCGTGTTGTGTACTGCCATAGAGATATAATATTCTCTATGTGTACTGCGCTTAGAAAAACTTGATACCGACATCCACAAAGAAGGAAGTTCTCAAGTGTAGGCGTATTTTTTTTACCCGATTACGGCAAAGCCACAAGGAAAGGGTATGTTAGGAATATATATGCATGTATGTATGTATGTAATAAAAAAAAATGTGAGCGCCATTTTGAAATTCTTTGTTATCGTACCGATTTCGTTCAAAATCGATATCTGGGGTTCCCTGGGATCACAAAACAGGAAACTGTTACCAAAATTTTAAAAAAGTCAGCGCCATTTTGATTTTTTTTTGTTATCGTACCGATTTCGTTCAAAATCGATATCCGGGGTTCCCTGGGATCACAAAACAGGAAACTGTTACCAAAATTTTAAAAAAGTCAGCGCCATTTTGAAATTTTTTGTTATCGTACCGATTTCGTTCAAAATCGATATCTGGGGTTCCCTGGGATCACAAAACAGGAAACTGTTACCAAAATTTTAAAAAAGTCAGCGCCATTTTGAAATTTTTTGTTATCGTCCCGATTTCGTTCAAAATCGATATCTGGGGTTCCCTGGGATCACAAAACAGGAAACTGTTACCAAAATTTTAAAAAAGTCAGCGCCATTTTGAATTTTTTTGTTATCGTACCGATTTCGTTCAAAATCGATATCCGGGGTTCCCTGGGATCACAAAACAGGAAACTGTTACCAAAATTTTAAAAAAGTCAGCGCCATTTTGAAATTTTTTGTTATCGTACCGATTTCGTTCAAAATCGATATCTGGGGTTCCCTGGGATCACAAAACAGGAAACTGTTACCAAAATTTTAAAAAAGTCAGCGCCATTTTGAAATTTTTTGTTATCGTCCCGATTTCGTTCAAAATCGATATCTGGGGTTCCCTGGGATCACAAAACAGGAAACTGTTACCAAAATTTTAAAAAAGTCAGCGCCATTTTGAATTTTTTTGTTATCGTACCAATTTCGTTCAAAATCGATATCTGGGGTTCCCTGGGATCACAAAACAGGAAACGGTTACCAAAATTTTAAAAAAGTCAGCGCCATTTTGAAATACTTTGTTATCGTACCGATTTCGTTCAAAATCGATATCTGGGGTTCCCTGGGATCACAAAACAGGAAACTGTTACCAAAATTTTAAAAAAGTCAGCGCCATTTTGTAATTTTTTGTTATCGTACCGATTTTGTTCAAAATCGATATCTGGGGTTCCCTGGCATCACAAAACAGCAGTCAATCAAAAAAAAGTCAGAAGTGAACTTTTTAAAATTTTGGTAACAGTTTCCTGTTTTGTGATCCCAGAGAACCCCAGATATCGATTTTGAACGAAATCGGTATGATAACAAAGAATTTCAAAATGGCGCTGCCGTTTTTTAAATTTTGGTAACAGTTTCCTGTTTTGTGATCCCAGGGAACCCCCGATATCGATTTTGAACGAAATCGGTACGATAACAAAGAATTTCAAAATGGCGCTGACTTTTTTAAAATTTTGGTAAGTTTCCTATTTTGTGATCCTACGAAACCCCAGATATCGATTTTGAACGAAATCGGTAAGATAATCTTTTATACATTATTTTACAATCTCAAAAACTGAGTATTATTGTAGCCGCGAGTATTGTTTCGGCGCATAAATAGGTACATAATATTTACCGCGGCCAACAGCGTAAACAAGTACCTAGTAAATAAATAATCGTCTAATATTTTCAAGTAACAAAATTGGTTAGTTGGCTATAAAATCGAGCGTCTCTACGCTCTATAGCTCTACGCTCTCGTAAAGCGTGCATATATATGCTGTAGTGTGACGAGTTTTATACCTATAGTTGAGTTTTTTACCTATAGTTGGTCGCGGGGTAAATGTTTAAAGGGCCTTAAGGGACATCTTAAGTTTGCCAAAAAAAAAACTATACTAAATAGTTGTTTTCACAAAAAACTCTGTTTCCTTATTTCTCCTGTGGTTTCGGATTTCCTCATACTGACATGTCCCGGTGAAAAAACATAATGTTTAGTATAGTCCCACAAACTTAACTGACCCGACGATAGCGTCGCTAGTAGATATGAGAAATAAAATAAAAAAACCTAAACAGGTATATTTTTTTTATTTTTTATTTATTGCCATTAAAAAAATCTAAAATTACACCACAATTTTGCAGACTAAAGCACTAGACTAAAAACACAGGCTGACGTAAAGGAGAAGGTTCATTTTGGGTGTTGTTTTTGTACACTTTAATATGAATAGATTAAAATACATATATTTTATTAAAAATAAAATAAATTAGAATAACAAACTAAATAACGAGCAAAAAATAAAAATATATTTGAAGTTTTTCGATATGCTCCCAAGATGGCGCCTTCAGCCATAGAGAAGTCAGTAGGTGCGAAAAGTGTCAAATGTAATCTCTGACAAGTGACGTGAGTCGCTGTTTGTTTTTTTTTCATAATATTTGACACTTGACAGAAAACGTCAAAAATATGAAGCTGCCATTGTTATCTACTCATGTTTACTGTTACTAATCGTGGAAAGATTAAATAATTTCACCACTGAAATAAGGACGAATTCGTGGATTTAAACAATCATAGCTGGTTTGATATTTTATTTTCTTTCTTTTCACTACTTGTACAAAGACCAGTCCCACGCCCCATACAAATCTGAACCATCTCCTTTATACCTAGTTTATTATATACGGGGCCAGATAAGTTTGACAGTTGACTAACTGTAGTTAATTTGTAGAGTAACAACACCTAGAACCCAGAGTGGCCAGAGTCCAGAACCGTAAAAGCCAGAAAAAAAAACGAACGTGTTCCAGATATCGGCGTGCGTCCCGGACGGTGTCGTGTGTTTCTTCACGTCCTATCTTTATCTCGAGAGCGTGGTGGGCGCGTGGTACGATCAAGGTATTTTTTTTTTAGTCGGATGAAATCCTCATGGCTGATTAGCCATGAGGATTTCATCCGACTACTTAATTTTCCGGACTACTGAATTTACGGATTTAATCCGTTTTCTATATTAAATTCTAGCTTATGCCCGCGACTTCATCCGCGTGGATTGAGGTGTTTTGGATCCCGCGGGAACTCTTTAATTTTCCGGGATAAAAAGTTGCCTATGTGTTATTCCAGACTATAATCTATCGCTGTGCCAAATTCATATCCGTTCGGCCGTTCTGGCGTGATTGAGTAACAAACATCCATCCATCTATCCATCCATCCATCCAAACTTTCGCGTTTATAATTTTAGTATTGAAGTATTGATTAGTATTGATAAAGCTATTCTAAATAAGTCTTAACTCTTAGTCAATCATACTAATATTATAAATGCGAAAGTGTTTTGTTTGTTGGTTTGTCCTTCAATCACGCCGCAACGGAGCAACGGATTGACGTGATTTTTGGTATGGGTATAGTTGAGGACCTGGAAAGTGACATAGGCTACTTTTTATCCTGGAAAATTAAGGAGTTCCCGCGGGAATCAAAAAAACTTAAACCACGCGGACGAAGTCGCGGGCATCAGCTAGTGTAATATAATTTGCGCACACTTTCTCTAACAGTAGATTGTGTACGGGAAGTGTCTACATAAACAGCTGTTATTACCCACAATTTTTAAAAATAAATGATTTTATGAGTATTAAGCGGTTTAACTTAGTAACATTTAACTTTTCTGCAGGAGTGGTGGCGTCTCTGCAGAGGCACAAATTACTATTCATAGAGACACAGGACTCGGCCGAGACGAGTTTCGCACTGATCAATTACATCAAGGTACTGAAATCCATTCCATTATATGAAAATTTAAACAATTCTTAAATACATATAAAAAATTGCGGAACCGGCAGGATTTGAACCTGCGTCTCTCTGAGAATCGCGCCCAGAACGCCTGTGACCGATAGGCCACGGTTCGCTAAAGTAACCGACATTGCTCGACGTGTTGCGAAGCTGAAGCGGCAAAATTCAAAAAGTTCAAAATTCAAAAGTTTTTTATTCAAATAAACTTTTACAAGTGCTTTCGAATCGTCGAATGAATTTACCACTGGTTCGGAATGCCATTCCTACCGAGAAGAACCAGCAAGAAACTCGGCGTTTGCTCTTTTGAAAAAAGTCATCATTTACAATTTAATTTTTTTTTTTTTTTTTTTTTATTAGTCTTCAAAACTGACTACAATTGTTTATCAAGCATAAAATAACACATGATAAATTGGAATATAGAATATACAATTGTGTCTTCTGGATGAAGACATGACATGCACAGAAGGGCACCTTAACTACAGCAAAAACATTAACAAAAAGTAACAAAACAAAAAACAAAGAATATAAAAATTAAAATAAAAAGTAAATTACTAACTAAACCTTACTAGCTTAATTTATGTACATTGAGTTTATTTTTTACAGTAGTCATGCTGTCACAGAAGATATCTATAGCATCTCTGTAACTATTTGCGAGAAATTGCATCCTGTACATCGGGCTATGTTGACCTAGGTTGCTTTTTGTTTGTGGCAAAGAAAATGTCTTACGATTATGTAAGCGGCTACAGTCACGAGGCACGACAAACTTTAAGCGTTCGAGTAACTCTGGAGCATCAATAAGACCCTTTATCAATTTTGACAGAAAAATGACATCCGCAACCTTTCTTCGGTCCTTAAGCGATTGCATTTTATAATTAATGTATACTATACATAAGTAACCGCTGACCTTATCATTGCTGGAGCGAGTCAAATGCTCTTTTGTCATTTACGTAATCTTCAACAGTATAATTAGCTTTTTTCAAAAGCATACTTTTAATGGATTTCTTAAACTTGTGTAAATGCAATATGCGGGGCACATAGTTAGAAGAACCGATAGACGTTGGGGTCCCAAAGTGCTGGAATGGCGCCCTCGCAATGGAAAGCGCTGCATTGGCAGACCCCCACTCGGTGGACGGACGACATCAAACGAGTCGAAGTAGCCGCTGGATCCAGGCGGCGTAAGATCGCGGCGTGTGGAAATCCTTGCAAGAGGCCTATGTCCAGCAGTGGACGTCTATCTGTTGATGATCTCTTGCAATTAGCTTTAGTTTTCTTGTAATGTTATCTATCCACTTTTATGTGCCTAGCTGTAAGTTTTGCTAACAAAATACAAATGTTAGGCATGCGAGAGCGGGCGCGGCGCGGTGCTATTATCCGTGGCGCGAGGCAAAGTGTCTGAAGGCGTGGACTTCGACCACCACCTGGGGCGGGCGGTGCTCATGTTCGGGATTCCCTACGTGTTCACACAGAGCCGCATCCTCAAAGCGCGTCTGGAGTACCTAAGAGACCAGTTCCAGGTTTGTGACACCATCATAGTATTTTTGAAGTGAAAGAGCAACGGCGAACTTCCATACATCAATATTATTGAGAAAAAATAATTATGTACACGTATGAAAAAAATATGTTTTTATAAGCGTCGAATTTGAAGCTCACAGAAGCTAGATTTTTTTTTATGAACCTAGACAAAAAGATATTTCGTTTTGAAGTTCTGTAGGTTATGTGGTAATGTCGGATAGTTGATATATTTCGGAGAGTGTGCCCAAGAACTGTTCGATCTGGTTCCTCCGTCACCTTTTTATTATCGAACCGCAAGGCATCGACAAAGTCTGCACCCTTACGCAGTCGAAATTCCGCGGGCTCGTACGAAGCGATTTGCTTCCTCGTTTCTAATTCGAACCGCTAGGATATGGAATGCCCTTCCGGCTTCCGTTTTCCCCTCCTCTTTTAATATAGGTACCTTCAAATCAAGAGTGAATAGGCATCTTCTAGGCAAGCGCGCTCCACCTTAGGCTGCATCACCACTTGCAACCAAGTCTGATTGCAGCCAAGCGCTGGCCTATACATTTAAAAAAAAAAAAAAAAATGTCACTTCTAAAAATGACAACCGGAAGAAAGCCACAAAAACAAAGACAGATGACAACCACAGACCAGTAAAACATTCGGCACAACCACAGACAATCAGCATCAGTGCTGCCATATTATTCTTTCAATTATTACCATTCTGTTCGATAGAGATTATTAAATAATGTATGCAATTAATTAAGGTGAATACTTGATAAATTTTAAAAAATAAGCAAATTCCTTTCGTCTTTACCTTACTTGTGTACAATCAAGATTTAGTAAATGTGGTCAATACTAATTTCGCCGTTGCTCTTTCTTTATTGATTTAAAAAAAATTGGTTGCCTGTAAAGTCGGTATACGGGCGAAAGTTTTACGTGACAACGACTTTGAGTGGTAAAATAATTTTAATGTGAATATTCATTCGTATAGTAGGAAGAAGGATGAAATAATAGTAACAATTTAAAACATTTATTTATACGCCTATCTCTCTCACTCTCTCTCTCTCGCTCTGTCTCTCTCGCTCTTAGGCGGGCTAACCATGCCCGAGTGGAAGGGACGCGTGCCTCTCACTCGCTCTCATTGTGAGCGCATAACGTGAGCGGAGCGTAACGCAGTTTCTTGAAGTGTCACCCGGCAAACCAATTTATAAGACGTTGTCACGTCAAAATTCGATGAAACGAAAAAGGACACCACTTCGCGACGCGAAGAGACAAACATATTCATAACAGGATTTAACCTGCGAGAGAACGAGATACTTAGTAGAATAGAATACAATATATAGAATAGGAGTTCTGGTACAAGTTATTCTTTTAGGCTACTTTTCTGAAGTTCCACTTCTGCCTTGTGTGAATTGCACACACACACTTTTTTTTTTAAATTCCACTATAGTCCGTCTCTTGAAAGAAGTGTTGCGGCAAAAATGAAGTGAAATGAATTCTTTTGAATTAAACTATGATTTATTTATTTCACGTAGGACAACTTGTGTCAGTTATGATAACTCAAAACTCTACCACCGGTTCGGAAACTATTTATATTAAGAAGAGCCGGCAAGAAACTCAGAGGTTGTTGTTTTCATTAAAATAAAAATGTTATAAAATGTAAATAATATACAATTCATACGTGACGGAACAAGTATTTACACTGATTTATTACGGATGCAAAGCCAGTCGCAACTTTGTCATTGAAAAAAATCATCAATAGTATAACAACCTCGTCTAAACAAATGCTGTTCAACAGCCTTTAAATTTATGCAATGCATATATTCAATATAAAACATAAAGGCATTCAGCATTATGCTGAGCTGATGCCTTTTTCAGGTTGTGGCACACACGACAAGCGTTATCAGGCTCTAGGACTCGACCATGAGTCTAATGCTCAAATACTGGAGACGCCACGGTAACCTTTACCTTAATGTATGTGTGGCACACAATGGTGAAAATAAATAGTTTTCTTTCATGAAATAGCAAATCCAAAAGTGGAACATTTTACACACAAAAATTGCATAAACGTGCGACATACAAGGACTATTCTGGTAAAAAGCAATGGCCACTGTTTTCCAGATCCGCGAGAACGATTTCCTGACGTTCGACGCGATGCGACACGCCGCGCAGTGCGTGGGACGCGCTTTACGGTAATTATTGCACTACACTTACCTACCCTTTTGCGTACTGAAAATATAGACTTACTAGCTGATTCGATCGTCCGCGTGGATTGAGGTATTTTGGTTCCTTATCTTACTTTAATTATCCGGAATAAAAAGTAGCCTTATGTTTTATTCCAGACAGCGCACGTGTTTCCTGCCACATATAACTTAGGTACCTTCAAGGCAAGAGTGAATAGGCATATTCTAGGCAAGCGCGCTCCAACCTAGACCTCATAGCATCATTGTCGTCAAGCCTATCTCACATTAAAAAATTAAAAAAAATCTCTGTGCCAAATTTCATCCCGAACCGTTCAGCCGTTCTGGCGTGACTGAGTACCAAACATCCATTGAACAACTCCGATAGCTTACTGGTTCGATTTATTAAAACACTTTGGGATGATTAAATGATTTTGTTCGATGATTTATTTCCTTTTACACACTCTAAGAACATGAAAATTAGAATACAGCGGGAAAATCTACCATTAATTTTCACAATCAGAGACAAGATGACTCAAACGTCACTCTGACAATTAGTTTTTAATTTATTTTCCTAGATTTACGGCTCTGGGTTCTAGGTATTACAATTGAGTCCAACATACCGCCCGCCAAGGACAGCTTGTGTCCTTAACTTACAATTAACATTTATACTAGGAATCTATTTATTACCAAATTTTACTTTACAAGCCCTTTGATTTGAAAACTATAAATACAATGGCTTAGGCTTTAATCCAAATGTATATGTGACAATTTACCTATTATAATGGAATACAAATTTACTCGGTACAACAATTTTTAACAATGCATAAAGAGCCCTCAATCTGTTACAGGTAATACACACAATTTTGAGACAGGCCTTTTAAATATTGATCCCTTACTCTTTATAGTTACCACTCTAGTAATTTGGTCTGGACCAGGGTGCTTAGTCTCTATCCTACCGAACAACCATTTTGAGGGAGGGAGATCATCCTCCTTTACCAAAACAATGTCACCAATGCTAGGCTCAGGAGTAAATTTTGTCCATTTATATCTATTTTGTAGAGTACTCAGATACTCCTGAGACCACTTTCGCCAAAACTGTTGAACCATTTTTTGCATAATCTGCCACCTTCTTAAATTGCTGACTGGACAATTTTGATATTTATGGTCGGGTATGGTCAGTAGAGGTTCTCCAATCAAAAAATGACCTGGAGTCAGGGGCGAGGACTCTCCTTGATCTTCTGGCAACCTGTACATCGGACGCGAATTCAGGCATGCCTCAATTTGTGCCAGCACCGTACATAATTCCTCGTAAGTTAAGGTGCTTCCATCCAGGACCCTTTTAAGGTGATGCTTAGTGGAACGCACTGCCGATTCCCATAAACCGCCGAAATTCGGAGTACGTGGAGGTATGAAGTGCCACTCTGTGCCCTTGTCAGCTAAAGATACAGCTACTTCCTTCATGACAGTTGTGTCTTCCTTAAACAAATTCCGAAGCTCCTTGGCGGCTCCAACAAAATTGGTCCCATTATCACTCCAGATTTCCTGGCAGTGTCCACGACGGGCCACGAATCTTTTGAATGCGGCAAGAAATCCTTCACTGGTTAAATCCGTAACTGCTTCCAGATGAATTGCCTTGGTCGCCATACAGACAAAAAGGCAAATGTATCCTTTATAACCTTTGCAACCTCTACCCTTTGACATCCTTATATGCACAGGACCAGCGTAGTCTACACCACTTCTACTAAAAGGCCGGCTTATGGTAACTCTCGAACTTGGCAGCTCTCCCATGAAAGGATTTTGATGAGTAGAACTATATCGAATGCATCTAACACACCTCTTAATATGTTGCCGTACTAAACCTTTGGCATTTATGATCCAAAACTTGGAGCGAAGGTAGTTTAATGTCAACTGTGGACCTCCATGTAGTGTCTCTTCATGTGCATTGGCTACTACAAGTTTGGAAATATGATGTCCATAAGGGAGTATAATTGGATGTTTAGTATCATATTCTTCCATACTTTCTTGAATACGGCCTCTAACTCTCATGACTCCGTCTTTGTCCAAAAAAGGACACAAAGAAAAGACACTACTGGTTTTCTTCAAAGGTTTGTCTTTTAATAGTCGGTTGATTTCATCCTGAAAGATACTGGCTTGACAATGTTTTATGCAGACTGTTTTCGCATCTTCTAATTCCTTTGCTGTAAGGTAAGTTGAATTATGTTTAATTTTATTCTTTAAGTTGGAAATGAATCTTTTACAGTATGCTATAACTCTGATTAACTTCTTAAATGAAGAGTATTTACTCCACACTGTCATAGGTTGACTGGACATAACAGCAGTCACCATATGTGATTTTACCTTCTTTTCCTCCAAATGAGTGTCTGCAGAAACTTCTTTAAATGGAATATTATTTTCACTCAACCACTGAGGTCCCTGCATCCAAAACTGCTGTTTATTTATCAATTCTTCTGGAGTAAGACCCCGAGAAGCCATGTCCGCAGGATTATCTCCAGACTGCACGTGGCTCCACTGGTCGTTGTTGAGAACATTTAAAATCTCAGTAACCCGGTTGGCTACAAATGTCTTCCAACGGGTTGGTTCTCCCTTCAACCAGGCCAACACAATTGTGGAGTCAGTCCATGCATGCAGTTTTTTTTGTGGTATACTGAGAACTGTAGACACTTCTGAGAGCAGCTTAGAGAGTAACACTGCACCACAAAGCTCTAAGCGTGGTGTCGAAACTTGCTTCACTGGGGCTACCTTTGTTCGGGCTGCAACTAACTCAATGTGAACACCATCTTCATTGATCACTCTCAGGTAAGCTACTGCTGCATAAGCACTATTTGATGCATCACAAAATCCATGAAGTTCAATGCTTGCAGTGTCACTCATACCAACCCATCTTGAGATTTCAAAACTATTCAATAAAGTTAAATTGTTTCTAATTTTATTCCATTCTTCTAAAAGATTCAGTGGTACTTCTTCATCCCAGGAAAGGCCTTTCAGCCATAACTTCTGCATATATATCTTCGCTTGAATAACAACCGGGGCGATCCAACCTAAAGGATCAAATAGGCGAGATATATCGGATAAAATGACTCGCTTAGTTACTGGCTTAGTTTGCTTCGGTAATTTTACCGTGTATTGAAAAACATCCTTATTAGCATTCCAAGAAAGGCCTAAAATTTTTACCACTTCGTCATCATTTGTTTTTAGACTTTTAGTAGTCTTCATACTACCATGTATAACTTCCATTAATTTAGAGCTATTACTCATCCACTTTTGGAGCTCGAATCCTCCCTTTTTCAGAAGAGCGACCATCTGATGATAGATTTCAATTGCTTCCTCATCACTCTTGCAACCAGACAGACAGTCATCCATATAAAAATCCTTTGCTACAATTTCAGCTGCCTGTGGAAAGGCATGACCTTCGTCTTTCGCAATCTGCTGAAGTGTCTTCACTGCTAGATATGGCGCTGATGCTACACCAAAAGTAACCCTTAACATCCGGTAGACTTCGATGGCACTGTCAGGATCCGCCCGCCATAGCAATCGCTGAAAATCAGTGTCTGCTTTATCAACCATAATTTGACGATACATCTTGATGATATCTGCTGTGAAACAGATAGGATGAGTCCTCCACCTCATAATGAGGTGGCGCAGCTCTGATTGTAATCTAGGACCCACTAGTAAGTCATCATTTAATGATCGTCCATGAATTCCTTTACAGGCAGCGTCAAACACAATCCTGACCTTAGTTGTTTGCTTGTCATCCCGAATTACAGCATGATGAGGCAAATAGACACAGTTAGGCTTGTCTATTTCTTCCTTGTCAGTAATACGCTCCATGTGGTTTGAAGTTATATAATCATTCATTGCTTTAGTGTATTCTTCCTTCAAGAAGTAATTTTTCTCAAATTTCTTCTCTAAAGCCTTCAGTCTTCTTTCTGCAATAGTCTTAAATTCTCCATACTGACTTTTCGGATTTGCTTCCCTAAAAGGTAGCTTGACACTGTAACGTCCATTGTCATCCCTAGTGGTAGTTAAACAATAGTATGCTTCACACTTCTCATCATCTTCCGACATCAACTCCTTTGGTACCTCAGTTTCCAGTTCCCAAAACTTACGAAGTAATGTATTGACGGACTCATCTTGAATATGCATACTGATAATATTGTTGAAACAATTATTATCTGAATGGTTCAACACCCGACCAGACAGGATCCAGCCAAACATGGTATTTTGAGCTGTCAAGGTACCATCTGGATTTCTCAACAACCCATCGACAAGAATCTGACCATAAATCTCTGCTCCTAACAACACATCTATCCCTTGAGGCTTACTGTAGCCCGGATCAGCTAGTGGTAAATGTACCATTTCAGGCCAGTCAGCAATTTCTATCTGGTGTGCAGGTAATGTAGATGACAATTTTGTTAACACATAAGCTTGAATATTGAAGCGACATGAATTATTATGTATAGACTGTATTTCAAATGTAACCCTATATTTGACTTCCATACTTAATTGATCTCCCCCCAGGCCAGAAACTAAACCGTTGACTGGTTCTTTTCGAAGTCCCAATAATTGGACGGCATACTCCGAAATGAATGAGGCCTGAGAACCCTGATCCAGTAATGCCCTAAGTGTGTAACTATTTCTACGACAATTAACCTTAACTAAAGCCGTAGCTAGCATCACATGACCAGTTGAATATTTTGATTTATTATTAGCAAAATGGGTAGCAATTTTTTGAATACTGTCTTGTCCCTTAGAAGTACCTATACTTTTAGCACTTTGTTCCACAACAACACTACTTGATGCCACTGGCTCAAGCTCACTACTTGTACTCGCATTCTTAACAGTAGGTAAGCTTGTAGGCCCTTCAGGGTGCAAAAGCGAATGATGTTTCCTGGAGCACCGCTTACAAACTGTGTTTCTTTTGCACCGATAAACCGGGTGATTATCCCCAAAACAGTTGAAGCATAGCCTTTTCCTCTCTACGAATTCCCGCCGTGCCGTGCTACTCTGGTTACAAAATTCCTTACATTGATACAACAAGTGATTCTCAGCACAAAATGGACATTGTGTAGCCGTAACAGTAAATGCCTTTGTTTTCTCAACCTTCTCTTTGGTGTTCTCCCTTCTCGCTGGCTCCAAAAACTCAAGAGCTCTGAATCTAGACTCCAGAAATGATTTAAATTCCTTTAGTGTGGGTAAAACATCCGAATGATCACTAATTTTCTGTTCCCATTGTTTTCTAGATTCAGTGTCCAATTTAAGCGCAGTGAGATGAATGATAATTATATCCCAAGAAGAAACATCCACTCCAATATTTGAAAGTGCATTAAGGCAGTCGCTTGTTGTATCTAGTATCTGCTTTACTCCGTGTGATGATTCCGTTGAACATGACTTTTGTCCTACTAATCTTGTTAATATGCAATTGGCTATGTATCGTTTATTGTTATATCTAGCTTTGAGAAGTTTCCAACATTGTTCATAGTTATTTGCTGTAATAGGTATATGCCGCAATAATTGTTCAGCTTCATTAGACAGGTGAGTTTTAAGGTAATGTAACCTCTCTACATCCGACAAGGATGGATTTTCATGAATAAGGGACTCAAAAAGATCATGAAATGTGGGCCATTCCATATATTTGCCAGAAAAGGTAGGCAAGGTTATTTTAGGTAATTTTATGCTATGATGTTCTCCACCTGAACTAGTATTGAAAGAACTATCCTTATTTGGTCTCACCGAAAACTTCTCAAGCTTTTCCTTCAATTCTGTCTTAAATTCCAAATAAAACTCCTCTACATTGCCAAATGCATCGTCACTGAAGTAATCATTTGTCACTAAACTTCTATTTTTAATCAACTCTACATGGTTTCTTGTGAATTCTTTATATTTTGACTCTAATGCTTGCAACCTAGTGTCAATGTATTGCCGCGTTAGTCTTTCTTTTGAGCATTTTTTAAAGTTTATTCTTAGCTTATCAATTTGAGCCTTTAGCTCTTCCTGCACCTCAACAAGATCCATGATGCAAATAAATAGGTAAGTTTTCTAACTTTGAGAATAATTGTATGTAACCTCAACAAGGTCCAATGAAAAGTTCTAATGTTCTTGTAGAATCGTTTTACAAGTTTGAAATTACTTACAGTTTTGTGAAGAACTTACGATACGGTTTAACTCACACGTATTCACTATTACACGGCACTTTTTCACCAGTCTTTCACAAAAGATTCGGTATCGAACGGACCATGAACAACTCCGATAGCTTACTGGTTCGATTTATTAAAACACTTTGGGATGATTAAATGATTTTGTTCGATGATTTATTTCCTTTTACACACTCTAAGAACATGAAAATTAGAATACAGCGGGAAAATCTACCATTAATTTTCACAATCAGAGACAAGATGACTCAAACGTCACTCTGACAATTAGTTTTTAATTTATTTTCCTAGATTTACGGCTCTGGGTTCTAGGTATTACAATTGAGTCCAACATCCATCCAAACTTTTGCATTTATAATACTAGCTGATTAGCTCAATCCAGCAATCGGAACCAAAAAACCTCAATCCACTGAGTTCAATCAATTGAGGTTTTTTGGTTCCGATTGTGAAACAGGCCCTAAGCGTATTATCAGAAAAACTTCGCGCAAGTAAATAGAATGTGAACAATATGAGATGCCAACTGGTTTTGAAATATTTGATATTGTAACTCCACAGTGGTAAAACTGACTACGGCATAATGATATTCGCGGACAAGCGCTTCAGCCGCGCGGACAAGCGGAGCAAACTGCCGCGCTGGATACAGGAGCATCTGCGGGACTCGCTGTGCAACCTTAGCACTGAGGAGGCGGTGCAGGTATGTCGCTGACACTTACACACATACACTGACACAACATACTCGCGGACAAGCGGAGCAAACTGCCGCGCTGGATACAGGAGCATCTGCGGGACTCGCTGTGCAACCTTAGCACTGAGGAGGCGGTGCAGGTATGTCGCTGACACTTACACACATACACTGACACAACATACTCGCGGACAAGCGGAGCAAACTGCCGCGCTGGATACAGGAGCATCTGCGGGACTCGCTGTGCAACCTTAGCACTGAGGAGGCGGTGCAGGTATGTCGCTGACACTTACACACATACACTGACACAACATACTCGCGGACAAGCGGAGCAAACTGCCGCGCTGGATACAGGAGCATCTGCGGGACTCGCTGTGCAACCTTAGCACTGAGGAGGCGGTGCAGGTATGTCGCTGACACTTACACACATACACTGACACAACATACTCGCGGACAAGCGGAGCAAACTGCCGCGCTGGATACAGGAGCATCTGCCCCCCTAGCATGGGCCGAGACAATTTTCTCCCCGAGGAAAGGATAAAAAATTTATTCCTAAATAAATCAATAAAAACGCTAAATAACGGTGGGTAAATAGTCCCCCGAGTCCCCGTGAAATGTCAAACGGGGATAAACTTCTCCTCTCCCCTGTTGCCGTGCTCTGAGAGGTGGATAAGTTAATTTTATCCCTTGTCAGTGGATAAAATCGGGGGATAAAATTTTTATCTCCGGCCCATGCTAGGGGGGCTGCGGGACTCGCTGTGCAACCTTAGCACTGAGGAGGCGGTGCAGGTATGTCGCTGACACTTACACACATACACTGACACAACATACTCGCGGACAAGCGGAGCAAACTGCCGCGCTGGATACAGGAGCATCTGCGGGACTCGCTGTGCAACCTTAGCACTGAGGAGGCGGTGCAGGTATGTCGCTGACACTTACACACATACACTGACACAACATACTCGCGGACAAGCGGAGCAAACTGCCGCGCTGGATACAGGAGCATCTGCGGGACTCGCTGTGCAACCTTAGCACTGAGGAGGCGGTGCAGGTATGTCGCTGACACTTACACACATACACTGACACAACATACTCGCGGACAAGCGGAGCAAACTGCCGCGCTGGATACAGGAGCATCTGCGGGACTCGCTGTGCAACCTTAGCACTGAGGAGGCGGTGCAGGTATGTCGCTGACACTTACACACATACACTGACACAACATACTCGCGGACAAGCGGAGCAAACTGCCGCGCTGGATACAGGAGCATCTGCGGGACTCGCTGTGCAACCTTAGCACTGAGGAGGCGGTGCAGGTATGTCGCTGACACTTACACACATACACTGACACAACATACTCGCGGACAAGCGGAGCAAACTGCCGCGCTGGATACAGGAGCATCTGCGGGACTCGCTGTGCAACCTTAGCACTGAGGAGGCGGTGCAGGTATGTCGCTGACACTTACACACATACACTGACACAACATACTCGCGGACAAGCGGAGCAAACTGCCGCGCTGGATACAGGAGCATCTGCGGGACTCGCTGTGCAACCTTAGCACTGAGGAGGCGGTGCAGGTATGTCGCTGACACTTACACACATACACTGACACAACATACTCGCGGACAAGCGGAGCAAACTGCCGCGCTGGATACAGGAGCATCTGCGGGACTCGCTGTGCAACCTTAGCACTGAGGAGGCGGTGCAGGTATGTCGCTGACACTTACACACATACACTGACACAACATACTCGCGGACAAGCGGAGCAAACTGCCGCGCTGGATACAGGAGCATCTGCGGGACTCGCTGTGCAACCTTAGCACTGAGGAGGCGGTGCAGGTATGTCGCTGACACTTACACACATACACTGACACAACATACTCGCGGACAAGCGAAACAGGTGCACTTTCGTGTTTGTAATGTAAGATGTAGGTAGTATTTTTGATCACTATTGTTCCCTGCTGTATTTTCGCAGACCGGCCCGTACCTAACTTAACTTGAAACAACCTAACATTCAAATAACTCCATAGATCTGCAAACGTTGGCTGCGGCAGATGGCCCAGCCCTTCACTCGGGAAGACCAACTCGGAGTATCACTACTGACTCTGGCGCAGTTGCAATCGCAGGAGCAACAGGACAAAATTGAGAAACAGGTTATACAGAAGTGAACCTTACCGACAAATACTTACGGTGTTTATTTAATCAGAGAGAAAGTGCAGAATTTGTTTTGTTTTGATTCTAAGGAAAAAGTAGGAAAAGTTTAATTTTATATAACGAGGACTCCTTTGGAGATTAAAAAAGTTTTGACAGATACAGAATATTGTTAACCAATGTAATAGAAACTGAAGAAGATTGTTAAGTTTCCACGACTGCGTTTTTAATGCAGTAGGTTTTTGAAGTTCACGTAATTTAAGTAATGTAAATAAACAATTTGACATACTTATACTTATTGCCTTTTCATTTCTCTCTGCGTCTGCGTATTCCGTGTTGCAGAGGGTTGTGACCCCTTTCCAGTATTCACAAATTGGCAAAACGCGGGAAACGCGGAAGCGGTGGGTTCCCAGGTCCTTCCGCATACTACTCGACTAAAGAGTATTTCAACTGAAAGGGGCGCGCACGAAACGAGCGACGGCGACAGCGGGGCGATGGAAACCGAGAGCTGGTGACAAATTTCGGGAAGGTCCTTTAAGCGAGCTGAAATTGTGGAAAAATAATTGCGTTCATTGGCGCATCCAGTTCTGCCAGTCTGGAAGAGCGTTTGCGATTATTT
Organism: Erebia ligea; assembly: GCA_917051295.2. Lineage (NCBI taxonomy): Eukaryota > Metazoa > Arthropoda > Insecta > Lepidoptera > Nymphalidae > Erebia > Erebia ligea. The sequence continues at coordinate 2,173,046 of OU785235.1, read as the reverse complement.
CGCTACTGCGCAGCATATAACATTTGCAAAAAAAATCGGTAAAAACGTTTTTTTGGCAACTTGAATTTTTGATATTTAAATTTTATACTTAAAGGAATCGCAAAAATAAATCCCAGACATTTTTGTCGTTATAAAGTATTACAGAGATTATTCCCGAAATTCGTCGCCAGCTCTCCGACTAATCGCATCGCCCCGCTACCGCTACTTTCGTGCGCGTACACTGTGCGAGTCCTATCCGCCATATTTTCGCGCCATTCAAAAATAATATTTATGCGCACATACAGTCCTCAAACTTATCTGACCCGGTGGCCAAAATAGGAACTAATGTTTATTTTTTGTAAGTTCAAAAATCAAAAAAAAAATCAAAAAAAATCAAAAAAAAGTTCATTTTTCATACCTACTAGCATCGCCTACTAGCGACGCTGTCACCGGGGCAGTAAGTTGACGAATTATACATCGCCGTAAATTAAAAAAAGTAATAGTACTTAGACACTGTATAGTTACCATGGAGGTAGGACATTAGTACCTTTTGATAGTTACCGCCAATCAACTGGCCGTTTCTGAGTTGAGGTGCGACTTATTGTTTGCGTAACTCTCACACAAACTGTCGAAGTCCGTTCCATACTACCCGCGACAATATGCTATTGCGACGCGTCTTGCGGTCAACTTCAGACACGACTAAATGATTTATCTATACTTATAATAAAACTGTAACATGTCCAATTCTGTACATTGAAGATATTTTGAAAATTTTTTTTGGAGGGCACTCATTATTCGATACTGAAGCCAAATCTGTAATTTTTTTCATTTTTGTCTGTCTGTCTGTCTGTCTGTATCTTGGCCGCGCATCACGCCGAAACTACTGAATGAATTCAAACGAAACTTGGCACGATTTGAGCCGATACTACGAGGTAGGACATAGGATACTTTTTATCCCGAAATTCTACCCCCGAAGGGGTGAATTAGGGATTAAAAGTTTGTATGAAAGTCCTTAATTTCTCAAGTTATAGCCATGAAACTTGATATTTGAGCTGAGGGTTGAAAATGGAGACATACGTGTTTCACAGTTTTTGAAAATTCGACCCCCAAAAGGGTGAAATAGGCGATGAAAGTTGGTATGAAAGTCCTTCGTTTCTCAAGATGTTTTACAAGTTATATCAACGAAACTTTTTATTTTGACTCACGGTAAAAAATAAAGAAGTACGTGTGTCACAGTTTTTCAAAATTCTACCCCTAAGGGGGTGAAATAGGGGTTGAAAGTTTGTATGAAAGTCCTTCATTTCTCAAGTTATAGGCATGAAACTTGGTATCTGAGCTGCGAGTTAAAAATGAAGACATACGTGTTTCACAGTTTTTCAAAATTTCACCCTCAAAGCGGTGAAATAGGGGTTGAAAGTTTGTATGAAAGTCCTTCATTTCTCAAGTTATATCCATGGAACTTGGTATATGAGTTGCGGGTTAAAAATGAAAACATACGTGTTTCACAGTTTTTCAAAATTCTACCCCCAAAGGGGTGAAATAGGGGTTGAAAGTTTGTATAAAAGTCCGTCATTTCTCAAGTTTTTTCGATGAAACTTGGTATATTCACGCGGACGAAGTCGCGGGCATCAGCTAGTCATTTATAAAGTTATCATTATTGGCAATAGGCAATAGCAAACGCTGGAACTGTAAATTGTAGCCCATTATTTTACTTAAAACAGAAAATATAGGTAAATGAAAAACAGTTAAATACTTCATAAAATTCTTTTTTATTTCACACTTTTTTTATTAAAAACAATAAAACACTGTTTTGAGTCAAAAGAAAAGTACACTATTAAATTATGTGTGCATTTCACAGAGATACATGAAATTCGATGTTAGCATGCATAAAATATTATACTATGTTAACAGAATAATAATAAAGCTTGCAACAGCTGAACACCTTTGTTTAAACGATAGATACATTCTATTAAAACTGCACACCTCCATAATATTATCTTTGTAACGCAACGACCTCGATTTACATAGACGGGCCCTGTCAAACAAAGAATGTGGACCTATTTTACTAGAGCCATCTACTCTGAAAAGCGGGACAGCGCTATGGCGGGGACAAGGACAGGCTTATACAGGCATGGGGCATGCACCACAAGTCGGACGCCCAACTTTTTTCTATGAAAGGACCCATCTAGTACCTATATATATATATCGATGTTATAACGTATGTAAAGTTTTCATTTAAGCTCTTGTCAAACACAAGGCAAATGGTGTGCCTGGTGGGAGATTTTCTGTCTTCCCATTCGATCGCGATAATGTTACGATACAGCGCTTGACAACTGGCGCGCGATCAATTCCATACAAATGGTAGTTAACGTTATCGCGATCGAATACGTTAAAAAATACCCCCCACTCGGCCTGCCGAACGCAGGGCGAAGCGTCACGTGAATCTTGTCATATAGAAATAAATATGAAAACGAAGCGAATTTCTGCGTGACAAGATTAAAGCGACACCGTACATTACAAAAAAAACGCGTCGCCAAGGTTTCCTTTCGCCTTGTTTACACAAGGATTTTTAAGTGCCGGGCGTGCAATTTTAATGTTAAAAAATCTTCTATTCAAGAATTATCACTAAAACATTACCGTACAGACGGTCTTTGTGGATAACAATGTTATATTAGTATAGTGTGAATTCACCCTAAGAAGCGTATTCGGGACAATTTTTTTAATACACAACGACACGTTATAAAATTCAATAGGTCAATGTTCTAACTAACGACAGAGCTACAAATATATTAATCCTAAAAATAATAATATATTTATTCAATATTCATATAGCACTATATATCAAATGCACATAGGATTGGGGCCATGGAATAACAGCTATCATTATGTATCTAAAGGACATTTAACCTCAATTTAAAACTGTAAAACCATTATATAGAAATATCTATCAAACATTGAGGCTAATTCAATCACACAATGACAGCGTTATATTGCTAACCCTTTCATAATATTCGCTGTGGAAAAGGACAGAACTTTTAGAGTTGTCATTTTTAGATATTGTGTTACACAGAATTGGCCATAATGTGAAAAAGACTTCAGTTTAAGATTTGAAACCTGAATTAGTTTGTCATGCGATCACAAATCCGTAACGGTTACCGTCCTCAATTATCAATTAGACTGGTCTTATTAATATTAGAATAGAAGCCTATTCATTTTACACATAAATAAAAATATAAAATTTTATTAAAATGTTACCTAAACCGGTCCACGAGTTCATTGAAAATAATATTTAAAATGCTTTTTCTTCTAGTTAAAAAGAATTACTTACAACACAAAAATCTAAAATATTTTTAAAATTTTGTCCCAAGAAAGACAGCTACCCAATTAAGTGTTTTGTGTTTGGAAGTATTTCTATAGATATCCTATAGATCTGAGATCTCTTTTCGAAGGCGAAAATACGCCAACATTACTTCCATTCTTTATTAAAAATTGCCGCCAAACAGAACAGCTGTATTAAATGCTGCCATATTAAAATATCTGCCACACCGATAAAGACATATTAATACTTTTCTGTCAAGTACAGAACTTTCATTTATCTAATTTTACTCGTAAGTACCTATAACTTGTCAATATACCATTTGCAAAACTATAACATTTTAATATTTGTGAGTAAAGCCAACTGCCATCTTCTCATTCCTACTCACTCTCCAACATCAATGATACAGAAAAGAAAACCTTCAAGGCAAGAGTGAATAGGCATCTTCTAGGCAAGCGCGTACCAACCTAGAACCTCATCATTGCTTTGCACTAAGCATGATTGTGGCCAAGCGCAAGCCTATCTCGAAAAAAAAATATTACGGAATCAATTAATAAGAAATGAGGAGATCCGTAGAAGAACTAAAGTAACCAACATTGCTTGATGTGTTGCGAAGCTGAAGTAGCAATAGTGGGGCACATAGTTCGAAGAACCGATAGACGTTGGGGTCCCAAACTGCTGGAATGGCGACGTCGCACTGGAAAGCGCAGCGCTGGCAGACCCCCTACTCGGTGGACGGACGTCATCAGGCGAGTAGCAGGGAGCCGCTGGATCCAGGCGACGCAAGACCGCGGCATGTGGAAATCCTTGCAATAGGCTAATGTCTAGCAGTGGACGTTTTTCGGTAGACGACGAGTAAAGTTAGTCGTAACAGTACGCTTAATTTTAGTTTAATCATTGCAAATTAGATTAATCGTAATCGAGCGTTCGATCACGTCAGCGTCAAAGTAAAATGAACCTTATTAGCATATTTCACCATCACATATTTGTACACCACACTGTGGTAGAATACTAGGATCTTCTATATCTTTGTGCTACCGTATTTCACAAATAAATAATTTAAATTTGTTTTAGAGCTCAATTTCGTGCATGTATTCAGTTTCGACGTTAAAAGCGTTCGTATTGATTTTTTTTTTTTAAATATAGCCAGCGCTTGGCTGCAATCACACTTGCTTGCAAGTGGTGATGCAGCCTAAGGTGGAGTGCGCTTGCCTAGAAGATGCCTATTCACTCTTGATTTGAAGGTACCTATATTAAAAGAGGAGGGGAAAACGGAAGCCGGAAGGCATTCCATATACTAGCGGTTCGAATTAGAAACGAGGAAGCAAATCGCTTCGTACGAACCCGCGGAATTTCGACTGCGTAAGGGTGCAGACTTTGTCGATTTTTGACTTTAAAACAAGGGCTTTGGGTCCATTTTACTTTGAAACCTCGCCGCCCAGCGAGTTGGCTATGTGTCGTCACTAGAGGTCGCCGGAGTGCTTCTGTATGGGCCGGGGCTGGTGCGGCTGATGCGCGCGGCGGCGCGGCGCGAGCGCGGCCAGCAGCGCGCGCCCGGCGACGGCGCACAGCTCGGTGCCGTCGCGCGCGCCCGCCACGCGCCCCCCACCGCCCAGAGAGTTGGCTATGTGCCTGCCGACAACAGTTAACTCTAATAAGTCTCTCTCTCTACCTCGTATAACTCATTAATGAGAGTCGTGAGCCCTTTCCATTAATCAAATAATGGTAGGAGTTTTCTTGGGATAATAATGTGGTGGGTTCCCACGTCCCTTCCGCATACGACTCGTCTTAAGAGTATTTAAATATTGGATAGAAGCAGGCGTTAATTTGCGGAAGTCCATGATTATGAAGGAACTTTTGCTATAATCCGCAACAATAGGCAAATATATGTGGTACAGTGTATCTTGCACTTGCAGCTTATCTTGCACTTGCAGCTTGCAATATTCACCACACCACATAAATCTTCCAAATTATTCTCAACGTACGTTTCACTCCGACACCGGAGCATCCTCAGGAGATGTTGACTCGACAATGCACGATTGTAAGATTCTTTACAATCGTGCATTGTCGAGTCAACATCTCATAATATCTTTAATCTCTCTAATTATCTTTTATTATTATTATATTTTTGTTCACTAAAATTTAGGATGGACTCTCACCCAAAATATTGTATTTCAACAAAACGTGGAAACTTAACTGGCTCCAGTGATATCATTATTGTATTAGGCATATTTGATTTATTTAATCTGTATGTTTTCCAAATAAATAAAAAAAAAGAAAAAACAAGTGTAGATATTTACTGAAGGTTATTTTGTGCTCAGTGGTTAACACTTATGTCTCATTTTAGCTCTATCCCCAGTTCGGAAAGCATATTCCACTGCGAAGACCCGGCCAGAAACTCGGCAGCATATTGAGATACTTCATACAATTTGACGACGAAGACAACGATCACAGCTTAGATTATAGCGAACAAAATAAACTGAACTATCACTCACCTAACCATATGGTACGGCACGTGTTGTGTGGAGATAAAGTCGAGATTCCCGTTCGCGTCGCACAGAGTCGCCGCGCCCGCAAACTTGGACGAGTTTGCACACGAGAAAAACACCACGACGCGGTGACCGTCCTGTAAAGAAAGTGTCTATGGATACTACATTTCTTTAAGAAGCTGTATTGTCGGTGATTTATTTGTTATGAACACAGCATGCATGCAGCTGGTGTAAAACAAGTTACACAATAGATATTACATTACATAACATTGGAAAAGTAGTATACTTTAATAATTTCTGAATATAAAAAAAACTTACTCGCATTCTAGTTATTTAAAAAGAAATAATCACCTGTTTAATTTTCTGTAACTTCTTGCCAGTGTTTTGCGTGAAAGGAAAGCTGGTCCCGTTCTGAGCAGCCTCGACGCTGTGCAAGTCATCCGCTTTCACCACGAAGTATCTCGTGCTGCCCTCATTGGTCTCCGCGTACTTTTCTATATTCGCCAGCAAAGTTTTACCGTTCGGGGAGATCGGGCTTTTCGGACCGCTGAAAGACTGCGGGGAGAACCCTTGCGGCATCCCATCGTTCCTCCAACCGGGTCTCTGGCCGTTTCTATTCTGGTAGTAGTTATTATTCTGTTGGTAATAATTATTTTGGTTCCCGAATTCACTTTGGCTTTGACTGTATTGAGGGTAGAATTTGTTTTCATGACGATACTGTTCTTCGTCTACCCGCATACGCCAATTCGCCGAATCCACAGTTAAAGGTTTCGGCCGCTGACCGATACCACTTGGTTGGTTCAAACCTACATTCTTCTCTTCAGCTCCCAATACGTGCACTACGGTGCTAAGGATCTGTTCGTCTAGCGGCGTCATAGGCTTAGCCGGGTTGGACATTCTGCGGATGACTAAAGCGCACAGTTTCTGCCTCAAGTAGTATACGCTTATAGCGTCAGACGCGTCCGCTGTGAACGCCATCCAATCGTCCAGAGTTAGGACAGCTGTGTCGGGGGAGGAGTTATTTTCGTCAGCCTCACTATCTGAATCGCTCGACAACCCCGGAGGATTCGCCCTTTGGGTTAGAGCCCCGGATGGTAATCTTATCGGTCCGCTGAATAAAGCGACTGTCAACGGAGTAACCAATGTGGTGCATCGGATGAAACAGAATCGCCCAACCCGAGAAATTTCCTCAAAAACCACCCAATCTGTTGGCAAACTTTGTACAGATTTTTGGGATCCCGTCACCCCACCTCCGCGGTGTAAAGTCGAACTTGGATGAAAAGCGACTTTTACTTCTTTAGACGTTCTTAATGTACCAGAATCACGATCTACGCGCGCTATGGAAGGATATAACCCACTAACAAGCACAGCTTTTACTACATGCCACTTTTCAGAGTTCAAGTTCACGTCTTTTATATCACCTGAACCTCTAGCTTTAACTAAACATAACGCTCTTAGTTGTGCTAATAACTGAGATCGGTAACCAACGATCATTTCCATGGTAGCTCCACATATTAAATTTTTGGCGCAAAACGATTTTTCTGTGCCATTCTGTCTGGCAGATTGCCACGCCTGGAAAGCCCTTAACAACGCCATATGGTCAGAATAACTGTCAGCAGCAAATTCCTTCCGAGCTAAACCTCCTTTTTTCCTGTTTTCCGGGTTCATAGATATTTGGAAGGGTTCTTTATTCGCCAAACTGCATACAATCGTCAAAATTGGGTCTAGACATTTCATGACGCAGGCGTATAGTAACATTTTGCCTAACTTCGGCTCGACGGTTAAATCTAGTAAATGCTGTCCGATTTCAGTCAAGTCTTCCATTGGAGTTAAAGCACCGATTGTTTTCAATAACGACACAGCGTTGCGGACGGCTAAAAACGACGGCGGTTCTAAAGCTTTGGACAAGAAATCAGCGATCGGTGTGTTTCCAGGGGACAATAATTTTGTGTGAAGACATAACTCTTGGAGTGGTACCCTTAGAATTTCTGGTACAGAATTTAATGGCAAGGTTTTGAATCGTCGTTTAGAGCACATGTGGAAGCAATGGCCAGGCTTGGTCCTGCCCGCGCGTCCCGCCCTCTGTTGACAGCAAGCCCTCGAAGTCCAAACACATTGTAAGGAACAAACTCCCCCATTCGACTCGTAATACTTCTCTTTAACCTTACAGGAGTCGATAACGTAAACTACATCGTCGATCGTTATCGATGTCTCCGCTATGTTTGTGGAAATAATAATTTTTCTAGCGTTTGGCAGAGGGTTGAACACTTTCTTCTGGTCCAAAGTTTGCATGTTGCTGTGTAATGTGAATATTTGGTACTTCATGGCAGTCATATCTGTGCAACCTTGAAATGAAAACAAAAATATGTGAGAAATTAACGTCAGTATATTGACGTTGCAATGGCAATGAGCAAGGACGTTACAATATTTAGTGGTTTGGCTGTTCGTAACGTAAAAGTTCGTTCGCGCATCGTTTATCTGTTTGAGCTGAGCAGGTAATGTGTTTAACTTTTTATAGAACACCAGCTAAGTATTTTAATAATACAAAAAAACTATTTGTAACCCTTTATTTACTCCCCAAGCGCTGATCTTGGCTAAACTTCAAAATGGTTGAAATAATTTCGGGGTGTTGGACTTTGCGAGAGCGATCTAGGCCTAGACCCTCAATCCCGTTACCCTGAAATCTAGATATTATATTTGTAGGTGACAAGGTAACATAGAAAGAAAATTACCTTGAATTAGATCCCTTAGCGTCACAATATCGTCATATCCGGGCAAGAAGATCAATATGCTCCCTTTGGGCATATTCAAGTGTATATGCTTCACCAGAGCCAGCATCAGATCATGGTCAATAAGCTCATCTGAGACGGCGTGATTGTAAACATCTAGAAGGAAGTTGTCAGCGTCGTTGTCTTCTGTGCTGTTCTTGGTGTCTTCTGTGTGATGGAAGGAGGCTAGAAGTTTGGCGCAATCCGTGTGGCCGTTTTCGACCGCGTGGTCGTAGGCCGTTTTGCCGGTTTTGTCTTTTGTGGATGGGTCTGCGCCTAAAGATAAACGCATTTGTTGTTGTACTTAATTTTTATTTAACCATTACAGGATATTACCGTTAGTAGTCGTTCAATTGATAGTTTAAAACATAAATTTTTGATCATTTCATTTATCTACTTAACTTTTTTAAAAAATATAGGAAAACTTTAAACCATTTCCAAATAAAAAAAAAGAAACAATATTTTAGTGATATTTGCATTGAGAAAATTGTGGCCAATTGTGTTACTGGCACATAATAAATTAAAGAACCAAAAAGTGCTTATTGAAATATTAAAGTTATTGTAATTGTAATGGCGCAATTCCACCAGTATGCTACACAGTGTGCGGCACAAATGTTTTTTTTAGGGTTCCGTACCCAAAGGGTAAAAACGGGACCCTATTACTAAGACTCCGCTGTCTGTCTGTCTGTCTGTCTGTCTGTCTGTCTGTCTGTCTGTCTGTCTGTCTGTCTGTCTGTCTGTCTGTCTGTCTGTCTGTCTGTCTGTCTGTCTGTCTGTCTGTCTGTCTGTCTGTCTGTCTCCAGGCTGTATCTCATAAACCGTGATAGCTAGAAAGCTGAAATTTTCACAAATGATGTATTTCCGTTGCCGCTATAACAACAAATACTAAAAATTAAAAAAATATATATATTAAGGGGGGTCCCCATACAATAAACGTGTTTTTTTCGTATTTTTTTGCTCAATATTAAAAACGGTAACAGGTAGACGGTTCAAATTTTCACAGAATATTAACTTGTATATTACCTTTCAAAATAAATAATTAAATATCAATAAAGTAAATATTAAAGGGGGGCTCCCATACAACAAACGTAATTTTTATTTTTAATACGTCATAAATCGTAAAACTTACTACAGGTTTGTACGGAACCCTCGGTGCGCGAGTCCGACTCGCACTTGGCCGGTTTTTTTCAATACAGTTGTCAAACATGGCGCACTTTCAGAGGCTGTAGTTATGATTCGAAAATTGAATCTTTCGCATAGGCATCTTACTTTTACACGGTCGTGACTTACTTTTACAAGCTCGACACTTACTTTTGCAGTTTAGTTTTAAATTTTCCAAGTCAATTAAGAAAGTTTAGTAGCAAGGAGTTTTCATACATAGAATATAATCGGATACGTTTTAAGCATTGAATTTCCAAAATTCTTTTAAATGGTTGTTGATTATATTTAATTACCAGTTTTAATTTAATTATTTTCAACATTTGACAAAAATCGAATAGGCTGTATACGCGTAGGTACGAACCCGTAGCCTAGTTTCGTTGAAAAAAAAAATATGTCTAAACTCGGATTTTTAATTGCGTGGAATTCTGACGTTTCTTGACGTTTCTTGGTTAAAACATTTTCCCCAAAAAAAGGGTAACAAATTCTAATAAAATATAAGTAATGCTAATGGATTCTAAAGATTAAATCTATAACAGTGTTAGTTTACATTAAATTGTTAATTACTTAATTACTTAATAGAGCACTATTTTAATTTCAAGTGACAAACGTTACAAATATTTTATATTTGCATACATAATATTGTGCACACATGTAATTACATGCATTAGCAGAAATTAAACACTTATTACCGACTGAAGACTGAAAGAGTCATAAAGTAATAATTAGAAAGAACAATTTTGCTATGAAAGGATAAAGAAAAATCTAACAACTAATAACAGTAAACATTTTGTAAATAATGAATTATTAAAATAATCATCATCCTCGTCATCGTCACTGACATTTATAATGAAAGTATCACAGACACTGTCAATCAAACATTGGGGGTGACATTGTTCACTCCCTCGACCAAAAGCTCTTTCACTTCCACCATTTTATAAGTTTTATTGTTTTTTGCCACATGCCCCTTGGCTTGAGCCCAAGCCAACTCAATCGGATTGAGCTCTCAATGGTAAGGGGGTAATCGGAGCACAGTGATCCCTCGTTCCGCTTCCATCTAGTCCACAACATATTTATTATATTTATGCATTTCTTTGCTAACTATGTCCAATAAGTTTACCTTCAACATAGTTTCATCATAATTTAAATTCTTTGACGTTAACCATGCTTTAATATCATTCTTTTTCCAGCCGGTTGTTGGTATTCGTTCAACTTTTCGTAGTGAGAATAGCAAGTAGCAACAACAGCACATTTGAACATTCAAGCTGAAAGTCGAATGACATGATCGTCAGGATGACAGACGACAGACCGACAGACGCCTAGAAAAAACTTTTTTTTTTTGGAGTTTTCCTCCTTTAGAATCGATTTTCAGATATAAACCCGGGGTATGAAAAATGGGGAGTAAAATCAAATTTTCTCCGTTACGTTATTGACTTTATGTTTCCATGACTATGTAATATATTTTGATGAATATATATAAATTATATAATTAATATAAATAAATGTATCAAGTATGATTTCGGTAATATAAAAAATGCGTTCATTTACCCCTCCTTTACTAATTTATATATTTTACTAGCTGATGCCCGCGACTTCGTGCGCGTGGATTGAGGTTTTTTGGTTCCCGCGGGAACTCTTTAATTTTCCAGGATAAAAAGTGTGTTATTCCAGACAATAATCTATCTCTGTGCCAAATTTCATTAAGATCCGTTCAGCCATTCTGGCTGATTGAGTAACAAACATCCATCCATCCAAACTTTCGCATTTATAATATTAGTATAGATAATCTTTCGTAAAGAGTAAACTCCAGTCATGCGTTGGACTAACAAACACAATTATGTTTTTAGTGAAAAAGCTATTCCCTCTTTCGTTTGCCAGGCTGATCTGTTAAATGTTATTAAATATCAATATTGAAACAATTAATGTGGGAGAAAAAAGCAAAACAACTGGTCACACCACGCATGAGTAACAAACCTTTTGAACTGAAAATTAGAAATTATTATTTTCGACACTTTTATGTTCATTAAGTTTTGCTTTTGAGTAAATTTGTAGTTGAAGGTAATTTTTTTTTTAAATATATAGGCTAGCGCTTGGCTGCAATCTGACTTGCTTGCAAGTGGTGATGCAGCTGGTCGATAAATAAATTTAAGTGGATAAATTTATTGGGCATAACTAGCAAAGAAAAGCATAAATGTAATAGAAATGTCGTGGACGAGTTGGTAGCAGGACAAGGGATTACTGTAGGTACTCCAATCGCCCCCTTACTCTTGTGAGCTCAATCCAATTGAGTTGATTTGGGCTCAAACTTGGATTGCAATTTGGATGTTGCAAAAAACAAAATGGTTGAAGTGAAAGAGCTTTTGGTTGAGGGAGCTAACGTCACCTCAAACAAATAGCTAGAGTGCATAGAACATGTAATTAAAGAATATGTCCTATTACCCATTTGATTGACAGTGTCTGTGGATGACGAGGATGATGAGGATGACGACGACAACGATGATCATGATGATTTTAATTAATACTGTAACAAGCATTGCACGCGCGGCTCATCCTCGAATACTTTCCTTCTTACACATCGAATAAACTTCTCGCTCGGAGCGCTTCGACCAACGTGTCTCTGCGAAGAACAAAGCGGCGGAGCCCTATATAAGCCCGAGCGCGACGAAGATATGAACTCCATTCGCTAGTTAGCGACCGTACTATCAGAAGTCGCTGCAGTCGATTCTCACGTCTAAATCTAGGGAACCTAGGCTTTAGCTAGATTCCGTTACTTATTATAAGCTAGGTCTAGGAGATCGATAGCCGTACAATACATACAAGTTACTGTCATTGGCGTTTCTTTTACTTCTACCCTACAATACTTAATTATTAACTAGCTGATGCTCGCGGCTTCGTCCGCGTGGAATAAGTTTTGTTCATTGCCTTCAAAAAGGATCCATATTTCCATACTAATATTATCAATGCGAAAGTGTGTCTGTCTATCTGTCTGCTACGCTTTTCCGGCCCATCTTTTCAACCGATTTTGACGAAATTTAGTATTGAGGTAGGTTGTATCCCGGGGAAGGACATAGGCACTATCCCGGAAAATTAAGAAGTTCCCGTGGAAATCAAAAATCCTTAATCCACGCGGAATCTAGTTTGTAATATTAGTAAGTATGGATAAAGTTTATTATTATTGGTTGTTGTTTCTTTCTTTTATCTTTTATCCTTTCTTATCAAAGTTATTAATTCATAAGTACCTACTTATTTGGATTTTGCTTGTGACAAATGATAAACTATTTATTTCTTGTAATAGGTGCATGTGATCAATTTGCATCATACAGTAATTTTTAACCTTAAAAAACCTGAGTCTTGAAATAAAAAAGGCATAAAAAATGTTTGTGTCAACTGAACGTCACAAACGTCAGAATTCCACGCAATTAAAAATCCGAGTATAGGTGTAAATACGCGCCATTTGCTGAAATTTTTTATTTTTTATGTGATAAATTGATTATATTTTTGTTAATATGAGTTCTAGTACTAATGATGAAATGGAATTAACTCCACCGAGGCGAAACCTGCGCAAGATGGAATTTTGCGTTCGATTTGGATTTGAGCGATCTTCAACCCGTGCACAGCAGCAAATTTCACTGAATTTTAGTAAAGCTTTACTCTCAATTTTCAGAATAAATTACTATGTACGTATGTATGTTGAAATAAACTTGTAATTCTTTGATTTGTTTATTACTATTTCCCACAACTGTATTGAAAAACGTCGTGTGATACACGGGTGTGAAGGTTATTGCAAACTCGTGACATTAAAAACCCTCACCTTCGGTTCGGGCTTATTAATGACAGCTCGTTTGCAATAACCTACTTCCCACCCTTGTATCACAATATACTATTGTCGGTAGACTCGCACAAGTAAACATGTTCGCATTGTTTGAAGTTGGAATCGCACGATAGTGGAAGCTGTTTTGAAATAAAATGGATCACAAAAATATTCACGTGGACATTTATTCCCCCGGAGGGGACAGAGCAGGTGGACAGGTTGGAATGATTGCGTTAACGGCAGCGGTGTGGTAAGGGCGGGTAAGTTTGTACGCACTCACCGATGCGCAGGATCTGCTGCGCGGTTTGGGTGAGCCCTCGCGCGGCGGCCGCCATCAATGCGGTGCGGCCGCAGCGCGAGTGCGCGCACTCGGCCGGTACGCCCTCCGATAGGAACATGTACAGGATCTGACTGAACGAGTCCTGCAAAAGACCACACGCCAAATGCCAAATGTCAATGTCATTTCTGACAACTCAAGACGTCAAAAAACATAAATTATCCGCAATTAGTACAGTCCCACAAACTTATCTGACCCGGTGACAGCGTCGCTAGTCATGTAAAATAAAATTTAAAAAAAATATTAACAGGCATAAAAATAAGTTCCAATTTTGGCCACCTGGTCAGATAAGTTTGATGGACTGTACTTTGATGTTTCGTATCATAGAAAGATTAAAGATGAATGTTGAAATGAATGAAGTAACAACGATTTGAGCTTGATGCTCCAATGATATCTTTCAATATATCTTCAGGAAATAATATTATGTTTAAAATTTCTCTATAATATGTTAAATCAGTAGACGTTGCCCTAAAAAAACTAGATAAACATAAAGCAGCACCTTATCATTTGCCGGCTGTTTTTATTAAAAATTGTGCTGAAATCGTTCATTGACTACCAGAATTTTTCCAGAAAAGTGGAAATCTGCCAATATTGTGCCAATTCCAAAAAGTGAAAAAGCAGATGACATACTAAATTATAGGCCAATTTCCCTCCTATCTATTTTTGGTAACATTTTCGAAGCTTCGATCTTTCCGTTTATATAATTCATTTTAGATCCATTCTCGTCCCTCAACTACATGGTTTCCGTAATAAAATGTCAACAGTATCCAATTTGGCTTAATTTACAACTCAAATTATTGATGTAGTTGACAAAGGATATCAAGTTGAGGCTATATACTTGGACGTAAGTAAAGCTTTTGATCGGGTTGACAACCGCATTCTAATAAATAAACTATTTTGGGCTGGCATTCAAGGGAATTTACTCTCCTGGTTCAGGTCTTACTTGACGGGTAGACATCAAAAGGTTGTAGTATGTGAAACTGCTCCATCTGAGGTCCCATCTGGCGTCCCTCAGGGGTCTCATCTGGGCCCTGTTCTTTTTCTTGTATTTGTCAATGATTTGTGTGACCAAGTAAGGTAATCAAATTTCTCACTGTCTGCTGACGACTTAAAGATTTTAAAACTATCAGAACTCCATTAGACGCTTTAGCCCTGCAAAGCGATTTAGATTCCATCTCAGACTGTCAAGAATAAACTGCCGCTTAATATTAAAAAATGCCAGAACATAAAATTTACCTAAATTATATTGTTAAATATTCTGCCTATTTTTAAGTTTAACATTATTTGTTAACTAACTAGTAACCCCGTACTTGCGAGATCAGATAAATACATGCTGGCTTGCCAGTAATTTGGTGTACACTCAAAATTGTTTTCTATGTGTTTTGTTATTTTGTTATCTGTTGGCGAACCAGTAAACAAAATATAATAAAAAATCATAATAATTATGAATAAAACTCACTAAACTGCCCTCGTTGAAGCATTCGTCCAGGAATTCATCCATATCGGCTTGCAGAGCGGGATCTATCTGCACGTCTTTCTCTTCCTTGTTACCCTCTTCTTGACCTTGCTTCTGACCTGGAACATTGTCTTATTACTATTTAATTATTTTTCTAAATTTTAATTTTCAATGTTTTTTCTTATCTAGCTATTAGATATCCTTTTATTAGCCTTAGCATGGGTTTCCATGTTCAGTATCAAATCAAATATGGCGCCGATTTTTTTTTTTCATTTTGCAAAATAAAAATTTGTGGTACTGAATTTGCGACTTTAAATCAAGCGCTTCTGGGTCCATTTTACCCTGACACCAAAGTGTACGCTCGGATACGCTCAGAGTCGGTGTGTTTTAAAAACTTGTGGCAAGAGAACGACAGTATACGTCTATTAGTTGTCGACTACGATGGATTTGTTTTTTTTTATCCACGGCAAGGGCTTTGGCCCTATTTACTACTCTACCGCCCCCCTAACCAGGCCAGACCAATAAATTCCCAAAAAAAAACCCGGCTGAGTTTGTTGTGGGCTCTTCTCAGACCAGGGCGCGATTGGAACCCTCGTAGCTTTAGTTTTAAGATACCGTAACTGATTATCACTATCATGTTTTTTAAGTAATTGACGTCAATAAGTGTACAGTGTACCTAATTTGAATAAATGAATATTGAATTGAAATGAATTGAACAAACTGATCATCCCAGGACCTCCGCACGTTAATACAACAGCGCTCAACACTGCGCCAGGGAGGTTGTAATCCACAATAATTGTAATGTAAATAAATTGTAATATACTTTTTAAAAATTTTGTTTAGCTATTTTATTATAAATTTGCTAGCTAACAATAGTTTTTAAGGTTTTAAAATTCTACTAATAAATTGAGCCCTAGTTGCTTTAAATAAAGAGTATTTATTTATGTGGGATATAGGCAAGAAATAAAAGCGTAAAACTCGATATACACTTTGTTTTATTTAAACTAATCGTACACACGCACACCGGGAACCATTCGTCTTTTTTTAGAGTCTCTCTAGAGGATTCCTCCCGAAGCCTCCATACGTCATATCACTCAATCTGACATTTCATTTCATCTCACTCGCACACATGCTTGCATACATCTTCTCTCTCATACCGTTCTGTTCCCACATTTATTTGCCTCACCTTCCAAGTGCGACCAGTAGCTCTGCCCGCTGTTCACATTGCCCTTGAGCTCGCGCTCAATGGCGGCCATCTTCCTGGTGCTGTAGCCGGTCATCTTCAGCACGTCTTCCAGGTAGTGGCGCTGCACCTCGTGCAGGCGGCCCGGGATCGTTACCACGGGGCAGTTGTTGAAGTATCTGTATGAGGAACAGATGTAATAAGCACCTCGATAAAAAAACATGGCGGCCTTGAAACAGCTGTTCTGTGTAGCGGCCATTTTGAGTAAAGTAAGTGTCGAAGGCTGTGCATAATATAGGGTATGTTCAGATACACACTGCGAGCACTGTTCAGTGCTCTTACTGGGGAGTAATTCGTTACGTTTTGGACTGATTGAGCACCTCGTCCACTAGCACGTGCGTCACGCCTGCGGGCGACACTACACTCAATTGGCACTAACCTGGAGAAGATCTGCGTGTCCATAGTGGCGGACATGAGCACCAGCTTGAGGTCCTTGAGCCTTGCCAGCGCGTCGCGCAGCGCGATCAGCAGGAAGTCGCTGAACTTGTCGCGCTCGTGCACCTCGTCCACTAGCACGTGCGTCACGCCTGCGGGCGACACCAGTTCAATGAGTATGTAGGCAGTCTCGCATTCCGCACACATGATAATAGAGGGCACTACTTGCAGCACAAAGAAATCCGAACCTTAAGACGATACGGGAGGGCGGTTTCCCCCATACAATCGTATTAGTCTGTTTTCTCCGTGCATAATTACAATAGAGAAAATATTTTTGCACCAAAAAATCTATGTGTCCGTGCCATGTCCTCATTGTCTCATGTCATATATTGCTTTTTTCGATAAATTAATAATTTAAGAATAACCTTTAAAAATTGCAAAAAATGGCCCAATTTGCGCGTCATCATGAGATATCCCGCAAATTTAATCAATTTGACGAATATAATCAAAAAACGAAAAACATACCGATATAGCCGGAGTCCTTCTTAAATTATTCTTGAAAACAAAATTAAAACGGTTCTGTTTTGGAGGAGGAAACAGAAAAATACGAGAGTAAGAATTCGACTGTTTTTCATAGGTATTATCGGTTCAAGCTGCAGTTGTCCCAATCGGGTGTTATGGAATTATAATCGAGGAGCAGCGCGACGGCAATATAGTTGTTTAATACCTATTCTCAAAGTTTTCCGTTCATCCCATATCCTCTTAATGACGTGGTCTGCATCGCGATTACGAAGTTTTCTCTTAATTACATAAACAACTCTAGCTGAGTCCCCCGCCATCATAAGATGAGAGACACAGAAACTCACCAGTAAGCGCGGTGTCGCCGGCCATGAGCGTTCGCAGCAGAACCCCGTTGGTGCAGTACGTGAGCACGGTGCGCGGACTGACGCGGGACTCGAGTCGAATCTGATAGCCGACGGATTGGCCGATTTTCTCCATTCGCTCGTAAGCCACCTACAAATAAGGTTGACAATTGCATACAACACCATCAATATCTAATTGAAAATTGTTTCTATTCCGCAAAAGAGTTCCTTAATGCTTAGATACTACATAATAATATAAATATGCAATTAATATTTGGACGTCGTTAACGGCAGAATATGCGTGAATTTTTTTATTATAACGCCTTTACTGTACCTTACTGTACGATATATTTCAATATTTATTAAAACTAGATACATTGTACACTTATTGACGTCTAATAATTTATAAAACATGATGGTGATAATCAGTTATGGTATCCAAGAGCTAGAGGGTTCCAAACGCGCCCTGGTCTGAGAAGAGCCCACAACAAACTCGGCCGATTTTTCTATCACCATCTCAGAAATCGTCTTAAACTAAAAAACTATCAGAGATATTGGCCAAGCTTCCTAAGTCAGTTATAGCGGAATAGTGCCACTACTATTACACCTTACCCGCTCAGCGACGGAGACGGCAGAGATCCTGCGCGGCTGTGTGCAGTATATCCGCGCCGGCTGCTTGTGCTCCTGGCAGTGGTCCAGTATCAGCTGCGGGAGCTGAGTGGTCTTGCCGCAGCCCGTCGCCCCCGCTACTATTACAACCTGAAAGAGTCATGTTTTTGAATCATACAAATAAAGAGCCTTAAAAAATACAAATACTCCTTTTTTTAAGATTCAAAATAGGTACAGAAACATACAAGAATGGTTGTGATCCAACAGCTGAAGCACACATGGTCTATGTGCCGGTGTTCTTACATTTATTAAGGTATTAAGTACAGAAAAATAAAAATATAAATAAGTAACTGGGCCGATTTTTGACCAGTACAGAGATAGGTTTCGTCCTGTGGAAGGACAATGGCTACATTTTATCCCAGAAAATAAAAGATCTCCCACAGGATTTTAAAAATCTACATGAAGTTGTGGACATAATCATATAAGTATGTAGTTACACACCTGGTTGTGCAGGACAGCATTGATGAGATCCTGCCTCTGTTCATACACCGGCAACTTCTCTCTGAACTTTAGTAGATCTGGATTGTAACTTGTGTTTGGGACCTGTAATTATGCATCCTTCATTCATAAATAGATAACTGTGAACAATAATCCCCTATATTTATAAATGTACCAAGTCACCATTTAGCATGGTGTACAGCCTTTCATTTCAAAATATTGGCTATTAAAGTGTGTGATTTGAGTGTAATTTAAGGCAAAATAAAAAAAAAACAACAATTTTTGGAGGAGAACCAACTTCCTTGTGAGATTTTGTAACTTTTCAGTTATAAATAAAAGACATCATAACAATATAACCCGTTTTCTAATTATTTACCTCCAAAAAACTTAAAGTTGTTTTTTAGGAAATTGTCGTAGTTTTTGAACATCCGGTATCCGGCCAGATATTGAGATACTATCCAGTATCCAGCCGGATAGTAATTTAACACTGATAGGCCGGATAGTTACCGGATATCCGTTTCATCTCTAATATTTACCTGTGGCACCCCATTGCTCAGCTGCCCCAGTGACTTGTGTGCCAGCTGCGGGCTCCTCTCTTTCTCAGGACAGCTGCTCAAGTCATCCTTCTCCTTACTGGTGATGGGATATGCGTTGAATAGCTCCCCAATGCTGCAGCGCATGTTACTGTCCAAAATGAGCTTAGCATCGTTCTGGATAATTGTTGAGCCTAGACGTTTGTATATTGTTAGGTAGCGGCTTACACCTGTGGGAATAAAAATTGTTTATGACAAAAATGAGAAGTAATATTCATTTACACAATATCTATGGTAATTGTAGTGACTAATGTGTCGGTAGGCTATAAAGATAAAGTGTATAAATACAGGCGTCATTCTGTTGACAGCTTAGTCTTCACTCGGACGCACGGTGCACGTCTGTGTAGTATACATTTATATGCATATATTTATATATATCATCATTACATACAGTGTTATAATATACTAGTGTATAATGAAGTGTATATATAGTGAGACACGGGACATTACAGTAATGATTGTCATTACTCTTTTTCACAAAATGATTTGAAATTTGCTACATTATTAACATTTTTATCCAAAATGTTTTAAATATGCAATATTGTGTTGCAGAAGTTAATGGTTTCTTATGTTGTGCAATATTTATGAAATTATTTGCCATAACTGTAATTTGCTGATTGAGTTACATAGAACCCTATACCGTATAGTGTATAGGATCTGTGTATAGGAAATCATAATTTTCATAGGAGAATGCTAGTTTAACAATATAATATGCTAAGACAATAAAATGTACACAATAAATATTTGTAAGCATAATATGTACTACCTGTTATATATGTTTAATGCCATCAGAAATTCGCTTGAACAGAAATTTAGTAAAGAAATGACTGGATAAAGTTAACAATAAGACGTTTAAAAAAACATGACCTCAATACCTGGCAAGAGTCAATAGGCATATTCTAGGCGCGCCAGCCTTAAGAGACATTATACATTCTACGTACAACATAGTCATTGCTTTTCTTAAGGCATAATTATTGTCAAGTGCAAGCCTGATCTTGAAAAAAACGTAAGTTGTCGTTATTTACCTTTCCCGCGCGATTTAGACTTCAGACCCAACTTGGCAACCGTCTCGTGGATGAACCCTCGCTCTTGAGCTGACAGGAACGTCGGAAACTTCAGTTCTGTCTCATTTTCATCACTCAGAAACTTATCAAGCTGGATTTTCAAAGCTATGCTCACGGACTCTGCGATTGGGAAGTGCTTATTGCTTATCTTACGCTTGCCCTTCTTAGAACTCATTTTTTGTCGAGAATTAAACTAATAAATAGAGCAACTAATTTGTTCTCATAACATTGGACATAAATTTGAAGATTTAATTGTTTACCCCAAACAAAATTTACGAGAACATTAAAATTTCTAACACAGGTGCACAGTCAACTAATAGCTTGACATTGACAAACTGTTGACAAGCATCACAATAGCCCAAAGAGTATGGGTGTGTTCCGAAATACGCTGCGAGCACTGTAAGTCCCCAGTAAGAGCACTGAACAGTGCTCGCAGTGCTTATAACGGAACACTCACTATAACAATAGCCCACAGCAATAGCCACACAATGGGGCTGATTCTGTTAGAGTTGTTCAAAACTGTTATAAATCCACACGCTACGGACTATAAACTATAAATTTTTAACATGCTTTTAAATACGCTATGTTAAAACGCGCTTGTTATTAGAAAACGTGTAGACGGCCGGCAGGCGCGATATGTCTTGCAACACGCCAAAAATGTACTCTGTGCATTGTGCAACACGCTAAAGAGCAACGGCTATATTCAATGTACTCTGTGGCAACGGCGAACTTCCATAGGTTTATTGGTCGATGCATGAATATTATTGAGAAAAAATAATTATGTACACGTGTGAAAAAAATATGTTTTTATAAGCGTCGAATATGAAGCTCACTGCAGCTAGAATTTTGTTTTGAGCCTAGAAAAAAAAGATATTTCGTTATAAAATTGTGTAGGTTATGTGGTAATGTCACTTCTAAAAATGACCCAAGAGAATATAACCAATTAGGTCCAATTATTACCATTCTGTTAGAGATTATTAAATAATAATGCAAGAAAATTCACTTAAATAATATAAAATACACTAAAAAAAGAGCATTACTATTATTTATGTAAACATTAATCGGACGAAATAATTACAATTTTTAAAACGATACAAAATAATCTACTAATTCAGATTTATTCTAGCTACTAGGTAGATTATACATAAAATGGTAACACTAAACTGAGAAACGGGAACTAAATAATCAAAAAAGATTCCCTAATTATTTTATTTTTTTACCTAGAAAAATAACTATACTTTAAAAAAATAAGCAAATTACTTTCGTCTTTACCTAATACTTGTGTACAGTCAAGATTTAGTAAATGTGGTCAATAATAATTTCGCCGTTGCTCTTTTTTCGTAACACGCAAAGATGACTTTCACTCACAAGTCACAACAGCGCGTTACGTGAGACTAACCATTATAACCATTCGGCCAGCGGCAGCGCGCTACCGGCAGGCGGGCGCCGTTACAACTGTTACGAGTGCTACGAGGCGCCGCGCGCGATCGCGTAATACTCTTATCGCCGTAGCGTCATGGCGGCTCCTCACATAACACGTTATCACGTTATAGAACAATAACGCGTTATCATATTGCGTTACGTGTTATATTAACCACCTCTAGATTCTCTATAACACAATCTCTAAACTAAACTAAAATGGCAGCTTTAAATCTAGTTCTGTCCCTTTCCGTAGGGAGTATTAAGAAAGGGTTAGCAATATATGTAATGCTTTAATTTTAGTTTAGTTTAGAGATTGTGCACTACAGAATCAGCCCCAATAGCCATCGATTTACCAACAGCTAAGGATACAACATTACCTACAAATACTCAAAAACCTACTCAAAAAGCGTCCACAATCGCTTATACAAACACAGCTATAGATAATATAGACAGAGACACCAAACGGTTCACAAAAACCAACCAAATAGATTTATATTTAGGGTTCAATTTTGTAATAACAATTCGTCACATACGACATTTTGTCGCCTAGTGTACTCATGCGCGACTGAGGCGAAAATTGTTCACAATATCTATTTGTGCACAATTTGACCGTGCCGTTTTTTTGCGTTTCGATGTTGCGTCTAAGGTATTGGTAAGTCAATGCCAATAGCATGATTGACGGACCACAGAACTGAGAACACACCTCTGCTGGGCAATCGGCTAAAAATGACAGCTTGTAACGATCGAAATCACACTCTTCCACTATTGGACAAAATCCATTGACGCAGCAAGAATACCATAAATTCAGCCAATCACAACAATTGATACTGTAACAATGGTTACCAGTCGACATTCCTATTGACGCGTATCATGACGGATTGACGACATTTGTCCACAGAGTACTTTGGGTTTGCAATAAATCACAGAGATAAATCATTAATTTAAAAAAACAAAAATTAATTAAATTCAACTTTTTTTTTTTTATTACAAGACAGGCTTGCGCTTGACGACAATCACGCCTAATACAAAGCAATGATGAGGTCTAGGTTGAAGCGCGCCCGCCTAGAAGATGCCTATTGCCTATTCACTCTTGCCTTGAAGGTACTTAAGTTATACGTGGCAACTGGCAGGGAATACATGTGCTGGAAGGGCATTCCACATCCTGGCGGTTCAAATCAGAAACTTCTGGAAAAAGATTTTGAATGGATCTGCAACGTAAGTCGTAATTCCTAATTCCATGTGCAAACCACATCTTTTTTGGTAGCGGCGCGGCGGGATTATTGCTTTTGCCCGGAGCAAAGAGTATAGGCCCGGAGAATGACTTTGAAAGTTTGACATAACTGTTCAGTTAAGTCAAACTTTCAAAGTCATCTGTGATTTTGTGATCTGTCTGGGAATCAATCTGGGAATATCGTTGATGGAGAATGGTTCTCCATCAACGGGGAATATACTACTCTCTACCGAGAGTTTGAGACCATTAAAATTTTGAGACCTCTGGTTACTATCACGTAGTGATTGTATACTCTTTGGTTACTATATAGTCTCTGATTTGAGACGAATACAAACTACAAGTACAAAGACTAAAGACAATGTACTCTGTGACTAAAGAGTACCTAAAATAATATTATTACATAGTTGATAGTACATAGTACATACACAGATTACAGGGAAGACGAATAGGTAGCACGTGAGATGCTCGTGCAGTTTTCTTTTTTCTAATTTTATCAATTATTATCACTCAATATAAGCGGCAATACCATTACAATAAGTAAACATATTGCTCTTCTGTAAATAATAAACGTATAGGTTTCATTTCATGTGAGGTTACAAAATGTCGAAGAAAATAAAACACTTGGTCGTAGACACGACTGCTTTCATCCGAGCAGCCAATCTGCAGGATATAGCGGAATCTATTTACACAGTACAGGAGGTAGTGGACGAGATAACCAACGACAGACAACGCCGGAAACTCGTAGTGCTACCATACGACTTGAAAGTTAAGGATGTGTTCACAGAAAACGTCAAATTCATCAGTGAATTTGCGAAGAAAACTGGTGACTATACTAGCCTGTCTGCTACAGATATAAAGGTAATGGCTCTAACATATCAACTTGAAAAGGAAATTATCGGAGCTGACCATCTTAAAACAGAACCAACAATACAAAAGACTATCAAAGTCACGGGACTGCCTGGCTTCAATTTTGATACAGAAAAAAATACACAATCTCAAAATAACCCAGAATCAGAATCTGAAAAATTAGAAAGCAGTCGACTTTCTTCCCCTGAGTTGGATGAATCAAACAACATTAAAGTTAGGCCAGCCGTTGATGAAATTACAAACACAGAAGAAAGAAACCCGGCTAACACCCAAGTTGATACAGATGTAAGGAATGTTGAAATTGCTGTCAAAGATGGCGACGAAAGCGATGATGATAATAAACTAGCAGAGGAAATAGCTAATCAAATAAAAAATATGGATTTAAGAGATGAAAAAGAAGTTGATGAATGTATTGTTAAGGTTTCTGATGATGATGATGATGACAACAGTGAGGAGTCTGACAGTGATGATGGTGAATGGATAACACCCAACAATTTGAAAGAGAAAAAGAAAGAATTGGAGGATGGAGAGTTTGAGGAGAGAAATGTAGATGTAGCATGTATAACCTCTGATTTTGCTATGCAGAATGTTCTCAAACAAATTGGCTTAAACGTAACATCTATAGATGGAAGAGTCATTAGGCAGCTACGGACATTTATTTTTCGTTGTACAACCTGCTTTAAAACAACGAGCATTATGACAAAACTGTTCTGTCCAAAATGTGGACATGCAACACTGAAAAAGGTATCCGTCAGTGTGGATGAGCATGGTAACCAACATATCCACATAAATGGTAAAAAACCTTTAACAGCTAGAGGCAAAAGGTTTAGTTTGCCCACACCTAAAGGAGGCCAGCACTTTCAATACCCTATATTAACAGAAGACCAGCATATTCATAAGCGGTTTGCAACAAAAATGGCACGGAGCAAAACAAATGCCTTAGACCCTGATTACACCGCTGGTTTCTCACCATTTGTGATGAAAGATGTAAACTCTAAATCTGCAGTCCTAGGAGTGAGAGCAGACAAACAAGATGTTAAGTACTGGATGAAACATTACTCAAAGGGAAAGAAATGAAATAATACTTTAAAAACCATAATTTTATTGATGTTTTGTCAAATAAGTATAACATGTTTATAAAACTTATGATTATTTTTTCACATATTCGTCCATCTTATAGAATAACAGCATGGCACAACACAATTTTGACAAAATGCAACAATTATTCATAATAATTATCATACTTACATACTAACTCATTACTGTTGTATATGTTTATTTGTAATAATTATTACTAACAAAAATATGAAATTAAAACTATTAAAAACTTAATTGAATCTAAATTAAAAACTAAAAAAATCTAAATTAAAAACTAAAAACTAAACATTAAAAATATCATCTATGCCACTGTAATGAG
Organism: Erebia ligea; assembly: GCA_917051295.2. NCBI lineage: Eukaryota > Metazoa > Arthropoda > Insecta > Lepidoptera > Nymphalidae > Erebia > Erebia ligea. Next base: position 2,147,550 of record OU785235.1, on the reverse strand, counting down.
GCAATGTGCCCAGAACGCTGGCTGTGTTACCCCGCTGAATAGCCAAACTTATATGTTGGCTGAGGTAACTGCCAGCCCTCTGGTCACCTGTGGACTCTGTGAGACGAGAAGATAGATCCTTAAAAAATTATCTAGCATCTTCGCCCCACGACCCCAGGGTTTCAACACCAAAAGGCACAAAAATGAAATTATTTTCTATAATTTCATACTTGCGCCTCTTGGCTCTTTACTAATTACTTACATTTAAAACTTGTGCTACTTTAAAACTGGTGTACTTGTGTACTTTTCAAAATTAACCTAATTTAGTAATTACTTAAAATATTTGTTATTAGTATAACAGTAGTAGCTGGCTGAGGAGGTTCTGGATGAGGAAGGCAGTGGACTGGGTGTGGTGGCGCTCACAAGGGAAGCCCAGTGTCCAACAGTGGACATCTACAGGCTGCTACAATAATAAACACTATAAAGTATTTAAAACAATAGGAAACTAAATGTGCCCATTTCTTGTGCCTAACTTATATTATAAATCACAATAATATATTCAAAATTGTTCATATATTATTATGATCTATTTTTTAACTTCTCTTCAAAGAAAGTAAAAACGGAGTCTATACATTTACATGACGTCATTTCGTGTTTTGGATGTCCTGAAAACAAAGAAAATCTCACTGAATAAAAAGTTAGTAATTTTGACAGTCAATTACACAGAAGATGCAATCACAGTAAAGAGATAGTATATCCATACTATATTATAAATTGGAAAGTCTGTCTAGTGACTTTTGTGTCTGTTAGGTACCATTTTACAACCATAGCCCATCTGCTAAGTCGAATTTGAAAAGTGCAGTTATAGCTTTTATTCCAAGACACATATAGACACTTGGTATTTAAAAAAAAACTTAAATCCACACTGAAGAAGTTGACTTGCGGGCATCAGCTACTACTACTGTAAAAATTTTGTGTTAGAAGTTAACATCTCATCAAGAACCGCCTGGAGTGGATTCTTGAAAACAGAGGACTGATGGCTTGTACCCAATTTGGATTTCGTAAGGGCTTTAGCACGGCTGACAGCTTGAGTATTTTGACGACTGACATTCGAGTGGCTCATGCTAGAGGTGAGTTCCTTGTGGGAGCTTTTCTGGATATTTCTGCTGCTTACGATAATGTGCTTCTCCCGGTACTCAGGCAAAAGATGCAACAGCTGAGCCTCCCGCCGAGAATGACTCATTTTATTTGTAACCTCCTCTTGTCAAGAACCATTTTGATTAGAAATAATCCAGATTTTCTCCCACCCAGAAGTGTCTGGAAGGGCCTCCCGCAGGGTTCAGTCCTTAGCCCTCTACTTTATAGCCTTTATACATCTGACCTCGACCAGTCTGTCCTCAGTTTTTGTAGCATCTTGCAATATGCAGATGATATAGTCCTTTACACTTCTTCTCAATCCTCTCTTGATATTAACTCCCGCTTGAATTCTGCCCTTAAATATCTGGGTTATTGGCTTGCTGACCACGGTTTAGAATTATCCCCATCTAAGTGTAAATCAGTCACATTTACTCGCAAGAGAAATGTTCCTGACATAACACTGACATATGAGGATCAACAAATCCCTTCCGCTAGCAGTGCTAAGTTTTTAGGAGTTATTTTAGATTCTAAATTAAATGGTAATATGCACTCAGAGTATGTCATAGATAAATGCGACAAAAATGTTAATATCTTAAGGTCACTGGCTGGCACATGGTGGGGAGCTCACCCATATACCCTAAAGATTTTATACAATGCTATAATTCGTAGCTATATGGATTATGGTCTCTTCATTATGGACCCCATTAGTAAATTGGCTAGTAATAAATTAGATAAAATACAATATAAAAGTTTGCGAATTATTATGGGAGCTATGAAATCATCCCCAACTAATGCCTTACAGGTGGAAGGAGGGGACCCACCCCTAGACCTCCGCAGACAGTATCTCTCTGACAGATTTATGGCCAAAGCTCTGCAACTATCTTCCCATCCCCTTTTCAACAGTCTTAACTGTCTGCCTTCCTTATTAAAGTCTGTAGATAAATATCCAGCATTACTTCTTAGCTTCCTCAAATTCACCAGACTTCCTTCTCCTTTATTTACTTCTCCCTCAAACCCTCTTTTCACCACTTCTTTCCAAGCTTTGACTTTTAAACCCAGTCTGATCTTAAACTTTGGAATTCAAAAAGATGACTTAGAATGTAACACTAAATTTAAATCCATTCTTGAACAGGACTGGCCGGATTTTTTGGCGATTTACACTGACGCTTCAAAACTCTCTGCAAATGGGTTCGTAGGGGCTGCTTGCTGGATCCCCAAATATGGTATAATCTTGTCTTTTAAATGTCCCCCTCAGACATCAGTCTTCACTGGTGAAGCTGTGGCAATATTGGAGGCAATAAAGTATGTGGAGTCTCACAACTTGCACAAAGTCTTGATCATCACTGATAGTCTAAGTGTCCTGCAGGCTATTGCCCAAAATCCATTTCGCTCTAAAAGTAGATTTCCACTGATACTGAGGATTCGTGAAGTTTTGTTACTCTGTCAACAAAGAGGCCTTCATGTCATATTAGGATGGATTCCCAGTCATAAAGGTATTCATGGTAATGAAACTGTAGATTCCTGTGCTAAGTCTGCCACCCATTCGGGTGTACTAGACAACTTTCAAAATTATTCACATGATCTTATCTCAGCTGCTAAATCTGATCTTTATGCCTCATGGAATAAAATATGGGCTATCTCAAGATTATTGAAGGGCAAACACTATGGAGACATTCAGGAAACGGTTCCCTTTCAACCCTGGTTTGTCCGTCATAGAAGTCTTCATCGCAAAATTATTTCGGTAATTTGTCGGCTGAGATTAGGTCATTCTTGCACCCCAGTACATTTGGCTAAGCTGAGGATCAGGGACAACTCTATTTGTGAATGTGGGCTCGATGAAGGTTCTCCTGACCATATATTTTTTAATTGTCCGAAGCTCCACATATCTATGCATGATTCCCTTCCCCCTAACTTCCCTCGTCCTACTAACATCAAGTCTTTACTATCTCTTGTTTTTGGCCCCTTTGCTAAATTTTTAGGCAAATTTATTGACTATAACAAGATAAAAGTCTAATTGTTTGATCTAGTTCACCTTCTCTGTACAGTATATATAATATAGTGTTCATTATTATCAGTAATAATATTAATTTTAAAAAACTATGTACCTACCATTATCCTATTTAAGTAATGTTTTCTATTTGTGTTGTTGTAGAACTAACCACTAACTCAGGCTGAACGCTAGCAAACGCGAGACAAGTTCACCGGTTTCTCCAGTAGTGTGTACTCTCCTTCAACGCGACATTGGCGGAATATTTGTGCCCAGTGCACGAGTAAAGCCATTCATAAAAGAAGTGAAGTGAAGTTATTGTAAATGTGAATCTTACCGGCTGAAACCCTCATGATATCAAAGTCTGGAGTCTTCATTGGAGAATCTAATGGCGAAGAACTTGATATCCAATTTCGTGATACCTGAAAATGTAATTAAGAATTCTTTAAATAAAGTATATATAGTGTAAAGGACCAAACCTCTATTAAAATTTTAAGTTAGAAATAAACTTGCTTAGGCTGATCAGTGATCAAATATTACAAAAGGTATATATTTGATGCATTGTATAATAACATGCATCTCCAGGGAAGGACATAGGCTATTTTTTCGTCACTGAAAATATGGGGTTCTACGGGAATAAAAAAATACTTAAGCCATGTTAAAGTCATGGGCATCAGCTAGTAATTAAATAATTATTAACTTACTTTCTTCAAGTGCTTTGAAATCTTGGCCCCAGAAAACCCATGGACTGAATCAGTCAAAGCCACTGCTTTGACCCTGTTCTCAAACTGTTTCTTCTGTTTATCAGCTAACATGACTGTGAGGACTCCGCCGTAGCTGTGAGCCACTATTACAATGCTTGCAGCTTTTGTATTTGTTATGTATGTATTCCATGTATACCTAAAAACCAGTCAAGTGAGAGTCACCGTGAAATGGTACCGTACCACCACACTAAATTATTTAGTAAATAACAAGAAAGATGGCATAACAATAATAAGCTGTGAAATAACTGCCGAGCGATCGCGTAACTTCTGCATCAATCATTGTTACAGTATCAATTGTTGTAATTGGCTGAATTTATGGCATTCTTGCTGCGTCAATGGATTATGTCCAATAGTGGAAGAGTGTTAACCAATCAGAGGTGATTGCGATGTATCAATGATTGATGCAGAAGTTACGCGATCGCTCGGCCGGTGATCAGCCGAGCGATCGCGTAACTTCTGCATCAATCATTGTTACAGTATCAATTGTTGTAATTGGCTGAATTTATGGCATTCTTGCTGCGTCAATGGATTATGTCCAATAGTGGAAGAGTGTTAACCAATCAGAGGTGATTGCGATGTATCAATGATTGATGCAGAAGTTACGCGATCGCTCGGCTGGCTTACATGTGACGCTATACTGGTAGCTCCTGACAAACATTCAACATCAATACAACAATTCCTATGAGTATGGAACTCTCATTGTTTCCTATATTTGTGTTGCTGACCTTGTTTTTAAGCAGGCTGAGAATATATGAAAGTAGTGTATCCTGCTTGATACATTTTAGGAATCCTTATAAAAATCTCTTTCATTTTCCAGGATTAACTTGTACCTGATTTAATTACTTAACCAATTTAATTAATTTGTTAATTTAATTTAATTTGTACCCATTGGAAAACCAATGAAATAAAATATATAAAATTGCTAAAATAAAGAAATGCAGAAAGAACTATTGCCACCATTCCACACACAGAAATTTTATAATAAAAATATGTAGCTGACATTTCATATTATTAGCCTTCAATCACTCCGCAACGGATTGACGTGATTTTTAGCATGGGCCATGGGTATAGTTGAGGACCTGGAGAGTGACATAGGCTACTTTTTATCCCGGAAAATTAAGGAGTTCCTATGGGAATTTAAAAAACTTAAACCACGCAGATGAAGTCGCGGGCATCAGCTAGTATTTCATAATACATGAAATGATGAATGATAATGATAAATGTTTCACATACATAGTATGTTCTTCAGCTGTGCTGCTATGTTTAATCTTCTTGTCTTCCCGATAGTTGTCATTACAATTCAGTACCATAACCCCATAGCCTCTCTTTTGTGCTTGTCTGATGTAGGGGATTTGAGTGCCTGTGTCTAGACTGTCATTGATTATGAGCCTGTAAGACCAAGGAAAGACTAACATAAGCATTACCACAAAATAGATATACATAGGTCTATACTAAAAGCAGAAATTGGAATGCAGAATGGAACACATAAATATGTATCATACTAGCTGATGCCTGCGACTTCTGCCACGTGGATTGAGGTTTTTTGATTCCTGCGGGAACTCTAATTTTCCGGGATAAAAAGTAGCCTATGTGCTATTTCAGACTATAATATTATATCTTTGTGCCAAATTTCAGCCAGACCCATTCAGCCGTTCTGGTGTGATTGAGCAACAAACATCAGTCTATCCATACATCCATCCATCCATCTAAACTTTCGCATTTATAACACTAGTATAGATTTTTTTTTTTTTTTTAAAACATTATGTATTATATTATCCTGAATATACACAAATGGTAAGTGTTGTAGTGTTTCATCACACAGTAAAATAAAATTATAAAACAATCAAGTGCTTACGAGCGAGCCCACTGCCCAGCTCTGACTGCCCCAGAGCCATGTATCAGCACCAACAACACATCCTTCTTATCATAATCCTTGGATACAAATATAAACGTCCCATCCATCTCTGTACTACCTTTAGGCATGGGCAGGCGGTACAGTCCCTCTTTCTCTAGCAAATGGTATATGTAGTCTGTGATCGCTGCACCAAGAACTTCGTAGTGAGCCTGACATTCTTGGTGATCATTGCTGATGTTGAATTGAAATTGTTCGTCGCCCGGCTGTCCGCTTTCATCTATTTTTCTCAATTGTCCATCTGTAAATGGTTTTCTTAGGTAAGCCCACTTACAGTCCGTCAAACTTATTTGACCCCGTGGCGAAAAATTGGAACTAATTTTTATGCCTGTTAAGTTTTTTTTGTTATTTTATTTTTTAAGTGGGTGTTCCGATATAAGTAAGCACTGCGAGCGCTGTTCAGTGCTCTTACTAGGGACTTACAGTGCTCGCAGTGTATTTCGGAACATACCCTATATCTACTAGCGACGCTATAAGTGTTTATGCAATGAATTCTTAACGTTATGAAGTTAATATACTTAAAATGAGTAGTAGTAGGTAGTACATGAGTAATATTATATTAAAATGAACTTACCTGAATTAAACGCATAGCCCAAATCCTTAATAGTTTTGTTAGCAGCCATAGTCTTACTGTGTTTTATACAATAATTATTCACACCAGTAAGAAAAAGTTTTGGGCCTTCACCGAAAGATTGTCTAAAAAACCGGCGGAGAAGTTTACTCATGAATTTTATTTTTGTTAAACTTTTATCGGAGAAAAATTATAGAAAGGTTTTGTTAAAACTTGATTATTTAACGTAGCTCAATGAATTTTAACTTGAATTTAATCAAAGTATCAACTATCAAGTGCAAATTTTAAAAAAACCACAAAAAAACCCACAAAAACCCCAAAATAAAATTGACAAGACAACACGGTGTGTTCCGAAATACACTGCGAGCACTGTAATGCCGGCTCTTCACGTTGGGCGAGTGTAGGCGAGTGGCGGCGAGCGCCAGCGTGAAGAAGGCCCGCTCGGGTCGTCTCGTGCGCTCTCGCCTCGCCTCGCCGCCGCTCGCTTTGATGGGCGGTTTTTCGACGAAAGATCAAAGTGACGAGTGGCCAGCGCGAGCGGCCCTTCCATACGCTCGTGTCGTCAGTGTTCAGAGCAAACCAATTGAGTGCGCACGGACAAAATTCAAAGTCCTGACTGACTGACTGACTTATGCTAGCACTTCACGCTCGGACGGGGCGCTCGGGCGCGGTACTCGGCGAGTGCTGCCGAGGCGAGAGGTACCTCTCCACACGCTCGGGTACCTCATTTGCCGGCAAACCGTCGAAGATGCAGGTTGACACTGAAAAAGTCGCTGCTGCAACAGCTTTGTGCGCGCTTACTCATTATAAATTATAATTATGTGAGTAGGTACCTATTGCACAAAAAAAAATTGGAATACATATACTTCTTCATATCTAACTGAAAGCCCAAATGCTAAGTTTCCTGGCTATAACTTGAGAAATGAATGACTTTCGTACAAAATTTCAACCCCTATTTTACCCCTTCGGGGGTAGAATTTTGAAAAACTGTGACACACGTATTTCTTTATTTTTTACTTTAAGTCAAAATATTAAGTTTCGTTGATATAATATCTTGAGAAATTATGGACTTTCATACAATCTTTCATCCCCTATTACACCCCTTCGGGAGTAGAATTTTCAAAAACTGTGAAACACGTATTTCTTTATTGTTAACTGGTAGCTCGTATACCAAGTTTCATGGATATAACTTGAGAAATGACTGACTTTTATACAAACTTGAACCCCCTATTTCACCCCCTTAGGGGTGGAATTTTGCAAAATCCTTCCTTATTGAGCGCCTACGTCACAAAAGGAACCTACTGTCATAATTTCAAGTTTCTAACCCCAGCGGTTTAGCCTGTGCGTTGATATATAAGTCAGTCAGTCAGTCAGGACTTTGAATTTTGTCCGTGCGCACTCTCTGAACACTGACGACACGAGCGTATGGAAGGGCCGCTCGCGCTCGCCACTCGTCACTTTGATCTTTCGTCGAAAAACCGCCCATCAAAGCGAGCGGCGGCGAGGCGAGGCGAGAGCGCACGAGACGACCCGAGCGGGCCTTCTTCACACTGGCGCTCGCCGCCGCTCGCCTACACTCGCCCAACGTGAAGAGCCGGCATTATATATCAACGCACAGGCTAAACCGCTGGGGTTAGAAACTTGAAATTATGACAGTAGGTTCCTTTTGTGACGTAGGCGCTCAATAAGGAAGGATTTTGCAAAATTCCACCCCTAAGGGGGTGAAATAGGGGGTTCAAGTTTGTATAAAAGTCCATAATTTCTCAAGATATTATATCAACGAAACTTGGTATACGAGCTACCAGTTAAAAATAAAGAAATACGTGTTTCACAGTTTTTGAAAATTCTACTCCCGAAGGGGTGTAATAGGGGTTGAAATTTTGTACGAAAGTCATTCATTTCTCAAGTTATACCAGGAAACTTAGCATTTGGGCTTTCAGTTAGATATGAAGAAGTATATGTATTTCAATTTTTTTTTGTGCAATAGGTACGCACATAATTATAATTTATATGAGTAAGCGCGCACAAAGCTGTTGCAGCAGCGACTTTTTCAGTGTCAACCTGCATCTTCGACGGTTTGCCGGCAAATGAGGTACCCGAGCGTGTGGAGAGGTACCTCTCGCCTCGGCTGCACTCGCCGAGTGCCGCGCCCGAGCGCCTCGTCCCAGCGTGAAGTGCTAGCATAAAGTGTAAGTCCCCAGCTATATATACAAAGTACTCTGTGGTCCCCAGTAATGCCGGCTCTTCACGTTGGGCGAGTGTAGGCGAGTGGCGGCGAGCGCCAGTGTGAAGAAGGCCCGCTCGGGTCGTCTCGTGCGCTCTCGCCTCGCCTCGCCGCCGCTCGCTTTGATGGGCGGTTTTTCGACGAAAGATCAAAGTGACGAGTGGCCAGCGCGAGCGGCCCTTCCATACGCTCGTGTCGTCAGTGTTCAGAGCAAACCAATGGGGACTATCGTTTCTTTGCTCACCAGTTGGCGCCACTGTTGACTAAGGCCCAGAGGTATAGCTGTCAAAGGCGACTTTATAAGATCGGCGCCGAAACAAAGTTTTAAATCTTGAATCTCATTATGTTTAATAATTTATAACTATCATCATAATATCGAGTAGCTAGTTCCGCAATGTTGTGCAGTTCCGTTTTGTTCGGAAAAAAAGGAGAACACATGTTTCCAAAAGATAAAACTGTTCTAAAACAGTGGCTAGTGGCGTTTCGCAGGAATTCGCAGGATTCTGAGGAATTAATTATATAGGCACTTAATAAATAAAATAAAAATAAATTAATTACTTATTAAACTTATATTTATCCTTCCCTTTCCCTTTAAAACACACTGCTATACAAAAAAATATTAAACATTGTACTTAAATCCATACAATGGATATGATACTGAAAGATGGTTGAGTTGTTAGTTGAAACTACTAAATAATGGTAGATACTAGATTAAGCTGGAAAATTTTCTAGCAATAGCAGGTATCATGTATGTATGATAGTAGGGGCTACTTTCTTTCAAGCAATAAGTATTCATTATTGATCATTTTTATGTACTTACTTATAATAATTATCACACTGATAAACTCATCTTATAAAGAGAAAGTACATTTCACTTCCAATACTGTTAGTTAGTTCTCCAATTAATCCTTCTGGAGAAACCTGAAATGAAACATCTAATATTAATCAAGAGAAATACCTACTATTATTAAATTCTGGTCATCTCACACATAGTAATCTGATCCCAAGATAGGTGTGTTCTCGTTAGTGATACCTACTGTGGGTACATAACCAGAGACATAGGTATATTTCAATATCATGTAGTAAGTGTGTCCTTGATGTGCATGAAACCCATAACCTTTCATGCAGAAGTCTTAGTAAGTAAATATATATAATACCTATATTAGGTAAATATATGTAAAAAGAAAAAACATAGCTGTTACCTCGGCAAACAAGCATACTTTTGGCAAAAAATAAGTTTGGAAACAGTAAACAAACTAACCTCTGAATTAGCTGCTCTTTGAGGCCGCCTATTTTTGCGCCTCTTTTTCTTAATTCCGCTTTCAAAGCGTTCACATTCATCGCCAAATAATCCATATTTGCGATAATTTCACGAAGGAGATCACTTTTCAACAGGTAAATTAAAGAAATTATAATTTATGTCACGAAGCCCGCCAAAACCAGTGAAAAGTGAATGATATTGGACCTCACGCGACACCAGCGCCCCTAGCGGCAAATTCATACGCGATAGCCCCCATTGAGTGCACACGGCCAAATTCAAAGTCCTGACTGACTGACTGACTTATATATCAACGCACAGGCTAAACCGCTGGGGTTAGAAACTTGAAATTATGACAGTAGGTTCCTTTTGTGACGTAGGCGCTCAATAAGGAAGGATTTTGCAAAATTCCACCCCTAAGGGGGTGAAATAGGGGGTTCAAGTTTGTATAAAAGTCAGTCATTTCTCAAGTTATATCCATGAAACTTGGTATACGAGCTACCAGTTAAAAATAAAGAAATACGTGTTTCACAGTTTTTGAAAATTCTACTCCCGAAGGGGTGTAATAGGGGATGAAAGATTGTATGAAAGTCCATAATTTCTCAAGATATTATATCAACGAAACTTGGTATTTTGGCTTAAAGTAAAAAATAAAGAAATACGTGTGTCACAGTTTTTCAAAATTCTACCCCCAAAGGGGTAAAATAGGGGTTGAAATTTTGTACGAAAGTCATTCATTTCTCAAGTTATAGCCAGGAAACTTAGCATTTGGGCTTTCAGTTAGAAATGAAGAAGTATATGTATTTCAATTTTTTTTTGTGCAATAGGTACGCACATAATTATAATTTATAATGAGTAAGCGCGCACAAAGCTGTTGCAGCAGCGACTTTTTCAGTGTCAACCTGCATCTTCGACGGTTTGCCGGCAAATGAGGTACCCGAGCGTGTGGAGAGGTACCTCTCGCCTCGGCAGCACTCGCCGAGTGCCGCGCCCGAGCGCCTCGTCCCAGCGTGAAGTGCTAGCATAAGAGCACTGAACAGTGCTCGCAGTGCTTATATATCGGAACGCCCACACAACCACAGGCACATTTTACGAGAGGGCGATTGGCTAAAAAATGGCTAAAAATGACAGCTACAGTGACGAACGCAATCATTTCGGATTGGTTAAAATTCTTCCACTATTGGCCAAAATCCATTGACGCAGACAAAATACCATAAATTCAGCCAATCACAACAATTGATACTGTTATGCTAGCACTTCACGCTGGGACGAGGCGCTCGGGCGCGGCACTCGGCGAGTGCTGCCGAGGCGAGAAGTACCTCTCCACACGCTCGGGTTCCTTAGTTGCCGGCAAACCGTCGAAGATGCAGGTTGACACTGAAAAAGTCGCTGCTGCAACAGCTTTGTGCGCGCATACTCATTATAAATTATAATTATGTGCGTACCTATTGCACAAAAAAAAATTGAAATACATATACTTCTTCATATCTAACTGAAAGCCCAAATGCTAAGTTTCCTGGCTATAACTTGAGAAATGAATGACTTTCGTACAAAATTTCAACCCCTATTTTACCCCTTTGGGGGTAGAATTTTGAAAAACTGTGACACGTATTTCTTTATTTTTTACTTTAAGCCAAAATACCAAGTTTCGTTGATATAATATCTTGAGAAATTATGGACTTTCATACAATCTTTCATCCCCTATTACAACCATTCGGGAGTAGAATTTTCAAAAACTGTGAAACACGTATTTCTTTATTTTTAACTGGTAGCTCGTATACCAAGTTTCATGGATATAACTTGAGAAATGACTAACTTTTATACAAACTTGAACCCCCTATTTCCCCCCCTTAGGGGTGGAATTTTGCAAAATCCTTCCTTATTGAGCGCCTACGTCACAAAAGGAACCTACTGTCATAATTTCAAGTTTCTAACCCCAGCGGTTTAGCCTGTGCGTTGATATATAAGTCAGTCAGTCAGTCAGGATTTTGAATTTTGTCCGTGCGCACTCAATTGGTTTGCTCTGAACACTGACGACACGAGCGTATGGAAGGGCCGCTCGCGCTGGCCACTCGTCACTTTGATCTTTCGTCGAAAAACCGCCCATCAAAGCGAGCGGCGGCGAGGCGAGGCGAGAGCGCACGAGACACTGGCGCTCGCCGCCGCTCGCCTACACTCGCCCAACGTGAAGAGCCGGCATAACAATGATTGATGCAGGTTTAACTATTATTATTGAATATTTGACCGAGCGAAGCGAAGGTCTCTGGACTCTGAGTCTACTTGAGTGAATTGGCACTTGTCCGTCCGTCCGTCCGTCTGTCAGAGCCTTATAACTTCTGAATTACTGAACGTAATTACTTCAAATTTAAATATAATGTGTAAACCGATGGCTTCCCGACGAATATGGCTTAAAATGTTATAAAAATCTTTAATTCAGGAGGGCTCTCATAGAAGCGAATGCGAAGTAAAATATTTTTTAAAGCGTTACACAGGGTTGCGGTATATCATTTTAAAGATAATTTTACGAATAGAGTCCAAAAATATTTTTTTTTTTAATTTTCCCCTAAAATTGACGAAATGGGGGGCTTTCAAAGTGGAGATTTTCTAACGTCCAAAGTTGACCTCAGAACTCTCAATTTTCTGAACGGCTGAGCCTCAAACTTGATTAATTATTTGAATTATATCCTGTACTTGAACAACAAATACTAAAATTAGATAAATATTATAAGGAAACGAAATTAATAAATTTTTAATGAGCTGCCGTATTTTTAACAGAACTTCACAATGATGTCAATAGATGGCGCTCTGTACAAGTGTATCGATACCGCGAGGTCTCAGTTCGGACTTCGGGGCGAACCAATGGGCGAACCACTAGTTTATTTTAGACGTAAGTCGTAATTCCTAGTTCCATGATTTTAATCGTTAGGTCGCCGCTTTGGTTACTAGTCTCTGGTCGCCGGTCGGTGACAGCAACCCTGGTCCCTACCACAGACATATAAAGCTGCTCCCACAGGGGTGTTCCGGTGTTCCGTTATAAGCACTGCGAGCACTGTACAGTGCTCTTACTTGGGACTCAGTCATAGAAATATGAAGACTAAGTCGTAATTCCTTCTTCCATGGACTCAGTGCTCGCCACAGAGTACATGGTGCTCGCCATGTGCTCGCAGTGTATTTCGCTGTGTTCGGAACACACGGTTAGATTTTACAATATCAGAGATACTAGCCAGGACCAAACAGTTTGATGTGCTCCTTGAGACGATAGTACATTGCTGGTAGGTACTATGTCAGAATAAAACGTATTATTCTCTTGGTATCAGAATATACTCTTTGGTCAGAAGCTTTCATTTATTCATCAGCTAGTACCTATTTTAAATGTAAAAAAATATTATTAAAAGTTGTTTCTAAACAGCTGTTGTTTTATTCTAAAGCAATTTTAGGTTCATTGAATATTGTCACAGGAGCACTATACAGATGCTTAATTATCTAGATTAGGCAAAAGCGCAAAAGCGCACATTGACGCCCATGGCTTGGCTTATTCATTTTGCTTTGTAGATGAAATATATTTATGAACATTTCATAATTAAGAATAGGAGCATATATTAAAACAAAGCTTCAGTCGAATTCATTTATTCCTAACATAAATTATGTCTGCACAACAATATTTTGCAACAGAAAATATTATATAATAAATACATAGCTGACTGGGTTATTATTTTCTATTCATTATACCAGTCCAAAAACAGTAAAGTAAATGACATGACCAGCAAGAAGAACAGTACATAGACCCTGAGGCCGGCGTTCCTTTGAATGGCTTGCTTAATTTGCTCATTAGCATCTTTCATAGTTTCAGTTGTGCCTACCACTGTGTTGGATATCCTATCTATATCTTGTTCTTGTTGTAGAATCTGAAAATAAGATATTTAATTGACTTGGTTTTAGCTTGAAAGAACAGGTACAGTATGGCCGACTGAATACATTAAGGCCTTGAGTCAAAGCAGTGGGAACCACATTCCAGAATATGCATAATACATTCTCTCATGCAATGTGATGTTCTAGACATCTTTTGCATTCTTATTGGATAATATTAGCTGTTATAATGGACGATGTGGGATATGTAATGACTTATTAAGAGCAATCAAATATTCTTTTCTGATTTTCTCAGACTTAAGTCAACTTCAAACATCATGAACAGGTTTCCAATCTGAAAATAAATTTACTAACAACAGACCAAAACTCTATAAGTTACAAAATTTATATACTTACCTTCTCTGTAAATATCTCTTGCAATTCAGCAATGTGCAGAACTTTGCTCTCTATCTGCCTCACTTCCTCTGTCATGCTGTTCAGTTCATTCAGCAGTTGAACATTCTCTGATTCAAACATCTGTAACTCTTCTGCACTAAGCTCTCCTTCGTCGGACAGCACTGCAACTTCATTTTCAGACAAATCTAATTTACTCTTAGAATTATCCACTTCTTCCTCTGCCACATCTGTGCCTACATTTTCTTCTTTTTCTAAAATATTTTCTTCTATAAACGGATTCGGTATATTAGATTTAGTCTGAGGTAGTTCTAAACGTGATAGTTTTCGTATATCCAAAGCTTTTTTGACCCGTAACGCTTTTAATTCACTATGTATTTTGCATACAGCTTTTAAGTACGAATCTATAAGGTCTATTACAGCATCCATGTAGTCCCGCATCTGCTGGGATACAGGAACCTTGCGATTATCATTTCTAAACTCTTTTAGCAGGTGGGAACAGGTGTTGATTATTCTCTGAGCTCCTGTGTCTATTTGGTCTCTTTCCGCTTCAGACATTTTATTTCCGGTTACATTATTAAAGAAGCTCAAATACCTCTCTCTGTGCTCTAGCAGAAAGTCTCGAAGTTTAGTTATTTGTGAAGTTATATCCCTAGCTGTAGCCATAAAACCTGTCTTCGGTTTACTTCGAAGTATACGTTGTTTGTCATCGCTGGTAGGGCTGTGGATGCCAAAAGCTTTATTCCGAGTTCGGACTGTTTTTATACAGGCTTTAAATAGCGGTGTTATGTCCATTTTTAGGTGAAATTTGAACGCAAATTTGCAAAAGCAAATTGCAACAACGAACGAAACTGAAACGTCAAATCTCAATTTTTATTTTCAATGTTTTAATTTTTTTCGGCTCTGGATTCAAGTCCTTTATGGCACATTTTTTAAATTATAAACTGCTACGCCTAAAAGTATAATACACAGGTATAATAGTAGGTATATATTACCTCTATGCTGCTGTGATGCTGCTACGTTTGCCTGCAACACAGACTTCTAAGCATAGAATAATAATATATTATGCTTCAGTCTGTTGCCTGCAAGTAACCACCAGAGACAGACTTGAGAGACAAGTAACAGAAACCCCCCTAACTTGTCTCTGACGGTAACTTTATAAAATCGCATGGAATTAGGACTTACGACTTACAACTCTCTAGTCACAGAGTACTTTGTCTCTGGTTAACTTGTCTCTGGTCTATACTTTAATCTCTGAATATTGCTCATCTTTTGTTACTGGTCGGTGCTCACTGCTCTGAATTTAATGTAAATGTACAGTGTACTCTGTGCTCTGTGCTCTGAATTTATCAACAATGATCAACAACAACAACAATTAGCTGAGCATTTTTGTTTATTGTCCAAAAAATTATACAAATCTGTAATAAAATAACTATTTAATTTGGCTAAAAAATCGCTACTTATATAAACAAGCGGAAAAAATGGCTTCGACTGAAAACAGTTTCCGTCATAGCAAGCATTCCATACCAATTGATATATTGGATGACCTCTGCAGGTATGATATTTAAAATTCTATGGAATATTGCGCTGACCGGTGAGTGGTGACGAGTGATCAGTTTTAGGATTGAACGGGATCCAGACGGGATCTAAGCGTATTTCCTGATGACTATTTATGTACCTACTGTAGATTTAATTTCTATTTGAGGTTATGTTTTATTATTTTTTTCTTTGATTTCTCTAGTCATAGCAGTTTAAAAAACTATAGGCTTTATGAAAATTAGTTTGGGTTGGCATTTGAAATACGCATCTGGAATTTGGACTTGATAAGGGTTGATTTTTATAGGGGTAGGTTACCCCTTTCAATCGACACCCCCCCCATCCCGCGGAGATGCGTGGTTTTTTTTTTACACGTGTTTGAAGTTACGTGTAACGGAACGTTATTGTGTTTGAAGTTACGTGTAACGGAACGTTATTTTGCGTTATAGTGATTACTTTTATGTTATTTTAACCCTTATTTTTAGTAATTTTCTTTATTTATTATTATTTTTAATAGGTAAATATAATGTAAAAAAAAAAGTAACGTATAACAAGGTGCACCTATAGGTAATTAGGTTAAGGTTATTTTCCTTTTTTGACCACCCAGAAATAGGAGCCCCGCTTCACATGCTCTTAGAGGGGAAGAGGGTGACGGCTAAGGAGTTTTCCTAGGTCCCCCACTTTTTCTTAGGCTATAGTCGTAAATTCTTTTTAACCCTTATTTTTAGTAATTTTCTTTATTTATTATTATTTTTAATAGGTAAATATAATGTAAAAAAAAAAGTAACGTATAACAAGGTGCACCTATAGGTAATTAGGTTAAGGTTATTTTCCTTTTTTGACCACCCAGAAATAGGAGCCCCGCGAAGCGGGGCTCCGTCGACATGCTCTTAGAGGGGAAGAGGGTGACGGCTAAGGAGTTTTCCTAGGTCCCCCACTTTTTCTCAGGCTATAGTCGTAAATTCTTATATAAAGTTAACACAACATCAAAAAATAAAAAAAAATAATAAAAAAAAAATTATAGGTTTCCGCGCCGCGGGGGATGGTGGGGAGGGTTCCTACCCTCCCCCCTCACCCCCCCCCTCCACCCCCACCCCATACATCCAGATGCGTATTTCAAATGCAACCCCATTAGTTTTTTTTGACGTGATTTGTCATGCCTATATCTTTGTGGAACGTGGTAATCGCAAATATCCTCATGTAGTTATACTTGTTTCTAATACGTTGATGGATTTAAATTCTCCCAATCAAAGTGACTTCGGTAGTAGTTGCAATTTTAGCGCTTTATTATAAGCTAGATGATGGCCGCGTGATTTTTGATTCCCACAGGTACTCCTTAATTTTCCTACTATAATTAGCTTATGTCCTTCCCCAGAGCAACCTACCTCTGTACCAAATTTCATCTAAGTCGGTTGAAAAGATGAGCTGTGTAAGTGTAGCAGACAGACAGGAAGACACACTTTTGCATTCATAACATAAGTATGGAAATGGATCATGTATTATTTGTTTACCAACATTCATGAGCTGAACTAATCAGATTTTCGCCAAATTTAAATGGATTCTATCTGATAAAACAATAAAAAAAAAATTATTAAAATTATTTCAGATTTCGTGGCGGTAAAAAAATTGTGTTAAATTGTGAACCTAATTTTTTGAAATCAATTAATTACAAAACTTTTGATTTCTATTTCTGAATAGTTTATGCTTATTGCCGTCAAGATAAAATGTATCTTAAACAAGAATAAAAAACTTTCTTCATTGCAGCCGTTTCATAATCAACTTGCCGCCAGAGGACCGAGGCAATCTTGTGAGGATCTGCTTCCAAATAGAGCTAGCCCATTGGTTTTACCTGGACTACTATTGCACTGATGAATCCACAAGACTCAACCCTTGTGGGATTAGAGAGTTTGCAGCTCATATATTTCAGGTAGTTTGGCTTTTAGTAGCCCGCCAACCCGCATTGGAGCTGTGTGCTGGGTCTAAGCTCTATAATTCCCACTCTCCTATGTGGAGGCCTGTGACCAGCAGTGGGACGTAATGGGCTGTAGTGGTGGTTGGCTTTTAGTACACTTAACAGTGTGTGTTTCTATAATCTATCTTTAGTCTGTAAAGTATGTTTGACTGCTGATGAAAAAAAACAAGGCTCGGTATGTTGTGGGGTCTTCTCAGACCAAGGTGCGTTTGGAACTAAGATTTAGTTTAAAGATACCGTAAGTAATTTTGTATAATAACAAGCATTTGCCTCAGGCGGCAGCTTTGCTCACGTTAAGTTCGATTTTCATACAAATTTCAAAGACCTATTTTACTCCCTTAGGGTATGAATTTTCTTAAATCCTTTCTTAACAGATGTCTACATCATAATAGCTATCTTGTTTGCCAAATTACAGCCCAATCCGTCCAGTGGTTTGAGCTGTGAGTTGATAGACCACTTAGTCAGTCACCTTTTCCTTTTATATAGTTAGATACTACTCTACTCTAGTTTATTCTACTCGATCCTAGTAATTTTTCAGTCAGAATTAAGAGGATTAAACAATGACTGCTAAAGAAATGAAAACAATAGATTTTCGAAAATCTGTGTTTTATCTTTCACAGCATGCAACAGATTTTCGAAAATTCTGTAATTTAACTTTCTTTCACAGCATGTTCCACAGCTGCGAGAGCACATCAGCAACCTGGACGAAGTACTGGACAACTGGCGCGAGTACAAACAGTCGGTGCCGACATACGGGGCCATCTTACTGGACACTGACCTGTCTCATGTGCTGCTGGTGCAGTCATACTGGACCAAAGCTTCCTGGGGATTCCCCAAGGGAAAGGTCAACGAGGATGAGGAGCCGTGGAAGTGTGCTGCTCGAGAAGTAAGTCTAAATAGAAACTTTTTTTAAAACAAGCTTTCTATAGGAGACGCCGCTCCAACTCTTTCTGTACTCATTCCATCAAAAGATGGAACACATTGTCAATGCGTATATTACTTCAATAGTCAAAAGCCTTCTAGCTGCACCATTGTCAAAGGAGGCACAGTCAACAAGATCTGAACAGAAGAACTTTGAACAAGATCTTAGTACTTGGCAAGAAAAATGCAATGAGCCCCACGGAGTTATGTTTAGAATTTCAGGGAGTTATAATATTAAGGCGTCCCAGCTCCATCATGAGATCTCTGTGGTAACATAGTATTGCATTGTCAAATTTCAGCCCAATCTAAAATTCAGTTGCAGTATTTGAACTTCACATACAAACATACACGTGAAATTAAATAAGTTCTTGTAAACATTAAGTGTATAGATAAAGCTACCATATCCAGTCTTGTAATATTATTCTGTCCCAGTTTGTTTTAGTGGGGGGCTACATTATAAAGAAAACCTACATGCAAAATCTCATTTTTATATTTTTTTATTTAAGTATACAAGTTATACCACCACTACCACCACTACAGCCCATTAACGTCCTACTGCTGGGCATAGGCCTCCACTCTCATAGGAGTTATACAATATGTAGAAAAACAGAAACATAGTGGACAAGGAAACACTTATCTCTATAAGAGATCTCTAGTCTCTACCAGTGACCCTTGGCAGTGAGAAAGGTTGTGAAGGAAGAATGGGTACAACAAGATATTATATCCTAAACTTACACAAATATACATACCTACTAATGACATAAATATATAATATACATAAATAAATACATACCAACATATATATGACATATTATATGATACTTAATGATATAACAGATACATATTATTAATTTATAATTATGATAGAGAAGATAGATAGTGCTGTTTCAGTCGAAGTTTAAAGGTGTGAATACATGGGTTTTTCATAAAAATGCTATCAGGTAGTGAGTTCCATAGGCACGTCGCAGCTACCCTAAAAGATTTACCATATTATATAGTGTTGTAAGCTGGCACTGCAAGTGATTTTAACGTAAGTATGAAGGGTAAGATATGAATAAATCCTAAAAAGTATCATGAGAATAAGAATATTCCGGCGAAATCGGATAGGGAGCCATTTTAACTTGTTTCGAAATTGAGATACATGATCGAATTTGCGCAATCCCTTTCTTTCTTAGCCTAAGGTTAGGTTATGATAGTTAGCTAAGTTTTCCTAGCCTAATATTGATGTCAGTTTTCAACTTCTATATCGTATCAATATAATAGTACTAAGTACCTAGACAGACAACTTAACGTTAAGAGACATGGGGGAAATGGAAAGGCCAAATTTCAACCTCCAAAATCTGTAAGCCCTCCGGTTACCAACCTAAGTCAATGTTGCTTCATTAAGTTCTTCAACATGTGATGACCAAATATCTCTTAAATAATACTTACTACTTTACAGGTACTCGAAGAAACCGGCTTTGACATCACCGGCCTAATAAACAAACAAGACTATATCGAAGCTGTAATTCACGACCAAATCGTTCGGCTCTACCTAATCGGCTACATACCACGCGATACGAAGTTCCAACCGAGAACTCGTAACGAAATAAAAGCCTGCGAGTGGTTCCCTATAGCTGATCTACCCGCAAATAGAAAGGATATGACGCCAAAAGTCAAAATGGGCGTCAGTCCTAACGCGTTTTTCATGGTGTTGCCATTCGTCAAACGCATGCGACGCTGGGTTTCCGAACGTAACCAAAAAGTTGCCAAACGAACCCGCCACAAATCAATGGGAGAGATAGAATCATGCAAGGGGAAGAATAAACCAATTTCCCAAGGCTTAGCAAACGAAATACAGGAGTACCAACAGACTTCAGGTCCCAAATATAATAACAAGAGTCATCCAATTTCTCAAGGCTTAGCGAACGAAATACAGGAGTACCAACAGAATTCAGGGCACAAATATAATAAGGGTCATGGTAGTAATTCGCACACAAAGAATGGCAGCACTGCAAACGAGAAGCGGAAGGGCGGGAAAATGGCCAAACGTCAACTGTTTACGCCTCAAAATACTACCACAACCAATTTCTTGCCGGATAATAAAGACAATAGTCAAACAAATGATGCTGAAGATAATAATTCTTACGTAGAGAACTTCGTTGCGCCGTCGTGGGCGAATTTCAAATTGGATCGGCAGGCCATCTGGGATTGCATGTCTTGATAAATAGGATTTGATATAAGAAATGGATCTCAATTGGATGTAGTTAGCAGAAAGGACTCAATCCACACTATGGTCAAAAATAAGTTATATAATATACCAAAGAGGTCCTAGCGGTTGGTTCTTTCACTCAGCAAAAAGATCTGTGATATGTACTACAAAGGGTAGTTTGTTTTTTAATCATGGGAACCAAACCACTTTGAAAAAGATGGGTATTTTTTTACAAACCACTGTAGCAACCCAGACTTCTTGGGTCGTTTTTAGGGTTCCGTACCCAAAGGGTAAAAACGGGACCCTATTACTAAGACTCCGCTGTCTGTCTGTCTGTCTGTCTGTCTGTCTGTCTGTCTGTCTCCAGGCTGTATCTCATAAACCGTGATAGCTAGAAAGCTGAAATTTTCACAAATGATGTATTTCCGTTGCCGCTATAACAACAAATACTAAAAATTAAAAAAATATATATATTAAGGGGGGTCCCCATACAATAAACGTGTTTTTTTCGTATTTTTTTGCTCAATATTAAAAACGGTAACAGGTAGGCGGTTCAAATTTTCACAGAATATTAACTTGTATATTACCTTTAAAAATAAATAATTAAATATAAATAAAGTAAATATTAAAGGGGGGCTCCCATACAACAAACGTAATTTTTATTTTTAATACGTCATAAATCGTAAAACTTACTACAGGTTTGTACGGAACCCTCGGTGCGCGAGTCCGACTCGCACTTGGCCGGTTTTTAATAAATCCAACTAGAAAGAAGCAGGTCTATGTTTAATATGACCCCCTTTGAAGGTGGAATTTTGAAAAACTGACACACGTATTTCTTAATTTTAAACCGGTAGCTCAAATACCAAGTTTCATGGATATAACTTGAGAAACAACGGACTTTCATACAAACTCTCACCCCCTTTTTTACTCGAAAAATACTTCAGTCAATGTAATATGACTTGATTCATAAAAATATTAATATATTTGCCCATGTGACAATATTTCAAAATATTCCAAATATTATGTACATTGCAAACGATCATTTATCATATAAACTTTACAATTCATTAACTCAAAAAATACTTTTTGTGGGTTGTGTCGTTTCTGCTTAGCTGCGTCCAATTTTAAAAGTACTGATTTTTATCTATGGATATTTATATGTCGTTATCGAAAATAAGTTAGTGATCTGTGGATTTTTGTTCTAATAAAATTAAGTACTTGAATATGCAGGGTTTCCTTTCTTCTCAATGTTTGTGTGTAGTGCAGTAAAGATGTGTACTATATCTGGTGTGGGTTTATTATAACTGCGGATTAAGGTGCTTTAAAGGTTAGCCCATCTTGAATCCTCCGAATCGTTTCGACGGCTGGGATTTGTGTTGCGGAATACCCGTGACTTCCATGACCGCCGCACTATAAAACTATTATTTGATTCGCTTGTGCGTAGCAAATTAGAAACCAGCTCTTGTGTCTGGAATCCTTACGAAAGTACATACGCTCTTCAACTCGAAAAAGTACAAAAAGCCTTTCTGAGATACCTATACAAGCGTGTCTATGGATATTACCCTTACCTTTATCCCACAAAGTTTTTGTTAGGTCACTTGGGATTTAATGCACTGGAAACCCGGCGAGCTTGTGATCAACTCGTCACTATGTATAAAGTGCTCACAGGGAAAATAGACTGCCTGGAGCTTCATAACAAGGTGTGCCGCATATGGGCACCTAATAATTACACCCAACAGCGTCAGTGCCGCTGTCGCCGACTTTTCGCTGTCCGGCCTTGCCGCACTGTGTCACGTGCTAGGTCCCCAATACCGCGCACGCTGACCGCACTGAATAATATGTTGCTGACCGAGTCTCCCTGTGATATATTTGCAGACCCATGGAGCATGGTTGTGAGTAGGTGCTTGAAGTTTTGCGAGGGTTACAACTCGCAAACCATGCAGCAGCTCTCATAAATAATAATTGTTAATTTTATATTATTATTCAAATTTTTAATTATTTTTAATTTTAATTTTGATTTTAATTTTTAATTACCTGTGTTATTAATTTAATTTGTGTGTGCCATTTTTTAACAAATTTTGTGTGATTTTAATTATTTTAATTTTTAATTAATATACTCTCTCATTTATTTGTACATATTTTTATAAAATTATTTCTAAACACGTTTTACATAAATATATAAAAATACTATACAAAACACATTTAAAAATAATCTTATAAAACTTCCACTCACTGCGGGGCCTTAAAGACCCAAGCAGTCAGTGGTCAGGGCTCCAGAGAGAGGAACTTCCTCACAATTCGCGCCGTCTCAAGGATAACCGCCTTCTGTATCCGACCCTTAATCCAACAACCAAGCGAAATCTTCTTGAGGTGTTGATCGAAACTTTTCGCAATAAGACCGTTAACTGATACAACCATCGGTACAACAATCGTTGAGTCAACACTCCACATGGCGGTAATCTCGTGAGCAAGGTCCAAGTATTTCGATACTTTTTCCTTTTCTGCTTTCACCAGATTATCATCATGTGGAATAGTAACATCAACAATTATTGCTCGGCGCGCTGAGCGGTCGACTAACACTATGTCAGGTCTATTGGCAACAATAAACCTATCAGTGATAACCGACCGATCCCAGTAGAGCAAGGCACCACTATTTTCGAGAACTGACACTGGGTCATACCTATAGTATGGTACCTCAGTGTCAACAAGACCGTACTGGAGAGCTAGTTGTTGATGGATTATTTTGGCTACTTGATTATGTCTGTGCAAGTACTCTCCATTAGCAAGATGAGAACAACCGGAGACAATATGTCTGAGGGACTCCCCAGGAAGGTGACACGCACGACATATGTCAAGAGTGCCATCTTTCATAATGTGTCTCCGATAATTATTCGTCTTGATAACTTCATCCATAATTGCACACACAAAACCTTCGGTTTCCCCAAAGAGGTCACCGAACTGTAACCAAAATATGGATGCTATTGGATCTACATCCGCCCTGGTTAGGGCCTTGTAGAATCTACCATGCAACTCCTTGCTCTCCCATACCGCCATGCGATCCGAAGTACTAAGTACTATTGGTTTGCGCCAGTTCTCTTTGCCTAAGGAAAGCGGGGTGAAACCCTTATCAACTGCAACCACATCCCTATGTATACCCATGTTCACCTTGAGAAAATAATCTCTGAGTTTGCAGATCTCACGATTATGGAGGTTCTTGATATTCAAAAAACCACGTCCTCCATACTTGCGTGGGATGTACAATCTCATAACAGATGAGCGCGGGTGATGCATACGGTATGTGGTCAACAGTTTTCGAACCTTTCGATCCAGAGTATCCAGTTCAGTTTGAGTCCACTTTAGGATGCCAAAGGTGTATATGAGTAAAGGCATGACCCAACCATTAAAAGCACGTACCTTATTACCACCTGATAAAAGACTATTAAGGACTTTTTTCAGGCGGCCAAAGAAACGCTCCTCTACTAGTTGTTTCATAGTCCTTGTCTCAATACCAAGCGCCTCTGACATCCCAAGGTATTTATATGTCTCACCCTCACAGAGTGATCTGAGAATCAAAGTATCTGAAAGAACTAGATTCTCAGAGTTCACAACCCTACCTCGCTCTATATTGATAACCGCACACTTGTCGACACCAAATTCCATCCCAATGTCATTGCTAAAGTTTTGAGTTATCTTTAGCAACTTCACGAGGTCTGGTCGTTTTGATGCATACAGTTTAAGGTCATCCATATACAGTAAGTGAGATATGACCTCACCCCCTCTGCGAAGACGAAAGCCTAGCCCTGAATCCTTCAGTAATGTACTGAGTGGATTAAGTGCCATGCAAAACCATAAAGGGCTCAAACTATCACCTTGGAAAATTCCCCGCTTAATCCTTATCGGTTCAGCTGATTCAAAAGATCTAGCATTCCCTGGTTGACGAAGAATTGTCATCCATTGCTTTATACATGAGTCGAGAAAAGAACATAGAGTTGCATCGACCTTATACAACTTCATGATCTCCATGAGCCACGTATGAGGCACCGAATCATAGGCCTTCTTATAATCAATCCAAGCAGCAACTAGATTTTTTTTGTTTCGCCGTACCTGTTGGCAAATAGTGGTGTCTATGAGAAGGAGTTCCTTAGTACCGCGGGTCCTAGCCTTACACCCATTCTGAACTTGGGCCAAAATATTATTTGAATTAATATGCACAGTTATTTTTGTAGTTAGAATGGATGTAAGTAAGCTTATAGATGGTAGGTAAGCACGTTATCGGGCGATAGTTTTTTGGATCTGCGGTACTACCGGACTTGTATATTAGGAACGTGACACCTGTTGTCATTAGTGTCGGTAACGATCCAGAATCAATGGCGTTCTGGAATTGCGTTGCTAAGACTGTATGTGCGCTACGAAACCATTTTAGCCAGAAGTTGTGCAGCCCATCCGGCCCCGGACATTTCCAGTTCGCAGTCGAACGGATTGCACAACTTACATCTTCAGCATTAATGGCAACCGGGTTCATATCTACCATCGCATCGCACTCCTCCCTAACAACGTTCATCCACTCACCTTCGGTGTGTTCTATGGAGTCCGACCAGATACTACGCCAGAAACCTGACATAGCATCAAGTGTCGGAAGCTGTCCATCAACCACACTATCTCTAGATCGTTCCCAGTTCCTATATACTTTCCGTTGGTCACTTTGGAATATACGATTTTGAAAGAATCGATCATTGCGTTTTCTATAGCGCCTAATGCGTTGTGCCCATGCATAAACTTTCTGCTTCAGGAAATCAATGCGATCTGTAACCAAAGGTAAATACTGTGTGGGACTAGTATTAGTCCCAGTAAATGCCTGGTGTACAAATCGCATTATTCTCGGGCGATTATTACCCGCCTTGAAACAGATCAGCTTAGCGATAAGAGTTCTAGTCAATGTGATTCGCCTTTCGATCCTAGCCTGCCAGGCCGGAACTGTAGGCGGTCTTTGTGCAGCTCTATGCGGCTCTGTAAATTTGACACATGCTACACGACATGCTGCAACGGCCCCACAGTATAGGATCGAATGCGTATCATTTAGATCACGTGATGTTTCTAAATATGTAGTTAAAATTTGATCTAGAACTCCTATCAATGCCATATTTCGTCGATGCACAGGTAAACGAGGTAATTTTGGTCTAAGATCATTTGGCATGTATCTATACTCCAAAATCGCATCTTCCAAAGCCCTTCTCACTTGCTCATCATCCTGGTTACTTACCGACAAATCAAAACCACCTAGTGTCTCCTCTTGTGTGTTAACAATCTCTACCCTGTTTGAGACTTGTAGAGTTTGAAGAGCCGAGCTACTGGTGGAATCTATTTGCGGTACAGCTAAGCGAAGCCGCTCAAGTGTAGACTCGTCCAGCATCCGACGACGCTGAATAAGTCGCACCTGATCCGACAGTCGTTGAGCAGTCACAGTTATTGTTGGTTCAAGCGCCTGAAACAGAGACAACATCCTTGAACGGTACCCAGTGAGGTTAATTCCCCCCTCTGTCGCCCCATAATACGCTCGCATGACGCTCTCATTCATGTTCTGAGACCATCTCATGCGGCGCACTACACCACCGGCGGCGGGAGCATTATTCGAAACACGCAGTTCCTGTTTCTCCAAGCCATCCCGTGGCGGGCATGTGGTTCCTCGTCGTCGTCGTCGTGGTGGGCTTATTTCGACGGCGGACCCTGCAGATGACAGTGGGGTCTCATAATCATCGCCGGTCGACGAGCTAGCATCGCCTGGTGTTGAATGTGCGATCGTATCTCTGGCATTCTTCCGAGTCTGCATTTATTTGGATCTTGCATTTAATTAGATATTTTTCTCCGCATATTAAATGCTTCATTTTTCATTTTTAAATATAATATAAAATTAAATATTTTTTTTGTTATTGAAAATGCGACTTGACATTTGACATCGGTTGCCAGGTTATAATAATATTGTATCAAAGTTGTGCTGTGTAATTTTATTAATTACCTATATAGTGTAATTGGCCTGTGCCGTACTAATTAAAAAAAAAAAAAAAAAAATCTTAGACTGCATCTTTACTTATGGTAAGTGATTGCAATCCAGAGCTAACTTGTAATGGAATAAAAAAAAATTGGCAGTCATAGGGACTGCTGATAGAAGTGAAAACGAATATTTAAATAATTTTTTTTAATTTTTTTTTTAATTGAAATAAAAATTTAAAATAATCAAAATATAAACCTTAAAATAAATACAGCAGGATATTTCTGGCCCATAAGAGAGTAGATTTTTTGAAGTGAAAACTTCTTTAGCCGCGTTGAACACTTTTTGATCTGGGGTAAACTTGTAGATTCGCGTGACCGACATGCTCGCGTTGTTACGAAGACAAAAGGTCTTAAACATAAATATACATACTAAATTCGTAGGTAATTAAACTTTAATGACTTTGTCACACTACGACGTCAGGTCCACGTTGTAGGATGCAACACTGCCCTTTTGAAGTGAAAACTTGTTTAGCCGCGTTGAGCACTTTTTCCGTAGGGGGTAAACTTGTGGATTCGCGTCACCGACATGCTCGCGTTGTTACGAAGACAAAAGATCATAAATATAAATATACTATGTACTTACATTCGTAATTAAACATTAATGCCTTAGTTTTAAGGTTTATATTTTTTTTTTAAAGTTTCTTCTATCGGCAATTTTTTTGGTTCGAGGTCGCTAATCTAGCACCTTCGTCTTTCCCTAAGTTTAGTTTTGAAAAAAGCAATTTATATTATAATAGGCTAACTTGACTCTGGAAATCATACTGGGGATTGACTTTACATAATATGAAAATCTTTAGTAAGAGTGAAAAACGTGAAAATATCTTAAATAGTTTATTTATAATTCATTTATCCGATCGAAACAATAATATCACATCATAATACATCACTAGCAAATAATAATATTCTAAAACAATATAATAAAAATCCTGATCGCAAAGTGAAATTAGGGTTGGTCCAGTGTAAGATGCAACAAAACAATTAACCTATGTAATGAATTAGTAACTCTGAATTACTGATCTTAGACAAACAAAACCTTAAGAACTAAGAAGATTCAATTTAAAAAGCATAAAATTCGCAGAATGCTTAGAAAAAATTCAAGTAGAAACGACACCCTATATACCATAACATACTACCCTACCATACCATAGGTACCATATTTTATAGTCTGTCTGGTGAAAGTTGAGGGTGCAACTTGAGGTGCAAAATGGCAGCAAATTAAAAGAAAATCCCCATCCCCAATGTACAGTCTGTCAAACTTATCTGACCCGTCACCCGGTGTCGGCGTCGCTAGTATCTATTAAAAATAAAAACTTAACAGGCATAATACTATACGGAGATACTATACGGACAGGAAAACTCCCATCTATGCCGCCTTTCTTGACCTTTCCAAAGCATTTGATCTTGTTTGTTATGAAAAGCTGTGGGCAAAGTTACACGACCTTAATGTCCCACAGGAGTTAGTTAACATTTTGAGATATTGGTACAGCTCACAAGCAAACAGGGTCAAATGGGCTGGTGCCTACTCTGAAGCATATCGGTTGGATTGTGGGGTTAGACAGGGTGGATTAACATCTCCCGCCCTGTTTAACGTCTACATTAATCAGCTGATTAATGAGCTCCGCAGAACCAAAATTGGATGCTCAATTGATGGAACCATAATCAACAACTTAAGCTACGCTGACGATATGGTTCTGCTGAGTCCATCAATAAGTGCACTTAGGAGGTTGCTAAAAATATGTGAGTCGTATGCTGAGTCACACGGACTCATATATAACGTTAAAAAATGCGAGCTTTTAATTTTTAAGAGCCGAGGATGTGCGTTGAATGATATTCCTCCAGTTACTCTGAATGGTATTCCACTTAAAAGAGTCACAGAGTTCAAATACCTGGGGCACATAGTAACTGAGGACTTATCAGATGTTAAAGACATTGAAAGGGAACGCAGGGCGTTGGCGGTCCGATGCAATATGTTAGCTCGTAGATTTGCACGTTGCAACAAGGAGGTAAAGCTCACGCTTTTTAAGGCATATTGCCAAATGTTTTACACGTGCAGTTTGTGGGTGACATATACGCAGAGGGCCTACAGCGACCTGCGGGTCCAATATAATAACGGGTTCAGAGTGCTGTTGGGGTTGCCCCGATTCTGCAGTGCGTCACTGATGTTTGCTGAAGCCCATACAGATGACTTCTATGGAATTATGAGAAAAAGAGCAGCATCAGTGATGAGCAGGATGCGGGGGAGTGCCAACGGTATTCTGAATACACTTGTGGAAAGATTTGAAAACCCTTTTGTGAGGCACTGGGTAGGCATGCACATGCATTCCCAGTGTTTCACAAAGGGTAGATATTATATTAATTAACACTACTAACATAGTTCTAAGTGTTTTCTGTTACTAACATAACTAACATTAGGTAACGTTAAGTAGTAGGTATAAAGTTATTTGTAATGGACGTCATGTCTGAAAATAAAGTTATTTATTATTATTATTATTTATAAAAATTGGGTATTTGACAACTATTCAAATAAATTATTTTTTAGTGAATCTCCCAAAAGTCGTAATATCTACGTCCCCTGTTAGTTTTATGTTGAATAACTATAGTGCGTCGAACTTTGATGACGTTACTATGCAATATTTTTCATACAAAAACCCATACTAAGCACGCGTTTTGACGTTTGAAAAAAAGATGCTGATTTGACTAGTTGTCAAATACCCAATTAGTTCCAATTTTGGCCACCGAGTCAGTTATGGTTGACTGACTGTACTATAGATTTTTTTTGTAATAGTTTTGAGTTTTGTGTAGCCCAGTGTTGCCAGTATCTAAAAATCCGACTCTCAGCTTTCACTAGACAGACTTGCAGGTATTGAGACGTCTATAATAGCTTTCTTGTAGAGTACCTACGTCTCAAGAAAGAAAAAGTCCCCTAGAGGCAGCGCAGTCGCCTATTTATGCTAATGTACGTAATATGTTTATATTCCACTATTTTATGTAGTGGATAAAAAAAAAATATTCCGGGACTTTCTTTCTTACTTTCGTCCGTGAAACGTACTCTTTATCACTTTCACATTACTCCACGTCTTTATTTTATAACAATAAATAAGGGCGCTCCACCTTAGGCTGCATCCATCGACCAGCTGCATCACTACTTGCCAGCAAGTCTGATTGCAGCCCAGCGCTAGTCCATAAATTAAAAAAAATAAACGGCATGACTTTGGCTGTGTTCCGTTATAGACTGCGAGCACTGTTCAGTGCTCTTTACTGTGGAGAAATTCGTTCCGTTATGACTGACAGTAAACTGCCACAGTATCATAAGGAAATATCTGACGTCATTAATCGACGCCATTTTTGTACTGTGAGCACTGGCGTTTCCGAGGTAAGGTGCTCTCAGTGTTTGTCTCAGTGCTGACTGCGTTCCGTTTTAAGCAGTAACCAGTATACCTAACTATAAAGGAACGGCTTCGCAGTGTACTAAATTGACGTCACACCTTACAGTGCTCGCAGTGTATTTCGGACCCTACCCTACCCTTTGTATGTGGTCGAGTTTTAACAGATAACACAAAATATTATAAAATTGTTTTTCACACGTTAGGTTAGGTTATCATGCTAGATGACGCCCACGACTTCGTCTTCGATAGTTTGTTTTATTCCCGCGAGAACTCCTTAGTTTCCCGGGATAAAAATTAGTCTATATAATTTCCCGGGATACAAACTACCCTTATAAGTACTAAATTTCATCAAAATCTGTTAAAAAGATGGCCCGTTAAAGCGTAGCAGAAAGACAGACCAACATACTTTCGCATCATACAAATATTATAAATGCGAAGTTTGCTTGGTGATTTATTGTTGTCCTTCAATCACGCCGCAACAGATCAGCGTAATTTTGAATGGGTATAGTTGGCTATAATATAATATAGAGTACTTTTTAACCTGGTAAATTACGGAGTTCCAGCGGAAATTAAAAAAATGTTATACCACGCGGACGAAGTCGCGGACATCACCTAGTTTATAATCTTAGTCTGGACGCATCATTAGATAACATACAAATATACTGTTTTTTTGTCGTCGTCAAAATATTTTAGAATAGTTACACGGAATATTATAAAATACTTACAAATTGTTAATAAATGTCAAACACAAACATCTGAAATAATGAAAGGAACTTATTGCAATAATTTATGCATTGATAATTTCGCTAATTTGGGTATTTTCTATGTATTTACAAAATTATAATACACATCTTTTACTCAGGCCCACAAAAAAAAAGGTCAAAAGCAAAACCGAAAAGCCACTAACATATTTTTTATCCATTGAAGCGTATTGCTATGAAATAAAAAAAAAATCATAGCAAACCATCAATGGTTAAAAAATATATGTCAATGACTTTCATTTTTGATAGTCACTGAGTTAGATAATAGGGCTGCAGAGCGTGTGCACTAATGTCGGCTTATTAATACGGGCTTTATACTTGCAAACTTAACAATTGGGTATTTGACTACTATTGAAATAAATTATTTTTTAGTGATTATTCAATATAGGATCTCCCAAAAGTCGTAATATCCACGTCCCCTGATAGTTTTATGTTGAATAATTATTTTAAACTATCGATTAAAGTAAAAAAGTGCGTCGAACTGTGATGACGTCACTATTCAATGTTTCATTCAAAATCCCATACTAAGCACGCCAAACCAAACCAAGCCAAACTAGTCAAAGCCAAGCCAAGCCAAACTAGTCAAATCAGCAACTTTTTTCAAACATCAAAACGCGTCCTAAGTATGGAATTTATATGAAATTAGCTGATGCCCGCGACTTCGTCCGCGTGGATTGAGGTTTTTCGGTTCCCGCGGGAACTCTTTAATTTTCCGGGATAAAGTAGCCTATGTGCTATTCCAGACTATAATCTATCTCTGTGCCAAATTTCATCCAGATCCGTTCAGCCGTTGGAGCGTGATTGAGTAACAAACATCCATACATCCATCCAAACTTTCGCATTTATAATATTTATCTGATTCTGAAATGTAACGTGATTAAACTTCAACGCACTTTTTTACTTTAATCGATAGTTTAAAATGTTTACTCAACATAAAACTATCAGGGGACGTGGATATTACGACTTTTGGGAGATCCTCTATTTAATAATCACTAAAAAATAATTTATTAGAATAGTAGTCAAATACCCAATTAGGCATGTGCCTGAGATCTTCGATAGCTAAAGGCACTATCACTAATATTACCCTATCCAAAAAGCCTCGTGCTAACATCACTAACAACTTAGCTATTTTTTTTTTAAATATTGAAGTCACGCTTCGAATCGAGATTTTAAATACGCTATGTTATAACGCGCTTGTTATTACAAGTGCTACGAGGCGCCGCGCGCGATCGAACGATATTCATAGCGCCGTAGCGTCACGGCGGCTCCTCACATAGCACGCTATCCGCGTTATGGAAATATTGCGCCCTATGATATTGCGCTACGTGTTATGTTAACCGCCTCTAGTTTAGATTCGGCTGTAGTCAACCGTAGTATTACGTAACAATGCAGTTTGGAGCAGAATTTACATATTATTAGGGCTACAAAGCTTTAGTCAACTCGCACCTAAAGATGTTTTACTAAAGTCTAGATCCTAGTCCTCGTTCTGGAACCGTGTCCGGCCGTTGGTCTGTCTGTGTCGCCGCAACAGCACATAAGCGACGCCGGATAGAGCCAACAGCACCGGTACGCCGAGCCCCAGCGAGATGATCAGCACGACGAACCACGAGAAACTCTCCGCGGGTGGCGCGCCGTAACCCACCGCGAACGACCTGAGGGGAACAATCAAAGAAATATATTTTTAGGGTTCCGTAGCCAAATTTGGCAAAAACGGAACCCTTATAGATTCGTCATGTCTGTCTGTCTGTCTGTCTGTCTGTCTGTCTGTCTGTCTGTCCGTCCGTATGTCACAGCCACTTTTTTCCGAAACTATTAGAACTATACTGTTGAAACTTGGTAAGTAGATGTATTCTGTGAACCGCATTAAGATTTTCACACAAAAATAGAAAAAAAACAAAAAATTTTGGGGGTCCCCATACTTAGAACTGAAACTCAAAAATTTTTTTTTTCATCAAACCCATACGTGTGGGGTATCTATGGATAAGTCTTCAAAAATGATATTGAGGTTTCTAATATTATTTTTTTCTAAACTGAATAGTTTGCGCGAGAGACACTTCCAAAGTGGTAAAATGTGTGTCCCCCCCCCCTGTAACTTCTAAAATAAGAGAATGATAAAACTAAAAAAAATATATGATGTACATTGCCATGCAAACTTCCACCGAAAATTGGTTTGAACGAGATTTAGTAAGTAGTTTTTTTTTAATAATTTAAAACTTACTACAGGTTTGTACGGAACCCTCAGTGCGAGTCCAACTCGCACTTGGCCGGTTTTTTCCTACTTGCTCCGAAATTGTATCATTAATTTTAAAATAAAAAAATAGGTACCGTTGGCTCTTTTCTGGCAGCTAATACTCAAATAGGAAATCATATCAACCCTTAAAGCCATATTTTTTCATTATTTGTAGGCATAATGGTAGTTTATAAAACGGTTTCATAATAGGGGTTATTAAAACACGAGAGTTTAAAAACCGAGCGTGCAAGATATCCCGTTGGCCTAGGTCCGCTGCAAACACGACTCGATAGCTACGGCTCGAAGCGTCATCAAACAGTGGCTGACCGTTCACGAGGGCCACGTTGTCGTGTCACATCGCTTTTACAACTTAGGAGAACTGGATATCAAGTCGAGCTTGCGTCCAATGGTCTTGCCATTGGACGCAAGCTCCACTTGAAAAACCAGTGCGGGACATCCTTTAACTTAATCCATTCACACATCTATCACCACCAAGGGAAAACAAAAACAGGGCGGTGATATGAGTAACTCTACTATTATAATGAGATAAGAGAAAAACCAGCTATAAACCCTGTGTATAAACCCAATATTAGTGGCAAATAAGTAAAACATCCAGTATTTCTATTATTTACTTGGAAAAGATCCCCTATTGGCCTAGGATAAGGCCACCTAAAGCTTCATCATACTAATATTATAAATGCGAAAGTGTGTTTGTTTGTTGGTTTGTTGATTTGTTGGTTTGTCCTTCAATCACGCCGCAACGGAGCAACGGATCGACGTGATTTTTGGCATGGGTATAGTTGAGGACCTGGAGAGTGACATAGGCTACTTTTTATCCCGGAAAATTAGGGTGTTCCCGAGGAAATAAAAAAAAACTTAAACCACGCGGACGAAGTCGCGGTCATCAGCTAGTCAAATAAATATTATAAATGCGAAAGTGTGGATGTATGGATGTATGTTTGTTACTCAATCACGCTCCAACGGATGAACGGATCTGGATGAAATTTGGCACAGAGATAGATTATAGTCTGGAATAGCACATAGGCTACTTTTTATCCCGGAAAATTTAAGAGTTCCCGCGGGAACCGAAAAACCTCAATCCACGCGGACGAAGTCGCGGGCATCAGCTAGTAAGTCATAAATATTTATTCAATTTAGATAGGTACACTACACTTATTCACGTCCAGTTACATAAAAATAAAAATATGATGGTGATAATCAGTAACGATATCTTAAAACTAAAGCTACGAGGGTTCCAAACGCGCCCTGGTCTGAGAAGAACCCACAACATACTCAGCTGGGTTTTTTTTATTATCACCATCTCACAAATCATCTTAACTAAGGAACTTCTTCCTTTAATGTATGTTTATAGGTTCTGTTTTTTATCTAGTTTGGCGTGCAATATAGTGTATTTTCATATAGTTTTTTTCATAATTATCACTTACCACGCAGTGTAGTTGTGTTGAGTGTAGTATCCATCCCCCGGTTCGCCAAAGGATACTATCATGTCTTGTACTAGAAGGTTTGCCTTCCCATAGTCATCGAAGAAGGTTCTTAGCGTACTATGCCTAGGAAGACTAGTCCTGAAAATAGAAAAGTAATAAAACCAGTTTACAAAATTAGCAGTGATTTATATTGCATTGGCAAAGGTTCCTAGGTTCCACAACCTATTTTAAACTCATCATTATCCAAATTTAAGAAATCCATTAATAATATGCTCCTGAAAAAAGCTTTTTATACTGTAAATGATAAAAGAGCATAGACCTGACTCGCTCCAGCAATGCTAAGGACAGTGGTTACTTATGATTTTTTTAAAAAAGAGCAACCACCGAGTTTCTTGGTGGTTCTTCTCAGTAGGAATGGCATTCCAAACCAATGGTAGATTCACTCGACGATTCAAAAGTACATGTAATAAGTTTATTTATTACTAGCTGATGCCCGCGACTTCGTCCGCGTGGTTGAGGTTTTTTTGATTCCCGCGGGAACTTCTTAATTTTCCGGGATAAAAAGTAGCCTATGTGCTATTCCAGACTATAATCTATCTCTGTGCCAAATTTCATCCAGATCCGTTCATCCGTTGGAGCGTGATTGAGTAACAAACATACATCCATACATACATACATCCATCCATCCAAACTTTCGCATTTATAATATTTATATGGATTAAAAAAATATGAGTTTGAGTTTGATGAGTTCATATTGCAGTTCACAGCTATGGCACAATGAGAAATGGTCTGTCTACTTCCTCGTCATATTACACTTGCATTTTGATCTCTATTGTAAAAGCGATAAGGTTCATATCACTTAAGTACAGATATCCGCCTACTTCATCGTTGTTTACCACTGGAATTTTGATCTCTGTTACAAGAGCGATAAGGTTAATATTGCGGTGCAGTGAGAAGTCTCACTTGTCTACTTCCTCGTCATATTATGCTTGCATTTTGATATCTATTGTAAAAGCGATAAGGTTCATATCACATAAGTACAGATATCCGCCTACTTCATCGTTGTTTACCCCTGGAATTTTGATCTCTATTACAAGAGCGATAAGGTTAATATTGCAGTGCAGTGAGCAGTCTCACCTATTGAAGCACGTCACATGAGCGACGGTTGAGCTGGAAACGCTTCGTTCAGGCTGAACATAACCCACTGGCCTGAACTGCAGATATCCGCCTACTTCCTCGTTGAACAATGAAGGCGATTTGATCTCTATTACCTGTGCGATAAAATTCATTTTCAGTTATCTTATTGACTAACAGTTATTGCTCTTGGGAATTCGGCTTTGAGGTTGTTGCCACAAAGTGTTGGAATGGCATGCCACCAACATTTGTTAATTCAGATAATAATCCATCTCCATTCATATTTCAGCCATTGTGGTGTGAAGGAGTAAACATCCAATTTACTTGACATCCAAACTTTCACATATTTTATAATATTAGTAGTATTAGGTAATTACTAATTACTTTATACTTTTCGCAGTAGCTTAAGTTTTTAACATTATGTCTACATAGGAAAATAAAATAACCTCAAAGACTCCAGGCGTGTGCTCGTCATCCAGACTCTTCCGCATAGTATAGTGCATGGTCTGAGTGGCAGAGTCGGTGCTGGCGAGGACCAGACGGAGGGCAAATCGCGACGCGTTGTACCCGCTAGCGGTCGTAAGGTTCACAAGGCTTATGTCGAATAGGGTGGAGTTGGCCGTGTGGATCAGACGCGGGAGCTCCGCTGCGTAGTCTTTGTATGGCAGTAGGTCCAACTGTAGCAAATAATTTTGTAAAGCTAAGTTTATTTTTTTTCTAGGCTTTTCTGCAATAATCAATGCGATCAAATCCAAAAATTCTTAATTACGAAGTGTGTGAAAGCAATCAGTTGTTCACATCCACAACATAGTATAACGATTTGTTTGTTATTACACTGATATAGTAATTCGCCTTTTGCGTAAATGCTGAGTTTGTTTTGTTGTTGGCTATTCCTAGTAGAATCTGCATTCTAAAAACAGTGCTTTTAAAACACAACTGCCATTTTGTTTATAATTGTGAAAAAAAAGTAAAAGGATTTTGTGCTTGCTCTGGTTAAAAATGGTAAAGTAATGATAAAAGTTTTAATAGTGAGTGGGATTACTAATTTAATCCATTTTCATAAAACCATACTTCTAAAATTCTTCTAAACAGATATGGTTTGTTTAATTTAGGATGATAATTTTGACAGATGAGAGGTGTATAGCAATAGAGAAGGACTGGAATGGGACAGACCGAAGCAGTACTATGCAAATGGCATCTGCCAAAATTAGACAAACCTTACCTTGATTCCAATAGTGCCATATTGCCCTCTCTTGTCATTTAACAGTGTAGCATACACGTGCACCATGGCATCCTTCTCTGTCATACGACTCGCATTGAGGTGCCAGACCAAATGGTCCAGTTTGTGAACATGGTAGGGGAACTTGGAGTCGAAATGACCATGGTCATCTAAATCGTCGTATTCATAGAGCTGAAATGAAGAAGAAATTATATTTTAAGCTTAACTAGATGATGCCCGCAAATATTAAAGCTAAAAAGCCTTCGCCCTCTCAGATACAATCTTTCTCTGTAGCTTTCGTCAAAATTGGTTGAACAGACGGGCAATGATATTGTAGCAGCCAGACATAATTAATATTACAGTACAGAATTTAGTTGAGAAAGGAATATACGATGTAGTTTCTTTGTTGTAAAAAAATCAGCTGACCTTGTACCTGCGCAGTAGACGATTTTTAAATCTGGTGGTTTAAAGATATGCAGCATATTATTGGCTCATTGATTGCAATTAAGTAATGTAATAGCTAAAATATAATGTTTGTTCAAAAGTTTTATACTGTGAGCCTGACTATGCATTCATAGAACAAAGACTTAGATCAATAATAAAGGAAGACCACTCCAAATATGATATAAGTCTACATTTAAATATAAATAAACATTGTTTAAAATACTACTCTATTCCTTTACAATAAAATCTACACTTCCATGAACAATTTATAATTACATATTATGAAAGTATATTTTATTATTATGTTCATTGAAGTGATTAATATCATGCATAAATTACAAACATCAGGCTTTGAGTAATCTAAAAGCAATATTGTGTGCATGTAATTGATACAATCATATTGTTTTATTATATAATATGGATCAAATTCAACAAAATGTGTAATGTAGACCAATGACTCATTGGATTTGGATGTTTTGTTGTGGAAAATAACTAGTATTAACTAGTTGTTCGCCGCGACTTTGTTCGCGTGGATGTACTTAGACTTTTTAATAATCTCACGGGAACTCAAGATATAAAAACCCGCCATGTGTGTGTCAGGCCATGCACAGAGTAGGGTTCCTTAGTTGCCCATTGCATTATGCGGAAATTTTAAACGTTGGTCGTCTATCTATCTGTACTAATCTATCTGTATTCTGTACTAATATTATAAATGCGAAAGTTTGGATGGATGAATGGATGTTTGTTACTCAATCACGGAAGAATGACTGAATTGATCTGCATGAAATTTGGCACAGAGATAGATTACAGTCTGGGGGAACCAAAAAACCTCAATCAGCTAGTTACTCATAAACATGTAAAGTTTTCTGTGCTGTGATAGTTTTCATTTAAAGTTCGCTATATAATATATACTACCATGAATTTTTTCACATAATATCTGTAAACAACCATTTAGCTGGAGACTAACAAAAATTAGCATTTTAAAGCTTAATACTTAATTACTTTTAATGTATTTCGCAAATGGACTATAAATAAATTTTGTGACATGTAAATTATTGTTTTTCACTTTAAACAACATTAACTATGTAGTAACTCTCTAAAATGTATTGTTTGTCATTTATGATTACACAATACTGGAGGATGCTTGCAATTTTGTCCTCATGGTATAAGGTTTTTTAAAATCCTAAAATAACTCTTTCAGGGATACAAATTAGCTTATGCCCTTCCCTGGGATGCAACCTATCTCTGTACCAAATTTCATCAGAATTAGTTAAGCATATGGACTCTGAAAGATGACGTCTAAAAATATTAATATTGATATACCTACCTAAGAAATGAAACTGAAATATTATTTTAAGAAATGAAAATTCTGAATGTACAGTTGGTTACCAAGGCAAAAGGTAGGTAACCAAAAGTTGGAGACAGTAGGATGTATGTTTGTGCGGCAAAACAAACTAACCCAGCTGTGAAAACAATTTATATACTCAAAGTGTAAGGTCATTTTGTTATGTCAAAATTATTTATGAACAATAATTATTACATATATACACAATACATTGTTTTTCCTGCTGTAATGCAAAATACAAGCCTAATCTAATTAGTAATTACTGTATAAATCATGCCCACTTAAAATGTTAGGAACAGCCAGGATGATCATTTGCACAAAAAAATTGGCCAGTCCTTCTGTCACTAAGCAGTCACATTTTAGCCAGTTGATTCATATGTTGTATTTCATACCTAGGTACTTCTTTCTGCATGTCCGCAATGACAAAACATGTTTGTTCTATATTTAGTTTGTCATGTTGATTGTATATTTCTTGCAAATAAATGATTGATTGATTGAAATACTTACTTGGTCGAAAGCTGTAGCAAAACCATATGAAGGTGCTTCAGACATACCAAATCTCACAGGTATTGTCCCCTCCCATGTGATATTCAGAGTGGAGTTCAAGCTTGCAACAGCAAAGATCACTGTTGGGAGCCTTCTTGTAAAGTCCCATATTTGATGTATAGTGTCTGAGGGACCCTCGCATTTGACATAGACTAGTATTGTATTGTTGTTGCAACTTTTACATCCTGGGTTTATTTTTGGTGTTATCTGCAATCATTAAAATTATTTAATTAAAATAAATATTATAAATGCGAAAGTTTGGATGGATGTATGGATGTATGGATGTTTGTTACTCAATCATGCTCCAATGGCTGAATAAATCTGGATGAAAATTGGCACAGAGATAGATTATAGTCTGGAATAGCACATAGGCTACTTTTTATCCTGGAAAATTAAAGAGTTCCCGCGGGAACCGAAAAACCTCAATCCACGCAGACGAAGTCGCGGGCATCAGCTAGTTGATAATATTTTGTTAAGTAGGTATGTACTTTGCCAAATATAGTGTACTTAATTAGTGAAACAGTGAACTATTTTCTAAATAGATGTTCACGTATGTGGACAACAACACAACTACTGGACACAACTGGACTAGATGATGCCTACAACTTTGTCTGCAGTAATTTTGGGTCAATGGGGAAATCTTTAATTTTCCGGGATACAGGGGTCTATATATGTCACTGTCCAGGTCTTTAGAAAATTACAATGGAAAAAATAACCTTGATCCATTTCTCTGTTCTTTATGATTGAAAGATGAAGAAACACTTCATATAGGTAATACAAGTAGTGTTCTACATTAATCTAGCATTTTTACATTCACAGTTCACTTCACACATAACAAATGGGAACATCTTAATTCGAAAGTTTTATTTTCACTGCAATCCATGCGTGAAACTAAAGTTGACCTAATAATACCTAAATGCCTATGGCTATTCCATATAAATGTTCCATATAAATTTAAAAAAATACCTAGATTAAGATTTTTAAGCAAAGTATGTTGTGCTATTACCATTCAGTCTCGTCATTTAAATCGAAACAAAGAAAGCAAAACAGTTTACGATAGGAAGATCGAAGGGAATCGCCAAAAATGGGAGTTGGTTTGAAATTTAAATAATTAATCATTATCTTACCTTTCTATCCTCTGCAAAGGCAAACGAAAGTAGAACAATAATAAATAACGTCTGTAACTGCATTATTATCGGTGCAGGAAGATTAATTCAATAAAAAACACTACGATTATTGGGGTCGAGTTCACCAGTCGTTAAATAAATTTATACAAATTACACGATAAACACCTCAGCACGCGCGAGACTGCTTTGTGGGAAAACAAAAAGTGGGTGGGCGATAACGCCTATCGAGGATTAACAGTGTACTTAATTGCATTTATTTTGCCTTTGTTTTAACGTAAATTAAAACTTTGCATCCTATTGTACGACATCATCTCAATTTTGCGTCATATGGTACAATGCGACTGTTTTTAAAATCAAGTTAATGGTTTGATGATTTCCTGATGATTTGAACTTTTCATTTTGGTAGGTTTAGACGGAAATGCCAAGATTCATTGACAGATATGGAAACGTTCAGAATTTTTTTGACAACTGAATTTGAACTAGCTTAAATATTTTTTTAATTTATTTAACTGGCACGGCTTTACGGCTCTGGGTTCTATTCTGAGCCTATTTAAATAAAGTTTAAATCACTGAACTAGCGTTATCGAGCCGACATAGATTATTATATATATTATTAAATTCTTTGAATAAATAGGTATATATTAGGAGATTTAATAATTACTGTTAAGTACTTACTGCATGAGAACCATTTATCGAGTCTGCAAGTGCTCTGTATACGCTGCAAGACCAAACTATGGACGAATTGGCAGTAGCACTGCAGACCGGGCTTTACAGGAAAATCTTACGTTTAGTAAGAGACCCTTTATGGATATTGGATAGGATTATATTATTCCATTACTAGCTGATGCCCGCGACGTCGTCCGCGTGGATTGAGGTTTTTCGGTTCTCGCGGGAGCCGGGAACTCTTTAATTTTCCGGGATAAAAAGTAGCCTATGTGCTATTCCAGACTATAATAATCATCTCTGTGCCAAATTTCATCCAGATCCGTTCAGCCGTTGGAGCGTGATGGAGTAACAAACATCCATACATCCATCCAAACTTTCGCATTTATAATAGGTATATATTTATAATAGGTTTATATTTATGATTTTAATTAATTATTGAATTAATAATTGAATATTGAATTGAAATTAGTTATATATCCTTGGTTAAAATGTCAGGGTACCTATTTATTTTTCTGGTCTTAAGTTATGTCTTTTTAATAACTGGGATTTATAAAATAGAATAAAAAACCAGTTTTTCATATTTGTTTTATTTACACAATTGTCTGTTCACACTCCATATTGGATCTTTTGTGAGCTTCGTCATCACTTGATGGAGAGTGGCCACGCTTTTCAGTGCTTTTCTCCTTGTTGTGCTTGTTCTGATTGCGTATAGCCTTCGATATTTTCTCTTCACCGATACTGGAATGACAATAAATAACATTTCAATTAAAACAATAATCGGTCAAGTGTGAGTCGGACTCTAACAAGAAGGGTTCTGTGCTTATCTTACAAGATTTAACACTACACATTTACTTTTCATATACTTTTGTAAAAGAAATAGGAGAGAGGCGCTCAAATATCACGTCTCTTGTATATCGCGGTGTCGGGCTGAACTGGAAAAGCAGTTGGCCGTCGCGTTTACTTGTCGGGTTGGCGTCGGGTCAATCGTACAGATCGATCCCACTTCGGATGTCTTGCAGTTGTGTTCGTGCGTGTGTGTGTAAAAGAAGTCTTACTTTACAGCGACTTTGGAGCCGGGTCCCCAGTGCAGGAACGGGATAACTGAAAGCGGAGTGTTCGGGTTGGCGTCGTGTCGCTAGCTCAGATCGATCCGACTTTGGATGTCTTGCGGAAGTTTGTGTGTGTGTGTTTTTGTGTGAGTTATATCTTACTTCACAGCGGCCCTGGAGCCGGGCCCCCAGTGCGGTGTCGGGTTGAACTGGAAGCGCAGTTGGCCGTCGCGCCGACTTGTCGGGTTGGCGTCGGGTCGCTCGCTCAGATCGATCCGACTTCGGATGTCTTGCGACAGTATGTGTTTTGCTACGGGGTCCGATTCTAATCTGAAATACAAAACAATCTACTCTACTACTTTTCAATTCGATTGCGAGAGAATAAAATAAGAAGTAACAATTTCGCGGCAATACCAACTTTATTTTTCTTGTTATTGTTAACAAGAAGGAATATAAAAAATACAGTAAGTACCATAGACATAGAGCTGTAGCTGAATTTGGCTGAATATGATGAAAATAAAATTCTTAACTATCTACAACTGTCTTTTGTCACTGCTGAATCAAGGGAAGGTGGATTGGTGGGTAACATTGCTACAAAAAAAATATTGATAAGAAAAAAATGTTTCAAGAGGAAGAAAAGAAGCTTAAATAGCTAATTAAGAAGCTTAAAGAAGCTTAAAAAGAAGCTTAAAATAACGACTAATTCAAGATTCTTACTTGGCAGGTTTAATGGGGTGTGTTTTCTCCCACGTGCGTATGATATCCCATATGATGTGCGCGGGCGCAGCGGTTTTTATCGACAACTTGGCTGCGTGCGAGTACGACACTTTGTAACCCGCGTTCAGGATCGCTGACCTGAGAGGGAAACATTTTATTTTTTACTAGCTTTTGCCCACGACA
This sequence comes from Erebia ligea, assembly GCA_917051295.2. Taxonomy (NCBI): domain Eukaryota; kingdom Metazoa; phylum Arthropoda; class Insecta; order Lepidoptera; family Nymphalidae; genus Erebia; species Erebia ligea. Next base: position 2,104,538 of record OU785235.1, on the reverse strand, counting down.
TCGTCTGCTTGGATTACACAAATTTCAAACCCCTGACACTCTTAGGGGTTGAATTTTCAAAAAAACCTTAGCGGATGTCTACATCATAATAGCTATCTGCATGCCAAAGGGGTTCGAACCTTTTTGTATGGAAGCTGGCATAGCGACCCGCCGCCATTTTGATTTTTTTTCGAAATCGCGGCGCACGATGGAAGTAGTATGTATGGATAGAGGTCATATAGACGAACAAATAATGTCAAGTAACATAGTACCCCAAAATGTCACGTTACCGAGATATTTGGAGGTAAAGATAGACATATGAGGACAACGACAATCATTAAAAATAGACTTATTACGTGTCTACAGGCGTCAGATTGTATCCAAATAATCGTTCCCAGGTTGATTATTATTATTACTGTTTATTAGAAGAGAGTAGGTACATTACATACTACTCGGAGCACGAGAAAACTACTACTAACCTAGCGGCACGCTATGATGGCCGGTTGGACAAACGTTCCGTATTAATTGATAACGACTTTGAAGGAAATAATTGTATTACTTTATTGACGATAGTGATGTGCAGAGATTCATAAATTTAAAAAAACTTAATTGTTTTTTGTTCGAGAATAAATTGACATTCCACATAACTATTGTAATGTGTCAAACCGGCCATCATAGCGTGCCGCTAGTGTAGGTATAATAATTAATTATTTGCCTACTAAATCGCATCGCATCGCAATGAAACGCTATATTATGTCAAAGTATCTCACGCGCGCGTGTTGGCTTGTCTACATTTCTAACTAGCTGCAATACTAACCTACTTAAAAAAATGTTTTTAAGCTAAGTGACATGCGACCAACGTGATATTACGTAATATTTAGTAGATAAATAATTAATAATAGTATGTAGTAGTTTTCTCGTGCTCCTAGTAGTATGTAATGTACCTACTCTCTTCTAATAAATAGTAATAATAATAATCAACCTAGAAACGATTATTTGGATACAATCTGACGCCTGTAGACACGTAATAAGTCTATTTTTAATGATTGTCGTTGTCCTCATATGTCTATCTATACCTCCAAATATCTCGGTAACGTGACACTTTGGGGTACTATGTTACTTGACATTATTTGTTCGTCTATGTGTCCTCTACCCATAGATACCACTTTCATTGTGCGCTGCAATTTCGAAAAAAAATCAAAATGGCGGCAGGTCGCTATGCCAGATCGGTTCTATCCCCTTTCAGCCCAATCCATCCAGCTGTGCGTTGATAGATCAGTCAGTCACCTTTTCCTTTTATATATTTAGATTTTTAACATCTCTCTCTGGTATTTCTTATTTCTGCAGGTGAATCGAATAATGGTGAGGGTATTTTTATTTTGAGATAATAATCAGGCGAGTCTTCTTTTTTTCTTCGAGATCATGGTTTCTTTAACGCAGGACTGTGTTTACACTACTATACTAAATTATGATTTATGTTAATTTTATTCCAAAGAGCAACTAGGTACTGTTTCTTGCTGGTTCTTCTCTGAAGGAATGGCATTCCGAACCAGTGGTAGATTCACTTAACTATTCGAAAGCACTTTTAAAAGTTAATTTTTTTTTAAATTGAATTATAACAAACATTTGAATTTATACATATACCACATTACGTGTGCGTATATTACATACCTCATAGTAAGCATGGGCATAGTTTCCAAATGCACCCGTCCAAACAGTTTGTCCAGGGTATAGTAGAGCGGGACGTATGGCAACTCTTCCCGGACCATGGCTAGGACTCCCTGGATACGTTTGTGGGTACCGAATAGGTCTGGATTTTCTTGCACGTGCGTGAGTACGCGAGTTACGAATACATCGTCGTGGATTGGCGCTGACCATATTGGACCGCCTAGCTGTTCGAAAGGTAAAATTTAAAACTTAAAAAGTGAACTGCACTGATAATAATTATTTAATAACTTTTATACAATTTACTCTAAGCTAATGCACAAACAATCAAAACTTATGTTTTGATTAATTATGTATTTACAATCAAAACAGTCAAAACTTATTTTTTGATTGCTGTCGGAGAGATAGAGGATGAAAGCAGACAGACTCACTTCCGCATCTAAAAAATATAAAATTGATAGTATGGATTAGTATTTTTATGAGCTATAATTATTAACATTAGAATCTTTTAATTCCATTAATTTTCGATGGTCGATGAAATATCGAAAAAAAAATATGTAAAATCCATACTAATATTATAAACTAGCTGATGCCCGCGACTTCGTCCGCGTGGATTGAGGTTTTTCGGTTCCCGCGGGAACTCCTTAATTTTCCGGGATAAAAAGTAGCCTATGTGCTATTCCAGACTATAATCTATCTCTGTGCCAAATTTCATCCAGATCCGTTCATCCGTTGGAGCGTGATTGAGTAACAAACATACATCCATACATCCAAACTTTCACATTTATAATATTTATTATATGGATGCGAAAGTGTGTCTGTGTGTGTTTGCTACGCTTTCCGGCCCATCTTTTCAATCGATTTTGACGAAATTTGGTACAGAGGTAAGTAGCATCCCAGGGAAGGACATAAGCTACTTTTTATCTCGGATAATTAAAGAGTTCCTGCGGGAATCGAAAAATCCTAATCCACGTGGACGAAGTCGCGGGCATCATCTAGTGTTATAATAAAAAAATGTGCTCGCTCCGCTCACGCTGGAAGTTTTCTAAAATAAGATAAAGTGCTTACATGATGCCTCTGGTTGCAATGTATGCAGTGTTCTCCTACAGGGGGAACTGTTGGTAGATAGGGCTTGGTTTGCTGGGGGTTCTTATCTGTTGGGTTGGGCTTGAACCCACCCAGCGGTTGCAGGGTTATGTTGTCGCAACCCACACAGTGGTACACCATGGATAGTTTGCTAGAAATAAAGAAATATATCATAGCTTTAATATAAATAGGTATTACATAACTATTAAGTACCCTTTAACAAGGTTGTCCGGCAGAGATCGCTATTTAAGCGATAAGGCTGTGTTGTGTTATGTTCATAAGATGGTATTTTTGTAGTATTTTTTTTATGGTGGTATATCCATACTAATTATTATTGCTAGTGTGTCTGTCTGTCGATCTGCTACGCTTTAACAGCCCATCTTTTCAACCCATGTTGAGGAACTTTGCTATAGAGGTAGATTATATCCCGGGGAAGGACATAGGCTACTTTTAATCCCGAAAAATTAAAGAGTTCCCGTGGGAATCAAAAAAACCTTAATCCACGCAGACGAAGTCGCAGGCATCATCTAGTAAAGTATATTTTACTTTACTTAAAGATTTGTTTCTTTAACCCAATAGAATTTTTATTTCATGTATCACTTTTGCCACTCATCCTAAATCAAGTCTACCTTTCAATAAATAATTTTTTAAATTTTTTATACCATAATTTTTTATCGTGGACGTTGTATATAGCCTTTTGTGGAGAAACTTCGTAAGAGCAACTCTATTGATGTTATAATACACTAGCTGATGCCCGCGACTTCGTCCGCGTGGATCGAGCGCGGGAACTCCTCAATTTTCCGGGATAAAAAGTAGCCTATGTGTTATTCCAGACTATAATCTATCTCTGTGCCAAATTTCATCCAGATCCGTTCAGCCGTTGGGGCGTGATTGAGTAACAAACATCCATACATCCATCCAAACTTTCGGATTTATAATATTTATTTGATATTTGATTTAAGATGCCGTCTTACGCTTCAGACTTAGTATATACAAGTAGCGCCATCTAGTATCGTACTATGTGGAGATCGCCACAGTATAAAAAAAAATTGCCAATCATAAGGATTGCCGATAGAAGTGAAAACTTATAACTTAGAATTTTAGTATTGAAATTTGAAAAATAAATAATAAACCTTAAAACTAAGGCATTACAGTTTAATTACGAATGTAGTATATTTATATTTAAGACCTTTTGTCTTCTTAACAACGCGAGCATGTCGGTGACGCGAATCCACAAGTTTACCCCCTACCAAAAAGTGCTCAACGCGGCTAAAGAAGTTTTCACTTCAAAAACCTTTCTTACAATGGAAGATACTTATTTATTTTACCAACCTTGTAGTTTTCTTACAATGTATCGCCCCAGAGTAGACTTTGACAAACACTCTGATATAGAAGTCCGCCGATATACTCAGCAGCGGCACTATGTACCGGCTGTACCTATTTGCGTGTTGCTCTATGCATTGCAGGAGAATTCTTAGTGCCTAGAAAAATAAACAGATTTCTTTAAAAAGATTTATTTTTAAAATCATTAGATCGAAAGTTTATTTCCATATATAAAGGGTAAGGCATTTTAATATAGGCTGAGGTTTTGTTTGTTCTTAGAAATTCAACTGTTCCATTCTTTATGAATTTGTTCCCAAGATCCCTATCGCAAACTTTGGTACTTTTATTTTCAAAAGCTTTTTAATTTAAAAATATTGTAGTTTTATAAAAAAAACCTACCATTTCATGGCAACACTTTGTTTTCAAACTGACAGCGCCATATTTACAATAGCATGTCTCAGGCGAGTTTCCCGCCAAAACCGCCATATCAGTTGCCGTCACCAGCAATAGGCCTCCGTCCTGTACACTCTGTACTGCCGAGTCCAGAAATATAGATGGACAGCCGTACGGGTCCAAGTCTATGGCTGCAAATCTCTTGCTTGGATGCTTGTGTTTGTACATTAGCATGCTGGAAATATTCCAAGAAATATGACATTTGGTACAACATTAAACGCTAATATTTTCTTGTCGAAAAGAATCACTGTAGTAGCTCCCAGTTAGCTTAGCTTCCGTTTGTTGGCAGTGTTTCACCTATTTTATGCCCAATCTTTCTCCAGTCATCTGATTTTCCCTCCCATAATGGGAAGCAAAATCCGACAACTGATAAATCATTTATTTATTTAATGTAGGACAACTTGTGTTACTTATGATACGTCAAAACTTGTCACCATCACGGGTTCGGAAAGATGATTCTACTGAGAAGAAGTGTATATTATATTCCGTTTTGTAGCCTAACTATGAAAGAGAATAGAGAGTGCACCTGTGTTCGCGTAGAAACTTGTGCATAATAATATCTCCCGTGCAAATGGCTAATCTATGTGGAGATTGGCTGATCTGGCCGAAATTTGGTATCGATGACATTATTTTCTTGTTAGTTTGATGCATCCTAACCTTGTTGTCATTATTGTTTGCCTAGCGAAGCGTTGCCTAACCTCTGCAATTAGGCTGACTTGCCATGCTAACTGTTTTAGTGAAATTATTAACATTTTGTGTGTAATAAGTAATTTACATGGGCCCAAGAGTTAAGATATTTTGCTGCAAAATAAAATATTAAGTATTTATGTAAAGCTATAAAACTAAAATTCTATTATTCTTACCAGGCATCATCATGACTTGTGTCAATCAAGTCTTCCACTCCATTATGCACAATGTTAGACTTTATTGTCTCCACAGCTTGCTCTGACAAGTCGTTAGCAACTATCTTTGTTATGTTTGGCACTTCTTTAGCATAACGGATACTTCTGAGTCCCGTTGCAGATAGGGCTTCAAGAATTGTTACAGGTATCTGGAAATTTGAAGTCTTAATAGATCTTTATACAAGTCAGTAACTCACCAACATTGTTTTTAAAGTAATGAAAGCTTAGCAAATAAGAATTTGTGTAAAAATTTACAGCAGTATACTGGCATTATATACTTAGCTCAATTTTTTGAGCAAATGAAATATTTCTTAAGGCCCGCATGCAGAGATGCTGTTTCGTTTAACCCAGGAATAAATTGACAGAAGTTTTACACAATTTCTGTGCAAGTAGCAGCTAACTCTGGTTAAAAGGACCAGTTCCATACCAATAGCCAGTCTTGCAATCAAGCCTAAGTGAGTTATTGACATTTAACTCTTAATTTAAGGCCCACGTACGTGCACAAGGACTCTTAATTTGATTTAGTTAATATTTTAATGCTGTCCCTTTTTGGCAACAACAATATGCATTTGCCATTTCAAAATTTAACTAAATCAGTTTAAATTTCCTTGTTCAAGCGGCCCTAAATCTTAGAATTCAGTCACTTATAGACACTTGTTCTGTGTGAGATCTGTAGAGTGTACTTTTACTATTCCCAGACTTTAACAATTTAGACACAGTTAGAGATAGACTTACATCTCTCACCTAAGGCCATCTGGTATTAATGCTAAGTCAAAAGAAAAGAAGAAGAAGAAAGTATACATGCTTCATGATATTTCAGTATTTGATCAGACACAAAAGCTAAGTTAAAAGTTAAAAAAAAATTCACCTCAAGGTTACCACTATTTCCAGTTACATCTTCAACAACAGAGTCAGATTTCTTTACACTTTTCTGTGCTCTAGCGTGCTTCTCTTCTTTGTAATCTTTAGTAAATATACTCAACACCGCAATACTTAAATCTCTATTGAACTCTTGCACTGGGTTATAGAAAACTTTCTCCGATGTCAAACGTATCTCGGCTTTTCCTTCTTTTATACTCTTTTGACTCGTCACAGCTGTAGACGCTTCCATTTTCATAATTTTCTAGAAAATAAAGTTGCACCAGACATGCACATGATAACATCCAGGGTATTGTGAAGGCCATGAATAAGGTGGAATTATTATACTTACTGGCCTATATCCTATTATGAATCGAAAATACTTCATATAAGTTGAAGAAATTAGGTTTTTTTTAAACAAAATTGGTTAAAAATTGATAAACTATCCACACGGCACAACACATTTTTGTGACAACTATCGACAACTATACTCTTTGGTGACAACTGACAACCTGTGACAAGGTGACAAGTGACAGCCGACATAGGCTGTGTTCCGAAATACACTGCGAGCACTGTAAGGTGTGACGTCAATTCAGAACACTGCGAAGCCGTTCCTTTATAGTTAGGTATACTGGGTACTGCTTAAAACGGAACGCAGTCAGCACTGAGACAAACACTGATCTCAGTGTTTGTCTCAGTGCTGACACCTTACCTCGAAAACGCCAGTGCTCACAGTACAAAAATGGCGTCGATTAATGACGTCATATATTTCCCTAGGATACTGCGGCAGTTTACTGTCAGTCATAACGGAACGAATTTTTCCACAGTAAAGAGCACTGAACAGTGCTCTCAGTCTATAACGGAACGCACGGCTGAGCGACAGGCAGTAGAAGGTTCCTTCTTTTTCTTCCTTTCGGGTGTGCTCGCAGTGTATTTCGGAACATACCCATCCAGTTTCAGAACGAAAGTCAATTGACTGATGATTGGCTGATGACTGTCATGATGACGCATGACAGCAGCATTTGACAGCTATCATCCTATACCCATAGATAATACCTGCTATACCAATTACCAATCTTGTCTCTGATCCTAAACTTTAAAAAATCTGGAAAAATAACCTTGTATCAACTTAGAATTGATATTTTAAATGAAAGTGGCTTTGTTTTCAGTATAATTTATACATAACGACAAAGATGCACGCAGCAAATGCGTTAGTGAGGAACACAGTACTGTTCAATCCGAGTTTGCGGACATCGTCACAAGTGGCTCGAAATGTATCCAAAATTGCATCACATTTGCATCGAAAGCCGGTGGGGAATCGGATATTGAATAGTTTAAATAGATACTCTGCCCAAAACACAAGAGTTTGTGCTTACGACGGAGGTTTTACAGTCGTCAATCAGGTATGGTATCTATGCTAAATGCTCTGGTTAACTTTTTACTTCCAACTTTCCAAGTCTCTCACTATCTTTAATTTTTCAAGTCATCTGATGCCCGTTTGCACTAAACTTAGGAATCGCCTAATTTCCTGCCCAACTTGTTTAGGCTTATCCTAGCGAAAAAAAAGCTTGCACTAACCTTAGGCCATTCCTAAATCCACTTAGGAGATGCCTAACTTTATGAGCCCGATTAGTAAGCGCCCAAGCGTTAGGCGATACTTAAGTTGAATTTTTTGTAGTCTGTGGACCATTTTGTTGTCATTAATTGGTATCACAACCACAGAGTACCTACATTGTTATTGTGATTGTTAATTAGGTAGAACACTACACTGATCACAAGCAACAATGGCACAAGATTTATTAGATTCTTTCTCCTTCTTTCTCATTATGTCACCACTGGAATTGTGAATTTGGGTGATTTTTGCCCAAGCCTGTTCTTTCTCTTTATTTGATGCAGTATCGTGTGCTGTTACTTTGGAAATAATGCACTGCCCCTCTTCGCACAACAACCGTACAAACCGCAACTTCTCCTCTGCCGTAAAATTGGCAGTTCTTTTTCGTTTATTTATTTGTCTTTCCATTTTAATTGCTGATTTATAAAATCCCCTAAAATAAATAACCTTCAACTCCACGTACTTAATGTCACCTGTGCAATATATAAACCAATAAAATAAAATACACCAATGTTTTAGCTTTTGTCTCTATTCAACTCATGCCTGAGGTTATGACAAGATAAGGTAAAAAAATATTCTAGTGTTTACATTACTTTGCAAGATATATTTAAAAAAAAAACCATAAACAATCATTCATTCCATTCGTTCCTAGAGATGCCTAACTAGGCAATGCTTAAGTTACGACACAGCAAGGACAAGACTGTCAGTGCAAACGAATTTTTTTGCTAGGCCGTTCTTAAGCCTAGGTGTATCTTAGCTAGGACAAGCATAACTTGAGTTTAGTGCAAACGGGCATGAGACCTCGTACGGAGAATGAGTTTCGACTTAAAATTAGAAGGGTTAAGTCCATATTCCACCACATTTGCTAATTTCAATCATTAGATGTTTTTGAAAATTATAGTGTCCCAAAGTGTCTGCACTCAGCTTGTAAAGAATCTACTCTAGGTAATAAGTATTAAATTACTAGCTGATGACTGCAACTATGTTCGCATAAAAAGCCTGCCTATGTACTTTGGGCTACACCATATGTCTGTACCAAGTTTCATAAAAATCTGTTGACAAGGTTATGGGCTGAGAAAGCTCAAACAAACAATCTTGCATTCTCATTTATAATATCAAGTTATGTTCTTGATCATCAAGCTTAGCTAGTTTTTATTACTTATCTTACTTGATTACTTAATAATATTGTTTGCCTTGACAAATTAAGCCTGGTTTCACATCAGTACTATTTTTTCAAAAATAATAATACTACAATATATACCAGCGACTTCATCCCCGTGGTTTAAATTTTTTGATTCCCAAGGGAACTCCTTTATTTCAGGGGGGAATTCCAGGATAAAAAGTAACTGTCCTGCCCCGGGATATACCCTATCCCTGTACCAAATTTCATCAAAATCGGTTGAACAAATGGGCCCTGAAAGCGTAGCAGACAGACAGACAGACCGACTTTCGCATTTATAATATTAGTATGGATAGTATGGATACTAATATTGTAACTTGGTTTGTTCTAACACTGCAGAATAGAACAATAAATCAACAATAGCAGACTAAAGACTATAAATCTACCTACTTGGGCGACTATTTTGAGGCAACAAAAGAGTACCCCTGGCACTAAAACCGTTATCCATGTAGACGAAGTCACTTCAGCATCTTTTATGACGGCACTATCCATTCCAGGTTTATCCCAGCAGACCCTACTCCACTAGCAATAAGAATGATCCAGAAGAGGAAGAGCCCCCAGCTGACCCGAAGGATGAGACTCCCCTGTTCTCGAGCCAGCTGCCAGCGACGGTGGCCGTGCCGGAGGTGTGGCCACAAGTGCCTGTCATTGCCATCAACAGGAACCCAGTGTTCCCTAGGTTTATAAAGCTGATTGAGGTGAATACTCAATTTATTTATACCATGTAGGTCTAGTGCCTCATTGGTCTAGTGGTTATCATGTATGACTGCTGCTGATGAGGTCCCGGGTTTGAGTCCTGGGTGGGGCCGTAAATAAGTGTTGGGTTTTTCTGATTAGAAATTCTCAGTACTAGCCCAGAGTTAGGAAGTTGGCAATGTTTCACCCCCGTGCCTCGGAGAGCACGTTAAGCCATCAGTCCCGGTTATTATCACTAACATATAATAGTCGTTAAAGTCCGCCAACCCGCAATGGAGCAGCTTGGTAGGCTCTCAGCTCTAATTCCCTCTCTCCTATGAGAGTGGAGGCCTGTGCCCAGCAGTGGGACGGTAATGGGCTGTAGTGGTGGTGGTGGTGGATCCAATATAAGAGACCTATGTTTAAGCACACAATTTTCCACAATACCTTCATTGATGGATCCATGTGGAAATTGGCCCCAGTGGCGGAAATTCTGTCAGTAGGAAAACATGTGCTTAACAAACTGTCAAAAACTTCACATAATATTGCAATCTACTACACTGGCTCAGCACCTACAGTTACTCTATTAACTTCATTGATTGTTTTAAATTCCAGATCTCAAACCCAGCATTAATAGATCTAATACGACGCAAAGTGAAACTAAACCAGCCGTATGTAGGCATCTTCCTCCGTAAGAAAGAAGATGAGAAATCGGACGTAGTGTCGAGTTTGGAGGACTTGCATGACGTCGGAGTATTCGCTCAGATCCATGAGATGCAGGATATGGACTATAAGCTGAGATTAGTGGTTATGGCACATCGGAGAATTAAGATCACTGGCCAGTTTGTTGAGGATGAAATTGAGACTGGGCCTGCAGGTAAATACAGGGTTAATTTAAAAATACTAATAACCTCTGGGCTTCTCTGAAAAACAAAACACTGTAGAGGTAGACTCCAGCAGCTTAGAACAGCTAATGGGGCTGATTCTGTAGTGCACAATCTCTAAACTAAACCAAAATTAGAGCATTACAAATATTGCTAACTCTTTCATAATACTCCCTACGGAAAGGGACAGAACTAGATTTAAAGCTGCCATTTTAGTTTAGTTTAGAGATTGTGTTATACAGAATCGGCCACAATAATGGTTTTTTTTAATGAAAAATCAATTTTTTAATACTTACTCAGAATTAAATTTTTTTAACCTAGAAATCCACTCACCTAAAATAAAAAAATAAATAAAAAAACTAGAATTCTTAACTGGGTAATCCTTGGTAATACTAGAAATGTTAAAGTGTAACTGTCTGTTGGCTACGTTTTCAGGGCCCAATTTGTTCAACCGATTTTGACTAAATTTGGAACAGAGATAGATTGTATTCCAGGAGATTGGCTAGATTATTTTCAAAAATCCTTGACCTATGTTCAAAAAACATCTAGTATCATACTAATATTATAAATGCGAAAGTATTTTTGTTTGTAGGTTTGTCCTTCAATCACGCGGCAACGGAGCAACGGATCGACGTGATTTTTGGCACGAGTATAGTTGAGGACCTGGAGAGTGACATAGGCTACTTTTTATACCGGAAAATTAAGGAGTTCCCGAGGGAATAAAAAAAAACGTAAACCACACGGACGAAGTCGCGGGCATCAGCTAGTAATCAATAAAAAGAATTTATTTTCAATTCAATTTAATTCTTGATTTTATGGTTTGCATTGGTCCCAAAAGGGTGAAATATACCTCGCCAATGACGCGTGAAATGGAGGACACACGCTTTGTAGCGAACATTCCTATTGATATGAAACCTTGCAGCTTCAATTCTGGAATGAAACAATATTTCAGAAATGAAGCTCAAGTTTCCCGTGTTTAACGTGGAGTTTAACGTTACCCGCGAAGAGTCAGACGCGGAGCGGCGCCGGCGCAAGTATCGCAACACGAGACGGAAGACCAGCGATACCGAGGAAGCCGCGGGGGAGAAAGAGACGAAAAAACCCGCGTCCGACCTAGTGATGATGGTGAAGGTGGAGAATATGCAGCATGAGAAGTTCCAGCAGAACGAGGAAGTTAAAGCGTTGACGCAAGAGGTCATCAAGACTATACGGGATATTATTAACATGAACCCATTGTATAGGTGAGTTTCTATTGATCGTTACTGTCTAGCTTGGACCTGCGCAGTGGGTAATTTAATAATCTACTACACTGGCAAAGACGTGCCGCCAAGCGATTAAGGGTTCCAGTACGATGCCGTGTAGACCGATTTTACAACTATTCACAGATTTTCAAATTAATAAAAAAGTGTGTGTGTGCAATTCACACACGGCAGAAGTTAAACTTCAGAAAAGTAGCCTACGAGAGAATGAGATAAATATAACTGGTATTCTATCTCATTCTCTCGCAGGCTTAATCCTAATATGTTTGTCTCTTTTTAGTGTCGCTTTTTCGTTTCATCGAATTTTCAAATCACAACGATTCTAAAGAATTTTCACTTCAAAAAAACTGTACATATTTGATACCCAACTAATTGTTTTTTGGCCAAAACCTAAAAAAAAAAATTATAGCTCAAACAAACAACTTGTGTTCAATAGTAGACTGGCTATGGCTTGAAACTTGAGACGATATTTGTATATATATTGTATTTATATATTTATGTATATATTTATGTGATTAGTAAGTATATTCGTGTAAGTTTATGATATAGTTAATATCTCGTTTCATTCCATCTCATATCTTGTTGTACCCATTCTTCCTGCACAACCTTTCTCACTGCCAAGGGTTACTGGTAGAGATCTCTTATAGAGATAAGTGTTTCCTTGTCCACTATGTTTCTGTTCTTCTACATAAAACAAAAAAAAAACAAAAAACGGTGCATGTAATTCCTTCACAGGGAATCTCTACATCACATGTTGGCGCAAGGTCAGAGAGTTGTGGACAACCCGGTTTACTTGAGCGATTTAGGAGCGGCGCTAACTGGCGCGGAACCCGCCGAGTTGCAAGCCGTACTCGAGGAAATGGACGTAAGATTATAAGCTGAAAGCTATGCTTCAGACCTACGAAATCCATACTTAAATACATAAAATCTTTATTTGGGATTTAAAATACACAGAAATTAAACTTCAAGATACAGAAGAAAAAGGACTAAACTCTATTACTATAAACTTATAGACTAAACCTTGATATATTATTATGTATTAAAACGGGTACATACCACGATGTAAAAACAATGATTTTTCTCACCTCCGGGCGGAAAGCGTCAATTTTCCTCCCGCTGCGCTAAACGAAAATGCCGCTTTCCGCCTCCGTCGAGGAGAAAAATAGTATACACACCACGGGCAGTAAATAAGAAAGCCTCAGATCACATGTTTATTGACCTCGGCTTCGCCTCGGACAACAATTACATGTGATCTGAGACATTTCTTATTTTACTGCCCTAGATGTGTAATGTACTATTATTTGTCGATATTTCGATCCAGTTGCATGGATCGTGGTCACGACGGGACTGCGGTGCTGCAAGGTGTGTAGCTGGAGCTGTCACGGGCAGTAGCGAACTACCCTCCTTCTCGTTCTTTTCACAGGAACTTCTCGAAAATTTCGGCAAAATACACTCACAACGTCACTTTTCACTTTAGATTTCGTACGACTCTGTCCCGGTTTGCATAATTCTACCACTGGATTCCACATACTGGCTAGTTTAAAACCATCCTCACGATTGAAATTATGGTGTTTGCGAATTTCAATCGCTTCGCGCACTAGTCTAGGTATGTAGTGGCGGTAAACCCTGATGCTATAAACACTAATCTGTGTCATATAAAATCCCAAAATGGGCATCGACTCAGCATAATGCTGATATGATATGACTTAGAATATTATTAATACGAAAGTGTGTGCTGCCTGTTTGTCTGCTACGCTTTAACGGTGGGTTTCTGTTTTTTTTTAAATCCACAAGTTAGCCCTTGGCTGCAATCTCACCCGATTGTAAGTGATAATGCAGTCTAAGGTGGTAGCGGGCTAACCTGTTACCTATGGCAGTTGTTATATTAAACCCATCCCCAAGTCGATTTCTGCAAGGCATCGGCTAAATCGCTTGGCGCTATGTCTCTGCCAGTAGGGTGGTAACTAGCCATGGCTGAAGCCCCCCACTAGACCAGACCAAAGAATAAAGATCAGTTGTAAACCCAACAGATACCGAAACGTTTGATGATGTCACTGTCACTGCTGAAGAAAGAATATGAGCTGTCCAAACTACAGCAGAAGATCGGCAAAGAGGTGGAGGAGAAAGTAAAGCAGCAGCATCGCAAGTACATCCTGCATGAACAACTCAAGGTATTATCACAGTCTATGGTAATACGTTCTTTCCTACCAGTAGTTCAACGGAGGCGTATAGACAGAGCAACGCTGCAGTGGTATCTTTAATATGGAGTTTTTTTAGGGCTCCGTAGATTTCCTATTGGCTCTAATTCAAAAATACAAAATTAACAACATTAGGTTAGGAATTATAGTTTTAAGACTATTTTTAACTAGCGGATACTCGGCGTGTGCTACTACGCTAAAAAATTAAAAAAAAACATCTTCGCATTATTGCCCTTCTAATGAAACCGGTTTGGGGCACATCGGTTGGATGGTTTCAAAGTCTATAACGGACATCGGTAGAAACATTTTTTTATATATACAGATTATATTACATTTTTATTCAGGTGATAAAGAAAGAGCTAGGTCTAGAAAAGGACGACAAGGACGCGATAGGCGACAAGTTCAGGGAACGCCTGGCGGACAAACAAGTGCCGGCGGCGGTGCAGACCGTCATCGATGAGGAACTGAACAAATTGAACTTTCTGGAGAGCCATAGCTCCGAATTCAAGTAAGTTCTCTTACTTTTGAACCTTTGCTTTCTTTTTGGGGCTTACAAATTATTACAGTAGTCGTTTATTTATTTATAATATTTATACATGCCTTACTTGTTAATACATAATAGTACTCATTATGTAAATGGACATGAGGCCCAGTCAGGGCGCTGCTAACATAATTATGAATTACTAGCTGATGCCCGCGACTTCGTCCGCGTAGGTGAGGTTTTGAGGTTGAGGTTGAGGTAGAGGAGTTCCCGCGGGAACTCTTCAATTTTCCGAGATAAAAAGTAGCCTATGTGCTATTCCAGACTATAATCTATCTCTGTGCCAAATTTCATCTATATCCGTTCAGCCGTTGAGCGTGATTGAGTAACAAATATCCATACATCCATCCAAACTTTCGCATTTATAATATTTATATATTGCGTCCTGTCCGTGCATAATTAAAATAATGTGGTATATATAATAATGTCAACATTACAACTATTAACTTAACATAGGGACGCACTACGCTGATAAAGTTATTGAGGTCTATTCACTCATCAGTATGAGCATACTATTCTAAATATAACAAAATTTCACAACCTATTTTAAACTTGCCTTTACACAAATTTGAAAAATCCATTAAAAGTATGTTCCAGAAAAAAGCTTAATAAAGCTTATACTGTTGAAGATAATGTAAATGATAAAATAGTATTAAATCCAAACACGGTTTATCCATTTTAATACTTTAATTCAGCAATTATTTACACAGACACACGTCACTCGCGTTATGCCATCGTCATCACTGCTCGAGAGCAGTGTTGCCAACCTAGATTAATCAGGCAATGATACCATGTACGAATCGTTTTTAAGTTTCCCTCTAACAGTTCGGTCATCCTGACCCATAACTTCGTCCCGAAGTTGACATAATTCGAACACTTAATTAAAATCACGATGATTGCTGATGCTACTCTGCCATTTGTAGTATTAACGCTGGCCTTTAACGCCTGACACTCCAATGTTAAAGCACTGGCATTATAAACCTTACCAAGTACAGTTTACAGATAACAAGACTATGTTTTAGGTTAAAAGAGCATCAGTCTCCATCGTCTTTTCGCGTTACAAAACTTCACCTAATAAGTAAATATGGATTTCTCATCCATGGCACATCTCATCATATTATTCTAACTCTGGTGAATTCACGTGTAGCAAGATACTGAAGTAACTAAATCGCCATATTTCACAAACAACAAAAGCTTCCTACACATGTTCATTTTGTAAACATAATATAACCTTATTCAGAAGTAGCTTTCCAGCATTACACAGAGTTTTCCGTTAATTACCCAAAAACATGATGTTTAATAACTTTGCCTTACTTACTTTAGTTAACTCAGTGCAATTTAATGACAATTAATCTTTAGGTATTAATCAGTGAAATGGGAGAAACTAACTCTGTCTGGTCTATAACATCATACACTTGCTTACTCTTAACACAAAGTTTCAATTCTATAAGTGCAATTTGTAACAATTTCGACATTCTCACGGAGATGAGACCACAATCATTTGATTAAATGATAGATAAGATTCTTATAGTCTACTGGTGCTAATATACACCTATAATTAATTCTCCTATGAGTATACTCATGTTCACTTTGTTACTTTCCAGAATGGTTATTATTACTCATTCATTACACTTAATTATACTTTCCTCTTTACACATGGCATAAATGACATATACCTTCTCTGTAAGCCTTAGCCAGGCTAGCTTATGTTACAATTCACCCCCAGAACTTTATCTGACAATCGGTTACAATTGGTTACAAAACTCAATAAAACCCGAAGACCTGAGCCACGTTCTCTATAATGAGCCATTTTGTATATTTTGCACATGCTCCATCTTTTGAGCAAATCTCTACGTTCCTAATTTCATTTGAAATGTTGAAGTTTCAAAAGCACCTTATTCCCACCGGAAGAATAGATTTACCTTATACCGTGGCCCTGCATTGTATTGTTCGTTTTAAGTTAACACGACAGGCAACTCAACTGCCCGGTACTGCCTTCATCAGCTCTTGCCAAATTTCAACGTTTCGTAAAACCGAACTCAAATGTTGATACTATTCAATACAACATACCTTGGCATCTGCTTGGTAACTTATATCATTTTGACTTGTGCAGTCGTGATAGTGTGGTGAAAACGTATATAATATAATATAATATAGTATAATATAATATAAATATAATAAAATGTTAACAAAATATAAATGTGTAGTAGTGTACCTACTTGGTTGTTCAATATTTTGGTAATTTACTTTTCACTGTTCCTCCTCAATCTAATTATGGTATTCATATCACTTTTATGAATGAATATCCCAAGGAACATCATAGAGCGAGTCTCTTTACAAGATAAGTAAATCTCTTTACACGATATTTTGTTACATCGCTCAACCTGCATAGAAATACTGTTGCTCTCACATGAATCTTAGTGAACTCCAAATGGCATCAAAACATAACACCGATATAAATCGCGTCCCGTAACTTGACCCAAAATGGCGGTCGTCTGCGCAGGTACATCGTAGTACAGGACTATGCGACTCATGAGCGGGAAGCAAGGGGTATGGTAACGTGCGGCCCCTCGCGGCGCACCTCATACCGCACTTCATTTGACACCCGAAATGTTACTGTGCATAGTTCAATTTACGCGGCGGTTATATTACTTGTTTGTCACTCAGTGCCTCGCATTTAAAGCAATAGTTGAAATCAGTGAATACCATCTGCATATTTTACAGACCTATTAAACCTTTATGTCACCTAACCGTGACACTCACTGAACATCATCATCATTGCGCTTTCGCCTGAAAAACGGCTGTTGTGCTACCTAAATATTATCATGCCCCCAACGGCGAGTAATAGGTTACCTGTACTAATCTGGCTAGCCCCGTGGGCAATTTACCTAGGCTGTGCTTTATTTTGCAACTCTCGCTACCGGAAATCGAAACGTAGCAGCCCCGCAGGCTAGACTTTCGAAGTCTACTGGCACCATGGCCCCTATTTTCCACACCAGCGATATATTCAAAATGTTGTAAAATATAAGAGGTACGGAAATAACTTACATGAGCGGTGAGCCCCACGGGCAAGGAACAACCACATGAGTTATGCGGTCAGCGTACAGCTCCACTGGTAACTTACTAGTGATTCACCATCTGCTCATCAGAATCCGATAGGCTTTCCAGTCCAGCCCCGAGGGCGCTAATGTCCACACTTGAAAGTATATCAATAAGCCCCGAAGGCGAGGTGTGTCGGCCCCGAAGGCAAGGTTCATCGGCCCCGAAGGCAAGGTATGTCGGCCCCGAAGGCAAGGTTCGTTAGCCCCGAAGGCAAGTGCATTGGCGTTGGCCCCGAAGGCAAATGCGTAGGCCCCGAAGGCAAGTGCGTAGGCCCCGAAGGCAAGTACGTAGGCCCCGAAGGCAAGTACGTTGGCCCCGAAGGCAAGTATGTAAGCCCCGAAGGCAAGTGCGTTGGCCCCAAAGGCAAGTGCGTATTGGTCGCATGATGCAGTTGGTTCTGCAGCGAATTATGATTCTATTGTCCTAGAGAGTAATTACTACTAGATAAACGATATGAATTCTCGAGGCTTTGAGATGTTCTCAGAGCAATTGTATAGTCCCAGAATGGCAAGTGCGTTGGCCCCGAAGGCAATTGCGTTGGCCCCGAAGGCAAGTGCGTAAGCCCCGAAGGCAAGTGCGTTGGCCCCGAAGGCAAGTGCGTTGGCCCCGAAGGCAATTGCGTAAGCCCCGAAGGCAAGTGCGTAAGCCCCGAAGGCAAGTACGTTGGCCCCGAAGGCAAGTATGTAGGCCCCGAAGGCAAGTACGCAGGCCCCGAAGGCAAGTACGTTGGCCCCGAAGGCAAGTATGTAGGCCCCGAAGGCAAGTACGCAGGCCCCGAAGGCAAGTCCGTTGGCCCCGAAGGCAGGTACGTAGGCCCCGAAGGCAAGGTGCGACAACCACAACGACCAACTGCCCTTTACTGAAAAATAATTTAAATTATACTGAAGGCAGTCTGTGTAAAGTAGCCCCGCAGGCATGTGCTGTAACACATAACACATAATATAACTCCTCAGGCATGTTCTATCAGCTGTGTGCCCTGCAAGCTGATCCGTTACGCAGCAGGCATACGCTATACGTACTGCAGCCCCTTAAGGTATGCGCTCTGTCGCCCCGGAGGCGTGTGCTATAATTTGCGTTGGAGCCCCTTAAGACATGTGTTCTGTAGCCCCTTAGGCATGTTGGCTTATCTGCGCTGTAGCCCCTTTAGGCATGTTTTGAAACTTACCAGTAGCCCCGCAGGCATATGCATGAATTGGCACTGAAACCCCTTAGGCGTGTCTTACCACTGAGCCATAGGCCCCTGTTAGGCATTTCCCTGAAACTAATCTGCAACCCTGCAAGTCAATGTATTAGTTTGTACTGAAGCCCCTAAGGCATGTTACATTTACTGTTCTGTACTCTGCACTGTTCTGCCGTGCAGCCCTGCGCCAATATGCGTTAATTTGTATGAAAGCCCCTTAGGCATGTGACATATACAGTAAGTGTACCCCACTTTAGGTATTTAGCTAAAACTGATCTGCTGTGCAGCCCTGCTGGCGCATGCATCAATTTGTTCTGAAGCCCCTCAGGCATGTGACATTTACAATAAGTGTACTTCACCTTTAGGTATTTCCCTGAAGCTGACCCATGGCCCCGCAGGCATATTTATTTCTATTTTGTTTTTACCTCAACAAATATCAAACCAAAATATCACAAATGAGTCACTCCCAAAATACCGTTATGTTCTCATATTATACACCCTGTTCATCTCCACCATATGAATTATTTGCAATATTATCATTACCGGTCCACCAGTACCATTCCACCCCGACATCCTCTTTAATATGTTATTTTTCTCCAGAGTAACATTTAAATCTTGATTCAACAGCCGGGCTTTAGCTCCCAAATTCACAAGAAACAATTTTACTCTTCTCAGACCAGGGCGCGTTTGGAACCCTCGTAACATTAGTTTTAAGATACCTATGTTAATTATCACCACCACGTCTTATACTTTGTATACTTGACGTTCATTAAGTGTACTGTGTAAGTACCTACTTTGAATAAATATATTTTGACTTTGACTCTTTAACTATAAAAGTTAAATCTTAAACTTTGCATCATTCTTGTAACTCCTTGCACCACATAAGATGACTGTATATAAATCTCCTTGCACTAAAAGGTGCCATTGCCTTTTACAAACTTGCCAATCTCCTTTATTTTCCCTCAACAACAATGATAATTTCCCATTTCCAAAAATTTGGCATCCTGCTTTATTTTTCCTCTAAACAAAATGATGACTTTCCTTTTGCAACAATGGACATTCTCCTTTATGTTTCCTTTTGCTTTTGCCACTTATCCTCTTTGACTAAACTTTAGTCACCACAGAGTCCTCATCCATTACAATTAAATTGGAATTTACCAAAATTACCACTTAATTCTTTTTGCATTTATTTGCTAACACGACTGCAAGATATGCAACCCGGACTCGGCCCATATGTTATATAGACATCATTCCATTCCATTGTTATTCAAGGTGCAGGATAAGCAACCACCATAAGATAATATGCCACTAGCTTTTGGTCTTGGCCAGAGAACATTGCGAAGACCACACTAGAACTCAAGAATTAATTTATTAATTACACCTGTAAAATTAAAAATATTATTATCTTGGCAAACCTTTGCTATCTTAACAGACATAAGCCCGTACATAGCACCATAACCATGGTACCCCAGGTGTGAGTACCATCACTGATGTGATATCTCTCTTTTCCTTCAGTCTCTCCGCATAATGAGAAATCATATGCTCTATCAGGCAATAAAGCACACCGCTCCAAACAGCCACTGTGCAATACTTGAGACAGACAACACACTTATTATTAAATACCAACTTCAGTTGAACCGGGTCTCAAAACCTGTCATATCACCATCATAATTCACACCCAAATCCGCTAACCCATTCTTCATCCAGGCAGATTTGATATTATTTCAATTCACATTTTCCGAACAAAGGTACCTATCTATGCCACCCAATCTTTATATATAATGTACTTACTCAATTATATACTTTAGCCCTTCAAACATGTATAGATCTGATATTATTTATACTAAACGGCTAAACTGTAACTTACTTATTATTTTAACTGGGTATGCGTTCACTCTACAAATGCAATTTTCACTTGT
Organism: Erebia ligea; assembly: GCA_917051295.2. Lineage (NCBI taxonomy): Eukaryota > Metazoa > Arthropoda > Insecta > Lepidoptera > Nymphalidae > Erebia > Erebia ligea. Next base: position 2,083,722 of record OU785235.1, on the reverse strand, counting down.
AAGGACCTTTAATGGGTTATACTTGCTTTAATGGAATGTATAATATTACAGTTACTTTTGACCTCTGTTCATTTACTCAAACAATATTAGGTATATGTGATTCACATAACTCTCAGAATAAATTGAATATTCACTATCAATTTAGGTACAAGATTATCAATTAAACTAATTTCCAACTAAATAAATTAGTAAATACCTCTTCAATAAGTTACATAATACTTATACCCTGTTATGTAGTCGACCAACTACCATACCAACCTATTATAGCTTTGACTTAACTCTTTAAATATCTCATAGGTAGATCATGTTATGAACTACCTACCAGTGTAATTCACTATGATCTTTCACATAAAACTTAGACTTAATGTAAGCAAGTACAACCTGCAAGTACTTACTTATCTCCCTCTGTAGGTATGATCTATCTATTTATTATACTAGTTATCTTTAGACCTTTAGCCCGCCAACCCGCATTGGATCAGAGTGGTGGGTCTAAGCTCTAATTCCCTCTCTCCTATGAATGTGGAGGCCTGTGCCCAGCAGCGGGACGTTAATGGGCTGTAGTCATAATGGTAGATACCTTTATAACCTTTAATCATTTCTTTCAAATAAATATTTTAATAAACTCACCGTTTCCATGTACCCTACACACAGTACCACTAGGTAGGTCTCTCTCCAGGCACTTTACATGCTGAATGGAATTGATATACTTAGTAGTAAAACCTCATACCTCATTGACCTTTGGTAATTTGTATGCAAGTACTTGATAAGTACTAACTATTCCATTGATACCTCTTTTTAAGTTTTCCATGCCAACTTTCCAATGCAATTCCGATTGCCAACCCACGTAGGTATTTATGTACTTACGATCATTTCACAATACGAGTTGTAGCACTCATTTATCCTTCTTGTATTTTATAGTTCAACCTTCCGTCATGACAACAATTAATAATTCTTTTCTTTTTTTTTGCTTCACGTATTACGTCACGGTCATGGCGTCATAACATCTTGAATTACAATTTGTACCATTTTCAGGATAGGTCCGGATAAACAATTAATTAGCACGTGAAATACATTATCCCACTTCTGAGATATTAAATCCAAACACGGTTTATCCATTTTAATACTTTAATTCAGCAATTATTTACACAGACACACGTCACTCGCGTTATGCCATCGTCATCACTGCTCGAGAGCAGTGTTGCCAACCTAGATTAATCAGGCAATGATACCATGTACGAATCGTTTTTAAGTTTCCCTCTAACAATAGCATGGATTTGATTTGCTCTAGCAATGCTAAGAACAGCGGTTACATAGTATCTACACATTGATGTAATTGTAAATTAATTTTTTCATAAGAGCAACCACCGAGTTTATTGCTTATTGCTGTCTTATTGGGCGGTGAATATCGCAAGCTACACGCTGTATACCACATAGATTTGTCTGTTTTGGCGGATTAAAGCAAATTAAACTTCTAATTCCTTCATTATCGTGGACTTCCGCAAAGTAACGCCTGCTTCTATCGAATAAATGTATTTTCAATATGGAAGCAATTTTCTTTCATTCTATGTGATTTACTCAGCGTAACCCGTTGCTACCTCGACTGGCTGACCTCTCTACCCTGGGGGGTGACATCTGAAGAGAACCTCAAACTAGAGGACGCACAAGTTATCCTGGACGAAGACCACTATGGGATGGAAGACATCAAGAAAAGGATCTTGGAGTTTATAGCGGTTTCCCAACTAAAAGGCAGCACCCAGGGCAAGATTTTGTGCTTCCATGGACCACCAGGGGTCGGCAAGACTAGTATAGGTAAGTTTATTGATTATGATGAGAACTTGTAAATAAAATATTATTTGTAGCTTGAAATTCTCCCATTTGTAGCGGACGTCCGTCCTCAATTTTCAACATCTTATGATCAGCATCCTGAAAAATCTTGAAAAAGCGATATGGGTATCGCTTTTTTATTAAGGAATGCGGTGGCATTTTTGTAGGGTTGTTAACCCCCCTAGCGTTCTGCCGCGAATTTTAAGGCTGGCAGGATCCTAAAGTAAAGCTGGAGACGAAAATTGCTGTTTTATAAATGTTTTCGTGTCTGCGACCTTGTGGGACAAAGTCGCTCGATATTTGGATTGTCCACACCACCCAGTTCTGATCGAGCCATATTGCCATTTCGCGAAACATTGAGCGACACGCGTCCCCACTGACCCGTTGACCTAGGTGAGCGACGAATGCGGCAACGCGACGCGACGCGACATTATTAAACAGTAGCTGATCCTAACCCTTCACGGGACCTACGTTGTCGCGTAGTCAAGTTTGTCATGGCGTCGCATCACGTCGCGTCGCGTCACCTCGCTTCTGTCACTCATCTAGGGGGTATGCTCCGATATATACTGCGAGCTCTGTAATTTGTGACGTCAATTTAGTATACTGCGAAGCCGTTCCGTTATAGTTAGCGTTCCGGTACGATGCTGTGTAGAAACCGAATAGGGGTATGGGTTTAATATAACTGCCATGCCCCTAACAGGTTAGCCCGCTACCATCTTAGACTGCATCATCACTTACCATCAGGTGAGATCGCAGTCAAGGGCTAACTTGTAGTGGATAAAAAAAAAAAAAAAAAAGTTAGCTATACCTACTGGATACTGCTTAAAACGGAACGCAGTCAGCACTGAGAGCACCTTACCCTGAAAGTAGAAACATGGCGACCAGTACAAAAATGGCGACAACTTATGACGTCATATACTTCCCTAGGATACTGTGGCAGTATACTGTCTGTCCATAACGGAACGAATTTGTCCCCAGTAAGAGCACTGAACAGTGCTCGCAGTGTATATACCCTAGGTCAACGGGTAAGCAATGCGCCTGTCGACTGTCGAGTGACACAATGTCGTGCGTGTCGACCCTCGTCGTCGTTCGCGACATATTCCGCGAGTCGTACATGTCGCCTGCGATGTCACCTCCGACATGACATTCTATTCACATTTTTGCATTCCAGCCCGCTCAATAGCCCGAGCGCTAAACCGGCAATACTTCAGGTTCTCAGTGGGCGGGATGACAGACGTGGCAGAGATCAAGGGCCACCGACGGACTTACGTGGGCGCCATGCCGGGCAAGCTGGTGCAGTGCCTCAAGAAGACGGGCACCGAGAACCCGCTCGTGCTCATAGACGAGGTCGACAAGATTGGCAAGTGAGTATCTGTAGCCGTAGAGAGCGGGGGCCATCGACTTACATACGTGGGCGCCATGTCTCAAGAATAGGCTCCATTTTGATGTCCATATTATCATATTATCATATGTGCGGACTGCTGAGAGTAAATAAAAATATATATGCTGTGGTTGTATTATGCAGGGGTGTCCACGGAGACCCATCGTCAGCTCTGCTGGAGCTCCTGGATCCGGAGCAGAACGCCAACTTCCTGGACCACTACCTGGACGTGGCGGTGGACTTGTCGCGCGTGCTGTTCATCTGCACCGCCAACGTGGTGGACCTCATACCTGAACCGCTGCGGGACAGGATGGAACTCATCGACATGTCTGGTGAGTGAGGAATCATCATCAGCTCGTAGAGCTTCTGGTGGAGGTGTAGCGCGTCAGGTATGTTCGCGACGTACAGGGTTGACGATTTTTATGCTATAATGCGTAGGGCTCGAGCAAGATTTATATCAAGAGTTAATAATACAAATAATAATTTAATAATAAAGACTGTAAAATTCTACCACAACAATATTCCAAAATTTTTCACTATTTAATACCTGACACATTCTACATTTTTATGTTGAAATTTATAATTTATAATTATTCTGTTTTATTTAATGCTTATATTTAATTTAATTTAACTACATCTCAATTATTTTATTAATTTATAATGATTTTCACTATTGTGCTCATTGTAAAAATGAAAAGTGTATATGGACAAATTTAAAGTCTGAAATATAATATTTTTATTTTTATTTATTTTATTTATTACAACAGGTTACGTAGCAGAAGAGAAACTAGCGATCGCCCAACAGTATCTAGTGCCGACTGCGCGGAAGAACTGCGGCCTCACCCAGGAACAAATGGAGCTCACTTCGGAGGGTTTACACACGCTTATAAAGTCCTACTGCAGGGAAAGTGGCGTTAGAAACCTCCAGAAGCACATTGAAAAGGTAAGCGAGACAATAAATCCATAATAATATCCATACTAATATTATAAATGAGAAAGTATGTCTGTCTATCTGTCTGCTACGCTTTCACGGTCAATCTGTTCAACCGATTTTGATGAAATTTGGTACAGGGATAAGTTGTATCCCCGGGAAGGATATAGGATAGTGAAATCTGTAATCAGTTTGGCAAATAAAGATTTATTTATTTATTTACTAGCTGATGCCCGCGACTACGTCCGCGTGGATTAAGGTCTTTTGAATCCCGCGGGAACTCTTTAATTTTCCGGGATAAAAAGTAGTCTATGTTACGTATGCCCCGGGATACATTCGGCCCCTGTACCAAGTTTCATCAAAGTCGGTTGAGCAGATCGGCATTGCAAGCGTAGCAGACAGACAGACAGACATACATTCATACAGACAGACCGACACACTTTCGCATTTATAATATTAGTATGGATATATATACTATCCCGGGACGCTGTATCGACACCGCGTCAGATAACTTTGTGACTATAAGGCCCACTTGCACAAGGACTCTTAAATTGATTTAGTTAAATATTTTATTTCTGTCCCTTTTTGGCAACAACAATATGCATTTGCAAAAAAGGGACAGCATTACAAAATTTAATTAAATCAGTTTAAATGTCCTTGTGCAAGCGGCCCTTATTCATGGAATTTTTATTTTATTTCTTTCAGATCGCCCGTAAAGTAGCTTACAAAATAGTGAAGCAAGAAGCGGAAAATATGGTGATAGACGACAGCAATCTCGCGGAACTGGTGGGCAAGCCGACGTTCAAGCACGACCGCATGTACGATATAACGCCGCCCGGCGTGGTCATGGGGCTGGCTTGGACTGCGATGGGTGAGTGATAACAATCTCGCGGAACTGGTGAACAAGCCGACGTTCAAGCACGACCGCATGTACGATATAACGCCGCCCGGCGTGGTCATCGGGCTGGCTTGGACTGCGATGGGTGAGTGATAACAATCTCGCGGAACTGGTGGGCAAGCCGACGTTCAAGCACGACCGCATGTACGATATAACGCCGCCCGGCGTGGTCATGGGGCTGGCTTGGACTGCGATGGGTGAGTGATAACAATCTCGCGGAACTGGTGAACAAGCCGACGTTCAAGCACGACCGCATGTACGATATAACGCCGCCCGGCGTGGTCATCGGGCTGGCTTGGACTGCGATGGGTGAGTGATAACAATCTCGCGGAACTGGTGGGCAAGCCGACGTTCAAGCACGACCGCATGTACGATATAACGCCGCCCGGCGTGGTCATGGGGCTGGCTTGGACTGCGATGGGTGAGTGATAACAATCTCGCGGAACTGGTGAACAAGCCGACGTTCAAGCACGACCGCATGTACGATATAACGCTGCCCGGCGTGGTCATGGGGCTGGCTTGGACTGCGATGGGTGAGTGATAACAATCTCGCGGAACTGGTGAACAAGCCGACGTTCAAGCACGACCGCATGTACGATATAACGCTGCCCGGCGTGGTCATGGGGCTGGCTTGGACTGCGATGGGTGAGTGATAACAATCTCGCGGAACTGGTGAACAAGCCGACGTTCAAGCACGACCGCATGTACGATATAACGCCGCTCGGCGTGGTCATGGGGCTGGCTTGGACTGCGATGGGTGAGTGATAACAATCTCGCGGAACTGGTGGGCAAGCCGACGTTCAAGCACGACCGCATGTACGATATAACGCCGCTCGGCGTGGTCATGGGGCTGGCTTGGACTGCGATGGGTGAGTGATAACAATCTCGCGGAACTGGTGAACAAGCCGACGTTCAAGCACGACCGCATGTACGATATAACGCCGCTCGGCGTGGTCATGGGGCTGGCTTGGACTGCGATGGGTGAGTGATAACAATCTCGCGGAACTGGTGGGCAAGCCGACGTTCAAGCACGACCGCATGTACGATATAACGCCGCTCGGCGTGGTCATGGGGCTGGCTTGGACTGCGATGGGTGAGTGATAACAATCTCGCGGAACTGGTGGGCAAGCCGACGTTCAAGCACGACCGCATGTACGATATAACGCCGCCCGGCGTGGTCATGGGGCTGGCTTGGACTGCGATGGGTGAGTGATAACAATCTCGCGGAACTGGTGAACAAGCCGACGTTCAAGCACGACCGCATGTACGATATAACGCCGCTCGGCGTGGTCATGGGGCTGGCTTGGACTGCGATGGGTGAGTGATAACAATCTCGCGGAACTGGTGGGCAAGCCGACGTTCAAGCACGACCGCATGTACGATATAACGCCGCCCGGCGTGGTCATGGGGCTGGCTTGGACTGCGATGGGTGAGTGATAACAATCTCGCGGAACTGGTGAACAAGCCGACGTTCAAGCACGACCGCATGTACGATATAACGCCGCTCGGCGTGGTCATGGAGCTGGCTTGGACTGCGATGGGTGAGTGATAACAATCTCGCGGAACTGGTGGGCAAGCCGACGTTCAAGCACGACCGCATGTACGATATAACGCCGCCCGGCGTGGTCATGGGGCTGGCTTGGACTGCGATGGGTGAGTGATAACAATCTCGCGGAACTGGTGAACAAGCCGACGTTCAAGCACGACCGCATGTACAGTCGACGTCAAAATTGCATATAGAATAAGCAAATAAGTTGCTTTGCATGTCGTTCAGCTTGTAGGTATTGTAATAGCCGAGTAATATCGATAATTTCACACCTCAAGTAAGTGAGCTCAATGGCGAGGTGTGGAACTACTTGGATTGCACACCGCAACTGTTGCTGGTTCAAATCTCGACCCCGTGTAAGTTTTTTTTACTTTTTTTATTTGATGACTGATATTTTTATACCAGCAATAGCATATGCGGGTAGTTTAAAAAATCTCTGAACAGATATGGCCACTGAGTACTGACGGAGACGGAAGATTTGACACTCGTTAGTCGTTATTAGCAAATACTACCAAATTATTATAATTTACTAAGTTTTGCTGTTTCTTATCTTCAACAATAATGCAGGCTTATATTAATATGCAGAAGAGGATGCATATTATTGAGCTAAATAATATCGGATACAATATACTTAGCTCAAATTTGCAATGAAACTGGTTTCACTGTGAGTATTGTTTTTATTGTTAAAAAATGTGTGTTCATAAACTTAGGATTAGTTACATAACGTTTTATTAGTAAATATCTAGACAAGATACTTAGTAGTTTCAAAAGTGTTTATTTTAATCTCGCTGTTTGGTTTTTAGTGGACAACCAAGTGTTGGGTGTCGCATCCTGACGAAGAGAGTAATGCTTCACAACGAAGACATAATATTATAGATGAACAATATGAGAACAATATCTGCATACCAACTGTCGAGTTCGCGAACATGTTCGATACTTAAACACCAGCGCCAAAGCTGCACATTATAACACATGGAAGTGATGTCCAGCTGTTGATGTGCCACAACGATCATTTGTGCATGATAATTGTTGTCCTGTGCATCGATCACATATAGTGCGTAATTGGTTTAATCAAAACCCAGACAACAGTTATTCCCTGGCCAGTAAGATCACCAAACTTAAATCATAGAGAATATTATGAGGTTTGATGGTGCAAACTGGTGGGTTATGTGAAATGAAAAGACTGCAGAGGAAACGGAGGCTCACTGTATGGAATTATGGGAGAATATATTTAGAATAACGGATATCTATCCTAATATTACAAACGGATTCACCCGGCGGCGCTTGCTTGATGTTATTGAAAAAAGTGGAGGTTTTATTGAATAGTAATACTTTTAAAGCTATATAAAATTTAATTTTTAAGTCTTTAAATATGAAACATAACGTTTATTCTTTTCCTAACTTGTATTAATTATTATTAGTATATCTTATCAAAATTAACAGACAAAAAAGCAGCGCCGCCCTTTGCTTACTAGATTTTTAAGGTTTAGCTTCAATTTTCTTTTCTTTATGAAAACGATTACTTAAGCTATAACCTTAAAAAATGATAGAAAAAGTAGCTGAAGTTATTTATTACTTTTGAGAAAATGTAACATGATAACAATGAAAATAAATGAAAATAAAGTCGATTATCTAATAAAAAGTGTTTCTTCCAATTTATTTTGTTTGTTTTATTACTTATTGACTCATAATAAGCAATAATTGACACCACTAACATAGTTATAGCTTTCCTCCCAAAATAACTAACTTTGTCCTTAAGTATTATCTTGTTATAATTAATGTTTGCGTTTATAAATGGAAATAAAGATATATTATAATAAAGAATAACAAACAGACACAAAACACATAAACAAAACATAAATTTTGTTTGTATTCAAAACAAAATAAAAACTGCTGTAAGAGATTCGAACCTAGGTCATATGATGCGTCGTAACTCGTATACCAACTATATTATCACGACACTGGGAGTGGTTACTGTAAAGCGATGAAATAAACAATCAGAATAGACAAGGTGATTGAATAGGAATATTTAGAACCTAATGCTAATGACATAAGGTTGATATTGTTGACAGTTTATGGTAATGCAGGTAGTATTGAACTGAAATCGTTTGAACCTTACGGTGTTGATTTAAGGTTGATAATATTATTGACAGTTTATGTTTATCAGTGTGAGTGAGCACGGAGTTATTCACAGCATTGCTTGCAAGCGGTTTTAGCCTTAGAGCTATGTATGGACTTTTGCAGTCGACTGTACGATATAACGCCGCTCGGCGTGGTCATGGGGCTGGCTTGGACTGCGATGGGTGAGTGATAACAATCTCGCGGAACTGGTGAACAAGCCGACGTTCAAGCACGACCGCATGTACGATATAACGCCGCCCGGCGTGGTCATGGGGCTGGCTTGGACTGCGATGGGTGAGTGATAACAATCTCGCGGAACTGGTGAACAAGCCGACGTTCAAGCACGACCGCATGTACGATATAACGCCGCCCGGCGTGGTCATGGGGCTGGCTTGAACTGCGATGGGTGAGCGATAACAATCTCGCGGAACTGGTGAACAAGCCGACGTTCAAGCACGACCGCATGTACGATATAACGCCGCCCGGCGTGGTCTTGAGGCAAGCTTGGACTGCGATGGGTGAGTGAATATTCCGTCATAATCTATCAAATCAAATCAAATATCAATCAAATATCAAATAAATACTATAAATGCGAAAGTTTGGATGCATGTATGGATGGATGGATGTATGTTTGTTACTCAATCACGCCCGAACGGCTGATAGGATCTGGATGAAATTTGGCACTGAGAATATATAGTCTGGAATAACATATAGGCTACGTTTTATCCCGGAAAACTAAGGAGTTCCCGCGGGAACCAAAAAACCTCAATCGCGGGCAGCTAGTAAATATAAAAGCGAAATACCACTCACTCACTCCCTGACTGACTAATCGTGATATCTCAGGAACTATAAAGCACACAAACTTGAAATTTGGAAGGTAGATTCCTTTTATATACAACAAACAAACACACTTTCGCATTTATAGTATTAGTATGATATGATGATAAAATGCAGCCGCTATTTAAAATCACGGAACATGCTAGGGCGAGGAAATATTAACGTAACATGGTAATAAAGTAAACTTCTTACACGGCAGTAGCAATTAAGGACTCTTTGCAACGTAACAAGATAATTATCAAAGTCCAATAGCTCGGTAAACATTTCACGAACCGGACTTTGACGGATTTGATAGACGAGGTTTGATCCACCACCACCCCCCCACTGCAGCCCATTAACGTCCCACTGCTGGGCTCAGGCCTCCACTCTCATAAGAGAGAGGGAATTAGAGCTTAGACCCACCACGCAGCTCCAATGCAGGTTGGCGGGCTAGCTTGTTTGGAGGTTTGATCATAAACGTATAATTACTATGGGTTAATCCACCACCACCCCCACCCCTGCAGCCCATTAACGTCCCACTGCTGGGCTCGGGCCTCCACTCTCATAAGAGAGAGGGAATTAGAGCTTAGACCCACCACGCAGCTCCAATGCGGGTTGGCGGGCTAGCTTGTTTGGAAGTTTGATCATAAACGTATAATTACTATGGGTTTGAATTATACAGCCTTCAAGCTGACTCGGAATACACTGATTAATTTCTCTGCACTTTCAGAATTATTCTCAGTACACACAACACTTTAAAGCTTAAAGCTCCCAAAAGTCATTTATTTTTCACACAAGCTTCTACCTAGATTTTGATATGCCTGCAAAGTTTATAAGTATGTAGTTGGGTACAACACCTTGCAAAAACTGATCGATAGATAGATAGAATGTAAATTAGGGCCTTGGTTTATTTATGTTCAGCATAAAGAAACATATACTTGTCGTCTTTTAATGCGCTCAACAGGTGGCGCTGCATGAAGTTACATCGCGCTATCGTGCGTCTCCAGCGGATCGTATATAAGCGTCAAACATGGTTTTAATAGTTTATCTTTACCGAGGACGGTAAAGATATCCCACTTCTGATATTAAAATTTTTGAAATTCACACGTTAGTGTGAACTGAACTAAAACACGAGTAATTTGATAACCTTTTTGTAGAGATTAGAGATGGCTCGTACTTGCAAAATCGAGTACCAGGGCTTCCAAGTACGTCCTCATCCAAATACCAGCCCTCCTAGCATGGGCCGAGACAATTTTCTCCCCGTGGAAAGGATAAAAATTTTATTCCTAAATAAATAAATAAAAACGCTAAATAACGGTGGGTAAATAGTCCCCCGAGTCCCCGAGAAATGTCAAACGGGGATAAACTTCTCCTCTCCCTTGTAGCCGTGCTCTGAGAAGTGGACAAGTTAATTTTATGTCTTGTCAGTGGATAAAATCAGGGGATAATTTTTTTATCTCCGGCCCATGCTAGCCCTGCAGGGCAAAAAACCAGGTTTCAAAATACTTTCAAGTATTTTTATTCTTCATAGGAAATTGAACCGTGTTTTCAAGGAATTAAGACACAAAATCGCCAATACAAAAAAGAAATACTCCCAAGCCTTGTAAGTAAAAATACGTGCATAGGAAAATGGTCAGTTATACCTTAATAATAAAGGTCATAATTGCATTCGTGAAAAATTACTTCATTCTATTGTAGTATTTATGTTTCTTGAGGGCCCAAATACTTTTTAAGTTTCAAGTAGTTATTCACTTTTGTCAGATCAAATATAATTTGTAAGCATTTTGTTATGCTAATAATTCACAATTCAGTAAGTATTTCAATAAGTATAATCTCGAATCAACCTGTGTCATAATAGTAATAAAGATCAAAATCGGATTTGCGAAAAAATACTTGAAAGTTTTTTTTTTCTTTCAAAACGCGCCGAGCCCCGCGCTGCCTTCGAGCGATGAGTAGGTACGCGGCCGCGTACCTCTACCTACCAGCGGCGTCAAACCGAAAATACTTGCACAGGAAAACGATCCGTATTCCTATTTCCTATAGATTTATCTCCCCTTGGGAGACAATCGTATAAGCGAAAAAATACTTTCAAGTTAAAAATATTTTATTTGGAAATGCGATTGTGATCTTTATTCAAAGGACTATTTGGATCGTTTTCCTATGCAAGTTTTTCATATCATGAGTTTCTTTACACGCCTCCGACTCAGACCAAATACTTTTAGACTTGCAAGTATTTTTCTGCTACTAGTAGGGCGCCCTACTTGGATATAAAAACCCGGTAGGTTTTAATGAGTCGTACTCTATAAAACACGTACTGAGTCTTATAAGTACGAGTACGTGTAAATACTGGTTCCAAAGACTAGCTCCACGAGTATTTAGAAGTATGCGTCTATGTTACTGAAATAGGAACATAACGTAGACAGCAGTGAACTTAATAAACCTTACATACAAGCGAGTTATAGTCACATCTAGTACCATGGAGTATGTAAATTGTAAACACTACGTCCATAGGTAGGTAGTCCATACCAAAATAGGATTTATAATCTAAATTAAAAACTTCCCTTCATAATATATTTACAGGCTTTGAACTGACAGCTTATTTTATTCAATACTAACTGATGCCCGCGACTCGGTCCGCGTGGAAAGAGGTTTTTTTGGTTACCGTGGGAACTCCTTAATTTTTACAATTTAAATTACTTACATAAAACCATAGATTTAAGATGGTCTCGCCGCGCTCTACTAGATACCGCCCTTCCTAAAAAACAATAGCTGCAAAAATGAGGCAACTAATTATTGTAGTGTGTGTGTGTGTTGTATTTGAAAAGATACGTTTGTGCGTGAGCGTAAAACTAAGCGTCAAACTTGTCAGCTTCAAACATCTGTTGCTATGTGTGTGCTACGGAGACTAACACATAGACAAATCATGTGCCAATCTGGCTACAAGTGAATGGCCGCATTTTGCTAGTACGCCGGCGGTATCTAGTAGAGTTGTTCAAAACTGTTATAAATCCATAACACGCTACGGACTATAATAATAATAATAATAAATATAGTTATGCCTTTTAAATAAAAAGGCATTCGACTCGGTCCCCCATTCATGGCTCTTGAGGGTCCTTGAACTGTACAAAGTAGATGGTACAGTTCGAGACTTCCTCAGAGAATGCATGGGGCAATGGAGTACGATCCTTTGTCTCCACGGTGAGCGGTTGGCGGGTGCCGATGACCGGATAAGGATACGGCGGGGGATCTTCCAGGGTGACTGTCTGAGCCCACTTTGGTTTTGCCTGTCTCTGAACCCACTCAGCTCGCTGCTGGAGAGTTCAGGGACGGGCTTTCAGTTTCGGAGAGGAAGGACAAGAGTGCCTCACCTTTTCTACATGGATGACCTCAAACTGCTGGCACCCAATGCTACCCGCCTGCAAGAATTGCTGAATATCACCACTGAGTTCAGTAATTCTATCAGGATGGAGCTTGGGCTGGACAAGTGTGCGGTCTTGCATGTGGTGAGGGGGCAGGTTACTCACTCGGCTGAGATGAACCTCGAGCCATCAAACATCAGGACCCTTTCTGAAGCTGAATCGTACCGGTATCTGGGTATGTCGCAATCGGTAGGGGTAATTGAGGCGGACATGAAACAGTCTGTTTGTGATGCCTTTTTTGGCCGTCTGACAAAAATCTGTAAAAGTTTTTTGTCAGGCGCCAATAAGGTTCGAGCCTATAACGGCTGGGTTATGCCCGTCCTCATGTACACCTTTGGCGTACTCAGATGGACTCAGACCGAACTTGATGCCCTGGATAGAAAAGTCCGCACAACTATGACACTCTATCGCATGCACCACCCGAAATCGTCTGTGATGAGATTGTATATCCCCCGGAAATGTGGTGGTCGAGGCTTATTAAGCGTCAAGACCATGCATAACCGGGAGATATCCAATCTCAGAAAATACTTCGAGACGAAGAGGGAGTCACCCATGCATAGAGAGGTCATAGAGTGTGATAAAGGACTCACTCCCCTATCCTTAGCCAAAATCGAGTGGCAGGCGCCGGTGGTACTTGGCACCTCTGACCGGGAGACCGCATGGAAGGAGAAGGAGTTGCACGGACGCTTTTTTAAAGCTCTTAATGAGCCACACGTCGATAAAAGAGCGTCCGTGCAATGGCTGCGCTTCGGTGACCTCTTTGGGGAAACCGAAGGTTTTGTCTGTGCGATACAGGATCAGGTAGTTAAGACGCGGAACTACCGAAAGTACATTCTGAAGGATGGCACTCACGACATCTGTCGAGCCTGTCGCCATCCCGGTGAGTCGCTCAGACATGTGCTTTCGGGATGTTCGGCTCTTGCTAACACTGAGTATCTGCACAGACACAACCAAGCGGCCAAAATCCTTCACCAAGAGCTTGCTCTGAAGTACGGTCTCCTGGATGAGAGGCTGCCGTACTACAAGTACACACCGGTGCCTGTACTCGAACGTGACGGAGTCCGGCTCTACTGGGATCGGTCCATCATCACGGACAGGACTATTCTAGCGAATAAGCCTGACATCGTGCTGTTGGACCGAGCACAGTCGCGGGTGTTTTTGGTGGACATCACCATTCCATATGACAAGAACCTTGTGAGAGCTGAGACAGAGAAGAAACGTAAGTATCTTGATCTGGCTCACGAGGTTTCCGCCATGTGGCATGTGGGGTCCACTGAAACCATCCCAATCGTCATATCTGCGAATGGGTTAATCCCAGTCAGCCTCGCTCACCATCTGAGGCGACTGGGGTTCCGTGGCAGTTCGCTCGCAGCCAGGATGCAGAAAGCGGTGTTGCTAGACTCGGCTAGGATAGTCCGCCGGTTTCTCAACCTGTCCCCCTGACCCCCGGCCGTCTGGTCTCCCCTGCCGGGGTGTAATCCTCCGCCCGCTGCAACTATTTATTTGTGTATTTGTGTATGTAAGTTTATTCATATCTATTTATTTACGTAAGTTTATTATTATTATTTTGGCCATGTATGTATGTATTTATTTTGTATGCGGGCGTGAGAGCTAAATTTATACCGATAATAATAATAATAAAAATCTTTATTTATGCAAACAAAAATGTACAATTTCCTTAAATTACCCTGGACCCCCAAACTAGGATAACCCGTGACTTGGGGGTCAGTCTCTTCCAAATGGCTATTCTAGAGTAGCAAAAAAGATTAAAAACAAACACTTTACAATAAAACAAAAGAACTTAGGTACACAACTGCAGGATGAATTCTATGCCTTAATTATTTATCTTAACAATATTCACAGAGTTAGGAATACAATTTTGTGCAATCTAAATAAGCTAGCAGGTACTATAAACTATAAATTTTTAATATGGTTTAATTAATACGCATGTTATGACGCGCTCTTTATAAGAAAACGTGTGGGCGGCCGGCAGGCGCGATATGTCTTGCAACACGCTAAATTTCGTAACACGCAAAGATGACGTTCACTCACAACAGCGCGTTACGCGAGACTAACCAATTTAACCATTGCATCGGCCCGCGGCAGCGCGCTACGGCAGGCGGGCGCCGCTGCAAGTGCTACGAGGCGCCGCGCCGCGCGCGATCGCGTGATATTCATAACGCCGTAGCGTCATGGCGGCTCCTCACATAACATGTTATCCCGTTATGGAACAATAACGCGCTATCATATTGCGTTACGTGTTATATTAACCACCTCTGGTATCTAGTAGAGCGCGGCGAGACTATTTTAAATCTATGCATAAAACAAAAATAAAAACACTGCGCACCGCGTTCGCAAAACCGTCAAATAATTTAAATTTGAAAATACGTACCTATTCGCCAAACTTTCTTTGGCATGAAAGTGAGAAAGAATTTAGCTATCCATCCCGTTTTATCTAAATGCATCTTAATTATTAAAACTGTCGTAAGATCTCAGTAATAAGGTCTATTGTCAATTGTCAAAACAAGAGTTCCTCGAACGCGTCTTGCAAGGTACGCGTTCGGAACATAGGAGTATTACGAGTTCACTGTTCAGTGGAATTAAAGACTGTCTTAAGTGTTCAGTAATAAGGTTGATTTTCATTTGGTTTTGGCAAGCACCTCACGACTTCCTAGTTCATACTTCTAAGTACTCGAAAGTCAAAACGCTTTCATACGCAGACGAGAGACTCGGTACTCGTACGTCTTGGGTGAAACCTAGTTTTGAAACCTGTTACAGTATAATACGCCTCATCTCTGTTATAAATTAAACACCTTATCCTTTGTGGCAGAAGTAAATTTATTAATACCTTTTTAGTACTTTATGACACGTTAGCAAAATTATATCCATTTTCTATCCAAAGAGATTTTACAGAGTCATAACATCACAGACTTTAACTTACATACATAAAAATACCACAGACAATATACTACAATCTCCCCCGCCTTAACAATTTTAAGCTATAATATTGTAGAGAAAATTAGAATTTAGAATTTGTACATATTAAGCAAGAAAATAATTACTCCACCACTAACTTAATAATTATTACAAGATAATTTACTATAAAACTAATAATATTAAAACAAAACATTTATATTTTTATTACGTGATTGCCATGCCTTTTCCACTTAGACCCTTCCACATCTACCTCATAAGTAGTACCGGCAACCAGTTTCCTTATAATTTTGCCCCTTGACCATTTTTTTCCTTTTCTATAATCCCTAACCCTGACTTCATCCCCCTCTTCTAATTCTAACACTCTACCACCCCTTGCATGCTTCAATTGTTTTTCTTGTGATTCCACAAGATTTTGATAGATGGGGGAGGGCCTCAGCAGTGATAAACGGGCTCTCAGTTCTCTGCCCATCGTTAAGCGAGCTGGAGAAACTCCACTACTTTTACGAGGAGTGGTCCTATAATCGAACAAAAATATGCTTAAGGCATAATTAGGTGATTTACCACTCTCAATTATCTTTGTCAGGTGAGTTTTAAATGTCTCTACAAACCTTTCTGCAGCCCCATTGGTTGCAGGGTAGTGAGGTGAAGTAAAACTATGCTTTACAGCAGTTGATTTACAAAATTCCTGAAATTCCTGGCTTGTAAAAGAACTTCCATTGTCCGTCACCAGGTGGACCGGAAACCCATAACGGACATATATATCCTTAAATTTACTTATGGTTAAGCTTGAGCCTATATTTGCCATTTGAAAAGCCTCTGGCCATTTGGAATAACTGTCAACAATCACTGGCTCGACCTTAAGTTTAAATTCACATTCCTTTAATTTTGACAGAACACTTTCTAAGGTTTGTATCATTTCATTGTGTGGTTTACCACACATGTATATATTATCTATGAATACTATTACATTTGGAATATTTGAAAATTTTTGTGACATTAGTCTTTGAAAAGAGCCGGGTCCCGTACTTACACCATAAGGCAAAAACTTATATTTAAAGGTTCCAATTTCAGTAACAATAACAGTTAGTTCTTGGGACGCTTCATCAAGGGGTGCTTGTAAGTAAGCCTCCTTCAAGTCTAATTCACAAAAAAATTCAGCGCCTCTTAACTTATTGAATATATCCTCAACATGAGGTAAAGGAAATCGATCCACCTGTAATTGTGGGTTAAGGGTCACTTTATAGTCACCACACAAACAAGCAGAACCATCCGGTTTTAATATGGGAACTACTGGTGTACCCCAGTCACTGTATTTCACAGGTTCAATTCGCCCATTTTCTAATAATCTTTTAATTTCAAGATTAATTTTATCTTTAAGTGCGAATGGGACCTGTCTAACAGGTAGACGTTTGGGTTGTGAATTTTCTTTTAATTTTAAGTTTATACATTCACCCTTGACGTTTCCCCACCCTGGGCTAAAAACATCAGAGAACTTTTCTTTTATTACTTTTACAGGATCATAAATTTCATTAGAGTTTATTTGTAATGGCCACATGCCAAAAATATTAAGAACATCTCGCCCTAAAAGTCTGGGTCTATTGTTTTCAACCACAAATAAATTTACCTTTTTTTTATTATTATTTAACATCATTTCAACATCTTTAATTATTCCTAGGGGTTGGGTTATAGTTTGATCATAATTTTTGAACTGAATGTTGGTATTTTGTATTTTTCTAGTCAGATTTAACATTTTTATATCTTTAAACAAAATAGTTGTTGCTTCAGACCCCGTATCCAATTCAAATTTTAAATTCAAACCATTTATACTACCATTTACTCCCATTTAGTGTATTTTCATTTTTCATACCATTTATACTACCATTTACTCCCATTTAGTGTATTTTCATAAACAACACCTCCCAAAAACTGATCGATAGATAGATAGAATGTAAATTAGGGCCTTGGTTTATGCTCAGCATCTTGGCTGAAAGATATTATACTTTTCGTCTTATAACGCGCTCAACAGGTGGCACTGCATGGAATTACATCGCGCTATCGTGCGTCTCCAGCGAAACGTATTTAAGCGTCAAACGTGGTTTAAATAGTTGAATCTTTACTGAGGACGGTAAAGATATCCCACTTCTGATGTTAAAATTTTTGAAATTCACACGTTTGTGTGAACAGAAACACCAGTTATTCATTAGGCTTTTTCCGCATTATAAGAAAATTTCTTGTGTCTTCTAAGTGTCTAAGGACAGCGGTTACTTATGTAATTACAAATGAGCAATGAAATTGTAAATTATTTTTTCAAAAGAGCAACCACCGAGTTTCTTGTTGGTTCTTCTCGGTAGGAACGGCATTCCGAACCAGTGGTAGATTCATTCGACGATTCAAAAGCACTTGTAAAAGATTATTTGAATAAAAAACATTTGAATTTGAAATAAACATTTTTAATTCTAACCTAAACAAACACACTTTCGCATTTATAATATTAGTATGATTGTTGTACAGGTGGCAGCACACTGTACATCGAAACAGCGATCCGGAACCACTTGAAGGACGAGAAGCCGACAGTGGGCACTATGGAGCTGACGGGCCATCTGGGTGACGTCATGAAGGAGTCTGCGCGCATCGCCCTCACCGTCGCTAGAAACTACCTCGCTCACAACTATCCTGATAATAACTTCTTGAATACTAGGTGAGTTTGTTTTAACTAGAAGTCTTGTCTTAGATCTATCTATAGCCTATACTAATATTATAAAGAGGTAAAGTTTGTGAGGTTGTAGGAGGTAATCTCTGGATTTACTGAACCGACTTTGAAAATTCTGTTACCAATAGAAAGCCACATTATTTGTGAGTGTCATATGCTATATATTAACCCGAAAAATGAAAATACTTTTTCGTGGTAGTCGGATTTGCAAAGTAAGTGGGAGAAAAAACGGTCGAACGAAAACGTTTCTTACGAACGCTGCCTTAACGATGAGAGATATATTGAGTTCTCGAGAAAAGTTGTAGAGCTTGATAATGCCTACAAAAAAGTCAGCGACAGCATGTGTCTAACTGTGTGTGTGTGTTTATATTTAAGTCACAAAAAGTAGTTTTTTTATATTAAAAAAATAATTTATTAAAGAGTTGCCACGGGAACCGAAATATGTATGTATGTATGTATGTATATACTTTATTGTACACCACAGATATATACAATGAAACACGTTACAAATCAGAAAACAACAATGAGTAGGTACAATAAGGCGGTCTTATCGCTAAATAGCGATCTCTTCCAGACAACCTTAACGATAGGGAGAAAATGAAGAAGGGGATAAAGGGAGGTGGTGTAAAAAATAATAATAATAATAATATACTTAAATACTAATAGCTAAATAAACTAACCAATACCATATATATCATTCTGGTTCGGAATGCCATATTTGTTATATTGATATTTTGCGATAACAGATTATTATCGCTTACACAAGTTACAAGTTTATAAACCAAAAACTCGAAAAGTTAGACTCAAGGCTCGATACACAAAGTTTTGAGACAATTTTATGATAAACTAATATATACAAAATAATTATAATAGACATACATAAGACTAAATAAACATACCAATAATTAATATATAAATAAATATAAGAAAGAAAACAATAAATATGTCGCTATTAATGATAACAAAGAGATGGGTAATGATTTTTAACGTCAATTTTAAACCTATTAAGGGTTTTAGCACGATGAATACGTGAGGGAAGTTCATTCCATAGACTGACGGCCCTGACTGCAAATGAACTTTGGAAATATTTAGTCCGACGCATAGGCACCTCAAGAATAAGTTTATCGGCCGAGCGAAGAACTCTATCAGGTCTATTATGTCCTAGATATTTAAACTTATCCTTTAAATAACCAGGAGTCATGGGATTGAACAATACACAGTACAGAAGAGAAACAATATGCAGATTCCGGCGAAATCGAATGGGTAACCACTTGAGCTTTGAACGAAATTCGGAGACGTGGTCATATTTGCGCAAACCAAATATAAACCTAATAGCTAAATTTTGAATTCGCTCAAGTTTATTTAGTTGGTCCTCGGTTAAATCAAGATAGCTTGCGTCCGCATAATCGAGAATAGAGAGCAGTAGGGATTGTGCTAGCATAATTTTAGTAGGAATAGGAAGAAAAGAACGCAGACGCCTGAGTGAACCCATGGCTGCAAAAGTTTTCCTACTGACTTCCTTTAAATGATGAGACCAAGAGAGAGTAGTATCGAAATGTACACCAAGATTTTTGACAGTAGTACTATAAGGAATAATAACATTATTTAATGTAACAGGCGGAAGATTATCCCAGTCAACTCTTGAAATCATACCAGAGCCACCAATAATAATAGCCTGGGACTTAGAAGGATTTACCTTTAGACCATAATACTTACTCCATTCATTGATAGCCGCCAGGTCACCATTAATAGTAGAAATAGCAATAGGTAGATCATCAAGATTTGACTGTGAATACACTTGGAGATCATCTGCATACATGTGATAGAGAGAAGTAATTTTCTGGGAAATTGAATTAATGAAAATTGCAAATAGTAAAGGCGACAACACACCACCTTGAGGTACGCCAGCCGATATTTCACACCAAGAAGAAAACTTATCTTCAATGCGAATACGCTGCCGACGACCCCTAAGATAACTCTGAAACCATCCAACCACTGATGGAGATAAGTTAATAGAACGCAACAGACTCAACAAGATGTCAAATTCTACGGAATTGAAGGCATTGCTAAAGTCTAACAATACCAGCACTGTGAGCTGTTTATTATCCATTCCCCGTCGAATGTCGTCAGTAACTTTAACCAGCGCTGTAGTCGTACTATGTCCTGCCCGGAAACCAGACTGTAAGGGATTCAAAAGGCAATTTCTGTTAAGAAAGAGATTCAATTGATGGAAAACAAGTTTTTCTAATACTTTGGACAGAAATGGAAGAATAGAGATAGGGCGAAATACCTCAATCCGCGCGGACGAAGTCGCGGGCATCAGCTAGTAATTGATAAAACTTAATTTAATGAACTTACAGCCACAGAACACACCCATGGATTATGTAATTTATTCATTACTGAGTGTAGATATATAGATAAATTCTTTATTGCCACACAAACATCAAATAAATATTATAAATGCGAAAGTTTGGATGTATGGATGTATGTTTGTTACTCAATCACGCTCCAACGGATGAACGGATCTGGATGAAATTTGGCACAGAGATAGATTATAGTCTGGAATAGCACATAGGCTACTTTTTATCCTGGAAAATTAAAGAGTTCCCGCGGGAACCGAAAAACCTCAATCCACGCGGACGAAGTCGCGGGCATCAGCTAGTAAAGATATAAAGTAAACACTTAAAAAGTACAGAAAAAAAAGTGCGCCAGGGCGGTCTTATCACAAAAAGAGATCTCCTCCAGACAACCTATCAATTGTGAACCCTTAAAACTTAAAAGGAGTGTACTTATAATTTTGAATTTAATTTACCAATTTTTTTTTAAATAATTTCACCAGACATCCTATTTTACATTTTTGACATTCTATTATTTTCCTGACATTCTACATTCGACATGTGCATTAAATTTATTCAAAAATTATTAAGTATGCTACTGTTCCGATGGTAATATGTATTTTTAACCGACTTCCAAAAAGGAGGAGGTTCTCAATTTGGCGCGTATGTTTTTTTTTTAATATAATAAAGATAAATAAATTAGTAATAATTTGTAAAATGTTGTACGCCAGAAATGGCTGGATGCATGTTCACACCAAATAAATAAATCTAAATCTAGAAACTTCCAAGCTAGATGTCGCTGTACGGATTTGAATTTGTCGTAGATGAATGAACAATCTTGACCTTTAATACAAGGTGTATCAATGGGTAAAATGTTTCGTGCATCGAATTATGTTCTGTAAAATCTTAAATTGAGTACCGAGTCACCGAAATACACTTACAGTGGAATTCATAAGCAGGGTTGACAGCCCCCTAAAATCCGCCACTCAGTGTTCGAGTAGCGGTACAATTCGCAATCCACCCTCTTTCTCTTAGTTTTCAATGCCGAAACTTCTAATAAGTATCTGTTTTGGCGACGTTACCTAATTTTGTTGTTTTGTTTTTCAGTCATATCCACCTACATGTGCCAGAAGGTGCCACGCCCAAAGACGGACCTTCAGCGGGTATTACCGTTACTAGCGCGTTACTATCCCTAGCCTTACGGCGTCCGGTCAGGTCACAGCTCGCCATGACCGGGGAAGTGTCGCTGACTGGACGAGTGTTGCCAGTAGGCGGTATCAAGGAGAAGATCATTGCGGTAAGTGTTGGAACTATATGCCCCCACCCTTCACCTGGCAATAACGACGCCAGCGCTTTACTATCCCTAGCCTTACGACATCCGGTCAGGTCACAGCTCGCCATGACCGGGGAAGTGTCGCTGACCGGACGAGTGTTGCCAGTAGGCGGTATCAAGGAGAAGATCATTGCGGTAAGTGTTGGAACTATATGCCCCCACCCTTCACCTGGCAATAACGACGCCAGCACTTTACTATCCCTAGCCTTACGACATCCGGTCAGGTCACAGCTCGCCATGACCGGGGAAGTGTCGCTGACTGGACGAGTGTTGCCAGTAGGCGGTATCAAGGAGTAGATCATTGTGGTAAGTGTTGGAACTATATGCCCCCACCCTTCATCTGGCAGTAACGTCGCCGGCACTTTACTATCCCTAGCCTTACGACATCCGGTCAGGTCACAGCTCGCCATGACCGGGGAAGTGTCGCTGACCGAGTGTTGCCAGTAGGCGGTATCAAGAAGATTATTGCGGTAAGTGTTGGAACTATATGCCCCCACCCTCCTTCATCTGGCAGTAACGTCGCCGGCACTTTACTATCCCTAGCCTTACGACATCCGGTCAGGTCACAGCTCGCCATGACCGGGGAAGTGTCGCTGACCGAGTGTTGCCAGTAGGCGGTATCAAGAAGATTATTGCGGTAAGTGTTGGAACTATATGCCCCCACCCTCCTTCATCTGGCAGTAACGTCGCCGGCACTTTACTATCCCTAGCCTTACGACATCCGGTCAGGTCACAGCTCGCCATGACCGGGGAAGTGTCGCTGACCGAGTGTTGCCAGTAGGCGGTATCAAGAAGATTATTGCGGTAAGTGTTGGAACTATATGCCCCCACCCTCCTTCATCTGGCAGTAACGTCGCCGGCACTTTACTATCCCTAGCCTTACGACATCCGGTCAGGTCACAGCTCGCCATGACCGGGGAAGTGTCGCTGACCGGACGAGTGTTGCCAGTAGGCGGTATCAAGGAGAAGATCATTGCGGTAAGTGTTGGAACTATATGCCCCCACCCTTCACCTGGCAATAACGACGCCAGCACTTTACTATCCCTAGCCTTACGACATCCGGTCAGGTCACAGCTCGCCATGACCGGGGAAGTGTCGCTGACTGGACGAGTGTTGCCAGTAGGCGGTATCAAGGAGTAGATCATTGTGGTAAGTGTTGGAACTATATGCCCCCACCCTTCATCTGGCAGTAACGTCGCCGGCACTTTACTATCCCTAGCCTTACGACATCCGGTCAGGTCACAGCTCGCCATGACCGGGGAAGTGTCGCTGACCGAGTGTTGCCAGTAGGCGGTATTAAGAAGATTATTGCGGTAAGTGTTGGAACTATATGCCCCCACCCTCCTTCATCTGGCAGTAACGTCGCCGGCACTTTACTATCCCTAGCCTTACGACATCCGGTCAGGTCACAGCTCGCCATGACCGGGGAAGTGTCGCTGACCGGACGAGTGTTGCCAGTAGGCGGTATCAAGGAGAAGATCATTGCGGTAAGTGTTGGAACTATATGCCTCCACCACTGTAATTGGTGAAGTCCTTGGCGCAATAAGTTTGATTTTATCTCACTCGCTTTGCTTGCATTGTTTATTGGATAATGCAATGACTTTGCTTTGTTCAAGAGCGAAGCAGGAAATTCATTAAAACCCAAAAAAAAACAAAAAAATATCGTAATAGCAAGACCTAAGTACTTACTGTTCTTCTTCCGGTTAACGATGTAATTACACCGTTTCTGCTTTTAAAACAAATAACGTGTGATCTATGCTAATCACAAAAAAAAACTAAATTACGGCTCCAAAATTCTTATCGAAGAGGACATTGGGGCTGATTCTGTAGTGCACAATCTCTAGACTAAACTAAAATTACAGCATTACAAATATTGCTAACCCTTTCATAATACTCCCTGCGGAAAGGGACAGAACTATATTTAAAGCTACCATTTTAGTTTAGTTTAAATATTGTGTTATACAGAATTGGCCACGTTGAAAATTTTAACTTAAATCTACGAACGAGGCACAGGCCAACTCGCTATTCATCCTCAATTTATTAACGAATTCACTGTTTCTACTTCGGTGAGTTGCCAACAATATTATTAAAATACCTGTCTATCTTCTTAAAGGCCAAACGCGTGGGAGTGACGATGGTGATCCTCCCAGAAGAGAACAGAAGAGACTTCGACGACCTGCCGTCCTTCATCCGCGAAGGAATCGATGTGCACTTCGTTACAGAGTACGACGACGTGTTTAAGGTCGCCTTCGCACCAGAACAGGTCAATTAAACGTTATACTAGACCATAGAGTAAGTAGAGTACTGCAGGCTATAGGAAAGACAGAGTTGGTAATTTTTGTTAATAAGAGTTGGTTTAAAGCCAGTTTATAAAATTATTCGTGTGACGTTAATAGGGATGATGACAAATCAATCAAATCAGCAACTCTTTTACTAACTTAAAAACGCGCTTCCGGTATGGAAGCTAGTATGAAATACATAGTTGTGACGTCATCAAATTTCAACGCAATTTTTTTTAATGTATACTTTAAAATGCTTATCAAACTTAAAACTAACCCCTCGATTACACATCCTCATGTGAATTTTAGGTCTATTGGAAGACCCCCTATTTAATATTCAGTAAGAAATAAATTATTTTTGACATAGGCATCATCCCTATTCGCGTATTTCATTCTTGGAATATCAGCAAAAGAATTTTCATCATATCGTGTAGTTAGTATAGCAATATTGGAAGAGCTTTCGCGTTTCAGTTTTTGAACATTTTCATTTTTTTAAACTTCTCAATAAAGTCTTTATTTTTCCTTTAGTCTGTGTTGTAGATTAGATAGTGAGATAGACTACATATTATATTATTTTCAGTTGTATTTTTAAATTAATTTGGTTCGATGTAGTTTTATTTTAATGATTTATGTTTGATTAAAGGAGATCACCCAGATTGGGCTAATTTTAATTTTGCCGGCCAAGAAATATAAACGCATTTTTTAGATAAAACTCGGCATTATAAGCATTGGAGGCATTGTAAGCATTATGATGGAACTTGAAATTTAATTTAATTTAATTTAATTTGAATTTAATTTCAAGTTCCTTCATAATCATGGACTTCCGCAAAGTAACGCCTGCTTCTATCCAATATTTGGCATTGTAAGCATTTTTCATTACTATACTAAAGTTCTAAGTCAATAAATTATTGTATTGTTATAATATTAATTATTATAATATTTCGGTTTGAACTTTGAATATTTAGCCTCAAAGTATCACAAATGAGTTTCGTTATGTCAAAAGTGTTAGATAAAGTGGCGTAATAGGTCTCAATGGCGTTTTTAGTCTCACGCACATTAAAAAAAGGCAAAATTAATTAAAAAAACGAGTGTGCTTTAGACCACACGACTGAAGTAAAACTTCTTTAGCTCCATCTATATGTATGTATCTTCACTAACTTATATCTCCCTTCCGTTCGCCTCGCCCGATCACACTTCTCGTAACGCTCTCGTCACGCATTCACCAGCATACTCCCCAAGTCAAGCGTGCGTAAAGAAGTTTTACTTCAACAATATGCCTGCACTGTGTCTTAGATATACGAAACGTAACTGGCTATGAGAGAAAGAGAGAAAGAAAATGTATGCTCGCACCTCTCTCTCTCTTGCCCCTACAGTAATATACGAAACGCAACTCTCTCTCTATCTTAACTAACTTATATCTCCCTATCAACTTCCGTTCGCCTCGCCCGATCACACTTTTCGTAACACTCTCGTCACGCATTCACCAACTTACTCCCCAAGTCAAGCGTGCGTAAAGAAGTTTTATTTCAAAAAGTATTTCGTTACTGCCTAGCGGGACGATTGTGCGACAAAGACGACAATAGACACACAAGTACGTGAAAGAAAGAGAGGGAAAGCAGATGCTATCTCAATATAATGGGTGTGTTCCGAAATACACTGCGAGCACTGTAAGGTGTGACGTCAATTTAGTACACTGCGAAGCCGTTCCTTTATAGTTATGTATACTGGTTACTGCTTAAAACGGAACGCTGTCAGCACTGAGACAAACACTGAGAGCACATTACCTCGAAAACGCCAGTGCTCACAGTACAAAGATGGCGTCGATTAATGACGTCATATATTTCCCTAGGATACTGCAACAGTTTACTGTCAGTTATAACGGAACGAATTTCTCCACAGTAAAGAGCACTGAACAGTGCTCGCAGTCTATAACGGAACACAGATTATTATTTTAGTTGGCCGGCACTTTCAAAATTAGCTCAAAAATGTATGGAGGGTGGGTGATCTCCTTTGATGTTGGCGGTAGAGCTCAAAACAAAGGTTTCCCGAGAAATTCCAAATTGTTGCTAGAGGCCTATTGTATTGTATTATAGAATTTGTATATTGCGTTTTGTACTGTATTATAGTTTGTTAATATTATTATTTAAAGTGAATTATTTGTGGTTATAATTGGGTATTTGACATAGCTAGTCAAATCAGCAACTTTTTTTCAAACGTCAAAACGCGTGCTTAGTATGGGATTTTGTATGACATTTTGAATTGTGACGTCATCAAAGTTCGACGCACTTTTTTTACTTTTTAAAATGGTTATTCAACACAAAACTAGCAGGGGACGTGGACATTACGACTTTTGGGAGATCCTTTATTTAATACTAGCTAATGCCCGCGACTTCGTCCGCGTGGTTTAAGTTTTTTCCCCACAGGCACTCCTTAATTTTCTTGTTTAAAAAGTAGCCTGTCACTCTCCGTCCTCAACTATACTCATGCAATCACGTTGAACCGTTGCTCTGTTGCGGCGTGATTGAAGAACAAACTCTATATTTCATCCCTTTGGGGGTCGAATTTTCATGGTAAAACACGTATTTCTTAATTTTTTACCCGTAGCTTGTAAACCAAGTTTCATGGATATAACTTGAGAAATGACAGAGTTTCATACAAACTTTCAACCCCTATTTCACCCTCTTAGGGGTGGAATTTTCAAAAATCCTTTCTTAGCGGATGCCTATAAGTTATAATAGCTATCTGAGTGCAAAATTTCAGCCCGATCCGACCAGTGGTTAGAGCTGTGCGTTGATAGATCAGTCAGTCAGTCAGTCACCTTTGCGTTTTATATATTTAGATAATCACTAAAAAATAATTTATTTCACTAGTAGTCAAATACCCAATTACTTTTTATCTTATTAAAACTATTTGATTGCTTTTAAATCCTGGAATAATTCATTTATGTTTCTAATAGACTGTATAGAAGGTAAGTATTAAATATTTTATATACCAAAACGAATAATATGTAGATTATAAAGTAGATATAGTTAAAGATATTCCACAAAACAAATATAAAGTAACTAGACGATGCCCGCGATTTCGTCTGCGTGGATTTAAGATTTTGAAAAACCCCCTGGAAACTATTATTTTCCGGGATAAAAACTAGCCCTATGTCTTTTTCCAATATCTTACTGTATAATGTAATGTCCGGGATGCAGACTATCTCTGTATGAGATTTTGTCAAAATCGGTCGAACGGTTAGGTTGGACTGTGAATAGATTGTTATCTGTATACATACCTACACTTTTGATGACGACCTCCGGGGCGCAGTGTGTAGCGCTGTTGTTCCCGGGTTCGATCCTCGGCAGGGTCAGTTTGGGAATTTATAATTTCTGAATTTTCCCTGATCTGGCCTGGTGCGAGGCTTCGGCCGTGGCTAGTTACCACCCTACCGGCAAAGACGTGCCGCCAAGCGATTTAGCGTTCCGGTACGATGCCGTGTAGATACCGAATAGGGGTATGGCTTTAATATAACTGCTATGCCCTTAACAGGTTAGCCCGCTACCATCTTAGACTGCATCATCACTTACCATCAGGTGAGATCGCAGTCAAGGGCTAACTTGTAGTGAAAAAAAAAACTTTCGCATTTATAGTATTAGTACCTAAGTATGGATGTATAGAATTTTGGAATACCTCTACCAATTTCATTTAGATTTAGTATCAGATTACAAATAAGGTGTAATAAATTGTAATGCATGCAGATATAGATAGATGTTACAATTTTGAGATAAGCTTTATTACATTTTTAAAAGACTATTTCTTAATTAGAATAATTTGTTGGTTGTTGTTGTTACTTATAACGAATGGTACGGTTACATCATTAAACTTTTTTTTTAAATTTTAGTTTATATTCCATCCTCATGGTCATGAAATACTTTTTTTAACAGCTTTTTCATACGATGAGGGCCTAAGCATAAAGTCAAACCATCATCGTCTGAACCCATCGCCCGCCTACTGGTTGAGGCCATAGTTCATCATGCTGGCTTATTGTTGATTGGCATACGTCCACACACCTTTGAGAAAATTATAGAGATACTAGCTAATGCCCGCGACTTCCTCCGCGCGAATTGATGTTTTTGGTTCCCGCGGGAACTCTTTAATTTTCCGGGATAAAAAGCCTATGTGTTATTCCAGACTATAATCTATCTCTGTGCCAAATTTCATCCAGATCCGTTCAGCCGTTGGGGCGTGATTGAGTAACAAACATGCATCCATACATCCATCCATCCAAACGTTCGCATTTATGATATTAGTATAGATTTACCTTACCGTGATAGCTTTTGGAAGATTCATTACATCATTTCGCACAATCGGTAGCTTCTGTACATAGTACATGAACTTTTGTTCTAATTCTGTTTTTTTTAAATACCTACCCAAGTATTAAAATTGGGTAAGTAGTTACTCTAAAGGGGTTGTTTCATCTTGGGCCAGGTACTTGTACAGTATTCCAAAAAATACGAGTAGTATAAAATCATAGAAAACAAAATAAAATATGCTTTTTTGCAGTTTTACAGTGATTAAGAGGTACAACAATAAAATGTTTAATAAGGTACCTACATTTGTAGAATAGCAACTCTCGCAGCGCATCCATCCATCCATCTGACTGCTGTTGGATATTTTAAGGTTAATTCTTATTTCTCAGGTTATTTTTATGTCAAATGTCATCATGACACGTGTAATATACGTCAATGTCAAAATGGACGCATGTTGTTGCGCTTTTATTTTGCAAAATAATTTCGCATTGTACCTCGTAAATTGAACTTTTTAGTAAAAAATAAAGAAAAGAATGTTACTATTTTATGACCCCGAACATTTTAAAATACCGTACAAATACCTGGCCCAGGCTCCATATAAATTTGAAACAACCCCATTGTACAACTCTACGCTATTTGCGTAGATAAGTTTGATATTTTGTATGGGGTTGTAGTCGTGCGTTGTGTGGCTTTCGCGTTGTTCTATGTGAGCGACAGCAGCGACGCCATAGAAAATTACGTTTTTTTTATTGCGTGATAGGCTTGCGCTTGACGACAATCATGCTTAGTGCAAAGCAATGATGAGGTCTAGGTTCGAACGCACTTGCTTAGAAGATGCCTATTCACTCTTGCCTTGAAGGTACTTAAGTTATATGTGGCGCTGGGAGGGTGTTCCACACCCTAGCGGTTCTTATAAGAAACGTCGAGCAAAAACGCTTCGTGCGAGCAGATCGGACGTTACGTCTACGTTGTCGCGGTGTTGTCGCGTATATACGTCTGTCATTTTCTATGGCGTCGTATCACGTCGCATCGCTTCTGTCGCTCACCTAGGACAACGAAAACGTAAAGAATTAAGTACTTACAGGTAAACTTATTAGTGTTTTAAATTAACCCATCATAGGAATCGATGAAGTTGTAGGCACTAAATCTTAGTTTCGTGGACAGATGGGAGACTCGGCTGGCGTCAAGCGCGCATCCTACAACTAGACGTAAGGAGCAGAAGGCTTGCGTTTTGTTTCAACAGATTTTATTTTAATAAAATATATCATAATAGCACAATTATACCTACATGTGTTTTATTTCGTAGTAGGTAGTAAGGTCCGCGATACACGGACAGTTTGGAGCAGTCAGGATGGACTGCTTCAAGCTGCGACTGCATATAGTGAACTACAGTCTTCTACACACATACATGGAACCGCTCGAGCAGTTGCGACTTCTTCGGGCGGTTGGCAGCAGTTATCAATGGTAGCTTCAAGCTGTTGACTATGACCGCAACAGCGGTAGGTATGTAGTGTATATGTTGATCACTGACTAACTGCTTGAGCAGTCCGTGTATGGCCGCACTAATAGGTAGGGATCTATTAGGGTCGCCAAACGTCAGAAAAGCTTTATATATTGTATGTAGGCATTATGAGTGAAAATTGCGCCAAACACCGTTCCCGCGTCGGTAGCCGTCGCGTCGCTTCTTTGTCACTCAATACCGTACATACCTACATAAAGCTTATCTAACCCACCGATATACCTATATGTAGGTACTAGATGGGCCTTTTCATACAAAAAAGTTGGAAGTCCGACTTGTGGTGCATGCTCCTCACCTGTATAAGCCTGTCCTTGTCTCCGCCATAGCGCTGTCCCGCTTTTCAGACTAGATGGCGTTAGTAAATAAGGCCACATTCTATGTTTGAAAGGACCCGTCTATGTAAATTGAGGTCGTTGAACTATTCTGCTCAAGTCAGTTGCGCGTCGATAGATGTAGCGAGACCTTTAAGATACCATCAAATAGGTAAATATTATAAATGCGAAAGTTTGGATGGATGTATGGATGTATGGATGTTTGTTACTCAATCACGCCCCAACGGCTGAACGGATCTGGATGAAATTTGGCACAGAGATAAATTATAGTCTGGAATAACACATAGGCTACTTTTTATCCCGGAAAACTTAGGAGTTCCCGCGGGAATCAAAAAACCTCAATCCACACGGACGAAGTCGCGAGCATCAGCTAGTTTTTAATAAAGTATGGATAAATCCTATCCATCAATCAAATCGGCGCGAATTTTTAAGTCCGCGCCGTAGAGAGATTAGCCATCTGCGCGGGAGATATTATAGTGCACAAGTGTGTGCGCATTCGCAAACACAGGTGCATTCTCTGTTCCTTTACTCTCATAGCCCGATGGAACGGAAAATCCGACACGACCGGTGAGAGGTCAGGCGCAGGACCGACGGCTTAACGTGCTCACAGAGGCACGGGAGTGAAACACCGACAACTTCCTAACTCCGGGCTAGTACTAAGAATCTCTTGCCAAAAAGTGGATCTTTTTGGCAAGAGATATGTGCTATGGCGCCCGACACGAGACTAATGAAAACTGAATGATAAAATGATTTTCTTATGTAATTCTTTCATTCTAATAATTATAAATGAAACTATAATATCTAATTTGATTATTTATTTTATCATAGAAATGAAACGTTAGTATTTACAATATTATAATAAATAAGTAACTATGTACTAATAACTTTCTTACAATAATTAATACAAGGGTTTGTATATATTTGACTTTCCCGAATCAAAATCAGTCCATTGAAGCTTATAGGAATGTTTTCAAATAAGTTCGACGTCCTCTCTGGCGCAGTGTTGAGCGCTGTTGTCTTAACGTGCGGAGGTCCCGGGTTCGATCCCCGGAAGGGTCAATTTGGGATTTACATCTGAATTTTCCCTGGTCTGCCTGGTAAGAGGCTGCGGGCGTGGCTAGTTACCACCCTACCGGCGAAGACGTGCCGCCAAGCGATTTAGCGTTCCGGTACAATGCCGTGTAAAACCGATTAGGGGTAGGTATGGGTAATATAACTGCTATGCCCCTAACAGGTTAGCCCGCTGCCATCTTAGACTGTACTGTGTCACTTAACATCAGGTCAGATCGCAGTCAAGGGCCAAGGTTAACTTGTAGATGATTTTTAAAAAATAACATAACAAAAAGAGTTACTGTTGAGTTTTTTCTCAGCAGAAACTGTTTTCCAAACTTCCGAAGGTCATAGAATCCATTTAATTTTGTAGAAATAAACTAATTTTTGAGCGACTTCCTTCCATCTTCAAGTAGTTGTAACAGTACAGGGTACACCTCGTCATAGCACGTTATCTGATTCTGCCTCACATGGTTCTGGTATCTCTGTAAAGCGCCCGCGACGAACTCCAGCCTGTCCCTTTCGTTTCTGTGACTATCCAGCCATTGGATCAGTTTCTGAATGCTCCAACCTGAAAGATAACACGTTATTTTTTTTTTTTTTTAATATAATATAGGCCAGCGCTTGGCTGCAATCAGACTTGCTTGCAAGTAGTGATGCAGCCTATAAGGTGGAGCGCGCTTGCCTAGAAGATGCCTATTCACTCTTGATTTGAAGGTACCTATATTAAAAGATATGCGCAAATTAAACTTTCACCTTTATTGTTAGTGGCATAAGACACATTTTGCCAATAAAACAAAATAGTTTAAAATCTCATAGAATCATACTAATACTAGTGGTTCGCCCCGAACTGAGACCTCGCGGTATCCATAAACTTACAGAGCGCCATCTATGTGAAGTTCTGTTAAACATAGTGAAGCTCATTAAAAATTAAATAATTTCGTTTCCTTAGAATATTTATCTAATTTTAGTATTTGTTGTTCAAGTACAGGATATAATTCAAATAAGTGATCAAGTTTCAGGCTCAGCCTTTTCTTTTTAAGCACAAACGAATAAATTTGTACAGAGCGCCATCTATTGACAACATTGTGAAGTTTGTTAAAAATACGTGTGCTCATTAAAAATTAAATAATTTCGTTTCCTTAGAATATTTATCTAATTTTAGTATTTGTTGTTCAAGTACAGGATATAATTCAAATAATTAATCAAGGTTCAGGCTCAGCCTTTCAGAAAATTGGGAGTTCTGAGGTCATCTTTGGACGTCAGAAAATCACCACTTTGAAAGCCCCCCATTTCGTCAATTTTAGGGGAAAAATTAAAAAAAATATATTTTTGGACTCCGTTCCTCATTATCTTTAAAATGGTATACCGCAACCCTATGTAATGCTATAAAAAATATTTTACTTCGCATTCGCTTCTATGAGAGCCCCCCTGAAATAAAGATTTTTATAACTTTTTAAGCCATATTCGGCGGGAGGCCATCGGTTTACATAGTATATTTAAATTTGAAGTAATTACGTTCAGTAATTCAGAAGGTATAAGGCTCTGACAGACGGACGGACGGACGGACAAGTGCCAATTCACCCAAGTAGACTCAGAGACCTTCGCTTCGCTCGGTCAATTATAAATGCGAAAGTATGTTTGTTTGTTGGTTTGTCCTTCATCACGCTGCAACAGAGCAACAGATGTTTTTTTGCATGGGTATAGTTGAGGACCGCTGCAACAGAGCAACAGATGTTTTTTTGCATGGGTATAGTTGAGGACGGAGTGAAATAGGCTTTTTATCTCGGAAAATTGAGGAAATCCCGTGGGATTAAAAAAACTTTATTAGGTACACGCGGACGAAGTCGCGGGCATCAGTTAATTACTCATAAGAGTTAAGACAAAAGACATTTTCTTATAATGCGCAAAAGGCCTAATGACTAAATCGTTATCAAATAATTCGTGTTTTTTGTTCACACAAACGTGTGAATTTCAAAAATTTAAACTAAATTCTAAATTATTAATTATTAATATTCTACCGACTTACACCGTGTTTGACGCTTTTAAACGTTCCGTTGGAGACGCTCGATAGCGCGATGTAACTTCATGCAGCGCCACCTGTTGAGCGCGTTATAAGACGAAAAGTATATCTTTCAGCCAACATACTGAACATAAACCAAGGCCCTAATTTACATTCTATCTATCTATCGATCAGTTTTTGGAAGGTGTTGTTTACGTACCCAACTACATAGGCAGGCATACCAAAATCTAGGTAGAAGCTTGTTTGAAAAATAAATGACTTTTGGGAACTTTAAGCTTTAAAGTACACACAAGTAGGGGAGCGGGGGCACAGTGAATAGGTTTTTTTATTCTACTCTCTACTGCAGACATCAATAAAGCTAGTTCTTATATTTTACCAACAAGGCGTGACTTAGAATTAAAGCTATGGAAAATAATGATAAAATACACAAAAGTCACCATGGCTTCTGCCGTAGTGAACTTTTTTTAATTAAAGGGAAATGCTCCACTGTACACCTACAATGGGGCACTATGGATTTAGACGTGGGGGACTGTGGATCACCAAGGGGCGCAGTGAATAATATTTATCTTTATCTAACATATACCTACTGCTTAATTGAAATAAAACACTTTTCTTTTGTAATCTAAATATATAAAAGGCAAAGGTGACTGACTGACTGACTGATCTATCAACGCACAGCTCTAACCACTGGTCGGATCGGGCTGAAATTTTGCACTCAGATAGCTATTATAACGTAGGCATCCGCTAAGAAAGGATTTTTGAAAATTCCACCCCTAAGAGGGTGAAATAGGGATTGAAAGTTTGTATGAAACTCCGTCATTTCTCAAGTTATATCAATGAAACTTGGTATTTTGGCTAACAGTAATAAATAAAGAAGTATGTGTCTCACAGTTTTTCAAAATTATTATTACCCCACGGGGTAAAATACCTAGGGGTTGAAAGTTTGTATGAAAGTCCTTCATTTCACAAGTTATAGACATGAAACTTAGCATTTGGGCTTTCAGTTAGATATGCAAGAGTACATACATGTTTCACCATTTTTGAAAATTCGACCCCCAAAGGGGTGAAATGTAGAGTTTGTCCTTCAATCACGCCGCAACAGAGCAACGGATCAACGTGATTGCATGAGTATAGTTGAGGACCTGGAGAGTGACAGGCTACTTTTTAAACCAGAAAATTAAGGAGTGCCTGTGGGGAAAAAGCTTAAACCACGCGGACGAAGTCGCGGGCATTAGCTAGTCATATATAATAATAATAATAATAAATTCATTTATTTGCTTGAAAACATGGGTTACATTACGGATAGTAGGTTACAATTATACATAAAAGATACCAAACATGTTTTGCCATAATATAGGCGTGCAAATATTAATTTATACTTAGTCACTAGAAATACCTACTACTAGCACATCATTTTATTTTATCTGGATACCCTTAATATTTATCACATATATTATTAATTTATTATGAATTATTTTTGCTATAGATTACTGTTATGCTAAGACAATCACATTAAGAATTATAATAACAATAGCACTACCTACTTAACACAATTCAGTAGGTACACCAATATTATTATTATTTTTTTTTTAATAGGTACTGTTAGGTAACACTTTATGTCAAATTATTAATATTTTTAAATATCCAAGATTAAAGATGTCAAGCTCATAGAAAATAATAAATGTACAAAAAATAAAAACAATAATAAGTACTTAGCTTGGAGGAAGGAATTACGACTGCCGGTACTTAGTAAGCATTATGTCAATCGTTGGTAGTAACTTGTAAGTATAATCATGTCAATCAAATTTCATTTTAAAGTAGTCATTTATGTCATAGACGTTTTCATTTAATAATTTATTCATTAAATATTTTTTAAATTTATGAATGCATAATACCTTAACCCGATCCGGCAAGTAATTATATATTTTGATTGCCATGCAATATACATTTCGCTTGTAGACACTCAATCTTTGCATTGGTATTTCAATCTTTAATTGTTGTCTTCTGTTACGGCCTACATTTTTTTGAGGAAATAGCTGAATATTTTCTCTTATAAATAGACACATCTCATAGATATACAGGGCTGGCAAAGGCAATATCTTCTTTTTCTTAAAAAGTGGCTTACAGCTGTCCAAATACTCTGCACCACATAGCGCCCTCATACACCTTTTTTGTGCTCTAAATACTCTTATTGAGTCGACAGAGTTTCCCCACAATATTAAACCATAGAGTAGAAGAAACATAGGCATGATATGCAACAGTAGCTGCAGCTTCTGAGACAGTTACTCTGTCTTTTTAGTAGGTAAGTGAATTTATCTAGTTTTGTACATACATTGTCTACCTGAGCCTTCCAGTTACAATGAGTATCTATAGTTACGCCTAAAAATGTTGCTGTATCCGCTTCTTTGATACTAACGCCGTCATAATTAATGTCAATATTTAAACTATGGCTATTGTAGGTCCGAAAGTGTATAAATTGAGTTTTGCTGAGGTTAATATTTAGACCATTGCTTGTGAGCCAGTTAGTAACATCTTTGAGAGCCTTGTTTGTTTCGTTTTCAATCATTTGTCGGTCACTGCCTTTAATAACTATTGTCGTGTCATCTGCATATTGAATACATTTTTGATTTAAGGAGAGGGGCAAGTCGTTTACATATATGAGAAAGAGGAGCGGGCCAAGTATACTCCCCTGTGGTACGCCGGTAGAATTTGTCCTTAGTTTCGACTTGAATTTTTTTTTGTATTTACCCGAATAGTTTGATATTTCTACATACTGTTGTCTATTTGCAAGATAGCTTTTAATCCACTCATACGGCGTACCTCTTATTCCATACGTATATAGTTTGCTAAGTAAAATTTCGTGGCAGACTGAGTTAAATGCTTTACTCATGTCTAATAATAGGGCTACTGTAATGGTTTTATTATTTAGTCCCTCAGTTACGCTTCGTATTAGGTCAAAACAAGCCGTGATGGTGGAATTATTTTTACGAAATCCATACTGATTGGGATGCAATAAATTATATTTTGTCAGGAAGTCATACATTTTGTCATGAATGACTTTCTCGAAGACTTTGGATAAGACTGGTATAAGAGTGATAGGTCTGTAGTTGCGGACATCTGTTCTCTCGCCTTTTTTAAACACGGGTATAACAACTGAATATTTTAATTTGTTCGGGAAAATGCCTTGCTCTAGTGTCATGTTAACAATGTGACATAAGGGCTTACAGATGTATGGTGCACAAAGTTTTAAAATTTTTGTATTAATGCCATCATATCCCGTTGATTGTGTATTTTTAAGATTTTTTATGATTTTGAGTATATCCGTCTCTATCACTGGAGTTAAAAACAAAGATTCCGAAACTTGTGTCGTATTATAATATTTTTTATTGATTTTATTATCATGCACTATATTAGTAAAATATTCATTGAACTTATCCGCGATATCTGTCGGATTAGTGTAATTTTTATTATCATCGCATATATTATTTATTGCCTGATCGTTAGGGCTTTTAATATATGAGGTATTTTTTATTATCTTCCAAGCAGTTGAACTTACTTGTTTAGCTCTCATAATGCGTCGCAAATTAACAATCCTTTGACTACTTGATATGCAATTCTTCAAAACAACGGAATATTTTTTATACAATTTTAAGTTTTGTTTTTTATTTGAGGTATTATATAAATATTTAATGTAAAGTTTTCGTTTTACGACGCAGCTTTTCTTAATGCCCCGTGTTAACCAATTTGTTTTGGGTGGCTTATTTATTATTTTTACCCTTATGCGAGGAAAACAAAGATCGTAGAATAGCGTTAGTATCTCGTGAAATTTATCATATGCAATATTTGCGTTTGGTTCCTCCAGAATTTCACTGAAGGAAAGAGCTGAAATACACTGCATAAACTTGTCAATATTTTCTTGGCAATAATCTCTTTTTTCTTCCATCCATTCTCGTTTGATGGAATTTACCTTTGCACTCAGCGCCAACTGAAACATGAGAACCTGAGCAGTTTCATGATCAGACAGCCCTAGAAGGTGATTTGTTTGCTTCGCACCATCGATATTACTAGCTATTAGATCCAAACAGGATTTATTTCTGGTTGGCATTTCGAGATGTACAGTTAAGTTGTAATTCATTAGAATAGCTGACAATGATTGCGTATTTTTATTGCTTTTCAATATATCTAAGTTCCAATCACCACAGATAATCACTTTTATATCTTTTAGCTTGCAATATTTGGCGAGTAACGAATCTAGATTGTTAAAGAATACATCTACATTGGACGATGGAGTTCTATATATGCATATAATCACTAGCTTATACTCGGTTAAATGGATACCACAACATTCAAAGTTATATTTTTCTGCATAGCTTTCTATGTCAAGTGTCTTGTAGTTAATGTGATTTTTCAAGAGGATACACGTACCTCCTCTTTTCTCATCTCGACAGTAGGATGCTGCCACGTTAAAGTTTTTAATATGAACATTACTGATAGACCCCTTTTTAATAAAAGTTTCACAGAGACATATTATGTCAATACTACCTATGTTTTCATGAAATTCAGGCAGCGTTATTTCAAGGAAATCTCTTTTACTCAAAATGCCAGCAATGTTTTGGTGTAATACATTTAGATTTATTTTAATATTAGGATCGAAAAAACGTTGCATTATTTTCTTTTCGTTTGTTCTTTAGTCACGGGTTTAAAATAATACGGTATTGTTCCTTTAGATGGTTTTTCAATCTTATGAGTATATTTAGCATTTGATGTATTTCGCGGTAGTCGTGTCAATTTATTTATTTGGTTAAAAGTTAGAAAGCGTTTTTTATATTCCTCATAATCAATTTCGATATTTATTTTTTGGCTTATTGTTTTTAAATATTGATATCTACCTATATGGGATTCAGCAGCTTTGATAAATTTACAATTTTTGTGACATTGAATTAGCCCCGAGATGGAGTTGTTTAAGAGTGTTTCATTAAGGTATGGATTATGCAATGTTTGAAGGATATATACTTTGTTATGTTGCAATTTATTGAGTGCATTACCAAGGTCACCTATGAGTTTGTAGGGATTTTTGTCATTAGAGCCTATGGCTAATACGATCATCATTACTACTTAGAGTCCCTTGTAAAACCTCACAATACTTTAACACTTCTTCTGCCTGTGCGTTTGGCTTTATCAAAGACGTAACCGTGTACACATCATTCCAGGTGCGTTTGTTTCGGTCTTCTATTACTTCTATTGAGAGTCCAGCTATTTGTTGATCTCCCAGCATATAGATTGTGTTTCTCCTTTTGTCGTCAGCGTTTTGTGTTTTTTTAGCGAAATCTAATTTATTTTGCTGCTGTTCCTCTATCATTTTATTATTATTTCGTGTGTCATCGGATGTAGCTATATTTTTTGGAGTGTCCTGTACTTCAATGCATTTTTGGTCTCTTTTACTGTCTGGGTCCATTTGACTAATATTTAAGCGATTTTCGGCTTTTTTGTTCTGTGTTTTTGCAGACATATTAGGGTGTTGCTGTAGCGGTGAGCTCTTTTTCGCACTTAAAGGTGTCGAACAGTTTAGATCCTCAATACCGATGGATTTGTATATTTTTAACTTTGATTCATAGCTCTGTATTAAGTTTTTTAGGTCCCTATTTTCTAGATTGAGGTTGTCTATTTCAGCATTTGCACTGTTAAGTTGGGATTTTAAATTTTCAATCTCCAGATGTAGCTCTTCGATTGTGCTATGACAGCTATTGTTTAAATCAGCGGGCAAGCTCAATGAACTCATATCGTTCAAATTTGAGTCGTATGATGCTAGGTCAAAGTCTGACTTGTGCTTGATTCTGCAATATTTACCCTTTTTCCTTAGCGTTATGGTTTCCGCGATATCTGTATTCTCGTCAGATTTATTATTCTGGAAGGTTTGTTCTGAGACATCAACATTTTCTAATAGATTGGATTTTTCAAAGGATTTTTCTAATTCCTGTTCCTGTGTATTTATCTCCGATGTTACTGTGACATTGCTTCTATTTTGGTCAGCCGAGATAGAACTTATTGGTCTAAGATCCGAATCTAAATCGAAACGTACCGGTTTGATAAGAGAATCAAATTTATTTTATAATAAATTTCATATATTAGAAAATAAATTAAAAATGGGTAGACAACAGAAATCCTGGACAGAATATTTTTAATTACTTTTCGAAAAATGATTTTTCATAAAATGTTGCAAAATGAAGATAATAATAAAATTTTATACTGGACTTAAAGTATAGAGCATATAGAATGTGCAATCGTAGGGTAGACTATTATTTACCTGGATAAATAATGGAAATAATAGTCTACCCTATTATTTACCTGGATAAATAATGGAAATAATAGTGATACGTTTTTGTACATTGCTTACATGTGAGAGTATTCTTATTCAATGGGGTACAGCATTTTTTACAAGTTTTTTGCTGTTTTTTTGGCGCAGAATCCATATTAATATTTTTAGTTATAATTTTACTCGTAGAGGGAAAATTTTAAAGAAAGAAAAAATCTTCCCTACCTTGGGTTTGAACCCGCACGTGTTGATAGGCAGACGACACCCATACAAGTCGAGCCGCGGCACGCATTGATATGACGATCGAATTTTGTCACTGTACTTTGCAGTTTCTTTGTTACTGCGTTTTTCTAATAATGCAATTGTGTTCTATTGTGTAATGTGTTAGTGAGTCGGATTACGCCATCTATCGGCTCGGTGTCTTTCTAACTAGCTGTGGTCACTGATGAACATATATCACATATCTGCAAGTTCGACGTAGTTCTTGAGTATTTTGTTAGATGGTGATATTTTTCTTTTGACCGTTAGATTGAGCTATCAATTTTTGCAATTCATCACACAATCAGTTTCAATAAAAAGTCTTATTTAAACAAAATAACACTTGTAATTATTGTCCTTCTACTCTAACACTGAAGCTTATTATTATTAGATTGATTAGTTTTAGTTATTTTAAAATAGTTTTTTGCACGATTTTATCACTTGTTATAAGGTTTCATATTTTAAAGATTTTCTAGCTAAGAACACTTCTTTGGCCAGAGATAACATTGTCTCATAGAATTTACACAGTTATTTACACTTACACAAACTTTTCACTGTTTAAATTTAACATTTTCTAATTAAAAACAATTTTAAATACGGAGCTCACTGTTTATTCCGTCAACATTTCGATTCCCGCAGGAACTCATTAACTAATTTTCCGGGATAAAAAGAAGCCTATGTATGTATGTATGTATGTATATTCTTTATAGCTGATGCCCGCGACTTCGTCCGCGTGGAATAAGTTTTTCAGTTAATTTTCCAGGATAAAAAGTAGCCTATATTACTATCCCACGGTATAATCCCCCTATAATGGTGAAACACGTAGGTACTTCATCATATTTTAACGAAAGCCCAAATGCTGTTTCATGGAGCTATAACTTGAGAAATTAAGGATTTTCATACAAACTCTCAACCCCTGTTTCACACCTTCGGGGGTGGAATTTTGAAAAACTGTGAAACACATAGGCCACACCAACTTGCATATTCTTCCCCTTTCAGCAACTCGCACTTTTCCTAACTGTGCGCCTTCTCTTCTTGATTTAATTCTCGTTTCTTCCCCTGGCCATGTTGCGAAGCATGGTCAGTGTGATGCTTCTGCATTTTCATATCACGATTTACTCTACTTGTCCTATAAATTGAAACCCCCTAAAGTTAAACCAAGGATCCTTCTCCAGCGCAATTTTGTTCGAATGGACTTGGACCGGCTGCGAGAGGATGCTGCCAATATCGACTGGTCGGTAGTCTCGAGTGCTGACACCATTGATGAGCAAATTTCTATATTTAACTCCTTACTCACACAACTATACGACATTCACGCTCCAATTCGGCCAGTTCGAATGAAGCATCTTCCTGCTCCTTGGCTCACTGCAGATATAAAAAAGCTACAGGATAAAAAGAACATTGCGAAAACTAAATATCGTATGAACCCTAGTGATCTGAACCGTGAAAAATATCATAGGGCACGTAATCGTAATCGCAACATGGTATGTAGAGACAGTCAACGACGCCATATCCATAAATCTGTTGTCGAGGAAGAAGACTCGACTAAGGTCTGGTATTTTCTTAAAACTTTAGGGGTTGGAAAGGCAAAACAAAATGTAGATTCTCCTAATCTTGATTTAAATAAGCTCAATAAGCAATTTTCCTCTTCCGCTACTTTGGATATAAATGCGAAACATAACACTATTAATCAACTTTCTGCTTCGCCAACCCCTGACTTTCCTTCTTTTTTCTTTAGCCAATTTACCATCAGTGATGTTATGAAGAATATTAAAGCCATCACATCTGATGCAATTGGAACTGATTGCATTAGTCGTAAAATGATCCTCCCTATCCTCGATATCTTAGCTCCTATCATTACTAACATCTTTAACTACTCCATTAACTCCAGTGATTTCCCCTCATACTGAAAAGAAGCACAAATAATTCCTCTCCCTAAGAAATCTAACCCGACGTATGCGGATTACCGACCCATATCCATCCTTCCCTTCTTATCTAAAGCACTCGAACGTCTTGTGCATCAACAGCTTAGTAAATTCTTTTCTATTCATAACTTACTAAACCCTTTCCAGTCCGGTTTCCGTCCTGGTCATAGTACGACTACTGCTTTAGTTAAAATCAGCGATGACATACGGCTGGGTATGGATAATCAACAAGTTACAGTATTGACATTGCTTGACTTTAGTAATGCTTTCAATACTGTGGACTTTGATGTTCTACTCGCCGTGCTAAGTTCTCTTAATAGGTATATCTCCTGGGGTAATTGGCTGGTTTCATAGTTACTTGAATGGGCGCCGGCAGCGTGTACGCGTTCAAGATTCATTTTCTGAATGGTCGACTGTTAAAGCTGGTGTCCCGCAAGGTGGCGTGTTGTCTCCTCTATTATTCTCTATCTTCATCAACTCGATTTGCTCCCACATTACTTCTCCCTACCACCTGTATGCAGACGATTTACAAATCTACTCCCAATGCGGATCTCCCTAATACAATTAGGTTGGTCAATGAGAATCTTTTACGCATTTCTAATTGGAGTAACTCGTTTGGGCTTAAAGTTAATCCAAAGAAGACCCAAGTTATTATCATTGGGAGTTCAAAATTAATTTCCCGTATAACTTTGTCGCAGCTTCCACCTGTCATATTCGATGGAACTCTTATCACTTATAGTGACAAAGTGAAAAATTTGGGCATTATCTTTGATCAAACAAGGATCAAACATTATCTTGGATGCCACAAATGAGTGAGCTAAGTAGAAAGATGTTTGGTGCAATTGGTTCTCTACGTAGATTGCGTAATGTCCTTCCCATTCCTACTAAAGTTGCGCTGGCTCAGTCTCTTCTTCTACCGATCCTTGACTATGCGGACACTTGTTATCTTGACCTCACTGAGGAGCAACTAAATAAACTTGAGCGGCTTCAAAATTACTGCATAAGGCTCATATTTGGCTTGCGAAAGTATGACCACGTTTCCGAGTTCCGCCGTAAGCTCAAGTGGCTCCCGATTCGCCTTCGCAGGAATACTCACATTCTTCACCTTCTTTACTGCATTCTGTTCAATCCCATCACACCTCACTACTTAAAAGATCGATTTAAGTATATATGTCATTCTCACTCTTCT
The DNA here is from genome assembly GCA_917051295.2 of Erebia ligea. Lineage (NCBI taxonomy): Eukaryota > Metazoa > Arthropoda > Insecta > Lepidoptera > Nymphalidae > Erebia > Erebia ligea. The sequence continues at coordinate 2,040,287 of OU785235.1, read as the reverse complement.
TCCCTCCGTTCTCAAAATAATCTTTTATTAAGTAGGTACTCCTAGACACTCAACTTCCTTCTATCAAAATTCTTTTACGGTAACTGCTATAAGGCTTTGGAACGTTCTCCCTTTGGATATTAAGCTATCTCAATCTCTTCCTATCTTCAAAACTAAATTGAAACAACATTAGCTATCATCATAATCTATTTATTCATCTGTCGTCTATTACCTATTACTTTTATACTGTGTATTTATTCTATATATTTTTACATTGTACTTACCTGTGTTTTATGTATATAATAGTTACTTATTATTATGTCTCAGTACACCCCTCCCGCTTTCTTTTAAGTTTCCTCTGCCCTAAGGTTACCTGGAAGAGATCGCTATATAAGCGATAAGGCCGCCTGTTGTGCCGTATCCATTTATGTTTGTTTTTTTGTCTTTTTATTTCTTTGTGTACAATAAAGTATATTTTACTTTTTTACTTTATGTTTTCATTTTCAACCCGCAGCTCATATATCAAGTTTCATGGCTATAACTTGAGAAATTAAGGACTTTCATACAAACTCTCAACCCCTATTTCACCCCTTCGGGGGTGAAATTTTGAGAAACTGTGAAACACATATGTTTTCATTTTCAACCCGCAGCTGATATATCAAGTTTCATGGCTATAACTTGAGAAACTAAGGACTTTCATACAAACTTTCAACCCCTATTTCACCCCTTCGGGGGTAGAATTTCGGGATAAAAAGTATCCTATGTCCTACCTCGTAGTATGGGCTCAAATCGTGCCAAGTTTCGTTTGAATTCATTCAGTAGTTTCGGCGTGATGCGCGGCCAAGATACAGACAGACAGACAGACAGACAAAAATGAAAAAAATTACAGATTTGGCTTCAGTATCGAATAATGAGTGCCCTCCAAAAAAAAATTTCAAAATATCTTCAATGTACAGAATTGGACCTGTTACAGTTTTATTATAAGTACCTATAGATCATATAATATGTAACTTCTGAATAAGATAGGAACCCTAAGCTTGAAGGCTGTATAATTCAAACCCATATTAATTGACCGAGCGAAGCGAAGGTCTCTGAGCCTACTTGAGTGAATTGGTACTTGTCCGTCCGTCCGTCTGTCAGAGACTTATAACTTCTGAATTACTGAACGTAATTACTTACTTCAAAATTAAATATAATATGTAAACCGATGGCCTCCCGCGGAATATGGCTTAAAAAGTTATAAAAATCTTTATTTCAGGGGGGCTCTCATAGAAACGAATGCGAAGTAAAATATTTTTTATAGCGTTACATAGGGTTGCGGTATATCATTTTAAAGATAACTAGTGGTTCGCCCCGAACTGAGACCTCGCGGTATCCATAAACTTGTACAGAGCGCCATCTATTGACATCATTGTGAAGTTCTGTTAAAAATACGAAAGCTCATTAAAAATTAAATAATTTTTTAATATTTTTTTTTAGTTTTCTTATAGGTAATATTTATCTAATTTTAGTATTTGTTGTTCAAGTACAGGATATAATTCAAGTAATTCATAAGTTTCAGGCTCAGCCTTTCAGAAAATTGAGAGTTCTGAGGTCAACTTTGGACGCTAGAAAATCTCCACTTTGAAAGCCCCCCATTTCGTCAATTTTAGGCGAAAAATTAAAAAAAATACCTAAGTATATTTTTGGACTCTATTCCGCGATTTCGTCTGCGTGGATTTAAGATTTTTAAAAACCCCCTGGAAACTATTATTTTCCGGGATAAAAACTAGCCCTATGTCACTTTCCAATATCTTACTTTATAATGTAACGTCCGGGATGCAGACTACCTCTGTATGAGATTTTGTCAAAATCGGTCGAACGGTTAGGTTGGGCTTGAAGGTACTTAAGTTATATGTGGCGCTGGGAGGGTGTTCCACACCCTAGCGGTTCTTATAAGAAACGTCGAGCAAAAACGCTTCGTGCGAGCAGATCGGACGTTACGTCTACGTTGTCGCGTATAGATATACGTCTGTCATTTTCTATGGCGTCGTATCACGTCGCATCGCTTCTGTCGCTCACCTAGGACAACGAAAACGTAAAGAATTAAGTACTTACAGGTAAACTTATTAGTGTTTTAAATTAACCCATCATAGGAATCGATGAAGTTGTAGGCACTAAATCTTAGTTTCGTGGACAGATGGGAGACTCGGCTGGCGTCAAGCGCGCATCCTACAACTAGACGTAAGGAGCAGAAGGCTTGCGTTTTGTTTCAACAGATTTTATTTTAATAAAATATATCATAATAGCACAATTATACCTACTTACATGTGTTTTATTTCGTAGTAGGTAGTAAGGTCCGCGATACACGGACAGCTTGGAGCAGTCAGGATGGACTGCTTCAAGCTGCGATTGCATAGTGAACTACAGTCTTCTACACACATACATGGAACCGCTCGAGCAGTTGCGACTCCATCGGGCGGTTGGCAGCAGTTATCAACATGGTAGCTTCAAGCTGTTGACTATGACTGCAAGTGCGGTCCGTGTATGTGGATCACTGGCTAACTGCTCGAGCAGTCCGTGTATGGGCGCACTAATAGGTAGGGATGTATTAGGGTCTCGCCAAACGTCAGAAAAGCTTTATATTGTATGTAAGGGCATTAAGAGTGAAAATGCGGCCAAACGCCGTCCCCGCGTCGCTTCTTTAAAGTTCCTTATGAAACGGGTTGTCTGGAGGAGATCACTTAGTGATAAGACCGCCCTTGCGCACGCGTTGTTTTTCAGTTTGTTTATAATTAAGTTATGGTGATGGGGGCAAAGTGCGCCATACTTTTTTCATAGTTGACTTTGGTGCAATATTACTTGTGCTTAAGTTCACGAGTGACACTAAATCATGGTACCATAAGGATCTGTGATGTTTTGCAACAACAACTAATGTCGTGTCATTAGAATCTGACGGCAAATTAATGAATTTTAGCATAAAATTTGAAAACAGTCTGACCCGGCGCACTTTGCCGACAAATCGGGGAAGTGCGCCTTGTATTAATAAAACGCAATAATAAAGCATCAGAATAAAAACAGCCCTATATTATTTTAAGAAAACAAGCAACAAAACGCATGCCATTTTTTTTTTCATAGCCACATTCTAGAAGAATCTATGTATTTAAAACCAAATTTCGGCTTAAATGCGCCATACAATCTTAAGTCAGAGGCTATGAACCTTTTTTCTAAATATTATCAATATCGAGTGTCATAGTAGATTATTAACCAAGGGGATAAAGCAGTGTCTTCTGTCGCGGGTGACGATTTAAATCGCGAGCGTAACGAAGGACTCGAGATTTACTCCCGAGCGTAGCGAGGGTGTTAAAAACTTAAATCACGAGCGAAGCGAGGGATTTAAGACGAGTCCTGAGTGTAGCGAGGGATTTAAGTTCACCCAAGACTAAGACAGCTTTATCACCGAGGAAAATACTCTACTTTTCGTACCATTTGCGAAAAAATTAACACAATAATAATATGAGATAAGCATTTATTAAAAACTAGATGATTCCCGCGACTTCGTCTGCGTGGACTAAGTTTTTTCGATTCCCGCGGGAACTCCTTAATTTTCCGGGATAAAAAGTAGCTATACCAAATTTCAGCAAAATCGGTTGAAAAGATGGGCCGGGAAAGCGTAGCAGACAGACAGACAGACAGACAGGCACACTTTCGCATTTATAATATTAGTATGGATAGTATGGATAATGACAATTAAAAGTAAAAGTTAACATTCGAAACATTGGTCCAATTATTGATAGAGAGAGTTACATTTTTGTTCGACAATTCACTGTCACTGTCGCTTTGATTTAACATCGTAATGTATTTTTAGAACATTAACAGCTTATTTATAAAAATAAATTAAAATAAACTTAACGTTTATGTATTTGAAGAAAACAAAAACGCGGCAAATTCCTAGACTAATATTTTTTTGTCTTAAAAGCAAAGGCATCAAGCTCATACGGCCTCGTCGGTTTTCGTCATTTTATTTAATAATCATAACTGCATAATAAATGCGTATTCCTTTTTCAAAAAGATGTATATTAATGCTTTATATACAAACTCAGGTGTAAACACAGATGTAGTTCAGTATAAATTTCGGTAAGTATTCCAAATTTAAATCACATTCTCCCCCTAGAGGATGAATGAAATTCAGTACAATTTTCTTTCCCTGTTTTTAACAGATTAAAAATGACTATTGTTATGTTCGCTTTTTGTGGCATAGAATGTCACTTTTTTGAGCAAGTGGTACGAAAAGTATATTTTTTCTTTTATTTACGATGGGAATACCATGGTTTGGAACTACTTATTTGGTATCAGTATTATAAAGGGACTGAAATAAGAAGTTAGTCATTGAAATTACTCAAATTAGTTATAAAGTGTAATATTTATTATAAATTCTTAACAAAACTAGGTAACGAAAAGAAAATCAATGAGAAACATCTTCTAAAATATATTAGTTGTAATTATTCAAAAACATTAATCAAGCAAGGCTTGTTACCCTTACAACTTAATAACTAAAGTGAAAGAGATCGAGTGAAATAAGTATTAACAAACAATAGGCGAATATCTAATAAACTTACGTTATGTTTTGGAACGGCACTTGAGCTTTGGTATATAACAAAATTCAGTAATTCTATATACCTATCTCAGTCAGTTTAATATTAGATAAAAATATTATAATACTATTAAAATATTTGTAAGTTTGTAAGTAATATTTGTAAGTTTGGCCCCTTCGACCTGTGACGTGGTCCATAATAGTTTTTCTTGGGATAGCAAAGGTTGATGCGGCTGCATACCCAGACATTCTACCCGATCGAACAGCTTCGACTGCTTCATTCAAAGCCTCTCTGGACCATGAAGGACCTTCAGTTTTTCTTTCATAGCGCCCCATCTTAAACAAAAATCATAAACAATAAAATAATAATGATTTAATAATTGTGACTTTTACTAGTCTATTGTGTTTGGGTGTGGTGACTGTGCATGTATGTAGGTTAGCCTCATAGCACAATTACTAATATTTTGGCAGTTAAGGTTTCTATGACACTTGGATGACAAGATTTGAAGTAATTCCAACAATAGCACACACTTGGGATGGGATCAAGAATTTAAAAATTACGGTGGATAAATTACAGTGGTGTCGAACTAGTCACGTACAAAAAATAAATAAATACTTAGTAAGATACATTTTTAAAAACAAGCTTTTATTTATGTAAGTATTTTAAAAAGAATGTAAACTTTATGTCAAATCAAAACCACCAATGCCTACAAAATTTAAATTAAAAAAAAATTGTCGCGATCTTAAACTTGTGTAAATGTATTTCACTAATAAACGTACCTATAATATGCAAATTACATCTTAATCGGTTTAAGATAACTGCTTTACAATTCATTTGCAAGATTTCACCCGAACATACAAACAAACAAGTAAACAAACATTGCAAGTTAAATAAAAGCTTGTAAAAAAGACACATTTTAAAAAGTTTTTAACCTTTGGATTGCGGCGAAGTGCGCCATATAAAAAGTCAGTATGGCGCGCTTCCCCGACTATATAAATTTGAGGTTAGAATATTTAACTTGCAAGAAATATATACATTTTACTAATCTATAGGAGTGAAATAAAGTCAGAATCTTAAAGCAAAATATTTAAATTGTGCAGTTACCTCACTCGTATATCGGTAAAAACTCGATTTCTTGAGATTTACGACGATGATCACGCCATAGTCATCTCTCCTCACCACTTTGAATATCAGTGAAAATAAAATGGCGCGTGTCTCAAACTCACATGACTAGAGCCATCTGAGTTTCACCAAGAACTATGATTTAGTTTGTAGCGTCGATATAAGGTGTCACTACTAGTATCAAATCGGTAGTTTTCGAGATATTTGTGGTAGGTGCACTTGCCCGCTAGGCGTACTTTGCCACCTTCACCTTATTTCTGTAATATATGTGTGGCAATAAAGAATTTATCTACTTATCTATCTATCTTCTTTGCCACTCTCAATACCGTATACCTACCTACATAAAGCTTATCTAACCCATCGATATATATGTAGGTACTAGATGGGCCCTTTCATAGAAAAAAGTTGGGCGTCCGACTTGTGGTGCATGCTCCTCACCTGTTTGTCTCCGCCATAGCGCTGTCCCGCTTTTCAGACTAGATGGCGTTAGTAAATAAGGCCACATTCTATGTTTGACAGGACCCGTCTATGTAAATTGAGGTCGTTAAACTAATTTGCTCAAGTGGCAGTCGTAATTCCTTCTTCCATGGCTCAAGTCAGTTCCGTGTCGATGGATGAAGCGAGACCTTTAAGATACCATTTTTAATAAAGTATGGATAAATCCTATCCATCAATCAAATCGGCACGGATTTTTAAGTCCCCGCCGTTTTAAAGGCCTATCTTCAGAGAGATTAGCCATCTGCGTGGGAGATATTATAGTGCACAGGTGCGTGCGCAGACACAGGTGCATTCCCTGTTCCTTTACTCTCATAGCCCGATGGGACGGAAAATCCGACACGACCGGTGAGAGGTCAGGCGCAGGACCGACGGCTTAACGTGCTCTCCGAGGCACGGGAGTGAAACACCCAACTTCCTAACTCCGGGCTAGTACTGAGAATCTCTTGCCAAAAAGATCCAATACTTGCTATGGCGCCCGACACGGGACTAATGAAAACTGAATGAAAAAATTATTTACCTATGTAATTCTTTCATTCTATAAATAATTATTAATGAAACTACAATATCTAATTTGATTATTTTATCATAGAAATGAAACGTTAGTATTTACAATATTATAATAAATAAGTAACTACCTACTAATAACTTTCTAAACAATAATTAATACAAGGGTTTGTATATTTGACTTTACCGAATCCCAATCAGTCCATTGAAGCTTATAGGAATGTTTTCAAGTAAGTTCGACGTCCTCTCTGGCGCAGTGTTGAGCGCTGTTGTCTTAACGTGCGGAGGTCCCGGGTTCGATCCCCGGAATTTTGCAATTTGGGATTTACATCTGAATTTTCCCTGGTCTGCCTGGTAAGAGGCTGCGGGCGTGGCTAGTTACCACCCTACCGGCGAAGACGTGCCGCCAAGCGATTTAGCGTTCCGGTACAATGCCGTGTAAAACCGATTAGGGGTATGGGTAATATAACTGCTATGCCCCTAACAGATTAGCCCGCTACCATCTTAGACTGTAGTGTCACTTATCATCAGGTCAGATCGCAGTCAAGGGCTAAGGTTAACTTGTAGATGATTAAAAGAAAATAACATTACAAAAAGAGTTACTGTTGAGTTTCTTCTCAGCAGAAACTGTTTTCCAAACTTCCGAAGGTCATAGAATCCATTTAATTTTACAAATAAACTAATTTTTGAGCGACTTCCTTCCATCTTCAAGTAGTTGTAACAGTACAGGGTACACCTCGTCATAGCACGTTATCTGATTCTGCCTCACATGGTTCTGGTATCTCTGTAAAGCGCCCGCGACGAACTCCAGCCTGTCCCTTTCGTTTCTGTGACTATCCAGCCATTGGATCAGTTTCTGAATGCTCCAACCTGAAAGATAACACGTTTTTTTTTTTTTTTTAAATATAATATAGGGCAGCGCTTGGCTGCAATCAGACTTGCTTGCAAGTAGTGATGCAGCCTATAAGGTGGAGCCCGCTTGCCTAGAAGATGCCTATTCACTCTTGATTTGAAGGTACCTATATTAAAAGATATGCGCAAATTAAACTTTCACCTTTATTGTTAGTGACATAAGACACATTTTGCCAATAAAACAAAGTAGTTTAAAATCTCATAGAATCATACTAACATTATAAATGCGAAAGTATGTTTGTTTGTTGGTTTGTCCTTCATCACGCTGCAACAGAGCAACAGATGATTTTTTGCATGGGTATAGTTGAGGACCTGGGGAGTGAAATAGGCTTTTTATCTCGGAAAATTGAGGAAATCCCGTGGGATTAAAAAAACTTTATTCCACGCGGACGAAGTCGCGGGAATCAGCTAATTACTCATAAGACAAAAGACATTTTCTTATAATGCGCAATAGGCCTTATATTTTGTATGCGCGTGTCTGATCCGACACAAGAAAAAATATCTTGTAATATGACGTATGGCCTCATAAGTCATACAACAACCATTGCGACTGAATTTCGTAATTATAGAACAATTACTCATAAGACACAAGAAATTTTCTTATAATGCGCCAAAAAGCCTAATGTAGATCAAATCATAATCATCAATCATCATCATGATGTAGGTCATCAAATAACTCGTGTTTTTGTTCACACAAACGTGTGAATTTCAAAAATTTTAATATCAGAAGTGGGATATCTTTACCGTCCTCGGTAAAGATAAACTATTAAAACCACGTTTGACGCTTATACGTTCCGCTGGAGACGCTCGATAGCGCGATGTAACTTCATGCAGCGCCACCTGTTGAGCGCGTCATAAGACGACAAGTATATCTTTCTTTAATATGCTGAACATAAACCAAGGCCCTAATTTACATTCTATCTATCTATCGATCAGTTTTTGGAAGGTGTTGTTTATGTACCCAACTACATAATATGCAGGCATATCAAAATCTAGGTAGAAGCTTGTGTGAAAAATAAATGACTTTTGGGAACTTTAAGCTTTAGTATACACAAGTACTGAGAATAATTATTCTGAAAGTGCAGAGATTAACCAGTGTATTCCGATTCAGCTTGAAGGCTGTATAATTCAAACCCATAGTAATTATATTCAGGGCTCTAGGCAATAAAGCTAGTGGACCCCAACAATAATTCCTCAGGCGACGAAACTTTACAGTATGATACAGTATCATGGGTTACTGGCAAGTCGAGGGCAACAGCTCGTTTGCCAATAAAACAAAGTACTTGGTCCAAAGTTTCATACAATTAGAGATAAACACAATTGACACCTAAGCCGAGTCTCAAACAGATTAATCAAATTTTTGGCCAGACAATTCATTTTGAAAGAGCGTTACTAGACACAGTGAACTTGAGAGTGGAGGCCTGTGCCCAGCAGTGGGATGTAATGGGCTGTAGTGGTGGGTGGTGGTGGTGGTGGATACCTACTCATTAGTCATTACAATAAAATCTCATCTTTTTGTGAGCTCACAATTCTATTTCTTAGTAGGTATTTGTTGTTATAGCGGCAACAGAAATACAAAACCTGTGAAAATTTCAACTGTCTAAATATCACGGTTCATGAGATACAGCCTGGATAGACGGATAGCGAAATCTTAGTAATAGGGTTCCGTTTTTACCCTTTGGGTACGAAACCCTAAAAAGTACTCGATGTGTACAAAATATCGATGTTTTCACCCGATACATCGAAAGACATCGATGTACAGTTCTGATTTATCGAATCGAAAAAAAAATCGATGTTTTTTCAAAGTGGACACCCCTAGCTGGGCAGTTAAGTTTGTGAGACATCTAATTCTTACTATACTTGAAAGGGAGTGTAATAGCAGCCCCCCGATCATGTAAGAATGGCCGATCAAAACGTTAAAGTTCGTCGTCAAAGTTTATAAAACATAACAGCATTAAATTAGAGCTCAATTTCGTTTACCCATTCTTATACGTTTAGGTATGTACTATACTCTAACGTATAAGAATGGATACACGAAATTGAGCTCTAATTCAATGTAGTTATGGTTTATTTTACTTTGACGACGATCTTACCATTTTGATCGGCCATTCTTACATGATTGGGGGGCAGATTAACATTAAAATTATGGTGCATCGGGTCGCCGACGCGAGCGGACGTGTACAGTGCTAACTACGCGTTAAAAATGTTACGTTTGGTCCAAGTGTAAGACTATGGCGTCTAAGTCTATTATTATCAACGAGTTCCTAACGTTCGTGCAAAACAAGAACTAAGTATAGTGCAGATCTGTGCTACGAACTTTACGGATTTGGAAATCGAGGATGGCAAGAGAGTATTATACAGCGAGCAGTGGCGTGCAGTTCATAGAGGCATAAAAGCACTGCTTACCTAAGTGAAAATACGTCAATGCTCATTTTTCAAGACGGTCAGTAAATAGGTAATTCTGACTTACCGATGCCTACCCTAGCTTCAAACTCTGTGCACGCCACTGACAGCGAGTGTGGTGACGGCGCAGCCAGAAATATACAGAAAAAGGGGATGATAAGAGGAAGAAAAACATTAAAGATGTCATCAAGCTCCTGAAGGAAATTGACCCAGACGTCACGCCAACTTTTGTTGCGAGAGATCTGAATCGCCTGCCACCCGTATCCTTTGACCACGTGGACGTAACCCGCTTGCTCAAGGACATGTCCATGATGAGAGCCGAATTGACGGACTTTAAGACGAAGTTCAGCCTTGAACTGGCGGATTTTCGAAGCTCTTTAAACTCGCAGCAGAACGAACGTAGAGACACTCCACCTCATATTATGACGCAAAAAGAACATGGTGTCAACACACCTCAAATAATGACGACTCCCAAAACGAAATCACACTCACCACAGATTCCGCTACCGCTTGTGAATGCGCCGCGCCCCACTCTCGGACACGAAGAAGTTGAACTAAGTTCGCGTACGCCGACTTATCGTGATATCGTTCACAGTAAGGAAAACACAAAAAGGTATCGCGCTGAAAACTGTAACGGAATCTGATATAAAAGAACATATTCGCGAAATGGGGCAAGAATGCCTAAGTGTTGAACGTTTGTTACAAAATAGGGAGACCTCTTTTAACTCATTTAAGGTTAAAATACGAGCGAGTAATATAAATATATTTCTAGATGCCAATTTTTGGCCTACAGGATTAGTTTACCGACGATACAGAGAAGGACAGACTCGTGCAGTCTTAAAATAACGTAAACAATATGGACTTTGTCATTATTATCATTTTGTATAGTACCTATTTATATTTTTACTATTTTTGTTTTTTAAATGTATACTTGTAATTTAAATTTGTAATGGGTGAATAATGCCTGAAATAAATGACTATTTATTTATTTATTTATACCAACCTGCACAAACATGTGGGGCCAACAACTGTTGTCCACCAAATGAAAATAGGTACATCATGACCAGAGAATAAGGTAACAAAGCCCCTTCATGCTGACTCCTCACTATATCTTGAGGCTTCTTCTCCAGAAGCAGACTTAATGCCTTCAGCTGACGGTAGTGATCTCCCAGCTCTGTAATATCATTAACTAACGGCGCCAAAGATGTTTCTAAATGCTTACAATCAGCCTGCAACTTCACACGTCCATACAAACTTATGGGGCGTACATTACATACATGTTGCATATACCTTTCTATGCAACACTTTGAAATGTCAATACAACATTCATTCAATGCCTGTTTCTCATTAAATAACGATAGGTAGATGTCTTTGCATCGTGATACGAATTGTTGAAGCTCCTTCATATAAGGAGAGCAAGAAATAGTTTTGTTATTTGGATCATCAGCACGGATTAGGTCCGGTTCATCATGCATCGTGATCAAAATAAGGTATAACGAATTTTTTATTGATTCAGCATATAAACTAAGGACAGGTAGACTGGACATGTCTTTTAAGCTGTTTTGAACTATTTGCACGCTCTCTTGTGGTAACATTGAGTTCATGTTGGCAAGAACTCTTCTTATTTGTGATGAAAAGTAGTACAATGCGTTGCATAAATCTGCATTTTTTTGCTGTGAGCTGGTCGGGGCTTCTATGATCTGGGCAACGTCACTGTCCATAGATAAACGCTGTTCAGCCTCAACATTCATTTGCTTGATACTCTTCGCCACACTGTATGCCAAACTTATACTCAAATTTTTATCTGCCAATGAAATACTTAGAGCTTCGGCTATCACCCTTATAGCATTATCGATTTGATCCATGGTTGGCACTTGGCTCAAATGCCACATGCTCCTAACTGGTTCCAATAGTTTGGCCAAAGATTTGGATAAGAAAGCGTTTTCCCATTTCGTCAAGTTAGAACGGTTCATTTCTAAATTCTTACATTTTAATTTTGCAAGTAAATCATTGAAACATTTTAATAGCTTGGGGAAATCTATTTCAATAGATTGACTGACTGTTGATGGACTTTTTTCTAACTCATTACTGAAAATTAAAGACAGCTCGTCCCAGAACTTTTTTGCTATGTTTCTGAAGTTTCCAATAGCGTGTAGTTCGTTCACAACATTTTGCAGCATGACTACTTTTGCACAGCTATTATACATTTCATTTTTAAACAGTTTATCAATATTGTCCCACAGTTTGATTTTGAAGTCCTGTGCATTCATGATATTGGCTTTACCAGGTGCAATTCTTCCTGAACTAGATTTCTTGACTTCTATAGAGACCATCTGTACATTCAGTGCAGTATTTATTTCCTTTCTCAAATCTCTAAGTATACTGTCCACTGTACTTTTAATCTGGTCCTCAGTACATTGCAGGTTGTGGAATACTTTAAAACATTGCAGGAGCTTAACTTTATCACCATTTAATAAGCTGTCTTGCAATAAATCTGTGGAATTTTTCAACAATTCTTTTCTCTGATGTTCGACTCGTGTTAAAACATCATCGAGCAATGTTATTCCTTTGAAATCATAATCGCTTATGAGTTCGTTTAATTCAAATAGTATCATGGCCTCTTTGGTTGGGTTGTCTTTAACTGAAATGAGTTTGTTCCACAAAGTGAGTATTTTGGCTGAATGTCTAAGGAGGTTACATGTTGTTTGCACTCTTTCCAGCATCATAGTCTGGCTTTCTAACTCGTTGTAAGGTGTGTGTACACGGTCTTTAAGCTTTTCAGCACCCCGCAATAGCCCCTGCACTTGCGAACGCACAGATTCTAGCATAGCTTCCAAATCGGATATGTTACTTGCCTGTGTAAGTAAATCATTGTGTTTGGCCAAAACTTGCGATTCCAGACTTTTTGTGAGCTTCTCGATGCCCTGGGCAAGCTTGTTTACCTGTTCCGTCACTGATATGTTCTCACCGACGAGCGGCTTCACCGATTCCACTAGGAACTTGCTGTAAAATTCGTCATTCTCGATTTCTATGCAAACGTCTTTCGCATCCATGTTTTAAGCAATAACTTAATAACTTCACTAGACAATTAATATACAAATGAAGCTTCTTAGCAAGTATTGATCTGTTTTTCAAAAATTGCAAAAAAAAACACTTCGCCCATCGCCGTCACCAATTCAAATGTCACTTGTCAAGTTGACAGTGACAGATTATCATAGACTTGACACTTATCGGCTTTGGGCTCTAGTTTTTTGAGTTCGATTGCTAGCATAGATAAATGATTGCGAGAGTTGCCATACTTTATTTTCCCTACGGAGTTTTAAAAATGGGAAATTCTACTGAAGTCAATACAAGTTTAAAGTAATTTCAGTTTGTTTCGCGTATTTCTTCAAATCCTACTTATGTCTCAAATTAAGATCATTAAATAAAATCAGGTTTTGTTTTGCCAATTTTATTTATTTCAATTAGCACAGATGCTTTTTTTACAGATGAATTTCATAAATAATTATCTACTATTTCCAACAAATTGTGCAGTATCATCAAACTCTTCAAGATTTTACAAGATTCTAAAGGTTGTAAAGTAAATACAAAATTAATGATAACATAGATTTTGTAAAATTCATCGTAACAAAACTATAAAAATAAACTACACATTATTTTCATGGCAAAAATTTACTGGCTGATTTTTCATTGGCAGCTTTAAATTAATTAAATGTTTTCATAATTAAAATTAATATTAGACATAATATTATCACCTAAACTAAGGTACACAAAACCAGTTGTAACTTAAATCTAAAAAAACTGTTAAAATCAGAATAAGATGTGTGTTTAAAAATTCGTTTGATTTCATTGTACCTATTCAGTATTCATTATACGAAATAATTACATAATATGTGGTATTTTAAAATATTGAAAATACCATGTAAAGTAAAGAAAATTAATAAAAATAACTATAAAATTGAATACCTACGAAATTACAGCTATTTATTAAAATTAAAGCCTGTCGTATTTGAAGAGGCTCCAAGTAGTTTAATAAATTTGACGGCCCCATAATAAGGAGATAAAACACTGAAATTGTTACCTAAGTATTTGTGTTTTGAGCTGACTAAAAATATATAGAATACATTTAAAAATGATTTCATACAAAAAAAAATTTTAATCGCCACTTTTCCACGTACATTCTGAATTCATATTAATTAATGATGAAGTTAATAATGTACGTAATATTTTAAAGTCAATAATATCAAAGTTTTGATTTACATCTTAAGCCTATAAGCAACAGTAGAAATAATTTAACGACTTACACTTAGTTTTTTTTTTTTTTGTTTGGGAAAAGATGGGTACATTAAAATTTATATTAATTGCTCATTTAACTAGTTTTATTTGTGTTTTATTCATTTCTAATAATTACGAGGCGATCTGCATCACCCTGAATGGAGGACTCAAAACAGACAACAGACCACAGCGCTTGCCGCGGAGGTCAATAAAACCGTATGATAGAAGACTTAAAGCAGTTGATAAAGCAATTTGGAAGTAAAACAGGAACGTATTGGCACCAATGTATACTATGTACCAAATGCCGACATTTAAATTCCTTAATATTCTTTCATACACATAATATCATATCACATTATTTTAAATTTGAATCATCAAGTTCTTATAACTGCGACGAGGGTGGGCAGCTAAAATTTGTACTAACTATAATTTTACAATCGTTTTTTATTAATAATCATAATTATAAAAATTATTGTGATTAAAAAAAAAATAGATATCAATTCGTTATTTTTCGTAGAGAGTCGCCTCATTCACACATAGATAGATAGTTAAAAAAATGGCAACACAGTCGTTTATACAGCTATAAAATATTTGCGTGCCATTTTTGTATATACCATGTGATTAAGACATTTAAAAAATCTAGCCCTATTGGAATACTCTAGTTACTAACCACTGAAACTAAATCACGTGTTAGTACGTAGTTCACACTATCTATACATAGTGGCCAATTCTGTTTAACACAATATCTAAGCTAAACTAAAATGATAGCTCTAATTCTACTGACCCTTGAGAGTACCCGCAGAGAGTAATATGAAAGGCATAGGAATTATTTTGAGCTGTTATTTTAGTTTAGTTTAGAGATGGTGTACAACAAAATTATTGGGCTCATTGCAGCATTTTATTTACAAAAGTACATAATAGATATGATACGAAAATTATCTTTTAAAGCACATGAAAAAAGTTCTGTTAAAATTAAAATAACTCTAACAAGCACCTATTGAAGAAATTGCAGTTCTATAAAAAAATGATATGTTAAATAATAACTACTTATGTGTTATTATGAATATCTATCAGTTGCAAAAATCGTGATAATTATGGTAAATATTAGTCCCATGTGTTATGTATACGAAACTCGTTCGGCATAGCAGCGCCCCCTAGCGAATTGTTATGGAAGCCTTTTTATCTTTTAACTGTGAACGGAAACTATATCGAACGGATTTCGCTTAACTGGCTAACACTACGGGGCTTGGAAGTAGGGAAACGTTATGCTAGTAAAAATAAAATACAGCACAGTATCGCACACAACCGTCACATTAGCACCCACTACTGTAAAAATATACAAAAAAATATTTGTGGTTCTCAGCTTTGTTATTGGAGCTTATTATACTAGTGTTACAAAGTTGAAAAATGTGTCTTAATTCACAAAAAAACAATTGTCACATCGATAGTAGGCGCAAATTTGCTAATACTATCGATAGGATAATCAATTTCATAAGTGATTTGGGTCCCAACGGTAGACTGACTACGGAGACTATACTGTCCTTAGAAAATATGCGTTATGTTCGCAAAAACTGCCGTCAAAATTTCCGATACTTGGAAATATTTCATATATCGAAATTTTTTTAATCTTACAGAAAATAATGTGATTTTGCTGATATTTTTGTCTAACACCATACAGACATGTACTCTCATATATTACATAAAAAAATACATGGCAACATTCGTCCTTTGTCAACAATGTCTTCACGAAGAAAACGTTAAACCCTCATACATAATTTTTCCCACATGTGTGGGATTTTTTTAAACTATGACAACCCCTTACCCATAGAGTAAACCCACGGTCACGAAGGTACAATATACATAACTTCATAAGCTTCGTGCCCACGGCGCGAGTGTGAAGGCTCTTGTACACATTGGCCAAACGCCGTTGCGGCAAGTGTCAGCCAATGTGTAAACTCTGTTTGCTAATAACATTCCTTGATATTTGTATGAAAATGGACTTATCAAGCCTGCCAGTGCTGGCCGCACGGAAAATATATGCTAAGTGCCTAGACGTTTTTATTAATAATTATATGTAGAAGGCTCTTAAAAGTCTTCGAGAGCTCCCGAGCGAGACCCATACAAACAACATTTTGTATGTAATACTTTTATCCCGTGAACTTCGAAACTTTATATTTTTACGGGAATCTGGCAAACCATAAGACACACATATTAGTATCAACAAAATTGCAATGAATTTAATTGGTTAGCATTCAAATATGTAGGTAAGTTTGTATGGGCCACACTCTGAATAACTATAGCCCCACAAACTTATCTGGCCTGGTGGCCAAAATTCGAACTAATTTTTATGCCTGTTTAGTTTTTGTTTTTATTTTTCATATATACTAACGACGCGACCGGTTCAGATAAGTTTGTCGGACTACACTCTTCTTATCACACACAAGCTTGTTAAAGTTGACAAAATTGTAATAAATGTCATTTAGAAATTTCACGAACTATAAGGCCACACAGACTTCAGATTTTAGGATCAGCCGATAGTTTCAGCAGGGCCGCAAATGTTTTTTATTGGCAAGTAGAAAAGTATGAAGAGACATTAAATTTAAAATTCAGCCAATCTTTTAATCTGTAGTCTGGGGAACTAATTTTATTAATACCTCTTAACAGTATTCAACAGCTCTTAGATTTCTAGAATTGATATAATCGCTATCTAGCTATAGACAAGAAAATAGCAGAAGCTTACTTCTAATAATTTGAAATTACCAACATTTTAATCATTATTATTTTAATACATATTAGTATAAAAATACGCGAAAATAATTTCTGTCAAACTTTATACACAGAACAAAGAAGCATGATTTTATGGGTGACGATTATGTGTAAGGTTAGTATGAGATTTTATATCAAACTAACATTGATAATTCGAGCATCAAATCTTACTAATGTCGGAGTAAAGTGAACCTACAGTTCTTTGAATTAAAGTCGAAAATTCAGTACTACTGATTTAATTACGCACGATATCCGCTGGGAGGGCTGGATGTGGACATAAGGAAGAATGTGATCTTTAAGACAAGACAATTAAAGACTTCTATCGAATTCAAAGACAGTCAAATTCCATCAAAGTTGGTCAGATTTAGAAACTTATACTTTCTACTGAACACGTACACCTTAACGTAATGTGTGCTTGAGCGGAGGCGCCACTGTCTATAAAGAAATCAACATGTTAGTATCAACAAGTAGATTCTGTTAGTTCCGAATTTGGCCACACGCACTGATAAATGTGTCGGATTATACGATGTGTAAGGGATCTTATTGCTGAGGAGCGCCAAACTATGGCGGGTCCGCGCAGGTACAATCAAAAGAAAACTCTGCTGGTTGGCTGATGCGCAGAATATGTTATAGCAACGCGACGTATGTATGTTGTTCTGAGCCACCAAAAATAGACTGTCTATTAGGACTGCAAAATGGCGGCAATATTAAAAAAAATTAGTCAGGTGTCCTCAATGGACTGTTAGTGTTGCGCTTTTGGAATATTTTTAGGATTTGATTTTTAGTTTTTATACATTAATTTTTAAGAAATAAATCATGCAACATCAGCTATTACTTTACCACATCTCAACATATTTTTATTGAGTTAATAAGCATTATTTTTGATTTAAAATATTTTTAATTTAGTTATATGACTATTATTAAAACAGAATTGATATTAATAATATTAATTATTATTTAGTTACTGTGATATTTAAAAGTCATTCATAGTCTTCTTAAGGATGTTAGATCATTATTTATAAAATAGTTGATATTTTATAAAAGTAACAACAAAGTAGTGTTTTTCTTTACACATTATCAGTCCTTAAGTTAGTTTTTATACATTAATTTTTAAGAAATAAATCATGCAACATCAGCTATTACTTTACCACATCTCAACATATTTTTATTGAGTTATAGTTTTTATACATTAATTTTTAAGAAATAAATCATGCAACATCAGCTATTACTTTACCACATCTCAACATATTTTTATTGAGTTAATAAGCATTATTTTTGATTTAAAATATTTTTAATTTAGTTATATGACTATTATTAAAACAGAATTGATATTAATAATATTAATTATTATTTAGTTACTGTGATATTTAAAAGTCATTCATAGTCTTCTTAAGGATGTTAGATCATTATTTATAAAATAGTTGATATTTTATAAAAGTAACAACAAAGTAGTGTTTTTCTTTACACATTATAAGTCCTTAAGTAGTTCTAACGAAAAGTGTTATAATTGTACTATTAAAATCGAACACAGCACTAAATAAGACCATTTGTGTATCATATGACGCTTATAAGTGATCGCATACCAAACAACGACCCGTAAAAACTGTCGCATTTTTCAATACTAATCTGTTCTGCCCCCCGATTCAGAACCTTACGATATCAAAATTATCGATTGGCGCTTGCATTTTTATTAGTGAGGTTCTAGTGTAACATTTTAAGTAAGCTGTGCGTAAATCCATGATTTAATTCGTTACAGAGTTGTTAGATCTTACAGTTACACCATACTCAATGACAGTAGGGTTAGTATGAAATTTTCTATACCACCAACATTGAAAGAATTTGAGAGTCGCAACACAACAACGTGAACAGAGTGAAATGGACCTAAAGATTCGTAATTTACAGTCTCCTCCAGTTGTCTAGAAAAGGGGTACAGGTCAAAAAGACATAAAAGGCCGCAAGGCTTGGCCTGCTAACCTTTACACTGTAATCGAAAACCGTAAGGTCTTATAGTGTTTTGACGTCCCAATTCTATAAATGTTGGTGAGATGTAATATCTTTTACTCAACCCTGTCGATTTACGTACACTTAACATTAACAAAAAAGTTACACTCAGGCCTTTGACAAATGCATTTGATGGGTCTTGCGGCAGTGTGCGGTCAGCATTATGTAGGTAAATCAAAGTAAACTTTAGATTTACCTGAGCATTTTTACATAACGAACCTTGGATAAAGGAGCTAACAAGTGATTCTCCTATCATTAGAATATAAAACTGATAGTTCTATTAATTTATAACATACCCACAAATACAGAAACGCTTATTACAATTTTTAAGCGCACCCTAATTTTAAATCAATGTTTTTGGCGCTATAAAACGACTCGACTAGACGACCTCCGTGGCGCCGTCGTCTTATAAGTGGTAAGTGCAGATTGGACCCCCGGCAGGGTCAATTTGGGAATTAATAATTTCTGAATTTTGTCTGGTCTGGTCTATTATGTAAGAATTGTCCATCAAATGGTAAAGGAGCAGCGTCAAAGTAATATAAACCATAACTGCATTGAATTAGAGCTCAATTTCGCGTATTCATTCTTATACGTTTGAGTATCGTACATACCTAAACGTATAAGAATGGGTACACGAAATTGAGCTCTAATTTAATGCTGTTATGGTTTATTTACTTTGCCGCAGATTTTTAACGATTTCATCGGTCATTCTTACATGATTGGGGGGCAGTGGGCGGACTCCCACCCTACCGGTAAAGACGTTCGTTCGATACAACGATTTAGCGTTCCGGTACGATGCCTTGTAGAAATAGATTAGGATTTAATAGAATCGTAGAAGAAGAAGAGCTAATTGATGCAGTTTCATAGTAAATATTATAGCAAATTATTGAGATTCGATTCGTCTCGACAAGGCGCGCCTTGTAGACGCCAGCTTTTACACTGCATCATCACTTACCAGGTGAGATTGCGAAGACTTAACTTGTAGTAAGTAAATTTAAAAATACCTACTCGCTTCATAAACTATTGATCTTAAAATTTCAGGTGCGCTTAACAGCATTCCTGTACCCCTTACCAACTTAGCTTATATAAGAGTGCACTTGAAGGTGCGTTGGGAGCCCAGCTTCTTCCCTCTCCTGTATCTCTTCCCGCGACTCTCCTTGTCCTTGCGTATTTCCCGCACGAGCGTGTAGAACGCGTCGTCCACCCCCATCCGGGTCTTGGCTGACGTTTCTACGAAGGGGACCCCGTAGCTTCGCGCTACCTGGAATGGTATACAGTATTTATATATATATTCGTTTTTACTTGAAAATTTGTGGCATTTGGCTATGTCCTATGTCCTTCCCCCAGATGAAACATCTATACTAAATTATACTAATATTATAAATGCGAAAGCTTGGATGGATGGATTGATGTTTGTTACTGAATCACTCTCCAACAGTTCAGCTGTATGAAATTTGCTGTATGGATCTGGATGAAATTTGGCACAGAGATAGATTATAGTCTGGAATAACACATAGGCAAATAGGTTACTTTTTATACCGGAAAATGAAAGAGTTAATAATAACAATAAAATAGTAGAGTCAATAAGATGATAACAGAGCTTCTTAGTCGCATATGCGATCAAACTCTTTAAAAAACTCTCATACCAAATTTCTGATTTTGAAAATCAGTTGAACAGATGGGCCATGAAAACATAGGAGACAGACAAAAGGCCAGACACTTTCACACTGGATTTTTCAAAAACCTAAATCCATCAGACTAGAATGGCATCATCTACTTAGTAAGAAATAAATTAACCCTCATATTCATAAACAATGAATGTCAAATTACTGTTGACAAACAAAGACAAAACGGATTATACCTATTCCACCGCTATTGCATTTTTATGAATAAGAGGGTTAGTTTATAACTATTAATAAAAGAAAACATTTTAGTTTGTTTACCATCATCTAAGAAATAGGTATTATTATTTCTGTACAATGGATGGATGTTTGTTACTCAATCACGGCTGAATGGATCAGGATGAAATTTAGCACATAGATAGACTATAACCTGAAATAAAGGCTACTTTTTATCCCAGAAAATTAAAAGAGTTCCCGCGGGACCCAAATATCTCAAGCCACGCAAACAAAGTTGCAGGCATCAGCTAGTAAGAAATAAATTATGTTAAAAAAACAAGTTTATTGTTTACCATCACCTAAGAAATAGGTATTATCATATATTTGAGTTTAATTATACACAGTAAAAAAGGCCATACAAGCCTACAATTAATGATTTGATGATTGAAATGATTTCAATGCCACATTGATAATACTCATAACCCAAGTAGGTAGGTAAGTAAATAACAAATTTTTTCAAACCCAATCCAGATGAATCAGTCAACCTTTGTTTTACTTTGTAGCTACAGGAGATAACCATGACTAATCAAGTAGGAGTTGTGTGTAATTGATTCTGATAACCATTCATAGCTTTAGTCATTTGTACCAATTTATTTGTTGCTAAGAACTTTAACTAAATAATCATGTCTGAATTAGTCAGAGTAGATTAATTAGGATCTAGATAGATGGACTGCAAAATTGCAGTTGACATAACTGCAATAGAATTGCATTTCAACTTTGATATAGAACTACAAAGCATGTTGATATGTATTAGAACTGCACACAGACTGCAAGCAGACTGTGCTATCGGTTTGCAGCATCGATGTAGTTATGGCAACTGCAACAAACCTGCAATTTTGCAGTCGGTGAGCAGTCCTAATGTTGTCCGTCTGTCTAGACCTCTGTAAAAAATCCTGTGGGGACTCTGAGTTCCAGCAAAATTTATAATTTGAATAGTAGCCTCCTTATGATAGCTATCTCTATACCACATTTTGACAAAATGATTAAGAGGTACATCACGAAAAAATAACAGACAGGCTGACAGATAAACACTTGTACACACAGTAAACAAGATGCTGGGTGCGTTCCGAAATACACTGAGAGCACTGGAAGTCCCCAGTAAAGAGCACTGCCAGTGCTCGCAGTGCTTATAACGGAACACACACGCTGACTTAAGAGCAATACTTGAAAATCTGTTCTAAGTTTATTTTATTTTAATAAAACAGGCCTAAGGATAGCACTATACTTAGCAGTGGCTAAATCTCTCTAAAGTAACAATTTTAGGGTTTTCAGATTCAGCTGATGTTATTGTCTGTCTCTATTCCAATGGCAGTAAAAACAAAACATAAACAAACCTCTCTCGCCTGTGTCATGTCCACAGCCCAAGCTTGGAGATCGCACTTGTTACCGACTAGTACCATCGGCACTTCTTCGGCGTCCTTCACCCTTTTAATTTGCTCTCTATACGAGCCAATGTCCTCAAAACTCTTGGCACTGTTCACTGCAAACACAAGGAGGAAACCTTCCCCCGTCCGCATATACTGGTCTCTCATAGCGGAGTACTCCTCTTGACCTGCCGTGTCCAAGATATCAAGTAAACAAGTCTCCCCGTCTATGACAACCTGTTTCCTATACGAGTCTTCGATTGTAGGGTCATACTCGTCCACGAAATGGTTTTGTATAAGCTGTATAGTCAATGCAGATTTGCCCACGCCACCGGCCCCTACCACCACTAATTTGTACTCGGTCATCTTGCGACGGGCTAGGAAAAATATTTTTCGTAACACAAACGTCACTTGCACTAAGAACCAACACAGAAACAACGCCCAGAGCGCCGCGCCACACCTTCGGTATTACTCACATCGGCATGGCTGACACGACTAGTAATGTATGTTATTGCACTCACTGTACCAGTAAAACGGCTAATTAATGTATTATTAGAGTCAAATGCAATAAATAACAATGAGGCAGTTCACTCACCCTTTTTTACCACAGACTAGAGAAGATTTTTCTCACGTCTCTCAACTTCTCAAGTCTCAAGGTGACATGTGACATAAATGATGCTACAGAATGATGCATTTTTTTATCAAATCAAAATGTGTAGTGTACTAAAATGTGTAATTTAATGAAATCAATATAATTTTCATCATTCAAAATCAAAGGTGCCTACGAAAGGCATAAATTAATTGGATTATTTCTTTTTTCAGATACTTGAGCATAGACAGCCTAGAGCATCTTTGTGATTTTACGTATAACTTATAGATGGCGCTAAAATTCCTGTTAGATTTCAATGGCGCGGTTTCAGAGGCGCGAAGTTTAAATTTATTTCCGACATAATTTTAACGGGAAGAAATTTTCCATTCCACTGAATACAATGTGATGGAGCCATGGATGTAATAAGTTGGATGGAGCCGGCCTGGGTCATGGAGCTACAGGGTTCCATGTGTACGGTAGACAAAAATAATCCTAAAGATCCTAATTTAAAAAATCTGACATTTACCCTAACCAATATTAAATATCACGCAAGTCAAACTGTGAGTCAAACCGAACGGAATCTGTTGGATTGTTGGCAAACTTTGTATTCTTTAAAGATTGTGATAATATTTTTTTAATTTCCAAATGTCTACAGAGCAAAATGATGTTGAAGCTGAACCAGAGACTTTGGAAGAAGCAGGAATATTGGAAGCGGACGTTGGTGCTAATTTGTTAGAAAACAAATATTTTTTCATCCCATGTATTCGAAAAGGACGACTTGGTTCGCCTTTATGTGCGCCCAAAGGTGGTGTTTTCTATAAGAAACTTTTAGCGGGCAGTAATGAGTTTTTAATCCTCTTTATACTCGTAAGTGCGCCGCAATTATCTTTGCCGCGCACTTATTGAATTTGGAACATCTTAGTGTTCAGCGCCAACGCAAATTGACGACCTCCGTGGCGCAGTGTTGAGCGCTGCTGTCTTAACGTGCGGAGGTCCAGGGTTCGATCCCCGGCAGGGTCAATTTAGGAATTTATAATTTCTGAATTTTAACTAACGAAAAGGCTATATGGATATACATATTTAAAAAAAAAAAAAAAAAAATATAATTAAATAAATATTATTATAAAGGCGAAAGTTTGGATGGATGTGTGGATGTATGGTGGTATGGATGTGTGTTACTCAATTTCGCCCGAACGGTTGAACGGATCTGGATACAATTTGGCACAGAGATAGATAATAAAAAAAAAAAAAAGATTATAGTCTGGAAATAGCACATATTATGGAACCAAATTTTCTCATACAGGGTGATGAAAAGTAGAGTGTATCATTCGGGCGCAAATATATTTTTGGCTCGGGCGACGTACTTTGAATCCCTCGCTACGTTCAGGATTCTACTAAAGAATCCCTCGCTACGCTCAGGATTCTACTCTAGAATCCCTCACTTCGTTCTGGATTCAAAAAAGCGCCCTCGCCGTAAAAATATTATTTTGCTCCCTTATAATACAATCTACTATTCATTAAGTACCTACCATGTACCTACCTACCTGCACGGTTCTATATTTTAGTTTAAACACTTTTGGGCGTATTCTTTTAACCTATCAGCTTAACCGGCATTTCTAAGATTCACAGAACACGTAATCATGTCTTCAGGTTCGGAAGTTTACCTAGGTAGTGGTAGCTTACACGAGTTGCGACTTGTGAAGATAAAGTGGCAATGGGCATTATGTGCCATAATTATAGGCTTGCGCTTGACGACAATCATGCCTAGGTACAGAAAACAATGATGAGGTCTAGGTTGGAGAGCGCTTTGATTTTAGAAGATGCCTGCATATTCATTCTTGCCTTGAAACACACATATATGCGTGGTAGAAAACAGGCTATTCTACTGAGAATAGCGCGCATACTCAGCAGTCCAATCACATAATAGGTAATAGTGTCCAATAACTCGATGGGGTCCTACTGGTAACCACGAAGTATTACTTCCAGTGACCAGCAGCTCGCGGGCATCGACCCCAAGCTGAAGACCGACATGGACCCGCAAGCGCACCGCGACCTCCGGCCCGAGATGATGTTCATACGCGAAGAGTTGCAACAGGCCAAGTTGCAGACTCTCGCTGTAACTACATTACTTAGGCCCGCTTGCAGAGAATAAATTTGAAATTTTAGAAACTAACTCTGGGTTAAAAGGATAACCCGGTGTTTCTGCAAGCATAGAGTAAGGGTGAATAAAAAACCCTGACTGAAACCGATAAGTATGCTTCGGACGCGTCACGATTCAACGCGTCAGAGTAGTGTATTCTATCTATATTATCTATAGGCTCTATAGTGTATTATAGCTATTATATAGCTTTACTAGTGGTTCTCCCCAAACAATCGGTTCATTGGTTTGGGAATTACGATGCTACAGACAGACACGCAGACACACACGTTAAACTTATAACCCCTCTTTCTGCGTCGGTAGTTAAAAACCGGCCAAGTGCGAGTCGGACTCGCGCACCGAGGGTTCCGTACAAACCTGTAGTAAGTTTTACGATTTATTACGTATTAAAAATAAAAATTACGTTTGTTGTATGGGAGCCCCCCTTTAATATTTACTTTATTGATATTTAATTATTTATTTTGAAAGGTAATATACAAGTTAATATTCTGTGAAAATTTGAACCGTCTACCTGTTACCGTTTTTAATATTGAGCAAAAAAATACGAAAAAAACACGTTTATTGTATGGGGACCCCCCTTAATATATATATTTTTTTAATTTTTAGTATTTGTTGTTATAGCGGCAACGGAAATACATCATTTGTGAAAATTTCAGCTTTCTAGCTATCACGGTTTATGAGATACAGCCTGGAGACAGACAGACAGACAGACAGACAGACAGACAGACAGACAGACAGACAGCGGAATCTTAGTAATAGGGTCCCGTTTTTACCCTTTGGGTACGGAACCCTAAAAAAGACTAGTCAACCTGGAACCATCGCTGGGTTGTCCATTAATAATTAATCGTTTACCATTCAGGTACGACGTACGGCGCTAAAGAAGCTATTGCTGAAAGACTTCATGCAAGAAGATTGCGAGCTCAAGAACCTTGGCCTCTCGTACGCGCCGCCTGATCCATAGAGTGTACCAGCTAGCGACCCGAGCAGAAGGGTGCTTTTCCACCAGACATGTGCTATGCTACGTTGATATGGATGTGTGATCCACCATTGACATATTTCCACTGCTCCACATAGCTTAGCATTGGTGGAAACGGGTTCGATGAAGCTATGTTTTTATATGGAGGCATGCAAGCTACGGATAAGAGCTACGGATGCGCGAAAGGTTTAGG
The DNA here is from genome assembly GCA_917051295.2 of Erebia ligea. Taxonomy (NCBI): domain Eukaryota; kingdom Metazoa; phylum Arthropoda; class Insecta; order Lepidoptera; family Nymphalidae; genus Erebia; species Erebia ligea. The sequence continues at coordinate 2,014,075 of OU785235.1, read as the reverse complement.
CTACGTCATAATAATATGTGCCCCTATCCCCTAACCGCGCCGCCTATACCGTCGATGCACGGCTTAGGGCAGCTTAGCTCGAGTCACGCACCTACGAGCTCACGGCGTCACATACATAGCACATCTTACCCGCTCTGCTACACCGCTTGGCATTATAAAAAATCACATAGTTTCGTAGCTTAGCTTTGACTTCCTCACAGCATTAGCATAGCACATCTCTGGTGGAAAAGCAGCCGAAGCGTGCGTTTCCACCAAAGATGTGCTAGGTACGTTGCTACGGATGTATGTCAAACCCTTAGGAGCGCTTGATCGAACATCTAGCGAACTGACGCTGAGTTGCACGAAACAAATTCAAAAATTTAAGTGGCGATTAAACCAATTTACACGAACAAGACAAGACAAGAATAATAATTATTGTAGTCTTGTGATTAAATTTGTTTAATCAGGTTTAAATTGGTTTCGTGCAACTCGGCGTAAGCTATGAAAATCAAGCGCTTCTAAAGGTGGTCTTACACAATACACACATTCGTATATTAGCACATCTCTGTTATGGTGGAAACACACGTAGCCAGTGCGACACAAATCACTCGCGGCTTTTCTCAAGCTTCGTCGACGAAAAACCAACGACAAAGCGTTTTCGCGCCGATTGTGTTTGGGCTTTGATTTGAGGGAACTATTTGAGCCTTTCTAAGTTCCTCCTACCTACTTACCTAAATAAAACAATTAATTGATATTAATATTACCGCGTTTTGAATATTAATTAAGTACCTATCTTCGAAGGTTATGTTAAAACTTAAAAGGTAGGGTCTGTTCAATAACTCTAACTAGAAAATAATAAGTATTTTTCAATTGAGTAAACCGACTTATTGAACAGACTCTAGTAATGTTAGTGGCACGAATATTTACTATGGCACATGTCAGTATGTATTTACCACAGGTATTTACCAAGGGTATGTTCCGAAATACACTGCGAGCACTGTAAGGTGTGACGTCAATTATTTAGTAACACCCACAATTTGGTATACTGGGTACTGCATAAAACGGAACGGAGTCAGCACTGAGAGCACCTTACCTCGAAAACGCCAGTGCTCACAGTACAAAAATCGCGACGATTTATGACGTCATATGTTTCCCTAGGATACTGCGGCAGTTTACTGTCAGTCCATGACGGAACGAGTTTCTCCACAGTAAGAGCACTGAACAGTGCTTGCAGTGTATTTCGGAACACACCCCATGTACTTATTTACCATTGGATTTTACACAGGTCGTCAAATCTAGGGTAAAGCCACGTATTACCGTCAAATCAAGGTCAAGTTGTTTACATCACAGATCACCACATAAATAAGACAAATTAATAGGAGCACGAGGAAACGACGACCTCCGTGGCGCAGTGTGCAGCGCTGTTGTATTAACGTGCGGAGGTCCCGGGTTCGATCCCCGGCAGGATTAATTTGGGAATTTATAATTTCTGAATTTTCCCTGGTCTGGCCTGGTGGGAGGCTTCGGCCGTGGCTATTAGTTACCACCCTACCTTACCTACGCTAAGCGATTTAGCGTTCCGGTACGATGCCTTGTAGAAACCGAATAGGGGTATGGGTTTAATATAACTGCCATTCCTCTGGTTAGCCCGCTACCATTTTCGACTGCATCAACATTTACCATCAGGTGAGATCGCAGTCAAGGGCTAACTTGTAGTGGGTAAAAAAAAAAACGCCCCTATGACCACAGCCTATGACATACATAACTGGGTAGGTTATGGCAAACACTTTATATGTATTTAGGTATTTATGTAGGTACTTATTCATGTCATTGTTGCCGTGAGTTAAACTTAAATATCACAGTCTAAAGAACAATAGCAAAGTTTACTGTTTGCTGTAGAAAAATCCACACTGGAGTTGACATATCGTTGCAACAATTCAATTTCCAACAGGTACCTACCTAAGTACATTTTCCGCATGTGATTTAACAATTCCAACCATAATGCACAATAAACATGATTACGTCTACTACTAACAAAATTCCACAACCTATTTTAAACTTGCCTTTACACAAGTTTAAGAAATCCAAGTACATGCTTCTGAAAAAAGCATAATATTAATTACTAGCTGATGCCCGCGACTTCGTCCGCGTGGATATACCAAGTTTCATCGAAATAACTTGAGAAATGACGGACCTTTCATACAAACTTTCAACCCCTATTTCACCCCTTCGGGGGTAAAATTTACGAAAACTGTGAAACACGTATTTCTTCATTTTTAACCGGTAGCTTGTATACCAAGTTTCATCGATATAACTTGAGAAATGAAGGACTTTCATACAAACTTTCAACCCCTATTTCACCCCTTTGAGGGTGAAATTTTGAAAAACTGTGAAACACGTATGTCTTCATTTTTAACCCGCAGCTCATATACCAAGTTTCATGGCTATAACTTGAGAAATGAAGGACTTTCATACACACTTTCAACCCCTATTTCACCCCTTCGGCGGTAAAATTTACAAAAACTGTGAAACACTTATTTCTTCATTTTCAACCAGTAGCTTGTATACCAAGTTTAATCGATATAACTTGAGAAATGACGGACTTTCATACAAACTTTCACCCGCTATTTCACCCCCTTAGGGGTGGAATTTTGAAAAACTGTGACACACGTACTTCTTTATTTTTTACCGTAAGCCAAAATAAAAAGTTTCGTTGATATAACTTGTAAAACATCTTGAGAAACGAAGGACTTTCATACCAACTTTCATCCCCTATTTCACCCTTTTGGGGGTCGAATTTTCAAAAACTGTGAAACACGTATGTCTCCATTTTCAACCCGCAGCTCACATATCGAGTTTCATGGCTATAACTTGAGAAATTAAGGACTTTCATACAAATTTTCAACCCCTATTTCACCCCTTCGGGGGTAGAGTTTCGGGATAAAAAGTATCCTATGTCCTACCTCGTAGTATAGGCTCAAATCGTGCCAAGTTTCGTTTGAATTCATTCAGTAGTTTCGGCGTGATGCGCGGCCAAGATACAGACAGACAGACAGACAGACAGACAGACAGACAAAAATGAAAAAAATTACAGATTTGGCTTCAGTATCGAATAATGAGTGCCCTCCAAAAAAAAATTTCAAAATATCTTCAATGTACAGAATTGGACCTGTTACAGTTTTATTATAAGTATAGATAGATACTGTTGAAAATTACGTAAATGATAAAAGAGCATGGGATTTCACTCGCTCCAGCAATGCCAAGGACAGCGGTTACCTATGTATTTACACAATGAAATTGTAAACTATTTTTTTTTTTCAAAAGAGCAACCACCTAGTTTCTTGCTGGTTCTTCTCGGTAGGAATGACATTCCGAACCAGTGGTAGATTCACTTAACGATTCAGAAGCTTTTTGATAAAAAAGTTTATTTGAATAAATAAACATTTGAATTTTTAATTTTACTACCTTACTCACTTTCAAGGAAGGCTGGAAGAGATGCTTATTTAGAGATAGGTACTTAAGAACATTTTCCTTACGTGATTTAATAAAATTATATTCCAACCATAATGCATGGGGGCCACGCGCCACGGATCGTGATCGTGACTGAGACTTTTTATTGATAGAAGACCCAATAATTTCGAGTTGTTTCATCCATCCATCCATCAGCCCGTATGCATCCACTGCTGGACATAGACCTTTTCGAGAGCGCGCCACCAAACACGGTCCTCCGCCTTCCTCATCCACCCGCTTCCCGCTACCTTCTTTAGGTCATCGGACCAGCGAGTTGGAGGTCATCCTACACTGCGAGTCGAGTTGTTTACTCGTACTTATTGGGTAACTAATTGACCCTGGACCTCGGCATTTGCAGATAAACAAACTGAGCACTATGCCATACCTACTACACTTTACTGGAATTTTACTAACTGTAGAAGTTGTTATCAGTAGGGTAACGAACTTGGGACCATTGGTCTTTGTCTAAGTACCTACTGTGATCTATATCACTAATGTTATAAATGCGAAAGTTTGAATGGATGGATGGATGGAGATGTTTGTTACTCAATCACGCCTCAACGGCTGAACCGATTTGTATGAAATTGCGCACAGAGATAGATTATTATTTATAGTCTGGAATAACAAATAGGCTACTTTATGATTTTATTTGGTTTGTCCTTCAATCACGCCACAACGGAGCAACGGATCGACGTGATTTTTGGCATGGGTATTGTTACTCGGTGGGTATAGTCTGGAGAGTGACATAGGCTACTTTTTATCCCGGAAAATTAAGAAGTTCCCACGGGAAAACTCAAATAACTTAAACCACGCGGACGAAGTCGCGGGCATCAGCTAGGAGTAATATATTTAACAAAATATGTATCTTGTTATTATTTTGTTCTTGCGATATTTCGCAAAGTCATGGCAAAGAAACTCAACACAAAAGCATGTTTCCAATTAAGACTGGAAGCTTAGTCATAGTGAGACTCAGATATTATGAAAAAGGTTGGTATTCCACGCTGAGACAAGCTCGACGGTATGCTCGAACAAGCTCCGCGTTTAGCACCTAAAGGCAAGTCTGTATGAGGTACTACATATCATGTGTTTCTTTGTAGGTGAGTTTTTACGTGTTGCCTCAATATTTATCTACTAGATGATGCCCGTGACTTCGTCCGTGTTGTCATAGGCCCTTCCCCAGGATGCAACATATCACTATACCAAATTTAATCGAAATCGGTTGAAAAAATGGGGTTGTTAAAGCGTAGCAGACAGACAGATAGACATACAGACCAGACTCACTTTCGCATTTATAATATTAGTATGAATGATGCTCGTGACCTCGTCCGCATTGCTTTTTGAAATTCCGGGGACTCCTTAATTTTCCGTGATAAACGGTAGCCTTTGTCCTGTCCCCGCCGGTCCAAACCAAATCTCTTTGCCAAATTTCATCAAAATTGGTTGAAATGGCCCGTTATAACCCGTGACAGACACATTTTTCGCATTTATAACAGAATGAATTGAAGTAGGTAGATATACTTATTTATTAAATCATTTTGACGAACAGTTATTAGGGATAATTAGTTAATTCGACCTGTCTGTTATTTTGCCAGATATCTATATATATATATAAATCTCGTGTCACAATGTTTGTCCTCAATGGACTTCTAAACCACTTAACCGATTATAATAAAATTCGCACACCATGTGCAGTTCGATCTAACTTGAGAGATAGGATAGTTTATATTATATAGATTAGGATTATTAGTGCTACCCGTGCGAAGCCGGGGCGGATCGCTAGTAATATTATATGTAACAAATTATTTACATATTATATATAGGTTAGGTTGTATCTTGTACGGTCCACACTCCAACCGTACAAATTGCTCCATCAGCATTCGCCTACATTTCGTAATAGGTACCTACCTACCTACATTTAATTTTACAATAAATCAGTGCGCAAAACATCATCCAGACTATCACGCGTGCCACTCAATCATTAGCATTTTTCATTTAATTAATTATCTATACTTTATACTATACTATACTATTATAAATGCGAAAGTTTGGATGGATGGATGGATATTTCTTACTCAATCACGCCGGAACGGCTGAACGGATCTGCCCCCCGATTACGTAAGAATTGTCCATCAAACGTTAAAGATTTTCGTCAAAGTAAAATAAACAATGACAGCATTGAATTAGAGCTCAATTTCGTCTGCCCATTCTTATACGTTTAGGGTATCGTACATACCTATCATGATTCGGACAATTCTTACATGATTGGGGCCCAGGATGAAAGGCACAGAGATGGATTAATTAAGGTCTGGAATACTTTTTATCCCGGAAAATTTAACAGCTCCCGCGGGAAATAAAACCTCAATCCACGCGGATGAAGTCACGAGCATCAGATAGTATAATTTGAATACAACATTGCACTCGTAATAGTGATGATGGCTTAGTGGTTTATTCGGGAAGTCGAGCGTTTGATGCGTTTGGGCGTTTGATGAAAAATTAAATATCACTAGCTTTAATGGTAAAGGAAAATATCGTGAGGAATCCTGCATGCCTTATAGTTCTTCATAATGTTGTGAAGTTTGCCAATCCGCACTTGCCCAGCGTGGTGGAGTATGGTCAAACCCTTCTCATTCTAGAGGAGACTCATGCTCAGGAGTGAGTTGGAAATAGAGGCACAGAGATAGATTATGGTCTGGAATAACACATAGGCTACTTTTTATCCCGGAAAATTGAAGAGTTCCCGCAGGAACCAAAAAAATTAAATTCACGCGGACGAAGTCGCGGGCATTAGCTAGTAATTAATATAATAATAATTTATTATCAATCAATAATCAATAATTTCTATCATTTAACGGTTCTAGATCGAACAAAGGTGTTAGGATTATGATATGGTATCGTCGTAGATGATAGATTGAACCCTTCATTCCAATCGGTCCCCCTAAGCACAGAATAGCTAATAGTACAGTTGCTCTGAGGAAAGAATAGTCGGACAAATCGGAATAATTGCATAATATTATGGGGTCCCAAGGTGCTGGACTGGCGACCTCGCACTGGGAAGCGCGGCGTTGGCAGACCCCCCACGGACGACATCAAGCGGCATCAAGCGACAGCAAGGCACGCAGGTCGCAGGAAACGCAGGGTTTCTAAATCGAACCGCTAGGATATGGGACGCCCTTACGGCTTCCGTTTTTCCATCCGTTTATATTATTGGTATATTCAAGTCAAGAGTGAATAGGCATCTTAAATAGGCAACGCGCTCCACCTTAGGCTGCGTTACTACTGCCAGCAAATCTGATTGCAGCCAAGCGCTAGTCTATAAATAAATAAAATATCGCCAAGCAAGTTTTCTTCAATTTGTTTGTAAGGTATTAAAGGTTCAGTAATAAAGCAAGGAAAATTAATTCTTGCATCCATGAATTTAATAAATGTCGAGCATGCGCGCCCGTGGCAACTTGGCATAAGTTTTCACAATAGAGTTTTGAATTTCATCACTCTTTTCTTGGTTATTTCCTTTTGTTTGGCAACCTCCGGGCGAGCAGGAATATTCATTTAATTTTATCAAACTGTGGGAATATTGGTGGGAATTGGTTCGAAATGTTTCGCACGACGCAAATGTTTCTTTTTTCGCGGAAATATTATACCTACCTTCTGCATCCCAATGATTCTGTTAATTGATACCGTATAAGCGCAAACACACTACGGACAAAAAATTGGCAGTCATAGGGACTGCCAATAGAACGGCTAAAGAAGTTTTCACTTCAAAAATTGTCAGGCGGACGAAAAATCCGCGTAACTCACTGTAAACAGTGAGTTACGCATGTAATGCGCTGTAATTTTGCGAAAATCCACCCCACAGAGGGTGAACTGGGGTTAGGAAATTCGTATGACAGTTCTATGTTTCTTTGATGATGTATTTATCTTGATCATCAAAGCTATGTTTTTGTAATATCCAAATAAATATGTTATTCATCTCAAGTATCTAATTAAGATAAAAAAAACCGGCCAAGTGCGAGTCGGACTCGCGCACCGAGGGTTCCGTACAAACCTGTAGTAAGTTTTAAATTATTCAAAAAAAACTACTTACTAGATCTCGTTAAAACCAATTTTCGGTGGAAGTTTGCATGGTAATGTACATCATACCTATATTTTTTTTAGTTTTATCATTCTCTTATTTTAGAAGTTACAGGGGGGGGGGGCACATTTTACCACTTTGGAAGTGTCTCTCGCGCAAACTATTCAGTTTAGAAAAAAATGATATTTGAAACCTCAATATCATTTTTGAAGACCTATCCATAGATACCCCACACGTATGGGTTTGATGAAAAAAAAATTTTTGAGTTTCAGTTCTAAGTATGGGGACCCCCAAAATTTATTGTTTTTTTTTCTATTTTTGTGTGAAAATTTTAATGCGGTTCACAGAATACATCTACTTACCAAGTTTCAACAGTATAGTTCTTGTAGTTTCGGAAAAAAGTGGCTGTGACATACGGACGGACACACAGACAGACAGACAGACAGACAGACAGACAGACATGACGAATCTATAAGGGTTCCGTTTTTGCCAAATTTGGCTACGGAACCCTAATTATCCTTTACAAGTTTACATCATGGCGGGCTGGCGGCTGTGGCAGGTGTGGTGAGGACGGGGCGTACTATTACAAATGTTATATTAAAAATATGTAAAACCTGCCCACTGCCCACTGGCTATGTTGGGTATAGAGTATAGACTATTAGGAATATTAGTGCTAACCGTGCGAAGCCGGGGCGGATCGCTAATAAATTAGACCTGATAGAATTAGATAATTAGAATAAGTAAATAATAAAAACCTGCATTTAAGCTATACCTATAAAGCCTCTTTTGCAGCGGGAAAATTTCATGATCTCAAAGGAAATCAGAAATTGTAGGCGCGGATGAAGTCGCGGGCGATCTAGTACGTTATAATTACGCTGTAATTACTATAACCGGGTCTGTAAAACCACTCCACGGTCATGATACCAAGGTTATTTGCTGCAGAACCCGTCATACAAGTTAATAGTGGTTTATATTATGAATTGTTTTGACGACCTCCGTGGCGCAGTGTGTAGCGCTGTTGTCTTAACGTGCGGAGGTCCCGGGTTCGATCCCCGGCAGGATCAATTTGGGATTTTATGATTTCTGAATTTTCACTGGTCTGGCCTGGTGGGAGGCTTCGGCCGTGGCTAGTTACCACCCTACCGGCAAAGACGTGCCGCCAAGCGATTTAGCGTTCCGGTACGACGCCGTGTGCAGAAACCGAATAGGGGTATGGGTTTAATATAACTGCCATGCCCCTAACAGGTTAGCCCGCTACCATCTTAGACTGCATCATCACTTACCATCAGGTGAGATCGCAGTCAAGGGCTAACTTGTAGTGGATAAAAAAAAAATGTACTTACAACTTGTATGTAGCGGTCTTGTAGCGGTCAGTGAGGCGAAAACTTAGGTAAGTTGATAGAGATATAGTTACACTAGCGATCCACCCCGGCTTCGCACGGGTAGCACTTATCATCATTATAGTCCACACCCAATATAGGCAGTCGGCACTGGGCAGCACATTAGGTTTTACATTAGCACTTTATAGATTGCGCGCCCCACGGACCCTATTTCTATTGCGCGTTACATGGCGTTACTTTATTTTTATGATATCTTCTAAGATATAAGACGGGAATTCCTTTACTTTCCGGGTTTAAGAGTAACTAGCTAATGCCCGCGACTTCGTCTGCGTGGTTTAGGTTTTTTTTTATTCCCGCGGGAACTCCTTAATTTTCCGGGATAAAAAGTAGCCTATGTCACTCTCCAGGTTCTCAACTATACCCATGCCAAAAATCAGGCCGATCCCTTGCTCTGTTGCGGCGTGATGAAAGGACACACCAACAAACCCATAAACCCACAAACAAACACACTTTCGCATTAATTATAATTAGCTTATTATAATATTAGTATAGATTCTGTGGTTGTTGCAACTAGGTCAAGTCGCCTACTAAGCGAATGTTCATTTGTTTATTGATAACTAGATGATGCCCGCGGCTTCGTTCTCGTGGATTAGGATTTTTTGATTCCCGCAGGAACTCTTTAATTTTCCGGGATAAAAAGTAGCCTATGTCACTCTCCAGGTCCTCAACTATACCTATACCAAAAATCACGTCGTTCCGTTGTGGCGTGATTGAAGGACAAACCAAGAAACCAAGAAACCAACAAACGAACACACTTTCGCATTTATAAAATTAGTATGATGCTAATTTATCATCATTATTATAATCAGTTGTGGCAATACAAAAAGCTTTGCACTATGCATTAATTAAAGCATCGTAAAATATCTAAACATATTATATTGATATTTTACGACGCTTTAAATGCGCACAGTTTAATTAATATGAACTTTGTTCTATAATTTTAATATTCCGTAGCTACTCTGCGTAGGTACTAAACGATCGGCGAAGCGAATGTTCGACTCGCCCGCCGAGGGTTCCGTAGTTTGGAAAGTAACAATATGTTTTTATATATTAAGCGGAGCGGGCGTATTTTTTTTGTGTAATACTTATCCATACTAATATTATAAATGCGAAAGCATGTCTCTCTGTCTGTCTGTCTGCTACGCTTTCACGGCCCATATGTTCAACAGATTATGATGAAATTTGGTACATATCCTGGGGAAGGACATAGGCTAGGTACTTTTTATCCCGGAAAATTCAAGAATTCCTGCGGGAATCAAAAAAAGTTATCTCTTCAACCGATTTTGATGAAATTTGGTACAGGGGTAGATTGTATCCTGGGGAAAGACATAGGCTACTTTTCATCCCGGAAAACTAAAGAGCGCGGGAATCAAAAATCTTAAACCACGCGGTCGCCGCGAAGTCGCGCCCATCATCTAGTTTCATATATTTACCAACAATTGTGATATTATTTTTTCACGGTCTGTATCCATACTTAATATTTATGCGAAAGTGTATTTGTCTGTCCATCAGCTGTCTGTGTGTCATGGTAACATTTACCCTAAGGTATTATTCTGCGTGGCACAATGCTGTTAATAAAATATGTTTTTTTCTTTCTTTCTTTTATTTCTGTCTGTCTATATATCTGCCTGTCTGTCTGCTGTGATTTCCCGGCCCATTTCTCAACCAATTTTGATGAAATTTGGTACAAAGGTAGGTTACATTCAAAATCATTTCATCCTGTGAAACTTAATAGCTCCTCTATAAATATATATAGACCTAGCCTTATCCCATGTTAATTGGGGTCGGCTCTCCTCACCATTTTTCTCCAAGCTGTTCGGTCTTGGGTCGTCATTGTGTCAACTTGGGCTGTTTTCAGGTCGTTCATTATAACTGCCACCCAGCTTTGTCTGGGTCTACCCCGTCGTCTGGGTCCAGCGCTAACATCGATTACAGTTCTGGTCATGTGATTTTCAGGTCTTCTCATAACATGACCATACACAATAGCTCCTCTAGACAATAGCTCCTCTATAAAGAAAGAAAAAAATTAAAGAAGTTTAAAAACCAAAGTATGGAATCAAAAAACTTTAATCCACTCGAACGAAGTCGCAGGCATCATAAATAATACTAGATGATGCCCGGGACTTTGTCCGCGTGGTTTGATGTTTTTTGATTCCCGCCGGAACTCTTTAATTACCGAGATAAAATACTTTTTGTAGGCTAAGGCCCATGTCCTTCCCCGGGATGTAACCTATCCCTGTACCAAATTTCACCAAAATCGGTTGAACAGTTGGGCCGGGAAAGGTTATAGGGCCGGTGTAAGGCCGGGATATATCCCGGGGAAGGACATAGGCTACTTTTTATTCCGGAAAATTAGGGAGTTCCCGCGGGAATCGAGGAAACTTAGCGGACGAAGTCGCGGGAATCATCTAATTTGTAATAATTGTATGGATACCTGTATGAAAAATACCTAGTGAGACCTTCGTGGGCGATTTTTTTCTTTGAATGGGACCTACGAGTAGTAAGAAGTATTTAAATAGCACAAAATATAGTACCAGGAATATAATACATAGTAAATTACAACCGTTGTATTCAATATTCTCGTCGCTCATTAAAATCTAATCAATTGCTGATTAATTACCTATTATTAGCTGGTTGTTTATTATTTTGTTGTTTTTGAGTCATTACAACGTCAGTTAATGAAATGATTTATTTAATTTACGTAGGACAACTTGTGCCACTTATGAAATGTCATGATCTACCACCGGTTCGGAAAGCAGCTTCTACTGAGAAGAACCGGCAAGAAACTCAGCTGTTGCACTTTTTTTAACAAGAAAAAAGAATATTACAATATTAAGTAGCCAATACATACGTAATATAACAAGAATTCCTACACTGTCTTGTGGCCTGCAGAATGCGCGAAGCCAATTTGTTCATGTAACTTTGTCATTAAAAAAAAGTGTGGTGTCGTGGCCCGTGGGACACCAGATAGGAACGAAGATCCTTATTACATAAATATTAATTTCAAGTTGTAGTCGAGCTAAAAAGCAAATAATTATTCAGGTATATATATTTTTTATTATGATTTTTTATCGATAAAAATCAAAAAGTACTTTACAAAATTATCTTAACACTTTTATTTTATTCACAATGGTTCATAAAAATATATTTAATAATAATTATACACTGTATAGCGAACATACTTAAACTATACATAAAAAATTGGCAGTCATAGAGACTGTCGATAGAAGAGAAAACTAATACAGGGGAGAGTCGGGTAGCCACGGACACATAAAAAAAATCATGTTTTTTTTTAAATGGATATAATTAGACCTTTAATTAGTATCAAAACGTGAAATAAAATATATATAAAGTGTTTTAGTACAAATAACAATCAGATAATTTCTATAACTTAGCTCTAATCAAGTCTTACAAACAGGCTTCAATTTTGGACAATTTTTTTTTTGGCGGGTAGCCCCGGACATACATATTAACGATGACCAAGTCGTTCTTTGGCTTTGCAGACGTCACAAAAATAGTAAAGCTGTGAAGGATCAATATCCACGCATGCTTCATGCGCCCAGTCTTTACATTTATGACATTGTATCCAATCTTCCTCGAAAGTTTCCCCGCAAATGATGCATTCTGTTCCCTGATCTCTTGACAATTCTTGGATGTTCTGTTTGGTTTTCATTTTCTTCTTGGTGGCTATTGCACCCTTCCTTTTAGTCTCGGACGCTTTAGCTTTGTTAGTTGCGATTGTATTTTTCTCCACCAAAGCATTTTTATATGGAGAAGATGTGAGAATCTCGCTCTTCTGAGTTTTTCGTGAACGCGTTGTGAGTCGTTTCTTGGATGCATCGGGAAGAGGAGACAATTGTTTAAGCAACTGTTCTGTTGCACAGGATTGGCTGGTTGATGACTGGACAGAAACAGAACTTGCACTATTTATTGGTCGAAGCATGAGATTAGAAGTGGATTGATAGTCATAACTAGTTGAAGGCTGGGAAGCTGCATCAGGGAATGTCTGTAGTTCAGAATTTTTGCTGTTTGTTGGGAGGGATACCTGGCTGGACGACGACTGCTGGTTGCGGCTTGTTGATGGCTGGGACGTCGTATCAGTGGTTGTGCATGTAAGATTTCCACTCGATGCTGGATTCTGTTCAATATTGGTCATTGCAGACGGTAAAAAATCCAAGTCATTGAAAACATCACGATTAAAAGGATAAATTCCTGAGCAACGGAATCCACTCTGCGCTATATCTAATCTTGCTGCTTTAGCAAAAGCCACGTTACCTATAGCAGCAATGTCATAATCAGTGATTCTTGAGCCTGGATTTCGTCTCATCCACATTGCACTTTCCGCAGCAAATGCCGCTTTGAACGGCTTGAAAAATACCCTATCGAGGGGCTGTAGCTTGTGTGTCGTATGTGGTGGAGTGCTGAGCATATGGATGTTGTGTTTTCGAGCATACTCTATCACTGCTAGCTCTTTGTGGCTTCCGTGGCCATCGAGAATCAAAAGGACTGGATTCTCCTTCGAAGGTTGCACATGATGCTTGAAATGTTGTAACCACGTCAGAAATATCTCAGCATTCATCCACCCAGTTTCGTGTGGAACAGCAATACTTTCGGCTGGAGCTCCAATCATCAAACGGCAATTTTTGTCCATCCTTTTCCTCGGGAAAATGAATAAAGGAGGTATAAAGTGGCCAGTCACGCTCATACAAAACATTAACGTGATGTTTTTCCCTCTCTCACCTGAAGTCAACTTGCCAACTTGCTTTTTTCCTTTTGTAGAAATTACTTTTTCATTCTTGTGAACAGTAGAAACTCCAGTTTCATCAGCATTGTATATTCTGGATGCAGGGAATTTCTTTTCCTGTAGTAATTGCTCGAGATGATCATAAAAGCGGTCCACTTGAGGTTTGTTGAACCCAATTGCCCTCGCAATGCTAGTGGATTCTGGAGTTCTTAGTGCTATATCTGGATATTTTTTTAGGAAACTATAATAAAAGTCCTTGCCGGCTATTTTTTTTCCTTGTTAAATCTGTGTGGAATCTTTAGGTGCTCTGCAAACTGAAATGCCAATTTCAGAAACTCTTGCGTAGTTAACGGCATCAGGCGATTATCGAGATCCTTAACATGATGGTAAAGTTGCTGTAAATAGTCTCCTGAGAATGTGTTCTCAAATCTCCCCAGTTTTGGTATCAAGTTAACCTCTTGCCCACTATTTAGAGCTTTTATTCGATCCTGAAGAGTACTTCTCGGCACCTCATATCTGTCAGTTGCTTCTCTAAGCGAAAACTTTTTTTCTTTAACGCTTTGTATAGCCTGCTTCATTTTATCTGCATCCCAATTCCCTCGTTCAGTCACCCTTTCTTTAAATTTTGGCATTTTTCAGGGTGTCTGCAAAAAACAAATAGACAATAATTACTCTCCTTATCATAAAAAACCTGTGTAATACATAAAAATGCGAAAGAATTGATAAATAAAGATTTTCTCTAAACTCAAAAAGTGTCCGAGGGTACCCGACAAATTTGTGACCGGTGTTACCCGACCGTCTCGGTCTAACCTTCTATTTATTTTAAAAAATATCATAAATCCCAACGACATAAAGTAACCTAAACTTTTAACTGTAGCAATTACTGCTTAGAATAATGAATAAATGGTGATAAAGTACTTACATTCAATGTCCATAAACTGTATTTGAAAAGTAAACGACGCACGAAAAAATCTCGGTGATGAAAACAATTAACTGTCACTTGTAATCCGCTCGATGATTATGGCACTACTGAGACGAATATACAACTACGCGGCGCTGCGAACTTTTTGACGTGTGCACTATCTATCTATGTGTGCGTAGTTGCCTACAAAGGACGGTGGCCGAGGCTACCCGCCGGCCGGGGCTACCCGACTCTCCCCCAAATGTATTTATTTTATTTTTTTTACAAAAAAAATAAAATTATTAAAATATAAGCCTTAACACTACTTAAGGCATTAAAGATTAATTTTGAATGTAGTATATTTATATATAAGACCTTTTGTCTTCGTAAAAACATCTTACTCCACGCATTTTCCTTGCGGACGTTTTTTTCATCTTACACATTTTCGTTACGGACGTTATTTACCGGCTAGGGTACTCCTCCGCATCGTCCCAAAAGGAACTTTCGTTCCAATAACAATACTGTAATAGCCTAGGCTTAACAAATGCTGTTTTACACGAGTCTTTTTTGTGTGAATCTAAGAACTCTTTTGGTAACATGGTAAAGTCGACCCCACAAAGGATTTCTGCACCTTAGGAGTTAGGAATTATGCCACCTTTTCATTCTCAGAAGAGTCCTCCGTAGTGAGGCGGCAATATAAAGTGATGATAATCAACAAAGTACCAATTTCCAACCTGCAAGTGTAATAAGAAAACAACCGTCGCATCGTTTTTACACCACAGAACCGCGCATTGTGTTATTATGAGCTTGGCAAACTTATCTGTACGACAGATGGAGGCGCCACTGTCTTTTAAACATCAACATTTTAGGATTAACACAGACTAGATTTTATTAGTTCCGAATTTTGCCACACGCACACATAAGTTTGCCACGCTACATCAATGAGTAATCTACCGCTATACTTCGTTATAACCACTTATGTCCAATCGGGTATAGCAGGTATGATAAAATATAAACTAGCGTCCATATCAGATGCGAAGTGTTCATTGAGCTGTAGACTTGTTTTATCATATTGTTTGTACTAGGTATATTGTGTTACGAAACATGAGTTTATCGGTTATTACCTATATAGTTAGAGTTTTTGTGAAATAGAGCAGTTTGAATGTGGAACTTTTGTGGATTAAAGTGATTATTTATATGTGAGTGTTAAGATATTTTAGTTTTTTAGCGATACATTTAAACACAAGTATTAGATCACTTCATTAGATTAGCAGATATACCTACCTATTCTAAAGGTCTGCTTAACAATCTCTGAGTAAAGTCTAACGGACAAATTGACTGAATAATATTATGTTTTATAGGGCATTCTGTCAAAATTTCAAATTTATTTATCAGATAAGATTGTGAAATAGGCCCTTAAATTATTTAGAAAGAAAATCTATAGCTTAAAATTCAAAATTCAATTTTTTAAATTCAAATGGACTTTTTACAAGTGCCTATGAATAGTCGAATGAATCTACCACTGGTTCGGAATGCCAGCAGTTCGAGAAGAACCAGCAAGAAACTCAGTGGTTGCTCTTTTGAAAAAAATAAATAAAATATATTTACAATTAAATTAATGTAAAGATACATATTATTATGTAACCGCAGTCCTGCCCCCCAATCATGTAAGAATGGCCGATCAAAACGGTAAGATCGTCGTCAAAGTAAAATAAACCATAATTGCATTAAATTAGAGCTCAATTTCGTGTATCCATTCTTATACGTCAGAGTATCGTACATACCTAAACGTATAAGAATGGGCACACGAAATTGAGCTCTAAGGGGTTGTTTCATCTTGGGCCAGGTACTTGTACAGTATTCCAAAAAATAGTATAAAATCATAGAAAACAAAATAAAATACGCTTTTTGGCAGTTTTACAGTGATTAAGAGGTACAAAAATAAAATGTTTAATTAGGTACATTTGTAGAATAGCAACTCTCGCAGCGCATCCATCCATCAATCTGACTGCTGTTGGATATTTTAAGGTTAATTCACATTTCCCAGGTAATTTTATGTCAAATGACATCATGACACGTGTAATATACGTCAATGTCAAAATGGACGCATGTTGTTGCGCTTTTATTTTGCAAAATAATTTCGCATTGTACCTCGTAAATTGAACTTTTAGTAAGAAATAAAGAAAAAAATGTTACTATTTTATGACCCCGAACATTTTGAAATACCGTACAAATACCTGGCCCAGGCTCCATATAAATTTGAAACAACCCCTTTAATGCTGTTATGGTTTATAAACTTTGACGACGAACTTTAACGTTTTGATGGCCATTCTTACATGATCGGGGGGCTGAGCATTGCTGGAGCGAGTCAAATCCATGCGCTTTTATCTATCTATCTATATCTATACTTATAATAAAACTGTAACAGGTCCAATTCTGTACATTGAAGATATTTTGAAAATTTTTTTTGGAGGGCACTCATTATTCGATTATTCGTTATTCGATATATAATAAAACTGTAACAGGTCCAATTCTGTACATTGAAGATATTTTGAAAATTACAGGGCACTCATTATTCGATACTGAAGCCAAATCTGTAATTTTTTTCATTTTTGTCTGTCTGTCTGTCTGTCTGTCTGTCTGTCTGTCTGTCTGTCTGTCTGTCTGTCTGTCTGTCTGTCTGTATCTTGGCCGCGCATCACGCCGAAACTACTGAATGAATTCAAACGAAACTTGGCACGATTTGAGCCTATACTACGAGGTAGGACATAGGATACTTTTTATCCCGAAATTCTACCCCCGAAGGGGTGAAATAGGGGTTGAAAGTTTGTATGAAAGTCCTTAATTTCTCAAGTTATAGCCATGAAACTTGATATATGAGCTGCGGGTTGAAAATGGAGACATACGTGTTTCACAGTTTTTGAAAATTCGACCCCCAAAAGGGTGAAATAGGGGATGAAAGTTGGTATGAAAGTCCTTCGTTTCTCAAGATGTTTTACAAGTTATATCAACGAAACTTTTTATTTTGGCTTACGGTAAAAAATAAAGAAGTACGTGTGTCACAGTTTTTCAAAATTCCACCCCTAAGGGGGTGAAATAGGGGGTGAAAGTTTGTATGAAAGTCCGTTATTTCTCAAGTTATATCGATTAAACTTGGTATACAAGCTACTGGTTGAAAATGAAGAAATAAGTGTTTCACAGTTTTTGTAAATTTTACCCCCGAAGGGGTGAAATAGAGGTTGAAAGTTTGTATAAAAGTCCGTCATTTCTCAAGTTATTTCGATGAAACTTGGTATATCCACGCGGACGAAGTCGCGGGCATCAGCTAGTATTAGATATATAAAATTTAAAGTCCTGACTGACTGATTGACTGACTTAAAATATCAACGCACAACCTAAACCGCTGGTCCTAGAGACATGAAATTTGGAGGGAATTTGGATTCCACCCACAAAGGGGTTAAATAGGGGTTGAAAGTTTGTTTGAAATTCCATCGTTTTTTAAGTTATAGCCATGAAACTTGGTATTTGGGCTTCCGTTTTGAAATTATGCAATACGTATTTCACAATTTTTGTTATTTTTATCCCCAAGGACGTTAAGTAGAGACTAGAGAGTTTGTCCTTCACTCACGCCGCAACAGAGAAACAGATCGACGTGACTTTTTGCATGGATATAGAGAGTTTGTCGTTCAATCACGCCGCAACAGAGCCACGGATTAACGTGATTTCTTGCATGGGTATAGATGAGGACCTGGAGAGTGACATAGGGTTATTTTTATCCCGGAAAAGGAGTGCCTGTGGGAATTAAAAACTTATGCCACGCGAACGAAGTCGCGGGCGTCCGCTAGTCATTTATATAATCTTCGACGGTATAATATGCTTTTTTCAGGAGCATTTTTTTTAATGGATTTCTTAA
The DNA here is from genome assembly GCA_917051295.2 of Erebia ligea. Lineage (NCBI taxonomy): Eukaryota > Metazoa > Arthropoda > Insecta > Lepidoptera > Nymphalidae > Erebia > Erebia ligea. The sequence continues at coordinate 1,995,559 of OU785235.1, read as the reverse complement.
ACTTGTGTAAAGGCAAGTTTATATTAGGTTGTGGAAATGAAGACATGGACCCAGTTTTTAGCACCTATCGCTTGCCTACAGAACCCTGCTCTATATGTGTGTGCTGAAGCAAACTTGAGCGGCTTTTCTAACTTTTTAATTAAAAAGAGCTCCCTTTTTGAATGCCTGAAGCTTAAAAGTACGGAATGTTGATTCTAATGAGAACAAATCTGCAAAAGTCTAGTTAGCTTTACCTACTGTTTTTCTAAGAACTTCATTAAATTTTTCATAAAATATTAATCTTTTATAAATAGGCGCCAGCGGAGGGCTAATTGCTCATACAAACGTAATACCAAAATAATTAGTAATTCGAGCATATTTCCTCCATATTATGCGATTATTAAGATTGAACTTGTATTTATCTAGGTCCCTGGATAATTATTTTTCCAAAATACTTTCCCAAAATTAAATGTAAGCACATTGCGTTTTGCATGTTTTTGCGACATAAACGACCTGTTTTCTCCATATTTGTTTCATATTAAAACCAACGATATCTCACGTACTAATTGATCAGGAACATAGCCTATATTGTCAAGTTACAGAATAACAACACGAAGTTAAAAACACAACAATTTTTCATTCATCATTTTTGGTATTCACTGAACAAGACTAAATGTATAACAAATTCTGTACGCTCATATTGCTATCGCGCTTGCACGCGATCATGTGTTTTCAGCCAAATAGGGATAGCAATATACCGGCAAATTTATATTTGCGGTTCGAGTAGAAGTTGCGAGCGCCGGTCGCCGGTCCCTTAAGTAGGTATAGGATACATAAGTATTTCTTTATGGATTTAATTTTTGAAGCTTTATCGATACTTGGATCCCGAAACTTTTTTTTTGTTCGTCCCTTTGCCTGTACGGCATCACGGTGAAGCTGCAAAACGGATTTGAATGCAAATTGGCATAGTTACTTATTATCGCTCGCTAGCTAAGAAGATGCAGACGAAATAAAAAAAAAGAAGAAAAAAACAACCGTCGATGATGATGAATCCTAAAACTTGCAAAGAGCGAGTTGGAAAACTTCTTCCGCATAGGTTTAAAAACTATGGGGGAAACTTTTTGATTTTCCGGAATAAAAAGTAGTCGCACTCTCCAGGTCTTCAACCACAGACTAAGTATAACCACAATATTATATTCGGTTTAAAGATGTTTATTTCTCTTAACAAGAGATTGGAACCATAGATTTAATTTGGTCTCGCTGGAAGTCACGTACCTATAGGGAGCGCAGCGGATGATAAATCTATGATTGAAACAGAAGTTTAGTAATTACACAGAAGCTTGCATTGTATAATATTATAATTAATTCAATTTTTGGACGTCGGTAACGATAAAATATGCTCGTACATAATAACCGTATAACATCTTGTCTGTACCATATTTTACCAAATAAATTTGCTTTACTTTACACAGAATAGGTCTTCAACGGTACACATGCAAAAATCCAGTCGGTCCGTCGCGCTGTTCCGCCTTGATTGAAGGACAAACCTCTCGCATTTATTATAATACTAGATGATTCCCGCGACTTCGTCCTCGTGGATTAAGATTTTTCGATTCCCGCGGCAACGCTTTAATTTTCCGGGATAAACAGCCTATGTCGTTCCCTGTGATACAATCTACCCCTGTACCAAATTTCATCAAAATCGGTTAAGCAGATGGGCCTTGAAAGCGTAACAGACAGACAGACAGACACACTTTCGCATTTATAATATTATAAATAGTCCAATTAGCACGGACTATTAATAGCTGCCAGTTAATAACGATTATGTCCATTTATTTTAATAAACAGTTGGTTATTAACACACTGAAGGGTTATTAAATTATATGTTCTATAGCTAGATACTTAAAACTCCACATGAATAATATACATAAATTATTAATTGATTTATTTTTGTAGCCACATTTCGTTAAGACCTTGGAAAGACCTTGCATTGTGTCTATTTTATGATTTACCTACCTGTATACCTACTATAACAAGTTCACGCATTTTTTGTGCCACAAAAGTCGAATCAGTCAAAATTATTGGCATCTGAGGGCATGCTACCATCGCCTAAATCCGTATTGTTTTAATATTGATGACGTCCGTGTTTTAGAATATTGTAATCCTTATTTTAGGGGCATCAAGGTACTGGACATAAAACTGTGATTTTGTAAGAATACTGCTTTTAAGGGATGGTAGTGACCACAGAACATATAATAGAGGTTAGAAAGGCCCTAGTGCAAATTTTGTACGGAAACCGCTGTCGCCGTTTTGATCCCACCATTCTTCACTACTACTAATCTAAACGAATACACACGAGAGTTCCCATGTGTGCGTGAGGCAGAAAAAAGCGCTGCGATTGGCGAAGCTACGCACACTAGTGAAACTTTAAACTTGCGCGTGTTGTCGTGTAAAACAGCAACATACGCTAGGGATTGACTAAAATATTTTTTATCGATGTTTATTTTTCGTACGGTCGACAGCATGTCAATATTCATATTGTTAACTTAAGTTGGACTCTATGTCTGTAGATTTTACTATTTTATTTTAAACTAGCTGATGCCCGCGACTTCGTCCGCGTGGACCAAGTTTTTTCGATTGCCGCGGGAACTCATTAATTTTCCGGGATAAAAAGTATGTATGTTTGTATGTATATTCTTTATAGCTGATGCCCGCGACTTCGTCCGCGTGGAATAAGTTTTTCAGTTAATTTTCCAGGATAAAAAGTATCCTATATTACTATCCCACGGTATAATCCCCCTATAATGGTGAAACACGTACTTCTTCATATTTTAACGAAAGCCCAAATGCTGTTTCATGGCTATAACCTGAGAAATTAAGGATTTTCATACAAACTCTCAACCCCTATTTCACCCCTTCGGGAGCGGAATATTGAAAAACTGTGAAACACATATATTTTCATTTTCAACCCGCAGCTCATATACCAAGTTTCATGGCTATAACTTGAGAAATTAAGGACTTTCATACAAACTTTCAACCCCTATTTCACCCCTTCGGGGGTAGAATTTCGGGATAAAAAGTATCCTATGTCCTACCTCGTAGTATGGGCTCAAATCGTGCCAATTTTGAATTCATTCAGTAGTTTCGGCGTGATGCGCGTATCTTGATACAGACAGACAGACAGACAGACAGATAAAAATGAAAAAATTACAGATTTGGCTTCAGTATCGAATAATGAGTGACCTCCAAAAAAATTTTCAAAATATCTTCAATGTACAGAATTGGACCTGTTACAGTTTTATTATAAGTATAGATTAAAAAATGTATGGAGACATAATGATATTTCTTTTGCTTATAATTACTGTTTCTTTATAAGAAATAAATAAAATAAAAAAACAACTATGGTTTACAAATGGTTTTGTTTGAATACATCAACAATATTTAAAACACACTATACAACAAAACCAACAAACACAAAATACTATAACAATATTTCAAACATTTTATGATTAAAATCTAAATCTGTAACTATCATTAAAAGTTCATAATAATAAACTCAGAAACAAATAAACTATTTATCGATACGGTGGAAAAATGCTGCTCAGCCCTATCGACAAGTTACTCTTATTGGGTAATACCACGTAACAAGTGGAGTTGATCGTTCATACGCACTACGCTTTACATTGCCGCTCGCGTACATGACTCTGTTGGAGCGCGTTGTTCGCACCAGCGATGTACATACAAATTTGCGATCCAGTCACACTAGTGAAGGAAAACATAATGTCTTTAGTATTTTCAATTAAATCATTTAAAATCAAGGTTTAATGTACTTACCGATGAAAATATATCTTGCCATTAGTCACATTGACATTTTGGCTTCTAGCTCTGCAGGTTATTACCGCGCAAGAAGGCATTTTAAACACTTTTTTGCGCGTAAAACTTCCCAAGACAGTCCGCGGCCGACTGAGGTGTGTTTTTGGTACGTTTGAACTATAGATGAGCGTTCGCTCAATATAGTGGCGCGCGTGACCCGCCCACATCGCCTTTCTAACCTCTTATTAAATGTTCTGTGGTAGTGACCCCCCCTGTGTATAATGTATTATTATTTTCTCGTTACAAACTCCTTTTTTTTTTTGTTTAAGTAAAACATCAGCAAGCAAAAACATAAAGCGGTGATAAGCCTTGTGGTTAAAAACTTAAAAGTCTAGCCCCACTCCCATCGATATATAATTATGTAGGTACTAGATGGGCCCTTTCATAGAAAATAGTTGGGCGTCCGACTTGTGGTGCATGCCCCTCACCTGTATAAGCCTGTCCTTGTCCCCGCCATAGCGCTGTCCCGCTTTTCAGACTAGATGGCGTTAGTAAAATAGGTCCACATTCTTTGTTTGACAGGGCCCGTCTATGTAAATTGAGGTCGTTGTCCACTACAGACGCACGGGCACGTACTGGCATGTAGCGGCAAGTATTTTTTATACAATTACTAGATGAAGCCCGCGACTTCGTCTACACGATTTTTGATTCCCGCGCAAACTCCTTAATTTTCCGGGATAAAAAGTAGCCAATGGCCTTCCTCGGGATAGAAAGAAAGAAAGAAAGAAAGAAAGAAAGAAAGAAAGAAAGAAAGAAAGAAAGAAAGAAAGAAAATGTTTTTTTTATTTGATCACTACAATATGTAGTTTTACTGATTAGTGATACGTGACCAAATAAAGGCTTCAATCTCAGCATCATGCTGCAGCAGACTGCAGCGCTGGTTTTCAGCGCTACACTATCTATACTATACAAACTATCCCTGTACCTGTACCAATTTCATCGAAATCGGTTGAACAGATGGACCGTGAAAGCGTAGCAGACAGACAGACAGACAGGCAGACAGACAGACGGACAGACAGACAGACGGACACACTTTCCCATTTATAATATTAGTATGGAAGTCTTGTCTGCCACATGGCTAATAGTGATGGGAGACGAGAAGTTTTTACATATTCCCATCATTATTTTTCGAATGGCAAATGAGATAAAACCTTCAGCAAAAATAGATCTCTCTATTGGAACAGACTATAGAATATACGTATAGATAATAATTATGTGCGTCACTAATTGATTTACGCACATCGCAAGTTATCTTAAATTCATTATCTATAAACTCACCTTTGGACGCATAATCACACCTGATGCACTTCCCATCGGTGTGATTATGCGTCCAAATGTGAGGTTATAGTATGAATTTATAATAACTTGCGGTATGATCCGTTATAACTATGTTTGGAATGACAACTGTTTCTTAAGATACACATTTGATACACGTTACAGATAGGTACACGTTGTAAGAACTTATAAGTTTTTCTAGCTTAGGCTCGAAGATTCTTATATATCAAGCTAACATGAAACCAATTTTTTGCCAAAGTAGCAATAAAGGACACTATAATCACAGAATGGGTCTTGAAAATCGGCATTGAGCCATTTAGGTTATTAGATTTAAATCACAGATACATCTGTGATTTAAATTAAATAATAATAACCTGTATTAGCAATTTTATGAAAATGGGGGTGGAAGCTTGCAGGAAGGTTCTGAGTTTTTGAAGTTTTAAAGACATGAAAATCGGCATTTAGGTTATTAGTTTTACTTAATAAAAACCTGCATATAAGCTATAAAGCCGCGATAAGTAGGCCTGTTGCAGCAGGAAAATCTCATAAGAAGTCGCGGGCGACCTCTAGTAATTATTATAAATGCGAAAGTGTGTTTTTGAAGTGAAAACTTCTTTAGCCGCGTTGAGCACTTTTTGGTAGGGGGTAAACTTGTGGATTCGCGTCACCGACACCTCGCTGCCCCACGCTCGCGTTGTTACGAAGACAAAATTTCTTAAAAATAAATATACTACATTCGTAATTACACTTTAAGGCCTTAGTTTTCTTTTAAGTTTTATATATAAATTTTTTTTTTTTAATTTTCGTTTTAGCTTCTATCGGCAGTATCGGTTGGCCTTTGACTGCCAATTTGTTTTTGTTTGTCCTGCAACAGAGCAACGGATCAACGTGATTTGTGCATGATCTATAGGAGTATAAATTACCTATATATTTTTGCAGATTTAGAAGATACGTTATCAAGTTCAAATGTTGTGGCCACTCGTAGTATCGGTGGTCATTGTCGTAGTCCTGTGGAAGTACTTCAACCAGGAGGAGAACGACCTGGCGCGTCTTCCCGGGCCGCCAAGAGTGCCACTGCTGGGCAGCGCCCTCACTTTCCTGGGCCTGTCACAGGGTAAGCCTATGCTATGCAAGGCTCAAGCTTATCAAAATTAAAAAAAAAAATTGTTGTCTGTAAAGTCGGTTTACGGACGATAGTTTTACGTGATAACTAGAAGTTCCCGAAGAAGCTCGTGTGGCGGCGTTCCAGTTGCAGAACTATTGGAACTGCTAGCTCTGACGTCACGCGAGAAGAGAGATAAATGTGTCACAAGCCAACGCTTGGGCCGATCGTGCCTCTCTATCGCTCGTTCCGCGCTCTCACTTGCACGCTCAGGCTCAGGCGGAACGTGACACTTTCGTGCGTGCAGCCGGTGTTCATCGATTTATAAGACGTTATCACGTCAAAAAACCGGTCAAGTGCGAGTCAGACTAGCGCACAAAGGGTTCCGTAATCCTTACCACCACACACATCACAATTCTTTTAGTAAAATATAACAAGAAAGATAACAACATGTAATCAGCTTTGAAATACATAGGTACTGTATATTATATTCTGGCTGGCTTACATATTATATTCGACACCCTGAGAACGAAAGCCTAATTAACGATTTTCGGTTTTGCCCACACTACAAGCGGAAAACAAGTGTCAAAATATGCGGCATAGACGGCCGTATCTTTTTAGAAGCTTGATTTTTTTTCTGCTGCAAGGGACCGTAGACCTAAGACTATGATATTAATTTAAACTTGATACCTTCCCCGAGAAAAAGGTGGTTGACAGACAGACAGACAGACGGACAACGAAGTGATCCTTTATTGGTTTCCTTTTTTCCTCTTGAGGTACGGAACCCTAAAAATTGCGGGCTTGATTTTTTATCCACTACAAGTTAGCCCTTGACTGCGATCTCACCTGCTGGTAAGTGAAGATGCAGTCTAAGATGGTAGCGGGCTAACCTGTTATAGGCATGGCAGTTAATTAAACCCATATTAAACCCATACCCCTATTCGGTTTCTACACGGCATCGTACCGGAACGCTAAATTGCTTGGCGGCACGTCTTTGCCCGTAGGGTGGTAACTAGCCAAGGCCGAAGCCTCCCACCAGGCCAAATTAGGTACTAATTAAGTAGTAAGTTACTTATTAACTAACTTATTTGCTAATTATTTACTTAGCCATTTGTTACAGAGGAGATTTTCAAGAAGATCATCGATCTACCGACCCTATATGGAGAGCGTGTGGTTATTTCGGTTTTTGGAAGATACATCCTGCATATGTACAATGTAGAAGACATTGAGGCAAGTACTTTCCTTACTTTCTTCCAAATTTGATTTTTACAGGTATTATTTATTTTATTTTTTATTTTTATTATTTTTGTAAAAATATTGTCTTAAAACTAAAGAAAAAAGTGGACAAAGGTAAAGCTTAACTCTAAAAAGAAATCTCTTCCAGCCGTCCTTGAAAGTGAGTAAGGTGAAATTGTTATGTGGTATAGGTACAGAAATAATATATTCAATAAGTATATTATTTTTGTACCTATACCACTTACAATATATTATATTGTATTGAATTTATAAAATTCTACAATAATAATATAATAATAATATTCTACAGTAATAGGTTTGCGGGCTCGGTAGAAATATCATTCCGAACAGTCTACTCTCTTTCTCTCAAACGAAACTTCGTAAACGAACGTAATTAGTCGATTATTAGACCCACACAAAATCGTTCAATCCAATCGGTCACGAAAATTTTCTATGGATCCGTACTTCGTCTGCGTGTACGAAAACGAAATAGAGAGGAGCATAGAGATAATATTATGTAGGAGAGGAGTTAACGAAATTTCGTTCGTTCGTTTGCGAAGTTTCGTATGAGAGAAAGAGAGTAGACTGTGGTAGACCCCCAGACTTAGCTGATTCACTCGACGCGACGATTCAAAAGTACTCGTAAAAGTTCATTTGAATAAACCCCGGCCCATCTTATCAACCGGTTTTGATGAAATTTACTATAGAGGTAGGTTGCATAGAAGACAGGGTGGAAGAAGGCGACGATATGCTCACCTTCCCTAGTGTAGGTGTCAATGACCGTCTCAGTCGTATTTTTTTTTTATCCACTACAAGTTAGCCCTTGACTGCGATCTCACCTGTTGGTAAGTGATGATGCAGTCTAAGACGGTAGCGGGCTAACCTGTTAGGGGCATGGCAGTTATATTAATTAAACCCATACCCCTATTCGGATTCTACACGACATCGTACCAACATTCAACATCCATCAACGTCGTCGTATCCAACATTTGGGACCCAGAGACGGTTCCTTCTCGGCGCGGACTGCGACGCTGGGTTTTTAGTGGCTATTCTGGAGTGTGTCCCACATAACCACTTAGTGCGACATGCGTAAAAGCATTTTTCCAGCGATTAAAAAAAAAAGGTTACATCTCGGGAAAGGACATAGGCTACTTTTTGTTTCGGAAAATTAAGGAGTTCCCGCGGGAATCAAAAACCCTTAATTCACGCGGACAAAGTCGCTGTCATCATCTCGTTTTATTATAATCATCATAGTATGAGGACGATAGTTTGGGTAGGTATTAAATGTTGTAATCGCAGATTTTATAAATTGTAATAACATAATTATTCATATTTTGTTTTGCTGATAGGCCAAATCGGTGGTTTTCTATTTATTATTTTTGTGTTTATCTATTTCACAGATAGTGTTATCGCACTCGAAGAACATAACGAAAAATAAGCCGTACCAATTTATGAAGCCATGGTTAGGCGCAGGCCTGCTTATTAGCACAGGTAAATCAGCTTCTATTGGATTTAAGCAGCCGTTACTTTGCGGAAGTTCATGATAATGAAAGAATTAGTTAATTCGCTATAATTTTTTAATTAAAAAAAAATTAATATTTTAAATATTCGTTTTCAGTTCTATCGGCAGTCGCTTTGACTTCCATTTTTTTAAATTTCTAGTCTAGTCAAGGATTAAGAACGCTCAAGTTCATACTAAATAACCAAAGGAAGAGTCCATAGAGTTCCACAAACTTGTATAACCCGGTGTTCAAAATTGGATGTTTAGTTTTTGTTTTTATTTTATTTTTCATATAAAATTCGGTTTTTTTTTCGGATTGAGTATGCTGCGTAGGCCCTGCTGGACGCTGCAGCGTCACCGGGGGGGTTGGGCGCTAGGCGTTGCCGAGAAATGAGCCCTATAGCTCGAAGACATTGGAGGGGCTACGTCTTCCTAAGGGCGCCTCCTATGAGGCTCGGACCTCGGCTTAGGATGGCGTTGGGACAAATGGGAGGTCGGTTGGACTAGACTAGTCCATACTCCATACGCCCCCGAGGCCGTGGGTTGAGACCACGTCCGGGTGACGCAAGATATCGGGGTCCTCGTCTTCGCCGGCGGAGACGCTGTGTTGGGTTGGTGTGTGTGTGTGTGTGTGTGTGGGCCCTACCATGTAGGGAGCATTGTCGGTAGTGATTTGGTCATCGGGGTATAATAACCAAAGGTAAATGGACACATAAATTAATATACTCCAAGTTGTGAACCTGAAGCGCGATCTGTTATACTACTAACGCCATCTATTTCAGAACATTTCGATGTGTGGAATAGTCAGAGAATTAGAAAATAAACAGAATAGAATTAATAAATAATAAATATTTGTCAATGATTTATACAATGGCAGTGTACACACTCCGTGTGTGACAGCCTCCGTGGCGCAGTGTGTAGCGCTGTTGTCTTAACGTGCGGAGGTCCTGGGTTCGATCCCCGGCAGGGTCAATTTGGGAATTTATAATTTCTGAATTTTCTCTGGTCTGGCCTGGTGGGAGGCTTCGGCCGTGGCTAGTTACCACCCTACCGGCAAAAGACGTGCCGCCAAGCGATTTAGCGTTCCGGTACGATGCCGTGTAGAAACCGAATAGGGGTATGGGTTTAATATAACTGCCATGCCCCTAACAGGTTAGCCCGCTACCATCTTAGACTGCATCATCACTTACCATCAGGTGAGATCGCAGTCAAGGGCTATAACTTGTAGTGGATAAAAAAAAAACTCTTCACAAGAACTCTTTCAGACACAATATGTTACAAAAGCGTACCCTAGACTCCACAGAGGATTTATTACATTTGTGGGGATTAACTAACAAAAAAAGGTATTTTCAAGACGATCACTGTAATAAAGCATTTCAGGTAACAAATGGCACCGGCGCCGCAAGATCCTCACTCCGACATTCCACTTCGACATCCTGAAGACGTTCCTGAAGGTGTTCGAGGAGCAAAGCAGGAGCTTGGTGGAGGAGCTCAGACAACTGGACAAGAAGGGCACGGACGTTGTTGACGTGATGCCGTTCATAAGCGATTACATGCTTTATACTATTTGTGGTAAGTATTTGCATTAAGAGGATCGTCTAGTTGTAATTTTTCATACAAAAAGCGATAACGTTTTTCTTCCCGTAAATGTTGTACAATTTTCATAATTTTCAGAAATGTTGCAGATACAATGAAGAACTATGCTCGTACGTTTTAATTTTAAAGCAATATTGCTTATGTTAAAAGTTATTAGCGTCTAAATATCCATATTTTTGACCCAAAAACTTCCTCGAGTATTTTAATTTAACTAAACTAAAATACTAAAAAAATAAAACGTACGAGCCTATATTAAGGTGTACTGAATCTAACCGACCAAAATTGTCTAATTTCGTAAACGTTTGGGGGGGTAAAAACGTTATCACCCGAAACAATATTTCAAGAATAAAATGTTGGCTATGCGTACTGGACTTGCAACTTTCTCTATCGCACGATACGGAGAAGGCAGCGAAGCGTTGTGAAACAGATAGCATTATTGAACATACCTACTCGCGTCGCGTTTCGTCACTAGACGATCCTCTTAATAGGCACGTTGACAGTAACCAAGAATCAATGAAATTATGAATTTATCTAATGAAATGGGATTCATGGATTTATAAATAACGTATCTATTTTTCTATTTCGAGTGTGATTGTTATTTATTTTAATAAAATCAAATAAATATTATAAATGCGAAAGTTTGGATGGATGTATGGATGTTTGTTACTCAATCACAACCCAACGGCTCGGAACGGATTTGGATGAAATTTTACACAGAGATAAATTATAGTCTGGAATAACACATAGGCTACTTTTTATTCCGAAAAATTCCTGGAAAATTAAGGAGTTCCCGCGGGAACCGAAAAACCTCGATCCCCGCGGACGAAGTCGCGGGCATCAGCTAGTAAAACTATAAAATACAGCAATCCGCCATATTGTATAAACCACCAATGAAGCGAATGGCGTCACATTTATTTTCGAACTTTGACAATCGACAATCTCTACAGATGTGTTTTTTAGGTGTATATCAAGTATTTACGTGTTTTTTTGTTTCCCGAACCAGTGGTAGATTCACTCGACTATTCAACTGATTTGAATGGAGAAGGTTCACCTTCGGTGTACTTACTCTTTGTACACTCTACCATGAATAGAGGAAAATACATAGATTGTATTAAAAATATAATAATTTAGAATAATAAAGTAAACAACGAGAAATAAAATATAATGTATTACAAGTTTTCGATACGTTTCCAAGATGGCAACCTTTAGCCATAGAGATGGCAGTAGGCGCGAAATGTATCAAATGTCATTTCTGACAGTCACTGTCAAAATAACGTGTTTTTCCCACAGACATATAAATAGAAGCAGACACAACATAAATTTCACACCCACATAGACAAGTGTATGCGAATCAGTGTGACTTAGTGTGACCGTGTCCCTGCAAGCAAAAATGTGTATGTATTAATTTGCTGCAACACTGTGCTACACCAACGCACACATTGACAAAAATTCAATGCGTGGCAGTCATTATAAGACATCTATGAGACCTATGGCGTTTGTTTACATTGTGTTGTCTTGGGTGTCATAAGTTTTTTTGTGAAATTTGGAGATTTATATGAATATTTACTGAAATAAAATGGTGAAGTGTTGTGTCCCCCTGTGTTACAACGCTTCGTACAAGAAAACCCCAGAAGTAACGTTCCATCGGTAAGTAAAATTCATGCTATCATGTAGCTTTGGAATGTTTTCGTATCGCATCGTATCAAGGCTAAGATATCTAATATTTTATAGTTGTTATGACGAAATATGTAGCCATGCATATATTAAAACTATAATATTATGGTTTTCTGTAGAAATACATGCTTTATGTTGTTGAATAATCTTTTTTGACATTTTGAGAACTTTAACAAATTACAGGGCCGGACTCGACGACTCTTTTATTTTAAGTATATAACTTCGACTTTTAATTTCAGGTTTCCAAAGGATGAATACCTGAGAGACCTATGCATAAAAATATTAATAGAAAAGACTGGCAGACCAACTCATGGTGCTATATGCTCCAAGCATTTTACAGATAATCTATGAACGTAATATATTCCGTACAATTCTATCTCCTGGTGCAATACCGACCATTCTCAAAGAAAAGTTAGTTGAGGTCTTATACTAAGTAGGTACCAATTTACCTTATCTTCCATTAGGTGGATAAATTTCATTAATTTTTATTGAAAACCTCAATACAGATTCTAAAGCACTAATTGTAAAGTTTATTTGAATAAAAAACATGTGAGTTTAAAAACACCTGTTGTAATTTTTTATTTAACCTCTTTTTGGAATAACGATTCGATTCGATTGTTTAACAACATTTATTTGGCTTACTGCCAATAAATTATTGTCAATAGGAACTTTGAGCTAAAATCTGGCGGTATTTACACGATATCCGTTGGTACTGTTCTTCTAAATAATATCCCCATCACCTGCGCGTCGACGCAGAGCGAGAACGACGCGAGAACCACTGGCCATGATACTGACGGAGTCCTCAGGATTTGAGTTGTAACAGGAGTTATAACTCCGCGCGCGACGGTGACGATATCACACGCAGCGCGGAGCTCACATCTATATTCACCACATTGACTAGGGTCCCGCACGTGGTGATGATTACCATTACTAGTGTTACTATATTGCAGTTGTGATCGCTTGTGATGAGGAAATTATAAAAGTACCAATAATAATTATTTTTAAAATCCTTACAAATTATAGCTTCCAAATGATAGGTGTCTTTAGGTCAATTTTTTTCACGCAACCTAACCCTACATATTAATATAATGTTTTATGCAGCAACAAGGTTCGGCCCTGAGTTTTGTGTATGTGTGCGTAATGTTTTCGTGTGTTTGTAATTGCCACGCTATTTTGTACGTTATCTTGCCTCTGCTTCTCTTTATAACTCTGTGGTTTTTCCCTACGGTTTTTCCGGTATTGTGTTGACACTTGACAGAAAACGTCAAAAAATATGAATCCGCCATTGTTACCCGCTCCTGGGGGTCTACTCTCTTTCTCTCAAACGAAACTTCGCAAACGAACGTAATTAGTCGGTTATTAGACCCACACAAAATCGTTCAATCCAATCGGTCACGAAAGTTTTCTATGGATCCGTACTTCGTCTGCGTGTACGAAAACGAAATAGAGACGAGCATAGAGATAATATTATGTAGGAGAGGAGTTAACGAAATTTCGTTCGTTTGTTTGCGAAGTTTCGTTTTAGACAAAGAGAGTAACGTTTTAACAGACCCCCTGTTTAGTGTTGCTTATCGTGGAAAGATTAAATAATTACACCACTGAAATTACGACGAATTCGTAGATTTGAACGATCAAAACTGGTTTAGTATTTTTTTTTCATTTCTCTACTTGTAAAAGGACCGGACCGACGCTCCATACAAATCTGGACCGTCTCCTTTGAATAGGCAACATCCGAATTGTTGTTAAAACCAAGCTTCATCGATTATTGTATCGGAGGTGCAAGAGGTCCTCTAATCTTGTTTGTTGCATTTATGTTATGTCTGTGTAATTATCATCTCATTTAACGTACCTACTCATTAAGATCAATTGATCGTAAACAAAAATAATATGACTAGCTTATGCCCGCGACTTCGTCCGCGTGGACTACACTAATCTCAAACCCCTATTTTACCCCCTTAGGGGTTGAATTTTCAAAAATCCTTTATTAGCGGATGCCTGCGTCATACTTAGCTATCTGCATGCCATACAAATACAATTTTCATAGCAAACCTTGGTTTGCAGCCAGCAAAGGGGATGGTGGTGGTGAGATGATGCAGTCTCAGGTAGTAGCAGGTTAACCTGTTCTAGCACGGAATCGTACCGGAACGCTAAATCACTTGCGGCATGTCTTTGCCGGCAGGGTGGTAACTATCCATGACCTAAGCCTCCCACCAGACCAGACCAGAGAAAATTGAGAAATTAAAAGTTTCCCTGTTTGACTCTGCCGGGAAACGAACCCGGGTCCTCCCACTTGTAAGACAACAACGCTCACCTCTGCGCCAGGGGCGTCGCCAAACTTACTATAAGCTAGCCCTAGACTGCGATAGATATCACTGGGTGGTGATGATAAAACCTGGATGGTATGTGGTGCATGCTGTCTAAGATGGTAGCGGGCTAAACTGGTAGGTAAAAGTAGGCATGGCTGTTATATTAATCTTATACAGATACACCTAATCACTTTCTACTTACACGGCAACAAACAAGAATATATTTATTACTAGATGATGCCCGCGACTTCGTCCGCGTGGATTGAGATTTTTTGATTCCCGCAGGAACTCTTTAATTTTCCGGGATTAAAAGTAGCCTATGTTCTTCCCCGGGATACATCATACAACCTACCCCTGTACTAAATTTCATTAAAATCGGTTGAACAGATGGGCAGTGAAAGCGTAGCAGACAGACAGACACACTTTCGCGTTTATAATATTAGTAAGTATGGATTTCAGCAGAATCAACTTTCTTGCTAGAGTCCTGACGTATCCGGTATCATAAGTGATACAAGTTATCCTACGTGAAATAAATAAATCATTTATCATCTACTACAGCCCATTAACGTCCCACTGCTGGGCACAGGCCTCCACTCACATAGTAGAGAGGGAATTAGAGCTTAGACCCTCCAAGCTGCCCCAATGCGGGTTGGCGGGTTTTAACGACTATTATCATGTTAGTTATAATAACCGGGACCGACGGCTTAACGTGCTCTCCGAGGCACGGAGAGCGTTATAAAAACGTGTAAAAATAATACAACTGTAAATAAAAAAGATTGTGGCGTGACATATCATCGGTAAGTAAACAAAACGTTTACGAACACAAACCAAAACAAATTTTTGAAGATATTTTTCTACTGATTCACCCACGTTCCACCATTTCTCGGAATATCATAGATTAAAAGTGAATTTTACCTACAGATGAGACACCTACGATCATACATTTTACTTTTTTATTATTCGACCGATTTCATTAAAATCAATATTTGGGGCTCCCTAGGATCACAAGTAGTATATTATTGGGCATTCTGAGCCACTCTTACCAGTAGCGAAGGCGAGGTAACCTTCGCTACCGGACAGTGCCTCAGAATGCCCAATAATACACAATCGACTTGACTGACACAGTGATTCAAGACGCTCAATAATCAAGAATCGACTAACCTGTTCAGTTTACCATGGTATTCTATCACTGAGCATTGTTAATAGTTTAAAACTCAAACAAGCACGAGAACAGACTATTTAGTGTTTGCTGACGTAATATTATTTATAAATGTGAATGTAACAAATTAATTGAGTCATTATTAGTCTGTTTGTTTCATGTGTAACTATGAAGTTTGTGAAACAACCACAATCATTACATGTGAATACAGTTTGCATTGAGCCTCAAAATACTGGTTCTCGTCATGGAGAGCTACTACCTAACTCTGTACGTGGCATTATTTGCGGGCCTTCCAATTGTGGAAAAACTAATTTGTTAATAGGTCTTCTCATACATGAGAATGGATTAAGATTTCAAAATGTTTATGTTTATTCGAAAACTCTACATCAACCCAAATACATTTTCTTAGAACAAGTTTTACAACGAGTTTCTGGTGTCTCATTCCAGAAATATCATGGTAATGAGGAAGTACTGAGTGTCCAGGAGGCAAAACCTAATTCTGTGATCATATTTGATGATGTTGCTTGCGAAAACCAAAACAATATGCGAGATTACTTTGCGATGGGAAGACACAAATGTATTGACTGTTTTTACCTTAACCAAACATATAGTAAAATTCCTAAACAGTTAGTTAGGGACAATGCTAACTTAATTATACTTTTTAAACAAGATGAAATTAATTTGAAACATATTTATGAAGAACATGTCAACACTGATATGACATGGCTCGAATTTCGTGAAATGTGTTCAAAAATATGGAATGACCCTTACAATTATGTAGTCATTAATAAGGATTGTTCCAAAAATAAAGGATGTTACAGAAATAAATTTGACACATTTGTAGTCTTTGATTAAGATAATTAATATTTAAGTATCTTACCTTTGCAATATTATTATTCATTAAACAACGCTTAATCTATCAAGATCTAAAAATGGAAAAATCATTAAAAAGACAAATTGTTGATGCTGCAGAAGCTGTAAAGAAAAAAATACGAAAGATGAAAGACATTGAGATTGATAATAAACAGACACTGGAGTCAGTGTTCAAGCCTGTAACAGAACCTCTCAACCTAATTGCAAATGCAAGCCAGCAACCATCTCGTTTACATACTACGGGAAATGAAGAAGCAGATATTTCATTTATTGATTCAACTTCTCAGAAAAGAAACCTGAGTAACGTCTACAACGACTATGAATCTGACAAGGAAAGTGATTGTTCGTTTCAATCATTAGTTGAAAATAAACAAGGAAATACATCCTCTTGGTCAATATCATCGGAAGCACTCGTTGGGGTCCCATATGGTGTTAGAGTGAAAGACGGGAACTTGATGCTAGGTTCAGCTCACATAACAATCAGCGATGAATATATTATCGTGTCTGGACGCAAATATCAAAATACACCTGGTTTGAAACAGTTGTTGCTAAAGAAAGATGTAGATTTAAGTTTGGTAACCGACAGTGATATGCAACACTATAAGTCAATGCTACTCGATACAAATGCTCATCGACGAGACTATGATTCCAGTAAACCAATAAAAAGTAATAAGGGACAGAAATATTTACAAGTTATTAAGCCACTTTTTAAACTACAAAGTAACATTCAAGACCCTCTGCCGAAGGGAAAAGGAATGTTATTGACAAAAATGTGGAAAAAGAATACAGATTTTGTATATTGGAATGATCCAAATGAACTAGTGAATAGGTTAAAATTACTGGTAGCTTCTCGAGATGCTGGTAACACTGGAGTAAACAATGAAATTATATCTATCATTGAAGAATTGCGTGAAAATAAAATTATAAATAAATAAATGATTTTAAAAAATGTATTCATTTTATTGTTAGCCTTCCATTAATATACATCTAAATATGAACGTAGACAAATTTGGACATCACGTTCATAAAAGATTACGATTAACAGAGTTACTAGACTTTAATGAGAACGCTCTGTGCAAGTCAGAAACGGGAGACTACGATTTAAAATCAACTAGACTGAAAGGAATAAGATCTCCCGTAGAAGGAGACGAAGTTGTGAACAAGGATTATGTAGATCGAATGAATGCTCACACGGTACAAGAATTCAATAGACTGATTTCTTCATTGCGTTCTCAAATTATATTGGATGGGCAAAATGCAGTTAAGTCTTATTTAAAAACAAAGTCATCGGACGTTTTGATTCATTTCGAAGACAAGTTTTATACCAAAGCAGAGGTAGACAAGTTAATTAAAAATCTTCCTAATGGCAAAACAGCAAATAGTCAATGAAATACATAAAGCCGCGCGAAGAAGTTTCCTGAGACGTTCAGTTATTTTAAAAGGGATCGATGACTTGTGGCAAGCCGATCTGATGGACATGCAAAACTTAAAAAAGTATAATAAAAGTTACAATTATGTGCTAGTGGTTATTGATTGCTTCTCAAAGTATGCTTGGGCAGAACCATTGAAATCAAAAAATAAACAAGATGTTACTCATGCATTTGAAAGGATATTGATTGATAGTAATCGCAGACCTGTTAATTTACAAACGGATATGGGAACCGAGTTTTATAACAACACGTTTCAGAATCTTATGAAGACGAGCAATATTAACCATTACTCCACGTTTTCAACCAAAAAAGCTTCGATTATTGAAAGACTAATAAGAACTATTAAAAATAAGTTATATAAATCTTTTAGCTACAATGGAAACTACAAGTGGTTAGGACAACCGTTAGAAGTAATATTGAAGACATATAATAATACAAAGCATCAGACTATTAAATATAAACCGATTGAAGTAAATAAATATAATGAACACGTTATAAAAGAAAATATTAACAGAACATTAAAGAAAATATCCTCTCTCCATACAAAGAAACCTAAGTTTAAAGTAGGCGATTATGTACGCATCAGTAAATACAAACACAATTTTGAGAAAGGTTATACACCTAATTGGTCAACAGAGTTATTTACCATAAAAAAAATTAATGATACCTACCCATTAACGTATTACATAGAAGACCAGCGAAAACAACCCATAAAAGGAACCTTTTATGAGCAAGAACTACAAAAATCTCACTGTCCCGGTGTTTATCTGATTGAAAAGGTTTTAAAAAGAAAAGGATCAAAACTATTTGTGAAATGGCTTGGTTTAAACAAAGAAGAAAACAGTTGGATTGATAAATCTGCTATAATGGGTTAAATCATTTTTATATTACCTATATAAACATTAATTATTGTAATCTTTGCTTCATTAAGCTTTGGACAATGCAAGATGGTGAACTAGTTAACACTATAATTGATAATCTGCCATTCGAAGTTCATTTACCAGGATACAATTATTGTGGGCCAGGAACTAAACTAAGCAAACGGTTAGCACGAGGTGATAGAGGTATAAATAAGCTAGACGAAGCTTGCAAGCAACACGATATAGCATATGCAAATCATAAAGACTTAGACAATCGTCACAAGGCTGATTTAGAATTACTAAACATGGCGAAAGAAAGGCTTAAATCGAAAGATGCTGGTAAAGGTGAAAAACTTAGCTCATGGATAGTAAGTAAAGTAATGAAAGCCAAAATGAAGTCTGGATCTGGTGCTAAAACATTTAAAAGCTTTGTATCAAAAATAAAATCAAAAATAAAGAAACTGAATCCCAAGGACAGTAAAACATTAATTAAAGCTGCTTATTCAGCGGCAAGGAAAATAATTCCTTGCATGCAGAAGATTCGAGTACCGCGAGTGATACCATTACCAAAAACAGGAGGTGTACTACCTTTGATTCCGATTTTTGCTGGTTTATCGGCTTTAGGAACATTAGCAGGTGGTGCGGCTGGTATTGCGAAAACAGTTAATGATTACAAAGCTGGTCAACAAAATTTGCGAGAAACAGAACGGCATAATCGTGCTATGGAGTCACTGAATTTAGGCACGGGTTTATATATTAAAGCACATAAAAATGGTAAAGGATTGTATATAAAATCTCCAAAAAACTGAATTTTAAGCTACCTAATCGTGCTCTAACAAATATAGACATCCAAAAGTATGCACACCAAATCCCTTACTTTCGAGGAGTTTACATGAGAGATAGGTTGCCCAAGACACCGAAACGGATTGAATGTGGTATCATTAATTTAGATGATTCTAAGAATGAAGGAACACATTGGGTAGCTTACGTTAAAATATACAACTACTGTGAATATTTTGATAGCTTCGGGGATTTGAAACCTCCAATGGAACTGATTAAATATTTTAAGAATTGTAACATTAATTATAACTATACAAGATATCAGAAGTTCAACACTGTAATTTGTGGTCACTTATGTTTAGAATATCTATGGACTTTTTGGAATAAATTGTATAAATTTTATGCTTTTGTTTCATTTTAATCATTTGCAAGATGTCCCTCACTTTGTCGATTACTGGAAACTCATCCACTTTATCTACGTACTATCCTACCGCTTTACAATTATATGGAAAGTATGAGTGTGCCTTATTACATTTCTCAACATTTAATTCTATTCCTAACATTGACAAAACGAATAACAAGTTCTACTACGGTTCCAACGAAGTTATTGAAATACCGGAAGGTTCATATGAATTGCAAGATATAAGTGATTATTTAAAATCTGAAATTAAGGATGCATCAATTAAACTACAGTGCAATAATAATACATTAAAAACTGCTGTTAACTGCACAAAAAGCATTAATTTTAGTAAAGAAGGCACCTTTAGAAGTTTGTTAGGGTTTAGTGAGCAGAACTTAAAAGCAAATATATGGTATGTGTCACAGTTTCCAGTCAACATTTTACCTACGACAGTGATCAGGATAGAATGTGATATTGTAAGCGGTTCATATATAAACGGAGAACCCAGTCACATTATCCATGAATTTGCACTCAACGTGCCACCAGGGTATAGGATTATAGAAATCCCGAAAAACGCTATATACTTTCCAATTAATCAAAACAACATAAGCTGCATACATATTAGACTTTTAGATATAAACAATCGCTTAATCAATTTACGTGGTGAGGAAGTGCAGCTATATCTACATCTTAGAAGAAAAAATGATTGACTATAATAAATATGTACATCAGATCAAACGCATCAGTTCTGCTCAAGCATCCAAACAAATAAGAGCTCGCACAAAAAAGAAAATAAAATTAACTAAAGACAATAAAGCATTTCTTAAAGCGATTGGATTATTGAAATGAATATCTTAGATGTTTTGACCGCTCCAACTTACGACAACACTGTGGAAGGATTTGAATTTCATTCATACAAGCCCTATGTAACAAGTTTCAATAGAAACGATGAAATCCGAATACCTATCAATCAACAGGACCTGTATATACTACCGTCAGCCAGTACCCTGTATTTAGAAGGAACTTTTATAGTTAGCAAAAGGGATTCTAAGGATAAAGTTACTAGTGTGCATTTTACAAATAATGCTCTCCTCTACTTATTCCAAGATATAAGATACGAACTAAATGGTGTAGAGATTGACAAAATAAAAAATGTGGGCATAACGACCACCATAAAATCTTTAATATCAATGAATGAAAGTGAATCAAAGGCTTCCAATGCCTGGGGCTGGAATATTGAAGGTGTAAAAAATATTAATGGAGGTAGTTTTTCAGCTTCTATACCACTTTGTAACATTCTTGGTTTCGCAGAAGATTTTAAAAAAGTTGTGATAAATAGTAGACATGAACTGATATTACTAAGAAGTAACACTAACCTGAATGCTGTAAAACTTAACACCGGTGAGATTATAGACGATGTTCAAATTAATAAAATCATATGGCGCGTACCGCATGTAAAAGTATCAGATAAAGAGAAAATAAGTTTGTTAAAAGTGTTAGAAAAAGACCGTCCACTTCAAATGATATACAGAAATTGGGATCTTTACGAATATCCAGCTTTACCTAAAACTACAAAGCATACTTGGTCGATCAAAACTTCATCGCAAATTGAGAAACCTAGATACATCATTGTTGGTCTACAGACAAATAGAAAAAACAGTGCAAGTTCTGACATGTCTCGGTTTGATCATTGCTATATTCGTAATGTAAAAGTGTACCTCAATTCAAACTACTTTCCATATGAAAACCTTAATGTTAGTTTCACAAATAACAGAATTGCTTTATTATACGAGCAATATGTAAGATTTCAACAGTCATATTACGGACGTCGTCCTGAACCCTTATTAAACGAGAATCAATTTAAAGACTTGGCGCCTCTATTTGTTATCGATTGTTCTAGACAAGTGGATAATATTAAGTCAGGTCCTGTTGTGGATGTAAGAGTAGAAATTGAGAGTGAATCCGACATACCTGACCAAACTTCTGCATACTGTCTTATATTGAACGATTGTATAATAGAGTATAAGCCGTTAAGTAATATTGTGAGAAAAATATCATGAATTCGAATACTATAATATTAGATATTCAAGGATTTAAAGATCTGTACAACCATTTTATAGTAAAAGAACTAGCGTTCGCTACACGTGATTATACCCAACTGTTCTTAATAAAACCACCTTATTTATTCAAATATTTAACAACTGATGAAAAAAGGCAGGTAAAGTGGTTGGAAAAGAACAGAGGCATTCATTGGAACGAAGGATATATTGACTATAGAGAATTTCACCGTATAATCGTACCCTATTTAGAAAACAAAAATATATTAGTCAAAGGGTTGGAGAAGGTGAAGTGGATAAAAAACATTTGTGAAAATTGTAAAGTGTCCGATCTTGGTGAAGACCAGTGTCCCAGCATGTTTGAATTGCATAAGAAATACTGTGACAAAAAAACTACTTTTAATTGTAATGTACATTTAAATCATTGCGCTCTAAAAAATGTTTTATGTGTAAAAAAGCACTTGGGATATGAAGTGTAAAATGTATTGTTTTTGATTTTGAAAATAAAAATAAGTTTCTTTAATAAAATGCATTTTTATTTGTTACACATCGTAAATACTTAAGTAAATGAATTAATATAACATAATATTGAACAAAAGATATACTTAGCATAAAATAATAACTTAAAATTCCAATATAATAACAGGAGTATCTTTTAAAAGCTAACTAAAAATCATTGTCTATTAAAGATTTCGATATTTTCTTAACTAACGATTCCGTTTCGTCCATAACACTGTCTATAGCGTCCTTAACAATGTACTGCGCACTTATCACAACGTTCTCACTTTCACTATCACTGTCACTTGTTTGAGAATTGTTGCAGAGATCAATTATAGTAATTTTAATTAACTTAGTGCCTCGTCTTTGTAGTCGGCTCATAACAAAAGATTTCGTGGGTTTATGTTTTTTCAAAGGTTCTCTGCGACGTTGCTTCTTCGTCTGTGTCTGTTTCGTTTGTTTGCATTGCTCAGGTTCACAGGGATACATCTCAGATAATCCTTCGTAAGGATCTTGAGCATACTGGCTAAACACAATCTCAGAATCAGATACCTGGAACAAGATATACATAATGCATTTTAAAAATTGATGTACACATACATAAAATCACTAGTAGATTAGATTAAAACAGGTATTGTACTCACCGTTGACATGACTATGATAATATCCTGTAATATTCCAAAAACCACTAATCAATTTTAGTAATATTTTGTAAATAATAAAAAATAAACTGACAATTTACTGTATATATTATGGTAAAATTGATAACTTAGCATTAAGTCAAGCTTACATTAGTTGTTTGAAAATCACTCTTTAGGTAATAGTCTTATAGCTCAAAAAAAAAGGCTTTGGTATGAATTGTAAACTGCTAGCTTGCTTAATATTTCATACACTTCATATAGTGCAATGAACTGTGACCTTGTACGCAAAACTTGTACATATCTGTATAAACAATATCTACCATATCGGAGTATTATAATATTACTTGCTGTTCCCTACGGTTTCACCTGCATATCGAAGGAACTCCTTCCCGTACTCGGATAAAAACTACCCTATTGTCCTTCCTAGGGGTTCAGTCTATGTTCACACCAAATTTTCATCTCACTTGTTTCAGTCGTTTTCCCGTGAACGTGTAATAGACAAACAAACAAACAGAGTTACCTTCATATTTACAATATTAATACTAGTAAGGATTATGTTTTCAGCCGTCGTTATGTGTTGTAAAGACTATTTTTAAGTATTATGAATAAAATGCTAACCGAACAACGGTAAGACTATATTTATTAAGTTCAATAAAACAAAGTTGATACTTAAAAAACCGTTTATTATACTAATGCATAAACATTGAACATACTATTTACTTACAATCTAATTCGCATTCATTTTATTTTTTTATATAAAACTTAAACACTAACTGAATACAAAAATTATATTTATAGTAATTGCAAAATTGCTTTCACAATGATCATTAAAATACATTACATATTTTACTTTGTATATTAATATTATTACCTTAAATTTAAACAAATTAAACAACTATTTGCACTTACATCATAGAAATATTTGTGCTGTGAGAAAATCGAACCTGCAACACTTAGCATAGAAGCCGATCGCTCAGTTATTGCGCTCAACTGTACTGTGTTCTATACTGAATTATATTATATTCAACTTATTTATCAAAGTTCGTTATTATTCTTTTAAATAAATGAGTGACCCCAGGCTCGCGTTGATATTTTATCTGATGATATCGATCGTTTATCGTCATTATTAGATAAGACAATTTTGTTGACACTCCGTGTAAATACTTCGTGCTTTATTGATTTAAACATTATATTCTTTCTATGAATAACTCCACCATTGAATAATATGTTTTCATAATCTGTGATGTTTAACTCCTTCACTACACATGATTTTACACCTTTCGCTTTTTTAATTATATTATCAGGAGTTTTTATAGAATATAATTTCGATCTCAAACCCACAAAATCAGAGATATATCTCCCTCCTAATTCATCTTTAAACAAACCAGGTACTTTTTTGTTAATTATTGGTATTCTAAAATCATTGTGGTTGTCATAGTTACTGGTGTCAAAGTATTGCAAAAAATGAAATTTTAAATCATAATAAAAATCATCAGTATATATTTTATATACAAAAGAATCGGTATCTGTATAACATAGCTGCACTCGATTTTCATAAAAAGGCTTGATAATATTATAATGAAAGTCATACATGTGTGACTTAGAAAGTTCTAAAACGCTAAAGCCAATATAAATAGGTTTATCTAAAATTATTTCGTCTGGTTTCATTTGGATAGCAACTAAATTTTCAGATAAAATAGTTGCACTATGGAAATAAGGGCTAGCTACAAGTCTCTCGGCAGATATTGATTTCTTGGTTCGATTAAACGTATCTGACCATTGATTAACTAAATGAACAGTTACTCTAGTTTCAGTTTTTTCTAATGTTTTACCGAAAACACTGTTGTTCAACAACTTGAAAAAATCTTGTTCGAAAGAACTTTTTGCCTGTTGTCTTAATTGAGTGTTTAATTCTATATACTGTTTTAAATACGAACTCTGTCTAAAAGTAATAACTCTGTGAATTTTACGTAGTTCCAACCCTTGCTCTAAACACTTTTTTAAATGAACATAATGTATTACATATTTATACTTATTATACAAATTTGCAATTAATTTTTTTGCTTTACCTCCTGGAGGAATACATTTTTCGGGACAAAATGGTAAATCATTATGATGGTCATGTAAATGTTCGGGATACAGAAGATCAACTTCTAATATGTATCCCCAGTCGGCATCATCCTCAACATTTTCGATATGTAAATTAGCTATTTCATTTTCAATAAGAAATCTGAAACTAGAATAAGGTAAATACTGACACATGCTAAAGCCATAAAGATTATTACAATCCAAATATACTATGAAACAGTTAGGCTCTGATGAATTATATTCTTGCATATACTTATGATTAGCTTTTGCGTACCGTCGGGAACACATACACAATCCCCCACGTATACCACTTTGAATCATTCTGACGATAGCCAAGTCTGACACGAGTTCTAACGTGATCCCAGTTTTTAGCAACATTGCATCAAATGATAAACTAGGGGCAGTTATGTAAAATGCTGGATCCAGTTTATAGTATTTTTTACATGTTTTTCGAAAATTTTGGAATATATCTGACAACAAGAGCACGTCCGTTTTTAAGTATAGGTCTGTATATTCCCCTAAATCATTTATATTGAATTCGCTCCAAACTGTCTGAGCGTGATTATAATCTTGTTCACTAATGTCTTCGTTGGTTAAGGAATTATGAAAATGATACTTTGACGGTAACGATTTCTGTTCATAACATTTCCAATCTGTCATATAATCATAAGGATATATCCCTTTTCGTGTCAACAAATTAAACTGTTTTTTGTCAGGAAAATGAGTTCGAAGATTAACATAATCTTCTACCGGTAGTGTTTTAGCAAGTTTATCTAAACTAGTGCCTAAAAAGTTGAAGGAGTCTAAAAACCTTAATTGTATATAATCATCACCAATATGTATAAACTTTGTGAATGCGATATATTTTTCCTTGGTCTTGGGTATTATTTTAATTTGTCCTGGAATTTCACCTAACTTTTTTATAAATAAGTGACAATCGTATCCCGATAAATTATGAAAAAATACGGGAACAAATTTTGGTACTCTATATTGTAGATTACAATGCCGATGTGCTGCACCTCGGTATCGACCTGTTATATGACAGTGGTCCCTAACCTTATCATTCCACAGTAAATGATCACATATGTGACACTTATCAGTTTGACTAAAATCAAGAGCATCTTTGTCGGTAAATTTCATGGGTTCGTTTTGGGATATAATTCTATAAATGTCTCTAGCATCTTCAATTAAAAAATTTACAAATTTTGAAACACAATCTACACCACGATAATTTCTATACCTATCGTCAGTAGCGTTTAATGATGACACAACATTATACCCGAACGCAGCCGGCACGTGCCGTTGTAAGTATGTCGTGTTAGCGGTATCAAATTCATCGTTGGATATTGGTTCGAGTAATGTTTCGAAATCGGCATATATGATAAATGGAATGTTTTGTTTCCGATTATAATTTGTAAATTTTAAAAATGATCCTTTTTCTGGTAAGACCGTGACAACTCCTCCGCACGCATGTGTTTCACATTCACTGAACGTTTGAAAAAACAATAAGCATGTTTCGCAAAAATGTAGTTTACCGTGATGCTTAGTCATCTGATTTCTAACTAGACGAGGTAAATCTTTGATAAGACAATAGTGAGAATTAGTATTATTTTGTAAAAACAGTAAATGTATGCTCTTAGATTTATTGTTGTTTGAAGTATACAAAGGTCCTATGATTGTCCTATCATCTTTCAATCCATACACAAATATATTTAGAGACGGATTATTTTTCTCAAAAACAGTTATGTCTGAAAATGTGATTGGGAATGTTAAATTATCGACATTTAAAACATCCTTGAAGTGAGGATAAGATGAAATCCTATTAGGATGATGGGTTGCGGGGTACAAGGCAGCTACAACAGCCCATAAGAAGCAATACTCATCATTGTTTTGAATATTCAAACAAGCTTTTTTATTTCTGATAAATTTAGGTAATATTATATGTTTAGATCCGCCGAGAGGTTGATATTTACTTATGTTTATTTCTAAATGTGAATTGCACAAATACGTCCAACCACTATCTCTCTCTTGAAATTCCTCGATTTTCTTTAACAGTGACACAACTGATGATTTATATATTGAATCAAAATCGTAATTAAAGTGAACAATATAATTTTTTGTACTAAATGATTTCAGTTCTTGTTGATCATTTTTAAACAAAAGAAAAAAGGAAAAAAGTTCAAAATTAATTTTCACAGATGTATGTTTCTGTAATGATCGATCTATTAGATTTTTAATTTGTTTACGATTATCATTGAGAAACATTTCAGGGAAATAATTTTTTTGTCCATTAGTTGCAATGATCTTATAACTTGCAATGCGATGTTTAAACGAAGAATTAATAATAGCAATATTATCATAAAAAGGAATGACGCTATTATTTTTATGAACATTACTACGTAAATGACCAGACCATCGACGATTATCTACAAATACTTTGCAAACCGAACAGTGAGGCATTATTAATGAACTTTATCAGAAAATAGACTGAATTAAAAGTTAGCAGTGCGGTGGGCGCAATGACTGAGCGATCGGCTTCTGTGCTAAGTGTTGCAGGTTCGATTTTCTCACAGCACAAATATTTTTTATGATTTACATTTAGTTGTAATGTGTAGGTAAGATTATGATATATCACGATATTATAGAAATCGTAGTGTAGGAAAAAGATTACATTAAATACTTACAACTAATATTCTTGATCTTATTAATACATAGATAATATCCGCTTCAATAAGAAGATTGTAGAATTATCCAGTTGTTCAAATACAATTATTTTTCACAGAACTGAATATACCAAATATTTCTGAAAAAATAAAATAAAATAAATGAGTAAAAAGATTATCGGTGACAAAACAACAAAGTTAATATTAGATTTAAAAATTACCTGCAAAGTATCTAATCGATACAAATAATAATATTAATTATTATTATACATTTCCAATATAGTAGTATATAATTTATTTTTCTTGAACAGGCACCTCTGCTGACCCTCAGTTCGTAATAAGTAATCGCCTGAAATTAAAAATCACATTTATTACCTATAATAATTCTGGTAATGACATCAATTATAAATCATCTAAAATAAAGTGCATTATTTCTAAATAAAATAATATTTTAACATATTACTATTACCTTACAATAATTCTGATAGCAATTGTGCAATTACTATAAATATAATTGTTAATCAGTTAGCGGTCAAGTTTTATTTAAAACGAAATAGAATAGTTAATACATAGTTTTAACAAATTGAAGACACCTTTTACATGCAAGTAATGCAATACCTAATGTGTGCATTGTCAAAAACAAAAGTATCATGTTAATAATCGTTGCATCCGGTCGCAGTTTACCTAAATGTATTTTGTAAGAATACAATTTCGTACAGGGCTGTGATCTAAATGTAAAAATCATGTAGATATTATTTTTAAACGCTACATAGAAATTTTGTAAAGGGTAAATTGATATAGCTAATTAATAAGAAGCATAAAATACGAAATAAATAATTCTAAGGTTTACTTACCTTAAAAATAATTATAGTTTGTTCTTGATTTATTTACTTATATGTGCTAGTGATCTATAAATTTATTTACTAAATTGTTTAAGTAGGTATCATTCTTAATATTTTTTCGATAAACAATTACACTATATAAAAGGTCCTTTTAATCATAGATCACAAATATTTTTATCTTCGTATTTTTATTTACGCAGTTTTAAGTTGTTTCGTTTTAAATATATCCTGTCGGTCAACCCTAATAAAACGTTAATTAGATTAATTTTAATAGTTGCTTGGTATATGATAATAAAAGTATCTTATTTACAACAAAATATTTCTGATTACTACACTACGTATTTAAAACTGGTATTTAGCAATAGTCATCTCTATTTTAACGCAGCGAATTTGGTTAGGGATGACACTTCCACACATTTACTGCAAAAAAATGGATTCAATTCTTACATATTAGGTAGTACTAGCTTTCCCCACACGTTTTCACCCGCGTCCTGAGGAAACTACTTTGCGTACCCGCACAATTTATAGTCTATGAGTTATTCTAATGTATAGGTAAGTTATATTACTGCAAAGTTTCATCCAAATCCGTTCAGTTGTTTTTGCGTGAAAGAGTAACAAATATACAAGCATAATAGCATGCATCCTCACAAAATTTCGCATTTATAATATTTTAAGTAGGAAGGAAAAGATGTATGACACTTATATTGACAGCCCTGAGTGCTTTCGCAGCGTTAGCAAATAGCGATTACGGGTGAACGCACACTTATCCGAGCCGAACGCGTCGAACGAATCGAAGTCACCGAATTTTAGAATTCTGTGTATGAAATCTCATGAAACCTCGCATAATTATCCGCGTCGAATCGTCCGAATCAGCAAGAACCCCAGAATCCTAGACGAATTCGGATGACGTCATCAGATTCGGCGCGGTCGATTCCGTCGACTCGACCGATGCGCTCGCATTTTATTCCCTGATACCAACTTAGGATAATTTACCCTATATTTAGAGTAAAAATAATCGAGAAGGGTAATTTTTAGGGTATGAATTTTCCTAGGGTATTTTTTGGGGTAAAACAATCAATACTTCTATAATAAAACTTCACCTGGCAACACTGATTCTATCAGTTGCGTATGACAGAGCAACGCGAGAGTACTATTTCTTCATTGTTTTAAAAAACGATTTCTTCGACGCGGTCGATTCTTCTGGTGCGGATAAGTGTGCGAGGCCTCCTTGACTTCGATTCGTTCGACGCGTTCGGCTCGGATAAGTGTGCGTTCACCTTAATATAATTGCTAGTTTTCATTTTTACATGTACTTATAATCCGTACAAATAAGAAAGGTCTCATTTTTTGTTGTTTTTATTAAATATACACTAACATTCAATTTAACATTTTTACATGACAAATCTGTCTTATAAGCTTGCGTTTTCGGAGTTCAATTCATCGAATTCGAGCCTGATCCTTCGATACTACAGTGCGAGCAGTCTGCAGTTCAGTGTTTAAAACAATTATCATATTGTTTTAATTATACTTCAAGTTGCCATCATTTAAAATGTAAGTCTTTTTATTTTTTATTATTTCCTTTGTTTAATTTAATTCAACAAATATTATACAGATCACATGTAGCCAAATATCTACTTGTAATATTTATTAACTTACTGATAATTAGAATCGATTAAATAAGTACGAGTTCAAGTACACATATTAGGTATTAGTTAATTCCCAATAATTAACGTAAATATTTTGTTTTCTTTCAGCATAATTATTTCAAGTGATATTAATTTAAATTAATCTGATTATTTTTTAATATTTTACAGGTCGGACTCAGAGTGTGATCAACGCAGCAACTCTACAGATGTTGAACGCAGTGCCGAGTTCTTGGGAAAGCGTTCTACGCTTGCAAGCAAGCGTAAATCTACTTCCGTTAAGAAATCGCCTGCTAGTATAAGGTAATCATACTTAATTTATATCAAACAATTATATTATATTTTTATCAAATTTTATACTTATGTCTGATATATTTATACACCGTCGGTTAGTAGTTGGTTAATTTATTCCATATCATTTTCGTATCACTGTTCGGATATGTAAATCCCAGGAACACTATATTTTTTACTTAGTAAATAATAAGTTGTAATGTACTACTTAAATAATATTTTTAAATCGATACTCTCACTTACGAGTAAAAACAATTTATTATCATGACAATCACTTTACAGTTTTTATACCTATTAGCCTACTGACTACTATGGTACCTACTAAGGTATTAATTGTGTTATTTTTGAAATGATTTTGAAACATTCTTATACGGGTTATTTATGTTTGTTTCAGAAAAAAGGTGAAGTCTGTGAACGTGTTTAATCTAAGTCGTGACGATGGCGAACGCAAAAATACTTCTTCGTCCGTACTGTCCTCGTACTTCGTTAATAAAGTTGCGAACGGCAACGAACGTCGAGTGATCAACACTGTGGGAGACTACCTTATCGATTTGAAAGTATATCAAACCAACGATGCACGCAATACGGATTCTCAAGAACTTTGGAAGAAAGCGCTGGTTCGGATAAAATTCCAAACGGAAGACGATACACCTCAATGGCGCAAGCTTCAATCTCTGGTTCACTCCATAGATGAACTGTGTGAGGACCACCCTACATTTATTTCAAATTAAAACTGTAGTTAACTTTATAACTATCATTAAATATATTTTTTTTATAATATATGATGTTTCATTTCTCAGCTGAACCTGTGTTAGTCACAACGACAAACAGTTTGCATGAAGCTGACTGCAGTCGTTTTGCATTTCAAATGTTAGTCACAACGACAAACAGTTCGCATGAAGCTGACTGCAGTCGTTTTGCATTTCAAATGTTAGTCACAACGACAAACAGTTCGCATGAAGCTGACTGCAGTCGTTTTGCATTTCAAATGTTAGTCACAACGACAAACAGTTCGCATGAAGCTGGCTGCAGTCGTTTTGCATTTCAAATGTTAGTCACAACGACGAACAGTTCGCATGAAGCTAGCTGCAGTCGTTTTGCATTTCAAATGTTAGTCACAACGACGATCAGTTCGCATGAAGCTAGCTGCAGTCGTTTTGCATTTCAAATGTTAGTCACAACGACGAACAGTTCGCATGAAGCTGACTGCAGTCGTTTTGCATTTCAAATGTTAGTCACAACGACAAACAGTTCGCATGAAGCTGACTGCAGTCGTTTTGCATTTCAAATGTTAGTCACAACGACAAACAGTTCGCATGAAGCTGACTGCAGTCGTTTTGCATTTCAAATGTTAGTCACAACGACAAACAGTTCGCATGAAGCTGACTGCAGTCGTTTTGCATTTCAAATGTTAGTCACAACGACGAACAGTTCGCATGAAGCTGGCTGCAGTCGTTTTGCATTTCAAATGTTAGTCACAACGACGATCAGTTCGCATGAAGCTAGCTGCAGTCGTTTTGCATTTCAAACTGTGTCAGTCAAGTCGATTGTGTATTATTGGGCATTCTGAGGCACTGTCCGGTAGCGAAGGTGACCTCGCCTTCGCTACTGGTAAGAGTGGCTCAGAATGCCCAATAATATACTACTATCACAAAACAGGAAACTGTTACCAAAATTTAAAAAAGGCAGCGCCATTTTGAAATTCTTTGTTATTGTACCGATTTCGTTCAAAATCGATATCTGAGGATCCCTAGGATCACAAAACAGGAAACTGGTACCAAAATTTAAAAAAGTCAGCGCCATTTTGAAACTTCTTTAGTTTCTCGGTAATTAATTACAGTAAAACTTTAAAAATTTAATTTAATTTTGCTCTCTTGTTACACAAATAACTATTATAGGAAACGATGTTTTTTTTCACTTCATTTCTATAATGATAAGGTAGAATAAGATAAAAATGTCACTATTATTTTTTAACATGATAGGATTGGTTAAGTTATAACATTTTCTTTTATAGTGTCAACAGTTCCTAATAAAAAGGTTAAAGTTGTATAAAATGCATATCTTTTTGTTTTTACTTTTTAATTATTTTTTTCCGTCTAAAAACTAGGTCTACTATTATCTTATTTCATATGTGCACTTTATGCAGTCTCACACTGCATAAATTCAAAAGTACATAGTCTCATTGAATAACCCAATAGGCAGAAAATACTTAGTGTCACTTCTGCGTGTCTCATCTATGACCTTACCAGCGCGCACCCCGCGCGTCCCGCACCCGCCGCGTGCTTCGCGACGCAGCACAGATTACATTCGCGGTGTCTTCTCTAGTACGTTAGTACACTATTCTAAGCTCTAATTCCCTCGCTCATATGAGAGTGGAAAATAGTTACATAAAAAAATAATAATATACCTAGTAACTTAGCATTAAAACTTTTAATTTTAATTTCCAACCAATAATTGATTCAAACCGAAATAAAATTCATAAAATGTCAAAACTTTACTTGGGAAATAGCTAGACTGCTAGATGACGTCACTGAAAACTGAACTGCATCAAAATTGGTCAACTTACAATAGTAGCGGGAAATCCATACTAATTACTAATGCGAGACTGTCTTTTTGCCCGTCTTTTTGTTTGTCTGTTTATCTGTCTGTTACGCTTTAAAATCTTTTTTAACCAACGAAATTTGGTACACAGATAATATGTATCCCGGGGAAGGACATGGGCTACTTTTTATCCCCGAAAATTCCTGCGGGAATCTAAAAACCTTAATCCGCGCGGAAGAAGTCGTGGGCATCATCTGGTTTGTGAATAATACAATACATTGCGTAAATGTCGAATTGAGACCCTCCACCATTATTTGAAGTCGGTAACGAAATTAAAATGGTCTGGCTCTAATCAAAACAGAGTTCCTAGAAAAAAATAATAGGATTTCTGATAAAACATTTCATGGAAAATTCTCAAAGACAGCGAGCGGAAAACAATTTTAATCCAATTTGAATACAAAATCCTTACTCCTATAATGGCAGCTTTAATTCTAGTTCTGTCCCTTTCCGTAGGGAGTATTATGAAAGGGTTAGCAATATTTGTAATGCTCTAATTTTAGTTTAGTTTAGAGATTGTGCACTACAGAATCAGCCCCATTGCATAACTGCATGGGGTGGAGCAGCTACCTCGCATATATGATCAACGTAGAAAGAGCACAAAGAGCTGTGATAAAGGTTACGCTTGGTAAACCACGTAGGTTCCCCACGGAGGAACTATACCAAGTCCCCAATTTACTGTCAGTACGGCAGCTGTATATCGAAAGATGCGTCACTCGTTACCATCGTACTCACCGAATTCCGTCACCTGATAATATCCCCCGACGTCGACCTGAAATACATATTCCTCAAACAAACAGCGCATTTGCACAACGACAATTTAGCTATTTGGGTCCATTTTTATACAAGCACTAATAAATTAATAAAAATTTCGAACTGTAATAGGTATGGACTTAAAAATAAGCTTACTAACATATTATGTAACCTCAATTATGAAGCAACTGAGAACCTGTTAAGAAATAAAAATTAATAAATAATCCATTCATTCGATTTTCACACAATTATATTCACACACACACTTACACACACACACACTCACTAACACACACACACACACACACATACACACACACACACACACACATACACACACACACACACACACGCACACGCACACGCATACGCACTTTAAGAACTTGCTAGCTTACTCAGATTGCACAAAATTGTATTCCTAACTCTGTGAATATTGTTAAGATAATTAGGGCGTCCTTTCTCTTTATCCTGCAGTTGTGTATCTGAGTTCTTTTGTTTTATTGTAAAGTGTTTTTTATCTAGAGTACTAGAATAGCTATTTGGAAGAGACTGACCCCCAAGTCACGGGTTATTTGGGGGTCCAGGGTAATTTAAGGAAATTGTACATTTTGTTTGCATGAATAAAGATTTTTATTATTATTACTTATTATTATTAAATAAAATATTTTGCGTTTCTGTTTACAAGTAGGCAAGTAGGTAGGTTTATTTTTATAACTTTTGGCACGACAAAACGCGGGGGCCTGGCAAAATCGAACGTGACAAAAAGGCGTCAACCTCTGTCTCTCTCTAGTATAATAATGACCTCCCGAGATGATGTTGAGGTATGGTTTTGGTTACAGAAACAGCAATGGGCATCAAATTAGATTCGGACACTTCCGACACAAAGATTGAGTACAAGAACGCAATTTTAGACATTGGATCGATAGTGATGCAGCGCCTCACAACCATTTACTTACACAACGATTTCATATTCAACCTGCACCCAATGGGCATAAGGTAGGTATGTTTATATTTATTTATGGAAGCCCAAACAGTTATAAGCGGCACAAGTCCGTGCTCTGATGCCGTGTAGAACCCGAATAGGGGTATGGGTTTAATATAACTGCCATGCCCCTAACAGGTTAGCCCGCTACCATCTTAGACTGCATCATCACTTACCATCAGGTGAGATCGCATTCAAGGGCTAACTTGTAGTGGATAAATAAAAAAAAAGAAAGAAAAAAAAGATGCATATTGGCTGATGATGAACAGCTACATAGCTAATTTTACTTAGTTAGTATTTTTTTGTTTATTTAGGTTTGCCAAATCATTGGGTAAAGTACATTCGTTCGCTGATAACGTTATTATGGAGAGGAAGAAGGCTTACGACAATGGTGATGTAGTAGGTGCAGCTCATGGTAAGAGCGAGGCTGAGGGGAGCAAGCGAAGATTGGCCCTTCTCGATTTGTTGCTGGAAGCTGAGAGGAACGGGGAAATAGATTTGGAGGGTATTAGAGATGAAGTCAATACGTTTATGTTTGAGGTAAGTATAGTCTACGAGGCTTATGACGAGATTTGAATAACTCGGTATTTGACCTACAGTCAATTTTTTTTTGTGATTATTGAATCGTAAAAACCCAAAAGTCGTAATATCCACGTACCCTGATAGTTTTATGTTGAATAACCATTTTAAACAGTCGATTAAAGTAAAAAAGTGCGTCTAACTTTGATGACGTCCAATTTTAGAATTTCATATTTTTTGGAAAAAAGTTGCTGATTTGACTATTTGTTAAATACCCAATTGGGTATTTGACAACAAGTCGAATCAGCAACTTTTTCAAACGTCAAAACGAGTTCTTAGAATGGGATGTTGTATAAAATACTGAACAGTGACGTCATCAAAACTCGACGCACTGGTTTTCGAACATAAAACTAACAGGGGACATGGATATTAAGAATTTTGAGAGATCCTCTATTTAATAATCACTAAAAAATAATTTATTTCAATATTAGTCAAATACCCAATTGTGACCTAAAGTTGAAAATGATGATATCTGCGATTGCTGAATTAACGATTTCTACATTCACAGGGACACGACACAACAGCGACGGCTCTGTCGTTTGGATTGATGCTTT
The DNA here is from genome assembly GCA_917051295.2 of Erebia ligea. Taxonomy (NCBI): domain Eukaryota; kingdom Metazoa; phylum Arthropoda; class Insecta; order Lepidoptera; family Nymphalidae; genus Erebia; species Erebia ligea. The sequence goes on along the minus strand of OU785235.1, from coordinate 1,959,326 downwards.
TGGCCGATCACGAAGAAGTACAGGTGAGATACTCTTATATCTTCTAGAGTTTTATTTATTTACTAGATGATAAGGACGACATCGTCTGCCTGGATTGAGGGTTCGGTTCCCCCGGGAGCACTTCAATTTTCCGGGATAAAAAGTAGCCTTTGTGTTATTCCAGACTTTAATCTATCTCTGTGCCAAATTTCATCCAGATCCTTTCAGCCGTGCTGGCGTGACTGATTAACAAACAGCCAACCATCCATAAAAATTTTGCATTTAATATAATATTAGTATAGATAGTATAGTATAGATAAAAAATACGGTATAAGGTGGACTGTTGCTGTTGGTTGGAGGATATCAGGTTTGCAATAGGTATCATGTATATTATGTAGGTATACTTAGTTCGTGCGCGAGTTGAATGCAGAGCTTAAGTATGTGTCACCTCAGGCCCCGACTGCATTCAACTCGCGCGCGTACTATAGATATGCTTCAATAAAGAAATAGATAATAAATGGGGGTTGAAAGTTTGTATAAAAGTTCGTGATACACGAACGTCAACTAACGAATCGGGATGGACGTGATTTTTGGCATGGGTATAGTTGACGACGGAGAGTGACTTAGGCTACTTTTTATCCCGGAAAATTAAAGAGTTCCCGCGGGAATAAAAAAAACTTAAAGCACGCGGACGAAGTCGCGGGCATCAGCTAGTCTGGGTATATATTTTTTTTGTTGATTTTCTCAAAAAGTTTCTTCTTCTTCTTGCCCTTGTCCGCGCTATGTGGGGTCGGCACAACATGTGTTCCTCTTCCACTCACTTCTGTTATTCGTCAACCTATCATTCACCCCTTTTATACGCATATCTTCTTTCACACAATCCATCCATCTTTTCTTTGGTCTCCCTCTACTCTTTTTTCCTTCCACATGCATATCTATCATTCTTCTCGTAATATGCCTTTCTTCCCTCCGCAATACATGCCCGTACCATGCTAGCCTATTACTCCTCATCTTTTCTATCACTGGTGCTACTTTCAAACTTCCCCTTATAATATATTCATTCCTATAATCTCATCCATTCTAGTCACACCACACATCCATCTCAACATTCGCATTTCGGTCGCATGTACTTTTCGTTCATCCGTCCCTTTCAGCGCCCAACATTTCTCAAAAAGCGCTTTATCAATTTCGATAAAATTTATATGGGACCACCTCTGAAGTATGATCTACCAAACAAAAAAAGAATCATCAAAATTGATTCATAATTGGCGGAATTATCGCATAACATACATACAAAAAAAAACATGCAGTCGAATTGAGAACCTCCTTTTTTTGAAGTCTGTTGAAAATGAGCCTGAATGTTTCGACTGTTATTGAATCGAAGCAGGCGTTACTTTGCGGAAGTCCATGATAATGAATGAACCAGAAGCTTAATTCGCTATAATCCGCCACAGTAGATAAATCTATGTGGTGTAGTGCGTGTCTTCCACCGACAACATGCGAACACCCACCGCCCAGCAATTCGCACCGGCACAGCACTACAGATAATATAGATTTGGAGGATTTGTGTAGTGTAGTGCTGTGCCGGTGCGAATTGCTGGGTGGTGGGTGTTCGCATGTTGTCGGTGGAAGACACGCACTACACCACATAGATTTATTTACTGTGGCGGATTATAGCGAATTAAGCTTCTGGTTCATTCAGTTTCGACTGTTTTCTTTCAGGAGCGTATTTTCGAAGAGTGCAAGTCTCTGTACGGAGACTCGGAGCGCAGCACCAGTATGTCGGACTTGGGCGATATGAAGTACCTGGAAGCTGTCATAAAGGAGATCCTCAGGCTTTACCCCAGTGTGCCGTTCATCGGCCGAGAAATTGTAGAAGACTTTATGTTAGGCAAGTTTCAATTAGTTCATAATTCAGCTATAGTATAATGGAATTGTAATTATGATTTACTAGCTGATGCCCGCGACTTCGTCCGCGATGGTTTAAGTTTTTTTGATTCCTGCGGGAACTCCTAATTTTCCGGGATAAAAAGTATATATCACTCACTAACTAAGTATACCCTATGTCACTCTGCAGATCCTCAACTATACCCAATACCCATGCTAAAAATCACGTCGATCCGTTGCTCCGTTGCGGCGTGATTGAAGGACAAACCAACAAATCAACAAACAAACACACTCTCATTTATAATATTAGTATGAAGTATGATAATATCACCTTATGTCAAGAGCTCGCTAGTGTAGAGAAAAACTGCAGTCGAACTTGTATGCAGCTACGCCAAATACATAGATTAATTTTGTAACTTTTTGTTTTATATGAATAAATAAATAAATAAAAGTTGGCCTTGACAAAGCCTCGATGATTGATGATTGAGTGTTTTTAATCCCCTTTGCGTTATATCCACGACACATGACCTTATACGGGGTCACGGGTTCGATCCCGGACACGGATATGTAACTTTTAGGACTTATACCTATGCGTTTTATGAAATTCACTTGGCTCAAACGGTGAAAGAAAATATCGCGAGCGTGCATGCCCGAGAGTTCTTCATAATGTTCTCGATGGTGTGTGAAGTCTGCTAATCCGCACTTGGCCAGCGTGGTAGATTATGACCAAACGCTTCTCATTCCAAGAGGAGACGCGGGCTCAGTACCTTTACACAAGTTTAAGAAATCCATTAAAAGTATGCTTCTGAAAAAAGCTTATTATACTGTTGAAGATTACGTAAATGATAAAAGAGCATGGATTTGACTCGCTCCAGCAATGCTAAGGACAGCGGTTACCTATGTATTTACACAATGAAATTTAAATTATTCTTTTACAAGAGAGCAACCACCGAGTTTCTTGCTGGTTCTTCTCGGTTGGAATGGCATTCCGAACTAGTTGTAGATTCACTTAACGATTCAAAAGCACTTGTAAAAGTTTATTTGAACTTGAAAAAACATTTGAATTTTGAGTAGGCAACCGGCATTGGGTTAGAATAGAATAGAATAGAATAGAATAATTTATTTGCAAGAATGTGGTACAATTATTAGGTCTTAAAATTATTTAGCGCTGACACATTCAACTATTTCATTAGTGTGCAAATTATTTTAAGTAATACATCACTGCATAATATAACATCCGATTTACAATTAATAATTAATTCAACAAAATAATAATGTCAATAGTTATGTCATATATTCATTCACACTATAGAAACATTTCTCCATTAGCCAGTCTCGAAGTTTGCCTTTAAAAGTTCGTAGAGGCATGGCCTGTATTGTTTGAGGTAGATTATTTATATATCTTTATGGCCATATAAGACGCATTTCTTCGGTATATATCTTTATTACACCTGGGCGCAAAAATTTTATAAGGATACCTTGTACTTCTATTTATTTCACTGTTGAGTTTGAAATAATTAGGGTATTTTTTTACTAAAATACATATTTCTTTTATGTACATGCTCGGTAGTGGCAAAACTTTTAAATCTTTAAATAGCGGCCTACAACTTACGAAAGGGCCAACACCGAAAATAGCTTGAATGCACTTCTTTTGAGCAATAAAAGCTCTTTTATGGTTTTATGCTTTTATGGCGGTTGATAAGTACTACCACCTCCTGATTCCATCATCAGATGTTACAAGGCTATGTTTACCGGTGCGAGCCCGCCAATCAAACCCCAACACCTATCGATTCTTCGAACAATGTGCCGCGCCCATTGCCCCGCGAACCTATACAGGAAGTCGGGTGTCTTAACCAGTAGGCTATCACCGCATCCGCTTTGGTTTGGGCTCATTTGGTTTGTTTTACCGACTCCAATACATTAGATCTGACGACAAGGGTTTGATGGTACATACTTACCGTAAGTGTAACTCTTCAATCTTCAAAAGGTACCTACACTAGTAGGTACCACTTTTGAAGATCTATAGGTATCTATCTATTGAGGAGATGAACCCCGGGAGTTTGGGCTCATTTGTTTGTTTTGACGAGTCATTTACATTGAAGGTAGAAGTGACGAAGCATGTCTTTGAGTTATTTTAAACAATATCCGAACTTATAATGTTTCAGATGATATCAAAGTGCGCAAAGGCTCGGAAGTGGTTGTCCACATATACGACGTGCAGCGCAGGGCCGACCTGTACCCGGAGCCCGAGGCCTTCAAGCCGGAGCGGTTCCTGGAGGCAGACTCGAGGCACCCCTACGCCTATGTGCCCTTCAGCGCCGGCCCTAGGAACTGCATCGGTTAGCCCTTAAGTCTTAAGAACCATCATATATGTAGGTACTAGATGGGCCCTTTCATAGAAAAAAATTGGGCGTCCGACTTGTAGAGCGCGCTCCACACCTGTGTAAGCCTGTCCTTGTCCTCGCCATAGCGCTGTCCCGCTTTTCAGACTAGATTTTTTTTTATTTTATCCACTACAAGTTAGCCCTTGACTGCGATCTCACCTGATGATAAGTGATGATGTAGTCTAAGATGGTAGGCGGACTAACCTGTTAAGGGCATGGCAGTTATATTAAACCCATACCTCTATTCGGTTTCTACACGGCATCATACCGAAACGCTAAATCGCTTGGCGGCACGTCTTTGCCGTTAGGGTGGTAACGTGGCCACGGCCGAAGCCTCCCACCAGGCCAGACCAGGGAAAATTCGGAAATTATAAATTCCCAAATTGACCCTGCCGGGAATCGAACCCGGGACTGAACAGCGCTGAACACTGCGCCAGGGAGGTCGTCAGAATTCATGTGGTAATAGTTTTATTTCTTTTCCCAGGACAACGTTTCGCGAAAATGGAGATGAAGTGTGTACTGAGCGGGATTGTACGCAACTTTAAGTTACAGCCGGTGGAGCGGGGGGCGCGACCCACCCTCAAGGCGGACATCGTTCTACGCTGCTCCGACCCCATACTCGTGCGCTTTGTACCGCGATAATACACCAAACACCTGTTTGTAACCTAAAGTGTAAAATAAGTGTAAAATAAAGTATAAAAAAGCATAACTGTATCCGGCTTTCTAATTTCTACGTAACCTTCTCACCTACCGCATAACCAATATTGTTTTTTTTATTTTGATGAAATTCATCCATACTAATATTATAAAGAGGTAAAGTTTGTGAGTTTGTGAGGTTGGATCTACTGAACTGATTTTGAAAATTCTGTTACCAATACAAAAGCCACATTATTTGTGAGTGTCATAGGCTATGTATTAACCCGAAAAATTAGGGAGTTCCCGTGGAAATTTAAAAAACTTGCGGACGAAGTCGCGGGCATGTGCTAGTATTGAATAAAGCTGCCAAGTTTTCGTGTATCCGGGGGCCTTATCCCCTGTTAGTTTTATGTTGAATAACTATTTTAAACTATCGATTAAAGTAAAAAAGTGCGTCGAACTTTGACGACGTCACTAAGTATGCAATATTTCCATGGAATTAGGAATTAGGACTACGTGAATATTTCATACAAAATCCCATACTAAGCACGTTTTGACGTTTGAAAAAAATTTGCTGATTTGACTAGTTGTCAAATACCCATGGAGGAAGGAATTACGACTGCCGCAAATACCCAATTTGAAAGCAGCACACGTGTAACTCACGTGGCAAGCCCATTCAAGGTCTAGCCCCACTACAGATGAACGGAGCGACGCGGCACGTAGCGGCAAATATTATTTGTATGAGTTTGTAGGGGGCTGCTTCGCTCAGTGCATCTGCTTGCCGCCTTGCTTAAGTGGGCCCAGCCCCATATAAACTTACTAGCTGATACCCGCGACTTGATTAGCGTGGATTGAGGTGTTTTAGTTCCCTCGTGAACTCTTTTATTTTCCGGGATAAAAACTATAATTACAGACTATAATTATCTATCTCTGTACCAAATTTCACTTTAAGATCCGTTCATCCGTTCTGGCGTGATTGAATACCAAACATCCATCCATCTATTCATCCAAACTTTCGCATTTATAATATCAGTCTAGATAAATGATAAACGATAAATGATTTATTTATTTCATGTAGGACAACTTGTGCCACTTACGATACGTTAAGACTCTATCACCGGTTCGGAAAGCTGTTCTACTAAGAAGAGCCGACAAGAAACTCAGCAGTTGCTCTTTTTTTTTAAAAGAAAAAGGTTACAATCAGTAAACAATTCAATACAACAAGATAGTACAGATACTCGTACTCGTAAGAATATTTCCCCTTACGTGCCGCGCCGTTCCGTGCATCTGTAGTGGGGCTAGACCTTCAGGCGACCAAATGAACTCGTTGCATAAGTTACACACGTGGCCTTAGAACTTGTGCAATCCCTTCAAGTGAAGTTGGATGTCAGAATAATCTATAGTCTATACTAATATTATAAAGAGGTAAAGTTTGTGAGTTTGTGACGTTGTAGGGGGTAATCTGTGGATCTACTGAACCGATTTTGAAAATTCTGGTACCAATAGAAAGCCACATTATTTGTGAGTGTCATAGGCTATATAATAAAACGAAAAATTAAGAGACTTTTTCGTGGTAGTCGGATTTGCAAAGTAAGTCGGAGAAAAAACTGTCGAACGAAAACGTTTCTTACGAACGCTGCCTTAACGATGAGTTATACTCGTATGATTGAGTTCTAAAGAAAAGTTGTAGAGCTTGATAATGCCTACAAAAAAGTCAGCGACAGCATTGTGTCTAACTTTCATATTTAAGTCACAAAAAGATGAAAAGATTTTTTTCGTGGTCGGAACCAAAAAACCTCGATCCACGCGGACGAAGTCGCGGGCATCAGCTAGTATACAAATAAAGTTAGATCTTCCTTTAGTGTGAAGGCACGCCATTTAACGGCCATTAAAAGTTCCGCATTAGTTCCTAGTAGCAAATTGTGCGAACTTAGAAACGATTTTACACTAGTTTAAGCTTACCTACTCACAAAATTTATGTAGCACTAGCTGATGCCCGCGACTTCGTCTGCGTGGATTGAGGTTTTTCGGTCTCTTTAATTAACTCTTTAATTTTCCGGGATAAAAAGTAGCCTATGTGTTATTCCAGACTATAATCTATCTCTGTGCCAAATATCATCCAGATCCGTTCAGCCGTTGGGGTGTGATTGAGTAACAAACATCCATCCATACATACATACATCCATCCATCCAAACTTTCGCATTAATCATATCAGTATAGACTAGCTGATGCCCGCGACTTCATCTGCGAGTATTGAGCTTTTTGGTTCCCGAGGGAACTCTAATTTTCCGGGATAAACAGCTACCCTATGTCCTTCCACGGGATGACACCTACCTCAATACAAAATTTCATCAAAATCGGTTGAAAAGATGAGCCGTTAAAGCGTAGCAGACAGACAGACACACTTTCGCATTTATAATTTAATAGTGGAGTATGGATATAGATTTCGTTTCGTACAAACAGATACCTATTTGAGCTATTGAACGCACAACTATAGGTTTTTAAACCCCAACGAAAGAAACGGAATGTGCGAGTTGGACTCGCACACAGAGGGTTGCGTATTTTGAGACTTTTTATTCCGGAAAAAGAAAACTGCCAATAGAAGTGAAAACCAATATTTACCTTTTTTTTAATATTTATAATATAAACCTTAAAACTAAGGCATTAAAGTTTAATTACGAATGTAGTATATTTATATTTAAGACCTTTTGTCTTCGTAACAACGCGAGCATGTCGACGCGGAGCATGTCAGTGACGCGAATCCACAAGTTTACCCCCTACCAAAAAGTGCTCAACGAAAGAAGTTTTCATTTCAAAAAAAGATTGCTCACGTGAAATTTTGAAAGAATCTAAATCCACGCGGACGTAGTCGGGGGCATCATCTAGTAAATTTTAAATATAGCCATTCTCTGACTTGCAGAACTGATAAATGCATATTTTTTTGCTGTCTGAACCAAGCACCGTTAGGGTTATACTTAAGTAAGGGATCGCTTTATTCTCCATTGGCAAAAGCAAAATTCTATACCCTTATCAAAATTCAACACCCACTAGATCGGTATTATTACAAACACCTATATGTTTACTACACTTAAATGTACCTATTCTATCCACTTATTGTGCGAAAATTAGTAGAGTACCACAACAATCAGAATATAATCCCGATGGAATTCCACAAAATCCTTTCTCAGAGGGTAGATTGACATAATATTATAGTTTCTACGATATAAAGAGACTCTGCAAGCAAAATAGTCATTTACTAATATAAACTCTACTAGCTGATGCCCGCGACTTCGTCCGCGTGGTTTAAGTTTTTTTGATTCCCGCGGGAACTCCTTAATTTTCCGGGATAAAATGTAGCCTGTGTCACTCTCCAGATCCTCAACTATGCCCATGCCAAAAATCACGTCGATCCGTGGCCCCGTTGCGGCGTGGTTGAAGGACAAACCAACAAACCAATAAACCAACAAACCAACAAACAAACACACTTTCGCATTTATAATATTAGTATGATGATGATGATACTAAATTATTATAAATTGCGAAAAATATATAAATGGCAAAATAAATAAATGATTATGATTATGCGAAAGTTTGGATGGATGGATGTTTGTTACTCAATCACGCCTGAATGGCTGAACAGATCTGAATAAATTTGGCACAGAGATAAATTATAGTCTGGAATAACACATACGCTACTTTTTATCCCGGAAAATTAAAAAGCTCTCGCGGGAACCAAAAACCTCAATCCACGCGGACGAAGTCGCGGGCATCAGATAGTTTTGTATGTTTTTGGCTCTAGCTAGGTAGGTCCAATTTCGAGATAGAGTTCAGCCGCCGAATCTAGCTCCGCTGGGCCTATTTTTTTTTTATCCACTAAAAGTTAGCCCTTGACTGCGATCTCACCTGATGGTAAGTGATGATGCAGTCTAAGGTGGTAGCGGGCTAACCTGTTAGGGGCATGGCAGTTATATTCAACCCATACCCCTTTGGTTTCTACACGGCATCGTACCGGAACGCTAAATCGCTTGGCGGCACGTGTTTGCCGGTAGGGTGGTAACTAGCCACGGCCGAAGCCTCCCACCAGGCCAGACAAGGGAAAATTCAGAAATTATGAATTCCAAATTAATTGACCCTGTCGGGGATCGAACCCGAGACCTCCGCACGTTAAGACAACAGCGCTCAACACTGCGCCACGGAGGTCGACTGGTGTATAATGTTTTGATCTCAAGAAATTACCTAATAATTGTTAGAAGTAAAGCTTATTGATTAATTAAAGCTTGATTAAGCGTAAGCAGGCAATAAAAAAAAATTGGCAGTCATAGGGACGAAGATAGAAGTGAAAACAAATGTTTAAAATATTTCTTTTTTTTAAACTTTAAAAAAAAAATTAAAATAATAACGAATATTATCAATAATAATTATTATTAAAATATAAACCTTAAAACTAAGCATTAAAGTTTAATTACGAATGTAGTATATTTATATTTAAGAACTTTTATCTTCGTAACAACGCGAGGTGTTGGTGTCGGTGACGCGAATCCACAAGTTTACCCCCTACCAAAAAGTGCTCAACGCGGCTAAAGAAGTTTTCATTTCAAACAAAAAAACGTGAAAGTGCTACGAGAAAAGCTACGAGTATGTAGACGTAGAACATGCGTAGATCGTAGCAGACTTCGTAGGCAGTCCAATGTCAAAGTTTGATTTCAGTTGGCGGTAAACTTCAGCGCGGGACGAACGTCGCTACGTCTCGATGAAGGTTTCGACTCGTTGCTGAAAACTTCGCGTGAAAGTAAACTTTAGTATAAAGCCAAGCTTCTGTCCATTCGTGCATGTTTAAAATGTTGTTATTATTAATGAAAACCTTATTTGTGAAATGTTTTATATAATGGTGAAAACCCCCATTAAAGTCCAGTTAGTTTTAGAAGAAAAGCGGAAAAGTTCATAGTGCGGCTTAGTTTCAGAGTATTTTTCTTTAAGTATTTTTTTCTTTATAGATAAGGGATTTTATATATTTTGTGGGACAGCGTATAGTCAAGGTTCTGTCCGTTCGTGTATGTGTTATTGATGAAAACCTTATTTGTGAAATGTTTTATATACCTAATGGTGAAAACCCCATTAAAGTCCAGCTAGTAGTTTTCAAGTTAAGAGCGACCTAAAGTTCATAGTGCGACTTAGTTTCAGAGTATTTTTCTTTAAGTATTTGTTTGTCTTTATAGAAAGGATTTTATTTTTGTGGGACTGCATTTTTTCTACGAAAGTATGTATAAAAAAAAACCGGCCAAGTGCGAGTCGGACTCGCGCACCGAGGGTTCCGTACAAACCTGTAGTAAGTTTTAAATTATTAAAAAAAACTACTTACTAGATCTCGTTCAAACCAATTTTCGGTGGAAGTTTGCATGGTAATGTACATCATATATTTTTTTTAGTTTTATCATTCTCTTATTTTAGAAGTTACGGGGGGGACACACACATTTTACCACTTTGGAAGTGTCTCTCGCGCAAACTATTCAGTTTAGAAAAAAATGATATTAGAAACCTCAATATCATTTTTGAAGACCTATCCATAGATACCCCACACGTATGGGTTTGATGAAAAAAGAATTTTTGAGTTTCAGTTCTAAGTATGGGGACCCCCAAAATTTATTGTTTTTTTTCTATTTTTGTGTGAAAATCTTAATGCGGTTCACAGAATACATCTATTTACCAAGTTTCAACAGTATAGTTCTTATAGTTTCGGAAAAAAGTGGCTGTGACATACGGACGGACAGACAGACAGACAGACAGACAGACAGACAGACATGACGAATCTATAAGGGTTCCGTTTTTGCCAAATTTGGCTACGGAACCCTAAAAATACGTATTTACGATATCACGACGATGTGTGATGATCATGATACGTCAACTTAAATAGTTTGAATAGAGCTTTCCCATTTTTTTTGGAATGGGAGATTATATATATTATCTATATTTTGCAGTCCAAAAACAAAGGTTAAATGAACTAATAACAACTCAACAACAACAATGGAATAATAATAACTTTACATAATTGAAAATTAACATACTTTGGATAGGGTTTTCACTAGAAAGCTTTAAAATAGTGGAAGATTTAAATAAGAGAATTACAAAGAATGCTATCCCGAAAAATTAAGGAGTTCCCCCGGGAAACAAAATTTTTAGTAGCTTTCAATAAAAGTTAACATTCTTAAAACTCAAAACAAAATTTTCAATTTACTTTCAATAAAAGTTATGACATATCATAACTTTCATTAAAAGCTAAGTAAATTGAAAATTTTGTTTAGTTATGTAAAACTTTCTTATTCAAAGACTCAAATTTATTATTTGAGTGTATATTAGTACTTAGATAAAGTTTTCAAAGAACTATTCAACTTCTAGACACGTGTGGACGATGATTAATAATATGATCCGAAATAATGTGAACGAATATTTAGATTTCTTAACAGTGAAAAGTGTTGTACAAATAATAATTCAAATGTTTTTATTCAAATAAACTTTACTTAGCGCTTTTGTATCGTCGAGTGGATCTACCTCTGGTTCGGAATGCCATAATTAATATGATATACCTACCGCGTTATTTTTACCTTGATTAAATTTATTAAGATTTAAGAATTATGAATACGACAAAGAAGTTGGATTCATATTTAAAAAAAAAACATACTACATAGTACTCAAATATATCGTTTAAATGTCGCAGCCAGATTGTAGAATCTGCCGTATCACGAAATAGTAGCAAAACGCGGCACCCCAACTTCATACGTGAAGTCAGGGTGCCCAGACTCCAGAGCGGTGCGTAGTCTTGTCTGCCCTAAGTTGTGTTTTTGTTAAGCGCGAAGCCAGAAACTCGCGAAGGAGGTCCTGAATGAAGCGAGCAATCGAGTAGGTGAAGCTGAGTGAAGGGGTGACGAAGCGAGTTTTCAGGCGTAGCCCATTTAGTTCGTAAGCATGGTCACCCTACAATGCAACTTGATTACAATGTGGCTGAGCCGTATTAAAGAACGTATCGCAACTACATTCCGGGTTAACGACGAGCCGCCAGATTTAAAAAAGGGCGCCGTTTTGTAATATGGCGGATTTTACGATTTGGCGGCGACATAAATTTTATATAATATGTATATTCAGTCGATTAACAATGCAATGTATATTATTTTGGGCGACAACGAACTCTATTTTAACGGTGCAATTGTCGGCATATTTTCAAAGCTAATGTATTGAACAAAGAAGTTAATAAAAAAAAAATACAACACCCATAATGTCCTCAAATACATCGCTGATGGAAACATCAACATGGTTAGACTCTTCAATAGAGTCAACAACGTCTTCAATAGATCGCAAATTTTGGGATTACTTTGAGATGGCTGAAGATAAACAGAACATAAGTTGGGACGCCTGGGAGGAGGTGGCCGGGAGGCAGCCGGGAGTCGTACTGAGTGCGTACGGCTTGCTCATGGGCGTGGGCGCCGTGGGCAACGTGGTCGTGCTCACTGCGCTCGCGGGCGCCCGGAGGAGGCACTCACGAGTCGACATGCTGATGACGCATCTCGCGGTGGCTGACGTGTGTGTCACTTGCGGGGTCATACCTTTGGAGGTGAGAGCATGTATATCAAAAATGTCAAAAATCAAAATTCAAAATTCAAATGTTTTTTATTCAAATAAACTTTTACAAGTGCTTTTGAATCGTCGAATGAATCTACCACTGGTTCGGAATGCCATTCCTACCGAGAAGGACCAGCAAGAAACTCGGCGGTTGCTCTTTTGAAAACATTAATTTGCAATTTCATTAATGTATACTATACTTATGTAACCGCTGTCCTTAGCATTGCTGAAGCGACTCAGTTTATCTTTTTGATGAATTTTGGTACAGAGATTGGATGACTTGCATCCCGAGGAAGGACATAGGGCCTTGTTTATCCCCGGAATAAAAACCTTTTCGTACCACTTGCTCAAAAAAGTGACATTCTATGCCACAAAAAGCGAACATAACAATAGTCATTTTTAATCTGTTAAAAACAGGGAAAGAAAATTGTACTGAATTTCAATCATCCTCTAGGGGGAGAATGTGATTTAAATTTCGAATACTTACCGAAATTTATACTGAACTACATCTGTGTTTACACCATTGAGTTTGTTTATAAAGCATATATCTTTTTGAAAAAGGAATACGCATTTATTATGCAGTTATGATTATTATATAAAATGACGAAAACCGACGAGGCCGTATGAGCTTTTGATGCCTTTGCTTTTCCGACAAAAAAATATTAGTCTAGGAATTTGCCGCGTTTTTGTTTTCTTCAAATACATAAACGTTAATGTAACTCTCTCTATCAATAATTGGACCAATGTTTCAAATGTTAACTTTTACTTTTAATTGTCATTATTTTTAACTAGCTGATGCCCGCGACTTCGTCCGCGTGGATTAAGGTTTTTCGGTTCCCGCGGGAACTCTTTAATTTTCCGGGATAAAAAGTAGCCTATGTGCTATTCCAGACTATAATTTATCTCTGTGCCAAATTTCATCCAGATCCGTTCAGCCGTTGGAGCGTGATTGAGTAACAAACATCCATACATCCTTACATCCATCCAAACTTTCGCATTTATAATATTTATTTGATAAATGCTTATCTCATATTATTATTGTGTTAATTTTTTCGCAAATGGTACGAAAAGTAGAGTATTTTCCTCGGTGATAAAGCTGTCTTAGTCTTGGGTGAACTTAAATCCCTCGCTACACTCAGGACTCGTCTTAAATCCCTCGCTCGTGATTTAAGTTTTTAACACCCTCGCTGCGCTCGGGAGTAATCCTCGAGTCCTTCGTTACGCTCGCGTTTTAAATCGTCACCCGCGGGCCGCGACAGAAGACACTGCTTTATCCCCTTGGTTAATAATCTACTATTATCTACGCGGTCGAAGTCGCGGGCATCATCTAGTTACCAGTACATTACATACTTACCTATTATGTTGAATCTAGTTAATAATGTGTTTTTTTTCCATTTAGATGAGTATATAGTATACTAGCTGATGCCCGCGACTTCGTCCGCGTGGATCGAGGTTTTTCGTTTCCCGCGGGAACTCCTTAATTTTCCGGGATAAAAAGTAGCCTATGTGTTATTCCAGACTATAATCTATCTCTGTGCCAAATTTCTTTCAGATCCGTTCAGTAGTTACGGCGTGAAAGCGGAACAAACATACAAACAAACTCACTTTCCCATTTATAATATTAGTAAGGATACAACCTATACTCACTATGATTACAATCTAGCCTTAAAATTAAACTAATAAGTAATTTTACGTTAACCTAAACTTATAAATTATCTACATTATTGACTATTATGGACTAATTAGTATATAAATACTAAGAAGTAGTCCGTAATAGTTAATAATGTGTGTTTTAATTTTAATTTAATATGTGAAACAAATAATGTTAAATGTACATAATTTCCCGCCTGTTTGCGCGCAATTAAGATTCTGTTTGACTTGAGGCCTTTGATTTATATTAATAGAAGATGTTCAAGTTTCATTTAATAATATACAATGTGTTTTAGATGTGAGATAAAGGGTTGCTAGCTGATGCCCGCGACTTCGTCCGCGTGGAATAAGTTTTTGAATTCCTACAGAAACTCCTTATTATTCCGGCATAAAAAGTAGCTTAGGTCACTCTCCAGGTCCTCAATTGGGTATTTGACAACTAGTCAAATCAGCAACTTTTTTACAAACGTCAAAACGCGTGCTTCGTATGGGTTTTTGTATGAAACATTGCATAGTGACGTCATCAAAGTTCAACGCACTTTTTACTTTAATCGATCACCATAAAACTAACAGGGGACGTGGATATTACGACTTTTGTGAGATCCTGTATTTAATCATCTCTAAAAAAATAATTTATTTGAATAGTTGTGAATACCCAATTATACCCATGCAAAGAATCACGTCAATCTGTTGTTGTTGTGGCGTGATTGAAGGACAAACCTACAAACCAATAAATCAACAAACAAACACACTTTGGCATGCTGTTGCACTTTCATGCCATAATAATAAAAAATAACTACAGCCCGTTGACGTCCCACCACACGAGTATATATACTCTGTGGTCCCACTGCTGGGCACAGGCCTCCCTCCACTCTCATAGGAGAGAGGGAATTAGAGCTTAGTCCCACCACGCTGCTCCAATGCGGGTTGGCGGGCTTATTATCATGTTTAACGACTATAATCATGTCATGACTTTCATACCATACTACTTAAATAATATTAAGTAGTATGGTAAGTATGAAAGTCGGATCTATCGGTAACGGCCTTTCTCTTGTTGATCATCCTTCTCTCTCGCACATTATAACATGTGAAAGACTCGGTACACTTTTGATAAAAATATGTCAGGAAAATCAATTCAATTTCGATCCTACTATTTGTACTCACATTTAACAAAATAAAAACATTTGTATTTTGTAATTGTGGCCCGAATAATAAAATTGCGTTCATTGTAGAGATATTTTCATTGCAAAATCCATTTTCATGTCCATTTTTCTCTATCAAAAACTAGGATTCCAGATATCGATTTCCGGACGGAACATAAATATAATAGAGTTTTACCTAGCAATAAAACTTACCTATTATTTTTCCTGGGATATCAGGAATCCAAATAATTCCTACCTGGTGCTTACGCTTATAGTGAGAAAATTAAGGAAGCATGGTGGGGACCGGAAACGAGGGGTGACGCTAAGTCACGCTAACATACGAAAAGCGAAAGGAAACTCCATGCGCGACCGCGACCTCGTCCGCGTGGATTGAGGTTTATTGGTTCCCGCGGGAACTCTTTAATTTTCCGGGATAAAAAGTAGCCTATGTGCTACTCCAGACTATAATTTACTACTATTACCTATTCTGTGCTATAATCTATCTCTGTGCCAAATTTCATCCAGATCCGTTCAGCCGTTGGAGCGTGATTGAGTAACAAACATCCATACATCCATACATCCATCCAAACTTTCGCATTTATAATATTTATTTGATTATCTGACAGCTTAAACGCATTACTCGAACAGTTCAGCCGTTGTGGCGTGATGGAGTAACAAACATTTATCATCCATTCATCCATACATCCATCCAAACTTTCGCATTTATAATATTAATATTTAGGTTTTAGGAATTTGTAATTAATTTTAATTAGCTTGAATTTTAATATTGTAACTTCATTAACGCATTAGAGAATCTCTGTACCTAAAGATAAAAAAATATAACTTTAAGTAAGTATACTCGTAGATTGGGCCTCAGATTATAGTTTTGTTTATTTGTTTTAAAATGTCTTTAATATTGAATAAAATACACACACAGTTTATAACCTAGTATCCTAGGTAAAAACAGAAAAAAATATAAGATATAAAACAGTTTAGCAGGCTAACTCTGAGTTGCTCGAAACTATTTTAAAAATGTAAGTGTTGATTAAACTAATTTAATCACAAGACTCCATCCGATTCTTGCGATTAAATTAGTCTAAGTAGGTACCACTTAAAATTTTTGTATTTGTTTCGTGCAACTCAGCGTAAGATGCCTCTTTTAAACTTACCAACTTCATACTCGTACTATAACATTTTTGACACCATAAATAATGATGATGATGTCCTCCTTGGCGTATCCGCCAACGGCGACATCTTGGCTTTGCTTACTTCCTAGAGTGTGCGCGGATGTGGCTAGCATAGCCAAACTTGGTCCGAAAAGTCCGCCGGCACGACTCACAATAAAGTTGACCACTGTCGTTGTACACATATGTGTACGTCTGCTTCGGCCGAACTTTCTGTAGGTGGCGTTTTGCGTCAAGATGTTGTAGACGCAACTCCTCAAAGGTTTTGCACCTGTCCTTTATCGTTCTACGCCATTTAGGCCTCTGGAGCGCGAACTGTTCCCAGCTGTCTGATGGAATATTACAGGAGGAAAGATTCCTTTTAAGGACATCCTTGAAACGCAGGTATTGACCACCAGGCTTACGTTTACCAGTACTAAGCTCGGAGTAGAAAACAGATCTAGGTAACCTGGTGTCATCCATGCGGACCAAGTGCCCACTCCATCTAAGTTGCCCCTTCAAAGTTAGTGCCTCAATGCCATCCATGTGCGATTTCCTTAAAACTTCCGAGTTTGGAACTTTGTCCTGCCATTTAACGCGCAGAATTGCTCTTAAACATTTGAGATGAAAGCAGTCTAAACGTTTGATATCTGTTTTATATAGACAGCAAACTTCAGAAGCATACAAAAGTATTGGTAGGACGATGGCTTTATAGACCATTATCTTTGTTTTAAGCTGCAAATCGTGTGACTTCCAAACTCTTCCATTTAACTTGCCGAAAGCTGCAGCAGCCTTTGCGATACGCGAGCCGATTTCGGAGCTTAACCGGTTATCGCTGCGAATAACACTCCCCAGATAACGAAAAGATGTTACCTCTCCTACGCACGAACCACTTAACATGACGGGGGTATTATTTGCAGAGTTACCCCTCGCAGGTTGCTTTAATATCTGTGTTTTTGAAGTACTTATTACCAGACCAAACTTTCGACAAGATGCATCCAGATGGTCGAGATATTGCTGCAGATTTTCAACTGAGTCAGCCATAAGACAAACATCATCAGCATAGAGAATCTCCAGAATAGGTAGGGATTGTACCTTGCTCTTAGCCCTGAAACGCGACAAGTCAAAGATACTCTTATCAGACCTAACATTTAGCGTTATTTGACCAGTGCAATTTTGAAGCGCGTCATTCATAACAGTTGCAAAATAAATCTATATATATAAAATTCAAAGTCCTGACTGACTGACTTATATATCAACGCACAGCCTAAACCGCTGTGGCTAGAAACTTGAAATTTTGACAGTAGGTTCCTTTTGTGACGTAGGCGCTCACTAAGGAAGGATTTTTCAAAATTCCACCCTTAAGGGGGTGAAATAGGGGTTTAAAGTTTGTATGAAAGTCCGTCATTTCTCAAGTTATATCTATGAAACTTGGTATTTGAGCTTCTGGTTTAAAATAAAGAAATAGGTGCTTCACAGTTTTTGAAAATTCCACCCCCAAAGGCGTTAAATAGGGGTTGATAGTTTGTATGAAAGTCCTTCATTTTTCAAGTTATAAACATGAAATTTGGTATTTGTGCTTCTGGTTTAAAATAAAGAAATACGTGTTTCACAGTTTTTGAAAATTTTATCCCCAAGGACGTTAAGTAGAGAGTTTGTCCTTCAATCACGCCGCAACAGAGCAACGGATCAACGTGATTTTTTGCATGGTTATAGTTGAGGACCTGGAGACTGGAGAGTGATATATAGGATTTATCCCGGAAAATTAAGGAGTGCCTGTGGGAATTAAAAAAACTTATGCCACGCGAACGAAGTCGCGAGCATCCTCTAGTAGCAAATAAAGTGGGAGCCATTACACAACCCTGCTTCACACCGCATGTTACCGGGAACTGGTCTGAGAAGGTATTATCACCCTGCACTCTAGCCATCATACCATTGTGAAATTGGCGCACAATTCGTATCAACTTCTCAGAGCATCCAGTCTTTTCAAGAACCATCCACAGCGCATCCCTGGGTACCCGATCAAATGCTTTCTCTAAATCGACGAAACACATATAGAGGTCACGATGTTGCTCGAGGCTTTTCTCTTGGAGCTGCTTAACTACAAAAATTGCATCAATCGTGCCTCTCCTGGGGCGAAAACCACATTGGCTTTCAGGCAGGATATGTTCCGCCAGCGAGCTTAGGCGCCTATTGATTATATGAGCTAGAACCTTGCCAGCTGCACACAATAGGGATATGCCTCTGTAACATAACATATTGACACCATAAATAATAACACCACCACCACTACATACGTATACTCTCTCTCTCTCTGCGTCGTATTCCTCATTACTGAGGGTCGTGACCCCTTTCCATTAATCAAATAATGGTAGGAGTTTTCTTGGGATAATAATGCGGTGGGTTCCCACGTCCTTCGGCATACTACTCGACTAAGAGTATTAAAACTCTTAGGTTTTTGTAACGATTATTATCACTAACATCTGTTAATAATACACTTTTAAACAATTCAGATTATAGTAGACAGATAGATAGTAGATACAGTTGTGTTGTTGCTGCAGATCGGCTGGAAGTACACGAACGCTTGGCTGGTCGGCAACGTGCTGTGCAAGGTGCTGCTGGTGCTGCGGGCGTTCGGCCTCTACCTGTCCTCCAACGTGCTCGTCTGCATCTCCATTGACAGGTGAACTTACAACTCAAACCATTTAAAATGATTTACAGTTCGCGCGCGAGGTCCGAGGAATTTTTAAGGAATGTTGACGTAATGAGATAGAGTTGCGATTAAGTCGATGTTACGTTATCGATACTAACGCATCTTTAGTATCTGTGCGCGTGTGCAATGTGCAAAATTAAGTGCAATAAGGAAGAAAAACAAATTGTATCATAAAATGTAATTATAATGAACTGTACAAAATGAACGTAAAATCTAATTAATCACTGTCGCAATCAGAATAATCAGTACTCTATGGTATTTAAAAAATAAACAGCTATTTGCACAGACAAATAAACGTTTAAGTTTAGCTCTATTTATAGTACAACTAGCTGATGCCCGCGACTTCGTCCGCGTGGATTTAGGTTTTTCGGTTCCCGCGGGAACTCTTTAGTTTTCCGGGATAAAAAGTAGCCTATGTGCTATTCCAGACTATAATCTATCTCTGTGCCAAATTTCATCCAGATCCGTTCAGTAGTTACGGCGTGAAAGCGGAACAAACATACAAACAAACTCACTTTCCCATTTATAATATTAGTTTAAGTTTATAACCCTGTTATCGCAAAATAATTAAAAAGAGGACTCAATAAAGCGTAGTCTCGAATTAAGGGCGGCACTAGGATGGGAGTGTGCGGGGTATGAAGCGACGGGTCGGGCGCGGGGCGCACCCGCCCGCTACCTCAGCCCCCGACTCCTTAGAGCTGGCGCGCGGATTATACTTAATTTGTGTTTGTAATGCTATGCCAATGCGGTTGCTAAAAAGTGACAGAATTAAAATATTTCATATAGAGCTCGACAATTATTAAATACTAGCTGATGCCCGCGACTTCGTCCGCGTGGATTGAGGTTTTTCGGTTCCCGCGGGAACTCTTTAATTTTCCGGGATAAAAAGTAGCCTATGTGCTATTCCAGACTATATCTATCTCTGTGCCAAATTTCATCCAGATCCGTTCATCCGTTGGAGCGTGATTGAGTAACAAACATACATCCATACATACATCCATCCATCCAAACTTTCGCATTTATAATATTTATTATTTGATTTAGTAGAGTTACTTAGACAATCATGTGGAAGAATCGCTTTTCGTGAGAAATCGCGTGTGCTTGCTTCAAACCCCGTTATCCTGGTAATACTCCAAAAATAAGCTGGGGCCTACTTCAGTGATGCCACCCCGGGATTACTGGACCTATCTCAAAACCAAGACTGTTCGCACGATTCACTTCTCAAAATCATCCTGAAATAGACTCGTTTTTATTTGATCCCAAACTCGTGCGGAAGACTCATTCAACCACACGTCTAGGAGTTGACATGTTTTCCTAACTGATTTTGTCCAAGGCAGGCATTAACGCGAGGACCTCAGCTAGTTAACTACGCAGGAAATATCATACTAATATTATAAATGCGAAAGTGTGTTTGTTTGTTGGTTTGTCCTTCAACCACGCCGCAACGGAGTAACGGATCGACGTGATTTTTGGCATGAGTATAGTTGAGGGTCTGGAGAGTGACATAGGCTACTTTTTATCCCGGAAAATTAAGGAGTTCCCGCGGGAATCAAAAAAACTTAAATAACGCGAACGAAATCGCGGGCATCATCTAGTTGGCTATAAATAAGCCTTTATTAGCTGAAAATTGTTTACATATTCAGTGTTTGTCTCATACTTAACTTAGTCTTAAATGAATTTTAGCAGCTTAACAGTAAACACTCTCGCATTTATAATATTTTTCCATGTTAGATATTAAAGGGTTTCTAAATTATTATTATTTATAGATATTAGTATACAGGGTGGCCCAAATAGTGACGTCCAAAGTAAAAATTTAGATTCCTCGTACCTAGACCTATCAGAAAATACCCCATGTATGTTCAGCGATTTTTGGTAGTTTAGGAGTTATAATTTTTTAAAGTTTTTTCTTGAGATTTCTGAGGCAGTGAGTGTTAAATTCTTTGATTGCTTTTTTTCCTGTTTTTGTCGGCAGCATTGTAAAGTATTGCTGGCAAAAACAGGTAAACAAACTTATAGGTGTGGAAAAGCTATACTTTATTGACAGAAGGATAATAAGATAAAGCTATTTTAGTACCTAACCGAGTGCAATTCGGTTTTTTCGTCCTACTGACTGTAAAAAACTAAAAAAATCCAAATAACTTTTACGTAACCTTGATGTCACTTAATCGAAAAATATCGATTATTTTTGTAGAAAATACTTAAATGTAAAAATTTCCTGCTGCAATTAGCCATAAAATTGTCAAAAATAGCCAAAACTCAAATTTAAGAATCAAATTTTAAGTTCAGAAATTACCGCCTTACCACATTTGAAGGCCGGGATCTCACAATAATGCCCCCTAAAGTACCAAATTTTTTAACTAATAAGGGAAGCTTAGGCACTCCAAAAGTTTTTGAAATCAGCCGGAAGTGACGTAGGCAGGTTTAAGTATTTTTAATCTTAAGTTGAAAATTCGTCTCTACTTTTGTCGTACGTAAACTTTTCATTTTCGACCAAAAATTTTCCAACTTGGGTTAATGTTATGATGGTAATTATTTTATGCATAGTAGCACACTTCATAGCAAGTATGTTCACGAAAAAAAGTTCGGAAAAAAGCACTAAATAAAAAGAAAAAAAATTTAACACCCACTGCCTCAGAAATCTCAAGAAAAAACTTAAAAAAATTATAACTCCTAAACTACCAAAAATCGCTGACCATACATGGGGTATTTTTTGATAGGTCTAAGTACGAGGAATCTCAATTTTTTCTTTGGACGTCACTATTTGGGCCACCCTGTATACTGAAAAACTTAATTAATAATGTAAAATACGTGTAATTAATAATTATAAATTTTTTGGAAAAAATATTAAAATCGCAAAGTATAAAGATAAAAAAATAAAATTCCTAATTAGATAGAACGCTAACCCGAGGGCCGACATGACCTCTCTCTCTCGTCATGCTTATATACCATACCATCTTTATATATATATAAATCTCGTGTCACAATGTTTGTCCTCAATGGACTTCTAAACCACTTAACCGATTATAATAAAATTCGCACACCATGTGCAGTTCGATCTAACTTGAGAGATAGGATAGTTTATCTTAATATATATAAATCTCGTGTCACAATGTTTGTCCTCAATGGACTTCTAAACCACTTAACCGATTATAATAAAATTCGCACACCATGTGCAGTTCGATCTAACTTGAGAGATAGGATAGTTTATATTATATAGATTAGGATTATTAGTGCTACCCGTGCGAAGCCGGGGCGGATCGCTAGTAGGGATATAATTTCAAGCCTGTCCGCTGATCACACTTCGCTTAGAGTTACTTAATCCGCCGTAGAGCAGCTACTCGTAATTTAATTATTTTTTTCGTAAGAAAAATATTTTAAAGGGAAACTTCTTTAGAATCGTTGTGATTTGAAAATTCGATGAAACGAAAAAGCGACACCAAAAAGAGGCAAACATATTCATAATAGGATTAAGCCTGCCAGAGAACGAGATAGAATACAAGTTATATTTATCTCATTCTCTCACTCTCTTTCTGAAGTTTCACTTCTGCCCTGCGTGAATTGCACACACACCCTTTTTTATTTATTAGGGTTCCGTACCCAAAGGGTAAAAACGGGACCCTATTACTAAGACTCCGCTGTCTGTCTGTCTGTCTGTCTGTCTGTCTGTCTGTCTGTCTGTCTCCAGGCTGTATCTCATAAACCGTGATAGCTAGAAAGCTGAAATTTTCACAAGTGATGTATTTCCGTTGCCGCTATAACAACAAATACTAAAAATTAAAAAAATATATATATATTAAGGGGGGTCTCCATACAATAAACGTGTTTTTTTCGTATTTTTTTGCTCAATATTAAAAACGTACCTGTTACCGTTTCACGGTTCGGACGGTTCAAATTTTCACAGAATATTAACTTGTATATTACCTTTCAAAATAAATAATTAAATATCAATAAAGTAAATATTAAAGGGGGGCTCCCATACAACAAACGTAATTTTTATTTTTAATACGTCATAAATCGTAAAACTTACTACAGGTTTGTACGGAACCCTCGGTGCGCGAGTCCGACTCGCACTTGGCCGGTTTTCAGAATTTTTAAAAGTCTTGGCACAAAAGTTGTTCACTATACAGAAGTTTCCCGAAGTTATTAGTATTTTAAGGGTTCCTATAGGAACTTTCCTTTAGGAAAATATGCACGTAGACGTGAGTATAACTTAGCCTCTCCAAGCAATTCTAGAAACGGTGTCACAATCCTCAAGCAATTCCAATTCCGTGTCAAAAGCTCGGCTTCCCATAGCACAGGGAATCCTAGTTTGGTGGCCAGAATAGTGTCTACCCAGAGTGTTAGCTAGACTATACTACTATTGTTTAACTGTACCTACTATATTTCCTTTAAAAAAACCGTTTATATGTGTGTTTTCATTAATAAATAAAAAATAAAATAAAATATCAAAGCTTAGTATAAAAGGAAAAGGTGACTGACCATAGAAAAAGGAATCTGCTTGTGACTGACTGATAAATCGAATAGGCGGATGGGTCAACGAGGTCAACCGTGAATAAGGAACGTAAATAATAGGGTATTTTGGATAATATGTAATGGAGGTAAAGTCTTGACATTTCATAAGTGGCACAAGTTGTCCCACGTGAAATTAAAAAAATCATTTCGTTTCAAATCGTTTCATAAAAATATACTACTTATGAACACATAACCCTGTGCGTTCCGCAGTCGGGTAATAAAATAAAAAAGCCTTTTATTTCTAACTAGCTGATGCCCGCGACTTCGTCCGCGTGGTTTAAGATTTTTTTATTCCCGCGGGAACTCCTTAATTTTCCGGGATAAAAAGTAGCCTATGTCACTCTCCAGGCCTCAACTATACCCATGCCAAAAATCACGTCAATCCGTGGCGTGATTGAAGGACAAACCAACAAATAAACCAACAAACAAACATACTTTCGCATTTACAATATTAGTATGATATAATATGAAGTATGATACCACTTGACACAGTATTCTAATATTTTTAATGCTTACCTACAATATTACATATTCTTAAGTACTAGTTCTAGTTACAACTGACAGTTGACTGTTTTCTAAGCCTCAATGCCTACCCCAGTAATTGCCTCCATGCGTAGGGATGCGTAGTTTGCTCCGACTAAGTATTTGCTTGTAAATATCTCTTCATCTTTTTCTTTGTCGTCCTTAAATTTTTTCTTTTTCTGTTTCTTGGGATCTGTTCAGTGAGACATATTATTTCAAATAATAGTTTTATGTAAAACCACGCACCCGAAGTGAACACTTTTGAAATCAACTTTTCTTCGAAGTCAACACTGAGGTTGTAAAAGGATTATTATGTAGACATATTTAAAACTGGTGACGTCAGCATTTTATTTTTGTGTCGTCATCATTTATTATTCGGTAACAAGCCGTTTCACGCTTGCGTTAGTAGAGCAATTTAAAAAACAAGATACAATTTAAACATTTACCTACTCAATTGATAGCCTGAAAACACGTCATTATCTAATTCTAAGACGTAAGATTGAAAAACTTGGTCTGAGGTGTAAATAGGG
This sequence comes from Erebia ligea, assembly GCA_917051295.2. Classification (NCBI taxonomy): domain Eukaryota; kingdom Metazoa; phylum Arthropoda; class Insecta; order Lepidoptera; family Nymphalidae; genus Erebia; species Erebia ligea. The sequence continues at coordinate 1,934,596 of OU785235.1, read as the reverse complement.
ATGATGAGAAGTCAATAAAATCAGCAACTCTTTATCAAACTTAAAAACGCACATCTAGTACCTGTATGGAAGTTGTATGAAATTCACAGTTGTGACGTCATAAAATTTCAACGCACTTTTTTTTCTGTACTTAATCTATATTTTAAAATGATTTAAACTTAAAACTAACCGAGGATGTGAATTTTAGGTCTTTTGGAAGACGCTCTATTTAATAATTAATCAGTTAGAAATTAGTAGATTATTAACCAAGGGGATAAAGCAGTGTCTTCTGTCGCGGGTGACGATTTAAATCGCGAGCGTAACGAAGGACTCGAGGTTTACTCCCGAGCGTAGCGAGGGTGTTAAAAACTTAAATCACGAGCGAAGCGAGGGATTTAAGACGAGTCCTGAGTGTAGCGAGGGATTTAAGTTCACCCAAGACTAAGACAGCTTTATCACCGAGGAAAATACTCTACTTTTCGTACCATTTGCGAAAAAATTAACACAATAATAATATGAGATTAGGCCTTTCGCACTTCTCCACGTTGAAAATTCTTCATAAGTTTTTAAATAATTTTCCTTGGATTTTGTTGGAAGCACATTATTTATAATTGCGGCAGCATTTGCACTGATGGAATCCGACAATTCACTGTCACTGTCGCTTTGATCTAACATCGTAACGTATTTTTAGAACATTAACTTATTTATAAAAATAAATTAAAATAAACTTAACGTTTATGTATTTGAAGAAAACAAAAACGCGGCAAATTCCTATACTAAAATTTTTTTGTCGGAAAAGCAAAGGCATCAAGCTCATACGGCCTCGTCGGTTTTCGTCATTTTATTTTATTTAATAATCATAACTGCATAAAAAAGATGTATAATGCTTTATATACAAACTCAATGGTGTAAACACAGATGTAGTTCAGTATAAATTTCGGTAAGTAGATATTCCAAATTTAAATCACATTCTTCCCCTAGAGGATGAATGAAATTCAGTACAATTTTCTTTCCCTGTTTTTAACAGATTAAAAATGACTATTGTTATGTTCGCTTTTTGTGGCATGGAATGTCACTTTTTTGAGCAAGTGGTACGAAAAATTTATTTTTGATATAGGCATCATCGTTGGTCTAGTCATAGTGGTTCGCATGTTCGACTGCGGCCGACGAGGTCCCAGGTTCGAGTCCCGGTCGGGCCATAATTAAGTGTTGGGTTTTTCTAACTAGAAATTCTCAGTACTGGCCCGGAGTAAGGAAGTTGGCGGTGTGTCACCCCCGTGCCTCGGAGAGCACGTTAAGCCGTCGGTCCCGGATATTAGCACTAACATGATAATAGTCGTAAAAGCCCGCCAACCCGCATTGGAGCAGCGTGGTGGGTCTAAGCTCTAATTCCGTCTCTCCTATGAGAGTGGAGGCCTGTGCCCAGCAGTGGGACGTTAATGGGCTGTTGTGGATTGTGGATAGGCATCATCCCTATTGTATAATGCAACAACAACAAAATCGGCTCCGTAGTTTTTCACAGAAATGGTAACAAAATTAAAAACAAACAATCTTGACGCATATTATTAAGTGGGCTTTCCACTAGTTCCGAAGCACTAAACTGCATTCAAGAATTTTTAAAAAGCAAAGAGCTATAGCTTATTGCGTTCTAAAAGAGTCTAAATGATACTTTCAAAATTCTCTTCGTTAGTGGAAGTGTAATAGTTATTTGTGTTACATGGGGCCAAAGAAAATTTTTGTTCCCCGAGGGCGCTATTTTGAATTCAGAGCGAAGTGAAGGACTCTATAGTAGAATCCCGAGCGTAGCGAGGAATTTAATATACGCCGCCCGAGAACAAAAAATTTGGCCCCGAGTGACACACACTATTTTTCATCATTACCTATGAGAAAAAGCTAGGAGTATCAACTATCAACCTACTATGTATGGACATTACCTATACGTTTTAGCACCAACCAGAAGATACTCCTATCAACCTTCTATGTAATTGTATAGACATTATTTAGACGTATATTTAAAGTTTAAATAAAATGTAAAGACGTATATTATCCGATCAACAAATTGATCACGTGACTTCGGACCAATCAGGACAGAGAAATGCAAAGTCGTATATTCGATCAACAAATTGATGACGTGACTTCGGACCAATCAGAAGAGAGAAATGAAAAGTCCTATGGGCCTACAAGTTACACTTTGCTCCCGCTATCCTCTGAAGGCAATATGCGTTTTTCGAATAGGTATGATGAAAACGTATTTTGTCCATTCCGCTTGCCCATTTCCCGCTCATTTCCTTTTTGCAGTGGAAACTCTGTTTCATACCGACTGCGTTTCGTGCGGTGCGTGGGTAAAAAAAAGCACATCTTTTACCAAGTTTACCTACATCCTACGTGGTACGCATCACAGATGTATGTTACATAACTAAATACTTGTTACTTATTGTATTCGTATTGTATAATTATCTGTGTATATTGTAGCACTTTTTAATTTTATATTTAAGAGAGAGCAACTACTGACTTTCTTACCCGTTCTTCTCAGTAGAATCTGCTTTCCAAAGTGATGGTAGAGTCCTGACATATAAGACGCACAAGTGGTCCAAAATAAAAATAAGACCTGTACTTATGTGTGCAATTCACACACGGCACAAGTGAAACTTCAGAAAACCTAGCCTTTTTTTTTTTTAATTTTTTATCCTCTACTAGTTAGCCCTTGACTGCGATCAGACCTGATGGTAAGTGATGATGCAGTCTAAGATGGTAGCGTTCTAACCTGCCCCCTTTTCATGTAAGAATGTCCGATCAAAACGTTAAAGTTCGTCGTCAAAGTTTATAAACCATAACAGCATTAAATTAGAGCTCAATTTCGTGTATCCATTCTTATACGTTCGAGTATCGTTCATACCTAAACGTATAAGAATGGGCAGACGAAATTGAGCTCTAATTCAATGCTGTTATGGTTTATTTTACTTTGACAAAAATCTTTAACGTTTGATGAACAATTCTTACGTAATCGGGGGGCTGTTATGGGCATGGCAGTTATATGAAACCCATACCCCTATTCGGTAGGTATCTATTAGCCTACGAGAGAATGAGATAAATATAACTTGTATTCTATCTCATCCTTTCGCAGGCTAAATCCTATTATGAATATGTTTGTCTCTTTTTCACAACGATTCTAAAGAAGTTTTACTTCAAAAAACATTTCAAATCATTTTGCTTCTGTGATTTGTTTTAGGCATGCAATTAGTCGTTAATTAACTTCTACACAGTTGTTCTTTACATTTCAAACAGATTGTTCATGTTTAAATACCTCCCTTACTATCTTACTAAATAAACCTCGAGGTAAGACTAATGATTCTAAATAAATCAAATCTTTCTCAAAGGATTTCAAACATAGGTAGATTTCTAGCAACTTGGACTTGAGTAGCGATAGTTCCAAGAAATTACTTTGAAGTACTAAGATAAGGTTTAGGTAATTTAGTTCTGTTAACTTTTTAACGAAATCAGCCGCATTTAATTAAAGTTGCAGATTCAGCTCTCAAAGAACTATAATATAATCACTGTCAGAACACTGAAAAAGATAAATTAAAATGGCTTAAGTAAATAGCATTACTTATATTAATCTTTGTTGTCTTTAAAGTTTAACTAGTGGTTCGCCCTGAACTGAGACCGGTATCACAGAGCGCCATCTATTGACATCATTGTGAAGTTCTGTTAAAAGTACTGAAGCACATTAAAAATTAAATAATTTCGTTTCCTTATTATATTTATCTAATTTTAGTATTTTTTGTTCAAGTGCAGGATATAATTCAAATAATTGATCAAGTTTCAGGATTGAGAGTTCAGAAAATTGAGAGTTCTGAGGTCAACTTTGGACGTTAGAAAATCTCCACTTTGAAAGCCCTGGGGGGCTTTCAAAGTGGAACTTTCGTCAAATTTAGGGGAAAAATTAAAAAAAAAAATATTTTTGGACTCTATTCCTAATTATTATCTTTAAAATGATATACCGCAGTCCGCAACCCTATGTAACGCTATAAAAAATATTTTTCTCACCTCCGGGCGGAAAGCGTCAATTTTCCTCCCGCTGCGCTAAACGAAAATGCCGCTTTCCGCCTCCGTCGAGGAGAAAAATAGTATACACACCACGGGCAGTAAATAAGAAAGCCTCAGATCACATGTTTATTGACCTCGGCTTCGCCTCGGACAACAATTACATGTGATCTGAGACATTTCTTTTTTTACTGCCCTAGATGTGTAATATACTATTACTTCCCATTCGCTTCTATCAGAGCCCCCCTGAAATAAAGATTTTTCTAACTTTTTAAGCCATATTCGGTGGGAGGCCATCGGTTTACATATTATATTTAAATTTGAAGTAATTGCGTTCAGCAATTCAGAAGTTATAAGGCTCTGACAGACGGACAGACAGACGGACGGACGGACAAGTGCCAATTCACTCAAGTAGACTCAGAGACCTTCGCTTCGCTCGGTCAATCATTATTTAATACTGCGATTACCGAGCGAACCTGTTAGAGGTATATGTCAGTAAAATCTAACACCAGTTTCTACACGACAGTTTCTAAACTATTAAACTATTACCAAATCAAATTACCAAATGGAATCAACCAGACTAAGATCCGATTATAAACAACTTCACTGCATTGAAAAAAAATTGGCCGTCATAGGGTCTGCCGATAGAAGTGAAAACGAATATTTGGAATAAATAATAAAAATAATAAAAAAAAATAATAATATTCGTTTTCACTTCTATCGGCAGTCCACATGACTGCCATTTTTTAGGGTTCCGTACCAAAATGGTAAAAATGGAACCCTTATGGTGCGACTTTGTCCGTCCGTCCGTCCGTCTGTCCGTCCGTCCGTCTGTCACAGTCGATTATTTCAGTAACTATTAAAGCTATCGACATGAAATTTGGAATGGTTGTGTATAATAGTGGCCTAACATCATTAAAATAAAAAATAATCGAAAATTATTTTTAGTTTAATTAAAAAAGGGGGAAAATCGGGGGTTTGAAATTTCAAAGTATGATAACTATACTGAGTAGGATATCATATGAAAGGGCTATACTTCTACATTCTAAAACAGATTTTTATTTATTTTTATGCATATTTATGCATTTTTTATGTTTTTGATTTATCGGGCAAAATGTCGAAAAAAATACCGTTCCCCCCCCCCCTTATCTCCGAAGTTTACCAATTGAAAAATCTGAAATAATTATGGTCAATAGAAGCTTATGTATATTTTACAGGAAAAAAAACCAACGCTCTAACTAGCATAGTTTTTTTTATATTAACAATAAACCTCTACATTCAAAGTTAGTTTTGCGGTTCATTAAATTCATTAATCGTAAAGCTTACTACAGGTTTGTACGGAACCCTCAGTGCGCGAGTCCGACTCGCACTTGGCCGGTTTTTTTTTTAATTTCCCGAGCACACCTCGCTATAAGCACTTTCTTGTTCTTTGTTCGCAGGTTCTTCGCGGTGCTATACCCTCTGAAGCTATCCGTGGCGCGCAGGAGAAGCAAGCAGATGCTGTACGCCGCCTGGAGCATCGCTCTCGCCTGCAGCCTGCCCCAGGTCTGTAGCTTCAGTTCTTTTTTGACGTGATAAATTCTTATAAATCGATGAACACCGGCTGCACGCACGAAAAAGTGTCACGTTCCGCCTGAGCCTGAGCGTGCAAGTGAGAGCGCAGAACAAGCGATAGAGAGGCACGATCGGCCCAAGTGTTGGTTTGTGACACATTTATCTCTCTTGCGTGACGTCATAGCTAGCAGTTCGAATAGTTCTGCTACTGGAACGCCGCCATTCGAGCTTCTTCGAGAAGTTCTAGTTATCACGTAAAGCTATCGTCCGTAAACTGACTTTACAGACAACCAATTTTATTTACAGCCCTCAAAAAAAGGAGGTTATCAATTCGACACGTATGTATGTAATATTATTGGAACTCAAAAATATTCTCATAATTATGATGATAATAACAATGTCCTCCCGACCGAATTTCGGACACGGCTGCCTATCTCCAGAGAGATTATAGCCTTCCGTGTATGCGCACACACTTGTGCACTATAATATCTCCCGCGCAGATGGCTAATCTCTGTGGAGATTGGCCGCCGTGGTCGAAATTCAATCGGGAGGACATTAAATAAATAAATAAATAATCTTTTATTTGCAAGAATATGGGTACAGATATAGGCCTTAAAAATAATATTTCTCTTACATATTCTACCATACAATGGTGTGCAAATAGTTATGTATTTTTAGGGTTCCGTAGCCAAATTTGGCAAAAACGGAACCCTTATAGATTCGTCATGTCTGTCTGCCTGTCTGTCTGTCTGTCCGTCCGTATGTCACAGCCACTTTTTTCCGAAACTATAAGAACTATACTGTTGAAACTTGGTAAGTAGATGTATTCTGTGAACCGCATTAAGATTTTCACACAAAAATAGAAAAAAAACAATAAATTTTGGGGGTCCCCATACTTAGAACTGAAACTCAAAAATTTTTTTTTCATCAAACCCATACGTGTGGGGTATCTATGGATAGGTCTTCAAAAATGATATTGAGGTTTCTAATATCATTTTTTTCTAAACTGAATAGTTTGCGCGAGAGACACTTCCAAAGTGGTAAAATGTTGGTCCCCCCCCGCCGTAACTTCTAAAATAAGAGAATGATAAAACTAAAAAAAATATATGATGTACATTACCATGCAAACTTCCACCGAAAATTGGTTTGAACGAGATCTTAGTAAGTAGTTTTTTTTTAATAATTTAAAACTTACTACAGGCACAGAATAGGTAATAGTAGTAACAGGTTTGTACGGAACCCTCGGTGCGCGAGTCCGACTCGCACTTGGCCGGTTTTTAAGTTTAAATTTCATTAGATCATAGGTACATTGTCATATAAACATCATTTATTTATTTATCTTAGTCAAGTTATTAATTTCATTACTAACACCTCAAACATACTCTAATTAAACTAAAAGGCAACACAAACACATGGATAATACTAGTAGTCAATAATAAAATATAAAAGCAAGGACAGAGAACAAAAAGCATCATCATTGTCAGCATATTAAGATAATATATTCCAATTTTTAGTGGCTGCGCTATGTAGTATTTTTGTCTATAAGCTAATCATTTATTTTGTAGTAGGTACATTTTATTTAAAAGGAGATCATGTAATTTGCGTTTCAACTGTGGTATACTAGGAATGCTTTTTATAGTTTCAGGTAGATTGTTGTAAATTTTAATAGCCATGTAGTATGGACTTTTGGAAAAAAGCTTTATTCGTGTTTGAGGTAACTGAATGTTATTTCTTCTTCGGCTTTTGAGGTTTGGATTGATACTGCTAGTCAAGAATAAGCCTGGATATTTTTTGACTAATAAACATATTTCAAGAATATAAAGACTAGGCAAGGGAAGGATGCCATGACACTTGAATAGAGGTCGACAGCTGTCCATCATATTCGCACCGCAGATAGACCTCAGACATGTTTTTTGTCTTATGAAGACCTTATCAGCATTAACAGAATTGCCCCACAGAACAAGTCCATATCGTAATAACGAGGATACATGACCGTGGTACGCAAGTAATGCAGTTTTAATACTAAAATTACTGCTGAGCCTTTTTAAAACATATGGGAATCGATCAAGTCTATCGCATAACCTATCTACATGTGCTTTCCAATTACTGTATTTATCAATTATTATAAGTCCTAGGAACGTTATATTTTCTGATGCTTCAATGCTTTGCATGTTATACGTTATTTGAAAATTGAGGGGATTGCTATTATAAGTAAGAAAATGAATACATTTTGTTTTATCCATATTCACTGATAAGTTATTGAGTTCCAACCATTTAATAGTTTTTAATAAAGTATTGTTTGTTTCACTTTCCAGGATAGATTTATCATTACATTTTACAAGTATTGTAGTATCATCAGCATATAAAATGCATTGATGACTAATGTTGCTAGGTAGGTCATTGATGTATATAAGAAATTATAGCGGCCCTAGTATGCTACCTTGGGGTACACCAAAGGGATTTTGTTGCTTGAAATCTGAACGAAATGTATTACATTGTTCTTCATTAGTTTGAGTTATCTCTAGGTAGGTACATATTGCTGTCTTTCGCTCAGGTAACTGGCTATATGGATAAATAGATTAGAAATTTTATCTAAGATCTCTTATAATTTAATCGTTTCATGGCTCAAGGTTCAGAGTTGTGAAATAAAAGAAATATATAATTTTGGAGTTATAGGATTTTCCAAGATGACTGAAACATACCCGACCTCGCAACAGTTGTACCTATATTTTTTAGTAGGTACGGGTATGCTGATTAGAAGCTGATTTTTATTTCTATGTCAATTTATTTCCATACAATTTATGTTTTAGAATTTCATTCGTGTTGATGAAGTTAGCCTTTTTTTACTTTTTTTTTATTAGAAAGAATATTTTTTTATTCCTACTTATTTGCCTATTATGCAAACATCCATACTAATATTATGAAAGCGAAAGTTTCTGTCTGTCTGTATGCTACGCTTTCCCGGCCCATATTTTCAACCGATTTTGATGAAATGTCTAAATGCAAAAAAAATCACAAGATTAAATTCAATTCTGTTAATTTCTTCGTCACTAGAATCACTCATTTTAGGTTTTTCACTTATTTTCAATTTTCTTGTTTTTAATCGGTTTTAATTTTAAAGAATATGACGTTAAAGAAAATGGTGCGCGCAAAGCAAATTAAAAAAGGTACACCAAGAAGGTTACGAGTGTGAGTTTTTAGGTTTTTAACAAATTAAAAACGATTGTATGGAAATTCGTCACCATAGAGGTACAAGTAAATAGGTTTTAATGATGTTTTGAATTCACAAACTTCATAGACGAGTGATATTTACTAACGTGCACACGATGTTCTAAATTCAATTTACTTTATCCTCTAGAGGATAATAACGGATTTTACCTTCAGATATCGAAGAAAAAAAATACTAAAAATACTCTTTCCGAGATGGTGGGATGAAAAAGATTTTTAAGCATACCCTTCATTACCCTATAAAACAGAAGATAAATTAAGAAATTTATTACATTAAAATTCCTCCAGACTACCCTGTGTAAGGTCTAGGTGTGGGTAGTTGTAATAAGATATTTAGATTGATCTATTCTTGACATTCTAAAAACTTAAATTTTGATAATAATTTGAGAATTTTAATGGTTTTGGGATCTTAATAGAATGGATAAGGCGTGTCGGAACAAGCGTTGAAAACATGTATAATATAAAGTTTTTGAATAAGGGACAAGTGCTCCTTGTTTTATTACGGAACCCTAATTCATTCAGACCTATGACAGTTCCTCACTACATTTATCAACTAGAAAAGGGCTTATGATCTTTAAACGGCAGAAGCGATTTTCTTGAATCATAGATCAATCTCGAAAAGGTCACCTTTTAAAAAAGAACTAAATCGAAATCGGTTCATCCGTTTGGGAGCTACGATGCCACAGACAGACACACAGATACACACACAGGTGGTGGGACACACACACACATACACAGCCGTATTCAGCAAACCTTTTTTTCCGCCACGCCACATATTTTTGTTTCTGTGAAACTTATTTTCGCGTCGCGTCGCTTCCCGCTCACCTATCTCAGGCGAACCTCAAACCTGTCCCTTTAAATTCGTGAAACTAGCACCATGCAAGCACAGTTTTAGTATATCGTAATATTTTGATACAAGTAATAGGACGCAAACAGAAGATTAATGATACTTGATTAAAATGCCCTCTGACGGGAGTTGTGTTTGCCCCCCAGAGCGCAGTGTTCCGTGTGATGGACCACCCCTACGTGATCGGCTTCAAGCAATGCGTGTCATTCGACGCGTTCCCCAGCGCGCGGCTCGAGCTCGCGTACAACGTGTTCTGTCTGTGTGCGATGTACTTCGCGCCTCTGCTGATCATCACTGTGTGCTACGTCTGCATCTTCTGCGAGATACGACGCAGCAGCAACGACCTGCATGGTGAGTTGTGTCTTTACCCAGCGCGCGGCTCGAGCTCGCGTACAACGTGTTCTGTCTGTGTGCGATGTACTTCGCGCCTCTGCTGATCATCACCGTGTGCTACGTCTGCATCTTCTGCGAGATACGACGCAGCAGCAACGACCTGCATGGTGAGTTGTGTCTTTACCCAACGCGCATATCGTATTTACGTGTGTAATAGTGAAGCGACGTGCCCTTTTATCCGATATTTCATAACTCGTATACTCATCTTGTAATTACAAGTACGACTTTCCTTTTCAAAAAATAGTCACGGAGCTGCAACAGTAGCTTTCTTGATAATCCTTTAAGCACCATACATCTTTGGCGCTGAATGGTTTCTATGGCCTGACTGATTCATGTACATTTACTGTCCTGTTGTATATAAATGATTTATATTAATACATATATTAGTCATTTAAACGATTAGTTTAAGTAATATAAAACAATGAAAAAATGTTGAGCAAACATAATTATCAATGTGTCAAATCGATTAAAACTTCTTCCTAAAGAACGTCGTGAATATCAAAAATCGAATTTAGAAGATCATTGAATCGAGCTGCCAAAAGTAAAATAAATGATTGGACAGAGAATAGTAAGCGCCCAGCATGGCTAGCATATGCGCACTACGAGTAAAATTATGTCTACCCGTTATCTCTATTTGTCTACCGAAGCTAACATGGTTACTTGTCTCGTTACGTCAAAAGTAGAGATAAAAGTAATATTTCTTATCTGTGGTATTTTTCTCTACAAACCTTTACATGTCGACTATTTTTTTTTTGTAATATACCGCATTTTGTGCATGTCAGGGTAAATGAAAAATTTGCCGGCAACGACAACATCTCTCTCTCTCGTCGCGAGATAATCTCGTTGTGCGCATGCTAAGCACACTGGACGCAGGTAACCGATTTGCATAGTGACACGTGGATTATAGGCTAGGGTTGCCCACATTTCTTCAGCGAAATATAGTATCTTTCAGAAAACGCAAAAAGTAGACGAATATATATTTTATACTTATTTATTTTTATAAAAACTATATTTATTTGCACTTCTTGCATTCTTAAACAATTTTTTGTCTAACATAAAAGTATCATATTATATGCTTTATCACATTATTAAATTAATGTAAATCAAAAGCTAGTTTTTTTAAATATAGTATTTTGCGTACTACTACTGCTTCTTTAACAGTATATTAGTATAGTAGCAATTTAGCGTTCCGGTACGATGCCGTGTAGAAACCGAATATATATAACTGCCATGCCCCTAACAGGTTAGCCACCTACCATCTTAGACTGCATCATCACTTACCATCGGGTGAGATCGCAGTCAAGGGCTAACTTGTAGTGGATAAAAAAAAAAAAAAATAGTACGCAGACCCGAAATACAGTGCAATACTATATATTATAGTACGGTTGGCAACCATGACGGCTGCGATTTCACAGGGGCAGCCTTCCGAGCGTGATACGTGACCTAAAACCTTTGTGATCTGATCCAGCCTTCATAACGTTCATCTCAGAATCGGCAAAGCGAAAACACATAATGTACAAGCTTTTATGTACAGTCGCGGTCTAAAATTTTTATCAGTTTTCCAATAAGATTCTTTACAATTACAATAATTAGTCTAGGCAACGGGGCGGTTCGTTGTATGGAGACCCCCGCATTAAATCCGCAGTCGTTGAAACTTGGCAGGGTTGTTCCTAGTATGGTATGAACGTGGTATGAACCTAAACATAATACAAAAATATCCAAAAAAAATCCATGCGGAAGTTAGGTATTTATTTTGTACCTAAAGAACTACCTATAGAAGGTATGTTTCCAAACAACGCCTTCTCAAAACGCAAGCTACAAATTCGCTATGTGTGCTGTGTTTACTTGTGAATGTTTTCCCCCTAAAAGTTGGGTAAGTAATTGGTTAGTTTGTTTGTAGCATTGTGGCTTCTAAAACTAAGGTAACCAGCTGTTTTCGGACTGCGCGAGCGTCGTACGATGCCATTTATGGCACCAATTGAACGGCTTACATTTCGCGAGTGTACTAGGTTTCTATAGGTAGTTATTCTAAGCTAAAGCCTAATATTTATGACTGAATATTTTCTCGATTTCTTTTTGAAATAATACTAAGTATAGGTAGTATAATTACACTCAAAACCGAAATATCAAACGAAATAATCATGCAGAACATCGATATTTAAACAGATTTTGTTTTCAAACTTAAACTGCGTTTAGGCGATAATATACCTTCCTGCTTTAACAATTGGGTAGAGCATAAAAAACCTTACTTCCTTTCTGATTTTTTATTGGATATTTATAATATACGTTTACCTCATGACACTTTATCATACTGCAAAGTTTCGTCGCCTGAGCAAGTATTGTTGGGGTCCACTAGTTTTATTGCCTAGACTAAATACAGTATGGTATTAAACGCCATATCAAGGTATTTATTACGTAACTAGCCTATGCCCACAACTTCGTCCGCTTAGGCTACACAAAGGGGATTGAACCGATCTGGCATAGCGACCTGCCGCCTGCCGACGTGACAATTTGGGGTACTATGTTAATTGACATTATTTGTTTGTCTATGTGTCTTCTACCCATACATACCACTTTCATCGTGCGCCGCGATTTCGAAAAAAAATCAAAATGGCGGCGGGTCGCTATGCCAGCTTCCATACAAAAAAGTTCGAACCCCTTTCAAAACTCCTTTTTTACCCCCTTAGGTGTTGAATTTTCAAAAATACTTTCTTAGCGGATGTCTGCGTCATAATACTCGTAGCTATCTGCATGCCAAATTTCAGCCCGATTTGTCCAGTGGTTTGAGCTGTGCGTTGACAGATCAGTCAGTCACCTTTTCTTTTTAAGTACATATTTAGAGAAAAGTATTCAACCATCGATTTCAACAAACAATACTTTAATTTTTATAATAAAACTTATTCCCTCACTCCCTAATTTCGAGTTTGACACATTAGCATTAGTTTCTATGGGTTTTCTTCAGCTAATCTATTATTCCCATAGACTATTATATTAACTACCGTACCTACCGTATTATTCCTCTCTAGTAGCCACTCAGACTCAATGCAGCGACCGATGCATGTATGTCTAACCAAGTCCCATATCGATCTTCTGGCACAGATGTGTGCATGCATAATTAATATAAAGTGGTTAACAGTTTCAGACCGCGACTGTACCGACCCACGCATGATTGATTACGAATTATTGTATAACGAAGATCGTCACCTGGGGGTCTACTCTCTTTCTCTAAAACGAAACTTCGCAAACAAACGAACGATATTTCGTTAACTCCTCTCCTACATAATATTATCTCTATGCTCTTCTCTATTTCGTTTTCGTACACGCAGACGAAGTACGGATCCATAGAAAATTTTCGTGACCGATTGGATTGAACGATTTTGTGTGGGTCTAATAACCGACTAATTACGTTCGTTTGCGAAGTTTCGTTTGAGAGAAAGAGAGTAGACCCCCTGGGTCTAGAATCATACTAATATTATAAATGCGAAAGTGTGTTTGTTTGTTGGTTTGTCCTTCAATCACGCCGCAACTGAGCAACGGATCGACGTGATTTTTGGCATGGGTATAAGTAGTTGAGGACCTGGAGAGTCACATAGGATACTTTTTATCCTGAGAAATTAAGGAGTTCCCGTGGGAATCAAAAAAACTTATTCCACGCGGGCGGAGTCGCGGGCATCAGCTAGTCTAGATGATAAATGCGTTTGCAGTATCTATTGTATTTCCATTTCTAGTCTTCTATAATACTACCTTGGACGACCGGACCTCCCTGTGAACGCTGTAGTCTTACAAGTCCCGGGTTCGATTCCGCTATCAATTATTTAGACTGGATTATCACTTACCATCAGGTGACTCACCTAATGGTAACCTCACCTGAGGTGAGGTTCCAGTCCAGGGCTAACTTTTGCATTTGGAACCACGTCAACAATATTGAAACATTACGGCTTAGTGGTATGCCTCCAGGAGAGACAGGCTACTTTTTTCCCCGGTTAAAAATAAAAACTAAATAACACACAACACACACTAAATAACAAGAAAAAAATAATTTAATTTACAACATAATTTATTTAAAGGAACGGTAAATATCAGGCGACAATAAATTAATAACATAAAATAAATGATTATCTCATTATTATTTTATGTACCCAGAAGGGTAAATCAAATAATAGTACATTACTGCAGCGGCCATCAAAACAGGCATTGAAGGACGAACGTGTAAATGTGGGCCGAGGCGAAGCCGAGGCACACATACGTAAGTCCATCAATGCCTAGTTGTGGCCAAGGCTTGTATAGTGCTTTTCTCAAATAATGCGCGGAAATTAAAACTAAGTGTTCATCACACTCATTGTCTTCACTTGAACTCATTTTGTCAAAAACATTTCAAAATCAATGACGTACAAAGAACAACAATATTTTTTCCCAACAATGTTTTTTTTTTAATAAACAGCTTTCTATTTGCAAGCTATAGATAAGTTACCTCCTTGGTTGCCATGTTTCGGAGTAAAAGATCGTTCCACTTTTAAACTACACGACAGATATGAATTTAGTATGTAATTTATTTGGCCGCTAAACCACGACAGATATGGATTTCCATACAACTTTAGAAGGCCGCTGCTCGCATGTATTTGGCCAGTACAGCAATTTCGATTTATCTCGAAGAAGGTTGTCAAAATAATGCTCAAATTTCCAAGCATGTTTGAGAAAATATTATAAATGCGAAAGTTTGGATGGATGGATGTATGGATGTATGTTGGTTACTCAATCACGCTCCAACGGATGAACGGATCTGGATGAAATTTGGCACAGAGATAGATTATAGTCTGGAATAGCACATAGGCTACTTTTTATCCCGGAAAATTAAAGAGTACCCGCGGGAACCGAAAAACCTCAATCCACGCGGACGAAGTCGCGGGCATCAGCTAGTAATATTATATAATATATAGTATATTGTATATAATATATCTCTATCTATGGATCTAGTATCATTTTCCTAGAATCCCGCAACAAGTGAGTGAACGTGGGTCGAGTAGTAGAATTGCCGTCGCTATTCGAATATTACACCCCTTCGCGACACAATTTAAAGGGTTATTTCTAGAGTCAAGTTTCATTTCATTGGTTTCGCAGATTCTAAGTAAAATGTCCGTAATTATTTCGTGTCAAAGGAAACGTTATTTCTCTTCCTTTTAAAGAGGTTAGGGTAGATTTCCTTTCTAAGAGGGCCCGACTGAGTAAAAATATCTTTATTCCTTCTAATGTAAGTAAAGCATTATGCTATTCTATACTATACTATACTATACTATTTCAGCGCTTTTATGATGCTACAAGATAATGCCTGCGTCTTCGTTAGCGTGGATTAAGTTTTTGGTTCCCGCGGAAACTCCTTAATTTTCGGGATATAAAGCCTATGGTAGCCCTTCCCCGGGATACCCCCTACCTCTGTACCAAATTTCATAAAAATTAGTTGAAAATATGACAATGACAATGCCTGTTGCAATGTTTAGACTTTAGCATATATAATACTAGCTTATGCCCGCGACTTCGTCCGCGTGGATTTAGGGTTTTTGGTTCCCGCGGGAACTCCTTAATTTTCCCGGGATAAAAAGTAGCCTATGTGCTATTCCAGACTATAATGAATAATTTATCTCTGTGCCAAATTTCATGTATTTCAGCCTTTCTGGCGTGATTGAGTAATAAACATCCATCCATCCATCCATCCAAACTTTCTCATTTATAATTAGTATACATTGGTATGGATTAGTTTTAATGATGTTTGATTCCCGCGGGAACTCTATAAGTTTCCGAGACGAAAAGTCACAATCTATTAATCTTTTTAACATGTTATTAACACTTCTAAACGTCCGCGCGCGAGCTCCGAGGAATCCTATGGAATGTTAAAGTAATGACCTAGAGTTGTTTAATAGTTATATAAGCAACAGTTGTGTAATAAGGGGTATTAAAACACGAATGTGGGTTTATCACACGACGCGTAGCGGAGTGTGATAATAGTATCATATGAGTGTTTTAATACCTAATTATCAACTGTTGCATACAAGACTTTATCTACACTCATAATATGAATCATCTATAACAGATTCTGAAATAGTTAGCTTACTGCTAACATTAAAACATCCAGTCCTAGTAACCTAATATCATCAAAACTCAAAACTTGAATCGCTCATTTTTTTTTTTATTTTTTTTTAATTTTTTTTTAATTTTTTTTTTGTTAACTTTTTTTACAGCGCGCGGCGTTCTGGTAGTGAAACGCGCGTGTATGACAATGTTCATTTTTTGAAATTCGTACAGATGTCCTTTTTTTGTAATTCATACAGATACCACGCATCGAGCAGATGTGGCAGGGGTGTTGTAATGAAATTCAGTACAACATTACATCACCCGTTTGGATGATGTAATGGTTATCAGGACATTGGATGTTTTAATGTTAGCAATTAGCTAACTGTTTCAGAACCTGTTATAGAGGATTTATAGCATGGGAGTAAATAAAATACAAAACGATACTGCTATCGCAAAATTACACGCGTCAAGCTCGAAACGAGTGCTGGGAGCGAGCTGGGTATGGAGCGAGAGCGACGACCGGGGGTGGCGTTCAGCCGTCGCTTCTTCAGACCTCGATTCCTCGGAGCTCGTGCGCGCACTGTACCTTTCTATTATTATTTCTTTGTTCTAAGCTATCGAGTATAAGTGCGCAACTAATTGGTATTCACAAACAAATAAAATAATTATAATATTGCGAGTGCAAGGGACTGTCAAGAACCGAAGTGAGTACACTCATATTACACTCGAGACTTTACTCGTATTAATCGTCAAAGCCTTACAAGAGGTTCAGATGATTACATGCTTCAAAAAATATTTATTTAAACGCTAATATAATTTTATTAAAATGAAGCCTTTGACGATCCTAGTCCCACAAATTTTTTTTTATTTTTTATTCTACTACATGCTAGTCCTTGACTGCGATCTCACTTGATGGTAAGTGACGATGCAGCCTAAGATGGTAGCGGGCTACCCTGTTAGGGGTATGGCAGTTATATTAAACCGATACTCTAAGTCGGTTTCTACTTTCTACACGGCATCGTACGGGAACGCTAAATCGCTTGGCGGTACGTCCCCCACCAGACCAGACCAAAGAAAACTTAGAAATTATAAATTCCCAAATTGACACTGCCGGGGATCGAACCCGGGACCTCCCACTTATCCCACAGCGCTCATCACTGCGCCAGAGAGGTCGTCAAAACGTGGAAAAATAAGTAAGTACTTAACTTTAATATTAATCTGCCTGGTGGGAGGCTTCGGCCGTGGCTAGTTACCATCCCTACCAGCAAAGACGTGCCGCCAAGCGAATTAGCGTTCCGGTACGATGCCGTGTAGAAACCGACTAAGAGTATCGGTTTAATAAGCCCGCT
The DNA here is from genome assembly GCA_917051295.2 of Erebia ligea. Lineage (NCBI taxonomy): Eukaryota > Metazoa > Arthropoda > Insecta > Lepidoptera > Nymphalidae > Erebia > Erebia ligea. Next base: position 1,917,136 of record OU785235.1, on the reverse strand, counting down.
ACCATCTTAGACTGCATCATCACTTACCATCAGGTGAGATCATAGTCAAGGACTAACTTGTAGTAGATAAAAAATAAACAAATTCTAAATGCCTAAGGACAGGTAAACCTATTCCTGCGAAGCCGGCTTTCAATAATATTAATTAAGCTACGCAAATTTCAATTACGAACTTTATTCTGAAGTGGACTAATTTTCTTAGAAAGTAGTCTGTGTCCTCGTGTGGATTATTTTGCTATGAGCAATATAATTATTAAATGCCATAGCCAAACTAATTATAAATGCGGAAGTGTGTTTATTCGTTGATTAGTCCTCCACGCGTTTTGGGTAGATATTTATTTATTTTAAATTTTAATTAGTACGGACACACGCCAATTACAATAATTAATTAAAAATGACACAGCACAACTTAGGTACAATTAATAACAATAATAATTAATTCAAAATAAAAATAATTAAAATCACACAAAATTTGTTGAAAAATGACACAACACAAATTAAAATTAATAACAATAATAATTAAAAATTAAAATCTCAAAAATCTCAATCCATATCCATACTTCCATATACTAATATTATAAATGCGAAAGTGTGTCTGTCTGTCTATCTGTCTGTCTGTCTGCTACGCTTTCACGGCCTATCTGTTCAGCCGATTTTGATAAAATTTGGTACAGGGACAGGTTGTATCCCGGGGAAGGACATAGGCTACTTTTTATCCCGAAAAATGAAAGAGTTCCCGCGGGAATCATAAATCTTATTCCACGCGGACGAAGTCGCGGGCGTCATCTAGTTAGATATAAATAGTTGAATACCGAGAGTGACACAGGCTGCTTTTATCCCGGAAAACCAAGAGATTTTTAAATTAATATAATACCTACCGAATCCGTGGAATTATTTAGATGATGCCTAACACGTTAGGCATCATCTAAATAATTCTAATCTATGTTACTTATAATAAAACTGTAACCGTGGACGATCCCTTTAAACAAATCAAGACATCAGTTTAATAAAGGAAGCAACTAACCGATTGCAAGCTTTCGAAATGTGGATATACAGGACCATGCTTCCTGGAACAGCTTTACACCTCGTAACACTGAGGTAATGGAACTAGTCGACAAAAACAGAAAACTCATGTGGACTCCACCATCATGCGGAGAAAACTGTCTTTCTTCCAATTCTCACTTACAAGACTAGTTTTGGAAGGAAGGATCGCAGGCAAGAGAGCACCAGGGGGTCTACTCTCTTTCTCTAAAACGAAACTTCGCAAACAAACGAACGAAATTTCGTTAACTCCTCCTACATAATATTATCTCTATGCTCCTCTCTATTTCGTTTTCGTACACGCAGACGAATTACGGATCCATAGACAATTTTCGTGATCGATTGGATTGAACGATTTTGTGTGGGTCTAATAACCGACTAATTACGTTCGTTTGCGAAGTTTCGTTTGAGAGAAAGAGAGTAGACCCCCAGGTCGCCAAAGGCGCAAGTGGTTGGACGATATAAGGGGGTGGACAGGGCTTAGCTATCCAAGGCTAAAAGATGCGGCTCAAAATAGGGAAGATTTTCGCATGATGACCGCCAAACTTCGGGTTGAAGAAGGCACGCGGTGACGATGAATCAGTTTAATCGCTCATTGGGATGTAGATTTTCAACCCTACTTTCTATTTAACCCGTTTCCTATGTAAACAAGTGACTGGGGGTTATTTTTTTAAGATAACTAATCAAAAGAGCAATTAATATTTATTTATTTATAATATTAACAATAATAATTAAAATATTCACAAACAATAAACTACTACAAAAAATCTATACTTAATCTCTATCTTCAACCATTAGAATATAAGACAAACCATCCGTGCGACATCAATTTACCTATGACTCTATTGAGGTTGCTCTTTGAAAGAAAATCCCAAGCAGGAAGTATTAATTAAAAATGTAATCCGACTACGCAAAAATATCAGAGGCGTCCACTTTTTTGGATGTAAATTACGTCATATCGATTTTGTTAGTAGTTTAGGCGCTACGATGGAACATACATAAATGCATACATAGACTCACAGATCAGTTAATAAAAACATAACCCTTCCTTTTGGCTTTGCCGTTGTCAGGTAATAAAAATATCACTCTTGTTTTTTCTTCAATAACGAAACAGCATTTTTCTTGTAATGCCAGGCGGGTGACAGTAATTACCTATTGGATGTTTTTTTTTTCGGGAATAACATAAGTAGGTAATTATAAATTATTATTTACTAGCTGATGCCCGCGACTTCGTCCGCGTGGATTTTAGGTGAAACTGAATAAATGACCGTCAGTCTGACAATATATTTGAAGATCTCTCTACTGTCCTATGTCTGTCTCATTTACTTTTGTATATGGAGTTTTTTTAACCCAATTTTTTTACTTTTCCATACAATTCTTCAAACATTTTCTTTCATAAGAACCTTCTCCTTACAATAACAAACACAACAAAAAAAGAATTAGCGAAATTGGTCCAGCCGTTCACGCGTGATGCCGTGACCAAGGGAAATAGGGATTCATTTTTATATATAGAGATTATATTACTAGATGATTCCCGCGACTTCGTCCGCGTGGACTAAGATTTTTCGATTCCCGCGGGATCTCCTTAATTTTCCGGGATGAAATGTAGCCTATGTGCTATTCCAGAGTATAATGAATATAATCTATCTCTGTGCCTTTCATGCATGTCCTTCCCCGGTATATTTAAACCTATACCCTATACCCAATTTCATCAAAATCAATTGAATGGGTGGGCTGTAAAAGCGTAGCAGAAAGACAGACAGACACACTTTCACATTTATAATATCAGTTTATTTTAGGTTTGAAAAAAAATAACTGCCTGAGAATCTAGAGGAGATTAAATCTTATAGTAGGGCAATTCTGACATCTATTAAAGCATCTACTAAAGCTATTTATTTAATAAGTACCTCATAATCCTTGTTGAAAGAAGAAACACGTGCGCTCTTTTAATGAAAATAACTAGGTATTTTGTTGCGGTGAAATCTAGGTAGGTATCTAGTTTTATCCGTAAAATATAAACTCAGTCGTCGTTGTTGAAACTAGAAAATCTGAAACAGAAAATCTGAATGGACACAGCTTAAACTGTACCTATTTTATGTTTAAATACATTCAGATTTTTATTTATCTCCTTATTTTACACATACGCTATAGCTAAAGGTAGGTAGGTAATACCTACCTAGTACCTACCTAGTCCTACCTATATTTACAGTAATATAATTTTCGTAAAACAGCACATTCAAGATTACAAAAAAATATGCGATCTGCATGATAGGCAAACTAGGGGCCGCAATAAGCTCGTGACTCCATCGCTCCGCCTCAAGAAAGTCCGAAGGTCGTTCGTGGGAATGAGTACTCTATTCTATAACAAAATTCCACAACCTATTTTAAACTTGCCTTTACACGAGTCTAAGAAATCGACTAAAAGTTACATGCTTCTGAATAAAGCTTATTATAGGTATTAGGTACCTACTGTTGAAGTTTACGTAAATGATAAAAGAGCGTGGATTTGACTCGCTCAAGCAATGCTAAGGACAGCGGTTACCTATGTATTTACACAATGAAAGTTTAAATTATTATTTTTCAAAAGAGCAACCACCGAGTTTCTTGGTGGTTCTTCTCGGTAGGAATGACATTCCGAACCAGTGGTAGGTTCACTTAACGATTCAAAAGCACTTGTAAAAGTTTATTTAAATAAAAAACATTTGAATTTGAATTTAGTTATTACCTTATTTATTGTATACTAGATGATGCCCGCGACTTCGTCCGCGTGGACGAAGGTTTTTTGATTCCCGCGGGAACTCTTTAACTTCCCGTGATAAAAAGTATCGCCTTGTCCTTCCCCGGGATGCAATCTAACCCATGTACAAGATTTCATCTAAATTGGTTGCATAGATGAGCCGTGAAAGCGTAGCAGACAGACAGACAGAAAGACCCACTTTCGCATTTATAATATTAATTAGTATGGATATGGATTTCTATATTACTCATTTCTGTATAATTGCATTATACTTATATTTTCCGCCTTTTTAGTACATGTAACTTAGGCTTCAAATGTACAAGAAGCCTTAGTTCGGATGAAATTGTTATTTTAGCGATAAGGCCTGTTGTACTAAGAAAATTATTGTTTCTTTGTCTCTTTTATAATGTAAGTAAAATAGTAGTTACTTACTTAACTTAATTTTTGTTGCAGAAAAATGCACTCACAGTACTAACAACGTGCGGTTGCGGAGATCAGACAGGAGCGTGTTGGAGAGAGCACGACGGAGGACGCTTCGCATGACCGTCGTCATTGTCACTGTTTTCGCGCTGTGCTGGCTGCCCTACGCTACTATGGCCATGTGGTAATATACTCCAGTGTAAACAGCGTGCGGTTGCGCAGATCAGACTGGCGTCATCATTGTCACGGAGTTCTGCTGTGCTGGCTGCCCTACGCTACTATGGCCATGTGGTAAATGGTAATAAGTATACCCCAGTGTAAGCAGCGTGCGGTTACGGAGATCAGACTGGCGTCGTCATTTGTCACTGTTTTCGCGCTGTGCTGGCTGCCCTACGCTACTATGGCCATGTGGTAATATACTCCAGTGTAAGCAGTGTGCGGTTGCGGAGATCATAATATACTTACTCCCAGTTCAATCTGGTCGCCCTCGCGGGATGTAACGCAACAATAATAATTTTATTATCACTAGCTGATGCCCGCGACTTCGTCCGCGTGAATTGAGGTTTTTGGTTCCCGCCAGAACTCTTTAATTTTCCGGGATAAAAAGTAGCCTATGTGTTATTCCAGACTATAATCTATCTCTGTGCCAAATTTCGTCCAGATCCGTTCAGCCGTTGGGGCGTGATTGAGTAACAAACATCCATACATCCATACATCCACACATCCATACATCCATACATCCATACATCCATACATCCATCCAAACTTTCGCATTTATAATATTTATTTGATTAGTATAGAATACCATATCAATACCATAGTTTTATCACAGGAAAATAAGTCTGTATATCAAATATCAATCAATATCAAAATCATCCTACACCCCACACCGATTTCTCTGTTTCTGCGAATTGTTTTTTTTTTTCTTTTACATCTGATCGGAAAATTCAAAGCTATTCGCTCTTTGCGCTTTCTTGTTTTTATAAAAACGTTCATATCGTATATATTTATACAATACTAGCGATCCGCCCCGGCTTCGCACGGGTAGCACTAATAATCCTAATCTCTCAAGTTAGATCGAACTGCACATGGTGGTGCGAATTTTATTATAATCGGTTAAGTGGTTTAGAAGTCCATTGAGGACAAACATTGTGACACGAGATTTATATATATTAAGATAATTTCTGGTTTATTATTAATTATATACTCGTACGGTACTTGTTTAATTTTTTGGGTTATTGTATTTTTTTGGAATGTTAGTCTATTTTTCTGATCGCAAGGGTGAAATTATTTAGACAAATAATAAGGCCACAAAGAATAATAGTAGGAATACAACTGAATATTTACTTTAGACAAAGACTTCCACATAAATAAATAGCTGGAAAATTTTTGCTTATAAAAACATGACTTGTTTCTTCTAAACTCCTATATTTTGATGGCAATTACTATAAGCATTATTCATGTATCTTATTGCTATCAAAGTAAGTATAGGAATTTCGAATAAAAAAAAAATAATATAACTACTAGAATAGCGAAAGTTCTAATAAGTTTTGACGACCTCAGTTGCGCAGTGTGTAGCGCTGTTTTCTTAACGTACGGAGGACTCGGGTTCGATCCCCGGCAGGGTCAATTTGGGAATTTATAATTTCTGAATTTTCACTGGTCAGGCCTGGTGGGAGGTTTCGGCCGTGGTTAGTTACCATTCTACCGGCAAAGACGTGCCGCCAAGCGATTTAGCGTTCCGGTACGATGCCGTGTAGAAACCGAATAGGGGTATCGGTTTAATACTTACAACTGCCATGCCCCTAACAGGTTAGCCCGCTACCATCTTAGACTGCATCATCACTTCCCATCAGGTGAGATCGCAGTCAAGGGCTAACTTGTCGTGGAAAAAAAAACCGGCCAAGTGCGAGTCGGACTCGCGCACCGAAGGTTCCGTACAAACCTGTAGTAAGTTTTACGATTTATGACGTATTAAAAATAAAAATTACGTTTGTTGTATGGGAGCCCCCCTTTAATCTTTACTTTATTGATATTTAATTATTTATTTTGAAAGGTAATATACAACTTAATATTCTGTGAAAATTTGAACCGTCTACCTGTTACCGTTTTTAATATTGGGCAAAAAAATACGAAAAAAACACGTTTATTGTATGGGGACCCCCCTTAATATATATATTTTTTTTAATTTTTAGTATTTGTTGTTATAGCGGCAACGGAAATACATCATTAATTGTGAAAATTTCAGCTTTCTAGCTATCACGGTTTATGAGATACAGCCTGGAGACAGACAGACAGCGGAGTCTTAGTAATAGGGTCCCGTTTTTACCCTTTGGGTACGGAACCCTAAAAAGGTACCTATCCCACAACGACACAATACGGCTTGATTTAATATAATAGCGAAAATAAATTTAAAAAAAAAAGAAAGAAATTACTGGTCGGCTTGTTTAAAAAAACATTCTTAATATTAAAAGGGTCTAAATATTTTAGTATGGAGCCTGGCTCGCGTACGTCCCGCCGCCGCCGCGCCGTTTTAATTTTTTTTTAAATGTCGACCACTCATAATAGGTATCATGTGCTGAGCTGAGTTCATCTATACTAATATTATAAAGAGGAAAGATTTGTTTGTTTGTTTGTTTGTTTGTAATGGATAAACTCAAAAACTACTCAACTGATTTTAAAAATTCTTTCACCTATAAAAAGCTACATTATCAGCGAGTAACATAGGCTATATTTTATTTTCGAAAAATTAGAGATCCTTACGAAAATTGCAATTATGTGAACCAAGTCGGAAAAAATCCTCTATTCTGAGAGCTTACGTGGCGTGCGCTGCGTAAATAGATAAAGTTACACGAAAACAATGTATGGTGGAATTGTTCCTCTCAAAAAGTTCTAAAAAAAAGTCCATGATAGCATATATCTATCTTTTAAGGTTGACTCACAATAACCATTTTTATAGCTATATTGGGTATAGACTATTATGACTATTAGTGCTACCCGTGCGAAGCCGGGGCGGATCGCCGGAACTTGACGCTTTAGAAGATTTTTTTTCTCTGTCAATATAAATAACACTTGTATTGATACCAGCTATTGATTAAAGGTCTTATGAGTGGCCGCTATTTCGCAAAAAAAAATAATGGCGGGATCAATTTTTTTTTCTTAGCGATATCTGAGATCAGTCCAAGAACTATGAGCAAATAAAATAAGTTGGAGGAGTAAATGTAGTTTTGAGCTGAACCTCATAAAGGAGTCAGCACTATTTAATTCATGTAAGGCTCGGCGCAAACGGGCCACCGACCAAACTCAGGTCGAGTATGCGTTTTCTTTTTATCTTTTATCTTCCACCAAGAGCCTGTTAGCTAGCGTATTTGGTTGTGTCCGGCATAGTCTAAGTCCGGAGTCGTTCCCTAAAGGCTATAAGGAACGACTCCGGACTCCGAACGACTCATAGCGTTTCGCTAGCGCCCGAACTTTCTCCTTTATTGTTGGCATTTGTAGGGATCAAAATATTCAAACTCCTTAGCAGTGTAAGAAAATCATGACTCCATAATGAAAATACGGATTCTGTACCTACTAGGTCCATTTTATTTGTTTTGATTATACAATTATTTATCACTTTGATATATACGGAAACGTCTCTCCCTGCAGGGCTAGCATGGGCCGGAGATAAAAAATTTATCACCCGATTTTATCCACTGACAAGAGATAAAAATAACTTATCCACTTCTAAGAGCACGGGAACAGGGGAGAGGAGAAGTTTATCCCCGTTTGACATTTCACGGGGACTCGGGGGGACTATTTATCCACCGTTATTAAGCGTTTTTATTTATTTACCTATTTAGGTAGGAATAAAAATTTTATCCTTTCCTCGGGGAGAAAATTGGCTCGGCCCATGCTAGGGGGGCTGATGCGTGCTTCAAACTAACTCTAGTCTATTATGTTTATAGGACCAAAATATAATTCGCTACCTTGGGGTAGAAAGGTCGTAAAAGCCAAAACCCTACTTTTCAGGACGAGCAAAAAACAAAATTTTAAAAACATTTTGGCTAATAACTTTTTTGTTCTTATAGGTATATTGACCCTATTAAGTGAGATTGGTTAATTTTTTATGTTCTTTGCAATGGAAAACCTTATTTTATTGTCAGTCTCTTAGTTTACAAGATAGCGTGGACTTACGACCTATGTTTTTTTTAAACATGTTTTATACACCCCATAATTATTTGAGTTGTTACATTGTAATGAGTCGTAACTAGATGTAAGTCGTTGTTATTGAGCTTATAACCACTAACATAAAATAAAGACAGTTGTAAAATCAATACCTTTCGAATGTTGGGAGTCGTAACCATGATAATTTTATAGTAATATTACATACCTTACTATACACTTGGGTAACAAAAACCATCATACCTAAATACCCCACTGTACTACTAGTACCTATGTGGGAATTAATTCCAATTTTAATCAGTTAATAAATCAAATTTAGTAATTTTTTTTAATGATGAATTTACTAAACATCCACTGCACTTTCCACTTTGGGATTGCACATTGTTCTTTTAAGTGTTTTTTTTTTAATTTATTTTATACAACCGCTAAATGTGCATACCAAATAAAGATCTTGTGGGAGGTCCCGGGTTCGATTCCCGGCAGGGTCAATTTGGGATTTTATAATTTCTGAATTTTCTCTGGTCTGGTCTGGTGGGAGGGTTCGGCCGCGTCTAGTTACCACCCTACCTGCAAAGACGTACCGCCGAGCGATTCAGCGTTTCGGTACAATGCCGTGTAGAAACCGATTATGGGGTAAAGGTTTAATACTGCCGTACCCATAACAGGTTAGCCCGCTACCATCTTAGGCTGCATCATCACTTAACATCAAGTGTGATTGCAGTCAAGGGCTTACTTGTAGTGGCGTAAAAAAAACTTTCTGTTTCTGATAAAAACAAAGTACAAAATATTTTTTTTTTGTTTATTCGTGTTGTTTTTATTCAAGAAAACGTTAACACAACGTTAATGATACGATACAGTGGCAGTAATTATAACCAAAAATACGTTCGTGTTTTATTGCGGCAATTGAATAACTAATTCACATATTTTTTTTACGTTTTCAGTAACGGAGCATCATCTTCTTATAATTTCTAACAAAAATATAAAACTTCGACGGTACTTTATATTTATATTAATTTTCATCTTGGTCATCTTCATCGTCTTCGTCTGTATCTATAAGACAGTCTTGTTAAGATTTATGAGGTAAATTCAAATATTCATGTTTACATGGATTTGGTATGGTTCCTTTTTTCACAAAAACGTTTTAAATTTGTATTTTGCAGTTGAAATGGGCAGCAGCTACGGTCATACAACTTTCGCAATACCAATTCCTCTCCTTGGATGGAAGTTCCATGTTTGCTATTTGTATCGTCATCGTTATCGTGAATTCCCTTTCCCTTTCTTTTGAATCTTCCTGTTCCTCTGCCTTTCCCTTTTTCCTATTTAATTTGTAGATTCTTCATAAAGATTGAATGTTTCTTCGAGTGGGTCTTCACACATTGAGTACTTAATTTCTCCTTTATTTGGATTTATTTTTTTAAATGTCGCAATACTGATTTGTTGTATTTAATTTTTTTTTGTGTTTCTTTTGTGAATGTTTTGAATGCAAGTTCTTCCCAGTTGACAAAGTCTTCATTTTCCAAAATATTGACTTGGTAGGGTCAAGGACGTTTTCGTGCAGACGAAATGTAAGGTAGCCATTGTGAGGGGCTCAATACTGTGAGGTTTTTAACTTCCTTGTCAATTGTTGCATGGTCAATTATTCGACTATCTGTTTACAATTTGTACCACGCCGGCCGGTCTCTTGAGAAAGATAATTAAAACGAAAGTATTTGACTACTATCCATCTTACTCTAATCTATAAAGTTCATAAGAACTGGAAAGGGAGACCTGGGGGTCTACTCTCTTTCTCTCAAACGTTACTATTGTAAAATGAACCTTATTTTTAAGCAATCGTAACGTTTAAAATTACTATTACGAGTCACCGACGATGTAGGTATCGGCGGCTCTCGGCGCGGCATTTGGTTCCTAACGTTGTTTTTCAAACGGAGTAAGTACTTTTCAATTTATTCGTAAAAAAATGTTTAAGGCTGTAAAAGCAAATTTGCACTTCACGAATGTGTTCTGGATGGGTGTAAATACTAAATACCGTCAGTTGATCTACTTGAGTTCAGGGTGTAAAAACTAAATTGTACTAAACGTATGGAGCTAAAGGGCTGTAAAACGAAATCGTACTGAACTTTGGTTTTTACAACCAAGCGCAATTTGTTACTTTGGTTTTACCACCTGAACTTGTAAAAAAATATGGTATTTTGGTTTTTACATCATAAATTCCAACGAAAACTCTGCTTAGACGTTGAAATCATCTGGGCCGTAAAAACCATTTTTTTGCGAATTTGAAAGCGTCACATCGACCAATCGATAGAGCGGAAAATTCTGAATAAGACTGCATTCATAACTCATTTTCGGTAAAATGGTTTATACGACCTTTCTACCCCAAGGTGTCGAATTATATTTATTTTCTTCATTAATCAAACGTACAAAATTACTCTCTCTCTCTCCATCTATTCCCGTTTTTTTTGATACCCGACTATGTAATCTATGATCCCTAGACCCGTCCCCACTTATCACTTTCTCCGTACACTGGTAATAGAGCCCAGCCTATCTTCTTTTTTTTTTAAAACAAACCACGACCTGGGTTCCAAGTTGTTAATTTTATTTTCAATCAATAATAATCAAACGAATAGCAATATATCTAGAAAGAATAACAAATAAATAGAAACCTAACAACAGCTTGAACCTTTGTGGTTTGTCAGGTATATGGTAGACCGCGCGTCGGCGTCGCGCGTGTCTCCCCTTGTCCAGGACCTTCTGTTCGCGATGGCCGTCTCCAACTCTTGCATGAACCCGCTGGTGTACGGCTCCTACGCGCTGCGAGTCAGCGGCACACTCCAGAGGATCCTGAAGAAGACTTGCTGCTGGTCCACAGCCGCGTCTGATACTGCTGGTGAGCTTTTTAAATAGCGTAGTGGTGACCACTGTGATAACTAGATGGCGCTTATCGTATCTATAACACACTATAGATATATGTAGGTATATAGTATAGTAGTAGTGTAGCATATAGTATAGTACCTACTTACTATATATATTTAAATATATTATAGGAGGCCACTGGCCAACTCAGGGAAAGCTTTTTTATTTTATTTTATAGACTTTTTTTACGCTTGCAGATTATTAGGTATAATCCTATAATATTATACCTCTATGGTATAATCCGACAAGCGCTTGAAGGCTGCAATCAGACTTACGCTGGTAAGTATTGGTGGAGCGCGCTTGCCTAAATAGAAGAAATTACGAAATAACTATTATTACGAAGTTTATTGAGAATAACGCTATGCACCTATATTGTAATTGGTGGAAGTTATTTGTTTTTCCGAACTAAAATATTAATATCTACCTTTATCCTAAAATACCTTAAGTGTAAAGTCTTTAAGCGGGTTATTACTTGTTATACTAGCTGGTTACTACCTACTAGGAGAAAATGCACTTTGTATAGTTTAATTTTTCCAGATCGGTCTAGTTGCTATATATAGGTTACGTATAGGTACCTACTATTTATAATTCCGTAAGCCTCTTTAGATTCAATCAAAAACTTTGAAGACCTCTTTGTTCTTCTTCCCGTTGCTACTTGTATACCTAAGTGCTCCGAAGTTATTTGCTTATGTGCTGAACGGTTTTAAATTACTTCTGCAGAGGTATTGAAATATATGCATAGTGCATACCACGTGCATACCATGACGCCCGCGACTTCGTCCGCGTTGATTATGATTTTTCGATTCCCGCGCAAACCTAATTTTCGGGGATAAAATGTACAAAGTCCATGTCCTTCCCCGAGATTCGATTTTATAAAATAAATAAAACTAGCTAATGCCCGCGACTTCGTCCGCGTGAATTGAGGTTTTTTGGTTCCCGCAGAAACTCTTTAATTTTCCGGGATAAAATGTGTTATTCCAGACTATAATCTATCTCTGTGCCAAATTTCATCCAGATCCGTTCAGCCGTTGGGGCGTGATTGAGTAACAAACATCCATCCATCCATATTATTACATCCATCCATCCATCCAAACTTTCGCATTTATAATATTAGTATAGAAGTATAGATGATTACATTACATTATAAAATTACACATTATACCTAATATTAGAAATTAATTAATGGAAATGATGACTTACCATATACCGTCCACAGAACGGGGTATGGGTTTAATACAACTGCCATGCCCCTAACAGCCAGGTTAGCCCGCTACCATCTTAGACTGCATCATCACTTACCATCAGGTGAGATCGCAGTCAAGGGCTAACTTGTAGTGGATAAAAAAAAAACAAAAAAAAGAGAGATTTATGAATAAAGCTAAAAAGCTAGGGTGGCTAATGGCTTAATATGTTGGTACGGAACTCTAAAAATGATTGGTTGGAACCTTTGATTAAAGGTTGGAACTTGGAATGGTTGGGTACTTTCAATTTCAAAGAATAAAATACGGCACCAAATTCAATTTAACTTTTTCCATTTTTATTTAGGTATTGAAATTCATCTTTCTTCGGTTCGGTTATATGGTTTCAATTTTGTGTTAAAATACCTACCTGAGAGGATAGATATAATTAAAACTGAATCCCCTTGGCAAATCCTAAATCGTTTATTAAAATCCTTCGAAGTAATAAATCCTTTTATTTGCCTTTCATTATTAGTTTGTTGTCCAAATAATATTCTAGAGTTTCTGTGAGAGTATTTAGGTAAAAACCAAAGCGTTGAGATGATTTTTTTTTATTTTTTTATTGCGAGATAGGCTTTTTTTTTATCCATTACAAGTAAGCCCTTGACTGCGATCTCTCCTGATGGTAAGTGATGATGTAGTCTAAGATGGTAGCGGGCTAACCTGTTAGGGGTATGGTAGGGTATAAATTAAACCCATACCCCTATAAGTCGGTTTCTACACGGCATCATACCGGAACTTTACATCGCTTGGCGGTACGTCTTTGCCGATAGGGTGGTAACTAGCCACGGCCGAAGCCTCCCACCGGACCAGACCAGAGAAAATTCAGAAATTAAAAATTCCCAAATTGACCCTGCCGGGAATCGAACCCGGGACCTCCCACGTTAAGACATCTGCGCTCAACACTGCGCCAGGGAGGTCGACAAATTAATACTAATAATAAAACTTTCGCATTAATAATAATATAAGTTTTAATGATGTAAGATTTGTATTTCACGTACAAAAATACTTACTAGAAAAGCTGGTAAAACAATTCAGGGGGTCTACTCTCTTTCTCTAAAACGAAACTTCGCAAACAAGCGAACGAAATTTCCTCCTCTTCTACATAATATTAAATCTCTATGCTCCTCTCTATTTCGTTTTCGTACACGCAGACGAAGTACGGATCCATAGAAAATTTTCGTGACCGATTGGATTGAACGATTTTGTGTGGGTCTAATAACAGACTAATTACGTTCGTTTGCGAAGTTTCGTTTGAGAGAAAGAGAGTAGACCCCCTGGTGTCAACGAAGTTATATTGTTCCAGGTAACTCCGGAACGAGCTCTTCAAAGAATCGTAAGATCGCTATGTGCCACGCTAACCCTGCCATGGTAACTATACAAATATCTAGGTATTTCTATCTTATTAGAAAGGTACTAGATTCCTACGACTTGGTCCGCGTGGTTTAAATTTTTTTGATTCCCACGGGAACTCCTTAATTTTCCGGGATAAAAAAAAAAACATACAGTCGAATTGAGAACCTCCTTTTTTTGAAGTCGGTTAAAAAGTAGCTTATGTCACTCTCCAGGTCCTCAACTATACCCATACCAAAAACCACGTTGATCCATTGCTCCGTTGCGGCGTGATTGAAGGACAAACAAATAAACCAACAAACAAACACTTTCGCATTTATAATATTAGTATGATTCCTATTTTATTAAATTTTCTAGAAGATGCCTGCGACTTCGTCCGCGTGGAACTCGGTTATGGTTTTTCTTGCGGGAAAATTTGAATTTTCCGGAATAAAATGTAGCTTATGTGTTATATTTCAGGGTATAAGCTATCTCTATTCAAAATTTCAGCTAAATCGGTCCAGTCATTGTGGCGTGAAGGAGTAACAAACGTCCAAACTTTCACTAGCTGATGCCCGCGACTTCGTCCGCGTGGATCGAGGTTTTTCGTTTCCCGCGGGAACTGATGTTTGTTACTCAATCACGCCCCAACGGCTGAACGGATCTGGATGAAATTTGGCACAGAGATAGATTATAGTCTGGAATAACACATAGGCTACTTTTTATCCCGGAAAATTAAGGAGTTCCCGCGGGAAACGAAAAACCTCGATCCACGCGGACGAAGTCGCGGGCATCAGCTAGTATATTATATTATACATTTATACTGGGAAAAAAACCAGTTCCCACGGGACTCCATAAGACCTAAAATCCACGCGGACGAAGTCGCGGGCATCAGCTAGTTTTATAATATTAGTAAAATTAGATAAAGGAGACTTCGTATTATAATATGTATACGCGGGTCTTGTTTTTAAAAATACCGTAGAAACTCCGATTTAACGGAATTAAAAAGTGTTTCGACTTTAGTCAATTGGTTGAATAGATGGGTCCTGAAAACATACCATTTTCTGGAATAAATACTAACAGTCTCTTCTCTCTAAGATTTCTGAGAGCTATCGCATTATTATCCCGAGAAAATGCCAACCAAATTCAATAATAATTATTATAAACTTTAGCAAGGCTGCACAGTTTTAATAGGTATGTGATTTCAATCCATGATATAATATTATACCTAGTTCATATTATAGTTCTTCACGTTCCAAATTTGAATGCCTAATTTGACCACGCTAGCGAATAAAAAAAGTCCTTTTCAAATTAGTGAGATGAAAAGATGGTATTTGATGCTTATAAATAGCAATAATATCTTGATTTAAATTTTAAGAACACGCAAAGTTTTGCGCTTACTTTAGTCAAGCTTCTCTTTACGAGAACATATTATTATAGTAGATAATATAGCCAGTGACGGACCAAGGCCGTTGGAGGCCCGGGAGGGTTCATTGAATAAGGTGCTGAATTGATTAATGGTGCCGATCACATGATAGTTTATTTATTTCACTAGAAGTAATAAGCCATCGACAGCAATGTGTAAGTGATTGTTAGTAAACCTATTTATTGTTTATAAAATAAAATACAAATTAATGATACTTAGGGGGCTCCTGCTAAGTACTTACATACTTATGACAAAGATCTGTTTTTAACTGATAAAGGTACCTCAACAAGAGGCCCCACTAGACCTGAGGCCCTCCCCAGCCCGCCCCTCCTGACCCTGGGTATAAGTAATCCGCCCCTGGGTATAAGTAATAGTATTTGCTTTAATTTTCCTTCGTTTCCATACTTGTTTAAATTAATTGTTTAATTAAAAAGTTCCGTTCTTGTTGCGCTTGAAAAGACTTTTCATCTTGTTTGTTCTATGACTGCTTAGTTCTGGGTTCATAATTCATTGTTGACCGAGTGAAGCGAAGGTCTCTGAGTCTACTTGAGTGAATTTGCACTTGTCCGTCCGTCCGTCCGTTCGTCTGTCAGAGCCTTATAACTTCTGCATTACTGAACGTAATTACTTCAAATTTAAATATAATATGTAAACCGATGGCTTCCAGCCGAATATAGCTTAAAAAGTTATAAAAATCTTTATTTCAGAGGGGCTCTCATAGAAGCGAATGCGATGTAAAATATTTTTTATAGCGTTACATAGGGTTGCGGTATCATTTTAAAGATATTTAGGAATAGAGTCCAAAAATATATATTTTTTAATTTTTCCCCTAAAATTGACGAAATGGGGGCTTTCAAAGTGGAGATTTTCTATCGTCCAAAGTTGACCTCAGAACTCTCAATTTTCTGAAAGGCTGAAACTTGATCAATTATTTGAATTAGGTATATCCTGTACTTCAACAACAAATTACTAAAATTAGATAAATATTATAAGGAAACGAAATTATTTAATTTTTAATGAGCTCAGTATTTTTAACAGAACTTCACAATGATGTCAATAGATGGCGCTCTGTAAAAGTTTATTCGTTTGTGCTTAGGATAGCGCGAGGTCTCAGTTTGGGGCGAACCACTATTTATTAATACAAATTACCTAGTTACTTAGTTAGTTAGATATGATGATGATTATCAAATAAATATTATAAATGCGAAAGTTTGGATGGATGTATGGATGGATGTTTGTTACTCAATCACGCCCCAACGGCTGAACGGATCTGGATGAAATTTGGCACAGAGATAGATTATAGTCTGGAATAACACATAGGCTACTTTTTATCCCGGAAAATTAAGGAGTTCCCGCGGGAAACGAAAAACCTCGATCCACGCGGACGAAGTCGCGGGCCTCAGCTAGTTATTAATACAAATTACCTAGTTAGTTAGTTAGATATGATGATGATTATTACTAATATATTTCGTTGTTTCATTAGAACGGGCGCTTAAGGCCGCGTCTAGGCGTGCGGTTCGCTGAGACGTCACTGACGGCGGTGCCGGAGCGAATAGACGCGCACAAACCGCGCGGGCCCGCCTGACACCCGCCCGCGCGGCTGCACTGCGCGCGCCACGAGCGGTGCCGCGTGCTGCACGAGTATTACAGGGCCAAGTCCACCGCCGTGTAGGCTGGACTACAGTGAAGTGAAGGAACTGGACGTAATGTTACAAGTGACACTTACAACTCAAGACTTTTGTCGACCTCCGTGGCGCAGTGTTGCGTGCTGTTGCCTTAACGTGCGCATGTCCCGGGTTCGATCCCCGGCAGGGTTTGGAAATTTATAATTTCTGAATTTTCCCTGGTCTGGCCTGGTGGGAGGCTTTGCCCTTGGCTAGTTACCACCCTACCGGCAAAGACGTGCCGCCGAGCGATTTAGCGTTCCAGTACGATGCCGTGTAGAAACCGAATAGGGGTATGGGTTTAATATAACTGCCATGCCCC
This sequence comes from Erebia ligea, assembly GCA_917051295.2. Lineage (NCBI taxonomy): Eukaryota > Metazoa > Arthropoda > Insecta > Lepidoptera > Nymphalidae > Erebia > Erebia ligea. The sequence continues at coordinate 1,899,885 of OU785235.1, read as the reverse complement.
TAACAGGCTAGCCGGCTACCATCTTAGACTGCATCATCACTTACCTTAGGGTATCGTACATACCTAAACGTATAAGAATGGGCAGACGAAATTGAGCTCTAATTCAATGCAGTTATGGTTTATTTTACTTTGACAAAAATCTTTAACGTTTGATGGACAATTCTTACATGATTGGGGCCCAGGTGAGATCGCAGTCAAGGGCTAACTTGTAGTGGATAAAAAAAAGAGTGAATAGGCATCTTCTAGGAAAGCGCGCTCCAGCTTAGGCTGCATCACCACTTGCCAGCAATTAAAATTGCAGCCAAGCGCTAGTCTTTACATTAAAAAAAACTATAAACGCTCAAACACACTTCAGCGTATCCGACGCAAAATACGCATATGGGAAATACACCGATTATATAATAAGCTGCGTAAAAACAGCCAACCATTGTGCATTCATTTCGATTGAACGATCGCAAAATGTGCTCGAGTCTTCTAGGCCCTACCCTATTGATTGAAATGACGACGCCGATTAAATTTTAATATTTCCTACTGTAATTCTTTTTTTTTTGTTATGTATTTTGTACCAAAAAGTTATACAATATGTAGAAAAACAGAAACATAGTGGACAAGGAAACACTTATCTCTTTAAGAAATCTCTACCAGTGACCCTTGGCAGTGAGAAAGGTTGTGCAGGAAGAATGGGTACAACAAGATATGACTATAACAAGATATGACTATAACAAGATATGACTAAGATATGTTAAGACATTCTATATATTTTGTGGTATAAATAGTGAGTAAGCTTACAATTAAATTAAATTAGAGTTTAATAAAAACGCGTGGGAACGCCCGTCATCTGGCGACCCGTCTGAAATAACCCACGTCCTGCGACGACGTGACATAAAAAAATGTTGTGTTTTATTTTGTTAAACCTGACAACCCTAATTCGTGTCTGACGCCTAACCCTTGTCTGATTTCCATTGGTATTAAATTTATTCGGAGAACAAATAAAAGACGTGGTTTTTTACTTATTAAAATTATTTAGTAATAAGGATTGTTATGTACTTATTTTATACACCCATTCGCGGTCCTATATTCGTTTATATGACGTATTTGATAAAAAAATACCTAGGTACGTTTCATGAGTTTATATCATGTAGGCATAGAGGTATAATATAATAGTAATAGCTCTATGCATGTAGGTATATAATATGTTAGGTACTACTTACAGCGGTGAGGTAGGTAGCCCAGTGGTTTGGGCTGAGTGAGTAGTACTTATTTATTGATAAAATAAAAATATTAAAAAGTAAAAAATGAAGTAACGATGCCATGGGCTTCTATTCCATTCCATCACCCAGTAAGTATAAAGTATACTCCAAGAATCTTAAAACTGGTTTCAAATTGGTTTTAAGGTTCTTTGTATAGGTACTACGTCCAATGATTTATTTTACTTTTGACATAAGCACGCCTATGTGATTATTGGTCTAGGCAACCATCGCAACCGTAGACAATTGTACGTTTTTTTTTCACAATACTGAAGCGACGTGTTCTAAAGCTTTACATTTCGTAACTCGTATAAGTTTATACTTAGTACCTATTCTAATTACCAGACCGACTTTTATTTTCAAAATAGACTCTCTAATAGACAAGCTCTTTTGGTTATCAAAATAAATAATTGGAACGCTTGAATGTAAAATAAATAAATGGACGAAGTATAGTATATTTTATAGGAAGGTTGTCTGCCGCGTAACTTGGTAACTTACTTGTCAGGAGATTTAATACGAAGGCTTTCTGACAGCAAAAAAGCAATTTCCGATATGTTTACATGCTTAGACATCCGAAAACTATTCATCTCGCGAGACACTTTCACGTAATTCGAGCGTAACACGAAATCAGATGCGAAAGAACTGGCTTATAGGTACTTAAGAGGCCGTATACTCGCCATCGGTCAATTTTGGAATCTGTAGGTATACCGCACAGTAGACCGTTAGGCTGCACTCATACATAGACGATATAGGCCAGTAAAGATAGAAGTATAGAACGTATAACTACGTATAACAGTCATCAGCTGACAGCGCGCGCGGTCGGCCACAGGTCGGTGACCTCCAAAGACATGGATACGTTAAAGTGCATAAATTGTAACATTGTGATAAATGAGGTGCTCTGCTTTTGTCAAAATAAGATAGATGTTATGAATAATGTGAGCTTGGCCCTATTATGCAGGCAGTCCTTTGACGAGGACGAGATTTTTAAGGCAAAGTGTTTGCTGTATGAATCAATACCGTCGCGTCTAGTTAGAAGAAAAGGAGAAGACAGGAAAAGTAAGAATATAGATGACATTATTGGGATATTACGAAGTACCGAGCCAGAAGATTTGCCAGTTTTTGTTGCAAAAAATCTGCACAAGTTGCCGCCCATAACTTTTGATCATGTCGATGCAACGCGTCTTTTGAAGGATATTGTTATACTGCAGAGTCAGGTACGTGCCCTAATAGAGAAACAGGATGAGTACGTTAAGAAAACTGACTTGGAAGAATATCTTAGAGGCAAAGAAGGAATACGTGCATCAGACACACAAGCAAGGGAGACTGTACCTTTTGTCAATACAAAGAGAGGCGGTTTTTGCATGCAGGATAGTTATGACTCCGCTAGCGGGCCGATGGGGTTAATGACCGGCCTAGATAGTGATTCACCGCCTAGCATGAAGACAGGCTGTGAGACAGGTAAACGAGTTCTCGATCACCCATCCCCGTCATACGCGAGTGCAGCGGCGGTGCAAAGTGGTCAACCTATCTCTGTCGCTCCCGCCGCAGCTCCTGCGCAGCGACTAAAACCCGTGGAGGCCCACTGCGGCGACCGCGATGAGGCCCACCACGGCGACGGTTCACACGTGTCGAACTCGAAACCAGAGACGCAAGCGCGGACAGCTGATACAATGACGTCATGCAATACAATGACTTGCGAGCCGTGTGGCGTATCCGCTGCAATGCAAAACGATAGCGAAGGGGAATGGGTTCGTGTTGTTAAGCGTAAAACATCGCGTTTTAAAGGGATGAGAGGTACGGCCAGTGTGAACTCTGAGACAAAATTAAAAGCAGCTGACAGTATGATCCCATTATTTATCTATAATGTGTCGAAAGAAAGCACTGAGAAAGATGTTGCAGATTATGTGTATGATAAGACTCAAATAAATGTAAAACCAGAGAAAGTAAATATGTCAACAGCAAAGGATTATATTTCTTTTAAGTTTAATGTACCTAGCAGTAAATTGTCGTTATTTACGAACAATGAATTATGGCCGGAAGGTATATATTTTAGAAGATATATATTATTTAGGCATGGCAAAAAGGCGATGGATCGAGAGCAGAAAATGTAATTATGGCGCAGGACATTAGTAGAGGAAAAAGTCATAGCTTAAAGCTAGTCAGTTTCAACTGTAAGTCCCTGAGACGGTCAGTCGACAGTGTGAGAAGCGTGTGCGGAAGCGCGGACGTAGTGGCACTGCAGGAAACATGGCTACTACCACATGACCTCGCTTACCTCGGCACCGTTCACGACGAGTTCGGAGCCACGGGTACGTCTGCAGTGGATACGAGCAGCGGCATTCTGCGCGGCCGTCCTCACGGAGGTGTCGCGCTGTTATGGCGTAAGAGTGCATTTTCGTCTGTGTCGGTTGTGAAATGTAGTAGTGTGAGGTTGTGTGCGTTGAAGTGTCAGGTACGCGAGCACACTATGCTATTTTTTTCTGTATATATGCCTACGGACTGCCCTGATAATCTTACGGAGTTTACAGAGTGCCTTAGTGAGATTAACGCAGTGGTTGAGGACTGCGGAATTAGTATGGTATTTATGCTAGGCGACTTTAATGCACATCCCGGCGAGCTGTTTTTTAATGAGATGCTACAATTCTGTGATGAGCAAACGTGGGTATGTGCCGACTTTGAGATGTTATCAAACCAAAATGACATTTATACATATACTAGTGATAGTCATGGGTGCTCACGTTGGCTAGATCATTGCATTGTTACTAGTAGGGCTTGAAAATACATTGAACGCATACAAGTGGTGAATAATGTGTCGTGGTCTGATCATTATCCTGTAGAAGTGTACTGTAAGCTCAATGTGCTTCATACAGACATAGAAACTACTCTATCAATGGTGTCTAATAAAATAAGCTGGGGAGTCAGGGATTGTGAGCAGATTAGCCTATACACTGAGTTTTGTAACAATAGGTTAAAGTCGGTGGATTTTCCTGTAGAGTTGGTAGATTGCTGTGAGGAACTATGTGATAAGCCAGAACATTTATTAGTATTGGACAGACTGTATGGAGACATTACGCGTATATTACAGGACGCAGCCGTATACAGTCATAAGGCTAAACAGCAGCATAAAAAAGGGTATATTACGGGGTGGAATAAACATGTAAGGCCGCTACATGTAAGGGCTCGCCTCTGCTTTCAGTCTTGGGTGTGGGCCGGGAGGCCGACGTGTGGGGATTCTTATGTTGAGATGAGGGAATCACGCAAGCATTTTAAAAACAAACTTAAGTGGTGCCAGGACAACGAAGAGCAAATTAAGATGGATATTTTAGCCACAGCGTATGAAGCCAAGAATTTCGGAAAATTCTGGCAGCATACCAACAGACTGAGTGCACGGGCGAGTCTACCAGCGGAAGTAGGAGGCATAAGCGGCACTAAAAATATTGCGAACATGTTTGCGACACAGTTTAAAGTAGAGCCGCTTATGAGGGATTCTCAGTTGGATAGCGACGCTCAGGACACCGTGGGTAGGAAGAAACCTCTCGTGCGTTTCACGCTTAGTGAAGTTGAGGGCGCGATACGTTGTATGAAACGCGGAAAATCCCCGGGACACGATGGCTTGAGCGTTGAACACTTGAGATACGCGGGTGTGCACCTTCCCAGAGTCCTCAAACTGCTCTACAACCTGTGTATTAACCACAGTTACCTGCCAGATGCAATGACAAAGACAGTTGTTGTGCCCATTATTAAAAACAGAACAGGTGATGCGGCGGACAGATCCAACTATAGACCAATATCGCTGGCGACAATAACAGCTAAGGTGCTGGACAGTTTGCTTGATGCACAGCTAAGAAAGTTAATTAAAATACATGACGCGCAGTTCGGTTTTAGACCGGAATTATCAACGGAAAGCGCAATACTGTGCCTCAAGCAGACTGTGCGGTATTACACTGATAGGAAAACCCCAGTGTATGCGTGCTTTTTGGATCTGTCCAAAGCTTTTGACCTCGTGTCGTATAAAGTCTTGTGGCAAAAGCTGGAATCGCAATCCACGCTAAGACCTGAACTGATTTCACTGTTCAAGTACTGGTATGGTAATCAATCGAACGTGGTTAGATGGGGCAATGAACTCAGCGACCCATACAGGTTGAAGTGTGGGGTGAGACAGGGAGGACTTACGTCTCCTGGGCTGTTTAACTTGTATGTAAACCAGCTGATTGAGGGGCTCAGCAGAGCTGGTGTCGGTTGCTCGATTGATGGTGTAAGCATGAACAATCTTAGCTATGCGGACGACATGGTTTTGTTGAGCCCCTCAGTTGGGGGTCTAAGACGGTTGCTGCAAATATGCGAAGAGTATGCCGAGGTGAATGGACTCAGTTACAACACTAGAAAGAGTGAGTTTCTTGTTTTTAGGGGAAAAAACAAACTGGACACATTTAAGCCTACTTTTCATCTATGTGGAAATCCCCTGAAGCAGGTGTCTGAGTTCAAGTACCTCGGGCATATAGTGACCGACAGCCTGAGAGACGACAGTGATATTGAACGGGAGCGCCGGGCGTTGTCGGTCCGGGGCAATATGTTAGCCCGCAGATTTGCACGATGTACTGCGCAGGTTAAGTTGGCCTTATTTAGAGCGTACTGCCAATCGTTCTACACGTGCAGTCTGTGGTCGGACTATACGCAGCGGACCTACAGTGCCCTGCGTGTTCAGTATAACAATGTGCTGAGGGCGGTGCTGAGGAGGCCTCGACACTGCAGTGCGTCGGCAATGTTCGCGGACGCCCGCGTGGATGATTTCTACGCGATCGTACGCAAGCGTGCCGCGTCTATGATGTGCAGGTTATTGAGCAGCACCAACACCCTCCTCAGCACATTAGCTACTAAGCTGGACAGTCCTCTCTGGAGGTGCTGGAATGGTGCACACATGCTCATTAGGAGGCCCCAAAGAGCCCTGTAAATATGTTGAGGCTGTAGGATAGGTTAGGTTAGGTATTTTGTTTTGTATTTTGTTTTGTTTTTTACTAACATAGGTTAAGTGATTGTTACTAACAAATTATGGGCTGTAGCTGCCTGAAATAAAAAGTTATTTATTTTATTTATTTATTTATAAAAACGAATTGCAACAGTCCAATTTTAAGAGCGTGTTTATCATATTAGTATTTTTTATAAGTCATTTATTATAATTTTTCGTGGATTTATATGGGTGAAAAGTGTGACCCAAAAGTGCAAAAATGGTAAACGTATTCTGCAAGAATGAGAATTTCACTATTATATTTCAATAAAATTAAATTTTTATTTGCAACAGTCTACTAAGGAGGGATTAATCTTTAATGTTTTAATTTTCTTTTTGTTATAATACTAATATCCCATGCACAAAGCTCATCAAAAGTTCTTAAAATGTCGGTTTACTGGTTTACGGACTGTTAAGGCGCTCTGGTAGCGCCTGACACCCTATGAGTACGGAACCTTAGGTACCTAACGATTTTCAGATTTTTTCCTATACTTGTTCTGTAGACCTTGCTTCTTGCCAAATTTCATAATTCTATTTCAACGGGATCTACCCTATAGGATTTGATTTATTGGCGAGTGTCAAAATATGCAAAACTAGCTGATGCCCGCGACTTCGTCCGCGTGGTTTATTTTTTTTTTATACCCGCGGGAACTCCTTAATTTCTTCGATTCGTTGCTTTGTTACGGCGTGATTGAAGGACAAACCAATAAACCACCAAACAAACAAACAGACTTTCGCATTTATAATATTAGTATGATATGTGGTAATAAAAAAAAACTCGGCTGAGTTTGTTGTGGGCTCTTCTCAGACCAGGGCGCGTTTGGAACCCTCGTAGCTTTAGTTTTAAGATACCGTACTTTATTATCACCATCACGTCTTATACTTTGTAAGCATGACCACAGCATGACGTTCAGAAGGTGTACTTTGTAAGTACCTATCTTTGTAGAGGTGTTTCTTCTAGTTCGCGTCCCGATGATCTGCCTCGTAGTTTTCTTAATTTTGAGAGGCCGTACCTATCGGCCCCACCACGCACCTCCACCAGCTGTGTGACCAGCTTCTTAATATTGCCACACTAATAAATAATTATTATTTAAATACTCTTGAAAGGGGTTGTTTCATCTTGGGCCAGGTACTTGTACAGTATTCCAAAAAATAGTATAAAACCATAGAAAACAAAATAAAATATGCTTTTTGGCAGTTTTACAGTGATTAAGAGGTACAAAAATAAAATGTTTAATTAGGTACATTTGTAGAATAGCAACCCTCGCAGCGCATCCATCCATCAATCTGACTGCTGTTGGATATTTTAAGGTTAATTCACATTTCCCAGGTAATTTTATGTCAAATGTCATCATGACACGTGTAATATACGTCAATGTCAAAATGGACGCATGTTGTTGCGCTTTTATTTTGAAAAATAATTTCGCATTGTACCTCGTAAATTGAACTTTTTAGTAAGAAATAAAGGAAAAAATATTACTATTTTATGACCCCGAATATTTTGAAATACCGTACAAATACCTGGCCCAGGCTCCATATAAATTTGAAACAACCCCAAAATCTGATCCTATACAAATTATTCAACATTCTTTTTTTAAAAATCATGACATAATCATGGGCATCATCTGGTTCAATATAAGTAAATAAATAATTTATTGATACCTATTGAATAGCTAGGTTTGGGTATAATATATTTCGTCATTCAATATAGCTTCTTCATAGAAATGAATTAGACTGGAAAAAGATATTAAGTAGCCAAGTGTAAGTAAGTAAAATAAACCAACAAACAAACACACTTTCGCATTTATAGTATGATGCGAAAGTGTGTCTGTCTGTCTGCTACACTTTAAAGGCCCATCTGTTCAACCGATTTTGATGAAATTTGGTAAAGGGATAGGTTGTATCCCGGGGAAGGACATAGTCTGTTATTTTGTAACTAGCTGATGCCCGCGTGGTTTAAGTTTTTCTTTATTCCCGCGGAAATCCTTAATTTTTTGGGAAAGTAGCCTATGTCACTACTCACTACCCAGGTCCTCAACTAAACCCATGCCAAAAATTACGTCGATCCGTTGCTCCGTTGCGGCGAGATTGAAGGACAAACCAACAAAACAACACACTTTCGCATTTATATTTTTTTTTTTTACATCTAATCAGAACGGCGATGCCACTTACACTAACTAGATGGTTATTATTAACTACGTAATACGTATTAATATGATTATTATATTTAAGCGTTGGCAGTATGGCACGATACAGAAGTGACAAGAGAAGAAGTTGAAACCTCGTAGCTTTAGTCTTAAGATACCGTTGTTAATTATCACCATCAATTCTTATTCTTTATAAACATGACGTTCAGAAGGTGTACTTTGTAGGTACCAATTTTGAATAAAGATGATTTGATTTGATTTGATTTGATTTGAGAAGCACATCTATATCATGTGACAGAAGTACTCAGGCCGAACGCGGCGGGAACGAACTCTGGGTTCGCCGTTTCATGTAGACCTTTGACATCCTCCATGGCGCAGTGTTGAGCGCTGTTGTCCCGGGTTCGATTCCCGGCAGGGTCAATCTGGGAATTTATAATTTCTGAATTTTCCCTGGTCTGGCCTGGTGGGAGGCTTCCGCCGCGGCATAGTTATCACCTTACCGGCAAAGACGTGCCGCCAAGCGATTTAGCCTTCCGGTACGATGCCGTGTAGAAGCCGGGTATGGGTTTAATTAACTGCCATGCCCCCTAACAGGTTACCCCGCTACCATATTAGACTGCATCATCACTTACCATCAGGTGAGATGGCAGTCAAGGGCTAACTTGTAGTGGTTAAAAAAAACAGTTCATTGCGTTGCGTGAAAGTTTCAGCTAAAACAATGGCCTTACGATCGTTTTAGCGATAGATAAACACTGTTTGATTAAACCGCAAAACACACAGGGCCCATGTGTGTTTGGGGCCGGACCATAGAGATATAATATATTATAGTATTACCTCTATGGGCCGGAACCGTTTGCGGGTCGGGTCGGGTCGGGTTCGGGTGTACTTCCTCGTATCTATGTAGACGACAAACACGCGAACGCGGGCGCGGGTCGGGCGCGCCGCGTCTATAATATACTTAAATACAAGCTATATCTATAAGTTGTATAGTCTAGCGTTTAGCACGTTCGACTCCGGCGAATGAGGACCCGGGTTTGAGTGGGTTTTGAATAGGAGCTTCCTTTGGGTCCACTTAACATCTCCTCTGAAAATCTGACGCGCTTGATTTTTTTTGTGTTTTGTTTATCAATATTTTTACTTCCGTACGGCCAAGCCCACCATGCAAACCGGCAGACAAACATACCATTCGATAACAGAGACACGTGGGGCGTATACGCTATCAATATGTGACGTTCAGGAGTAAATCCAAAAATCCCCTCTTCGGCACCCCTACTTTAAGCTGTAATACAGCTACGCATGCCATTGGTGTGTAGTGTGTACACGCCTAAAGGCTTCCTACTCACGAAACATGAATTATGATTTATGATGATAGCCTCGGGGCCTCGGGGCCTTTGGGCCCACTGGTTTCGAATATCACTTTATATTTAAGGCTATACTAACTAATCCACAGCCATCGGATCTAGAGATCCACGTCAAGCGTTCTCCGTTTCGGCTAGTCGACTACCTTTTATTTGAAAAAAAAAATGAAAATGAAAAATGATTTATTTCAAGATACATCAAAGATGGCCTCAGCCTCAATTATTTGTTAATCTCTATATAAACGCGTGAACGGCTGGACCAATTTCGCTAATTCTTTTTTTGTTGTGTTTGTTATTGTAAGGAGAAGGTTCATAAGAAAGAAAATGTTTGAAAAATTGTACGGAAAAGAAAAAAAATTGGTTTAAAAAATCTTCTTATACAAAAGTAAATGAGACATAAGACAGTAGAGAGAAGAGAAGATCTTCAGATATATTGTCAGATTGACGGTCATTTATTCAGTTTCATATATTATATACATTTATACTGGGAAAGAAACACCTAAAATCCAGGTGTGTGTGTGTGCATGTGTACATGTGTGTGTGTGTGTGTGTGTGTGCGTGTGCGTGTACGTGAGTGTGTGTGTGTGTGTGTGTGAGTGTATTGTATGAGTGTGCGTATCCTTTTACAGTTATGAATTTTGAGGTTTTTGGTTCCCGCGGGGTTTTCCGGATAAAAAGTAAGTAATATGTGCTATTCCAGACTACAATCTGTGCCAAATTTCATCCAGATCCGTTCAGCCGTTCTGTCTTGATTGAGTAACAAACATCCATCCATCCATACATACAAACTTTCGCGTTTATAATATTATCAACTAGCTGATGCCCGCGACTTCGTCCGCGTGGTTAAGTTTTTTTGATTCCCGCGGGAACTCCTTAATTTTCCGGTATAAAAAGTAGCCTATGTCACTCTCCAGCCATGCCAAAAATCACGTCGATCTGTTGCTCCGTTGCGGCGTGATTGAAGGACAAACCAACAAACCAACAAACAAACACACTTTCGCATTTATAATATTAGTATGATATGATGTCGAATAGAACTCTAAATAAACAGGCGGTCCATTAGATATATATACAACCGTATTCCCTGGGGCCAGACCCGCCCGTGAGCAGGGTCCAATCTACTTCATATTGAGCTACTGTGTGTCTAGGTTTATAATATCAATGTCAAATAGAGCTTTGAACAAACAAACTGGCGGTGCATTTTAAATAGATTCAACCTTTAGCGCTAGCATGCGCACAACGAGTAAAATTATGTCTACCCGTTATCTCTATTAAAATCTATGTGTTATTCCAGACCATAATCTATCTTTGTGCCAAATTTCATCCACATCCGTTCAGCCGTTCTGGCATTAAAGAGTAACCAACTGTGGTAACCAACATCCATTCATTCATACATACAAACTTTCGCGTTTATAATATATTATCAATAATAATCATAAACGCACTCGACTGTCGAATAGCACTGTAAATAAACAGGCGGTCCATTAGATATATATACAACCGTATTCCCTGGGGCCAGTCCCGCCCGTGAGCAGGGTCCAATCTACTTCATATTGAGCAACTGTGTGTCTAGGTTTATAATATCAATGTCAAATAGAGCTCTGAACAAACAAACTGGCGGTGCATTAAATAGATTCAACCTTTAGCGCTAGCATGCGCACAACGAGTAAAATTATGTCTACCCGTTAGAATAACTACCTATTATAGAAACCTAGTACACTCGCGAAATGTAAGCCGTTCAATTGATGCCATAAATGGCATCGTACGACGCTCGCACAGTCCGAAAAAAGCTGGATAACTTAGTTTTAGAAGCTACAATGCTACAAACAAACTAACCAATTACTTACCCAACTTTTAGGGGGAAAACATTTAAACTGGCAACATTATGTTTGCGTTTACGAGGCAAGTAAACACAGCACACATAGCGAATTTGTAGCTTGCGTTTTGAGAAGGCGTTGTTTGGAAACATACCTTCTATTGGTAGTTATTCTAAGGTCTACCCGTTATCTCTATTCTACCGATTTATAATTTCTTAATTTTAATTTATTATTTCCGAATTTTCCCGGTCTGGCCTCGTGGGAGGCTTCTGCCGTGGCTAGTTACCACCCTACCGGCAAAGACGTGCCGCCAATCCATTTAGCGTTCCGGTACGATGCCGTGTAGAAACCGAATACTTAGGGGTATGGGTTTGATTAACTGCCATGCCCCTAACAGGTTAGCCCGCTACCATCTTAGACTGCATCATCACTTACCATCAGGTGAGATCGCAGTCAAGGGCTAATTTGTAGTGGATAAAAAAAATAAAAAAAACCGAAGCTAACAGGGTTACTTTTTTTTTTTCTTGTAAAGTAGGTACCGCATTTTGTGCATGATAAGGGAAACGATTAAACGATTCATTAAAATAAATAAATAACAATTAAACCCATAGAAATACATCCTTCTAACTTTAAATTAATTTAATACACATTGAAAAATGTTTTCTCATTGTATAAGAAGTTTTAAAGTATTGTTCAATAGTTAAATAAATTAGAATAAGTATCTACATATAACTGCAAAAGGAAAATAAAGCTATTTTTATTTTTAAATTGTATTTTATTTTATTTCTATTTTACCATTAATCAGTGTTCCTAACTTAGAAATAACATAAATAGTTTTTTTTTTCGGACGCCGATATGATATCGTGTCATGTAAAATGTAACCTATGTACCTGCCTTCCAGATTGTCCGCTCCGATATCGGATCCGATACTGATATGTTGCGACACTATAACTCGGGTACTGAGTATTAGATAGTGTAGATTAATTATTTATTGCCACACAAAATATTTACAAAAAAACAATAAGGTAGATTAAGTATACAAAAAGAAAAATAAGTGAGCAAAACTTGTCAGAAAAACCTTACACGAGAATCGAACCCAGAACGTAATCCGCAGTGGAACATGCTCACCACTAGACCAACGAGGCAGTGTTCCGCTTCATCCCAGTTGCAATTGCAAATCACGCCTCACTGATTTGCATGCGATCCGATAATTTGCTTTATTAATATTAATATCAATTCGATTAAACACTCTCGAAATACTCGTAGCACACTGAATAATAATGTTTTGATAATCCACAAATCAATAGCAAATACCATAGATATTAATATAGGTATACAGAATGCATATTAAGTAAATATCATTCAAGTTTATTATTATTAATAGCGGTCGCCCGCGACTTCGTCCGCGTACAAGTTCTGACTTCCTATAAGATTATGAAATTTTCCCGCTGCAAGAGGCCTATCCACAAAAGTCCTACCGCTATATAAATTATCGCGACTTCGTAGTTCATACCCATGGACAGTGGCGTGCACAGGGTTTGAAGAGGTCGCCCGCGACTTCGTCTGCGTACAATTTTTGATTTCCTATGAGATTATGAAATTTTCCCGCTGCAAAAAGTCTATCTAAAGAGGCTTTTTATATAGCTTAATATGCAGGTGTTCATTATTTAAAACTTATTACCTAAATCCCGATTTTCAAGTATCTAACTTCAAAAACATAGAACTTTCATACAAACTTCCAACCCCCATTTCACCCTCTTTGGGGTAGATTTTGGAAAAAGTATTTATACAGGTTATTATTATTTAAAACTGATACTTAACCTAAATCCCGATTTTCTAGTCTCTAACTTCGAAAAACATAGGACTTTCAAACAAACTTCCAACCCCCATTTCACCCTCTTTGGGGTGGATTTTCATAAAACTGCTTACACAGGTTATTATTATTTAAAACTAATAACCTAAATCCCGATTTTCAATTCTCTAACTTAAAGAACAAAGAACTTTCATACAAACTTCCAACCCCTTAGGGGTGAATTTTTTCAAAACCGTTTCTTAGCTGACGTCTACGCCATAGAAGGAACCTACCTTTCAAATTTCAAGTCTGTATGTTTTATAGTTTCTGAGATATTGTGATGATCAGTCAGTGACCTTTCGCTTTTATATTTATAGAAGACTAGAGGATGCTCGCGACTTCGTTCGCGTGGCATAAGTTTTTTTAATTCCCGCAGGAACTCCTTAATTTTCCGGGATAAAAAGTAGCCTATGTCACTCTCCAGGACCTCAACTACACCCATACAAAAAATCACGTTGATCCGTTGCTCTGTTGTGATTGAAGGACAAACTCTCTATTTAACATCCTTGGGGATAAAATTTTCAAAAACTGTGAATCACGTATTTTTTCATTTCAAACCGAAAGTCCAAGTGCTAAGTTTCATGGCTATAACTTGAAAAATGAAGAACTTTCATACAAACTTTCAACCCCCATTTTATCCCTCTTGGGGTGCAATTTTGAAAAACTGTGACATACGTATTTATTTGTTTTTAACCGGTAGCTCATATACCAAGTTTCATGGATATAACTTGAGAAATGACGGACTTTCATACAAACTTTAACCCCCTATTTCACCGCCTTGGGGGTGAAATTTTGAAAAATCCTTCCTTAGTGAGTGCCTACGTCACAAAAGGAACCTACTATCAAAATTTCAAGTTTCTAGCCCCAGCGGTTTAGGCTGTGCGTTGATATATAAGTCAGTCAGTCAGGACTTTGAATTTTATATACATATATAGATAGATTAAACTCTTAATTTGCACCACACAAGAAAAAATACAAAAACAATAACATGAAATAAAATAATGAAAAAGGACAGGTACAAAAGGCGACCTTATAGCTAAATAGCGATTTCTTCCAGGCAACCTTAAGATTAGGTACTTAAGTTCGCTAGGAAAATAGAAAGCAGGTGGCTCAAAATTATCATTTTTGAAAATTAACGTGGGGATGGAATTTTCGCAAATCCTGAAAAATATTTAAACCGTAGCTTAATTGATTATCACCATCATGTTTTATACTAATTAATTATTGGACGTTGAAAAAGTGTATACATCGTACCTAATTTGAATAAACAAACGTTGAATTGAATTATCCGAAAGTCCAATTAATTTTCATGAATCTATAAAATATAAATCCAAAGAGATAATAGAAATAGTTTTGTCAATATTTAATTTATATCGACGAAACGCCGCCCGCCTTTATTCTTATTGATATTTACTCGTTTCAATAAACTTTCAATAAAAAATTATTTTGCGAATGGAAAAATAAACAATGATTCCGATGAATATTGAATATCCAACGATCGCTCACACTATTATCTTTTACTAGTTGATGCCCGCGATTTCATCCGCATGGAATAAGTGTTTTTTAGTCCCACGGGATCTTCCGCTTATCTTCCGAAAAAGCGCATATCGAATTTTCCGCGATAAAAAATAGCTTAAGCCAGTATCCCTTATCTAAAAGTTATAACCATGCAAAAAATCCCTCCAACTCGCATGGGAGTAGCGTGGTGGGTCTAAGCTTTAATTCTCTCTCTTCTATGAGAGTGGGGGCCTGTGCCCAGCAGTGGGTCGTTAATGGGCTGTAGTCACCTGTAGTGGCTGTGGATGCAAATCACGTCAATCCGTTGCTCTGTTGCGGAGTGTTTGAAGGACAAACTAACAAACCTCCTAGTGCAGTGGTGAGCGTTATGATGTTTGTCTGTGGCATCAAAGCTCCTAAACTGGTTTTGATTTAGTTTTCTTTTTTTGTTTGAAAGGTGACTTATCCGAGAGTGTACTCAGCTATGATTCAAGAAAGTCGGTTCAGCCGTTTGCAGATCATCAGCTCTTTTCTATTCGATGAAGGAATGTGAGCAACTTCCCCAGGTATGATCGAATCGAAATTGGTATCCTAGTTCAAAAAAATTCAAATGTTTATTTTTGTTTAAATGTTTTTTATTCAAATAATTTTTTACAAGTGCTTTTGAATCGTCGAATGAATCTACCACTGGTTCAGAATGCCATTCCTACCGAGAAGAACCAGCATGAAACTCGGCGGTTGCTCTTTTGAAAAAATTAATTTACAATTTTATTCATGTATAGCTGATGCCCGCGACTTCGTCCGCGTGGATATACCAAGTTTCATCTAAATAACTTGAGAAATTACGGACTTTTATACAAACTTTTAACCCTTATTTATTTATTTCCCCTTTTGGGGGTGGAATTTTGAAAAACTGTGAAACACGTATGTTTTCATTTTTAACCCGCAGCTCATATACCAAGTTTTATGGATATAACTTGAGAAATGAAGGACTTTCATACCAACTTTCAACCCCTATTTCACCCCTTCGGGGGTAAAATTTACGAGAACTGTGAAACACGTATTTCTTCATTTTTAACCGGTAGCTTGTATACCAAGTTTCATGGCTATAACTTGAGAAATGAAGGACTTTCATACAAACTTTCAACCCCTATTGCACCCCTTCGGGGGTAAAATTTACAAAAACTGTGAAACAATTATTTCTTCATTTTCAACCGGTAGCTTGTATACCAAGTTTAATCGATATAACTTGAGAAATGACGGACTTTCATACAAATTTTCACCCCCTATTTCACCCCCTTAGGGATGGAATTTTGAAAAACTGTGACACACGTACTTCTTTATTTTTTACCGTTAGCCAAAATAAAAAGTTTCGTTGATATAACTTGTAAAACATCTTGAGAAACGAAGGACTTTCATACCAATTTTCATCCCCTATTTCACCCTTTTGGGGGTCGAATTTTCAAAAACTGTGAAACACGTATGTCTCCATTTTCAACCCGCAGCTCATATATCAAGTTTCATGGCTATAACTTGAGAAATTAAGGACTTTAATACAAACTTTCAACCCCTATTTCACCCCTTCGGGGGTAGAATTTCGGGATAAAAAGTATCCTATGTCCTACCTCGTAGTATGGGCTCAAATCGTTCCAAGTTTCGTTGGAATTCATTCAGTAGTTTCGGCGTGATGCGCGGCCAAGATACAGACAGACAGACAGACAGACAGACAGACAGACAGACAGACAGACAGACAGACAGACAGACAGACAGACAGACAAAAATGAAAAAAATTACAGATTTGGCTTCAGTATCGAATAATGAGTGCCCTCCAAAAAAAATTTTCAAAATATCTTCAATGTACAGAATTGGACCTGTTACAGTTTTATTATAAGTATAGATACTTACCATACATAAGTAACCGCTGTTCTTAGCATTGCTGGAGCGAGTTAAATGCTCTTTTGTTATTTACGTAATCTTCAGCAGTTTAATAAGCTTTTTTCAGAAGCATACTTTTGATTTCTTAAACTTGTGTAAAGGCAAGCAATACTTCAATATGTCGGGGGTTATTTTAAATTCAAAATTTATTAATATTGGATATATTAGCTTAAGACGCGCCACGTGGAAACTTGGTTCAATAGACACGTGTAACCCGAGAGGCGCTGTCAAACAGGAACTATCACAATGGACGGAAAATTCAGCATAGTTTTCCAGCATAGGAAAGTTACATACAATTATTACGAGGAAGGGATGTTTTGACCCCCGACGCACACAGACGGGTGTATAACGTGTACTTATAGAGTCTTATTTTGACGACCTCCCTGGCGCAGTGTTGAGTGCTGTTGTCTTAACGTGCGGAGGTCCCGGGTTCGCTCCCCGGCAGAGTGAAGTTAGGAATTTATAATTTCTGGTCTGGCCTCGTGGGAGGCTTCGCCGTGGCTAGTTACCACCCTACCGGCAAAGACGTGCCGGTACGATGCCGTGTAGAAACCTTATAGGGGTATGGGTTTATAACTGCCATGCCCCTAACAGGTCAGCCCGCTACCATCTTAGACTGCATCATCACTTACCATCAGGTGTGATCGCAGTCAAGGGCTAACTTGTATGATAAAAAAAAAGTCTGTTCAATTTGACAGTTTTGTTGCTTTTTGTACCTATGACCTTAACATTCATTGAAAAAGGTATTGACACCATATTTTCATAGCTACTGCAGTACTTTTTCCTCATTTTTAGGGTTCCGTACCCAAAGGGTAAAAACGGGACCCTATTACTAAGACTCCGCTGTCTGTCTGTCTGTCTGTCTGTCTGTCTGTCTGTCTGTCTGTCTGTCTGTCTGTCTGTCTGTCTGTCTGTCTGTCTGTCTGTCTGTCTGTCTGTCTGTCTGTCTCCAGGCTGTATCTCATAAACCGTGATAGCTAGAAAGCTGAAATTTTCACAAATGATGTATTTCCGTTGCCGCTATAACAACAAATACTAAAAATTAAAAAAATATATATATTAAGGGGGGTCCCCATACAATAAACGTGTTTTTTTCGTATTTTTTTGCTCAATATTAAAAACGGTAACAGGTAGACGGTTCAAATTTTCACAAAATATTAACTTGTATATTACCTTTCAAAATAAATAATTAAATATCAATAAAGTAAATATTAAAGGGGGGCTCCCATACAACAAACGTAATTTTTATTTTTAATACGTCATAAATCGTAAAACTTACTACAGGTTTGTACGGAACCCTCGGTGCGCGAGTCCGACTCGCACTTGGCCGGTTTTTATTTATTTTATTACATTTCCTAATTGGTTTTTCTTTTTATTACATGCTTACACCTTCAAATGTGGAAAATTAGAGAATCTAACGACATTTTTATTACGTTTACATTTGTCCTGGGGGTGCAAAGCTTCAATAGGGCACCCATATATCAACTCTTGCTGTTAAGGCGTAGCAGACAGACAGACACGCTTTCGCATTTATAATATTAGTGCAGTATCTATACTAATAAGATACCGAAATTACTTTGCGCTATCCTTTCGCCTGAGTCGCTTTGGTGCTCTCGGACTCTTGTTGTTCTGCAATCGATTTCTGATTTTATTTCAACGTTTGCAAAGTCGATAATGGTCTGGCAGTGTGGAAATGTTCTGTGCTGCGCTTTTACAATAATTGTTTGGAGGCGACCTCCTACCGGGCGTTCAGCCGTAACTGAACGGCTACTACCTCGTAAGCTCCTGCGATCGTCATCACCTGCGCGGCACGCAGGCGACCGTAGCGACGACGACGATGCGACACACCGGATTTGACACTGACTCCGCGCGCGACGGCGACCATAACGCTCGCAGCGCAGAGTCCACCGGCTCTGACACCATCTCAGCGCGCGAGAGCGACCCCATTGCCTGCAGCGCCGAGACACCTGCGCCGGACTAGCATGCCCACAACGAGTAAAATTATGGCTACCGGTTATCTCTAAATGTCTACCCAAGCTAACATGGTTACACATTATATTATGACTTGTCTCGTTACGTCAAAAGTAGAGATAAAAGTAATATTCCTTATCAGTGGTATTTTTCATTACGAACATGCCGACTAGTTTTTTCTTGTAATATATCGGATTTTGCGCATGTACTCGTAGGGTAAACGATTAGCCGGCATCGACAACATCTCTCTCTCTCGAGATATCTCGTTGTGCACATGCTAATCCTGCTGGACATGACACGGGTCCTGCAAACAGCGATGACGACGTCACCCGCATTGCGGACCCAACACCGGAGACGACATCCGGCCTAGGGGTCCGTAGCCTTCAAGGCAGGCCCTAGATGATACACGGCTATAAAAAAAACCACCACCACCACCACCACCACTACAGCCCATTAACGTCCCACTGCTGGGCACAGGCCTCCACCCTCATAGGAGAGTGGGAATTAGAGCTTAGAGAGCGCTGCTCCAATGCGGTTTGGCGGGCTTTAACGACTATTATCATGTTAGTGATAATAACCGGGACCGACGGCTTAACGTGCTCTCCGAGGCACGGGGGTGAAACACCGCCAACTTCCTAACTCCGGGCTAGTACTGAGAATTTCTAGACAGAAAAACCCAATACTTAATTATGGCCCGACCCGGGACTCAAACCCGGGACCTCGTCGGCCGCAGTTGAGCATGCTAACCACTAAACCAACGAGGCAGTCAAAATGTTATGTCAAAATGACTCATAAAAAAAACACCGGGGCATAATGTTACCCCATAACATTATGTAGGCTACGACGCGAAGCCCGTACCCCCGCTTGGCCCTCACGGGTCACCCGGAGAAGCAACAACAAATTAATAGAAAACGAGACAAACATAGAAAAATCCAATTTCCATGTCTAAATTTAGAAAGCAATAAGTAACGAAATCATATTCACCTAAAAGATTTTCGTGGTTGTAAATAATAAAATAATTTCCTGATTTCTGTACAATTTTACTCTGAGAAAATGGAATTGCAGGAACCTGACTAAGTACAGAATATAGGGATGGTGCTTACCTACGTCAAATAGTTATTTGATACAAGAGTGAAAAGTTGTTTTTTAACCGCGCATGCTCAATTTTGATGACCGAGCAAGCGAAGGAGTCTCAAATTGAATCACGAGCGCCGCGAGTGATTAAAAAATTAGAATCCTGAGCGTCAGCGAGGGAATCAAAAGAGCACGAGGTGAAAAATCTTTTCACTCGAGTGCAACACGTAACTTTCATCCCACCTCAGCCAGGAAATGACTAAATGCTGTGAGTTTTTAACAAATTAAAAACGGTTGTATGGAAATTCGGCACCATAGAGGTAGAAGTAAATAGGTTTTAACGATGTTTTGAATTCACAAACTTCATAGACGAGTGATATTTACTAACGTGCACACGATGTTCTAAATTCAATTTACTTTATCCTCAAGAGGATAATAACGGCTTTTGCATTCAGATATCGAAGAGTAAAAATACTCTTTCCGAGAGTGAAATAGTTATTTGTTATACAAGAGTGAAAAGTTGTTTTTTAACCGCGTGCTCAATTTTGATGACCGAGCAAGCGAAGGATTCTAAAATTGAATCACGAGCGGAGCGAGTGATTCAAAAATTAGAATCCTGAGCGTCAGCAAGGGAATCAAAAGAGCACGAGGTGAAAAATCTTTTCACTCGAGTGCAACACGTAACTTTTCATCCCACCTCAGCGAGGAAATGACTAATTAATGCAAAAAAAAATCACAAGGTAACTTTTCATCCCACCTCAGCGAAGAAATGACTAAATGCAAAAAAATCACAAGATTAAATTCAATTCTGTTAATTTCTTCGTCACAGAATCACTCATTTTAGGTTTTTAACTTATTTTCAATTTTCTTGTTTTTAATCGGTTTTAATTTTAAACAATATGACGTGAAAGAAAATGGTGCGCGCAAAGCAAATTAAAAAAGTACACCAAGAAGGTTACGAGTGTGAGTTTTTAACAAATTAAAAACAATTGTATGGAATTTCGGCACCATAGAGGTACAAGTAAATAGGTTTTAATGATGTTTTGAATTCACAAACTTCATAGACGAGTGATATTTACTAACGTGCACACGATGTTCTAAATTCAATTTACTTTATCCTCTAGAGGATAATAACGGCTTTTACCATCAGATATCGAAGAATAAAAATACTCTTTCCGAGATGGTGGGATGAAAAATATATTGTTTCCTAATAATTACTAGATAGATGGGAGGATGACTTAAGAGTGGTGGCTGGTGCTACATGGTGCCGAACAACAATACAATACAATACAATACAATTTCTTTATTTTGTAGAAACATACATTTACATAAGGTGTTACAAAGTTAAACAGTCCTATGTTTCGCCTAGCAGAAGGCATGCAAAATTTGTTAAATTACAATAAATAAATTCCGAATTTACAATTTTATATTACAATAATTAATTATATAAGCATTCAGTTAAATTAAGTACCTACAGTCAACTAAGTCTAAAACTAGTGTCTAGATAATTTTCAGTTTAATCAGTTTATTATTTATCGTCAAAGTACTCATTTATGGAATAATAGCATTTTTGTACAAGAAATTCCTTAAGTTTAGGTTTCAATATATGTATATTAAGAGATCTGTCTGCAAGCTCTCCAGGTAACTTATTATAAATTCTAGGTGCCATATTTATAATACTTTTTCCGAATTTCGCGGATGAGTGCTGAGTGAAGCAATAGTACATTACACATCTAGGGCAGTAAAATAAGAAATGTCTCAGATCACATGTAATTGTTGTCCGAGGCGAAGCCGAGGTCAATAAACATGTGATCTGAGGCTTTCTTATTTACTGCCCGTGGTGTGTATACTATTTTTCTCCTCGACGGAGGCGGAAAGCGGCATTTTCGTTTAGCGCAGCGGGAGGAAAATTGACGCTTTCCGCCCGGAGGTGAGAAAAGTTTGTTTTTTCGCCTTGCATTCTCAGAAAATTTAAACAGATTTTCATTCGTCCTAATGAATACAACAACCTCATAGATGTAAAGACATGGACAAGGAAGTATTTTTAATTTTTGGAAATACGGCTTACATGAATCAGTGGGTTGAAGGTGACAAATAGACCTAATACACCTTTTTTGGGACTTGAATGCTCTATCTCTGTTAGCAGAATTTCCCCAGAAAATAATACCATATCGTAATGTTGCGGTTACGTAGGCGTTATATGCTACCATAACTGCATTTTGATTAACCACTTTAGAAAGCATGTATAGCGCATAAGAAAAACGATTCAGTTTAAGACACACATTATCTATTTGGGTTTCCCACGATAAGCAATCATCAATGTGAAGACCTAAGAACTTAGTGTTACTTATTTCTTTTATTTGAGTTCCTGAATATTTTATGTCAAGTGGTGGTAGAATTCTCTTTCTATTTTTAAAAGTCATTATATTGGTCTTGTCTAGATTTAGAACACAGGAGAGGAAGATCTGGAAGTCTCTGGAGGAGGCCTATGTCGCAGGACAAGCTGATGTTCAATTATTCAACATTTCATTTTTAACCCTTAAATCGATAACGGGAACCCTGGGATACGTTACTTTCTTTTTAAATCTGAGAATTATTTAATAACCTGAAAGATTTTTTTGTGCTATAGAAATATTTTTTATATATTTGAGATTAGTAGAAAAAATAATTAGAGCTCGTACAAATAAAATCTATCCGTCAAATTCAAAATAGAGTCAAGGCGACAGTATGTTGGAACAGCACGGTTGAGTTTTAATCAGATTTTTTAAATTTTTTGCTCTAACTAACTGTTTTTTTCGCTATAAATTGAAAGAATAAATGTCACATAATAGATTGCAATATCATATTTAGATCATCAATCCACAATAATAAAATTATAGGTTCATAAAAGTGTATGTGCCCCGTGGTTCCCGTTGCCGCTTTTGCCGATTACGAGTAACGGGTACCAGGAGATACGTTGCCAATTTCTTGGCAAATGGCAGCATACATTCAAACCTTTTAAAATCATTTTGTCAGTATTTTTTTGTGCTTTTTATGTGTAGGTGTGGTTGCTTAAAGCATGTTTTCTTTATTTGCATAATTAATGCATGTTCTGATAATAAAAGTTTTACTTCTGACAATGAGACAATTTACAATCACATTCTTCTCCTGTTATAAGCTCAGATCTACCTTCATCTACTTTCTTTAGATTCTCCTTACGAAATTGAAATTTTAGGATATGGTAGGGATTATAATGAGGTATTTATTCGATTGCATAATACATATTTAAAACTTCGAAAATGTGCCTCACACACTAATATTCGATGAAGTTTTCCCATCCCCTTCGACAAACAATTGAGAGGCTTACACCCACCCTGAATTCTATACTGTCGTTTTTTTCCATCACTAGCTAAAAATTCGCTATTTAAAGGGCTTACTAGGTTTAAACCAAAATATTAATAGCAAAAAAGATAAAAAAATAAGTTAGTTCTCAATTATAACTGAACAAAAGCTGCATTCAGGCAAAGAGCTGTGATAGATGGAGATTTACAGAAACTTCACAAAACACATTTGGCTACAGTTTTATATTATCTTTATTATTTTTTAATTGCTAGACGGTAGCTTATCGACCTGTAGACAGTATTAGTCTGCATTATATTGGTCATTTTCAGGAAATTCAAGAGAAAAATGCCCGATATCGCTATTGCAAAGAAGGAAAACCAAGGGTTTATTCTATAAAATGGAAATAAGTTTACGTTTTGTGATAAGCGAGCAAAAATCGCGAAACTCTCCGTCAATTCCAAAACAATAAAATGCTTTTTCTTCTAATTTTTTAGTTTTATTCTATACTAAGTATTTCGTAGTCTACTCGGCAACGTACACTACGGTACCCGTAACGGAGTATCGTTCTTTCGTAGAGTAATCGGCATCGTATCCTGTGGGACCCGTTAATTTTCTCGAAAATGGAAAATCGTATATTTTTTTCAATATTTTTCCCTGAGTCCAGAGGTCATCATGAACCAAGAAAATCAATAAAACAAATGTTATGTGTATATTTTTAGTCTTGCCGTTTTAAGGGTTAAAAAATGGCAGTCATAGTGACTGCCGATAGATAAACGAATATTTAAAATATATTTTTTTAATTAAAAAAATTAATAAAAAATAGATAGAAGTAAAAACTTTTAAAAAAATGTATTTAAAATAAAAATAAAGTTTAATTACGAATGTAGTATATTTATATTTATGACCTTTTGACCACGACTGGAGTTTACTCCTAGTCCTTCGTGAACGAAAAGTGTTACCATGGAAACATAAACATAACGTAACGTAGTGGAGAAAGTTTGATTTTACTCCTCATGTATTTTCATACCCCGGGCTTATATAATATGAAAATCGATTCATAAGGAGTGAACTCCAATAAACTCCAAAAACAACATTTTTATTGTAAAAACTCAGCGATTTACGGGACCCAACATATGGAGCTGTCAACATAAATACCAAGGTTTTTGACCGAGGGTCTATAATGTCCAGGGGGGTTAATATAAGCAGTTTTTTTTTTTATCCACTACAAGTTAACTCGACTTGACTGCGATCTCACCTAATGGTAAGATACGATAAGAGAGAAAATTCAGAAATTATAAATTCCCAAATGGACCCTGCCGGGAATCGAACCCAGGACCTCCCACGCTAAGACAACACCGATCAACACTACGAGGTCGTCAAAATAGTTAGGTCCCGGTGGCCAAAAATGGGAACTAATTTTTATGTCTGTTCAGTTTTTGTTTTTATTTTTCATAGATTACTAGCGACGCTGTCACCGTTCAGTAAAGTTTGACAGACTATAAAATTAAATAATATGATAGTGACATATTCCAGTCTAGACAGACATATCAGAAAGACAATACATAGTATATTACACATCTAGGGCAGTAAAATAAGAAATGTCTCAGATCACATGTAATTGTTGTCCGAGGCGAAGCCGAGGTCAATAAACATGTGATCTGAGGCTTTCTTATTTACTGCCCGTGGTGTGTATACTATTTTTCTCCTCGACGGAGGCGGAAAGCGGCATTTTCGTTTAGCGCAGCGGGAGGAAAATTGACGCTTTCCGCCCGGAGGTGAGAAAAATAATAATCATAGCCTGTAGAACAGGTGCGAGAATATTGCAATAAATAAACATTGCTGTGAAAATAATTGAAGGGATTTTCGAATTTCACGATAAAGCTGGGAGACAGACAGGCCATTACACTCGGATCAATCAAATAAATATTATAAATGCGAAAGTTTGGATGGATGTATGGATGTTTGTTACTCAATCACGCCCGAACGGCTGAACGGATCTGGATGAAATTTGGCACAGAGATAGATTATAGTCTGGAATAACACATAGGCTACTTTTTATACCGGAAAATTAAAGAGTTCCCGCGGGTACCGAAAAACCTCAATCCACGCGGACGAAGTCGCGGGCATCAGCTAGTTATTTGATATTTGTTTCATTCAGACTGGAATAACACATAGGCTACTTTTTATTCCGGAAAATAATAAAGTTCCCGCGAGGACCGAAACACCTCAGTCCACGCGGACGAAGTCGCGGGCATCAGCTAGTAGATAATAGAATAGAATAATAAATGTTCTGTGGTGGAGACCTTCAGTCCAGCAGTGGATGTTTTTCGCAGTGCGAACGTAGCCTAATGGAAATTCTAAGATTCGGTGATGGCAAAGTGGTATATAGTACGGCTTCCTATCCGGGAGTTAGGGGGTTCAATGCCCAGGCAAAAACCTGTAACTATTCTGATTTAAATGTGAATTTTAATTTTTAAGAAATTATTATCACTTTTATCCCGGAAAATTGCGGAGTTGTTAATTTTATTTTATTAAGAAAAAACTTAATCCAAACGGACATAGACTTGTTGTTATTTAGTATTCAGAAGTAATTATCGGTATTTATCAGGCCGAGAGGAAAAGCAATTGAGCGGAGTGAAACACTTAAATTTAAGCTTATTTAAAACCGATAAACCGTTTTTATTGCGGTCGACTTCCGTCCCAATAATCCCGGATTACCGGCGCGTGCGAACGCTTCCGAACATCGGATTATCGTTTGTTGTGATTGAATAATACCGCGGAAAGGACTGTGGCTATAATGAAATCTGTCGTTTAAAATTCCCGACAAGCGCCATTGACCGCGACTTCGCCCGGGTGGTTTTGGACCAAGAAACTACTATCGTCCGCTCCCTCGCCGGTCTGAAACTACCCTGTCGGCTGTCACGTATACTTGACGTTCCTAAAATAAAGATTATAATTCTAAAACACGAAAGTCACCAATAATCATCATACTAATAATTACTAGTGGTTCGCCCCGAACTGAGACCTCGCGGTACCCATAAACATGTACAGAGCGCCATCTATTGACATCATTGTGAAGTTATGTTAAAAATATTGAAGCCCATTATATTAAATAATTTCGTTTCCTTGTAATATTTATCTAATTTTAGTATTTGTTGTTCAAGTACAGGATATAATTCAAATAATTGATAAGTTTCAGCCTCAGCCTTTCAGAGAATTGAGAGTTCTGAGGTCAACTTTGGACGTTAGAAAATGTCCACTTTGAAAGCCCCCCATTTCATCAATTTTAGGGGGAAAAAACATACAGGCCGCAGGGTACCGAAGGTGAACGCCAAGGTAACAATATCGAACCGGGAATCGGGAACGTTATTAAAAGCAAACCACTTTGTTATGCATTATGTTATAGCTTTACTTTTACGGGCGATTCGTGTAAGTACAAATTAATTACTTACATAGTATTATAATATTTTTTTTCATCACGGACGGATTGCATTCTAAGTAAGATGGTAGCGGGCTAACCTATTAGAGGTATGGCAGTCATGTTTTAAACCCATACCCCTAATCGGTTTCTAACTTTCTATACACGGCATCGTACCGGAACGCTAAATCGCTTGGCGGCACGTCTTTGCCGGTAGGATGGTAAATTATCCACGGCCGATGCCGCCCTACCAGGGCCCCAATCATGTAAGAATTGTCCATCAAACGTTAAAGATTTTTGTATAAGTAAAATAAACCATAAATGCATTGAATTAGAGCTCAATTTCGTCTGCCCATTCTTATACGTTTAGGTATGAACGATACCCTAAACGGATAAGAATGGGCAGACGAAATTGAGCTCTAATTCAATGCTGTCATTGTTTATTTTACTTTGACGAAAATCTTTAACGTTTGATGGACAATTCTTACGTAATAGGGGGGCTGACCAGAGAAAATTTCATTATAAATTCACAAATTGACCCTACCGGGGATCGAACCACGGAACTTCAAAGTTGTGACAACAGCGCTCAACACTGCGCCAGGGAGGACGTCACTTGAAAAACAAATCACTCAGTCGGATTAAAAACGAAATTGAAGCGCTTTGAACCATTTTATTTGTATTGCGAATAGCTGCAATTGGTTTCTTTGTTGCTGTCTGTCAAGCCGGATAGTTTTAAATTATTTTAATAGGGAAAATAGCTATCTTGCTATGTAGTTGCTACCGGATAAAATGGGTTGGGATTTTTCTTCGCAATATTTTTCGTTTAATGCAGAATAAGCTTGCGCTTGACGACTACCCTCAACCATGTTTAATTCGCAGCAATGATGAGGTCTATATTGGAGCGCGCTTGTCTATTTCCTCAATAATATCATCACTTCAATCCTTATAGGTAGGGGAGCCCAAGGGGGGATTTTTTGGATTTACTCCAGCGCGTCAGATATTGATAGCGTATACGCCCCACGTGTCTCTGTTATCGAATGGTATGTTTGTCTGCCGGTTTGCATGGTGGGCTTGGCTTTACGGAAGTAAAAATATTGGTAAAAAAACAAAAAAAAAACGAGCGCGTCAGATTTTCAGAGGAGATATTAAGTGGACCCAAAGGAAGCTCCTATTCAAAAGACTGACGTTTCTGACGTAACGCTAAGTCACGACGGTTTTTTGAAAATGCAAATTTATTTATTTGATATTAAAGACATAGAAATCTATGTCTTTAATATCAAATACGAGCATAAATTGAAGTATGGTGCGGCTGTCGTAAGTAAATAAAACCGGCCAAGTGCGAGTCGGACTCGCGCACCGAGGGTTCCGTACAAACCTGTAGTAAGTTTTAAATTATTAAAAAAAAACTACTTACTAGATCTCGTTCAAACCAATTTTCGGTGGAAGTTTGCATGGTAATGTACATCATATATTTTTTTTAGTTTTATCATTCTCTTATTTTAGAAGTTACGGGGGGGGGGGGGAGGGGGTCCTATTCTGTTTAGAAAAAAATTATATTAGAAACCTCAATATCATTTTTGAAGACCAATCCATAGATACCCCACACGTATGGGTTTGATGAAAAAAAATTTTTGAGTTTCAGTTCTAAGTATGGGGACTAGGGCTTCCAATACCGGGATCCCGGTATTGGCCAATACCGGGATCCCGGACTTTTTTCGCCGATTTTCAATACCGGTATTGAAATGTCTAATACCGGGATACCGGTATTGGTGACACTATAAACGATACAGTGACTATTGCATATATTTCTTGGTAGATGCTACTGTTTTTTATTCGGCTAAGTTTGAAACTTGTATCTTAAGCATATTAGCTCAAAAAGAGCGCCTAAATTGCTAAAAACCAGTGAAGAAAAGTCGTTTTTGTTCACTCAGAGGGAAAAATTAGTGTTTGAATTTAGATCCCTGTGGCTTGGCATTTCTATTTCATTGTCTCTCAAAACGTTCAGAAATCTGATTTATAACTTATGCATATTTTATTATGATATATTATTTTCTTTTAAATAATAACTATTGAATTTTAGATTAATTTGAGTATTGACAAAATTATCGTTTTCTTTGACTTCGATCGACTTCTTACAAAAATATCGTTTATTACTCATTTAGTACTTCCTCAACAGGTGGGCCTAAAAATGAATATGAGCAAGATAAAGATCATTTCTAATTCACACGTTTAGCCCCAACCTGTGTTAGTTGAGAATTCTGCACTCGAAATTGTTGATGACAACATATACCTAGGACATACAGTCCAGTTAGGTACGTCCAATTTCGAGAAAGAGGTCAACCGCCGAATCCAACTCGGCTGGGCAGGGTTCGGGAAACTCCGCGACATCTTCTCGTCCAAAATTCCTCAGTGCCTGAAGACGAAAGTTTTCAAACAGTGCGTGTTGTCAGTGATGACTTACGGCTCCGAAAAATGGTCGCTAACTTTGGGCCTGATAAGAAGGCTCAGGGTCACTCAGCGGGCGATGGAGAGAGCTATGCTTGGAGTGTACCTGCGTGATCAAATCAGAAATGAGAAGATCCGTAGGCGAACCAGAGTGACTGACATAGCTCGAAGAGTCCAAGCTTTAAGTGGCAAAGGGCGGGGCACATAGTTGGTAGAACCGATAGGCGTTGGGGTCCCAAAGTGCTTGAATGGCGGCCTCACACCGGGAAGCGCAGTGTTGGACGACCCCCCACGAGGTGGACGGACGATCACAAGCGTGTAGCTGGGAGCCGCTGGAAACAAGGGGCACAAGACCGTGCTCTGTGGCGATCCATGCAGGAGACCTACGTCCAGGATATCTATAGGTTGAGACGACGACGACGATAGTAGTTTAAATTACAATCTTCGACACTAATTTCACTAATTATTTAAAATTCCCTGCCATATTTATTTAATTTTGTGTGTACGTTGAGAAAGGTTGTATTTAAAATGATGTGATGGAGTTTCAAAACATTACGTGGTCCGTAATTTTCACCTTCACATGAAACAAACGATAGATTCGTAAGAATTAAGTCAACGCGTAAATAACTATCTCAATACTCAAAATACAAATAAATCTAAAATCAATACTTGGTGATTTTTTTTTAAAGAAAATACAATTTCATAAAAATATATTGCATGATATAAAATAGAGTGAAGGAGTTACTTAGAAATAGACATACCAATCCACAGCGTAATAATCAACCACAGCGTTCTAAATCCAAAAAAAACTCGCTGAGTGAAAAAAAAACGGCTTTTCTTCACTAAATTTATGCAGAAAAGGCACTTTTTTGAGTTTATTTGGTGAAAAATTTTTTTTATGAAAAAACTGTTTTTTATGGTGCCGTTTGCTTCAGAAAAGACTAATTTTAAGTTAAAAAACATCTACCACACTTTAAATTTTTTCCAATACCGGGATCCCGGGATCCCGGTATTGAAAAAAATCATTCCGGTATTAATACCGGTATTGAGAAAAACCGGTATTCGAAAGCCCTAATGGGGACCCCCAAAATTTATTGTTTTTTTTTCTATATTTGTGTGAAAATCTTAATGCGGTTCACAGAATACATCTACTTACCAAGTTTCAACAGTATAGCTCTTATAGTTTCGGAAAAACGTGGCTGTGACATACGGACGGACAGACAGACAGACAGACAGACAGACAGACAGACAGACAGACAGACAGACAGACAGACAGACAGACAGACATGACGAATCTATAAGGGTTCCGTTTTTGCCAAATTTGGCTACGGAACCCTAAAAACTGCTATTGCAAAATTACTCGCGTCAATGTCGGCAGTCGGCTCTAGTACTGGGAGCGAGCTGGATCTGGAGGATACTAAAAACCCTACTACTGCCTACTAAATTGATGGCTCCTACTGTGTATTCGCCCTAATACGCCAAGGACACGGCATGATGTCACCCCAACAAGGGTGAAGCAATTTGCACCTTAGTAACAACGCAGCGCCGAATTTTATGGTCAGTTAGATGTGTTCGGTTGTTCATGATTGAACGATAACAAAGTTGGGGGGCTGGCGCAAACGTAAAAACACCTTGTATGTATTTAGATTTACCTACTGATTATTAACATTATTAATATTGAGTAGTAGGTACTAGTTGTACAACACATACCTATTTGTCGACTGCGAATGTTAAGCAACTTTGACTCAAATCGGTAAGTGGATGATTTGGAGGTTCAAATTTGGCCTTTTGGTTTCCACCGTGTCTCGGAGAGCACGTTAATCCGTCGGTCCCGGTTATTATCACTAACATCTGATAGTAATAGTTGCAAAAGTTTAAATACTCGAGTCGTATGCGGAAGGACGTAGGTAGGTACGTACTAGGTACCTATGAAGTAGGAACCCATCGCATTATTACCCCAAGAAAAATCCTACCATTGTTTGCTTAATGGAAAGGGGCCACGACCTTCAGTAATGAAGAATACGAGTTACGACGCAGGGAGAGATTAAAACTCCAGCTCACATTGGTTGACTGTCTGCATAGTTCAAAGAAAAAGAAAAAGAAAACGGGAAAAGAGCACCTGGAAGACAGAGGAGGAAGTGGATGGATGACGTAAAGGAGGGGACCCGTCATAATTACGCTGAATTAAAGAACATTGCTTAAAATCGGAAGGCATTTCACCTGCTGACCGCCGAACTTCAATTTGTATATGGCACCCGATGATGATGATGACAGTTCAAAGAAAAGACAGTCTTTGGGGTCTCAAGGTGCTGGAATAAGCACAGCGTTGACAGATCCCCTACTAGGTAAGTATACTAGGTACCTACATAGAGGTATAATATTATGGTAGGTACCTATAGGGTACTAAAAAATCTAGCTAGGATAGCCAGTTCTTGATCATAAAACAGTTTGTAAATTTTTTAGTAATAAGCACAATAATTGTGAGCTTCTAATTATAGTTTAAGATCAATTACCATGTAACCCAAATGATAGAAAATGAACGATTTATTTACGATTTATTTAGGTGAACCGATAATTTATCAAGTGAGGTTGCGGTATAGCCACTGGAACTGGATCTAGACAGTAGACGGCTGCGTCTGGCCTTTTTTTTTACCAATTTTGATGAAATATGGTAGGTTTTGATCAGCGAGTAGTAAACCTAATGGTTTGTGGTTTTCATGAAATAAGGTAAGGTAAATAGATTACTTTTTATCCATAATTTTCCGTAGAAAAAGTAGCCTGACACTCAAAATTGACCTCACGGGGATCCGTTGCTCTGTTGCGGTGTGATTAAAGGACAAACTATTAAAAAACGTAGAAACACACTTTTTGCAGAATAGGCTTGCGCTTGACGACAATCACCAATCAGACAAAGCACAGATCAGGTAACAAGGTCCGTTATCTGTGATTCAAAGCAATGGTGAGGTCCACATACCTAGGTTAGAGGGCGGTTGCCTAGATGCTTAACTTGCCTTGAAGGTATCCCATTACTGAAGGTATTCGAGGCAGGGCGTACGTCATGTTTATGTGGATTGTGGATATTATTGTGGATTTTTGTAGTTTTATGACGTGATCTAGTCTTTATTATTGATTGAGCACAGTAAATTTACTGAGCGTCTGGCCTTCGCCTAAAAGGTATTGCATCCGATGAGCACTAAATGGTCTAATTATAATAATTGTGATCCGGTGACGTCACGCAAGGCCAAGGCACTTTAGTGCCACTGGCCACATTAACAAAAGTGGCCTGTCTTAACTTATGGATTTCTTTTAAATTTTTTTTTCTTAAACAAGTTAACAATTAGGCTTACAAAATAACTTTTATCCTACAAAACTGTTTTCACAGTTTGACTGTAGGAATACAGTCTCAGCTTCTATATCATACTAATATTATAAATGCGAAAGTGTGTTTGTTTGTTGGTTTGTTGATTTGTTGGTTTGTTGGTTTGTCCTTCAATCACGCCGCAACAGAGCAAGGGATCGGCCTGATTTTTGGCATGGGTATAGTTGAGAACCTGGAGAGTGACATAGGCTACTTTTTATCCCGGAAAATTAAGGAGTTCCCGAGGGAATCAAAAAAACTTAAACCACGTGGACGAAGTCGCGGGCATCAGCTAGTTAAAATATAATACTTATAATACTATCCATATTCCATACTAATATTATAAATGCGAAAGTGTGTCTGTCTGTCTGTCCGTTTGTCTGTCTGCCTGTCTGTCTGCTACGCTTTCACGGCCCATCTGCTCAACCGACTTTGATGAAATTTGGTGCACGGGTAGATTGTATCCCGGGGAAGGACATAGGCTACTTTTTATGCATGACCCCAGTAGTTACAGTCTAATGATGTAAAGACAACTCAATCAAATCAGCAACTCTTTATCAAACTTAAAAACGCACTTCTAGTACATATTATAGAAGTTGTATGAAATTCACAGTTGTGACGGCATCTTTCAGCGCACTTTTTTTCTTTAATCTAAATTTTAAAATGGTTATCAAACTTAAAACTAACCGAGGATTCGAATTTTACGTCTTTTGGAAGACCCTCTATATAGAAATAATTTATTTTTCGTACCACTTGCTCAAAAAAGTGTCATTCTATGCCACAAAAAGCGAACATAACAATAGTCATTTTTAATCTGTTAAAAACAGGGAAAGAAAATTGTACTGAATTTCATTCATCCTCTAGGGGGAGAATGTGATTTAAATTTGGAATAGGTACTTACTTACCGAAATTTATACTGAACTACATCTGTGTTTACACCATTGAGTTTGTATATAAAGCATTATACATCTTTTTGAAAAAGGAATACGCATTTATTATGCAGATATGATTATTAAATAAAATGACGAAAACCGACGAGGCCGTATGAGCTTGATGCCTTTGCTTTTCCGACAAAAAAATATTAGTCTAGGAATTTGCCGCGTTTTTGTTTTCTTCAAATACATAAACGTTAAGTTTATTTTCATTTATTTTTATAAATAAGTTAATGTTCTAAAAATACGTTACGATGTTAAATCAAAGCGACAGTAACAGTGAATTGTCGGATTCCATCAGTGCAAATGCTGCCGCAATTATAAATAATTTGCTTCCAACAAAATCCAAGGAAAATTATTTAAAAACTTATGAAGGACCAATGTTTCGAATTTTAACTTTTACTTTTAATTGTCATTATTTTTAATAAATGCACAGCTCATATTATTATTGTGTTAATTTTTTCGCAAATGGTACGAAAAGTAGAGTATTTTCCTCGGTGATAAAGCTGTCTTAGTCTTGGGTGAACTTAAATCCCTCGCTACACTCAGGACTCGTCTTAAATCCCTCGCTTCGCTCGTGATTTAAGTTTTTAACACCCTCGCTACGCTCGGGAGTAAACCTCGAGTCCTTCGTTACGCACGCGATTTAAATCATCACCCGCGACAGAAGACACTGCTTTATCCCCTTGGTTAATAATCTACTATTTGATATCCTGCATCATACCTATTGTAGTGATTGGCTAAATTTATCGTATTTTTGCTACGACAAAATATGGAGTTTGGCCGATCGCGATGGTGGAAGAATGATAACCAATCAGGGGGCTTTACAATCGTGAAAAAATTTTTTTTTTTTTTTTTTTTCTTAAACAAGTTTACAATTAGGCTTACAAAATAACTTTTATCCTACAAAACTGTTTTCACAGTTTGACTGTAGGCATACAGTCTCATATATATAGTTACTAGCTGATGCCCGCGACTTCGTCCGCGTGGATTGAGGTTTTTCGGTTCCCGCGGGAACTCTTTAATTTTCCGGGATAAAAAGTAGCCTATGTGCTATTCCAGACCATAATCTATCTCTGTGCCAAATTTCATCCAGATCCGTTCATCCGTTGGAGCGTGATTGAGTAACAAACATACATCCATACATACATCCATCCATCCAAACTTTCGCATTTATAATATTTATTTGATTATTTGATAGTACTAACTATCTCGTACCAACTACCAACTGCCTCGTTGGTCTAGTGGTTACCACGTTCGACTGCGGCCGACGAGGTCCCGGGTTCAAGTCCCGGGTCGGGCCATACCTACTTAAGTGTTGGGGTTTTCTGACTAGATTCTCAGTACTAGCCCGGAGTTAGGCAGTTGGCGGTGTTTCACCCCCGTGCCTCGGAGAGCACGTTAATCGGTCCCAGTTATTATCACTAACATGATAATAGTCGTTAAAGCCCGCCAACCCGCATTGGAGCAGCGTGGTGGGTCTATGCTCTAATTCCCTCTCTCTTAAGAGAGTGGAGGCCTGTGCCCAGCAGTGGGACATTAATGGGCTGTAGTGGTAGTAGTGGTACTAACTGTTACTTACTAATAATAGTATGGAGAAACCGCCGTAGATTCTTGGATTATAGGTCACTTGCGTAATGGATTAGTAATTATTGTAATTGTGTGATTACCTACTTCGTTCCATTATAAAGTAGGTACCTTACCTATACGTTACCTAAGTATAATATTGATATTCTGTGGAAAAATATTTGTATACCTGCCTGTGCCTGCCTGCTATCAATGACGACTTCGTTCGCGTTGTTTTAAGTACTTAATTAAGGTAAGTGTATTAAAGGCAACTTTTTTTTTTTATCCACTACAAATTAGCCCTTGACTGCGATCTCACCTGATGGTAAGTGAAGATGCAGTCTAAGATGGTAGCGGGCTAACCTGTTAGGGGCATGGCAGTTATATTAAACACATAGGTATACCTACACCTATTCAGTTTCTACACGGCATCGTACCGGAACGCTAAATTGCTTGGCGGCACGTCTTTGCCGGTAGGGTGGTAACTAGCCACGGCCGAAGCCTCCCGCCAGGCCAGACCAGGGAAAAATGAGAAATTATAAATTCCCAAATTGACCCTGCCGGGGATCGAACCCGGGACCTCGGCACGTTAAGACAACAGCGCTACACACTGCGCCACGGAGGTCGTCAAACTATAATAGAGGTAGAACTACAATAGGTTAACTTCGATGCTTGTTATTTTCAACTTCGATACTGCTACGAAATTGGGTGAAAGAGGTCGAGCGGTGTGTTTAGTTCCGTTTCATACAAGACGCAAAACACACGGGGAACGGGCGCCGGACGCCCGGCATTGGGTCGACTGGCTGGCGCCCGTTTCTGGGGTTTCGGGGGTCGGGTGTACGGCGGGTGTAATTCCCTATATTAAATGGACGTCCAACACACAGAACGCGGGCGCGGGTCGGGTGCGAGCATGGACCTATAAAAAAACGTGTCAAAGTTATGTTATGTTTTGATAGATTGTGTTATGATAAAATGGGGATTTTTTTTCCACAAGGCAACCCTTTATGCCACTCGCACATACTCGCGCCGCCGCCATTGCAGTACTTCAGTTCGTTCTTAGCGAGATTGCGTCCGCCTTTTTAGGGTTCCGTAGCCAAATTTGGCAAAAACGGAACCCTTATAGATTCGTCATGTCTGTCTGTCCGTCCGTCCGTATGTCACAGCCACTTTTTTCCGAAACTATAAGAACTATACTGTTGAAACTTGGTAAGTAGATGTATTCTGTGAACCGCATTAAGATTTTCACACAAAAATAGAAAGAAAATAATAAATTTTGGGGGTCCCCATACTTAGAACTGAAACTCAAAAATTTTTTTTTCATCAAACCCATACGTGTGGGGTAATGTATGGATAGGTCTTCAAAAATGATATTGAAGTTTCTAATATCATTTTTTTCTAAACTGAATAGTTTGCACGAGAGACACTTCCAAACTGGTAAAATGTGTCGTCGTCCCCCCCCTGTAACTTCTAAAATAAGAGAATGATAAAACTAAAAAAAATATATGATGTAGGTACATTATCATGCAAACTTCCATTGAAAATTGGTTTGAACGAGATCTAGTAAGTAGTTTTTTTTTAATAATTTAAAACTTACTACAGGTTTGTACGGAACCCTCGGTGCGCGAGTCCAACTCGCACTTGGCCGGTTTTTTTTATTATAGGTCCATGGGTGCGAGGCGGGTACTGCGCGGGACCCGCGCCTGTCGAAGCGAGCGAGCGGCCGAAGCGTCGTTGAATTCATCGTACCATACATTACCTATCCATATGTGGCATGAGGCATCCATAAGTGGTTGATTTCCAATCTGCCCGCACGAAACGTTTTTGCTCGACGTTTCTGATCCGAACCGCTAGAGTGTGGAACACCCTCCCAGCGCACGTGTTTTCTGCCACGTATAACTTAGGTACCTTCAAGGCAAGAGTGAATAGGCATCTTCTAGGCAAGCGCGCTCCAACCTAGACCTCATCATTGCTTTGCAATAAGCATGATTGTCGTCACGCGCAAGCTCTTACAATAAATAAACCCTATTCTGTGGTAATACACCTATTCTCCAATATCGTTTTGAAAGCAAGAATGTGGGGCAGCATATTGATTTCAAATTTCATTCAATATGCAATTATGAATTAAGAGGTAAACGGTCATCCATAAAGTACGTCACACTAATTTCGTGATTTTTTGACCCCTCGTCCGTCCTTGTCACACTTGGTCACATTTGTGGGCCCTAGTGTGACGTCAAATATCTTGCTACTTTACTTAAAACAACACTTCCGAGATTAGTTTTATTTCCCTTTGAATTATTTTTTAATATACTTTATCTACACTAATGTTATAACATTCTACTTATGTTTCCAATACTTGACTTATAATTACTACTGTTATAGCGCAGATAACAAAACACTCAATTTAAGCAATTTCACATGATGGTATAATATCCACATCGATATCGTAAAATCTCATTATAACATCAATAAAACGCGACCAATTAACCTGGCGAGCCTTATGTCAAAATCCTCATACAAGTTGTATAAAATTTTGATATTAGGCTGGCTTTTGAAAACAGTTGGGTTATACGTGAAAACTTCGTCGAAACTACTAAACTTACATACACAAAACTCTTTGGTAAGATCTTGTGCCAATTAAATAAAAAACGAACAGCGCGCGCTCGCTCCTGATTGGCCCTGCGCGCGCAGCTTCGCTCTCATTGGTTAGATTTTAATGGCGGCAAGTTCACTGTGACAATACACGTACGCGTGAATTTAATGTTTCGCAATGTGTTTTTTTACTCTTGTTGTTTGATAAATTGCATTAGTGAAGATAAAGTAGTGTATGCAACTGCATATAACACGGGTATTAAAACACTCGTTACTATTATGAAACTCGCTGCGCTCGTTTCATAAACTCACACTCGTGTTTTAATACCCTTCATTATATGACAGTTGCATAAACTACTATAATAAATACATAAATAAATACCTAAATAAATAAAAGTTGAATGACCAACACTACAAATAGTACAGTTACATTTAGTGTACACCAAATAAACATAAACTAGGTACGTGTGATCAATGGGCCACCTCCTCAGCCCGTGCCACAGCATGAGAGATAGGTACATAGGTACCTACTTAACATACTGCAACGCTGATTTTCAGGAGGAGCCCAAGGGTCAAAACGTCACGGACCCAAACTCAACAACAAATCAACATCAAATCAAACATTTGAGAAAATTTACTAAACTTGGAAATATATCTGATTTTGAAATGTGACGTCATGAAACTTAGGACCCCTCGAAGCATATAATTATAAGACAATATAAGCAAAAAAAGGAAAAAATACCGACATAGCCTGAGTCCTTCTCAAACTATTCTTAAAAAAAAAAAACAGTTCAGTTTTGGAGGAGGAAACAGGAAAACACGATAGTGAGAAATCGACTGTTTTTCATAGGTATTAAGTATTAACGGTCCAAGCTGCAGTTGTCCCTATCGGGTGTTATGGGATTAGGTATATTCGAGGAGCAGCGTGACTGCAATATAATTATTGTTTCCTGTTGAGCAGTGGCGTGCATGTCATAGAGGCAGCCAAGCACTGCTTACCCTAGTTTTTTTTTCAGGGGAGGAAAAAATCCCTCCGGACTTCTACCAGGACTAGCTAGGCAGTGCGAGTCCGACTTGCACGGACTAAAATGCTTACCCTAGTTGAAATAGCTTATTTTTCTCTATCTCTAACTACTTTTTAGGGTTCCGTAGCCAAACTTGGCAAAAACGGAACCCTTATAGATTCGTCATGTCTGTCTGTCTGTCTGTCTGTCTGTCTGTCTGTCTGTCTGTCTGTCTGTCCGTCCGTATGTCACAGCCACTTTTTTCCGAAACTATAAGAACTATACTGTTGAAACTTGGTAAGTAGATGTATTCTGTGAACCGCATTAAGATTTTCACACAAAACTAGAAAAAAAACAATAAATTTTGGGGGTCCCCATACTTAGAACTGAAACTCAAAAAATTTTTTTTCATCAAACCCATACGTGTGGGGTATCTATGGATAGGTCTTCAAAAATGATTTTGAGGTTTCTATTATAATTTTTTTCTAAACTGAATAGTTTTCACGAGAGACACTTCCAAAGTGGTAAAATGTGTCCCCCCCCCCTCCTGTAACTTCTAAAATAAGAGAATGATAAAACTAAAAAATATATATGATGTACATTATCATGCAAGCTTCCACTGAAAATTGGTTTGAGCGAAATCTAGTAAGTAGTTTTTTTTTAATAATTTAAAACTTACTACAGGTTTGTACGGAACCCTCGGTGCGCGAGTCCGACTCGCACTTGGCCGGTTTTTCTTTTTTACGCCACTACAAGTTAGCCCTTGACTGCAATCTCACCTGATGGTAAGTGATGATGCAGTCTAAGATGGTAGCGGGCTAACCTGGGATATGGCAGTTATTATTAAACCCATAACCCTAGTCGGTTTCTACACGGCATCGTACCGGAACGCTAAATCACTTTTGCCGGTAGGGTGGTAACTAGCCACGGTCGAAGCCTCCCATCGGGCCAGACCAGAGAAAATTCAGAAATTATAAATTCCTAAGTAATCTAGTCCCTAGTATCAAATGCCTACCCAGGCTTCAAATCCCGTGCACGCCACTGATTGTTGAGCCGCTGGCAGGGTACGTCCGCGGCCGACCCGCCATCAACCCGCGCCCGACCCGCCATCAACCCGCGCCCGCGTTGTGTGTGAAGACACCGAACAGCGCGACTCACGCAAGGAACCCGGCCCGACCCGCGCCCACTTCCTTTGTGTTTTGACGTAAAAACATGGTAAAGTCATGCCCACAATAAGAGTTTTTAGTGCGTTTTTCCGAAAAAACTAACCCACATACATAGGTTTGGTACCTTAGACAGTAATTACACTAGAAAGTTTTACGCCGTAGTCGCTTAAATGAGGAACGTTTGCAAATGCTAGGTAGGTAAGTTTACGTAAGCTATTTACGGTAAAACCAGTGTCATTGCGGCTTTAAAGCATACATTTTCCATAGGTATGTATGCTCTTAGATTCTCTAAACTGAATTCTTATGAGTTCTAAAAATAGTTATGTTATTTTTACAAATAACAATGTCCTCTCCTAAAATGGCCAGCTGCCAATTTGCCTAATTTGCCATACCCTAACAAACCAACAAATAAACATACCTACTTTTGCATAATATTAACAATTATATATTTTGTCGATATACCTAGATATAAATCTAAAAAACCTAGGAATAAACAAAATAAATTGGCAGTCATAGGGACTGCTGATAGAAGTGAAAACGAATATTTAAAAAATATATATAGGTTAAAACTAAGGCATTAAAGTTTAATTACGGATGTAGTATATTTATATTTAAGACCTTTTGTCTTCGTGACGCGAGCATGGGGCAGCGAGATGTCGGTGACGGTGTCGTTGACGCGAATCCACAAGTTTACCCCCTACCAAAAAGTTTTCTCTTATTGACTCTGAATTTGTCTCACGAAAAAATAAGACGGTGTGACCGCGGCACACAAAAATGTTCGACACCAAATAACTAGTTCCAAGTCGATGTTCGCTATAATAGGTCGTGACTCGCGTAACGTTAACTTGCGTTATTATCTGTGATTATTAAACTGCTAATATAAAAATATAATATTATGTAAAGTGCAGAGTGCTAGAAATATTTACTTAGAATAAGGTAAATACCTACTAGGTACTAGTTATTACAAAGTAGGTAGGTGCCTAGGTATTTAAGTTGTGGTGGTTTTTCCAACTTTGCTGTACTTTTAGGTTGCGTATTTTGTAAGTAGTTTAAAGTAGTGTATTTTTACTTGTAAGTAAAGTTTATGGGCCCAAAATTATCTATCTAAACAAATAGTCTAAAGAGAAAAGATTTGTTTGATTGTTTGAATGTTTAGTTGTTTGTTTGTAATGGATAAACTCAAAAACTAGTCAACCGATTTTGTTAAGAATAAAATTAGGGATCCCTAAAAAAATTTGTATAAATCCCTAAATCCCTAAGTTTCAAGGCGGAACAAATCGTCTCATCTGACAGCTTCCGTGGCGTGCGTTATGAGTTATAGTTACTACTATTACCTATTCTGTGGTTATAGTGCGTAGGTATAAAATATAGTTGAAGCTACACGAAAACACGATCCCACCAAAACCATTCCATGGATAGGCTGCCAAGATTTACACACAAGTTCAAATCATAATGCTTTCACTGTTAAAAAGTAATGAGATCGCTAGTAGAGCCAAGCCCCTAGATCAGGCTTTTTAAAAATTTTATCCCCCGATTTTTATCCACTGACAAGAGATAAAATTAACTTAACCACTTCTCAGAGCACGGCAAGTGGCAACAGGGGAGAGGAGAAGTTTATCCCCGTTTGACATTTCACAGGGACTCGGGGACTATTTTATCCACCGTTATTTAGCGTTTTTATTTATTTACCTATTTAGGAATAAAAAATGTATCCTTTCCTCGGGGACAAAATTGTGTCGGCCCATGCTAGGGGGGCAGACTGTACAGCTATTATGCACCCCCTATAGGAGGGGTAGGAAGGGAAAAGTTTCTGATTTCTTAATTTTCCCATTATTTATATTATGCAATTCCTAGCCTACATACCAAATATCAGCTTTCTAGGGCTTTGGAAAGTACCCTAGAGGTTTTGATTTTCATCAGCGATTTAGTAAAAGGCAAAATTACGAAGCCGATGTAGGTATTTCAGGTAATTGATAAATCTGAAATTATAAATGCTAGACAATTGATACTTAATATGTTTAATTATTCTGCCAATAGCATCTTATCCTGCAAATTTCAGCTTTTCAGCAATATCCGGACTGAAGCTATGACGCTCAGAAAATATGTGGAAACGCTGTCAAATATACACCCCCAATAGGAGGTGTTGGAAAAAGAAAGTTTCAGATTTCTTAATTTTTCCATTGTTTATATGCAATTCCTAGTCTACATACCAAATTTCAGCGTTCGAGGACTTTAGGAAGTACCCTAGAGGTTTTGATTTTCATGTGATTTAGTTAAAGGTAAAAAAAACTCCAAAAGTACGGATTAAGTACATATTTCAGGTATCAATAAATCTGAAACCATAAATGCTAGATAATTGATACTTGGTATGTTTAATAAATCTACCAACGACATATTATCCTGAATATTAGAGCTTTCTACCATCATCCGTACCGAAGTTATGACTGTTCGAAAAAACGAGGAAATGCTGTCAGATTAAAATAAAATAAAAATAAAATTTGCACCCCCTATACGAGGGGTTGGAGGGGAAAAGTTTCACATTTCTTAATTTTCCTGTTGTTTATATGCAAATTCTAGCCTACATAGCAATTTCAGTCTTCTAGCACTTACTTAGGAAGTACCTTTTTCATTTTGATGATCATCAGTGAGTCAGTCACGAAATTGAGTCAGTCACGAAATCGACGTATTTCAGGTATCAATAAATCTGAAACTATAAATGCTAGAATATTAATACTTAGTATATTTGGTAAGTCCGCCAACACCATCTTATCCTGAAAATTTCAGCTTTCTAGCGTCATCCGGACCGAAGCTATGACGGTTCGAAAATTCGACGAAACGCTTCCAGAAAAGGCTCGTCCGTTCTCTCCCGTTCCTTTGGCTCGTCTTGGCGGGGGCGGGGGCGCGTGGATTTAGGTTTTATGATTTCCGCGGGAACTGTTTAATTTTCTGGGATGAAAGGCAGATGAAAGATCTGTTTTCGTGTAGACTATAGTCTATCTCTGCGCCAAATTTCATCTAGATCCGTTCAGCAATAAATCAGCCGTTCTGGCGTGATTGAGTAGGTAACAAACATCCATCCATCCTAACTTTTGCATTTATAATACCGGTTCTACCGATTCGGATGTAACTTTGTACTATTTTTTTTTACTATTACAGTATTCCGTGGTTTTACTTGAAAAGTTTATCTATGTAATTAAGGTGTGTCATAATATCTTATCTCGAGTAGGTACTTCACCTGAATTTCCCGGGTATTCATGGGTACGAGCCAACCAAATCGATTGTAGAGATGTGCAGTGAAATATCAGAGGGTGATAGTGTTAGGTATAACGAAGTTATTTGCATAGCATTAACACTGCTTTGGATGCTAAAACTTTCGAGCATTTAACAAACTAATCGCTCGTATAGGCTCGTAATTTGCTCTATTTAAAGCCGTTAGCCGCATCGATATTATATAATATATAAATTGAAGGTGCTAGATGGGACCTTTCATAGAAAAAAATTGGGCGTCCGACCTGTGGAGCGCACTCCACACCTGTATAAGCCTGTCCTAGTCCCCGCCATAGCGCTGTCTCGCTTTTCAGACTAGATGGCGTTAGTAAAATACGCAAAATTTGTGTAAATTGTTTATTGTAAGTGTAAATTATTGAGGTCGTAGGTTGGCCGACCATCCTGGCGCATTGGTGACCGTTGTATAGGTATTAATATGTAGGAAAGTTCCGGCTTAGGTCCTTTGCAGGGGCAATTTGGGGCATTACTTAACTATACTAACTAATATTTTAATAATTATTATAAATGCGAAAGTTTAGATGGATGGATGGGAGGATGTTTGTTACTCAATCACGCCAGAATGGCTTTACGGATTCATTCATTCATTCATAGACTACGTTTTATTCCGGAAAATTAAAGAGTTGTCGCGTTAACCAAAGAACCTCAATCCACGCGGATAAAGTCGCGGGCATCAGCTAGTTAAGTAATAATAACTATAATCATTTTTTGTTGTTTGGGTAGGTCTACTAACTGTTTATTCGCTGACTGGTGATTTATTAGGCCATTTTACTTTCAGGTATCAAAATTTATTTCATCATCCGATGGATCCGAATTCGACCTTCGAAAGCCGATGGAACAAACCCAGATAACTTGACAAACAGGTGAAACAATACCGTATTATCTGCCGTGTTAATGTACAAAATTAAAAAATGTCGCTTTTCTAGATGTATGTGCACCATGAACCTAAGAATGTGTCTACTAATAACCAGACTAAATGCTTCTCGAGTAATATTTATAGTGATCCTATTTTACGCTGGATCTCTTATGTACACCTACAATGCTAGGCTGTACTCCATAAGGTCACAGAGGAAGGATATGTCGTACCTGAACCATAAGAGTTTCAAGTATATCTTGCAATGGACAAACAGGTTTAATTACCCTCTGATCACTATGGGACAGGGCAACTCTATTTTCGTAAAGGGAAAGTGCAATTACACCAACTGTTTCGTAACCGATGACAAAGACTATTTCGTCGATCAAACTGAATTCGACGCTGTAGTCTTCGGTGGTATGGATGCTATGAAACTCTGGTCTTTCCAACTACCATCTGTGAGATCTCCGAAACAGAAATACATTTTCGCTGCATCCGAATCTGCGGATAACTATCCAGTATGCTCCTCGATGTACAACGGATTCTTTAACTGGACGTGGACATACCG
The DNA here is from genome assembly GCA_917051295.2 of Erebia ligea. Taxonomy (NCBI): domain Eukaryota; kingdom Metazoa; phylum Arthropoda; class Insecta; order Lepidoptera; family Nymphalidae; genus Erebia; species Erebia ligea. The sequence continues at coordinate 1,855,477 of OU785235.1, read as the reverse complement.
GATAGACTCGAATATATTTTGGAGTTACATCATCATATTCGATTCGGATGACAATGTCATTGGACCTTCGCTAAATATGAAATGGCTGGACAAATTTGATCCTATTGGTGAAGAATTAAAGAAGAAATTGTCGAAGAAATCGATGACTGCTGCTTGGTTCGTCTCCCATTGCTCCACAAATGGGGGTAGGGAGAATTTCGTGGCTGAATTGCAGAAGGAGCTTGAGCCCTATGGGAAGACTGTCGATATTTACGGTCGTTGCGGCACTCTCAGTTGTCCGCGAGACGATGAGGCGTCCTGCTTTAAGAAGATAGAAGATGATTACTACTTTTACTTGTCGTTTGAGAATTCGTTCGCTGAGGACTACGTGACGGAGAAGTTATTGAGCGCGTTGAACAATTACGCCGTCCCCATTGTCTTTGGTACAGCTAATTACTCAAGGTAATTAAAAATGTGTTTATTAGGTACTTTGTTTTTATATTTTAGCGCGCGCTGATGATGACTAAAGCACTTGACCTTGACTGCAGGCATCGCGAAAAAGATGTTTCTTAAACACTTTATTGACAATCAAATCAATCAATAATACTATGTTTTACAACAATTCTAGAAATATGAAATACATTTTGGTTCGCTTAAATTTGCGATAGGTACCTATGTTTTTTTCCTCCAGTGGAAAAATGTTTGCGCATGGGAAAATAATAATACCTATAATTTATTTTGTTTATACATATTTTGAACCGGTGATTCGATATCCTCGAAATCAAGACAGGATGGGCAGAGAAAATGTCTTACAATATCTTACTTACAAAAAATCTGGTAGTTTCCGACCCGCAGGGATAGGAATTTACCTCTGTTGGAATTTCAACAAGTACCTATCCATACTAATATTGTATCTGCGAAAGTGTGTCTGTCTGTCCGATTTTAACGATAATATCTGATTCTATCGTGGGGCACGGAAGTGCTGCCGCCAAGACTCGATCAATATAGGTTTTATTAGAGACTAGCTGACGCCCGCGACTTCGTCCGCGTGGATTAAGTTTTTTCGATTCCAGCGGGAACTCATTAATTTTCTGGGATAAAAAGTAGCCTATGTATGTATGTATGTATGTATATTCTTTATAGCTGATGCCCGCGACTTTGTCCGCGTGGAATAAGTTTTTCAGTTAATTTTCCAGGATAAAAAGTAGCCTATATTACTATCCCACGGTATAATCCCCCTATAATGGTGAAACACGTACTTCTTCATATTTTAACGAAAGCCCAAATGCTGTTTCATGGCTATAACTTGAGAAATTAAGGATTTTCATACAAACTCTCAACCCCTATTTCACCCCTTCGGGGGTGGAATTTTGAGAAACTGTGAAACACATATGTTTTCATTTTCAACCCGCAGCTCATATATCAAGTTTCATGGCTATAACTTGAGAAATTAAGGACTTTCTTACAAACTTTCAACCCCTGTTTCACCCCTTCGGGGGTAGAATTTTAGGATAAAAAGTATCCTATGCCCTACCTCGTAGTATGGGCTCAAATCGTGCCAAGTTTCGTTTGAATTCATTAAGTAGTTTTGGCGTGATGCGCGGCCAAGATACAGACAGACAGACAGACAGACAAAAATGAAATAAATAACAGATTTGGCTTAGAATACAGATCAGTATCGAAGAATGAGTGCCCTCCAAAAAAAAATTTCATAATATCTTCAATGTACAGAATTAGACCTGTTACAGTTTTATTATAAGTATAGATAGGTTGTGTGACGCATCTCGGCCCTCGGGGCAGAACTTAAGCTATTTTTTATCTCAAAACATTGAGTTCCCACAGGTTTTTCAAAAACCTAGACTTTGATTATATATCTAAGAACCTAAAAGTTTTCGCACATTTACTCAGCTGTCAGTGAACATATACGAATACATTTATTCCACGCTGCCAAAGTCGCAGGCTTCATCTATTAGTTTTTATATACCGCCAATTTCTTTTTCAGGTTTCTTCCCCCGGGTAGCTATCTCGACGCTTTAAAATTGGGCCCCAAACAGCTGGCTCGTCATATGAACGAGATAATCAGCGACACAACCAAGTACCAAGACTTCTTCCGATGGAGGAACCACTATAGGTACCGAGAGAGTTATCCCCCGGAAGAAGTTTGTAGACTCTGTCAATTGCTGAACGATGAAGAGAAAGTGGCTCAAGTGACCGTATGGGATGATTTCCGGACTTGGTGGAATGGGGACAGTTTAAAGGACAAGTGTTGATTGTGTAAACTGAAAATCCTGGTTTTATCCCAAAAATTTATGAGTCTAAAACTAGAATCGGATTCGGGTATTCATAATTTTTTTTAACTCAAGAAAAAGAGGCAATTATTCAGTCTGCATTTATATCCAGGATGAGATAACAAGGAGATTGAGAGATTTTTATATGGAACAGTTGATTTTTTTACGATTTTTGGGTTGATCCGATATTAAGTGACTATTTGGGTTAGGATTTAGGAGTTAGTTACCAGCTATTCGAAAGTCTATGCATAAAATATGTTAAGCGATAAATGGTGCCTTTTAGTCACAAAATATTTTGCTAATTGTTGTTAAGTACATAAATAACTATAGAGCTATTTTTGATGATAATTTGTTACCTACCAAAGTATCTAGTAAGTATGTAATTAAAATATATAACGCACATAATATATTGCTTTTAAGTAATAAGTTTGTGATCTTTATGCATCCATCCATCAGCCTGCATTCGTCCACTGCTGGACGGACATCTTTATGTATGGTTGTTCATAATTAGACGTTATTAATAAGTGTTTTTCCCTGTACTTTTATAATACTAATTTCAAAAACAATTTGTTACTGATAGCCTGAGATCCCGCTGCAGGATTGTTACATGAATCGAGTGCGTGATCAAAAACTAATTGTTATGTATAATTATAAATGGGGGAATACTTATATACCACCTACATAGCCATCTAGATGGCACAAAGCAAACTAAATTACTTAGACGCCAACAATTATTTAAATTAAAAATACTAGCGGCCACTTTTTGATTGGCACCTTGGCAAATATATATTCCCCCATTTATAATTGACCGAGCGAAGCGAAGGTCTCTGAGTCTACTTGGGTGAATTGGCACTTGTCCGTCCGTCCGTCCGTCCGTCCGTCTGTCAGAGCCTTATAACTTCTGAATTGCTGAACGTAATTACTTCAAATTTAAATATAATATGTAAACCGATGGCCTCCCGCCGAATATGGCTTAAAAAGTTATAAAAATCTTTATTTCAGGGGGGCTCTCATAGAAGCGAATGCGAAGTAAAATATTTTTTATAGCGTTACATAGGGTTGCAGTATATCGTTTTAAAGATAATTAGGAATAGAGTCCAAAAATATTTTTTTTTTAATTTTTCCCCTAAAATTGACGAAATGGGGGGCTTTCAAAGTGGCGATTTTCTAACGTCCAAAGTTGACCTCAGAACTCTCAATTTTCTGAAAGGCTGAGCCTGAAACTTATCAATTATTTGAATTATACCCTGTACTTGAACAACAAATACTAAAATTAGATAAATATTATAAGGAAACGAAATTATTTAATTTTTAATGTGGTTCAGTATTTTTAACAGAACTTCACAATTGATGTCAATAGATAGCGCTCTGTACAAGTTTGTGGATACCGCGGTCCGCGAGGTCTCAGTTCGGGGCGAACCACTAGTTATACATAACAACTAGTTTTTGATCACGTACTCGATTCATGTAACAATCCTGGGATCTCGGGCTATCGGTAAGTCATAAGTCATAAGTCATAAGTCATAAATATTTATTCAATTTAGGTAGATACACTATGTTGACGTCCAGTTACATAAAAATAAAAATATGATGGTGATAATCTGTTACGGTATCTTAAAACTAAAGCTACGAGGGTTCCAAAAGCGCCCAGGTCTGAGAAGAGCCCACAACAAACTCAGCTGGTGTTTTTTATTTTTTTTTCATTATCACCATCTCACAAATCAACTTAACTAAGGAACTATCAGAGCCATTAGAGCAAATTATTGCCAAGCTTCCTTGTCATTTAAGTAATCCTTCACATGGTAATAGGATTTTCCAATGAGTTTACGTTTTACATTAACTTTGAACTTATTCAGAGACATCTTCAACATATTTTCTGGGAGGTTATTGTAGAAGCGGACACTCTTTCCAACAAATGAATTGCTAGTTTTACTAAGCCTAGAAGCAGGCATTACAAGTTTATTTTTATTTCTAGTATTGACATTATGACAATCACTTTTCTTCTTGAATTTATCAATGTGTTTATGCACGTATACTAAATCTATCTATCTATACTTCTATACTTATAATAAAACTGTAACATGTCCAATTCTGTACATTGAAGATATTTTGAAAATTTTTTTTGGAGGGCACTCATTATTCGATACTGAAGCCAAATCTGTATTTTTTTTCATTTTTGTCTGTCTGTCTGTCTGTCTGTCTGTATCTTGGCCGCGCATCACGCCGAAACTACTGAATAAATTCAAACGAAACTTAGCACGATTTGAGCCCTTACTACGAGGTAGGACATAGGATACTTTTCATCCTGAAATTCTACCCCCGAAGGGGTGAAATAGGGGTTGAAAGTTTGTATGAAAGTCCTTCATTTCTCAAGTTATAGCCATGAAACTTAGTGTATGAGCTGCGGGTTAAAAATGAAGACATACATGTTTCACAGTTTTTCAAAATTTCACCCTCAAAGGGGTGAAATAGGGGTTGAAAGTTTGTATGAAAGTCCTTTATTTCGCAAGTTATATCGATGAAACTTGGTATACAAGCTACCGGTTAAAAATGAAGAAATACGTGTTTCACAGTTTTTGCAAATTATACCCCCGAAGGGGTGAAATAGGGGTTGAAAGTTTGTATGAAAGTCCTTCATTTCTCAAGTTATATCCATGAAACTTGGTATATGAGCTGCGGGTTAAAAATGAAAACATACGTGTTTCACAATTTTTCAAAATTCCACCCCCAAAGGGGTGAAATAGGGGTTGAAAGTTTGTATAAAAGTCCGTAATTTCTCAAGTTATTTCGATGAAACTTGGTATATCCACGCGGACGAAGTCGCGGGCATCAGCTAGTTTTCAAATAAAGTTATAAGTTCAATTGGTAGAACTAGAATCAACTTAATTTGTATGGCAGGGCGAGGTGACAAACGCGTGATGAATAATTAGAATTAGATAAATGGGATATTAAACCTTTGGCATAGTACTTAGGAAACAATAAACAAAATGGCGTCCCATTATGCCAAAGGTTTTCAGTGCCCTTTGTTCCAGCGTGTCTTACCTTGCATCTGCTATCTGTACACCTTCGTTTTCACATTCAAATCATAGGTATGATTTATTTATTAAGCATCTTCTGAAAAGGTAGGTATCTTCTTCTCAATTCGGCGCATAAATATTTCTTTTTCAAATGAAAATATATTTTATTCAAATTAAACTTTTAAATGCTGAATCGTCAAGCGAATCTACCACCGGTAGATTAGATTTAAGTTGATTTAGCACTGTTCAAATTTTAACTTTTTAAAGCTTTTTAAACTTGTTAAGTATAAGCATAAAAAACTACCTCATTAAATATAGCAAAACTTAAGCAGTGTCCACATCAATAAAAATGCGTTATGCGTCTAAGTATCGATCTCGGGCGATAAAAAATTTGAACATAAATAAATTCGAACGAATATTGGTATAGGTAACTACTAACTATACGAAACATTGAACGCACGACGCATATTTTGATTGGTGTGAAAGTAGACGTGAAAAATAATGTGCCTCAAGTATGCCTTATATCTACATCCAATACTATTCTAGAAGTACTCAATATTTTGAAACTAAGTAGTAAATACTTTCAAACTCAAACTAAAACTCGTTTATTACATATTAAAAATAAGAATAAAATAGGTGTACCTATCTCATGATACGTTTTGTTTTATGACTCTACTACATGCTTGAAATTGATTTTTTCCTGTGTAGGTAAATCTAAACTTTATATCTACTTTTAAAAGTAAGGAAAATAAGCATTTGAGATCTCAGTATATGTTTAGCGCTAGATATTATAGTTAGGTTGGATCTGAAACAAAATTCGACAACTATAAACGTTATTGAGCTTTCACTAAGCAGTAATAACTTAATATTAAAAAGAGATTTATTAATCAAGTCTAAGTAGTTTATTAACATATTTAACATTAGTTTCATATAAAAAAGATAACAGAAAATATTAAAGTTATGAATTACAAGTAAGTAGGTTTAGTACCTAAATAATGTAATGAACCAAAATAATATATTGAATAAAAATTATTATTAGTTTTGGTTGTGCTAATAAGTACCTAATAACCATGTAAGTACAAAAAAAAACCAAAAAAATAGTGTTTTTGAATGTTATATTGTTTTATAACGTTATTACCTGTATTATTAAGTACTTACTTAATTTAGATAAATTAATAATTCCTGCGTTGAGTACCGTTATATAAATAACTAAATTAAATAACTCGCATACTCACATTAAACCTATAAATATGAATAAAAATTGATTATTCCTACCAACGTATTAAGATATATTATTAAGACTGATTTTTCATAATTATGCAACTTAATATTGTTAATACCTAACTACTTTAACCATATTTTTGTTTTCGCTAAAATAAAAGATTAACAACAATTGACCACGATTTGTCCATGTATATAGAAGGTCATTGATTAACAATAATAAATGCATGAACCGAACTTAACTATTCGAATAAGTTACTATATTTTCATAGCTACTATGTACAACGTATAAGATACGTGGGTACATTATAATACTGATTAGTGATTAGTAGGTATGCTAAGATAACTTCACCTTGGCTAAAATTAATGCCTGCATGGAAGAGTTAATCACTTACCTACCGTGTGTTTGTCTACCTGATTATAAATATAAAATAAATATGTGAAAAAATATGTGTTCTTGGCTTTGAATACCTTTAATCCCTATAATTAATAATATGTTTAATTTTAGAACACTCGAACTAAACTACCTATGTAAATTATAATTAACCCCAGCATTAGACGAAAGGCTGGAATAATCCTATATACCTACTTAGCTTCTTAAGAGTGCATAATCGATGTGGACGGCAGTGCGCCACGCCATCATCAATTTATCGTGTTCATTAAAAACAGTGTGAAAACTTGGCCTAGTCCACTGTCGTGCGCCTCGGTGCAAATGCTATAAAAATATACTTTGTCGTACTGACCATTTATCGTATTATCGCCTGTTATAATTATTAATGTAGGATAATCAGTAGGACAAAATAGGTTATCAGACATGCTGGCCAGTGGTGATGCAGCCTAAGGTGGAGCGCGCTTGCCTAGAAGATGCCTATTCACTCTTGATTTAAAGATAAGTAAGTAAGTACCAATGTTAAAAGTGGAGGGGAAAACGGCGGGCGGGAGTCGGGACCTGACCTAATTTTATTTAAGTTATTTCCTACTATTTTGACCTTTCAAGTTTGCTTTCACAGACTCTAGAGGTAGGTACGCTAGTCTTATTTGAAATACGCCGTCTATTACACCGTCACGTGTCCTATGAATTTTCCGGTTCATTGGAATAAAATAGAAATAAATAAATAGCCGCCAAATATAGATCACAAAATAATATTTTATTAGATCAGTTTGGTAAGTACACGTTTATTCAATTAATAGCTTTACTGCGTAGCGAACCATGACATGAGTCATAACGTTTTCTCCTATCGTCGCGTCGTCAACCGATGGGCATCTACTGCTGGATATACTCGTAGGTCTCCTGTAGGGTCCTCCACAAGCCACGGTCTTGCGCCGCCTGGATCCAGCGATTCCCTGAGACTCTCTTGATGTCGTCCGTCCACCGTGCGGGAAGTCGGTCGACGCTACGCTTTCCAGTGCGGGGTCGCCATTCCAGCACCTTGGGACCCCAACGTCCATCGGTTCTCCGAACTATGTGCCCCGCCCATTGCCACTTCAGCTTCGCAACTCTTCGGGCTATATCGGTGACTCTGGTTTTTTTTTCTCCTACTTGGTTGGAAATTTCTTCATAATTTAAAAGAAAAACAGTAAGTTGGTAAAATGGCTCTTTTCTGGCCGCTTATATATAAATAGGAAATTAGATCATTTCCATACAACTCAAGGGTTTAGAGTGAGTTAAGGTAAGTCAACGCCGTCTATCGGCAAAGTAGAAGCGGCGAAAGGCTTTCTTAACATATTCAGTTTATTGTTTCCTCGCAAATTAGAGAAAAGTATTATACCTACAAGACATAAGTCTCTTCCATAGTCCATAACCATACTAATATTATAAATGCGAAAGTGTGTCTATACTCTGTCTGTCCGTCTGTCTGTCTGCTACGCTTTCACGACCCACCTGTTCAACCGATTTTGATGAAATTTGATACAGGGATAGGTTGTACTTGTATCCCGTAAGGACATAGGCTACTTTTTATCCCGGAAAATTGAAGAGTTCCCGCGGGAATAAAAAAAACCAAACCACGCGGACGAAGTCGCGGGCATCATCTAGTTACTTTTAAGTAAATTTCCGAAATGATATTGTCTGAAAAGACTTATACCGTACCATGCGGACTTTTGTTCAATACTTGCAAATTTTAGCATAATTTACCTTAGTTTGACTTTATACAGTAACATCATACATTTACCGGTACAAAGATTTACCTATTATGGTACAGCGCTGTTAGGGAAATGGCAGTTATATTAAAAACCATCCCTCTGGATGGTTGAAGTGGTAAGGATCCACCCAGACCATGTGTGGATCCTGGTGGACACCAGTGTCCTATTCGATCCACTGGTGGATCCAAAAAGTGGATCCTAGTGGATTGAGGGGAAGTGTTATAGGATCCACCCAGACCATGGGTGGATCCTAGTGGACACCAGACTCCTATTAGATCCACTGGTGGATCCAAAAAGTGGATCCTAGTGGATTGAGGGATCTTGGAAGGCGTTTGACAAACTTTACACCAAATTAGTTTGTTGTTTCCTAGTTCCTACTGCCCCAGCATTGGTTTCGTAAAAACTCGATTCCATGCTCGACAGAATCCATCACTATTCACTTGGCAATCACGACCATGAACAAACAATTAGACACAGTTTTATTGCAAGCGAACAACCGCGATTTAAAAAAAAACCGGCCAAGTGCGAGTCGGACTCGCGCACCGAGGGTTCCGTACAAACCTGTAGTAAGTTTTAAATTATTAAAAAAAAACTACTTACTAGATCTCGTTCAAACCAATTTTCGGTGGAAGTTTGCATGGAAATGTACATCATATATTTTTTTTAGTTTTATCATTCTCTTATTTTAGAAGTTACAGGGGGGGGGACACACATTTTACCACTTTGGAAGTGTCTCTCGCGCAAACTATTCAGTTTAGAAAAAAATGATATTAGAAACCTCAATATCATTTTTGAAGACCTATCCATAGATCACGTATGGGTTTGATGAAAAAAAAATTTTTGAGTTTCAGTTCTAAGTATGGGGACCCCCAAAATTTATTGTTTTTTTTCTAGTTTTGTGTGAAAATCTTAATGCGGTTCACATAATACATCTACTTACCAAGTTTCAACAGTATAGTTCTTATAGTTTCGGAAAAAAGTGGCTGTGACATACGGACGGACAGACAGACAGACAGACAGACAGACAGACATGACGAATCTATAAGGGTTCCGTTTTTGCCAAATTTGGCTACGGAACCCTAAAAAAGTGAGACGTGTCCTAGCGGTCAAGTGAGACACAAGGCCTTGCTAGTAGCTCTAGGTGTAAACAAGACCTTATGCCAAACTATCAAGGTCTTCTGCGCATCACCAACGGCCCTGTCAGGGTTGCCACTAGCAAAACAAGAGGAACAAAACACTTCCTATGGTTTTGTTCCTCTGATTTTGCTAGAACTAATTTAAAGAAAAAACTTCATCTTCAAACGGTGACGACCTCCGTGGCGCAGTGTTGAGCGTGTTGTCATAACGTGCGAGTTCCCGGGTGCAATCCCCGGCAGGGTCAATTTGGAATTTATAATTTCTGAATATTGGGAAGGCTTCGGCCGTGGTTAGTTACCACCCTACCGGCAAAGACGTGCCGCCAAGCAATTTATCGTTCCGGTACGATGCCGTGTAGAAACCGAAGGGGTGTGGATTAAATAATAACTGCCATGCCATGATAGGTTAGCCCGCTACCATCTTAGACTGCATCATCACTTACCATCAGGTAAGGGCTAACTTGTAGTGGAAAAAAAAAGTATTTATTTCCTTATTGCATGCACCTACGAATGTATATTCAAAACTCAAATGCTAACTTCAGCTAACTGTTATAAACCTCGGTGTAATTTTTTTTTTTTTTTTTTTCAATATGTACCTACTTCAAAATAACCTGTACCTGGTGCGCCCCGAACTGAGACCTCGCGGTATCCATAAACTTTTACAGAGCGCCATCTATTGACATAATTGTGAAGTTCTGTTAAAAATACTGAAGCTCATTAATCATTGCCTGCGCCAAATCGTGGGAGCTCCGAGGTACGTGAGGAACGACGTGATCCATCGCGACCTCAAGACGCCCACCGTGGAGGAGTACGTCCGTACGCTCGCGCGGCGCATGTTTGCGCGCGCGGACAACGGGCCGTACGAACACCTCCACGGGATCGCACCGCCGCGCCGACCACCCGACCTCCGACCGGGCGTCCACTACCTCGTGAGCTCCTACGATCGCCATCACCTGCGCGGCACGCAGGCGATCGTAGCGACGACGACGACGCGACACACACCGGATTAGACACCGACTCCGCGCGCAGCGGAGACCCTATCGCCCACGACGCGGAGTCCACTGGCTTTGACACCATCTCGGCGCGCGAGAGCGACCCCATTGCCCGCAGCGCCGAGACACCTGGACGAGACACGGGTCCTGCACGCGGAGGTGATGAGTGATGACGTCACCCGCAGTGCGGACCCAACACCGGAAACGACACCCGACCTAGGGGCCCGTAGCCTACAAGGCAGGCCCTAGCCGGTTTACTCGGCTTTAAGACTTTCACCGGGGCAGAATGTTGCCCCGCGCCCCACCCGGGTAAGGAGGCTATAGCCTCCTACGATCTCCTTGCTACGATCGCCTGCGTGCCGCGCAGGTGATGGCGATGGTAGGAGCTCACGAGGTAGAGGCCTAGAGGCCTCGAGTCTTCTCCGGTTGACCGGAGAAGACCCAGAACACAGCTCATTAAAATTAAATAATTTCGTTTCCTTATAATATTTATCTAATTTTAGTACTTATTTGTTGTTCAAGTACAGGATATAATTCTTAAAATTGATTAAGTTTCAGGCTCTTAGGAATAGAGTCAAAAAAATATTTTTGGACTCAATTCCTAATTATCTTTAAAATGATATACCATAACCCTATGTAACGCTATAAAAAATATTTTACTGCGCATTCACTTCTATGAGAGCCCCTCTGAAATAAAGATTTTTATAACTTTTTAAGCCATATTCGGCGGGAGGCCATCGGTTTACATATTATATTTAAATTTGAAGTAATTACGTTCAGTAATTCAGAAGTAATAAGGCTCTGACAGACGGGCGGACGGACGGATGGACGGACGGACAAGTGCAAATTAACTCAAGTAGACTCAGAGACCTTCGCTTCGCTAAGTCAAAAATTGCGAATAAAAATACCAAGAGGTACATTCGCTTGTGAGAGCGACATCGGTACCAGACATTTGAGCGTTGAGGTTCTTCTTCAAACTTGGAAGTTTAGTCATACAATGAGAATCATCAATTTTATTTATTTTCATACCTAAGTGATAACCCTAGGTAGGTACAATATTTGACTTGAAAGTCCCTGAACTTCACAGAGGCAACATGTCATAATATTCATATGCAAATGGGTTCCTTTGAATAACAAAAACAAACTTTATCTATCGGGGCTCACGATGGGGCGCACGGCATTGCACTAGGCCAAGTTCCGCAGCCTATCGTACTACATTTATTGTGCTATAGTGTCTATTGTTTACAGGAAACTTTTCACGATGATAATCAAATCAATTTATGCATAAATATTAAATATAAATATCTAGATAATTCCCGCGACTTCGTCCGCGTGGAGTAAGTGTTTTGATTCCCGCGGGAACTTCTTACTTTTCCGGGATAAAAAGTAGCCTATGTCCTTCCCCGGGATATAACCCATCCCTTTACCAAATTTCATCAAAATCGGTTGAATAGGTGGGCCGTGAAAGCGTAGCAGACAAACAGACACACTTTATCATCCATACTTCCATACTAATATTATAAATGCAAAAGTGTTTCTGTCTGTCTGTCTATCTGTCTGTCTGTCTATCTGTCTGCTACGCTTTCACGGCCCACCTGTTCAACCAATTTTGATGAAATTTGGTACAGGGATAGGTTGCATCCCGGGGAAGGACATAGGCTTTTTATCCCGGAAAATTCAAGAGTTCCCGCGGGAATTTAAAAATCTTTATCTACGCGGACGAAGTCGCGGGTATCATCTAGTCTGTAATATTAGTATGGATAAGTGAATTTCGGAATTGAGTATTTCACAACTATTCTAATTAATAGTACCTAGGTGGTACCTATTAAAATAAATTATAAATCAGGAATTAGTAATTAATTTATAATTGATGGGTGGTTACATAAATCCATAACCATACCAATAATATAAATCCGAAAGTGTTTCTGTCTTTCTGTCTGCTACACTTTAACGGCTCATCTATTTAAGCGATTTTGCTATACAGAGATAGGTTGTATCCCCAGGAAGGACACTACTTTTTATCCCGGAAAATTAGAGAGTTCCCGCGGGAACAAAAAAATAATCCACTAAAAATACACAGTAAATAAATTAATTAAAACATTATTTTAATATCAATAATAATATTATTTACTTTATCAAAAAGGCTTTGGCAAATAGATACCTTTAGCTATAGTAGGACGGATCATACAGCCTAGTCACAGATTAAATGATAACACGGTCACTAAAATGCATTATTTCTTACTACCTACAATTTATCCTATACCGTTCACCATTCCACCACGTCCGAAAGTCATTCCACACACTGATTTCAGTCACTTTATCTTCATTGTTCATCATTTCACATAGCTTACAAATGTCTTCCTCTTGAGACGTTTCCCTGTACACATAATGGTTGCGCCATCTGAAGAAATCGTGGTATTTGGTGGTGTTGCCTATGATCTCGCTCATTTGTCGCGCTAGCTCTGTCACGCCTAGCTCTCTTGCGTCGAGGTAACTGCCTGGTGGAAGGAACCTGTAACAAAAAAAACTTCTTTAGGGGCAATGGGAGTAACTTACGAGCTTATTCCGGTCGTAAGTTATCTGGTGTTGGACTTCAGCCGTCGCTAGTTACCACCCTACAGACAAAAACGTGCCGCCATTCCGATATGTAGAATCTGATTAGGTTAAATATAATTGCCATACCCCTAACAGGGTAGCCCACTACCATCTAGAGTCTAGACTGCATCATATTTCTGCACTTCTGAGAACGCAGTCAAGGCCTAACGAGTAGCTATTGATATAAAATCTATGAATTCATAGATTTCACATCAGTAGGTACGTAACTTCCTCCGAATATAGTATCATACAAAACAGCTGTTTTAACAATTCAATTCAAATGTTTCTATTCAAATAAACTTTTATACCTAAGTGCTTTTGAATGAATCTGTCATTAATTCAGAATGGCATTCTTACCGAGAAGAGCCAGCTAGGAAATCCGCAGTTACTCTATTAAAATAATCAATCAATAAAAAATCCAGACTCTTTTATCATTGAACATAACCTTCGGCAAAATAATAAGCTGTCTTCACGAGGATAACGTAATAAGTAATAATAACGTAAGGATAACGTAAAAAACGATAACGGATCCAAAAATATTTATTCGAACTGTTTAGTACAAAGTATTAAGTACTATAGATTAAGACCTAGAAAACTATAATTAACTGCTGATTATTAGTATGGATTATCTTAGACTAGATGATTCCCGCGACTTCGTACGCGTGCATTAGATTTTTTGATTCCCGCGGGAACTCTTTAATTTTCCGGGATAAAAAGTAGCCTATGTCCTTCCCCGGGATACAATACAACCTACCCCTGTACCACATTTCATCGAAATCGGTTGAACGGATGAGCCGTGAAAGCGTAGCAGACAGACAGACAGACAAACAGACAGACAGACAGACAGACAGACACACTTTCGCATTTATAATATTAGTATGGATTACTTAAAGCAGGAGTTTGATAACTTCATTAGCACTCGGGAACGGGGAACTGAGTTATGATGCTATGACAGCGCTTACAATCTTGTGGTTGTTTGCAGTTTTGCAGTCTGAACTTACTTGATTAACGTAGTTGGTTAACAAGTTTTAATATTTAACGCTTCATAAACATGGTTATATAACGGTGATAAGAAATGCGTTAGTAGCTACAACGAATGGCACCAGTTACCACAAATGTGCTTATATTGATTAGGTAATCGATACAGCTGATAAAGAAACTATTTCAAATACCCTGATGGGACGACTTGACGACCTCCGTGGCGCAGTTTTGAGCGCTGTTGCTTTAACGTGCGGAGGTCCCGGGTTCGATCCCCGGCAGGGTAAATTTGGGAATTTATAATTTCTGAATTTTCCCATGTCTGGCCTGGTGGGAGCCTGGGAGGCTTCGGCCGTGGTTAGTTACCACCCTACCGGCAAAGACGTGCCGCCAAGCGATTTAGCGTTCCGGTATAACGATGCCGTGTAGAAACCGAATAGGGGTTTGGGTTAAATGTAACTGTCATGCCCCTAACTGGTTAGCCCACTACCATCTTAGACTGCATCTCCACTTACCATCAGGTGAGATCGCAGTAAAGGGTAACTTATAGTGGATAAAAAAACACACATCGGGATGGTTATCTATATATAACCACTGTGGACCCTGATCGTGTGTGTGTGGCACACAAAAAAACTAACCGACTTGTGGTGTAGCAGTATTATTTGATTCAATGAGTTCAAATACAAGAAATTAGTCACTACTATTAATAGTCAGAATTACGGTATTCAATCGAACGCGTATTATTTCGGCGATATGATTAAAATATTTTAGTTGAGTAGATAGGAATAAGGGGCACCTCCTTATCTTCTTAATCTATACTTACGAGTATATACTAGACAATTTCTGCACATTAAATGCTCATCTTGGCAGGGACACGGCCGTGCCCCCTATATTTTTTGGAAATTTTGATATAATCGCGATGCGCCCCCCTATCGGCTTTGGACTCATAATATAATCAAATAAATATTATAAATGCGAAAGTTTGGATGGATGTATGGATGTATGGATGGATGTTTGTTACTCAATCACGCCCGAACGGCTGAACGGATCTGGATGAAATTTGGCACAGAGATAGATTATAGTCTGGAATAGCACATAGGCTACTTTTTATCCCGGAAAATTAAAGAGTTCCCGCGGGAACCGAAAAACCTCAATCCACGCGGACGAAGTCGCGGGCATCAGCTAGTTAATCATATACCTATCATACTAATATTATAAATGCGAAAGTGTGTTTGTTTATTGGTTTATTGGTTTGTCCTTCACGCCGCAACAGAGCAACGGATCGACGTGAGTTTTGGTATGGGTTATAGTTGAGGACCTGGAGACTGACATAGGCTACGTTTTAAGGAGGAAATTAAGGAGTTCCCGCGGGAATATAAAAAAACCTTTAACCACACGGACGAAGTCGCGGGCATCAGCTAGTGTATGCTATTATTATTGCTGTATCAATCGATCATTTGTTTCGCGAGTCGCGACCCATTGGCAAGGTGATCGGGTCAAAACTACTCGATCATAATTTCGATGGTTGATCATACAGTAAGTAGGTACTTCTATCGCGGATCGACCTCACTGAAACAGTTTTGGTTCGACACTTTATTGTTGTGGATAATGGAAATGGACGCGGAATTAGTTTTTTAATCCACTACAAGTTAGCCCTTTACTGCGATCTCACCTGATGGTAAGTGATAATGCAGTCTAAGATGGTAGCGGGCTAACCTGTTAAGGGCATGGTTGCAGTTATATTAAAACCATACCCCTAATCGGTGTCTACTGTCTACACGGCATCGTACCGGAACACTAAATCGCTTGGCGGCACGTCTTTGCCGGTATGGTGGTAACGGCCGAAGCCTCCCACCAGGCCAGACCAGCGAAAATTCAGAAATCATAAATTCCTAAATTGACCCTGCCAAGGATCGAACCAAGGACCTCAACACTGAGCCAGGCAGGTCGTCAAATCAAAGATCAAAGTTACCTGGAGTAATTCGCCGCACCAAAGACGATCGGCACAGCATAGTTGTTCAAAGCCACCAATAACTTCTCCGTCACGTAGTCTTCAGCGAAAGAATTCTCAAATGACAAGTAAAAGTAGTAATCATCTTCTATCTTAGCGCAGGTGTGTGCCTCACTTCTCGGGCAAGTCAAGGTACCACATTTACCATAGATATCCACAGTCCATCCATAGCTAGCAAGCTCTTTTTGGAGTTCATCCACGAAGAACTCTCTTCCGCTTTTAGTTTGGCAATGCGACACCATCCACGCGGCAGCTTTAGACTTGCTCGACAGTTTGACCTTTAACTCCTCACTAATTGGGCTTAATTGGGGCCATTGCATGTCTATCGCGGGACCAATTACATTCCCTTCCAAATCGAATACAGTTATGTATCCCCAACGAAAATCTGAATCGAGTTTGTAAGTCCACGTCCAATTAAAGAAGCCATCCAGTGATTCGTCACAGGCAGGGAAATTATCCGGGGATTCCATTGCACCGAATATGTACTTCTGTTTGGGTGACCGATTCTTAGGGAATTGGAATGGCCAAAGATTTATCACATCTCTACCGTTGAATGCGATCGCGTCGAAGTCAGACTGATCGATGAAGTAATCGCTATTGTCTGTCACGAAACAGTTGGTGAATCTACACTTGTGTTTGATGAAAGCGGAATTCCCTTCGCCCATGAAATCGAACGGTGCGCTGAACCTCCGCGTCCATTGGAGTATGTACTTTATTTTCGTATGGTTAAGGTACGAAATGTCTTTTCTCTGGGCTTTAATTTGATACAATCTTTGGTTATAGGTGTACATGAGAAAAACCGCGTAGATTGTTATAAGTAGAATTATTATTCGCGAGGCATTCAACCGAGTTACACCATAACACATATTTGGTACCTAACATGCTCGACCATCGAATACCAAATTTAGCGATACCATCAATTTTTATAGCAAAACAGATGTTCTTTTTTCGATACAGGAAATCACCATGTCGCTTCCAAATGGAAGCTTTCATAAGTTGACTATATTATACGAACTTATGGAGGTAAACATAACTTCAAATAAAACTAAAGTTAATCCGTAGGTTTCCAAAACTTTGAGTCCAAACTCCACAGTGGTAAAGTTTGCTCGCACCAGAAATTCGACGTGACTTTACGTATTGTAATTTTTATTCCAAAAATAAGTTTGACGTCACTGCACTTGTTTTAACACACCTCGAAACACGACTATACTCCACGGCCACTTGATTTAGACGAACACTCATTTAGTCATCAATACTTACCACGAATCTTATCAATATAGATAGATTGATAGATAGATAAATGAATTATGGATGCGGCTTGTAATATCTTTATCTATTGATACGGCCTCGGTGGCCGGGTGGCTATCTTATGGCTGTAAATATTGAGGTCCCGGAATCTTGACCCGGGTCTTTTCAAACAAAAGTTTTAGGGGTTTTCAAGAAACAGGGGGTTAGACTCTCTTTCTCTAAAACGAAACTTCACAAACAAACGAACGAAATTTCGTTAACTCCTCTCCTACATAATATTATCTCTATGCTCCTCTCTATTTCGTTTTCGTACACGCAGACGAAGTACGGATCCATAGAAAATTGTCGTGACCGATTGGATTGAACGATTTTGAGTGGGTCTAATAACAGACTAATTACGTTCGTTTGCGAAGTTTCGTTTGAGAGAAAGAGAGTAGACCCCCTGGTAACTCAAAGAAATTCTGATGCTGAGATCTATAATAGAGCGTAGGTACTTTGACTTGGCTCAGACTTTGCTTAGAGTTACCTAAAACGAGATGGACTTACCTATGTGCATAACATAAATCTGTCTCGTTTTAAGAATAAGAATAAGAATATTTATTTGCCTAATACACGTTATACAGGTGTTTTTACAAAAATCAACGTTACAGTGTATTGCCATGCAAGGCGTGCAAATTTGGCTGTTAAAAACATTGACTTATTAAGTACCTATGTATACTACATATAAGTCAATGGTTAAAAGTTACATTTTCAATATAAATAATGTCAAGTAGTAGGTAGGTATAAGGTCAAGGGGAGTAAGAGAAACGGTGGGGTAAGAGAAACACAAAGCCATAACTAACAAACTATGTAGTTTAACGATATTTGCTCTCAGTCGGTACAACAGTATTGACGAAGTGGTTTAAATTTTTTAACATAGATGTCGCTGCGATAATTCTACAAGATTATATTAAAGAAAGAAATTTGTCATTTTTCAAAACTCAAAACACGAGTTAGACATGCTTTTATTTATTGCTTGTTTTAAAGTGAATTCATAGAGTTTTCAACAGTGTTTTGCTGTAAGTACTTAGAATAATGTATAGATTTAATGTTCCAATTGTTTTTTCTGTCTAAAACAGTTTAGTTTAATAATTTAAGACATGGTAAAGATTCTAGTCACTAAAAGTTCCGAGTGGGAAAGTGAAACAGAGATGAGCGGGGTAAGAGAAACATATGTTTCACTTCCCTCATTTCAGAGATTACCAACCTTCTTTTAATTATATCTTATTTAAAAAAAAACTACTATGTACCTAGCTATTTGATTATAGGTCATCTTGTGTCTGCCACACCAAACTTATTAATTATTAGAAATTATAAAACTATTGTTAGTAGTCTGTTTGTTCAAGCGTCATTCAAAAACAACTGTACTGATTTTGATAAAACTTATCACACATATTCGTTATATAGAATATGTTTTTTATTAGGAGTCATAGTATATTATATAATTTTATTCCCATAATTATTATGATAACATTTGAGGGAGCTACTAGCTATAATAGTAGTTTATGCAACTGTCATATAATGAAGGGTATTAAAACACGAGTGTGAGTTTATGAAACGAGCGCAGCGAGTTTCATAATAGTAACGAGTGTTTTAATACCCGTGTAATATGCAGTTGCATACACTACTTTATCTTCACTAATGCAATTTATCAAACAACAAGAGTAAAAAAACACATTGCGAAACATTAAATTCACGCGTACGTGTATTGTCACAGTGAACTTGCCGCCATTAAAATCTAACCAATGAGAGCGCAGCTGCGCGCGCAGGGCCAATCAGGAGCGAGCGCGCGCTGTTCGTTTTTTATTTAATTGGCACAAGATCTTACCAAAGAGATTTGTGTATGTAAGTTTAGTAGTTTCGACGAAGTTTTCACGTATAACCCAACTGTTTTCAAAAGCCAGCCTAATATCAAAATTTTATACAACTTGTATGAGGATTTTGACATAAGGCTCGCCAGGTTAATTGGTCGCGTTTTATTGATGTTATAATGAGATTTTACGATATCGATGTGGATATTATACCATCATGTGAAATTGCTTAAATTGAGTGTTTTGTTATCTGCGCTATAACAGTAGTAATTATAAGTCAAGTATTGGAAACATAAGTAGAATGTTATAACATTAGCGTAGATAAAAGTGTTAATATATTAAATATATAAAAAGAAAAAGTGGCTGACTGACTGACTGATCTATCAACGCACAGCTCAAACCACTGTACGGATCGGGCTGAAATTTGGCATACCGATAAATATTATGACGTAGGCATCCGCAAAGAAAGGATTTTCGAAAACAACCCATATAGAGGTAAAATAGTAATCAGTAGATTAAATATGAATATTTATTGGTGAATAGAAGAAGACTTACAAATACTGTAAACATGGTGTTAGCTATTTTATTGAACTAAAAAATTAATAAAAATTTAGAACATACTCAATTTTTGTTTTGGTTTTACTACCCCTGACTTGGCGACTATGTTTCACTTACCCCATTTTCAGTTTTTTCCATTTATTTAAGAAATTCGACCATATAGCCAATCACTGAGACTCGTAATCGATTGAGGCAATTAAAGATGCCATTTTATTTGTTGAAATAGATCTATAGGCCTCATATTTACCGAGTTCTAATCATAGTTTCACTTACCCCATTTCGGGGGTAAGTGAAACAAAACCATAGTCTACTTTTAATTAGTAATTTGATCGTTATTTGCACGATTAGAAAGCTTGAAGATCATGTCTTATGAAAGCCGATTTAATGAAGAGTATGTATCATTAATCGTTATTCAAATTGACAATCATTTTACTGACTTACAGGTCATTTTATAGAAAAAACAGTAAAGTATGTTTCACTTACTCCCCCTGACCTTATAGCATACATGCTAAACATCACATAAATTATAATCATCATTCTATTAATTATTAACATACAATTATTTAACAGGAAAAAAAAACAATAATTATACATGTAATAAAAAACTGGCCAAGTGCGAGTCGGACTCGCGCACCGAGGGTTCCGTACAAACCTGTAGTAAGTTTTAAATTATTAAAAAAAAACTACTTACTAGAAAACCAATTTTCGGATATCATTTTTGAAGAGCTATCCATAGATACCCCTATCCATAGATACGTATGGGTTTGATGAAAAAAATTTTTTTGCCTTTCAGTTCTAAGTATGGGGACCCCCAAAATTTATTGTTTTTTTTCTAGTTTTGTGTGAAAATCTTAATGCGGTTCACAGAATACATCTGCTTACCAAGTTTCAACAGTATAGTTCTTACAGTTTCGGAAAAAAGTGGCTGTGACATACGGATGGACACACAGACAGACAGACATGACGAATCTATAAGGGTTCCGTTTTTGCCAAATTTGGCTACGGAACCCTAAAAAAGTCACATTGGTATTATAATAATTAGTCATCTGAAGGGATCTAAGTACTCATTTACAGTGCCGTAAATAGCCTTTTCTGCGCCCTGTGCGAGCTTCTATTACTGCGCCCTTGTTTTTTTTTTAGATATTATAGGTTCCCTAGCTAAAGCAATGCTATGTATAGGCCTACTTTATTTCATTCATGGAAATAAAATAAAGCACAAGGACCTTGGTGTTGGTGGACCAATTATCTAATATTTTGGAAAAAAGTTATTTTTTTAAAGAACTAGAACTGATGTGGGCAAAAAACAAGCAGACGAGCTATTTAAGTGGACCCACCCTGATGCTTAAGATTTAATTTTTGGGCCACTTTGGTCTTCATACTTCTATAATAGAATAACACCCTGCAAAGGTTCAGTAAACTGTAAATTAGGTAATTCACAAAAATTCAAAAACCTTCCTTATTGAGCGCCTAGCGGTTTAGGCTGTGTTGATCCCTTAACGATTTTATGTATATTAAGTATATAGATAGATTTTAGTTACTTCGGCATGATTGTGCAGATTATATGTTATTCCCGTGATCCGTGAATAATTTTCTTCAAAATAAAAAAAAAACCGTGCTCGAGAATGTACAGGTGACATTTTTTTTTGCAAGTTTGTAACTATTAGGTCACGGTAAAATCGTCAGATTAATTATTTGAATGTAAGACCTACTCTTGCGCTCGAGTATTTCTGATGATCGATTTTTTTTAACTATTCTGATCTGCTGTTCTAGATAGACGGTCTATCTAGAACAGCAGATCAGAATAGTTAAAAAAAATCGATCATCAGAAATACTCGAGCGCAAGAGTAGGTCTTACATTCAAATAATTAATCTGACGATTTTACCGTGACCTAATAGTTACAAACTTGCAAAAAAAAATGTCACCTGTACATTCTCGAGCACGGTTTTTTTTTTATTTTGAAGAAAATTATTCACGGATCACGGGAATAACATATAATCTGCACAATCATGCCGAAGTAACTAAAATCTATCTATATACTTAATATACATAAAATCGTTAAGGGATCAACACAGCCTAAACCGCTAGGGTTAGAAACTTGAAATATTGACTAGGTTCCTTTTGTGACGTAGGCGCTCAATAAGGAAGGTTTTTGAATTTTTGTGAATTACCTAATTTACAGTTTACTGAACCTTTGCAGGGCGTTATTCTATTATAGAAGTATGAAGACCAAAGTGGCCCAAAAATTAAATCTTAAGCATCAGGGTGGGTCCACTTAAATAGCTCGTCTGCTTGTTTTTTGCCCACATCAGTTCTAGTTCTTTAAAAAAATAACTTTTTTCCAAAATATTAGATAATTGGTCCACCAACACCAAGGTCCTTGTGCTTTATTTTATTTCCATGAATGAAATAAAGTAGGCCTATACATAGCATTGCTTTAGCTAGGGAACCTATAATATCTAAAAAAAAAACAAGGGCGCAGTAATAGAAGCTCGCACAGGGCGCAGAAAAGGCTATTTACGGCACTGACTCATTAATCGAGTAGCCATGTCTTATGTCTAAGCAAAGTCAAAGTTCGTTCTATAGATCTCACACTGAGACTTTACTTAACCGCAAACGCTCTACCAGACTGGCAGGACTGGATTCGCCAATTGACGAAATTATATTTTTTCACAATTTCAGCTTGCCAAAAGGACCTTCCCGAAACTCGTCGCCAGCTCTTGGACCAATGGTACTTGCAGGCTTATTCAAAGTATGCACGTGCCAGGAATTGATTAAACTCTGTAGTACTTAAATGGAGTTGGTTTGTGAAGCAAACACTATTATCGGAAGTGCGGAACATTGGGAAACTATAGATAGGTACCTAGGTACATAGGTACGGGGTAGGTACCTAATACCTATTAGTAAGAGCTATTAGTGAACCAACATGTTCGCCTTGTTTACAAGTTTGTTGTTGTTGCATTTCTCACAGGATAAATACATTTTTTTTACCCACTACAAGTTAGCCCTTGACTGCGATATCACCTGACGGTAAGTGATGATGTCTAGATGGTAGCGGGCTAACCTGTTAGGGGCATGGCAGTTATATTAAACCCATATACCCCTTATTCGGTTTCTACACGGCATCGTACCGAAACGCTAAATCGCTTGGCGGCACGACTTTACCGGTAGGGTGGTAACTAGACACGGCCGAAGCCTACCACCAGGCCAGACCAGGGACAATTCAGAAATTATAAATTCCTAAATTGACCCTGCCGGGGATCGAACCCGGGACCTCCGCATGTTAAGACAACAGCGCTCAACACTGCGCCACGGAGGTCGTCAAAATCCTAGCAGCCTAGCCGGTCGTGCTTCCTAGCAGCACAGAAACTTATGCAAAATAAAGTTTACACAGACATACCTAAGTTTTTCATACGTTGTCATATTCGCCTTTAAATACTTATATAAGTGACTTGAAGCGTACTAATAAAAATAATGTCCTCCCGACGCGACCGAATTTCGGCCACGGCGGCCTATCTTCAGAGAGAAATATCTAGCCAACTGCGCGGGAGATATTATAGTGCACAAGTGTGTGCGCAAACACAAGCGCACTCACTATTCCTTCACACTCATAGCCCGATGGGACGGAAAATCCCACGCGACCAGAGTGAGATCAGGCGCAATATCAACTTAACGTGCTCTCCGAGCCACTGGGGTGAAATACCGCCAACTTTCTGTTTAAATGAGAATTTCTTGTTAGAAAATCCCAATACTTGTTATGGGCTCGAACCCGGGACCTCGTCGGCCGCAGTCGAACATGCTAACCACTATACCCACGAGGCACTCAAAAGCCTAGCGGACTAACTTGGAATGGGTTGGTTTGGCCGTTTTATTAATCCACCTTATCAGTTTCTACGCGGCAATTGTCCTCTTTAACCGGCACGGCTTTGGCGATAGGGTGGGATCACTGGGAAGTGGGAACTAGCCACGGCCGAAACCTCCCACCAACAACACAAACAACCTCAGGTGCAACCGCAGGTGCGAGTCGCGGCCGTGAATGTTGCTGCGTATTTCTTCTATAAAATATCCTACCAACCGAGAAACATAGAGGTAAAGGTGAAGGAATCACGTTAATACCTTCGCCATCCGGCCTTTATCGTATGCATCGTATGTAGGTACTTATGTATTGATACGTGTTTCTTGGTGTACAATAAAGAATTTTTCATTCATTCATTCATTCATCAAATCCTAGACGGGAAACCTCACGGGAAACGTTGTGAAGAAAAAATAACCTCAGATTAAATACCTAGGTATTCAAAAATTACATTCGCTGCTGTCGTGGCGCGAGTGTAGAGTAAAAAAAAGAACCATAAATGGAAAAAATAAACGAAGCAATAAAACGCAACACTTGACATTTAATCAGTGTAGCCAGCATTGAAATCTTTCCTTGTATTATGGAAAAACAAAGCAGTTTGGTTATCCAGAATCGTATAATTATAAAATTATGTGAGCTTAAATAAATATTTATATATATTTTTTAAATCCTTTTCCAATCTGGAATTGCGGGGAGTCCCGGTTGAGAAAATATCTATTACGTCATTTTAGAAAATAGGACAAATACCTACTTCCCAAAAACGTATAATGCATCGGTTTAAGGTTGGGATAAAGAACATCCATATTATCAATTTCATAGTTTTCTAGTTTTCAGAGTCATAGTCATAGTTTAAGACGGAACTTCGCAAAATGATCAGTTCTTTAGTTGAGGTCAATAGGGAATTCAATATCAATGCAATGGCAGCACTGGAGAGTTATTTCACTGTCAGTGTCAAGTGTCAATTGTCATTAGTGTCAAAATACGTCAACATTGAGGATGCAATTTCACCGAAAAATTTGTTTCAAAATTAAACAATTTTGAAAGTGAATACTAACTTCACAGAGTACATGATTAACTTGGTATCAAAATGACGAGCACGACTTCCTACAATAATGATAAGGTGGTCCAGGGTGAGGTGGAGTACCCAGTCAATGACCCCGCATCAGGAGCTTTCTTCCAACCAGATTATAAGAAGTAAGTGCGTTGTCTTCTTTATACTCCTAGAATGGTGACATACTTAAGAATGTAAAGGGAAGAGAGTGGAAGAAGAACTATGTGTAGTGGTGCGCTTTCGTGAAGGTTTTTAGTTATACTAGATGATGCCCGCGACTTCTTAATTTTTCGAGATAAAAATGTTCTACCGTCCGCCTATGACCTTCCCCGGGATACCGTCCATCTCTGTACCAAATATCATCAAAATAGGTTGAAAAGATAGGCTGTGAAAGGGTAACAGATAAACAAACTTCTCAGACAAACAACAAACAGAGAGACGCAGGTTCAAATCCTGCCGGTTCCGAAATTTAAGTTTACAAACTTTCTCATTTATAATATTAAATAGTAAATGATGCCCCCAACTTCGTCCGAGTGAATTTAGTTTTTTATTCCTTCCAGGAACTCCTTAACTTTCAGGGATAAAAAGTAGCCTATGCCATTCTCCAGGTCCTTAACTATACCCATGCAAAAAACCACGACAATCCATTGCTCTGTTGCAACGTGATTGATAGACAAACAAACACACTTTTTTAATATTACTAGCTGATGCCCGCGACTTCGTCCGCGTGTATTGAGGTTTTTTGGTTCCCGCAGGAACTCTTTAATTTTCCGGGATAAAAAGTAGCCTATGTGCTATTCCAGTCTATAATCTATCTCTGTGCCAAGTTTCATCCAGATCCGTTCATCCGTTGGAGCGTGATTGAGTTACAAACATACATCCATACATCCAAACTTTCGCATTTATAATATTTATTTGACTAGACTAGATGATGCCTGCGATTTCGTCTGCATGGATTGAGGTTTTTGGCTCCCGCGGGAACTCTTTAATTTTACAGGATTAAATGTTGCCTTTGTGCTATTCCGGACTATAATCTATCTCTGTGCCAAATTTCATCTAGATCCGTTCAGCCGTTCTGGCGTGATTGAGTATCAAACATCTATCCATCCATACATCCATATTCCATCCATCCAAACTGTTAATTATATTAAGTCTTCATACTTAATAAATAATAATTCAAAATATTCTATTTTAAGAAATGAAGATCTGAAGCTTATGCTGGATGGATCCAAGGACTCTTTGAAGCTGGAAGCTATGAAAAGGATCATTGGCATGATTGCCAAAGGCAGAGATGCTTCTGATTTGTAAGTAAATATATTTAAAAAAGGTGACTGATTGACTGATCTATCATCGCACAGCTCAAACCACTGAAAATTGCCATACAGATAGCTACTACGAAGTAGGCATCTGCTACGAAAGGATTTTTGAAAATTCAACCTTTAAGAGGGTAAATTTAGGGCTTTGAAATTTGTATGAAAATTGAACCTAACATGAGTGAAGCCACAAGCAAAAGCTAGTTTTTATAAGGTTTTCAGATCTGATGGCTTATGTGTGGTTATCAAATTTGAAATAGTAATCCTTACTAATATTACTTATTACTACATTCATTTAATTGTCTTTTTTTCTGGCACATTCAAAAAAACCATTTGCAAATGACTAAAGACTTTACTTACTTTGGCCCTTATGGGTGGCACACCCCTGTTAAGTAGATGTTATTTTATGTTTCATTTACAGATTTCCAGCAGTTGTAAAAAACGTGGTATCAAAAAACATAGAAGTGAAGAAGCTAGTCTATGTCTACCTCGTGCGTTACGCTGAAGAGCAGCAGGACCTCGCTCTGTTGTCTATAAGCACTTTCCAGAGAGCACTTAAGGTTTGATTCTTTTATCATTTGCACTACAAGAACTTTTTTATCATTTAAAGAACAAGTGAACAAAGTGTCTAAGTTTGTTACGAAAGACTAAGATACGTCAATGGACAATTTCTGAGTATAGTATTTCTTAGTAGTAGATAATTTATAAGTTTAAGTTAAAATAAAACTACTGATTAGCCAATTAGTTATTGCTTCCCTGTCAATTTTTCTAAATTCTCAGATTAAAAAAAACGGCTCAGTAGTATTAGGCGCTATGTCAAACATACATACTTACATTTGGTTCTGCCGTAGTAGCACAGAATAATATAGAAACAATACAAACGGACCAAGGGTTTGGGCTAACTGATTATCACAGTTATTTGACGTCAACAAGTGTACAGTGTACCTAATTTGAATAAAATATTATATATATATTGATTGATTGATTGAATATAAATACTGTCTTCTTTGGGTGCCCTTCCAATCAACGAAGGTTGGCAGTCAGCTTAATATATTCACTTCTGGGGGTCTACTCTCTTTCTCTCAAACGAAACTTCGCAAACGAACGTAATTAGTCGGTTAATAGACCCACACAAAATCGTTCAATCCAATCGGTCACGAAAATTTTCTATGGATCCGTACTTCGTCTGCGTGTACGAAAACGAAATAGAGAGAAGCATAGAGATAATATTATGTAGGAGAGGAGTTAACGAAATTTCGTTCGTTTGTTTGCGAAGTTTCGTTTTAGAGAAAGAGAGTAGACCCCCTGTTCTTCGCGAGGCAAAATAATTCGGCGGCACTCACGATTCCGATGCACTCCCGTATGTTGCGAAGCCAAGACTTTTTTCTGTGACCAACGCCTCTCTTTCCAGCAACTTTTCCCATCATGATAGGATCTCTCGTGCCTGAACACGTGCCCCAAATATGCGACTTTTCTCATCTTGACAGTCTGCAAAAGTTTGCGTGTTTGATTGACTCGTCGCAGAACTTCCTCATTCGTGACTTTATGAGTCCAGCTAATGGCCAGCATACGCCTATGTGCCACATCTCAAACGCTTCTATCCGTTTCCTGAGTTCTTCTATAATCGTTTGAATTTCACCCTTTTAAATAAAAAATTGCACATGTATCCTATTCGTAAAACAAAAATGTTCTCAACGCTCCAGGATCCCAACCAGCTGATTCGCGCGAGCGCGTTGCGCGTGCTGTCGTCTATCCGCGTGCCGATGATCGTGCCCATAGTGATGCTCGCCATACGTGACTCGGCCAGCGATATGAGCCCTTATGTGAGAAAAACCGCGGCCCACGCTATACCCAAACTCTACAGGTAAGTGCGGGGGTCTTCTCCGGTTGGCAGGAGTACGGGCATAGGGTACAGGGATAGGTGGCAGCCCAGGGAAGGACATAGGCTACTTTTTATCCCGGAAAAGTGAGGAGTTCCCGCGGGAATCAAAAAAAACTTAATCCACGACAAAGTCGCGGGCATCATCTAGTATGCTAATAAATGGCGCTACTGGTAACTCACGAATAAATCCGAACCCAATTGACAGATTCTACATCGCGATTACGAAGTTTTCTGTGAATCTATACTATATACTATCTATAGTCTATACTAATGTTATAAATGTGAAAGTTTGGACGGTTGTATGTTTGTTACTCAATCACGCCAGAACGGTTGAACAGATCTGGATGAAATTTGGCACAGAGATAGATTATAGAAATCTGGAATGACACATAGGCTACTTTTTATCCCGGAAAATTAAAGAATTCCCGTGGGGGCCGAAAAATCTCAAGACACGCGGAAAAAGTCGGGGACAGGAGCGGGTATGCTAATAGATGGCGCTTAGTGACGTACGAAGTTTGAACCCAAGTTACTTGAGACTACATTGTGATTAGGAAGTTTTCTATGAATTACGGTATAAGTTTAGCCCCAAACATGATACTCACTCGCAAGTAGATATATGTATATTTGTTTGTGTTGCAGTCTAGACCCAGACCAGAAAGAAGAGCTGGTGGCAATAATAGACAAGCTTCTATCCGACAAGGCGCCACTGGTCGTCGGCTCTGCTGCTATGGCCTTCAACGAAGTGTGCGGAGATCGCATGAGCCTTATTCACAGGAGCTATAGGTATGTTTTTGCCGTGGCAATTTATAAAAAAGCTTTGATAGCCTAGTGGCTTAAACACCCGACCTTAGAGTACCTCTAATACGGAGTCGCGGGTTCGATCCCGGGGCACACCAACCTTTCGGAGTTATGTGCGTTTTAAGAAATTGAATATCACGTGGAATGGGGACTATCGCGTGTGAATTTGCCACTAGAGGCGCTAGTGTCGCGTGAGGTCCAATAACATTCACTTTTCACTGGTTTTGGCGGGCTTCGTGACAAATTATTTTAATTTCTATATTTTACCTGTTGAAAAGTGATCTCCTTCGTGAAAATAGCGCAAATATGGATTATTTGGCGATGAATGTGAACGCTTTGAAAGCAGAAAAAGAAAAAGAGGCGCAAAAATAAGCGGCCTCAAAGAGCTGCTAATTCAGAGGTTAGTTTGTTTACTGTATTACAAACTTATTTTTTCCAGAAGTATGCTTGTTTGCCGAGGTAACAGCTATGTTTTTTTCTTTTAACATATATTTACCTAATATATTATGTATATTTACCTAATATGACTTCTGCATGAAAGGATAAATGGGTTTCATGCTCATCAAGGACACACTTTTACTATATGATATTGATGAACATCGATGTTTGCTCTAGAAATGCTCTAGGTCTCTGCCCTCTGGTACTATTTATGTATCTGGTTATGTACCCACAGTATCTCTAACGAGAACACAACCTAAGTATCTAGGGATCAGATTAGGTACTATGTGTGAGATGACTAGAATTTAATAATATTTCTCTTTATTAATATTAGATGTTTCATTTCAGGTTTCTCCAGAAGGATTAATTGGAGAACTAACAGTATTGGAAGAGAAATGTCCTTTCTCTATAAAAGATGAGTTTATCAGTGTGGATAATTAAGTATAAGCACATAGAAATGATCAATAATGAATATTGCTTGAAAGAAAGTAGCCCCTACTATTTTCAAATTCAAAAACTTGTTAGGTACTAAAAGAAAGTATTGTGATTTTTTTGTTTGGACAAGTAAAGATGAAAAGAGAATTTATGTAAATAGAAATGATAAGCTTATTTCAGAAGTTTTATAACTATCTAATATCTAGTTACCATTGTTTAGTAGTTTCAACTAACAAATCAACCATCTTTCAGTATCATATCCATTGTATGGATTTACAATGTTTAATAAGTATTTATTTGTATAGCAGTGTGTTTTAAAGGGAAAAGGAAGGATAAATAAAAGTTTAATAAGTAATTAATTTCTTTTTTATTTTATTTATTTAGTGCCTAACTATATAATTCCTCAGAATCCTGCGAATTCCTGCGAATCGCAACTAGCCACTGTTTTAGAACAGTTTTATCTTTTGGAAACATGTGTCCTCCTTTTTTCCGAACAAAACGGAATTGCACAACATTGCGGCATTGCTACTTGATATGAAGATAGCTGTTATAAATTAATAAACTTAATGAGAATCAAGATTTAAAACTTTGTTTCGGCACCGATCTTATAAAGTAGCCTTTGACAGCTATACCTCTGACCTTAGTCAACAGTGGCGCCAACTGGTGAGCAAAGAAACGATAGTCCCCATTGAATATCTAGTTCACACACATATTTAGTCTAATTAAATCACGCCATGTTACTTTACACCCAATTTCTTTCTTTTATTCGGTTATAAATATTCGTGTGACGTCACAATACCTGAACGGAATTATT
Organism: Erebia ligea; assembly: GCA_917051295.2. Classification (NCBI taxonomy): domain Eukaryota; kingdom Metazoa; phylum Arthropoda; class Insecta; order Lepidoptera; family Nymphalidae; genus Erebia; species Erebia ligea. The sequence continues at coordinate 1,824,880 of OU785235.1, read as the reverse complement.
CTTGCGAGCGCTTTTTTTAAAGTACCATAACTTTCTCATTTGTTGAGATATTTTAATGATTCTTTCATATTTTTGTAAAACTAGAAACCTCTCCATTAGCCTCTGACTGTAATCTCGCGTGGTGGTAAGTGATGATGCAGTCTAAGATACCTACGTTTTTTACAGGAAGCTCTGTGCCCTTTTGGCGGATGTGGACGAGTGGGGCCAACTGACGCTACTAAACGTTCTTACCGTGTACGCTAAGACGTGCTTTCCCGATCCTAATACTGACGTAAGTCTGTTTGTGTATAAACCCTACTAGCTAGCCCTACCCTGCTACGAAGTTTTTCATTAATTTCCCTACATATACAATAATACAACTAGCTGATGCCTGAAACTTCGTCCGTGGGGATTGAGACTCTCTTTAATTTTCCGGGATAAGAAGTATAGGCTACTTCTTATCCCGAAAATTCAAAAAAAAAAAATTCAAATGTTTTTTATTCAAATAAGCTTTTACAAGCGCTTTTGAATCGTTATAATATGAATCTACCGCTGGTTCGGAATGCCATTCCTACCGAGAATAGCCAGCAAGAAACTCGGTGGTTGCTCTTTTCCATCAAAACTTACAATCATCATAATGATACAAGTAACTGCAGTCCCACGCATAGCTGGAGCGAATCAAATCCACGCTTTTTTTTTAAATCATTTACGTAATCTTCGATTGTATAGTATGCTTTTTTCACGAGCATACAATATTCAATACACGCCAAGACTGGCAGACAGAGGCAGCCCCATTTCCGACGGTGGCACCCGTTCACGAGCATGACGCATGATCCAGCCATTGCTTCGCTCAACCATATTTGAGGGAACGTAACAACCCGCACCACACGACACCACCACAGAAACGTTAAAGAGAGTGTGACATACCCGACCCGGAAAATTATTTCAGACTATATAATATATCTCTGTGCCAAATTTCATCCATATCCGTTCAGCCGTTCTGGCGTGATTGAGTAACAAACATTCATCCATCCATCCAAACTTTCGCATTTATAATATTAGTATAAATTCAAGTTCCCAATTGATTTTCTTGTTTATTTCTTTATTTTTATATATTTACATCTAATCAGAAAGGCGATGCCACTTACTCTAACTAGATGGTTATTGTTAAATTATTAACTATGTAATACAAACATAAAAAGACAGAGAAGAAGAAGAACATATTATAACTATTAACAATACTGTGATTCTGAGAACATTTAATAAACAAGATTATTCAATGTTCTCAGAGTACCTTAGCAATTCAAGAACCAAGGTTTATCTTTAGAGTAGGTATTATTCATTCAAAATGTTCTTCCTATTGAGACCAACGAGATATCAATAGTAATTTGCTTACAGAACTACTCAAGCGACAGCGAAAAGCCGTTCTACGATTCAGACAGCGACGGAAGTGATAAACGCGCGTCTAGCTCGCCCAGTGTGGAACCCGACCTTAGACTGCTACTGCGGGCCGCCAAGCCCTTACTGCAGAGCAGAAATGCGGGCGTCGTTATGGCCGTAGCGCAATTATTCTTTCATTGTGGACCCGGTGAGTGTGAACACAGCCTTAGCGGTTATAAAAACACATTAGTTCGCCCAGTGTAGACTGTAGACTTGACCTTAAACTACTCCTGCGGGCCGCCAAGCCCTCGCTGCAGAGCAGAAACGCGGGCGATTTATGGCCGTAGCGCAATTATTCTTTCATTGTGGAACCGCTGAGTGTGAACGCAGCCTTAGCATTTATGAAAACGCATTAGTTCGCCCAGTGTAGACCCGGCCTTAAATTGCTTAAGCCGCTAAACTCATACTGCAGAGCAGAAACACGGGCGATTTATGGCCGTAGCGCAATTATTCTTTCATTGTGGAACCGCTGAGTACTCAGCCTTAGCGGTTATTAAAACGCATTAGTTCGTCCAGTATAGACACATCCTTAGACTACTAATAGCTGCTAAGCTCATACTGCATGGCCGTATCGCAATTATTCTTTCATTGTGGACCCGGTGAGTGTGAACGCAGCCTTAGCGGTTATAACAACACATTAGTTCACCCAGTGTTGACTCGACCTTAGACTACTCCTGCGGGCCGCAAGATACACTGTACCACATAGATTTGCCTACTGTTGCGGATTATAGCGAATTAAATTTCTAGTTCCTTAATTATCATGGACTTCCGCAAAGTAACGCCTGCTTCTATCTAACATTATCTTTATCTTTCGTTTTATGCCGAACTAAACTTCCCGTTCGTCCCAACCGTAAACTGCATGTATTAAAAAACTTATATAATCATGTGTACTTAATTGTAATATTCTTGGTATTCATTGTGACTATATTGCAAAATTGTTAACACTACATATGTAATTATAATAGTTGTATTGTATGCCTTAGTATTACTTATATGACAAAAAAGCTGTTCTATTGTTGTAATAATTCTAACTTTGTTTTCTGTTCTGCTCAATCTGTAAACTTAAATGTGACTTATCTCTACTCTAGAAACTTTTCGGCACTGTTTGTCTACTATTTCTTTATCCTGTAACCATTTAATTATTTCTGTAAGTAATGCCTGTTTGTTGCCAAAAAAAAAAAAAAAAATCCATACTAATATTATAAATGCGAAAGTGTGTCTGTCTGTCTGTCTGCTACGCTTTCACGGCTCAACTACTCAACCGATTTTGATGAAATTTGGTACAGAGATAGTTTACATCCCGGGGAAGGACATAGGCTACATTTTATCCCGGAAAATTGAAGAGTTCCCGTGGGAATTAAAAAAAACTTAATCCACGCGGACGAAGTCGCGGGCATCATCTAGTAATAATAATAAAAGTTATCTGCGTCAGCGAGGTGGTCATAGAGAGGATGTCCATTGTTGCAGCTCAGGAGCTGGCTCCGGTGGCCAAGGCAATGATCCGGTTGCTGCGAGCGCCCATTGAGGTGCAGAGCGTAGTTCTGAGCACCGTAGCATCCGTCACTGTTACCAGGCGGGTGAGGAGATACATCTGTGTTACCACAACCTGGCTAAAAAACCTCATCATCCATACTTTATCTTTTTTTTTTTGAAGTTTATCTCCTTAAGGCGCCAGCGGAGGGCTAATTGCTCATACAAACGTAATACCAAAATAATTAGTAATACGAGCATATTTCCTCCATATTATGCGATTATTAAGATTGAACTTGTATTTATCTAGGTCCCTGGATAATTATTTTTCCAAAATACTTACCCAAAATTAAATGTAAGCACATTGCGTTTTGCATGTTTTTGCGACATAAAGGACATGTTTTCTCCTTATTTGTTTCATATTAAAACCAATGATATCTCACGTACTAATTGATCAGGAACATAGCCTATATTGTCAAGTTACAGAATAACAACACGAAGTTAAAAACACAACAATTTTTCATTCATCATTTTTGGTATTCACGGAACAAGACTAAATGTATAACAAATTCTGTACGCTCATATTGCTATCGCGCTTGCACGCGATCATGTGTCTTCAGCCAAATAGGGATAGCAATATACCGGCAAATTTATATTTGCGGTTCGAGTAGAAGTTGCGAGCGGCGGTCGCCGGTCCCATCGATTTTCATATATAAGCCGGGGGTATGAAAATTTATGGAGTATAAAGTCGAAGCTGACACACACAATGTTTTTTATATTCCACTACAAGTTAGCCCGTGACTGCGATCTCACCTGATGGTAAGTGATGATGCAGTCTAAGATGGTAGCGGGCTAACCTGTTAGGGGTATGGCAGTTAAACCCATACCCCTAGTCAGTCTACACGGCATCGAACCGAAACCCTAAATCGCTTGGCGGTACGTCTTTGCCGGTTGGGTGGTGACTAGCCACAGCCGAAGCCTCCCACCAGACCAGACCAGAGAAAATTCTGCAGGAATCGAACCCGGGACCTCTCACGTTAAAGCAACAGCGCTCAACACTGCGCCAGGGAGGTCATCAAAACCTCATAATCCATACTTTATCCTAGTGACTTTAAATCAAGAGCCTTTGGGTCCGTTTTCTTTGTCGCGATTGTGGACGTATCAAAAAGCATTGGTAGTATGCATTAATTTTACCTTCAGTTTTTCTTTTCAGTCGCTCTTCGAACCGTTCCTTAAATCGTTCTTCGTTAGAAACTCAGATCCTACACATATAAAGCTGCTTAAACTCGAGATTCTAACAAACTTGGCGACTGAAGCCAGCGCGGCAGTGGTACTGAGGGAATACCAAACGTACGTCACGGCGAGTGACAAGGCGTTTGTGGCAGCCACTATACAGGCTATAGGCAGGCTGGCCGTGGCCATTCATACAGAAACTGAGACCTGCCTTAACGGACTATTACATCTGCTGTCCAGCAAAGACGGTAAGTTTTCTCTATCTCTTTTACCCTCATGGTTATTTGCTATTTTTATCTTTACATTGAGTGGCAAGGCGTTTGTGGCAGCCACTATACAGGCTATAGGCAGGCTGGCCGTGGCCATTCATACAGAAACTGAGACCTGCCTTAACGGACTATTACATCTGCTGTCCAGCAAAGACGGTAAGTTTTCTCTATCTCTTTTACCCTCATGGTTATTTGTTATTTTTATCTTTACATTGAGTGGCAAGGCGTTTGTGGCAGCCACTATACAGGCTATAGGCAGGCTAGCCGTGGCCATTCATACAGAAACTGAGACCTGCCTTAACGGCTTACTGCATCTGCTGTCCAGCAAAGATGGTAAGTTATCTCCATCTCTTTTACTCTGATGGTTATTTGCTATTTTTACCTTTACATTGAGTGGCAAGGCGTTTGTGGCAGCCACTATACAGGCTATAGGCAGGCTGGCCGTGGCCATTCATACAGAAACTGAGACCTGCCTTAACGGACTATTACATCTGCTGTCCAGCAAAGATGGTAAGTTATCTCTATCTCTTTTACTCTCGTGGTTATTTGCTATTTTTATTTTTACATTGAGTGGCAAGGCGTTTGTGGCAGCCACTATACAGGCTATAGGCAGGCTGGCCGTGGCCATTCATACAGAAACTGAGACCTGCCTTAACGGACTATTACATCTGCTGTCCAGCAAATATGGTAAGTTATCTCTATCTCTTTTACTCTCGTGGTTATTTGCTATTTTTATTTTTACATTGAGTGGCAAGGCGTTTGTGGCAGCCACTATACAGGCTATAGGCAGGCTGGCCGTGGCCATTCATACAGAAACTGAGACCTGCCTTAACGGACTATTACATCTGCTGTCCAGCAAAGATGGTAAGTTATCTCTATCTCTTTTACTCTCGTGGTTATTTGCTATTTTTATTTTTACATTGAGTGGCAAGGCGTTTGTGGCAGCCACTATACAGGCTATAGGCAGGCTGGCCGTGGCCATTCATACAGAAACTGAGACCTGCCTTAACGGACTATTACATCTGCTGTCCAGCAAAGATGGTAAGTTTTCTCTATCTCTTTTACTCTCATGGTTATTTGCTATTTTTATCTTTACATTGAGTGGCAAGGCGTTTGTGGCAGCCACTATACAGGCTATAGGCAGGCTGGCCGTGGCCATTCATACAGAAACTGAGACCTGCCTTAACGGCTTACTGCATCTGCTGTCCAGCAAAGATGGTAAGTTATCTCCGTCTCTTTTACTCTGATGGTTATTTGCTATTTTTATCTTTACATCGAGTGACAAGGCTTTTGTGGAAGCCTGTCACAAAGTCAAAGACGTGAGTGAGTGTGTCAAAGACGGTAAGTTATCTCTATCTCTTTCATTCTCATGGTTATTTGCTATTTTTGTTTATTTTTACCCACGACGGAACGGAGACGGTATGTGTTTGCCCTAAGAGGTTATCTTTAGATTCCCGCGAAAACTATTTAATTTTCCAGGATAAAAAGTAGCCTATGTCCTTCCCCGGGATACAACCTACTCATGTACCAAATTTCATCAACTTCGGTTGAATAGATGAGTCATGAAAGCGTATCAGACAGACAGACACACTTACGCATTTATAATATAAGTATGGACTTAATAAAGAGCTATTTCCTCGTATTCAGAGTGGGTGGTGTGCGAAGCGGTGGTGGTGGTGAAGCGAGTGGTGGGTGGAGGGGCCAGCTCTGCGCAGGCGGCCGTCTCGCGCGCCGCTAAGCTGCTGCGATCTGATAGGTAACATATAAACCGGGGTATTTATTAGCTTCACGGCGTACAAACAGTTTTTCAACAAACAGTGTTTAGGATTCGCCGGAAGAACAGCGCTGGAGTAGTTCTTAAACACCACTTCAGCATTACGCTGAGGCGATGCCCTTTTTGGGATTATTAAATTTTAATTTTTTCTAACTTTTGTCTGTTCTGTGTCTTGTGTTATCCCAAATAAAGATTTTATTTATTTATTTATCTAGCTGCTGTCCTGCTGTGCTGCTGCTGCTGTTTAGTTTACTAGCTGATGCCCGCGACTTCGTCCGCGTGGATTGAGGTTTTTCGGTTCCCGCGGGAACTCCTTAATTTTCCGGGATAAAAAGTAGCCTATGTGCTATTCCAGACTATAATCTATCTCTGTGCCAAATTTCATCCAGATCCGTTCATCCGTTGGAGCGTGATTGAGTAACAAACATACATCCATACATCCAAACTTTCGCATTTATAATATTTATATGGATTTTTTTATCCACTACTACTGGGCACTACTGGGCCCACGTTCAGGGCAAACGTTGTCCTGCCCTGAACGTAGAAACCGATTGCGGCGCCCCCTGCCGGGTCCAATTGTGAATATAAACCATCCCGGCACCCACTCTAACACGCACAAAAAATTGCGGATTGCGCTGCCAAAGGTATGTAATTCAGTGGCGTGCAGTTATTCAAGGCACTGCTTACCTTAAGAGAAATACGTCAATGCTCATTTTTCATCAAAACGGCGGGTAAATAGGTTTTCTTACTTACTGATGCCTACCCTATCTTCAAACCCTGTGCACCCCACTGGTGTATATCTTGGGTCAGGTGACAAGTGAGCCAGGCCTGGTAAAGGCTAGCAGAAAACTGAGTACTGACAATATTATACACATTGTTGTTTGGTACAGGCTAGCGGGCAACGCGCGCGCGGCGGCCGTGTGGCTGGTGGCCGAGCACGGCGCCAAACACCCGCGCGCGGCCGCCATATTGGCGCACATGGCCGCTCACTTTGCTGATCAGGTACTTGTAATATAGTAACACACACACACGCACTTACACTTTTAATCCAACAAAGAAACATTATTCAATAGACTAAATAATATGTGTATGTATATTTTGTAGAAGGAAGTGGTTTCCACGATATAGGGAATCCTAGTTTGGAAACCACTGCCCCACTAGTTTTAACCGAAAGTATTGTGATGATTTTTGGAACAAATACCTAAATGAAATAAATAAACATGCTGTGAGCATTTATTAAGTAAGTAATCTTCTCAGCAGATCCTTATAATTGCCATACCATGGCTGTGCATAAATCTAACTAGTCCGCCTACTTTGGCAGTCCGCCATATTGGATTTAGAATGACGTCACTTAGCTAATCAAGCATTGCCAATGCCAAAATATGACAAAGTGACGTCAAAACAAATATTTTGAAATGAAAACATGTTAATAGGACGAGTTGGTGAAACTGCAACTGCTATCGCTAGCAGTGAAGCTGTCCGTAACGCAGCCGGACACAGTCCCGCTGAGCAAGTACGTGCTCTCGCTAGCACGCTACGGGGCTACGACGCGAGCTACTCTGAATTTGTTAAAATAGATATTATATTATGAGTACAAAATATATACCAATAAAACATGGAGTCCCACAAGGAAGTATTCTAGGACCTACACTCTTCCTAGCATATATTAATGAATTATATGCAACCTAAAGCTGAAGCTGTTATCGTGTGACATCACAGAGCGTTTCTGTTCATTATATTCTAACTTGAGAAGAAGTATTTTCCTCAGTTTTCTCTGCTTAACGGTGTAGAAATGAAGCAAAATATTTTTTTAGGATGAGTTAGTGAAACTGCAACTGCTATCGCTAGCGGTGAAGCTGTCCATAACGCAGCCGGACACAGTCCCGCTGAGCAAGTACGTGCTCTCGCTAGCACGCTACGACGCGAGCTACGACGTGCGCGACCGAGCACGCATGCTGCGCCGGTTCATTGACCCCGAGCAGGGTGGGCTGTTGAAACAGTACGCGGCGCAGATATTCTGCCCCGACAAGCCGAAACCGACGATACAGAGCAATTTCAAAGGTAAGTTACTTAAGTTGACCAAACCCGGCCTTCGCACGGGTGGTCTTATGTACTTACAGGAGTCCTAGTGAAAGCTGAGTCGGATTTTTAGATACTGGCAACACTGGGCAGTACAAAACTCAAGGATATAACAGAAAACTTGTACATTTTGGGATACACAACATATTTTTTTAAAATTTCTTGCCATTTTGCACTCTCAGCTTTCAGCTACTCTACTTAAAACATAAAAAATTACTTTTAGTAACTACTATGCTGCTTCCAACTTCGTCCGTGGGGTTTAGATTTTTAATATCCTGTGCGAACTCATTGATTTTTCAGGATAAAAGGTAGCCTATACCACTCTCCAGTTCTTTGACTTTAAGGGCGTACGCTACGTACGAGAAATTGTACGAGTAAACCCTTTAGCGCTGCACATACAATGCATTGAATGTTGATGAACCGATTGTCCCCAGATCGCGACCAGTACACAGTAGGATCTCTGTCGCAGTACATAGGATCAGCCGCGGCGGGTTATCGCCCGCTGCCTGTCGCGCCGCGGGAGGCCGTGGGCGCTAGCTTGCGAGAGGCCACCGCCGCTCCCATCGCGACACAAGCCTCTGATGATGCGCAGGTGGGTGTTGTTAGTTCTCGACAGTACACAGTAGGATCCCTGGCGCAGTACATAGGATCAGCCGCGGCGGGTTATCGCCCGCTGCCTGTCGCGCCGCGGGAGGCCGTGGGCGCTAGCTTGCGAGAGGCCACCGCCGCTCCCATCGCGACACAAGCCTCTGATGATGCGCAGGTGGGTGTTGTTAGTTCGCGACAGTACACAGTAGGATCTCTGTCGCAGTACATAGGATCAGCCGCGGCGGGTTATCGCCCGCTGCCTGTCGCGCCGCGGGAGGCCGTGGGCGCTAGCTTGCGAGAGGCCACCGCCGCTCCCATCGCGACACAAGCCTCTGATGATGCGCAGGTGGGTGTTGTTAGTTCTCGACAGTACACAGTAGGATCCCTGGCGCAGTACATAGGATCAGCCGCGGCGGGTTATCGCCCGCTGCCTGTCGCGCCGCGGGAGGCCGTGGGCGCTAGCTTGCGAGAGGCCACCGCCGCTCCCATCGCGACACAAGCCTCTGATGATGCGCAGGTGGGTGTTGTTAGTTCTCGACAGTACACAGTAGGATCCCTGGCGCAGTACATAGGATCAGCCGCGGCGGGTTATCGCCCGCTGCCTGTCGCGCCGCGGGAGGCCGTGGGCGCTAGCTTGCGAGAGGCCACCGCCGCTCCCATCGCGACACAAGCCTCTGATGATGCGCAGGTGGGTGTTGTTAGTTCTCGACAGTACACAGTAGGATCCCTGGCGCAGTACATAGGATCAGCCGCGGCGGGTTATCGCCCGCTGCCTGTCGCGCCGCGGGAGGCCGTGGGCGCTAGCTTGCGAGAGGCCACCGCCGCTCCCATCGCGACACAAGCCTCTGATGATGCGCAGGTGGGTGTTGTTAGTTCGCGACAGTACAGAGTAGGACCGCTGTCGCAGTACATAGGATCAGCCGCGGCGGGTTATCGCCCGCTGCCTGTCGCGCCGCGGGAGGCCGTGGGCGCTAGCTTGCGAGAGGCCACCGCCGCTCCCATCGCGACACAAGCCTCTGATGATGCGCAGGTGGGTGTTGTTAGTTCGCGACAGTACACAGTAGGATCTCTATCGCAGTACATAGGATCAGCCGCGGCGGGTTATCGCCCGCTGCCTGTCGCGCCGCGGGAGACCGTGGGCGCTAGCTTGCGAGAGGCCACCGCCGCTCCCATCGCGACACAAGCCTCTGATGATGCGCAGGCGGGTGTTGTTAGTTCGCGACAGTACACTGTAGGATCCCTGGCGCAGTACATAGGATCAGCCGCGGCGGGTTATCGCCCGCTGCCTGTCGCGCCGCGGGAGACCGTGGGCGCTAGCTTGCGAGAGGCCACCGCCGCTCCCATCGCGACACAAGCCTCTGATGATGCGCAGGTGGGTGTTGTTAGTTCGCGACAGTACACTGTAGGATCCCTGGCGCAGTACATAGGATCAGCCGCGGCGGGTTATCGCCCGCTGCCTGTCGCGCCGCGGGAGGCCGTGGGCGCTAGCTTGCGAGAGGCCACCGCCGCTCCCATCGCGACACAAGCCTCTGATGATGCGCAGGTGGGTGTTGTTAGGATCCCTGGCGCAGTAGGAGTTTATGAGTTTTGACGCCAACATTAGTAGATTGTTTACTGAGGGGAGAAAGTGACCGATTAGTAACGAGGGTGAAGTTTAAGGGCCGAGGCGTAGCCGAAGTACACGCGAGTTAGGAATCGTACTGTCTCCCCAGTAATACATAGTGCCTTATACTACACCTGCGAGGAAAATAAGCGATAATACTTTGAAGCTTCACTATCACTACGTCTTGACTAAATTTTAAGGATCTATTTTATAAATTCAAACAAAACATAATACCTCACGCACGATCGCAATTTTTTCTTATTTTTTAAATTAAAATAACAATGGATTTTCATACACTTTTTCCGCCCGCATATTTGGTTTGTAGCAATGATCTACCTTGTTTTGAAAAAAGTAAGAAAGTACTTTCCGAGTGAGTGTAGTATAAAACATATAATTTGTTTGAACAGAAAAACAAGAGCTTTTACTCGGAGCCGGGTAGCGGTGGCTCCACGTCCTCGTCTTCAGGCTCCTCGGCCGCTTCCAGCAGCTCGGAGGAATCTTCAGGAGAGTGAGTCCTTCGAAAAAAGTTTTCTTGTAGCATCCATACTTCCATACTAATATTATAAATGCGAAAGTGTGTCTGTCTGTCTGTCTGTCTGTCTGCTACGCTTTCCCGGCCCATCTTTTCAACCGATTTGGCTGAAATTTGGTATAGAGGTAGGTTATGTCCCAGGGAAGGACATAGGCTATAAGACATTTTATCCCGGAAAATTAACGAGTTCCCGCGGGAATCAAAAAAACTTTAACCACGCGGACGAAGTCGCGGGCATCAGCTAGTTTATAATAAGGGGTTTGAATATTTTGGCCTGCCTACCGTTCCGCCCGTTGAGGGACGAGTGCCCTAAATGCGACAACGCATATTGGTCGATTGCGATTGTTAAGCAACGTGGCCCCAAATCGGTGACTGGATGGGTGACCGAATTTGGAAGTCCGAATTTGGCCTTTTCGTTTCCTCTGTGCCTCGGAGAGCATAAAGCCGTCGGTCCCAGTTAGTAAGGGTTGAAATAGTACTCCTAGTCGAGTCGTATGCGGAAGGACCTGGGAACCCACCATATTATTATCCCAAGAAAACCCCTGCCATTATATGATTAATGCAATGGGCTCACGACCCTCAGCAATGGGGAATACGACGCAGAGAGAGACCATTCCGCAATCTTTTTTTTCTTCAAAATAACGTCCACTCATAAAACCTATTTATTTCGAAATACAATTAAAATGTCGGGGCGGTAGGTAGGCCAGACTCCATGCAATAATATTAAAACCCCTATAAGAATTAATTTAGACTTTTTAAACTTTTTTTTTTTATTTTATTTTTTATTATAACTTATTTTTTTAACTTTTTATTTTTTTATATGTCTGCAAAAACTGACATATCACCAATAGACGTTGTGGATATCTTACAATGATTTTGACGACCTCCCTGGCGCAGTGTTGAGCGCTGTTGTCTTAACGTGGGAGATCCCGGGTTCGATTCCCGGTGGGGCCAATTTAGGAATCTATAATTTCTGAATTTTAACTGGTGGGAGGTTTCGTCCGTGGCTTGTTACCACCCTACCGCCAAGCGATATTAGCGATCCGATACGATGCCGTGTATAAACCGATTACGGGTATAGGTTTAATATAACTGCCATACCCCTAACAGGCTAACCCGCTACCATCTTAGACTGCATCATCACTTACCATCAGGTGAGATCGCAGTCAAAGGCTAACTTGTAGTGGAATAAAAAAAATATGATGATTTGTCTTTGAATTAACCAAATAACTATTGCTCAATTTAATCCGTTTGTTTTCTTACTAGGGAAGAAGAAACTAATAATGTTAAGGAGCACAAAAAAGAAGAGAAACCACAAAGAAACACCAATTATAAGTAAGTACAAAAACATCGTTCTTTAATATTCATCATACAGCCTTGGGCTTATATAGTTATATATAAGCATAGGCTTTTCCCAAAGTATACCACCACAACAACAGCCTCCCTAGCCAAGTTACATACGTTTCGTGTCTTCTCTCTCGCTATATAATCGTAAACGCTTTAGCAGAGAAAAAAAAATAAGTGAATAGTCTATGGTTAGCGATTTAACGTACCGGTACGATGCTGTGTAGAAACCGATTAAGGGTATGGGTTTAATATAACTTCCATGCCCCTAACAGGTTAGCCCGCTACCATCCTGGACTGCATCATCACTTACCATCAGGTGAGATCGCAGTCAAGGGCTAACTTGTAGTAGATTTAAAAAAATATTTTCTTTTCAATCAGTAGAAGGGTGTAATTAAAAAAAACTGTCATCAGGTCATCAAATTCCGGCACATCGGATTCTGAGTCTGACAGTGAATCTTCCTCCGGTTCCGAGAGCGAGTCGGGGAGTTCAGAGACCAGTGAAGACATTAAGACTGCCAAAAAGGAGACTCAGAAGGTATGTTATATACGACCTGCACAATAGGCCAACTAGTAACCGCCATAGGCTCTTGACTCCATCGCTCCGCCTCAAGAAAGTCCGAAGGTCGTTCGTGGGAATGAGCATTCTATTCTATAACAAAATTCCACAAACTATTTTAAACTTGCCTTTACACAAGTTTAAGAAGTCCATTAAAAGTATGCTCCTGAAAACAGCTTATTATACTGTTGAAGATTACGTAAATGACAAAGGAGCATGGATTTCACTCGCTCCAGCAATGATAAGGACAGCGGTTACTTATGTAATTACAAATTAATGACATTGTAAATTTTGTTTAAAAAGAGCAACCGCCGAGTTTCTTGCTGGTTCTTCTCGGTAGGAACGTCATTCCGAACCAGTGGTAGATTCATTCGACTATTCATAAGCGTTTGTAAAAAGTCTAAAAAACTTTTGAATTTTGAATTTTTGTATGTTCTGAAATTTGACTGCTTCGATGTCCGACTGTTGAAAAAACTTTGAACTTGTTGAGAGACATCTCCAATATATCTTCTGGGAGTTTATTATGTTGATCGATGTGGTCTTACAAGTGGGAGGTACCAGGTTCGATTCGGGAATTTATAGTTTCTGAATTTTCTCTAGTCTGGCCTGGTGGGAGGCTTCGGCCGTGGCTAGTTACCACCCTACCGGTAAAGACGTACCGCCAAGCGATTTAGCGTTCCGGTATGCCGTGTAGAAACCGATTGGGGGTATGGATAACTGCCATACCCTGCTGCGTTGGAATTTTATGACGTCACAACTATGAATTTCATACAACTTCCATACTAGAAGTGCGTTTTTAAGTTTGATAAAGAGTTGCTGATTTGATTGAGTTGTCATCATCCATATTTCATTCTTATTTTAGGTTCACAGTTTTAATTACATGAATTACAATAATTTTACTCTTCAGGAAGCTCCAAAAGAAGAAGTAAACAACAAGAAAAACGAGAAGTCGAACTTGGAGCTGCTTCTGGAGCTGGACGAAGTGGCCAGTTCCTTGCCCACTATGACGCCCACGTGTGGGGGATTCCTGTCCCCGCCCACTGCTCCGCCGCCAGGAGTTGGCGATGGTAAAGTTTTCATATTCATTTATTTTACATTTAGTTTTCATATGCGTAAGGAAGTGGGAACCCACCGCATTATTATCCCAAAAAAACTCCTACCATTATGTGATTAATGGAAAGGTTGCCCATGTTACATACGTTTCGTGCATAGAAGAAGGAACCTCTAGAATCAGGGTCAGCCTGTAACCGAAAGGGATAGGTAATACTATGAAACACCTTATATTACCAATAATTTGTCTGGCACAATAGTATGCAATAGGCACAAACCCCGTGACACGCAGAAAGGGAGAGAAAAACACATATTTTTTGTCTCATTCTATCTTGTGTAACATCCCAACACTGCATCTCTTTCATGTGGGAGTGAAAAGGAGTTATGGCGGCGTCTATATATTTTACTCAGTCTACGGTTTCGTGTCTATTCTTCTTCTTTTCTTGGTTTATGGCTTTTATTAGTGCCAAAACAGCACAATGCACTTCGCCAGTGTCGAGTAACTTGAGGGAGGCACAAAGGAGATTGGCCGGTTACAGAGTGCAAAAATTACTGAAAACGCTCTGTAATAGAAGGCATATATTTGTTAGTAAGCTATTCTAAATAACAATATACCATAAAGAGACAAACACAAATAAATATAAAAATAATAGGGATCTACTATAGTACAAATTACAATTTAAGTTTGTTAATTTTAAAATATTTACAAAGATACTTAACATAAGGACTATATGTTAACATTAGGACACACACAACATTCAAGGGACGGGGAACTTTAGGGGGAAGAACATCATATAATTTAAAGGGAAGAATAGGACAGGAGAAGGCCCACGTTACGTGTCTATAATCTTTCTTTAATTGGGTATTTGACAACTAGTCAAATCAGCAACTTTTTTCAAACGTCAAAACGCGTGCTTAGTATGGGATTTTGTATGAAACATTGCATAGTGACGTCATCAAAGTCCGACGCACTTTTTTACTTTAATCGATAGTTTAAAATAGTTATTCAACATAAAAGTATCAGGGGACGTGGATATTACGACTTTTGGGAGATCCTCTATTTATAATAATCACTAAAAAATAATTTATTTGAATAGTTGTGAAATACCCAATAGTAAACGCTTTAGCGAAAGCGATTAAAAATGCTAACCATAGACTATTCACTTATTTTTTTCTCTCCGCGGTTAACGATTGTAGAAAGAAAATAAATAGACACAAACGACAATAACTTGGCTAGGCCTGGTATAGTGGTGGAATCTAGCTGCATCCAGGTTGTAAAGATGAAATATTTTAGACTTTTAAAGCAGTTGGTAATTAATGACCCCTTTGGTGGTCCCCAGGTGACACCATCACCCCCGTGGGCCCCTCCCTGGCGCCCTCGGCTCAGTTGGAGTTTAAAGCAGTTGGTAATTAATGACCCCTTTGGTGGTCCCCAGGTGACACGATCACCCCAGTGGGCCTCTCCCTGGCGCCCTCGGCTCAGTCGAAGTTTAAAGCAGTTGGTAATTAATGACCCCTTTGGTGGTCCCCAGGTGACACGATCACCCCCGTGGGCCCCTCCCTGGCGCCCTCGGCTCAGTCGGAGTTTAAAGCAGTTGGTAATTAATGACCCCTTTGGTGGTCCCCAGGTGGCACGATCACTCCAGTGGGCCCCTCCCTGGTGCCCTCGGCTCAGTCGGAGTTTAAAGCAGTTGGTAATTAATGACCCCTTTGGTGGTCCCCAGGTGACACGATCACCCCCGTGGGCCCCTCCCTGGCGCCCTCGGCTCAGTCGGAGATGATCCCGCGCGTGATGTCCCGCGGGCTGGGCGCCACGCGGCAGTGGAGCCGCGCGCCGCACCTCTACTCGCATAAGATGTGCGCTATAGAGATCAGGTTCACCAACCACACGCCCGAAGTCGTCGAGAACATACGCGTTAACAAGAAGGCGAGTCATTTTACAAGTGCTTTTTTTTCTGTTATTTTTAATTATCTTACTATTATTATTATTTTTATATATTTGTTCTTATATAACTCTATAATATTGCAGTCACCTGACTTCCCTCGTTTCGGCCCTAACAGAATTATAACAGCGTTGTGGTTACATTTTGTACCCACAACATCAAGCTGAGTTAGGACCCTTTTGTTGGCATGACACATTCTAGACGATAATTAAGTTGCGTTAGATTTTAAGAATTTTTTGTATTTTATGTTTACTATGTGTTGGATCAGCAAATAAACCATATTCTATTCTATATTGGCGCCTCCATGGCGCCCTAGGCATAACAATAACCGATTGACGTCGGGGTTCTAAGATGCTAGAATGGCGACTTCGCAGTGGAAAACGTTTTAGGTGGATGGACGATGTCAAACTAATAGCTAGGAACTGATGGACGCACGAAATCATTTATAAATAAATAAATCTTTATTAACCCACACGTTATCTAAGTACAATTAATTCACATTATATTCTGGTCATATATGAGACCAGACTCGCCAACTGTGGTAAGCTAGTCAAGCTGGACTTAGGAGGACGAGGCTGGATTAGTAGGACGAGGAGGATAGGTGGATGGACGATCTTAAACGAATCCATACAAATATTATATGGAAAATGTCTGAGATATCACTCATATCACGTGTAAATTTCGTGGTTTCGTGTCCGAGTGGCTCGGAGTTCCAACACAAGCTGAGTGACTCACCTGTTTGTTGCACTGCTGTACAATACAGTGTTAATTTTATATTTAAGTGTTTAGTTTAACTTTATTTCTGTGCAGAAGTGCCTCAAATAAAGATTTTTCTTTCTTTTTTTTTCTTTCTTTCTAAATTTGCATTACGCAGCCCGAGTTTTACAGGATTTGCTGACATTTTCGCATGCATATTCTTATTACGACTTTGACATGTTATTTCAGACTCTAACTGGCGCTCGTTCGATCCACGAGTTCGCGGCAATCCCACGGCTGGACGGCGGCGCCAGCGCGAGCTGCACGCTGGGCGTGGACTTCGCGGACTCCATACAACCCATCGAGTTCACCGTCATCAGCTCATTGGGTGAGCTATTACTTAAGGGGAAATGTTCCCAAAACATCCTTTTGTATTACGCTTTTTTATGATAGCAAAAATTAAAATTGCATTACCAAATAAATGCCATTCGCACGACCCTCAGCAATGGCTGAGGGTCGTGACTTTCCATTAATCACATAATAGCAGGGGTTTTCTTGGGATAAACGCGCGGTAGGTTTGCATTAAATAAATAAATAAATAAATCGTTTATTTGCTTGAAATAAACTTCCGCTTACGACTCGACTAAGAGTACTATTTCAACTCTTAGGTTACTAACGTAGGGGTTAACGTGATCTCCGAGGCACGGAGGAAACGAGAAGGTCAAATTCGGTCACCCATCCAGTTACCGACTTGGGTCAACGTTCTAACTGGATGATCCTATGAAGTAAGGTCTTCATGATGGGTGACCGAATTTGGTACTACTAGACCGAGTTTGGTAGAATTTGGTACATTGGACTATAACGGAACCTGGGGGTCTACTCTCTTTCTCTAAAACGAAACTTCGCAAACAAACGAACTGCTCTCTATTTCGTTTTCGTACACGCAGACGAAGTACGGATCCATAGAAAATTTTCGTGACCGATTGGATTGAACGATTTTGTGTGGGTCTAATAACAGACTAATTACGTTTGTTTGCGAAGTTGCGTTTGAGAGAAAGAGAGTAGACCCCCTGAATTGTATGCGTGTAATAACAATTTATGTAATAAACTTGAATAAACCATTATTTTGTATGTGAACAGGTGAGGTGTCCGTGTCCATAACCCCACCGGTGGGCGAACTGTTGCGCTCCGTCACCATGGCTGAGGCCAAGTGGGACGCCGAGCAGAAGAAACTGAGAGGCATGACTGAGGTGATTGGCTGTTTGACAACTAGTTGAATAACTAATTTTATCTACGCTCATATCTTAAATTTTTTATTATAACGAAGTTAAGTAGTGTAATACCTACTTGTTACGTAGCGTATGCATTTTATATTATACCTATACAAATTGTTACATTTTTTCTGTTTTTGAAAAGAGCAACTGCTGAGTTTCTTACCGGTTCTTCTCAGTAGAATTTTCTTTTCATGTTTCCGAACCGGTGGTAGATTCTTACGACTTATCATAAGTGGCACAAGTTGTCCTACATGAAATAAATCATTTCATTTCATTAAGAATGATGGCTTATAATGACATAGAATATTCACGATCATCTAAATGTAAAAATATATATATTATAACACTGATTTCATTGATGCTATAAACACACAATAATGTTTTAATAACCCCTATTAAGCAACTGTTTCATAAATAACTATTTTAGTGAATATTGAATAGGGGATCTCCCAAAAGTCGTTATATCCACGTCCCCTGTTTTATGTTTGAAAACCATTTTAAACTATCGATCGAAGTGAAAAGTGCGTTGAACTTTGATGACGTCACAATTTAGTATTTTATACAAAATCCCATTCTGAGCGCGCGTTTTGATGTTTGAAAAAGTTGCAGTATGACTAATATTGCAAGTTAAATAAAAGCTTGTAAAAAGTAATAATTTTTTTACAGTGCAATAAAAAAGCAGCGAAACTTGAAAACGAATCTGTGATATGCAAGCGAGTGTTTGAAACTGCCAATGTGGCCTGCATCACTTCAACCGGGAACTTCCTCAGGTAAATATTGTTATAGTCCCACAAACTTATCGTCAGGTAAATATTGTTATAGTCCCACAAACTTATCGTCAGGTAAATATTGTTATAGTCCCACAAACTTATCGTCAGGTAAATATTGTTATAGTCCCACAAACTTATCGTCTGGTAAATATTGTTATAGTCCCACAAACTTATCGTCAGGTAAATATTGTTATAGTCCCACAAACTTATCGTCAGGTAAATATTGTTATAGTCCCACAAACTTATCGTCTGGTAAATATTGTTATAGTCCCACAAACTTATCGTCAGGTAAATATTGTTATTCGAAACTTCTCGAAACCGGTGAAAGCGTCGCTGTTATCACATTAATTAGTCCACACTAATATTATAAATGCGAAAGTGTCTGTCTGCTACGCTTTATCGGCCCATCTTTTCAACCGATTTTGATGAAATTTGTTATAGTTTATAGTTTTTGAAGTAAAACTTCTTTACGCACGCTTGACGTGGGGAGTAAGCCGGTGAATGCGTGACGAGATCGTTACGAAAAGTGCGAACGGAAGTTGAGAGGGAGATATAATATCAGTGAAGATAGAAAGAGAGAGAGTTACGTTTCGTATATTACTGTAGGGGCAAGAGAGAGAGGTGCGAGCACACATTTTATTTCTCTATTTCTCTCATAGCCAGTTACTAAGTTTTACTTCAGTCGTGTGGTCTAAAGCACACTCGTTTTTTTTATCCTATCGGTTATACACTCAAATTTTTTTTTAATCTCTCTCAGGTTCGCAGGCAGGATGATGTCCTCACAGGATCTGGTTCTCTTGTCAGTGAAGATCGAGGAAGAGTCCACCACAGTGACCGCCAACTGCCCAAACATGGCCGTCGCTTCACTGCTGGCCAACCAGGTCGCGCAGGCCTTCGCTAGGGAATAGACTCTGTGCACTTTACTTGATGTAACGTCATAACAACCGCTCATAATGCAATTATTATGTATAACTAAAAATTATATTATAATGTCCAAAATCAAACTTTTCTTTCATTGCATTTTACCTCTCGACCACCGTCATCATGCAACCTATCTCCTTTCATATATGTTGCCTGGAAGAGATCACTCGTAGTCAACGACCTCAATTTACATAGACGGGCCAAACAAAGAATGTGGGCTTATTAACCGACTTCAAAAAAAGGAGGAGGTTCTCAATTCGACTGTATATGTTTGTTACCTCAGAACTTTTGACTGGGTGGACCGATTTGGATGATTCTTTTTTTATTGAAAGCTGGTGCTTCCCGTGTGGTCCCAATTCAATTTGGTGAAGATCTGATGAATATCTCCGGAGATGGAGAACGGAACTCCTCATGGATAAGAGTAAATTGCTCGCGATCAGTTTGATAGTCTTGTAAACAGTATGTTTTAACCATGCATAGCATATCTCGTTCTGGTTACATCCTGTATTTTAAAACAGTGGGGCCACTAAAAATTGTGAAATAAAAAATTTTCAAAAAAAAAATAAAAACCGACTTCAAAAACCACAAACACTAAAAAGTAAAAAATAATTTAATTTATTATGTATACTTACAAGAGTTAATTTAGTAAGTTATATAATAACATTCTTTGGAGTCGGTGCCAATGTGGAGTCACGTCAACAATAATGAAGAGTAGGTAGACTGTTCATGCGGCTAATTGGTACCGACTCCAAAAAATGTTATTAGAACTAAATTAACTCTTGTATACATAATAAATTAAATTATTTTTTACTTTTTAGTGTTTGTGGTTTTTGAAGTCGGTTTTTATAACGTCATTTTTTTTTTAATTCATTACAAGTTAGCCCTTGACTGCGGTCTCACCTGATGGTAAGTGATGATGCAGTCTAAAATGGTAGCGGGCTAACCTGTTAGGGGAATGGCAGTTATATTAAACCCATACCTACCCCTCTATTCGGTTTCTACACGGCATCGTACCGGAACGCTAAATCGCTTGGCGGCACGTCTTTGCCGGTAGGGTGGTAACTAGCCACGGCCGAAGCCTCCCACCAGGCCAGATCAGGGAAAATTCAGAAATTATAAATTCCCAAATTGATCCTGCCAGGAATCAAACCCGGTTATTATTCTGTAGCTAAAATCGTAGCTTTCTTATCGTAGTTTACCCCACTACGGCGACAAAGGGAGGATAATGTGTAGTTGTATTTGATAAATAAAACAATAAACTTAGAAAAAAACTAACTTTGTATTATAGAAAGTACAACTTAAAAGAGGTACATATTTTTCAGATGTTTTTTCTTATAAAACATTTTCCTAATTTCTGTGAACACGTTCGTATGTAAAAAAAGAAACAATAATTTGTATACAATCCATCAATAATAATAGTTTGATTTCCGATCGATATACTTCCCTATTTAAATTTTTAAACCTATACCTACATTTGTAAAATATGCCTAATAATAATTATTATTTGACTCATGTAATGAAAAATATATGTACAAAATTACAGATCTCTTTAATACTGCCATTATTTTCTGATAGTATTTACACTAGCGCGGTCAATCTCAGTGCAGCGCCATCTAGTCTTGAATATAGGTACTGAGTCAGTTCTACTGTATAATAATACAGTTTACCCCAAGTCCAAGTCCCAAGTGTCCCAAGCCTTTTTACGGGACATTGACGAGTACAAAATACATGGCTCCAATTCAGATCAGAAATTCAAATACTTCTTCAGCGTGATCCATACAGCGCCATCTAGTTTGCACATTGTAAAGCGATGACTGTAACTTACATAACTAATGAGTAATAAGACCTTCCAGCCCTGCTGCAGGATCTGCTTTCCCAGGTCCCTACATCGCTTCTTTCCCACCCGGTAATATGTATAAATCTCTTCATAATTATTTTATGTATCACCTGGGAACAAAAATTTCTCTAGCGCAATCGAACTCCGTACAGCGCCATCTAGTTCTGAATATGTGGTTGTAATTTATATCGCTAATGCTGGGTGTAGTGCGGTCAAGGCGGTGGAACTAAAAACCTCCAGCCCTGCTGCAGAATCTGCTGTCCCTACATCGCTTCTTTCCCACCCGGTATTTTAAGTATCAAACTACCTGGGGACAAACATTTCTCTAGCGCAACCGAACTCCGTACAGCGCCATCTAGTTCTGAATATGTGGTTGTAAATTATATCGCTAATGCTGGGGGTAGTGCGGCCAAGGCGGTGGAACCGAGACCCCCAGGCCGTAGGGGTTGTTCATGAGTATGCGGGGTCGCTTCGGATCCTCGTGCAAGGTCTGATGCTGAGGCGGCATTGTGTGCAGTATGTGCTGTTGCTGAGGAGGGGCAGGCTCCACTATCCGGTCCTTTTTTGCCATCCTTTTCTTGGAATTGGAACAGGATTCTGGTGCGACCCTTGAATAGAATTGAAATGAAGTGTAATCTATACTCATATTAAAAATGCGAAAGTTTAGATGGATGGATGTTAATTGTTACTTAATCACGCCAGAAGATATTATATAATATAGTCTGGA
Organism: Erebia ligea; assembly: GCA_917051295.2. Classification (NCBI taxonomy): domain Eukaryota; kingdom Metazoa; phylum Arthropoda; class Insecta; order Lepidoptera; family Nymphalidae; genus Erebia; species Erebia ligea. The sequence goes on along the minus strand of OU785235.1, from coordinate 1,802,792 downwards.
ATAACACATAAGCTACTTTTTATCCCGGAAAATTAAAGAGTTCCCACCAGGGAACCAAAAAACCTCAATCTATGCGGACAACGTCGCGGGCATCAGCTAGTCATACTAATATTATAAATGCGAAAGTCGGTTTTTTTGTTGGTTTGTCCTTCAATCACGCCGCAACGGAGCAACGGATCGACGTGATTTTTGGCATGGGTATAGTTGAGGACCTGGAGAGTGACAGGCTACTTTTTATCCCGAAAAATTAAGGAGTTCCCTGTCACTCAATAATTTTTAATTTTTTTTTAATGTTTCCATAATGTCCTTTGATTTTGTATATAGGAGATAATGTCAACGTGCTCTTTACCCCACTTTACCCACAGTCTTTACCCTTTCTGTTGTCACTCAATAATAATTTTTAAATTTTTTTTTCTTATGTTTCCATAGCGTCAACGTGCTCTTTATCCTTTCTATTATTTCTTCATAAATAAATATTGTAATGCGTTATTTAATAAATTTAAATAATTATTAAATAAGTATTAAGACAAAATATATCTAACTTTTCCCATATGGTTGTCCATTACAGGTGTGACAATACTATGTTCTAAAGTTGAAATAATCAAATAAACAAATTCAATAGTCAACGAACCTGCGTTCATTCCACAGCCGTTCAATCAGCGTACTCCTCGTTTGCAGCCCGCTAGCGTCCTCAATGTGTTTCCGCGGCGCCGAAGCATTGGCCACCCTCTGCTTCATAGCCTCAAGCCTCTCCTCCGTCGCATTCATTTGTACCATGGGCAAACCATGAGAATTACATATGTTATGCAACACACAGCAAGCCACAATCATCATAGAAACGGTTGATGGGTCAAATTGTTTGTTGCAAGTCGCTTGGAGACATTTCCATCTTGATTTCAGCTGTTTTATTGTTTCTGTTACAGTGCTGTGCGCTTGTGTGTGCATATTTGTGTAGTACTTTTCCGGGGAGAGCGGGGATTTCTTGGTGATTTTCGGTACTGGTGTCATTAGGTAGATCTTTTGGAAGTAGTGGGGGCCGCCTGTAATTGAAACAATACAGTTTAATAATAATAAAAACTTTATTTTGAAACATTAAGGACTTAAAAAATAAATATGAACGATCATCCTGCAAAAGTATAAAACTGCGTTGCAGTGATGATCGCCCTCCTCAAACATTGTGCAGTGTTTCATCTAAAACAATGGTTACAAAATCTAAACTACATATTCACAAGGTTTAACAGTTGATTTTTGTTTTTTTAGCATATCAAGTTATTTATTCGTTAAAAAATTGGGTACTATATTTTAACTAGTGAAAGTGCTAAGAGAACATGTCATGAAAAAGTCTATAAAGAACAGCTTAAGATTTTTTCAGGATAAAAAGTAGTCTATGTCACTCTCCAGGTCCTCAACTATGCAAAAAATTACGTCGATCCGTGATGGGCATCAATCAAATAAATATTATAAATGCGAAAGTTTGGATGGATGTATGGATGTATGGATGTTTGTTACTCAATCACGCTCCAACGTCTGAACGGATCTGGATGAAATTTGGCACAGAGATAGATTATAGTCTGGAATAGTACATAGGCTACTTTTTATCCCGGAAAATTAAAGAGTTCCCGCGGGAACCGAAAAACCTCAATCCACGCGGACGAAGTCGCGGGCATCAGCTAGTTGATTCATAAGTTTAGGTTCCAGTAAAATTACTAATTAGCTGTTGTAGTTATATGAAACTACAAGATGCCCGCGACTTCGTCCGTTTTGATTAAGTTTTTTTTATTCCTGCAGGAACTCCTTAATTTTCCGGGATAAAGTTCACAGCGCGCACATAATCCAATAGATGGCACTAAGAACACGAAGAGCAAGAGCAAGGCCCGATTACGATGTTTTGACCTCCAAAGATCAATGGTCCCAGAGCACAACACCCGCTCGGAGGATGATCATCCTTTGTTACGATCGAGCCATATCACCTGCTTCCGTACAAAATCGGTTGAACAAGCCGTTAAAGCGTAACAGACAGAGTTTTAAAACTTTTCAAACTATCATTTAATGACAAATAACAGTTATAAGATTAATCAGCAGATTGAAGTATTATATGAAGTATTCACCTAGTAGCCAGCACGTCTCCCGCGCTTGGTTGAGGCTCTGCAGATCGATGGTGACGGCGTGCTGGCTGAGGATCGCGTCGTGGGACAGCGAGCCCCCGGGCTTAGCGTCCGCGCTTAGGATGTTCATGTTACTGTCGCAGATCTGTGATGAGGTGTATGAATCATGAATGGATGGATGGATGTTTGCAACTAAATCACGCCACAACAGTTGAACGTGTCTGGTTGAAATTTGAGGCAGATAATAGTCTGGAACTCTGGAATAACACATAGACTACTTTTTATCCCAGAAAGTTAACATCAGAGCCCCAATCATGTAAGAATGTCCGATCAATCGTTTAAGATTTTTGTCAAAGTAAAATAAAACCATATAAGCATTGAATTAGAGCTCAATTTCGTCTGCCCATTCTTATACGTTTAGGGTATCGTACATACCTAAACGTATAAGAATGGGCAGACGAAATTGAGCTCTAATTCAATGCCGTTATGGTTTTATTTTACTTTGACAAAAATCTTTAACGTTTGATGAACAATTCTTACGTAATAGGGGGGCAGGCTACAAGTGTCAGCTTTGTGTTTAAAATTGAATAGAATTTTTAGAAAATATAGATTATAGAAGATTGTTAATTTTTTTAAGCATGAGGGTTTAATTAAACCTATATTTGACTCATTCGACGTATTCACATAGAGTCGTTCTTTGGTGGGATCGCCATATTGGAATAACTTGTATAAATGCGAGTATTTTGACGTTTGAAAGTTAGTCTCCTTCTGGCAGACTCAGCGATTATTGAATGCTTTTGGGTTTAGATCACACTTTGATTTAGAGCTTAACGATAGCAATCGTGGCCGGATCAAATGAATATTGTCTTTAAGTTTTGCCAAGTTTTATAATTAACTGTTTACATTAAATCTCTCATGAAACCACTACACGTTGTGACCATTCGCTTGTGCACGTTTTAAAGAGAGTACAAACATATTTAAAAACTAATTTAACTATTCACCCACTTCTGAAATTATGCTTACACAAGTTCCCAAAAACATCAATCGACCAAGTAGACAAAGTCTAGTATAGCAGTTATATTAAACCCATACCCCCAATCGGTTTCTACACGGCATTGCTTTGGAAAGCTAAATCGCTTGGTGGTACATCTTTGTTCTTTTGGCCAGACCTGAGAAAATTAGGGTGGGTAAAACAGAAAATAGGTTCAACTCACAATCTGCACTTTCTTGGAGTGGTAAGACTTGTTGAAGTGTTTCTTCTGGTCGTCGTCCGGGCGAGCGATGGGCACGTGCATGCAGTCCACACAACCCACCACGTTGGGGATGCCATACTTCATGTAGAACCTGAACATTACAGCATTTTCAAATTTTCATCTATCTGCTGTATTCCTCATTTAACTATAATAATTTGTATTTTTAAATTTGAATTTTGAATTGTAATAAATAAAATAGTTTTTTTTTACTTTAGAATCGTTGTGATTTGAAAATTTGATGAAACAAAAAAGTGACACCAAAAGAGACAAACAAACCTATATTCACAATAGGAGATTTAGCCTGCGAGCTTGCTATGACATGCATGCTCTTTTATTATTTACTTAATCTTCAAGAGAATAATAAGCTTTTTTGAGGAGCATACTTTTAAAAATTTAGTAAATGAAACTATTTAATTACCCATTTTTGATGACCTCCCGTTCATTCCTCAGATGAGGGAAATGTATGTACTTCTTAACAATATTGGGATGGTTCATTGCCTCTGTGACCTGCATTACTGCAGTGGACACAAAGTACTGTGTTATACTTGGATCTGTCTTCCCACCTATGGACTTCTGGTATTTGCCTGTGGCATAGAAGGAAAGCGCTGCTAAAACCTGTGGATAGTAACAGTACGAGTAATCAATGTGTGCTGTACAAAAGTAGACACTTTTTATTATTGAGAAGGGAAGAGATCACTCATAGTGATAAGGCCGCCTTAACACCGTAACCAGTTGTAAATTCTGTCACAATTTGTTTTACCTCTGTTTTGTTATTTGTTTGTGTGTAATAAATACTTACTTACTTACTGACATGGGATACCAACATGGAAAACCATGGTTTTGTGTGACATGGAAGTGGAAGAAACTACATTGTCTACATTTGGGCAGTTGTTGGTTGGTTTATATTGATTGTATGAAAATAAAATATTCAATATTGGCTTGTATCCAACACATAAAACTAGTGTCTACATATGCACAGTTCTTAATAATCTAAAATGACAGGACCAAAGCTAGTCCTGTCTTTTTCCGTAGAGTCTTATGAAAAGGATAGCAAAACTGTCTTTGAAGTTTAGAGATGGTGTCAAGTTTACCGAAACGTTTGGACAACTGGATTTTACTACTAAAATAGCGATTCCGAAGATTACTTACTTTGCTTTCCACAGAAAATTCGATGGACTTAGTAGACTCCGGCATAACAGGCTTCAACTCCTCACAGAGACTTCGCGCCAGATCTTTCGAAAGTCTATACGTGCATACAAACGCGGCATCACTCAAATCAAACGGGTCGGATTCATCTCTTGGCTTAGGCACGCTTTTCTCAGGACTTTTTGCTTTTTCCAAACTCCGAGGCTCCGGTTGTTTTTGCGATTGTGTCGAATCCCACTTGAGTAGTTCAAAAAACACCGGCTCGTCGTCAACTACGGATATGTAGCTGTCCTCTGGCGGTTTATCAGCCATTTCCATTTGGTTTTTATGTATTTATTTTGGAGTTCTAAAATAATTCACAACAAAACTAAACGCACAAACGCAGCATAAGTTGACGAATTTGACACAAGTCACAAGTCACAACGTCTTACGTCATTTTGACGTTTCGCTCATTCGACATTGGTTCATACTTCCTAGGGTGCGTTCCGAAATACACTGAGAGCACTGGAAGTCCCCAGTAAAGAGCACTGCTTGGTTTTTATGGCGTTCATGGAGGAATTAGGGCCAAGTTCGTACATGCAAATTATTGTAATCGGTGATTGTAATGGGGATTCTTCTAACAGTGTACCTAATTTGAATAAATTTAGACTTTGACATTGAATTTATAGCAAACAAAATTAAGGGTGTGTTCCGAAATACACTGCGAGCACTGTAAGTCCCTAGTAAGAGCACTGAACAGTGCACGCAGTGCTTATATCGGAACACCCACAATAGAGCAATCGACCGGTTAGATTCAAGATACAAGATTCAATTCATACATAGGTACCGACACTGTGGGTACACATAATGACGTTAAAAATTACTTACTTACTTATAAAACATGATGGTGATAATCAGTTACGGTATCTTAAAACTAAAGCTACGAGGGTTCCAAACGCGCCCTGGTCTGAGAAGAGCCCACATAACAAACTCAGCCGGGTTTTTTTTTAATTAACACCATCTCACAAATCATCCTAACTAAAGAACAATCAGAACCAATAAGAGCAAATCATTGCCAAGTTTCCTTGTCGTTAGTAATCCTTTACATGGTACCTAATAAGATTTTTCAATGAGCTTACGTTTTACATTAACTTTGAACTTGTTCTGATACATCTTCAACAATGTCATGTCTTCTGGGAGCTTATTGTAGAAGCGGACACTGACTCCAACAAAATATGAATTGCTAATTTTACTAAGCCTAGAAGCAGGCATTACAAGTTTATTTTTATTTCTAGTTGGTATTGACATTATGACAATCACTTTTCTTCTTGAATTCTTGAATGAAAACTATCAACATCAACCTGCTGACTCCTACTGATAAACTGACTGAGGAATACCTTAATCTTGCTGCCAGCCATGGTATGCTTCCGGCGCATCAGTTTCCCACTAGGAATAATAACTGCCTCGATCATGTAATAATGAGAAGAAACAAAAAAGCCACAACTGTTGTTTTAGACTCTCTTATCACAGATCATTATCCTATAGTTCTATGCTGTAATCAAAAACTGACAGCTGCAAAAGCAGTTAGAACTTTAACGCGTATCGATGAGACCGCTGCCACTCGTAAACTCGAGGAAACAGATTTTTCTCCTATCTTGAAATCTGGTAACGCAGAGGATGCTGCTGCTAAACTCGTTTCTACTTTATCCTCGGTAATTGAAACCTCCAAGTTCACTGTGAATATTCCTAGCAGAAAAAGAATAATTAAACCATGGATTACCCCAGGTTTACTGCGTTGCATCCGTAACCGAGATAAACTATATAAAAAAAAATTGGTTGCCTGTAAAGTCGATATACGGGCGAAAGTTTTACGTGACAACGACTTTGAGTGGTAAAATAGTTTATGTCTGTCTCTCTCGCTCTTAGGCGGGACGCGTGCCTCTCACTCGCTCTCATTGTTAGCGCATAACGCGGGGAGCGTAACACAGAATCTTGAGGTGTCACCCGGCAAACCAATTTATAAGACGTTGTCACGTCAAAATGAAAAATGACCCCACAAATACCGATAAAAAAACAATTTATATGCGATATAAGAACTTTTGTAATAACTTAATTAAAAAAATTAAAACTAACTATGAACGTGAAGAATTTCAAAAAGCTAAAAATAACTCCAAAAAAACCTGGGATCTTGTCAATCTATTCGCAAATATTCAAAAATCAAAATCTCATCATCTAAACGAACTAATGACCCTTGCAAGTGACCCAGTTTCTTCGGCGAATAAAGTGAATAATTTTTTTGTAAATATAGGTAGTAACTTAGCATCTAATTTTGAAAAAACTTCTTGTGGTGAAATTCCCATCTTACAAAATAGTCAGTTAGTCCCAAATTCGCTGTTTTTAGATAGTGTCGACACGAACGAGATTGAGGCGCTCCTTCTTGGACTGAAAAATACTTGTGCTGTTGGCTGGGATGGAGTCTCGACATCTATTTTGAAAACAGCGAAACATGTTCTCCTACCTATTATAACCCACGTCTGCAACCTCTGCTTAGCTACTGGTGTGTTTCCTAAAGTTTTTAAAAAAGCCATTGTTCACCCTATTCACAAAAAGGGCCCCAGAGACTGTGTGGATAACTACAGGCCAATATCCGTATTAAGTGCACTCTCCAAAATCCTTGAAAAGCTCATCAACCGTAGACTAATATCATTCTTAAATAAAAATAATTTACTTGCAGACAACCAATACGGTTTCAGAGCTAATAAGTCGACAGAGGATGCAGTTATAAGCCTGACCGAGACAGTGATACAGAACTTGGACAAAAGAAAAAAGATTATCGGCATATTTCTGGATCTCTCAAAAGCTTTTGACACAGTCTCAATCCCAAAACTTCTGAATAAACTCGAGAGGCTAGGAGTACGAGGATTAGCTTTATCTCTTTTCAAAAGTTACCTCTCGGAACGGACTCAATGTGTTACCATGAATAATGTTACCAGTCATGAACGTACTCTCAACTTTGGTGTTCCTCAAGGTAGTGTCCTCGGGCCTACATTATTTCTTGCCTATATAAATGAGCTTTGCCAGCTTACGCTGCCAAATTGCAAGATAATCACCTACGCCGATGACACTGTTTTGCTTGTTCATGGTAACACATGGGACGAAGCACGTAAAAATGCTGAACTAGCTTTGGCTAATGTAATAAATTGGCTGTCAAATAATTTGTTAACAGTTAACGTAGAAAAGACGAAATTTGTTGCATTCGGCTCAAGGGGTTCCTTGCCACCTGAGTCTTTGTCCATCGTAGCTCATCATTGCTCGACCACTCTGGACACTGATTGTAGCTGTAGCCGCATTGCTCGAGCGCAAAGTATTAAATACCTTGGCGTTATTATAGACCAATGTCTCAATTGGAACGAGCACATTGAGTCTGTCATACCCAGAGTAAGAAAGGTTTTGTTTGTCTTTAGGAATCTCAGAAATTCTGCTAGCTTGGGTACTTTGAAAACCATTTACTTTGCGTTCGTGCAGTCTGTGCTCGGTTATTGCATCACGGTCTGGGGTGGTGCTGGTAAAACAGTGATGCTTCGGCTGGAGAGGGCTCAGCGTGCGGTTCTGAAGGTCATGACATCAAAACCTGTCCTCTTTCCTACCTCTGAAGTATACAAACTGACCAAGGTTCTCACTGTACGTCAACTTTTCATATTGTCCCTAATCCTTCGAAAGCACGCTACAACTATTTACCATTCTGAATTTGAAAAAAATAAGCGGAGGTCTGACAAAGTCTGTCAAATCTTGCCGTGTAGAACTGCCTTAGCGGGTCGTCAGTCATACTACTTAAGTGCATTGGTATATAACAAAATTAATAAAATATTACATATTTACCCTCTGACTTCTCGAAAATGCAAAGAAAAATTGACAAGTTGGCTTCTTACCCTAAATTATGATGAGACTGAAAATCTCCTTAGATATTAAACTTCATCAATATTCACCGCTTACAAAGTTACAACACACAACTCATACTCACACACACACACTCCTCACACACTCCACTCACCCGTACAGGACGTAATCCTAATCTATACTAAAAATTAATTTTAACTAATTTTTTAATTTAACTTCAATATTAATATTAACTTTTTTAATAAAATGTTATGTTATGTATTAAAAATGTTATGTTTTAAAAAGTTCTCTTATTAGAGAATATTAGGGATATAATATACTCTAGCTATTTAGGTGTAGGTAATCTCAAGCAATCTCAAGTCCGCCAACTTAATTGGCCCGGGGGCCAAAATTGGAACTAATTTTTATGCCTGTTTGGTTTTATTTTTATTTTATTTTTTACATAGCTACTAGCGACGCTGTCACAGGGTCAAATAAGTTTGTGGGACTTTTTGGACTTTAAATACCTACTTACTACGTCATAAACTCACGATCTCATCACAGACATAGGCTGTGTTCCGAAATACACTGCGAGCACTGTAAGGTGTGACGTCACTTTAGTACACTGCGAAGCCGTTCCTTTATAGTTAGGTATACTGGGTACTGCTTAAAACGGAACGCTGTCAGCACTGAGACAAACACTGAGAGCACCTTACCTCGAAAACGCCAGTGCTCACAGTACAAAGATGGCGTCGATTAATGACGTCATATATTTCCCTAGGATACTGCAGCAGTTTACTGTCAGGTTTAACGGAACGAATTCCTCCACAGTAAAGACCACTGAACAGTGCTCGCAGTCTATAACGGAACACAGCCATAATAATGATCTCATCATCGTTCATAGATAGTCATTTATATCTTATCATTTGATTTAATCCGTAGGACTCTTGGACATACATAGCTAAAATTTGGTAAGTATGTTTATCCATAAGGTTAAATCCCCAAGTCAGTGATCTGACACTATCGGAGATCTTATGTAACACAGTTTAGGTAGCTACCCACCTAATACCCGGCTTCTATTAATTACTACCGCTAATACCTACGTAGATATTATTGTCTTTGGGTACATTTTACTTTCAACAATGCGATCGAACTCTCGATTACGAAATTATTATTTTTAAATAAATAAAAAAACCGCCTCCAAAAAACGCCCAGAAACTAAAAAGCAAAAAATAATTAGAAATATTTACCTATTATTTACATACGAATTCCTACTCAAACCCGTAATCAAATTTATTCTACAATTCTAGTAGAAAAATCAACTAAACTAAACACCCATTTATAAAATAAACACATATTAATTACTATACAATAAACGATTTTAATACGGTCGGGACGACATAAATTATTTTTCTGTTTACATAGACAATTATTCCTTAGATTTCTTATTCTATTGGTAATACCATAGGGTAAGAATATCTGACGCTTATAGGGGTAAGAACCCAGAGCCGTGATCATGTGATGTTAAAAATATTACGCTGTGTATATAAATCTGCCGAGCGATCGCGTAACTTCTGCATCAATCATTGATACATCGCAATCACCTCTGATTGGTTAACACTGTTCCACTATTGGACATAATCCATTGACGCAGCAAGAATGCCATAAATTCAGCCAATTACAACAATTGATACTGTAACAATGATTGATGCAGAAGTTACGCGATCGCTCGGAAGATCGGCAGGGCAATCGGCTAAAAATAACAGCTACAGTGTAACGATCGCAATCACCTCTGATTGGTTAACACTCTTCCACTATTGGACATAATCCATTGACGCAGCAAGAATGCCATAAATGCAGCCAATTATGTGTGTGTTCCGTTATAAGCACTGCGAGCACTGGCAGTGCTCTTTACTGGGGACTTCCAGTGCTCTCAGTGTATTTCGGAACGCACCCTATAACAATTGATACTGTAACAATGATTGATGCAGAAGTTACGCGATCGCTCGGCGGAACACACCCCTCCATACTCTCATGTCAGAAGTGTCATTTGTCAAATTAAAAAGTCATATCTTGTCAAAAAATTAGCAAAAAGAAAGTAGGTACGTGGTAGGTACATCATTGAATTTTTAGAACAAAAACGCATTTTTAATATTATTGAGCAGGCCAGCCAGATCATATGGAATACCGGATAATGTGGAAACGCTCTAAGGCCTAAACTGAGTTGAATGTAATTCATCCAATTCCAAACCCCAAAGCTGTTCATATTAAATCTATTACCCATTGAAAAATAACAACTATTTACCGATAACATATTTTGCTTGTGCGTAGTTATTATTTATTAATTTGTCTGCAATCATAGATGTATGTCGAGCTTGAGACTTAACTTTCGATATAAAACAAAATAATGCGGTGTTGTGTGCCTTTCTGCAAAAACACTTCGGACAATGTATCCACATCAGAGGCGGAGGGGAAGAGCATTAGTTTTCATGGGTGAGTATATTAGATTGACTCTCAAGTCGCAATCCATATTCATTTTGCCTACGACTATTAACTCCAGAATGTGAAAGTTGAATTATCAAAGACTGCTGGTCTGAGCAGTAACCAGTTAGTATAGATAATAGATCAGTCAGTCGCACTGCAGGTCATTGAAACGCTGCCTACAGCTTGCTCGCAGCAAAGCAAGAGCTTTCAAGGAGTTATCAAAGTGTGTATGTAAACTTGAAGTTAACTGGAACTGGTGGTTATACTGTGTAGAACATAAATCACTCTGATATAAGTTTTTTTGCTTGTGTATAACATGAGTGGTAACTTCCAGTTTCCCCAGTGAAGCGCATCTCCGTGCCGCTTGGCTCAGAGCCCTCGGCAAACAAGACAGTCACCTACCACACTCTGCTGTGGTCTGCTCGCAGCATTTTCTCAATGATGACATTTATGAAACAGAAAGTGGCTCAAGGCAGATTGGTACTGGTGCTATTCCTTCAACAGTGCAGGTAACTCATTATGAATGAATGAATGAATGAAATATTCTTTATTGTACACCAAAGATAATTAAATAACAGAAACAATAAAACAAATACAAATCGGTACAATTGGCGGCCTTATCGCTTTTAAGCGATCTCTGCCAGGCAACCAAGTTACATAGTAATTAAAACCAGCGAGAGAGGGATAAGGGTGTACGTTAAAGTAACAGATAAAAAAAAAAAAACAAATCTAGCACCTAACTAACAATATAATATTATTAAATATATACACACAAACATAAATAAATAACACACAAATAATGCATACAATACATACCTACATACAGCAATACATTCATACATATATACAAGTTATACATACATACCTACATATTATATAAATACACATATAAATTGAGTAGATATAAATATTATAATATATACTTATATACACTTTTATGCATATATATATATATATATATAGGTACAATAAAATAAGAGTACTTAAAAATAGAAGCCACAAATATTAACGTAGACAGTATAGGATGGATTTATTGATTTAGGAATAGTTCATCTAGGAAATTTAGGGAGGAAGAAAGTGCGCTTTGATGAGTTTTTTGAATGATGCAAGAGATTGCGCACGCCTAATATGAAGCGGTAAGGAGTTCCAGAGCCTTACAGCTTCAACAGAGAAGGATTTGGAGTAGAAGGAAGTATTATGAGGAGGAATTTTTAAGATAAGATTGTCATTGGAACGAAGAGAGCGACCGTGAGTGTCACTAAGAAACTCAAACCGCTCTTTGAGGTAAAGGGGAGTAGTAGGATTGAATAGAATACAGTATAAAAGAGAAAGAATATGAGTATCCCTGCGAAGACGGATCGGAAGCCACTTGAGTCTTTCGCCATGTCATGTCATGTTACATATTGTTAGTAAGCAAACCAAAAGTTATCAGGTCAAGTGTGCCTGAGAAAGGAGCTAAGACATAATAATATATTGGATCTACAGTTTCCTCACATACCACATTGCAGCATTGTATGTAACTGGTAGTATATTTACAGGTTTGCATGATATGCCTAGACACTGACAGCAAGCTGTTTCTAATGAGTAAACACAAATTGGAAGAAGCATATGAAAACTTAACTGGATATCCTGTAAGTTGTTAATTTGTAATTCATTGTTCTTTCTTTCTATTGTGCAAGCTTCCACAATTAAACTTCCAGTCGGAGGTCTGTTGTACGATATGATTCATAGTTATGCAGGGATATAAATTTATCCTGTGTGTGTAGGTACTTGTGTGTATACACACAGGATAAATTTATATCCCTGAGTTTACCTCCCTTAGTCTCTCTCTACACTGTCAAATGCAGTCATACATGTATGTAGTGTAAGATAACCACTGTTGATTTGATAGAAATGTTTGAATGCTTTAATTACATTTTGTTACAGCCGCATGATCAAGGAAATTTAAAACAAACAGTTTGCATACAATGTGCTCAGACATTGATACACTTTAATAGATTTAGAGACAAGAGCTTGAGAGCGCGTGCACTGATGATGAACTTGGTTGAAAAACATGAATTAGTGAGTATTTAATATATTCACATGTATTTTTTCTTTGTACATGTACTATGTGTGTTGAATATTTAACTTGTGTCTCAACAGATAACAAGACGACATATAAAAATGATAAACCGCACAAAGCACCAACTAAAGGGTAATATGGTGTTGACAACGCTAGGACCTGACCACTGTGACTTACACATACTGGAACACCCCTCAGAAGACAAACAGACAGAATTAGAGGAAACTCATCACAGAGTTGTAGTGAAAACTGAAGGAAGTGATGACTCTATGTCGGTTGATGGAGACATGCAAGTGATATATGAAGATGACAATAATATCAATAATTATGATTTTGTTCAGGATCTGCTAAAGTATGAAAGTATTACCTTCCAATGTACAATTTGTTTGGAGGAATTTGTCAATGAACAAGCGCACATGCAACATATGAGCATGCATCTCCAGGTGAGATAGTTTTCCACTGTTGAACACTTTCATCATCTTGTTATAATTAGCTAGTTACCACCCTACCGGCAAAGATGTGCCTCCAGCGATTTAGCGTTCCGGTATGATGCCATGTAGAAACCAATGTACGGGTATGGGTTTAGCCTTACCCCTAACAGGTTAGCTCGCTACCATTTTAGATTGCATCATCACTTACCATCAGGTGAGATTGCAGTCAAGGGCTAACTTGTAGTTGATAAAAAAATAAAATATATAGTTGTAGAGGAGCCAGAAATGTTATTAATTTGTTTTGTGTTTAGCAGAACAGTGACGGTGATGATGTATGTGACACGTCACAAGTATGCAAGCCTCATACAGCTGTGAGCTCTAGCTCTTCACACTCTTCACTCATCACTGAGAACAAGTCAGTATACCTGCCAGTACCAATAATGTTTAGTTCAAGTTGCAGTTACGATAATAATGATACCCTTTCCTCCTCTCTAACCTGCTATATGCAGTACAGCTACATACTGGCTAGTGGCTCCCCAGTACACTCTAGATACATTCTGATATATTTCACAGGCAGGCAGACCGCAGCCCTTCCGCGCGCGCGGCTCAGACCTCAGGTGAGATACTGCGTTACTTAGCATTTTCAATTTTACACTTTTATCAAGAAGAACAACTTTAATAGTCAAAATGTTTGGTTACAGTTGCTCCTCTGTCCACGAGTCTTCCAATAAAAACCGAAATAGAAGTTCCCCCAACTGAAGAAGCCGATACAAACATCAGTTGCCGATACAAAATACTACATTGTTTTGTCAAATTATATGATGTTATGAAAGTTGTTCCAAGGCAAGACACATCACTGATGAAGGCACAAAATGCTGTTAGGTCTTCTGTTACTGATACAGATGCTGTAAAAGAATTTGTATCTAAATCTTTGAATCAAAGTGTAACTGATTGTTTTAATAATATAGTTAGTTTACAATGTAATAATTCAAGACAAAGTAGTACACATACTGAGAAAATATCATTCATTTGTGACATTTGTCGAAAATTGTTTAAACGAAAAGGTCTCTTGGTTAAACACATGAAGACTCACCGTATTATAAAACATTTCTCCTGTGCGTTATGTGAATATAAATGTACACGAAATAGTTATTTAATTTTGCACATGAGGACTCACACTGGTGAAAAGCCGTTTATTTGTAAGATTTGCAATTACAAATTTGCACAAAATAGTGATTTAGTGAGGCACACGAGAACTCACACTGGTGAAAAGCCGTATTCATGCAAGATATGCGATAACAAATTTGCCCAAAATAGTCATTTAGTGAAGCACATGCGAACTCACACTGGTGAAAAGCCATTTATTTGTAGGATTTGTAATAACAAATTTGCACAAAATAGTGATTTAGTGAGGCACACGAGAACTCACACTGGTGAAAAGCCATACTCATGTAAGATATGCAAATACAAATGTGCAGATAAAAGTCATTTAGTGACGCACATGAGGACTCACACTGGTGAAAAGCCATACTCATGTAAGATATGCGAATACAAATGTGCAAATAAAAGTTATTTAGTTACGCACATGAGAACTCACACTGGTGAAAAGCCGTTTATTTGTAAGATTTGCAATCACAAATTTGCACAAAATGGTGATTTAGTGAGGCACATGAGAACTCACACAGGTGAAAAGTCGTTTACTTGTAAGATTTGTGATTTTAAATTTTCCCAAAATAGTCAATTAGTGAGGCACATGAGAACTCACACTGGTGAAAAGCCGTATTCATGCAAGATATGCGAATACAAATGTGCAGATAAAAGTGGTTTAGTTAGGCACATGAGGACTCACACTGGTGAAAAGCCATTTATTTGTAAGATTTGCAATGACCAATTTGCACAAAATGGTAATTTAGTGACGCGTATGAGAACTCACACTGGTGAAAAGCCATTTATTTGTAAGATTTGCAATGACCAATTTGCACGAAATGGTAATTTAGTGACGCATATGAGAACTCACACTGGTGAAAAGCCGTATTCATGCAAGATATGCGAATACAAATGAGCAGATAAAAGTAGTTTAGTTACGCACATGAGAACTCGCACTGGTGGTAAGCCGTATTCATGCAAGATATGTGATAACAAATTTGCCCAAAATAGTCAGTTAGTGAAACACACGAGAACTCACTGATAAGGCGCTCAAGCTAACACGCACACTACGTACCAATACGTTCCATTTGCCGTTGTGTAAAAGTAAAGGCCTCGCAAGTCAACTTAAGTTGAAGCGGACACTGACTCCGCGCCATTGCAATATGAGGTGTATTGACCAGCAGTAATGCAGTGCTCATATGGCACTCCTGGTGGTCGTTGGGACCTCTCATGACGGAGGGTCGTGACCCTCTATGTCCGCTCTCTTGTTAGGGCTCGCCAGGCAGCACGATCCTGTGCCTTCTAAAGAGAGGCTTGCATGTTGCTGCAGATGACTATAACCATACTGACCGTCTCGTTCCTCTACTTCTCTTTCCATCCACGCTGGTTGTTATTAGGCGTTCAAGGTTCTCAGGCATGCTCCTTGCCGCGCGGCCGAGAAATGGCAGTTGTGTGTTGTTGATATGGCACTGCTGAAAGCTAGGCATGTGCATAGCCAACAGACGCTAGGCGGCTTGCCTGATCTTAAGTGAACTACGAAATGACGACCGTCCAAGTAGAAGTACTAGCGACCAGCATGGAACCCTACCTCGTGAGAGTTCTGTTTCTATGCACTATAGTCATAAATGTATAGACTATAGAGGGCTAAATCACGACACAAAGTATAAATTGGGTGAGTTTCTATTAGGAACGAAAAATTTTAATTGTCGATGTTTAATTTTTCGGCAAGATTCTTGCCGAAAAATTAAACATCGAAACAATTAAAATTTTTTATAAGTTCCTAATAGAAACTTGAAGATCTTTATTTAGACTAAGCTCTCTTCGAGTAACGTAGTCTACGTCCAGCTTGTAGGTATTACTAATACTTTACGACGTATGCTGCTTGAAATAAATGTATTTTTTAAATTGTTTGTTTAATTTTTACGCAGTTCAACCTCAATGTTCCTCTTTTTTTCGAATTGGCTTTTATTTCAGCTTACCTACTACTTTTACAGCTGAATTGCATTACAATCTAGTCGCTTTTGTTCCGAAGTGAATCGTTCTTTATTGTATCGTAAATCACCCAAGGATGATAACTATCATACCTAATATTATCGTATTCTAAAACTGACTGAGCTTTTGACAAACAACGAGGTTAAAGCATAGGTAGTTAGTCTTAATATATTTACTACCGTTTTAAAGTAAAATATGGTGATTCTTGGTGGTCAATCTTGGGTCGGCTTATGCTAATGGTTTTTTTTTTATCCTCTTCAGTTTAGCCCTTGACTGCGATCTAACCTGATGGTAAGTGATGATGCAGTCTAAGATGGTAGCGTTCTAACCAGTTAGGGGCCGGCGGTTATATTAAACACATACCCCTATTCGGTTTCTACACGGCATCGTACTGGAACGCTAAATCGCTTGGCAGCACGTCTTTGCCGGTAGGGTGGTAACTAGGCACGGCCGAAGCCTCCAGGCCAGACCAGGGAAAATTCAGAAACTATAGTATCTCAAATTGACCCTGCCGGGGATCGAACCCGGGACCTCCGTACCTACGTTAAGACAACAGCGCTACACACTGCGCCACGGTGGTCGTCAAATGGTTAGGTTTGGTTAGGCTCTAGCAAGAAATGAATTTTTCGTACCACTTGCTCAAAAAAGTGACATTCTATGCCACAAAAAGCGAACATAACAATAGTCATTTTTAATCTGTTAAAAACAGGGAAAGAAAATTGTACTGAATTTCATTCATCCTCTAGGGGGAGAATGCGATTTAAATTTGGAATACTTACCGAAAGAGCAACGGCGAACTTCCATACATCAATATTATTGAGAAAAAATAATTATGTACACGTGTGAAAAAAATATATTTTTCTAAGCGTCGAATATGAAGCTCACAGCAGCTAGAATTTTTTTTTATGAGGCTAGAAAAAAAAGATATTTCGTTCTAAAGTTTTGTAGGTTCTGTGGTAATGTCCATAGAGGTAATATATCTCTATGGGTAATGTCACTTCTAAAAATGACAACCGGAAGAAAGCCACAAAAACAAAGACAGATGACGACCACAGACCAGTAAAACATTAGGCACAGCCACAGACAATCAGCATCAGTGCTGCCCTATTATTCTTTCAATTATTACCTTTCTGTTAGAGATTATTAAATAATGAATGCAAGAAAATTAACTTAAATACACTAAAAAAAAGAGCATACTATTATTTATGCAAACATTGATTAAACGAAATAATTTCAATTTTTAAAACGATACAAAATAATCTACTAATTTAGATTTATTCTAGCTACTAGGTAGATTATACATAAAATGGTAACACTAAACTGAGAAACGGGAACTAAATAATCAAAAAAGATTCCCTAAATATTTTATTTTTTTACCTAGGTTCAATTAATTAAGGTGAATACTTGATAAAATTTAAAAAAATAAGCAAATTACTTTCGTCTTTACCTTACTTGTGTACAATCAAGATTTAGTAAATGTGGTCAATAAAAATTTCGCCGTTGCTCTTTATACTGAACTACATCTGTGTTTACACCGTTGAGTTTGTAGGTATATAAAGCATTATACATCTTTTTGAAAAAGGAATACGCATTTATTATTGCAGTTATGATTATTAAATAAAATGACGAAAACCGACGAAGCCGTATGAGCTCGATGCCTTTGCTTTTCCGAGAAAAAAATATTAGTCTAGGAATTTGACGACCTCCGTGGCGCAGTGTTGAGCGCCGTTGCCTTAACGTGCGGAGGTCCCGGGTTCGATCCCCGGCAGGGTTTGGAAATTTATAATTTCTGAATTTCCCTGGAATGGCCTGGTGGGAGGCTTCGGCCTTGGCTAGTTACCACCTTACCGGCAAAGACGTGCCGCTAAGCGATTTAGCGTTCCGGTACGATGCCGTGTAGAAACCGAATAGGGGTATGGGTTTAATATAACTGCCATGCCCCTAACAGGTTAGCCCGTTACCATCTTAGACTGCATCATCACTTACCATCAGGCGAGATCGCAGTCAAGGGCTAACTTGTAGTGGATAAAAAAAAAAAAATTGCCGCGTTTTTGTTTTCTTCAAATACATAAACGTTAAGTTTATTTTAATTTATTTTTATAAATAAGTTAATGTTCTAAAAATACGTTACGATGTTAAATCAAAGCGACAGTGACAGTGAATTGTCGGATTCCATCAGTGCAAATGCTGCCGCAATTATTAATTTTTTCGCAAATGGTACGAAAAGTAGAGTATTTTCCTCGGTGATAAAGCTGTCTTAGTCTTGGGTGAACTTAAATCCCTCGCTACACTCAGGACTCGTCTTAAATCCCTCGCTTCGCTCGTGATTTAAGTTTTTAACACCCTCGCTACGCTCGGGAGTAAACCTCGAGTCCTTCGTTACGCTCGCGATTTAAATCGTCACCCGCGACAGAAGACACTGCTTTATCCCCTTGGTTAATAATCTACTATTTCTGACAAGAAATTCTCAATAGGTACTAACCCGGAGTTAGGACGTTGGCGGCGTTTCACCCCCGTGCCTCAGGGAGCACGTTAAGCCGTCAGCCCTGCGCTTGACCTCTCACCGGGTCGTGTCGGATTTTCCGTATGTATGCGTACGCACCCGCACAGATGGCTAATCTAATCCGCCAGGATAATATTGTTCTGTGATCATTATACAATGTACTCTGTGCTGTGATCTAATCTCTCTGGAGATAGGCAGCCGTCATAGAAATATGAAGACTACGTAATTCCTTCTTCCATGGCAGCCGTGGCCGAATTTCTTAATTTTTAAATACCATAAGAAGTCGGTGCCTCCCATACGTATATTTTAGTACCTAAGTTACTCAATAGATGGCACCACACATCAAGTAGGTATATGTTGTTTAAGTTTAGGTAAGTTTATATTTTAGTCTGTGATTTTAGTCACACATAGGTACGTCTGGTGGTTAGTTAATAGTTTATTTATAGGAGGCACCGACTTCATAAGGTATTTAAAAATTAAGAAATTGTATATAATTAGATAAGTATTAATAGTAGTTTATACACCAAGGGGATAAAGCACTGTTTTATGTCACGGGCGCTACATTGAATCCTGAACGTAACGAAGGACTCCAAATTTAACTCCCGAGCGCAGCGAGGGTGTTATAAGTTAATTCCCGACCAAAGGGAGGGAATTAAGATTGAGTCCTGAGTGCAGTGAGGGATTCAAGCGCCCAAGAAAAAAACTGCTTTATCCCGGTGGTGTATACTCTACTTTATACTTCTACCATAACAGTAAAACAAACTGTAACGGTTAGATATTTACACAGACATATAAATAGAAGGATATTTATTGCAAATCATAGTAAGTAGGATACATAGGTCTAGTAAATAATAAAAAGAAAAAATGCAGGTATACAGACTCCTTGTTTTAAAAACTTTTATGTCAAATGATATTATGTCAAATGGTACGATCGTTTGGTCGACCAGTCTGGAGCCTAGACTCTGTTGTGCATATTTACAGTATGGCCATGGGGTTGGTCAACTAGTTGGGCGATCGATCGACTAGATTACGGCCCTAGGGCATGAAGACTGACTTTAGACCCGCAAAAGTATGATTAAAACAGTAGTAAAGGTATGGTAGAAGTATAAAATCGTTTATTGTATAGTAATTAATATGTGTTTATTTTATAAATGGGTGTTTAGTTTAGTTGATTTTTCTACTAGAATTGTAGAATAAATTTGATTACGGGTTTGAGTAGGAATTCGTATGTAAATAATAGGTAAATATTTCTAATTATTTTTTGCTTTTTAGTTTCTGGGCGTTTTTTGGAGGCGGTTTTTTTTTTTATTTAAAAATAATTTTATTTTTTGCTTTTTAGTGGTGTAAATATAAAATAGGTTCTAGGATAGAATATGTGGTACACGATGGGGAGGCCTTCCTTACGTACATCTCGTATGAGAAAGCGTCGAGCACAGGAGTCTGAAAAGGACAAAGATGAACGCCTAAAGCGCGATAGAGAAAGAAACAAATTTCAGCGTCTCGGAGAGTCTTCCGAAGACCGTGAAGGAAGTGATCCTATAAGGGTTCCTTTTTTGCTTTTGAGGTACGGAGCCCTAAAATAATACCCAAATCACTTCAAGTGTGCTTATAAAATTTGAAGAGTTCCTTTGATTTCCCCAGGATTCCACTATCAGGCCTGATGACCATGGGTCCACCTGGAAAGTATACCCTTTCAAAAAAAAGAATTTTCCAAATCGGTCCAGGCGTCTTCGAGTAATCGGGGAACATACATACGAATTGAAAACCTCCTCCTGTTTTTTAAGTCGGTCAAAAATATGCTATGCCTGGTTAAAAATCTACTGTTTACTAAGCTATTACACTGATCGCGAGCAATTTACTCTTATCCGTTGAGGAGTTCCATTATCTATCTTCGAAGATATTCATCAGATCTTCACCAAATTTATATGGGACCACTTCGAAAGTATACCCTTTCAAACAAAAAAAGAATTTTCAAAATCGGTCCAGGCGTCTTTGAGTAATCGGGGAACATACATAAAAAATAAAAAAAAAATAAAAAGATTCCGACGAATTGAGAACCTCCTCCTTTTTTTGAAGTCGGTTAAAAACCTAAATATATGCAGTAACTAAGTACCTACTTAGTTAGGTAGGTATCTAGTTTTATGTACCTAGGTATAATTTTTCCTAGGATATTAGGCTGATTTCTCCTTATTATAAAAAGTGGAAAAGGCAGAGATAGGAAAACGCCCGAAGACAGCCATCGTTCAGACAGAATGCAAAGCATAGAAGTATTTTAATATCTATAATATTATACCTCTATGATGCAAAGGCTTTACCTAAAAGATTGAGCGGAGAAGTGGGAGGTTTTTAGTCCGTAGGCCGCTGGGTCTTACTCTTAACCCTCAATGGAGTCGGGCATGCCTCCAAAACTCCTGAGGTATCCAATGAGGATTTTCCTCCTCCCCAGAGAGAGAGAGACAAAAAAATTGGCAGTCATAGGCACTGCCGATAGAAGTGAAAACGAATATTTAAAATTATTTTGTTTTTATTTTATTTTTTGAAATACTTATCTAAATCTATATAAGTATATAAAATTCAAAGTCCTGACTGACTGACTGACTGACTGACTGACTGACTGACTTATATATCAACGCACAGCCTAAACCGCTGGGGTTAGAAACTTGAAATTTTGACAGTAGGTTCCTTTTGTGACGTAAGCGCTCACTAAGAAAGGATTTCTCAAAATTCCACCCCTACGCGGGTGAAATAAGGGGTTAAAGTTTGTATGAAAGTCCGTCATTTCTCAAGTTATATCCATGAAACTTGGTAACTGGGCTACCAGTTAAAAATAAAGAAATACGTATTTCACAGTTTTTCAAAATTCCACCCTCAAAGGGGTAAAATAGCGGTTTAAAGTTTATATGAAAGTCCTTCATTTCTCAAGCTAAATCCATGAAACTAGGTATATGAGCTGCGGGTTAAAAATGAAGAAATACGTGTTTCACAGTTTTTGAAAATTTGACCCCCAAAGGGGTGAAATAGGGGATGAAAATTGGTATAAAAGTCTTTCATTTCACAAGTTATAGCGCTGAAAGTTGGTATTTGGGCTTCCGATTTAAAATTATGAAATACGTATTCGACAGTTTGAAAATTTCTATCCCCAAGGACGTTAAATAGAGAGTTTGTCCTTCAATCACGCCGCAACAGAGCAACGGAACTATGTGATTTTTTGCATGGGTAGGTATAGTTGAGGATCTGGAGAGTGACATAGGCTTCTTTTTATCCCGGAAATAAAGGAGTGCCTGTGGGAATTAAAAAACTTATGCCACGCGAACGAAGTCGCGGGCGTCCTCTAGTCTTCTAAATATATAAAAGGCAAAGGTGACTGACTGACTGACTGACTGACTGACTGATCTATCAACGCACAGCTCTAACCACTGGTCGGATCGGGCTGAAATTTTGCACTCAGATAGCTATAATAACGTAGGCATCCGCTAAGAAAGGATTTTTGAAAATTCCAACCCCAAAAGGGTTAAATAGGGGTTGTAAGTTTGTATGAAAGTCATTAATTTTTCAAGTTAAAGCCATGAAACTTGGTATTTGAGCTTTCGGTTATATATGAAGAAGTACGTGTCGCACCTTTTTTGAAAATTCTACCCCCAAACGGGTGAAATAAGGGACAAAAGTTTGTATAAAGGCCTGCATTTCTCAAGATATTTTTCAAGTTATACCAACGAAACTTGGTATTTTGACTTTCAGTAAAAAATAAAGAAATTCGTGAATCACAGTTTTTCAAAAATTTACCCCCATAAGATTAAAGTAGGGGTTGAAATTTTGTATGAAAGTCTGACATTTTTCAAGTTATTAACTTAATATTTGGAATTTCGGTTTGAAATTAAGAAATACGTGATTCATAGTTTTTGAACATTTCATCACCAAGGATGTTAAATAGAGAGTTTGTTCTTCAATCGCGCTGTAACAGAGCAACGGATCAACTTGATTTTTTGCATGAGTATATAGTTGAGGACCTGAAGAGTGACATAGGCTACTTTTTATACCGAAAAATTAAGGAGTACCTGTGGGGAAAAAAACTTATACCTACTTACACTATATAATGTAAGGTTCTATTCATATTGGTAAATATCACAACTAACCATGACGCTTCTTTCAGTGGAAAGTGTTAAATCTCACATACCTAGTCCTGATTGCTGAAAAACTCTAATTCAAATTTAGCAAAAGGTTCCTTTTAAGGAAACTGAAAAAACATATTCAATATTTTAACCGTTTCAAATCTAGTAATTCAAATTATTTTATTTACCTACGTAAGTAATTATGAGGTCAGAGCGATCGTAGTCGATTTCTCAGAAACTTTAATGGGGCGTACACGACAAAATTTTATAATGCGTTAAGTAACGGTCCTGACCTCTAGATCCCTAAAATAAATTCCCGAAACTCTACATATAAGTAGGTAGGTATATTAGAGTCACGACAAGTGACGAATGCACCATTCGAAAGCGACCTTGAAATTAACTCCGGGAAGGCTCTACTCCTCTTTGAGTGGATTTCTGCCGTTACTATAGGTATAATTTATTACTACGTAGATTTGTTTCAATCATTAATAAAATCGTTGAATGGACTAAAAGAGAACTACGTGCAGATACAATTTTGACAAGTGTTTTTTTACAGTATCTTTTTGGCGCAAGATTTTGGCGTAACATCGAATCTACAGAAATATTTAAGCCTTTTTTTTTAACGCTGGGAAATGCTTTTAGGCATCCCTCTCGGGAGCAAGGCAATGTGAAACTGCAATGCTTCCGAGAGGGTATGTGGGACTCACTGGGACTCCAGAATACCCACTAAAACCCAGCGGCGCTCCTGCGCATCGCCTTAAGGGGCTATACACGGATTTCATCATTTTACAGGTACACTTTAAAGAAACGGGAATCACAGCTGTGGGGATGTCATAGTATCAAATTAAAGGTCATTTCTTCATCTCTCGTTTGACCATATAAAAATGCACACTTCAATACAAATTTTCTGCATAAATACGTTTCTCCGAACGCAAGATCTGCTGAAAATGACGAAAAATGGGGTCCGGATAGGTACCCATAAAGCTAGATCCGCTGCATATTTTAACTTGAATATTAACAATAAAGTGGGGCTTCTCTATCCATGGTCCATCACATTAAGCATACCTACAAATAAATATGTTTATAGTTATTGTGGCAAAAAAAAATGTTTCATACATTTTTCTATGAAAAGAAGCCGAGCGCTAGGCGTTTGGCGCTCAGTAGTCAGTACGCGCTGAGACGCGCTCGTGGATGGGTGGGTGTATCGCTTTTTTGCACGAAATTTATTACGACAAAATGAACACCGTGTTGTGTACTGCCATAGAAATATAATATTCTCTATAGTGTACTGCGCTTAGAAAAACTTGATATTGTAACCGACATCCACAAAGAAGGAAGTTCTCAAGTGTAGGCGTATTTTTTTTACCCAATTACGGCAAAGCCACAAGGAAAGTGTATGTTAGGAATATATATGTATGTATGCATGTATGTATGTATGTAAAAAGTGAGCGCCATTTTGAATATTTTTGTTATCGTACCGATTTCGTTCAAAATCGATATCTGGGGTTCCCTGGGATCACAAAACAGGAAACTGTTACCAGAATTTTAAAAAAGTCAGCGCCATTTTGGATTTTTTTTGTCATCGTACCGATTTCGTTCAAAATCTATATCTGGGGTTCCCTGGGATCACAAAACAGGAAACTGTTACCAATATTTTAAAAAAGTCAGCGGCATTTTGAAATTTTTTGTTATCGTACCGATTTCGTTCAAAATCGATATCTGGGGTTCCCTGGGATCACAAAACAGGAAATTGTTACCAAAATTTTAAAAAAGTCAGCGCCATTTTGAATTATTTTCTTATCGTACCGATTTCGTTCAAAATCGATATCTGGGGTTCCCTGGGATCACAAAACAGGAAACTGTTACCAAAATTTTAAAGTCAGCGCCATTTTGAAATTTTTTGTTATCGTACCGATTTCGTTCAAAATCGATATCTGGGGTTCCCTGGGATCACAAAACAGGAAACTGTTACCAAAATTTTAAAAAAGTCAGCGCCATTTTGAAATTCTTTGTTATCGTACCGATTTCGTTCAAAATCGATATCTGGGGTTCTCTGGGATCACAAAACAGGAAACTGTTACCAAAATTTTAAAAAGTTCACTGCTGACTTTTTTTTGATTGACTGCTGTTTTGTGATCCTAGGAAACCCCCGAAAAATTTCAAAATGTCGCTGACTTTTTTAAAATTTTGGTAACAGTTTCCTGTTAGAGGTCCGGCCCCACTGCTGCCACGAGTGCAGCGCGCTGGGTCGCCCACTCGGCGCACGACTCCAGCGTATGCTGCGCCGTGTCCTCCGCGTGGCCGCACTCGTGGCACACCTCGGTGGGTTCCCGTCTCGCCACCCCGCACAGGTATCTCCCGAAGCAGCCGTGCCCCGAGAGAACCTGCACGAGGTGGAAGGAGAGGGCCCCGTGCGTCCGGCCCACAGAACATTTAATAAGAGGTTAGAAAGGCGATGTGGGCGGGTCACGCGCGCCACTATATTGAGCGAACGCTCATCTATAGTTCAAACGTACCAAAAACACACCTCAGTCGGCCGCGGACTGTCTTGGGAAGTTTTACGCGCAAAAAAGTGTTTAAAATGCCTTCTTGCGCGGTAATAACCTGCAGAGCTAGAAGCCAAAATGTTAATGTGACTAATGGCAAGATATATTTTCATCGGTAAGTACATTAAACCTTGATTTTAAATGATTTAATTGAAAATACTAAAGACATTATGTTTTCCTTCACTAGTGTGACTGGATCGCAAATTTGTATGTACATCGCTGGTGCGAACAACGCGCTCCAACAGAGTCATGTACGCGAGCGGCAATGTAAAGCGTAGTGCGTATGAACGATCAACTCCACTTGTTACCTGGTATTACCCAATAAGAGTAACTTGTCGATAGGGCTGAGCAGCATTTTTCCACCGTATCGATAAATAGTTTATTTGTTTCTGAGTTTATTATTATGAACTTTTAATGATAGTTACAGATTTAGATTTTAATCATAAAATGTTTGAAATATTGTTATAGTATTTTGTGTTTGTTGGTTTTGTTGTATAGTGTGTTTTAAATATTGTTGATGTATTCAAACAAAACCATTTGTAAACCATAGTTGTTTTTTTATTTTATTTATTTCTTATAAAGAAACAGTAATTATAAGCAAAAGAAATATCATTATGTCTCCATACATTTTTTAATCTATACTTATAATAAAACTGTAACAGGTCCAATTCTGTACATTGAAGATATTTTGAAAATTTTTTTGGAGGTCACTCATTATTCGATACTGAAGCCAAATCTGTAATTTTTTCATTTTTATCTGTCTGTCTGTCTGTCTGTCTGTATCTTGGCCGCGCATCACGCCGAAACTACTGAATGAATTCAAACTTGGCACGATTTGAGCCCATACTACGAGGTAGGACATAGGATACTTTTTATCCCGAAATTCTACCCCCGAAGGGGTGAAATAGGGGTTGAAAGTTTGTATGAAAGTCCTTAATTTCTCAAGTTATAGCCATGAAACTTGGTATATGAGCTGCGGGTTGAAAATGAAAATATATGTGTTTCACAGTTTTTCAAAATTCCGCTCCCGAAGGGGTGAAATAGGGGTTGAGAGTTTGTATGAAAATCCTTAATTTCTCAGGTTATAGCCATGAAACAGCATTTGGGCTTTCGTTAAAATATGAAGAAGTACGTGTTTCACCATTATAGGGGGATTATACCGTGGGATAGTAATATAGGATACTTTTTATCCTGGAAAATTAACTGAAAAACTTATTCCACGCGGACGAAGTCGCGGGCATCAGCTATAAAGAATATACATACAAACATACATACTTTTTATCCCGGAAAATTAATGAGTTCCCGCGGCAATCGAAAAAACTTGGTCCACGCGGACGAAGTCGCGGGCATCAGCTAGTTTAAAATAAAATAGTAAAATCTACAGACATAGAGTCCAACTTAAGTTAACAATATGAATATTGACATGCTGTCGACCGTACGAAAAATAAACATCGATAAAAAATATTTTAGTCAATCCCTAGCGTATGTTGCTGTTTTACACGACAACACGCGCAAGTTTAAAGTTTCACTAGTGTGCGTAGCTTCGCCAATCGCAGCGCTTTTTTCTGCCTCACGCACACATGGCAACTCTCGTGTGTATTCGTTTAGATTAGTAGTAGTGAAGAATGGTGGGATCAAAACGGCGACAGCGGTTTCCGTACAAAATTTGCACTAGGGCCTTTCTAACCTCTATTATATGTTCTGTGGTCCGGCCGGTCCAGAGCTCCAGGACGGGCCGGATCGCCTCGATTGATCGGCGGCCGGCAGTCGGCGCCAGAAGCCGCTCCCGCCAATGAGCGGCGAGATCGGCCTCCGCCAGCCGCCGCCAGGCACGATCCTGCGCCGGCGTTGGGTGTTCCCCCCGGATGCGGGCATCCACCCTCCGCCAATACGCCGCCGAGAGTACTTCAGCATCGAGGTCCCAGGGCGGCGTCCCCGCCAACACACAGGCGGCCTCGCACAATACGGTCCTGTATCCCCGTATCAGTCTGACCGCCATGACCCTCTGCGGCCTCCGCAGCAGGGCCCGGGTTTGTGGGCGGTCAGAGTGTCCAACCAGACCGGTGCTCCTTATAGCACCATGGACCGGCACACTTGGAGGTTACCTGGCCCGCCACCCCAAATATTTAAGCCTGACCTAACCTAAAACCTACCACAGAATGCTAGCTATTATTACGGTAATATTATGAAGATAGTAGTACTTTCTCGCAATATTATTAGTAAATATAAAACATATCATATCAATACAATCATACTTGCGAAAGTGTGTTTGTTTGTTGGTTTGTTCAATCACGCCGTAACGGAGCAACGTGATTTTTGGTATGGGTATAGCCATAGGTAGTTGAGGACCGAGAGTGACATGGGCTTTTACTTTCTTTACTTTTCATCCCGAAAAATTAAGGAGTTCCCGCGGGAATAAAAAAAACTTAAACCACGCTGACGAAGTCGCGGGCATCAGCTAGTCTAAATATATAAAAGGCAAAGGTGACTGACTGACTGACTGACTGACTGACTGACTGACTGACTGACTGATCTATCAACGTACAGCTCTAACCACTGGTCGGATCGGGCTGAAATTTTGCACTGAGATAGCTATTATAACGTAGGCATCCGCTAAGAAAGGATTTTTGGAAATTCCAACCCCAAAAGGGTTAAATGGGGGTTGAAAGTTTGTATAAAAGTTTGTATAAAACGTCAACGAACGAATCGGGATGGACGTGATTTTTTGGCATGGGTATAGTTGACGACCTGGAGAGTGACATAGGTTACTTTTTATCCCGGAAAATTAAGAAGTTCCCGCGGGAATAAAAAAACTTAAAGCACGCGGACGAAGTCGCGGGCATCAGCTAGTAGGTATATAAAAGGCAAAGGTGACTGACTGATCTATCAACGCACAGCTCTAACCACTGGTCGGATCGGGCTGAAATTTTGCACTCAGATAGCTATTTTAACGTAGGCATGCGCTAAGAAAGGATTTCTAAAAATTCAACCCCTGAGGGGGTAAAATAGGGGTGTGAAATTTGTGTAATCCACGCGGACGAAGTCGCGGGCATAAGCTAGTTAATATTATAAATGCGAAAGTGTGTTTGTTTGTTGGTTTATTGGTATTTGGTTTGTTGGTTTGTCCTCAGATCACGGCGCAACGGAGCAACGGATCGACGTGATTTTTGGCATGGGTGGAGAGAGACACCTCCTTAATTTGCCGGGATAAAAAGTAGCCTTACTTTTTATCCCGGAAAATTAAGGAGTTCCCGCGGGAACAAAAAAAAACTTAAACCACGCGGACGAAGTCGCGGACATCAGCTATTTAAAATAATTAAAATATAAACCTTAAAACTAAGGCATTTAGGCCTAAAGTTTAATTTCGAATGTAGTATATTATTTATATTTAAGACTTTTTGTCTTCGTAACAACGCGAGCATGTCGGTGACGCGAATCCACAAGTTTACCCCCTACAAAAAGTGCTCAACGCGGCTAAAGAAGTTTTCACTTCAAAAAGGATATTAGGCAGATTTCTCATTACGTAACACATGCCGTCGTGGTCACACCTACTTATTTCAAGACTAGCTGATGCCCGCGACTTCGTCCGTGTGTTGGATAGAAGCAGGCGTTACTATGCGGAAGTCCATGATTATGAAGGAACTTGAAATTTAATTTGCTATAATCCGCAACAATAGGCAAATATATGTGGTACAGTGTATCTTGCACTTGCAGCTTGCAATATTCACCACACCACATAAATCTTCCAAATTATTCTCAACGTACGTTTCACTCCGACACCGGAGCATCCTCAGGAGATGTTGACTCGACAATGCACGATTGTACAATTACAATCGTGCATTGTGTCGGACGGAACGTACGTTTCACTCCGGTGTCAGAGTGAAACGTACGTTGAGAATAATTTGGAAGATTTATGTGGTGTGGTGAATATTGCAAGCTGCAAGTGCAAGATACACTGTACCACATATATTTGCCTATTGTTGCGGATTATAGCAAATTAAATTTCAAGTTCCTTCATATTCGTCCGTGTGGTTTAAGTTTTTTGATTCCCGCGGGAACTCCTTAATTTTCCGGGATAAAAAGTAGCATAAGTCACTCTCCGGGTTCTCAATTATACCTACCCATGCCAAAAATCACGTCGATCCGTAGCTTCGTTGCGGCGTGATTGAAGGACAAACCAACAAACCAATAAACCAACAAACCAACAAACCAACAAACAAACACACTTTCGCATTTATAATATTAGTAGGTAAGTAAGTAGGTATGATATGTGCCTACTATTAAGTCGTTGTGTGCCTAGGTATTTCCTGCGCAAATAGAATCTCGTGTTCTTATCGAAAACAAAATATCAATCAAAAATAGTCATCAGATTTAGACATGGATCCAGATTGTTGTAGACAGGTAGTGTCCCGACGGATGACCAAGAGGTTTTATCTTTGAGTGTGTTTTTGACAGGCAATAGTCTCGTTTTCTTATCTCAAAGTTCATCTCAGGAAGTACTTTGTAGATATGCATAGATTTTATCAATGCCCTCTACCTTCAGTATATCACTAGCTGATGCCCGAGACTTCGTCCGCGTGGAATAAGTTTTTTAATTCCCACGGGAACTCCTTAATTTTCCGGGATGAAAAGTACCCTATGTTACTTTCCAGGTCCTCAACTAAAACACGTCGATTCGTCGCTCTGTTCCGACTTGCGACGTGTTTTAAGGACAAACCAACAAACAAACACACTTTCGCATTTACAATCATCATCGTCATCACCGCGTGCCTTCTTCAAAACGAAGTTTGGCGGTCATCATGTGAAAATCTTCTCTATTTTGAGCCGCAGCTTGCTTGCTTGCAGCCTTGGATAGGCTCTAAGCTGTGTCCACCTCCTTATACTAGTGGTTCGCCCCGAACTGAGACCTCGCGGTATCCATAAACTTGTACAGAGCGCCATCTATTGACATAATTGTGAAGTTCTGTTAATAATACTGAAGTACATTAAAAATTAAATAATTTCGTTTTAGTATTTGTTGTTCATGTACTTACATGATATAATTCAAATAATTGATAAGTTTCAGGCTCAACCTTCCAGAAAATTGAGAGTTCTGAGGTCAACTTTGGACGTTAGAAAATCGCCACTTTGAAAGCCCCCCATTTCGTCAATTTTAGGGGAAATATTTTTGGAGTCTATTCCTACTTATCTTTAAAATGATATACTTATATATACCGCAACCCTATATTGTATGCACGAAATGTATGCGATTGTAGGTAATTCAGTTAACTACATAGACAAGTTATAATAATATGGTAAATAGGTTTAATCATACTAATATTAAAAATGCGAAAGTGTTTGTTTGCTGGTTTGTCCTTCAATCACGCCGCAACGGAGCAACGGATCGACGTGATTTTTGGCGTGGGTATGGTAAGTATAGTACAAAATATAAATTATAATCGTAGTAAACTCAGGCTTAGATAAGTATCTAAGGGCAATAATAAAACTTCCATAAAGTCAATAATGTGCGTATTTTATTCATAGCACGCCCAAGGATGTCTGTGGTATTAATCTGGCAGATAATTTAATAATAATATTGTGTCCTCCCAACCGCATTTATCTCGGCCATGGCGGCGGCGCGGCCAGCGGCGGATAAACTCCATTAATTAAGCTATATTGGACTGAGAAATATAAATATAAGTACATATTTCAAAACTAGCTGATTCCCGCGACTTCGTCCGCGTGGATTAAGGTTTTTTGATTCCCGCGGGAACTCCTTTATTTTACGGGATAAAAAGTAGCCATGTCCTTTCCCGGGATATTACCTGCCTCTATACCAAATTTCAGCAAAATCGGTTGAAAAGATGGGCCGGGAAAGCGTAGCAGACAGACAGACAGACAGACAGACAGACACACTTTCGCATTTATAATATTAAGGTATACCTAAATAGTTAAATACCTAACTTCCAGATGTTTTCTTTGATGGATATTTTTGTGTAAGTATTGGATCATCCAATACTAAACCCTGCCAAGTTTCATCAACTGAGGATACAATGTTGAGGGTCTCCATACAACAGACCGCCCCGTTTCATAGACTACAAGAAGGGTCTCCCCAAATCTGTCGACACGGAATCGGCTTGAGCTGTCAGAAAAAGCTTATAAAATTAATATTTTTTTTGCAACAGTCTAAGGAGGGATTTATCTTTAATGTTTGTTTTTTTGACGTGACAACGTCTTATAAATTGGTTTGCCGGGTGACACTTCAAGAAACTGCGTTACGCTCCGCTCACGTTATGCGCTCACAATGAGAGCGAGTGAGAGGCACGCGTCCCTTCCACTCGGGCATGGTTAGCCCGCCTAAGAGCGAGAGAGACAGACATAAAAAGTGAAAGGCACGCGTCCCTTCCACTCGAGCACAGTTAGCCCGCCTAAGAGCGAGAGAGACAGAGCGAGAGAGAGAGAGTGAGAGAGATTTCATCCTTCTTCCTACTATACGAATGAATATTCACATTAAAATTATTTTACCACTCAAAGTCGTTGTCACGTAAAACTTTCGCCCGTATACCGACTTTACAGGCAACCAATTTTTTTTTGTTATAATACTAATATCTCATGCACAACGCTCATGAAAACGTACCTACCTATAATAGCACAGTAAACTTGTATCTGTTTACTGTGGGTATAGTTAGCGCCAAACAAACAGTCGTCTCTGAGCGGAGGTGCGAATTTGCTTGTTTGCGCAGCTCTCACACAAACTGTCGCATTCACCGTACATACCTACGTACTACGCGCGAAAATATGCCATTGCGATTTGCGATGCGTCTTGCGGTCAACTTCAGACGTGTCAAAGTGCTTGGCACGCAGCGCGATCTAGACTTGCCTAATTGCTTGGTAAGTTGGTACGCCGTCGGTCGTGGCTAGTTTCGTTTCCTGAGAATTCGCAGCTTTTGGTAGGTTGCGATTATTCAGGAAAAAAACTAGCCAACATTTTTATTCCTGAAAATATCTAAGTCCACCCGAATTTAGGAAAACATCGTGATTCGTGACTCGTGAGAGTTATCCATACAATTTTCAAAGGTGTGTTGAGTCCAATCCGCATTTGGGCCAGCGTGTTGGACTTATCGCCCAACTCTTCTCCTTCTGAGAGTAGACTCATGTTAAGTAGTGAGCCGGTGAGTTGAAATGATAATGATGATGATGATGATGATGATGAATGAAACTTGTGAGGGGTTTTACCCTACTAAGTTTTTTTTAGCGCTTGACTGCAATCAGACTTGCTGGAAGTAGTGATGCAGCATAAGATGGAGCGCGCTGCCTAGAAGATGCCTATTATTATTTCAAAATGAAGCAGGTGGTTTACTGGTGGGAGGCTTCGGCCGATGGCTAGTTACCACCCTACCGGCAAAGACGTGCCGCCAAGCGATTTAGCATTCTGGTAC
Organism: Erebia ligea; assembly: GCA_917051295.2. NCBI lineage: Eukaryota > Metazoa > Arthropoda > Insecta > Lepidoptera > Nymphalidae > Erebia > Erebia ligea. The sequence continues at coordinate 1,769,742 of OU785235.1, read as the reverse complement.
GATGCCGTGTAGAAACCGAATAGGGTTAGGTATGGTTTAATATAACTGCCATGCCCCTAACAGGTTAGCCCGCTAGTCGCTACCATCTTAGACTGCATCATCACTTACCATCAGGTGAGATCGCAGTCAAGGGCTGACTTGTAGTGGATAAAAAAAAAAAGGTAAGGCTCAGGTAAGGTAAGACATATCACAGCATCCTTCATCTGATTTCAATTAATCATCTTATCTTTCGATTATTTTATTTCCGTTCACTATTGTCTTCTAATTTTAGTTCTACAGCTGATTATGTTATGTATGGTGACAACACTGCCCCGTGCTATTCAGGACACAGCATAAATTGGATCATTTCATTGTTCAACTCAAATAAATTGACGGGTCTCAAGTAATCACCTGGGTTTACTACCATAGCTTAAAGCAGTGTTATTTTAATACTGTTGAGGCTCTTGTTTAAGAAATATAATCAATATTTTAGGGACGATAAGGCACGTCTTAAAAACCTGCAATTTTAAACGGTCGTCGTCTCAACTAATTAATAATTTAAATTTAATTAATAAAAAAAGTCTAATGCAGGACGAAGGACTTCTGCGAATATCTCTTACTTCAATCTTATTTATTGTGGTGTTTGGCTAAATTTATTGTGAAATTCATGCTGATTTAAGCCAAAAGTAAGTGAGTTTCGTATAATTATGCCATGGCGATGCGATCATTACTCTATCTGACGTATTACACGTTAGAACAGTTGTATCTGTATGCATTGTGAGATGGAATCAGAATTGTAAGGTACCTACAGTCATATTAAAGCAGTTGTACTCATAAATCGGTTCTACGCGGCATCGTACCGCACCGCTATTACATCGCTTTGCTTGTAGAGGTGCCCCAGACCAGGGGGTCTACTCTCTTTCTCTCAAACGAAACTTCGCAAACGAACGTAATTAGTCTGTTATTAGACCCACTCAAAATCGTTCAATCCAATCGGTCACGAAAATTTTCTATGGATCCGTAGTTCGTCTGCGTGTACGAATACAAAATAGAGAGAAGCATAGAGATAATATTATGTAGGAGAGGAGTTAACGAAATTTCGTTCGTTTGTTTGCGAAGTTTCGTTTTAGAGAAAGAGAGTAGACCCCCAGAGATCCAATTGTATATAAGCGAATCGTAATCATTTGACAGCTTACAACGTATTACTCGAACTGTTGAAGGAGTTCATACATGCATTTTGACGTGCAGGCATTTATTAACTCCTCAAACCGGTCGAATTATCCGATTGAAAAACGATTAGATACGATTACGACACAATCGGGGGGCTGAACTGAAAATATAGATATTTCCTACTGGAAAATTCCACGTATACAAAACATTATGGTCACCGTACCGGCCGATGGGTTTATGTAGGCTGCTATTTACGTGACATTTCAGTACAGCATCCGAAGGTGACGCGAGAGCTCGTGTTATCAGTTAGGTACATATGTACCAATACGTATGTGTACATAATAATAAATTCATATTAGCTAGTATACCTAGGTGCTTAAGTGGTAAATATTCTACGGAAGTATGTAATTGGCGTGTCTTTAATTTTTTTCAACCAATAGTAAGTATTTTTTAATCCTAATATTAAAAAAGCGAATGTGAGCTTGTTTTTTTTTTTTAAAAATACACAAACAAATACAAAAATTATGTTTCTCGCCAAACTACACACGTAGTTTGTTGGCGAGTACGCGCTCATTGCTCAATTAATTATTTCATGCACTTATGAATTATATTATAAGTACCTATTATTGCCATCCTCGCATAAACGTTAAAGTTTTTAGAGGATGGCTAGTGGTTATATATAATATGATTGTACGTATTTTGATCAATAAATTAAAAAAAAAAAAAAACCTATAGATTAGAAACGAGATCTTAACTAAAAATATTTATTCAAGTAGACTTTTCTACCTACCAGCTACCATCATCTACCAGAATCTACCATCTATAGCGATCTATAGACTATCTATAGCGATTGTTATCATACTTACCTACTGCGAAAGTGTGTTTGTTTGTTGGTTTGTTGGTTTGTCCTTCAATCACGCCGCAACGGAGCAACGGATCGGCGTGATTTTTGACATGGGTATAGTTGAGGACCTGGAGAGTGACATAGGATACTTTTTGTCCCGGAAAATTAAGGAGTTCCCGCGGGAATCAAAAAATCTTTAACCACGCGGGCATCAGTTATTAATACCTACCTATATTTAATAGTTGTTTTATAACGCTTTCAAACAGCTCATCGATCTTTTCAACCAATTTTGATGAAATTTGTTACTTACAGACTTAAGTTGTGTCCCGAGGATGGACATATTTTACAGGACATATTATTTTTTATACTTACCCGAAAATTAAGGATTTCCCGCGGAATTTAAAAAAAAACTTAAACCACGCTGGCGGAGTCGCGGACATCAGCAAGTTTTTAAATATTTCTTAAATATTTTTTTTTTTTAGAGATCTATAATCTGTATGGATTTCGGGTTAAAACCCTAACATGTTACTGTTAGTGTTAAGTAACATGTTAACTTACAGTACAGTAACAGTAACATGTTACTGTTATGTAACATGTTAACCTATGTAAGTATCTACTATCAGTTCCTCCTCATAACGATCTCTCTGATGCAGTGGTGAGAGCTGTGGGCATATAGTGGGACGTCCCAGGATCGATTCCCGGCAGGGTCAATTTAGGAATTTATAATTTCTGAATTTTCTTTGGTCTGGTCTGGTGAGAGGCTTCGGCCGTGTCTAGTTGCCTACGCACGTACTTACTGCCCAGCGATTTTGCTTTCAAGTATGATGCCGTGACAGGTATGGGTTTAATATAACTGCTGCACCCCTAACATGTTGGCCCGCTACCATAGACTGCATCCTCACTTACCATAAAGAGAGATCGCAGTCAAGGGCTTGCTTGTAGTAGAATAAAAAACCTACTGTTTGTAGTTAGTACCTAAAACTAACAATTAGATGCCGTCAATTACAATTAATATTCCCAAAAGGCTGAAGTAATAATAAATATGAGTCATGTCATAAAGTTTCCACTAGCTAATTGCAGTTATAAATAATACCAAGTGTGGATCAAAATATGTACATATACCATGCGTATTGCGTAATGATGGAGCTCTTGGGATTCTTCGCTAGAATAATATTATACCTACTCTATGGTATAGCGGACGAAAGTTTATATATATTTTTTTATACTTCTATCATACCTTTACTACTGTTTTAATCATACTTTTGCGGGTCTAAAGTCAGTCTTCATGCCCTAGGGCCGTAATCTAGTCGATCGATCGCCCAACTAGTTGACCAACCCCATACTGTAAATATGCACAACAGAGTCTAGGCTCCAGACTGGTCGACCAAACGACCGTACCATTTGACATAAAAGTTTTTAAACCAAGGAGTATGTAGGGTCGATGTGCCGGATTTCGGCCTTTTAGTGCTCCCATCAACTTTAGGACATCAGAAAAAAATGTTACAACCTTAATATTGCTATGCTCATTATGTTAGATGAAAGCCCATATACTGGAGTTTCTTTTTTAGAAACTGTGTTGCGCTTGAAGCTATTAGTTATTTTTATTTTTTATTTAATCCGGAAAAACGCTAAAATTTCAGTTTTCGGCCTCAAATTTCAGTTTTCGGCCATCGGGTATTCTGTTTTCGGCCACTGGATTGTGATGGATTTAAAATGAATTTATAAGTTTAAAATTACATTAAAACGCTTTTTGTAAGTTCATCATTGTTTTATTATGTATCCAAATGTTATTAAAAGTCATAATCAACATAATTCAAGAAAGTTATATTACATAATAAAAAACTTGGAACCTTTGTTACTCACGAATTACAACACCTTTAAAACCTATCAAATACGTTCCTATTTTTATGTTATTTTTGAAATAACAATCTTGGATAATTGTGCATATAAATAAATAAATAAATAATGTTTGACTCGGTCAAAAACTCTGTAAGTTCCCTGAACTAGTCTGATCGATTCTTCTGTTACTCGTGCTCTGGCCTTATTTATTCTTAGCTTCTGGCCTTATTATTATAAATAATAACATAGGTACAATATGTAATGATACTTAGTTATCTTTAAAATAAAAACGTTAACTCAAAATTATTGTTGGCTTTAAACTTTGCAATTTTATGGCCGAAAACTATTACCGGTATTCAATTTTCACATGCTTTCCATACTATGCCGAAAACTGAGGTAGGTACTGTTTCTTCTATGTTGTGGTTTTCGGCCACCCCCAAAATGGTCTTCACTTTTAATGTATACTAACAAATTGACGGCCGAAAACTAATGGCGAGGGTTTTCACATCAGGTACAATAATAAAAGAAAGAGTCGTGACATATATCATTTCACCAATTGAATAAAAGAGACAAAAGCGTGGAAGACTTGATACGCCACATATCGGCCCCTAGGCCGAAAAACAAAGTTTTGAAGAAAATTTAATGTTAGATCGCGGCCCCCAACATTATTGTTGTTTTGTACAAAATATTCACATAATCATATTAAAAGTATGTTAATAAGTTATTTTAGAAGGGTATTACATGCCTATTAACATCATTCATTCACAAAAACAACAAAAAGCTTGCCTTGGAGTGAAACGCGCGGCACTATTTTTTTTCTAATTTCCGCAGGTTGCGTTACCTCCGATGCCCCCCGTCGAATTGAATAAATTCACTAAAATCACTCGAAGATGTTACCTGACCAAAATTGTTGTCAGATACAAAGCAATTATTTTCAAATGTCTGAATAAAGATTTCATTTGGAAATAGTATTTCTAAGCGATATTCTCGCAATTTTGCGGCACCGAGTACGCGTAAAGGCCGAAAACTGAAGGAGGCCGGCGAACCGGCATAACAACCCTATACGGTCTGCATCTTTTCTTTTTATTATTTACTAGACCTATGTATCCTACTTACTATGATTTGCAATAAATATCTAACCGTTACAGTTTGTTTTACTGTTATGGTAGAAGTATAAAGTAGAGTATACACCAAGGGGATAAAGCACTGTTTTATGTCACGGGCGCTACATTGAATCCTGAACGTAACGAAGGACTCCAAATTTAACTCCCGAGCGCAGCGAGGGTGTTACAAGTTAATTCCCGACCAAAGGGAGGGAATTAAGATTGAGTCCTGAGTGCAGTGAGGGATTAATATAAACTACTATTATTTAACAGAACAATTAATTAACTCATAGATAACAATATTATAAATGCGAAAGTGTGTCCGTCTATCTATCTATGTGCTACGCTTTCATGCCCCATCGTAGGTATATACTATATCGTATAACTAGCTGATGTCCGCGACTACATCCGCATGGAATATTTTTAAATTCCCACGGGAATTCTATAATAAAACCTATATAACTCTCCAGGTCCTCTAAGACCATTAAAAAATCACGTCGATTGGCTGCTCTGTTGCGGCGTGATTGAAGGACAAACCAACAAACAAATAAAGCAAGATACCAACAAATAATCAAGATATCATCACTTACCATCATTTGAGATCGCAGTCGCAGGCTAACTTGTAGTGGATAAAAAATATAAAAAAAAATAAACATACTTTCGCATATTAATATGATATTATACCTACTGCATCATAGCTATAAAATAAAAAAGAGTTTGAAGCGCAAAATAATTTCAAACTCGACACAAACAGTTGCGCACTACTTTTACCTAACTTATTGGTACGAGTTCATAAATCGTTACTAACTATAAATTTTGTTACAGATTTCAAATAAATTTATGCTCACGGAGTAAACGGAGCAAAACACAGAAATGGTGGGAAACGAAAACATAAAGCCAAACGATGTTACTCGTTTTGAACCCGATCAAAACTTACAAGATCTCAACAAAATCAACTCTCTTAAATTAGAGGACAGTAAAGCTATAGTAGCACATTACACAAAAGATGACTCGCCTCCAGGTGAAAGAGTAACGTTTGAAGGTTTAGACGACAATGACAGCATTTTCTCAGAAGAAGTAGACAAACTACCACCGATCCCTGATGGAGGATGGGGTTGGGTGGTTGTATTTGCAGAATTCTTAACAGCAGCTTGTGCCGATGGCCTCACTTACTCTTTTGGGATCCTACACGAAGAATTTATCAACTATTTCCAAGAGTCACAGTCAAAAACTTCTCTAATAGGTAGTTTATTTATATCAATACCTCTAATTTCGGGACCAATCATGAGTGCTTTAGTAGACAGATACGGGTGTAGAACTATGAACATGATAGCTGGAATTTTATCTACGCTTGGATTCTTATTAGCTGCTTTCAGTAACAGTGTTGTAATATTGTGCGTGACTTTAGGAGTTATTAGTGGGTTTTCAATGGGTATCTTCTACGTTACTGCAGTTGTGTCCGTTGCATTTTGGTTCGACAAAAGAAGGACTTTAGCCGTGTCTATAGCTCATACTGGTGTCGGATTTGGCACGTTGGTGTACTCGCCGTTGACAAATTATTTACTTCAGATATACGATTGGAGAAATACTCTTGTTATATTAGCTGGCACTGTTTTAAATATGTGTGTATGTGGTGCATTAATGAGAGATCCAGATTGGATAATAATAAAAGAGCAAAGAGAGAAAATGGAGGCTAAGACAAGATCAAGAAAGTCGTCAAGTGCTGGATCAGTTTCTTCAAAATCGATTGGCGGTGAGTCAGCTTATCTGAGTGCGGATGAATTGAATGATTTATTGAAAAGTGGCAGAAGTCCTGAGTACATTTTGGCAATGCTCACAACGTCAGTAGCGGAAGCGGAAAAGCTAGAGGCAACTACGCAAATGAATGCTGAAATAGCATGTAAAAGAGTTCATTCTAATGTACATTTGCCTACATTCATTCGAAATCATGATCAAGTAAGTCTTCATAAAACACATCATAAAAGTTTCAACTGTGCACTTTGCGATAGTAGTTTTAATATCACCCTGCCTCTCCTTAAATATGCTGAACAATATAATTAGTTTATTTCTTGAAGATTCGAGTACAGGGAGCATACAACCATCACCTAAAGCAGTATTGTTTTAAAATTTAAGTACGTTTTATGTGACGAGCCTCGACTTCCCTAAAATTAGAGTTATAATTCTGAAACAAGAGCGTCAACAATATTAAAATAGTACAAGTTTTACATAACAATAAAACTTGTATTATTGGAGCAGAGATGATGCACAGCATCTGTGAGAGTGCGTCATACTTCCTTTTTGTTTTCTCGACCAATCACAGCCGTCCCTCTTGAATCTGTCATCTCGTCGTCCAATCAGAATTAAGTTTGTTCCGGAAGGCGGTCAACGGTCGGCGGCGCTAGCCGCGCTTTTCTCATAGAAGTCTCTCACCAGGAGACCTTACTAGGATGCTGTGCATCATCTCTGCTCCAATAATACAAGTTTTATTGTTATGTAAAACTTGTACTATTATTCGGCATGTGATGATGCACAGCATCTGTGAGAGACGTGTTTATTAACTCCTGGTGACCGCCAAACGACGCTATGTGATAACAAATGATAGAATTGTACGATTTAACAAATTATATGTTATATAATAACAATCACACTGGGGTAAAGAGAACATAAATTGATTTTCCAAATAATTTAAATAAATCAAAAATAGGTACAATATAGTAATCAAGCAAGGAACAAAAACATTCTTAACTATTATCAGTAACTAACTGAAACCGTATTTTCGTATTATTATCCGTAAACACAAACAAACATTAAACCGTATTTAAATCAAACAGGTTCGAATATTGTAACTAGATTAGAAGATTGGCTAGGATTGGATAGGCCAATAATTTGTTTACAATAAAATTTAGCAAATGTATTCTCCTTTTGCCAGTTGGCCCGAGAGAGAATATCTTCTATAGGTAGATTTTCGTACCAACTTAAAGAAGCTACGGCCGAACGTAAGCTTCCGGGTGAAGCCCGAATATTGGCCTCCTTAAATACTGACTTTATCCAGTTGCCGATTACTGTTTTAGATGCTACTCGAGCTTGCCCTTTTATTGTAATAAACAAATAATCTAAACCATGAGCTACGCGTCTGTGCTCGCTCAACTCTAACAACTTTTTAGACCAATAAACCGGACATATATTTTCGTTAGGATGCTGTGAGAGTTTCCAACCTGATTGCCTGTAAGTTGCGGTATCAGTTTTTGAACCAAACTCGGGATAGAATATAACATGGTCACCGCCGTCAATATAATGATTTAGAGAAGTCTTTAGAAGCGTCAGATCATGAACGCGTCTGCCGGACGCCAGTAATAATATGCAGGCAAGTCTACGTGATGCTTCAAATAACGTTACCCTATTTGGAATATTATTCTGTAACCAGGCAATCAAGTCGTTGGGATTCCAAATCGGAGATTTCTCTGCTTTTGGGTTCTGAAGAGAGATTGCTTTTAGTATGTGTTTAACTAGGAAGTGAGAACTTAAGTTTTCCTCATTCTTGGATTGGCAAAAGGTCGTCACCACGGATTTGTGCAATAAGATCGTAGGATAAGCTAATCTCTCTTCAAGATACAAGAAAGCTAAAAATTTAGCTAGTACATTTCCGCTAGGATACCTGTAATCTAAATTATTGCATGTGCACCATTTAACCCAACGTATCCAAGCTGGTTTGTAAGTTTTTAAAGTGGATTCTCTCCAACTTAGTTTTAATAGGTTTCTTTCAGATTCTGACCAGTTTTTAATTTCTTGTCCCCAGCTCCAATTTTCCATACAAAAAGTTGCATTTCCCGCACTCGAGGTGGGGGGAGACCGGTTATCTGATCTATCAAGACTTGTTCCAGGTCTTTGATCTTCATTGGTTTGCACAACGCCCGTCGGCGGAGGTCTGGTAGCCAGAACGCTCTGTTCCACATCGGAGCCACGACAAGGTATGTTCCTTGTGCAGAGTTTAGATGATGAAGTACCCTCGGTATCAAGCTCGGAGGCGGAAACACCCACGCCAGCTGATAATTCCATACCTGGCTGAAAGCGTTGCAATAGATAGCCGTTGTGTCCGTACAATCCTTGCTGACATAGTCCTTCACCACTCGCGTCTGATAGCTGGCAAATAGGTCGATCTGCGGCTTTCCGAACTTCCTGAATATTTTGTTCAACGCCGGCTGCTTCAGGTGCCACTCCGATGCCTTCCTGCCACGAGATAGTCCGTCGGCGATGTCGTTGAATTTGCCTGGTAGGTATTCGGCAGAGATTGTTATGCTCCACCGGTCTAGGATTGTCATTAACTGGTAAGTAAGATTGAGGAGGGCTACCGATCGTGTTCCACCTTCCTTCCTGATGTAAGATACAACGGTCCGATTGTCTGTCTGAAATATTAGATGTTGACCTTGCAATCGACGCTTGAATCGACTTACCGCTGCTATGAGTGCGAACATTTCTTTTCGATTGCAATGCCAATTGCGCTGATCTGGCCGCCACTTGCCTGTCGTCGTGGAATCGTCCATCTGAGCACCCCATCCGAAATTGGCTGCATCCGTAGTCAGAAAATGGGCTATCAGCTCTGGGTGTAAGGTGTTCTTCACCTGAGGGCCCTCCAACGTGTCCTTCCACCATTGAAGATCCGTGATTGCTGGTGGCGGTACACTTGCTGGCTTGCAGGGAGGATAGTGGTTCAAGCCACGTACATGTCTTTGTAGCTGGCGGCAGTGTAAGCGCCCCCTGGGAATGACGAAGTTGGCAAAATTCATCATACCCAAAATAATTTGAGTATCTTTTTGAGACAATTCCCTCTTGGCCAAGGCTTGACTTACACTGAGCTTGAGCGATTGGATCTTCTTTGGAGGTAAGCACTTGAAATTGAGGCTCGTGTTCCATACTATGCCCAAATATTCTATCTCTTGAGTCGGCTGGAGAACGGACTTCGCGTAGTTTATTGTCCACCCTAATGATTCTAGAATGCTGACGGCTGTCCCAACCTGTTCTTGAAGGTGACTTTTCGACTGGTTGACCAGAAGAAAATCGTCCAAGTACACAATTGCTCTCAGGCCCCTGTCCCTTAGTACTTGTACGACCCAGTTGGTCAGGTTCGCGAAGTTCTTCGGAGCGCATGACAGCCCGAAAGGTAAGCTTGTCATTTGTATGACTTGACCCTTGTAAATCATTCGGAGGAATCTCCGATGAGACTTTGCTATACTCAGATGAAAATATGCTGACGATAGGTCCAGCTTCACCATCCAATCGTTTTTCTGAAGGAAATTCGGTACCTGATGATGAGAGATCAGCTTGAAGGACTTGGGTACTATGTGCTGGTTGAGACGCTTGAGATTGAAAATGGGTCTGTTCGAACCATCGCTTTTCTTGGTGAGAAACATGGTCGAAAAGAAGCTGGGACCCAACTTGTTCTGATCTGGTATCTCCAGAACACCCTGTCCTAAGAGAGTCTCTATTTGTTCCGTCATCTGTGGAGATTCCGGGGTTTTGAAGCGATGCAGAATTTGGGGACATGATGGAACAAGAATTGGTTTGGAGGTAAATGGCAGTCGCATTCCCATAATCATTTTGAGAAGGGCCTTCGGAGCCCGAAACAACTGCCACTGCTTTCGATACGCTCGAAGGCAGCCTCCATAAAACCCGGGCTGGGGTGGCCGCGAGTCATTTGTCCAACTGCCTCTTGTTGGTTTGCCTGTCCTTCTTAAAGGGCTTTCTCGCTTTGAACGAGTCCTGCTTGGAGGAAGTGGCTGCGTTAGAGCTGAATTTGCCACGTTTTCCTTTTGTGTGATTATCTTTTGATCGAAAGGACTGATTTGAGGAAGATTCGTCACGTCCGCTCGATTTTGAAGACTGCTTGTGGCCTTTCTTCCCATCCTTATCAAGTGCAAACCAAGGCCGGACCCACTTGTCCATGCCCCCTGTATTTTGTATATACACACGCAGCTGGTCTTCATCGAAAAGATATTTGGAACTTGGAGGTATCTTACGCAGACCCTCTCGCAAGTTTTTGTTTGGTAATTCATTCAATATGCGGTCACGGCGTGTTTCTATATATTCCGCTCGCTTGCCACACACTATTTGCATCATCTCCTCACTGGTTTTGTGAAATTTCGAAGAAGATTGGAAAAGATCAGATATTTTATCGAAAACGTTAGCTGCGTTGAGCACTGTATCGGGAGCCGCTGACCAGTCTACAAACTGTTGTAGATTTTGCTTTAATAGAGCCCGTTGTCCTAGTATGGCATTACATACAGCCGCCATGGCACGCTCGGACCCGGCGATGTAATCTTTACCCTTGATAAACTGCCTGAGTTCATCATTAACATCGAGCTCAACGAAGCCGGGCCAAGCGTTGTGAATTTTTAACGCATCCGCATACCGAATGTCTTTCCACGATTGATCGCCAAATTTTTGCAAATCTGAGAGTCGACTCAAACGTTCCGAATCAGCACGTGGCACCTTCGGGTCTTTTAATGAAGTATTAATATGACCTAAATCTAAACGAAACATTCCAGTAGGTTCATCGATGTTACTAGGCCGTGTTAGAAAATCACCGGAACTTATAGGTGCAGCGGGTTGTATCTGCGCCGGCGCAGTCACAGAAGCAGTGAACACTGGCGTGGCTTGCGACGTCAGTGGAGCGTGTGCGGGTATCGAGTGCACTCGGTGCAAATCACTAGAAGTTGTTGGTGGCGGCATAGGGCGCGCGGCACCGTTAGAAATAGGTATTGTCACATCTGACGCGATCACATGTGAGGGTAGTGATTGGAAATCTTGAGCATTGAAATGAAACAAATGCGGCGGCGCCGACTGCGCTGCGCTTCTTAAAATATCAGTCAATGTATTGACCTGACTCACTAAGCTCTGGATATAAATGTCTTTAGAAGACTCACCTGGTTTTCTTCTTTTTACCTCACTCGACCTAGTCGAACTGCCACCTGAACCAGAGCTAGAATCGTCGGATGAGTCCTCTTGATGACGCCGCTTTCCGCTAGCCCCGCCCTGGGCCTCGACGGTGGTGTGGTCTGCGTTATTCGTTGTCCCTTCATCGGGACCGATGGACTCCGAAGACGCATTATTCAACTCGTTGTTGTCCATTTTTAAGATCAATTTAAAGATTTTATCACCAAATCGAAAGATTATTAAATGCACAATTGATTAAAGTATAACAAAACACCAATATTTGCAGCGATCACAAAAAAATTTTCACTTTGTAAAACAAAATTTTTCCTTAGAAACGTGTTATTAAACCGGGAAGTAACGACGCTATGAGAAAAGCGCGGCTAGCGCCGCCGACCGTTGACCGCCTTCCGGAACAAACTTAATTCTGATTGGACGACGAGATGACAGATTCAAGAGGGACGGCTGTGATTGGTCGAGAAAACAAAAAGGAAGTATGACGCACTCTCACAGATGCTGTGCATCATCACATGCCGAATAATAGATAATATTGCCCTGTGCGATTATTATGATTAATCTATTTAAGTAAAGTGAGAGCTGTGAAATCAAGCACTTGCATCTCAGCTCAGAGACGATTTTTTGATTAGCGCTAACTAACTATTAAGTCATTTGCTTTTGTTTTAGGTACCAGCGGAAGTGATAGAAAAATTGATGACAAACAAACGTTTGTACAATATAATACTCCACAACTATCCACATGTACTAGTAAGGAGACGTTCAGAAGAAAATGTCAATATAGAGCCTCCAATTAGCGTAAAGGAACCTACGAAAATGAACTTGACGATATTGGCTAAGAAACCTAAAGCTCAGAATGAAGAAGTGAAAACAGATCAACGAAAAGAGGTTAAAAAAGATGGAACAGTTAAAGACGCAGGAAAAAATACAGATATTACTAATACAAATACAGTTAACGGAGAAGTTAAGCCAACGAATACAAATACAATTGTTAACCTTAAAAACGATCAACGAAAAGCAATACAAACTCAACCTCCCCAGCAACCAAATTGGCTGTCAAGGCAGCTCTACACTGATCATCATTATTTGAGAGATATGCCTTTATATAAAAACACGATCATGTACCGTGGTGCAATGATGAATATCTCTAGATACAAACTCCGGGCGTCCTCTTTGCCTGATATCTACAGGAACTCTACGTGGTCTATATGGTCTGGTTCTGATAATGAAAAGGTAAGTGTCAATAATATGTATGCAAAAATGTCAAGTTAGCTTAATATATTATTAAAAATTAAAAATACACTAAAGTGTATTTATTTATACACTAAGTGTATCTGTTTGTACCTATGTATTATAATGTGAATGGGACTCGTCAAAACAAACCAAATGAGCCCAAAGATAGAACCAAATTATTGTACATTGTTATCGGTTTAACGTACGTTTGCAAACTTTCAAACCGATACAACTAAAATGGAATAAAGAAATCAACAATGCAAAGCTCATACTCGTAGGTATAATAGGAAGTCTATGGATATAGGTAGGTAACTTAAGTAACTTATTCATTACATAATATTTTGTATCTCATTATAGGTATTTAAATATGTACATGGGTATTGGGTAACCATTTTCCTTAAACTCTTACTACAATAATTTAATAGCGGTTTCCTTATCAAGAAAAGTAATTTTGTTCTGTTTACGATCCTATTTAGCTGATAAACAAGTGTTTATTTATTATTTTCACCTTTTTACTCGTGTCTCAAATCCTTTTTCTTAGAGCGCGGGTTGACTTTACTCTTATCGTCACCAGAAACCCCATGAGTTTTCAGACTAAAAACATCAGTAGTATAACAATACCTACTCTTTAATATAGTTCTTCAAACTAACAAAAGGTAGATTTATCACCTATTTCGCCAGCCAGAACTTTTACTTGACGCCAATTTTTTTTATTTTATTTTTTAATATGACGTATCTAGCAAGCAAACGAGCTACTCGTATTATATAATTTACATTGTACATGCTATTCGGGCACCTAAATCATTTTCAGACCAATCAGGGAACCGACGCTATGTTGCTATTTTTACCCGACTGCGGAACGCACAGGGTTATGTGTTCATCAGTCTATATATGTATATTTCCTTTGTGTCGCACTACAGACAAAACGGCTGAACCGATTTTGATGATACTTGCACCACTAGATTTGTCTTAATTTTCCGAGTGTCATAACGGAAGCCGAATTTGAGAAAAAACAAAATGGCGCCCACTAGAAGCCATATTGTAACAAATTTAAAAATGAAAGTCAATAAACTATGGCAAGTGGGGTATCGATGAATAGGTCTTGTAAAATAAGAGTTAGGTTCCCTAGACCATTTTTTCATTTTAACGATCATTTAGGATTTACGAGGTTTCAAAGGTTCATTTTTAGTGTATTCCTTTGTGTCGCACTACAGACAAAACGGCTGAACCGATTTTGATGATACTTGCACCACTAGATTTGTCTTAATTTTCCGAGTGTCATAACGGAAGCCGAATTTGAGAAAAAATAAAATGGCGCCCACTAGAAGCCATATTGTAACAAATTTAAAAATGAAAGTCAATAAACTACGGCAAGTGGGGTATCGATGAATAGGTCTTGTAAAATCAGAGTTAGGTTCCCTAGACCATTTTTTCATTTTAACGATCATTTAGGATTTACGAGGTTTCAAAGGTTCATTTTTAGTGTATTCCTTTGTGTCGCACTACAGACAAAACGGCTGAACCGATTTTGATGATACTTGCACCACTAGATTTGTCTTAACTTTCCGAGTGTCATAACGGAAGCCGAATTTGAGAAAAAACAAAATGGCGGCCACTAGAAGCCATATTGTAACAAATTTAAAAATGAAAGTCAATAAACTATGGCAAGTGGGGTATCGATGAATAGGTCTTGTAAAATCAGAGTTAGGTTCCCTAGACCATTTTTTCATTTTAACGATCATTTAGGATTTACGAGGTTTCAAAGGTTGTAATCCTTTGTGTCGCACTACAGAAAAAACGGCTGAACCGATTTTGATAGTACTTGCACCACTAGATTTGTTTTAATCTTCCGAGTGTCACTATGGAGGCCGAATTTGAGAAAAACAAAATGGCGTCCACTAGAAGCCAATTAATAAATGAAAGTCGATAGGCTATAGGCAAGTGGGGTATCGTTAGATAGGTCTTTTAAAATCACACCTAGGTTCCTTAAACCATTTTTCCGTTTAAATGATAATTTAGGATTTACGAGGTTTCAAAGGAAATGTTTAAAGTTCCTACATAAATCATCTATCTATCAAAGTAGGTATGATACCTATTATAAAGAGAAAAGATTTGGATTATCTCAAAAACTACTCAACCGATTTTAAAAATTATATCACTAATAGAAAGCTACATTATTAACATGTAAAATAGGCCATATTTCATTTTTAAAAAAATAAGAGATCCCTACGAAAATTGCAATAATGTGAATTCAGTCGGAAAGAATCGTCTCATCTGAGAGCTTCGTTGCGTGCGCTGAGTAAATAGTTAAAGTTACACGAAAATAATGTATGGTGGAATAGTTTCTCTTAAAAAGTTCTATAAAAAAGTCCGCGATAGCATATATCTAACTTTTAAGGCTGACTAACAATAAACATTTTTATGATTTTCAAACTTGGTTTAAAACTATGCTTTACTTGTGAAGGTGTTTTTACCGACATAGTATTAATCCTTATCAAAATAAATATGTTCGTCATCTTCAGTATTTAATTAAGATAAAAATTGCTCTGTACACCATTTAATTTAGATGAATATTTTATGAGATATCATAGAAATACAGTAACGTTCAACAGAAAATGACGCGGCCGGCAGCGGATAGAAAAGGGTGAAGGTGGGGCGCGTACCTACTCTCACAATATAATATTACGGTAGTAACTTAATATCATTGTAAAAGTGACGACATAACCAGTCTCAAAAAACTTGATGATTTGTACTCCTTCAATCGATCAGTCAAAAAATCAATAAATTCATCAATGCCACATGCAGCGCATATTCGACTTACTTACATAACTTACGACTAAAATTTTTAATGTCTATTAAAATATTGGTTCCGACTTTGCTACGTACTAAATACGTACAAATCAAGTGTTTTTGAAAATACTTTTTTTGCATTGTTCACGGGCATTTTCGTAAGTGGCCGACGTTCATTGGCTTACGAAAGCGATTGGACGCGGTAAATGCCGAGGTCTCGTGACGTCACGTCGCTGCGATAGGACTCTCGAAAATTAATTCACTCACTCTGTCGAAAAAATAGCAGATTCACGAACTTTACCAAACCAAATTTATATTAGCATTATAACATATTATGCAAATTTGATGATGGTTATGGTGATCACCATGGTAGTCATTACGAATAAATGAATCCGCTGCTTATTCACATGCTCTAAAATGCTACCACAAAATCTATAATAGTACCTTTGGTACAACTTCGGGCAGAAAAAACGTCGCCTGTTTACAATAAATACTGAACTAAAAAGTTTGAAATAAAAAAGTAATTTAATAAAACAAAAAACCCGACTGCTTGGATACCAAAAAGTATAAAACAAGACATGTATTGAAGTATTTCATTATTATCAATTTACATCGTATAATAATATTAATAAAATTTATCAAGGCGCAGTCGCACGTTAAGGTAAATGTTAGCTATTGGACGTGCGACTGCGCCGTGATAAATTTTATTAATATTATTATACGATGTAAATTGATAATAATGAAATACTTCAATACATGTCTTGTTTTATACTTTTTGGTATCCAAGCAGTCGGGTTTTTTGTTTTATTAAATTACTTTTTTTACATTTTTATTTCATTTTAGTATTTTTTCCTCATTCCTAAGCTTTCGAGTTCTTCAATCACGATCTTTGTCTGCGGAAAACACCTTTAAGTATCTGATTCTTCATATTAATAACGTTCTGGTGTTAATTTTGCGTCTTTCTTTCTAGAAATGGTACGACCGTGTAATCGAAGGCTTAAAATCCACCTTCGACTTCAGGATGTTCACCGAGTTTCACTTCTTCCTCTTCAACATGGCCTCCCTTCTTCTCGCAGTGTGGGCGATCATCCCTTATTTTTTTCTAAAGTCCTATATGTCTGAAGCCAACATGGAGGGTGGTGCTACCATGATTGCAATTGTTGGGATCGCCAGCGGGATTGGTATTGTAAGTACATATCTTAACCTATTATGTTTTAAAATTAGATTAAGTTTTTGTCTTTAGCCGTGGACAGCTTGAAGAGATTTGTTTTTTAAGATTTTCTGCCTGGTGAAATAGATTCTCCGTTAATAGACCTATTAAAAATGTGTTCAACTCTTAATTCTGATGCTTCAGGGTTAATGTCCACCTACACCGTGAGTGAATGTTTTGGATAGAGTCTGTCTAGTGAAAGCTGAGCGTCGCGTTTTTATATACTTGATACTGGCAACGCTGGGGCCTTAGGAAACACAGATCTAGGGGGGCTATACAAAACTTAAGGTCATTTGGGAATACCCGATCAAATTTCTGCAAACCTGTAATTTTCTGACTAAATTTGGTTGATAGATACCTACCGATAGGAAATGGCGTGGACACCGTAACTTACTTATAACCATAACGCCACTTGAAACGTACTTTGTTTTTTTTTTTTTTTGTAATCCGCTACAAGTTAGCCCTTGACTGGTTACACACCTGATAAGTGGCCTGGTAAGTGACGATGCAGTCTAAGATGGTAGCGGGCTAACCTGTTAGGGGCATGGCAGTTATATTAAACCCATACCCCTATTCAGTTTCTACACGGCATTGTACCGGAACGCTAAATCGCTTGGCGGCACGTCTTTGCCGGTAGGGTGGTAACTAGCCACGGCCGAAGCCTGCCACCAGGCATATTTTCAATTAAATCTTTATTCGCAGGTGGTACTAGGCTGGGCCGGCGATCAACCCTGGCTAAACGTCACAAAAGCCTTCGCCATTTGTCTCTTCGTCTGTGGCATATCCATCGTCGCCTACCCCCTTTGCATCAACAACTACTGGGCCCTCGCGGTCGTCTCCGTGGTGTTTGGCTGGTCCTACGCAAGCTCCTATGCGTACACCCCTGCCATACTTATAGAACTGGTGCCTATCGAATACTTTACCTTGGGATACGGATTGATATTGATGAGTCAAGGCATTGGACATTTATGCGGACCTCCTCTTGGGGGTAAGTACATAATATTACCTACTATATACACTACTTTCTTGCGAGATATTTCACCGCGGTTATTTGACAAAAGGGCTGGCTCAATTTTTGCGCGACGGCTATCCAGCGCGGAAATGCAGCCATTTCAATTTCCGCGGTTGATTGCCTCATCTGGTGACAGAAGGGCTGGCTCATTTTTTGCGCAAAGGATCAGCCTGGCTGTCCAGCGCGGAAATGCAGCCAGCATTCTCGCCACCATTCCACGTGGGCATGATTTATATAGTAGTTAGGTTAGGCTAGCTAGCTTTAATTTCTATTGTATTATTAATAAATTTCCATTTCAGAATTTCAAGTTCAATTTTTTAAAAGAATTTCGAAATATGGGTGAAAACTTATGATAACGTGTCCTTTAAGCCCAGCCGAGCGGAGAAATCAAATCAAGATGTGAAATCATTACTTATTTGTATTTTCCTTTTACATTTCCTAAAATTCTAATATCCGTAACTGAATCTATCCGAAACTATCGGATAATCCGAAATAGTTTCATATCCGTAACAGTATCTATCAGCTGAAACCGGTCGTGGTGTAATTACAATAATTACTTGTACCACGATGACTATAGTCATATGATCCGTATCCATAACATATAAGTCACCTAGCTGATGCCCGCGACTTCGTCCGCGTGGATTGAGGTTTTTCGGTTCCCGCGGGAACTCTTTAATTTTCCGGGATAAAAAGTAGCCTATGTGCTATTCCAGACTGTAATCTATCTCTGTGCCAAATTTCATCCAGATCCGTTCAGCTGTTGGAGCGTGATTAAGTAACAAACATCCATCCATACATCCATCCAAACTTTCGCATTTATAATATAAGTCAATGATCCATATCGATCTGAAATTTCATATCCATAGCATCCTTAATATTATTAGCGATTAACAACAGTTTAAAATGCTCAGAGGACTTGAGAAGACCAAATGCGATGTCAGTACTAATCTAGATCCCAATTTGGCTCATCGTGTCTTTACTAGTGATTAACTTTAACAACTCTTCCATCAGGTCTCCTCTTCGACATAACCCAGAACTGGGACATAACCTTCTATGTGGGCGGTATATGGGTGATCATTGCTGGAGTGTGCGTCGGAGTTATACCGTACACGAACAATATGCGTATGTGTGGGTCGGCCCCGCTGCTGAAGGACTTGGAAGACGATACCAGCACTAAGAATGCCGTGCATATCCATGTGTAAATACCAAAGGTTAGGATTTAAGGATTCAAATTTAGGAATAAGGTTATGGTTGGTTCTATTTAATAAAATGTGATGAAAATTCTTGCCTTTTTTATATAAACAAATAAGTAGTAAAGTAAGTATGTAATAAATAATAATACGACAGCAAATTAACACCCCCATTTCAGGTAACCTAAGTACGTAAAATCTTTACTTACTAATATTAAAAGTTTTTCAATTCCCACGGGAACTCCATAATTTTCCGGGATAAAAAGAATCCTTGACTATACACATGCGAAAAATCACGTCGATCCGTTGCTCCGTTACGGCGTGATTGAAGGACAAACCAACAAACAAGCACACTTTCGCATTCAAAATATTAGTACTAAAATTCTACATCAATGTATTAGTATGATGGATGTTTGTTATTCAATTACGCCAGAACGGCGTAGTTGAATACCATGACAAGTCTGGATGCTGAGATAGATTATAGTCTGGAATAACACATACTATAGGCTACTTTTTATCCCGGAAAATTAATGAGTTCCCGCGGAAACCAAAAACCTCAAACCACGCGGACGAAGTCGCGGGCATCAGCTAGTAATTTTTTTAGTCTGTATGGTAGTGACCTTGAGCCGCGCGCAAATAAACAATGTTTTTAGTTTTTGATCAGCTCTATCTATTTCTGTAGACTGTATAAATAGGCATACCTACGAGTAGACCATTGATAACGGAATTTTCCTTTCTCAGTAGAGCAGATGGATCGTCTCAATCTTGACTAGGTACCTCCCTGGCATTCGTGAGCGCTGTAGTCTTATAAGTGGGAGGTCCCGGGTTCGATTCTCGGCAGGTTCAATTTGCAAATTCATGATTTCTGAATTTTCACTAGTCTGCCCCCCCCCCCCGATTGTGTAAGGAAATCGTAATCGTTTGTCAAACGTATATAATTCGACCTCATGTAACAATGGCCGATCAAACGTTAAAGATTTTCGTCAAAGTAAAATAAACCATGACTGCATTGAATTAGAGCTCAATTTCGTCTGCCCATTCTTATACGTTTAGGGTATCGTACATACCTAAACGTATAAGAATGGGCAGACGAAATTGAGCTCTAACTCAATGCAGTTATGGTTTTATTTTACTTTGACGAAAATCTTTAACGTTTGATCGACAATTCTTACGTAATCGGGGGGCTGTTTATGGAGTTCATAGATGCCAGCACGTCAAAAAGCATGATAATAACACGGTTAAAACAATGACGAAGGAAACAAAACCAAAACAGTCCGAGTAATACATTTTAAGCTGTCAAATGATTACGATTTGCTTTGACAATTGGGTCTCTGGTCGGGTGGGAGCATGGAAGAAGGAATTACGACTGCCGTGGTGGGAGGTTTCGGCCGTGGCTATATAGACACCCCCACAGATCAGAGACTTAATTCTCTGATCTGTGGACACCCCCTACTGGCAGAAACGTACCGCCAAGCGATTTAGCGTTCCGGTATGATGCCGTTAAAAAGAATACCTTTAGGTATGGATTTAATATAACTGCCATACATGCCTAACAGGTTAACCCGCTACCATTTTAGACTGCATCATCACTTGCCACCAGGTGAGATCGCAAAGAAGGGCTAACTTGTAGTGGAATCATAATAATATTATAAATGCGAAAGTGTGCTTATTTGCTGGTTTGTTGGTTTGTTGGTTTGTCCTTCAATCACGCCGCAACGGAGCAACGGATTGACGTGATTTTTGGCATGGATATATAAGTAGGTACCTAGTTGAAGACGAGAGTGGCATAGGCTACTTTTTATCCCGGAAAATTAAGGAGTTCCCGCGGGAAACTTAAACCACGCGGACGGAGTCGCGGGCATCAGGTAGTAAAAAAATAAAATAAAACTGATCCTTCACGCGGCCTATGTTATTTTCTATAGAGTCGTATCGCGTCACGTTGCGTCGCATCGCTCTCGTCAGTCATCTAGGACTACGGGTAATAATGGTGCAGGCATTATAAAATTATATTACGCTTGCCTAGGATCAAAACAGTCCCATAAAACATTAATTGAGTAGGTATTACATCAAAATAAATAAAGGCGTCCCACGTCACCGGCTTGGCGACGCGACGGCGGCTAGGTATGTTGTGTTGTCTGCTGCGCGTAAATAATGCTTTGGCCTAGATCATGCCTAGATTATTTAGTTATCAGTAGGTATCACTTATCATAACGATTTTGATTTTCATCTACGAATACCTATCTAGCGAAATATCAAACAGCTAAATAGGTAGGTACTAGATGATACCTGCGACTTCGCCCGCGTGCGTGGTGTTTTGGTTTCCGCGGAAACTAAAGGTCTAGCCCCCCTTGAGATTCTCAATATACGATAAATATATTTATTATGGATAAATGTAGATACCTACTTACTTTATTATAAAATTAAAGTGAGCAGCCATCCTGAGCTGCTCACTTTAATTTCATGTTTTCTCAACATACGATAAAGTACCTATATATATATATACCTACTTACGAACATACGATAAAGTATATATATATATCAGTATATATACATCCTGAGCTGCTCACTTTAATTTCATGTTTTCTCAACATACGATAATAGTAGTTTATGCAACTGTCATATAATGAACACTCGTTACTATTATGAAACTCGCTGCGCTCGTTTCATAAACTCACACTCGTGTTTTAATACCCGTGTTATATGCAGTTGCATACACTACTTTATCTTCACTAATGCAATTTATCAAACAACAAGAGTAAAAGCTGACAATACAAAACACATGGCGAAACATTAAATTCACGCGTACGTGTATTGTCACAGTGAACTTGCCGCCATTAAAATCTAACCAATGAGAGCGCAGCTGCGCGCGCAGGGCCAATCAGGAGCGAGCGCGCGCTGTTCGTTTTTTATTTAATTGGCACAAGATCTTACCAAAGAGTTTTGTGTATGTAAGTTTAGTAGTTTCGACGAAGTTTTCACGTATAACCCAACTGTTTTCAAAAGCCAGCCTAATATCAAAATTTTATACAACTTGTATGAGGATTTTGACATAAGGCTCGCCAGGTTAATTGGTCGCGTTTTATTGATGTTATAATGAGATTTTACGATATCGATGTGGATATTATACCATCATGTGAAATTGCTTAAATTGAGTGTTTTGTTATCTGCGCTATAACAGTAGTAATTATAAGTCAAGTATTGGAAACATAAGTAGAATGTTATAACATTAGTGTAGATAAAGTATATATATATACTTACGAACATACGATATATATATATCAGTATATATACATCCTGAGCTGCTCACTTTAATTTTATAATAAAGTATCTAGTTACATTTATCCATAATTTAGCACAATTAGGTACGTACTTTTATCAAAATTCAAAAAATTCAAAATTCAAATGGTTTTTATTCAAATAAATTTATACAAGTGCTTTCGAATCGTCGAATCACGAATGAATCTACCACTGGTTCGGAATTTCTATTCCATTCCTACCGAGAAGAACCAGCAAGAAACTCGGCGGTTGCTCTTTTGAAAAAAAAGTTCATTTACAATAATTTCATTAATGTAGGGTCGATGTGCCGGATTTCGGCCTTTTAGTGCTCCCATCAACTTTAGGACATCAGAAAAAAATGTTACAACCTTAATATTGCTATGCTCATTATGTTAGATGAAAGCCCATATACTGGAGTTTCTTTTTTAGAAACTGTGTTGCGCTTGAAGCTATTAGTTATTTTTATTTTTTATTTAATCCGGAAAAACGCTAAAATTTCAGTTTTCGGCCTCAAATTTCAGTTTTCGGCCATCGGGTATTCTGTTTTCGGCCACTGGATTGTGATGGATTTAAAATGAATTTATACGTTTAAAATTACATTAAAACGCTTTTTGTAAGTTCATCATTGTTTTATTATGTATCCAAATGTTATTAAAAGTCATAATCAACATAATTCAAGAAAGTTATATTACTTAATAAAAAACTTGGAACCTTTGTTACTCACGAATTACAACACCTTTAAAACCTATCAAATACGTTCCTATTTTTATGTTATTTTTGAAATAACAATCTTGGATAATTGTGCATATAAATAAATAAATAAATAATGTTTGACTCGGTCAAAAACTCTGTAAGTTCCCTGAACTAGTCTGATCGATTCTTCTGTTACTCGTGCTCTGGCCTTATTTATTCTTAGCTTCTGGCCTTATTATTAAAAATAATAACATAGGTACAATATGTAATGATAATTAGTTATCTTTAAAATAAAAACGTTAACTCAAAATTATTGTTGGCTTTAAACTTTGCAATTTTATGGCCGAAAACTATTACCGGTATTCAATTTTCACATGCTTTCCATACTATGCCGAAAACTGAGGTAGGTACTGTTTCTTCTATGTTGTGGTTTTCGGCCACCCCCAAAATGGTCTTCACTTTTAATATAAACTAACAAATTGACGGCCGAAAACTAATGGCGAGGGTTTTCACATCAGGTACAATAATAAAAGAAAGAGTCGTGACATATATCATTTCACCAATTGAATAAAAGAGACAAAAGCGTGGAAGACTTGATACGCCACATATCGGCCCCTAGGCCGAAAAACAAAGTTTTGAAGAAAATTTTATGTTAGATCGCGGCCCCCAACATTATTGTTGTTTTGTACAAAATATTCACATAATCATATTAAAAGTATGTTAATAAGTTATTTTAGAAGGGTATTACATGCCTATTAACATCATTCATTCACAAAAACAACAAAAAGCTTGCTTTGGAGTGAAACGCGCGGCACTATTTTTTTTCTAATTTCCGCAGGTTGCGTTACCTCCGATGCCCCCCGTTGAATTGTATAAATTCCCGGCCGTAAATAGAGGCCGGCGAACCGGCATAACAACCCTATAAGTAGGTACTATACATAAGTAACCGCTGTCCTTAGCATTGCTGGAGCGAGTCAAATGCTCTTTTTAACCGACTTCAAAAAAAGGAGGAGGTTCTCAATTCGACTGTATTTTTTTTTATTTTTTTTTTATGTTTGTTACCTCAGAACTTTTGACTGGGTGGACCGATTTGGATGATTCTTTTTTTATTTGAAAGCTGGTGCTTCCCGTGTGGTTCCAATTCAATTTGGTGAAGATCTGATGAATATCTCCGGAGATGGAGAACGGAACTCCTCATGGATAAGAGTAAATTGCTCGCGATCAGTGTGATAGTCTTGTAAACAGTATGTTTTAACCATGCATAACATATCTCGTTCTGGTTACATCCTGTATTTTAAAACAGTGGGGCCACTAAAAATTGTGAAATAAAAAATTTTCAAAAAAAAAATAAAAACCGTCTTCAAAAACCACAAACACTAAAAAGTAAAAAATAATTTAATTTATTATGTATACAAGAGTTAATTTAGTTCTATAATAACATTCTTTGGAGTCGGTGCCAATGTGGAGTCACGTCAACAATAATGAAGAGTAGGTAGACGGTTCATGCGGCTAATTGGTACCGACTCCAAAAAATGTTATTATAGAACTAAATTAACTGTTGTATACATAATAAATTAAATTATTTTTTACTTTTTAGTGTTTGTGATTTTTGAAGACGGTTTTTATTTTTTTTTTGAATTTTTTTTTGTCATTAACTTATTCTTCAACAGTTACCTACCTACCTAATAAGCTCTTAAACTTGTGTAAAGGCAAGTTTAAAATAGATTTTGGAATTTTGTTATAAAATAGAATGCTCATTCCGCCTTAAGAAAGTCCGAAGGTCGTTACCTTCGGACTTTCTTAAGGCGGAGCGATGGAGTCACGAGCTTATGGCAGTTTCTAGTTTGCCTATCGTGCAGATCGCATAATATTCTTTTGTAATTCTGAAGGTGCTGTTTTACAAAGATTAAATTACTGTAAATACCTATATTGCGAGGCTACTGTAAGAATACCTATTTCCTTGAATTTCTCTCTAAGGAATCCACGCGGTTTTAAATTATAAATTGCACGTAATGCCCTTTTTTGTAGGACAAAATTTTTGAATATCTGCCGCTTTATTTTATCGTACATTTATTCAGTAAAGTTTGAATGTATTCAGAAACCTACACCCGCCATCCTGATGGATACCTACATTAGCGCCAATCAAATACCTAGTCGTCTCTGAGGTGCGATTGCGCAGCTCTCATACAAACTGTCGAAATCAACGTAGGTAGGTACGTACGCGCGAAAAAAAACTATTGCAACCATTGACTTAAATATAATGATTGCAACGCGTGTTAACTTTAGACACCAGCTACTCATTACGGCTAGCATGCGCACAAGGAGTGAAATTATGTCTACCCTACCCGTTATCTCTATTTGTCTACCGAAGCTAACATGGTTCAACATAATATTGAGACGTGTCTCGTTACGTTAAAAGTAGATATAAAAGTAATATTTCTTATCTGTGGTATTTTTCTCAACGAACCCTTACATGCAGAATATTTTTTTCTATTTTTTACTATTTTTTTCAGCATTTTGTGCATGTTGGGGTAAACGAGAAATTAGCCGGCAACGACAACGTCTCTCTATCTCGTTGTGCGCATGCTAAGCCTGCTGAGCAGAAACCCTCAACACGCCAGACAAAAAAAAAATTTCAGAAAATTCGTCATCATCATATTATATCTATGGGAATAAGTAATATTTCTTGGCAGGATGTAAAAACTCTGTGTAAAAACTCTATGATGAACATTATAATGTTATTAATAGTCAACGTAGGGGGGAAATTGCCTAAGCGACATTTTTGCGAAAAATTAATCAATGGTAGCGCTCAACACTGCGCCACGGAGGTCGTCAAAATTAATTTCACGGGATCTCCCGCATAACTTCAGAATATGCGCATTATATCGAACTTTCTGCGATAAAAAATAGCCTATGCCACTATTCAGTTGCAATCAAACGTGGTCGATGAACCAAACCAATTCCAAGTGAATTCGACAATTACGCAGTTCCAGCTCTAAAAAGAAATTAACACAGGGGGCATACTACCATCGCTTAAAGCCGTATCAGTTTATTGTTGTTGTCGTTCTTGTTTTAGTAATCCTTACTTTAGGGGCGTCAGAGTACGTGACATAAAACTGTCATTTATAAATAATACTGCTTTATGCGTTGCTAGTAACCCCCCTGATCCGTAAATAAAACCCTTTTAAAACATTACAGTGACAACTTTAATAAGATTTTGTGAAACATAACAATTGAGATGAATTTTAATACAACAACAGGGAATTGTCATATCACACTTGGCTTCCATGAATCAATTAATGCAATATTTGTAACATTCACACACCATTCATATTATTATATTTATCACACGGCTGCCCAAAAATATTAGTGTAATGATTTCAGGGTTCATATATGTATGTGTGTACTAGCTAATGAAATTCATTCGAAATAAATTCCCACGGGAACTCTTCAATTTTTCGGGATAAACTGGTCCTCAATTATTATAACCATACAAAAAATAACGTCGATCCGTTGCTCTGTTGAAGGTTTGAATGATTGAATGAAATTTGAAAAAAAATCAATATGGCAGGGCAGCCGTGTTTTTTATTTTTTTAATTATCATGTTCACTTAGCATTGTCTATAATCTAGATGATCGGCTGAGCCTTAATCTTATTGGCATTTCATCCTATGTTTGCTTTTCCAATGGTGAAGTTAATTTTAAGGTGTTGGCAAAACATTATTTGCTGTAATAATTTGGAAAAACAAACACAAAATTTGTCGCTTCGTTAAATTAAAAACAAGTTAAGAGAAGAAAGTTCTAGTAGATAATATATTTATCTATACTTCGCGCGCGAGTTGAATACAGAGTAAATGTATGACGTGTCACCTTCCTTTTGATCTGCATTCAACTCGTGCGGGAACTATACCTACTTAATTTTAGCTAATGGATGCCAAGTGTGATTTCAAGAATTTGACATGAGTAGATAAAACATATTATCAGATTTTCCGATGTAATTAGATATTTTTCACAGGAAATTCAACGCAAAACAAAATGTTTATTTGTAATTTCTATAACATTATGTAGTACTTAATATGGTTTTATGGTGTACGATTAAAGAACATGGAGCAAAACGTACCCACCCTTGTAGCAAATTGAAACCGGTACCATTAGAAAGGTCTTTGAAAATATATATATTTGTTGTATGGGGCCAACTTTGTAGCTCATGGGGGAAAAAAGATATTCGGCATTAAAAATGCCGAAAATCCTTTGCGAAATTACCGCACGCGCATTCAATGTTTTCGCGGCATAACTAAATGCGCTAGCATCGTCGGTGTGTCGTAATTGGCATCCGGAGTTGCGGAGTAAGTAGTACAGTAAAGCCGACGTACCCATAAGTGCAAGTGAAATAGATAGTGTGCAGTCAGCGTAAGAATTGTCGATCAAACGTTAAAGATTTTCGTTAAAGTAAAATAAACCATGACAGCATTGATTTAGAGCTCAATTTCGTCTGCCCATTCTTATACGTTTAGGGTACATACCTAAACGTATAAGAATGGGCAGACGAAATTGAGCTCTAAATCAATGCAGTTATGGTTTATTTTACTTTAACGAAAATCTTTAACGTTTGATCGTCCATTTTTACATGATTGGAGCCCTGCGCCGCCGCCGCGCCATCCGTCTCGATCTTTTGTTCTCACTAAGTTACTAAAAAAGTTTTAGTTAGTAGTTAGTACCTGTTTGGAACTTTCTTTGAGCGCGCGCATTTTTGTCATCTTATTTTTTTATCGTTCTTTTACCTACAACCTCAGCCTTCACAACGGACTTCAGTGTATTGCTTTACGATTGGATTTAGACATTACTTTTGCTTCGACGAAATGGAAGGTGAACGCCGTGTATTGTGTATTACGTGTACAAGATCAGTACTACGTGACCGAAACCGGCATGAACTGACGCGAGCCTATTTGGAAGCCAATCCAGGCTTCACAGAGTACGTGATGGAACGGATTGACATAAATGAGGTTAGTACAATATAATTGTTGTTCATTTATCATACATATCAAATCAAATCATACGTCAAATCCCTAATAGTACATAACTTGAGGGTTTTTTTCTTTTAGATAACCCTCAATCAAGTTCAATATATGTGTCATCGTTGTTGGGTAGCTGGAAGAAGACAGCAAGCCAGGTTCGAACAAGAACAAAACCAAGAACTCGCAAATCCAGAGCAACCAACCATGCAACCAACGTCTGTTCCAACTTATAGGAGGGTTGCAAATACGGCGCGTCACTGCTTATTTCGCGGGTGCATCAACCAAGAACTGCATAGAGTGTCCAGCTTTATAAAAGTATTTTTGTTAGTTGATTATAGCGTATACGTTGCTGAAAATGCACGCATTTGTATACATCACATCAACTCAAATGATTGGAGTTCTCTGTATGATAATGGGGAGACGATATTCACGCCAGATCAACTAAAAGATATGATCGACACGTTACGAGCTGCATATAAACATAAGACTAATATAGATTTTGACAATATAAACGATATTTCACCTGAGGATCTATTTTACCTAACTGGCTTAACACACCAACAATTCGCAACCGTTTTAAATGAAACACCGTCTCTTTTAGATCAATGTAGAAGACCAAAAACTGCACTGGGAGTCTATTTATTAAAACTAAGGTCTGGTGAACCAAATACTCGTATAGCCTCACAAATAGGTGTATCTCGAAAAACGATTGGTCTTTTACATAAAACTGCACGAAACTGCTTGACGCAAGACTTTGTTGTTCGTCATTTAGGTTTTAATCATATAAGCCGTGATGATATCATAGCTCACAGCCTCACAGTGCCATCATCTTTATATTCCAACCCTTTAAACCCAGTGGCAATAGTTCTATGTGATGGTTCGTACATATACGTCCAGAAAAGTAAAAACTTTTTGTTCCAAAAAAAAACCTACAGCTTACACAAATACAAAAACCTGCTAAAACCCTTTTTAATTACATGCCCAGACGGCTATATTATAGATATTTGTGGACCATACGCTGCAACTAAATCTGATGCCCAAATCATGAGTGATATTATGAATGATATCACGTCCCCAGTGCATATAATATTACAAACAGATGACGTTTTTATATTAGATCGAGGTTTCAGAGACTCTATACCAGATATAGAAAGTGCAGGTTATGTTGCCCATATGCCGCCGAGCAAAGACAGACATGCCACACAGCTCACAGACATACAAGCAAATAAATCTCGACAAATCACAATAGTGCGATGGGTCATTGAAGTCATAAATGGATGGTTCAAAAGGGACTACAAGATATTCAGGCATACACTTATAAACAAAACACTCCCTCACGTGTTTGAAGACTTTCGCATTGCAGGAGCACTTATAAATGCATTTAGGCAGCCTCTGACGGACAATGAGCATGCCCAAGCCTTTATTGATACAATAGCTCAAAGAATAAACGAACACAATAAACTGGGCAATTATGTAGTCGCAGAAAATATGAATCGACAACGGGCGGTGTTCACTACAATGACGGCTACATCAATACCATTTCCACAATTGACAGAAGTAGATGTCATTTTATTCAGTTTGGGAACATACCATTTAAAACTTGCTAGATCGTACGTTGCCGAGCATTTGCGAGGTGGAGATGGTATATATAATATAGAGGTATCTTCTAGCCCTAGCCCTAGTATGTCGGAGCATGGGCTAGTGACAGAAAACTGCTCATTAATTAGAGGCCGCATATTATCGAGGCACGTCTCGAATAAAATATATTACACGTATATTTTGCTTAAAGAGAATGTCCAGGGCAGAGAAGCTATCGAAGCATATTATTGTTCCTGCATGACAGGTATGAGAACTGTAGGTGCCTGTGCCCACACTGTTAGCATAATATGGTACTTAGGTGTGGGTAGGCACCTAGATAACTTCGTCGGTCCGGCAAGTGCCTGGGACGATGTAATAATTGAAAGTAGCAACACAATATAAAAATGATGCTTCTTTGTTCTGCAACAAAACTGTGTTTTTTAAGATTAATGGTTTTTTATTTAATATTTTGCCCATAGCAAACACGAACGGTATATAGAGGAAACGAAAAGAGACCGTCTTAGCTTTAAGATGGTCTCTCTAATGATGAGATGGAATGGAAGAATGTCTGGTGGTTCATTTGGTATATAGAACAGAAAAAGTGCTATTGTTATAATACTTGGCAATTAAAAATGGAAAAAAGAAGTTATCATAACTTCGGTCTCCCATTCATTCATTCAATCGTTCATTCGTTTTTCTGTCAGTCAGTTGCGCCTCTTTTAAATGACACCTAGTTTAAAATGCTACACGGTGGGTACGGGTTCCATACAAAATTACCCATTGTTCTTTGAAGAATATAAAGATCTTTTAATGATAAAAGATTTTTTTAAATTACACATTTTATTAAAATTTTGTTTAGTACGCATTTGTTCAATTATTAGTCGACAACATATGTATCTATTATATAATAAGATAATAAATTCAGAAACAACGATATGTACATTGTTTAATTTTATCAACTAATTAACATGCATTTTAAATAATTATAATATACTTACCTTATAATAACGAATGAAAAACACTTTTTCAT
This sequence comes from Erebia ligea, assembly GCA_917051295.2. NCBI lineage: Eukaryota > Metazoa > Arthropoda > Insecta > Lepidoptera > Nymphalidae > Erebia > Erebia ligea. The sequence goes on along the minus strand of OU785235.1, from coordinate 1,738,839 downwards.
CCCATGTATTCGAAAAGGACGACTTGGTTCGCCTTTATGTGCGCCCAAAGGTGGTGTTTTCTATAAGAAACTTTTAGCGGGCAGTAATGAGATTTTAATCCTCTTTATACTCGTAAGTGCGCCGCAATTATCTTTGCCGCGCACTTATTGAATTTGGAACATCTTAGTTCAGCGCCAACGCAAATTGACGACCTCCGTGGCGCAGTGTTGAGCGCTGCTGTCTTAACGTGCGGAGGTCCCGGGTTCGATCCCCGGCAGGGTAAATTTAGGAATTTATAATTTCTGAATTTTAACTAACGAAAGGGCTATATGGATATACCTATATATTAAAAAAAAAAAAAAAAAAAAAAAAAAAAAAAAAAAAAAAAAAAAAAAAAAAAAAAAATTAATATTATTATAAAGGCGAAAGTTTGGATGGATGTGTGGATGTATGGTGGTATGGATGTGTGTTACTCAATTACGCCCGAACGGCTGAACGGATCTGGATAAAATTTGGCACAGAGATAGATTTAAAAAAAAAAAAAAAAGATTATAGTCTGGAAATAGCACATACCTATGCTTTTTATCCCGGGAAATTAAAGAGTTCCCGCGGGAACCAAATTTTCTCATACAGGGTGATGAAAAGTAGAGTGTATCATTCGGGCGCAAATATATTTTTGGCTCGGGCGACGTACTTTGAATCCCTCGCTACGTTCAGGATTCTACTAAAGAATCCCTCGCTACGCTCAGGATTCTACTCTAGAATCCCTCACTTCGTTCTGGATTCAAAAAAGCGCCCTCGCCGTAAAAATATTATTTTGCTCCCTTATAATACAATCTACTATTTCAGTACACTTTTACAGGTGATTTTTGCATCGTATTTTATAATGTATGTTAATTAATTGCTCAAATTTTATTTTATACTATTTAAAATGTTTTTATTTACTGTAAAAAATAATGAACTACCAATCAAGTTTTTAACTAATATTATATTAAATATTTTTTTCATTTAATAAGAATTTCCCACAAAAACAAAAAAACGCATAGAATTTTTATTAGAAATAGAAATAAGTACATAGTAATAAAATAAAAAAATACAATTACATACTTACCATGCAATTTAAATACTTACAGTAAGCTCTAAATTATATTTTATGTCACATTTAATCTAACACTGATCTATGCAAATAATTTAGTACACAAATATAGTTATATAATGTATCTTTAAAAATTATTATTCACGCTTATTCACGAATATGAAGTTGAGTGATCAAAAAATATTTTATTCTTTAGTGACTAAAAGACTCGGTTTAGAATTTCAGCAAAGAGGTAGACGTTAACGTAGATTTGATTACTTACTTACTTTTTAGAATTAGATTAATGTGTATTCATAAGAATTGTTCGTATTACGAAATTCAAAGCTTTTTTAAATATCTATTAGTGACTGTACAAAAGATACTTATTGTGTGCAAAATTATTCATAGTATAAAATATAAAATGTATATTTATTAATTTGAGAAAATTCGTTAATTTAAAACGAGAAGGTAAAAAGGAAGCCAAATCTTTAACAAATACACAAAACTCTTATCTAATCATAAATATTTACAATTACAATAAGGAAAGACAATAATTGAGTTATGAAATATACATTTAAGACAGCCTTTCAACGTGACCAAATACTTTTAAAATTGTGCAGTTATAAGGGGATTTTTTTTAAAATTTTCCATTATCATAAATATGAAACAACCATTTTATCTTAGGACCTACAACAGTTTATCTACAGCATTTTATTAACTGGTAAATACGCATAAGATCGTCTTAATTTATATATTAAAAGCGTTCGACACAACCAGATAGGTGATGGGATAACAAAGAGCGATATCTATAGCTTAAAATTTGAGCATGACTATATTATTATTGTTTTGTGTAGGTATATTGTTTTCTTAAATGAGATTCTTATTCGATTAAAATGTTATATAATATTTTAGCACAGCGAACAATGTTATGGATTGTTCTAATACTACAGTTTTGTTTAGTAAATACATTGGAAATGGTAACATTGATATAAATTATCCCATAAGAGTCTACACACTGAATAAATTGTATCTAAGTTTTAATTAAGTAACATTTTATAAATATTATCATAGTACGTTCACCTAATCTGATATATATTTTGCCAGTTAAGCTTGAATAAAACTCACAGCCTTTAAGGATTTGTTAACTTTAGACCTTATATTATTTTAAAGGATTACAGATTTAAGAGACTTCAACAATAATACTATAATTAGTATATCTCAGAACACAGATGCTTAATCATATATATTATTTATTTTAATAATTATTATAGGGTGTTCAAATATGAGAAAATAACATCAAAAATATGTAGTAAACGACATTAGTATGATCATTGACCAGTAAAGTATATTGGATCTTATAATACAGTAATTGCACTATAGACACCCACTAAAATTATGTTATACAAATCTCTGATCCAAAATCCTACATTAATGCCACTTTGCATTTGGTAAGCGTATACTAATCCATAACTTTGAAAGCTAAAATATTACCAGTATCTTAAACTAAAATGAGACACATAAAATAATATTATATATTTGAGCGATTTCCGAAGTTTATATACCTAGTTGAACTAATATTTCAACAAATAATACCTTACCTAATAAAGTGGCATAGTAAATTTTTTAACTATTTATTAACAATGTTCAAAACTATAAATTGATTGTGTATAGGCTCTAACAATAACACTAACATTAAATGACATAGAAAAGGACGTAGAAAAAGGCTTAAGATAATTCTCACTTGAAATCACTTTAGGTTAATTCAGACATATTAGAATAATGCATAGTATTCTTATAAAATTTAATATCTATTCAATAACAAGTTAGCGTGGCTATGACTGGTATCTCACAGGATGTTGAGTGATATAGCGTGAGATATTCTTACCGCTAAGGGATCGCCCAATCGTTTTAGAAGGTTGCTAAAAACTTCACGTGATTAATGGACGACCTCTAACCAGCGTGCCCATTCTTATACGTTTAGGTATGTACGATACCCTAAACGTATAAGAATGGGCACGCAAAATTGAGCTCTAATTCAATGCTGTTATGGTTTATTTTACTTTGACGCCGAACCAATACCATTTAATGGACAATTCTTACATAATCGGGGGGCAGCCCCCCGATTGTGTAAAGAAATCGCAATCGTAATCGTTTGTCAAACGGATAATTCGACCTGTTTGAGGAGTTCATAGATGCCTGCACGTCAAATAGCATGTATAAGCTCTTTAAACAGTTCGAGTAATACGTTCTACGTTGTCAAATGATTACGATTTGCTTAGACGATTGGACCTCTGGGTATAACAATTAACCATAGGTATCGATAATAATCAAACAGTTAATCGATTGGCGATATACCCATGCCAGTCGAGTATTCTTGGTATGAAACAATACTCAATCCTTTTTTTTCAAAATTGTGTAGAATAAAATAAGCTGGGTGAAAGAATTAAATATAGTTTCATACCGATATGAAATACAACAATTATTTATATAATATCTTAATTCTTAATTGATATCATAACTATTTCTTATACCTACTCTGTAGAACATGCTATAAGAGAGCCGTTTATTTTCCGAACATTTATTAGATCCTACTGAACTATAATTAATTTTTAATGAATAATATAATACTGACTCTTCATTAATAGTTTTTTATATCAAGCAAAGCGTAAAAAACTTATAAATAAATCATATTTGAAATAGATGAAAGGCAAAGAAAATTAATATCACAGCTTATACGATTGCATAATATAATTCCAAGAAAGTGCAGTCAGCAGTGATAGGTTGTTTCCCGTAGTTGTATATTTTTTCCCCTCCTACTTTTTATCCCGGAAAATTAAGGAGTTCCCACGTGAATTTTGAAATCGTGAATAAAGTATAAATAATAGTACTACATGATTTCAACCGCATGGGTTTAGGTTTTTCAAACCAAGAGCCGCATGGGTTTAGGCTTTATGGATTCGTAATTAACGAATCCATAAAGCCTAAACCCATGCGGTTACAATTAAACCAGACTGTGCAAAAAAATAATTAATCAAGTATAAATTTAAGTTAGATTTTAAAATGAAATATTTCGAAATTTAATCATTAACGTTTTTGTTGTTATAATATTCATATATTTTCTATAACTAACCATTAAATTGAGTTTAGCATGAATCTGTTATATTAATAATACTGTTTATTTAAACCTATTTTTCCAAAGTAGTGATATGAATATGATTGTTAAGAAGTTTTTGTTGTAAAATAATTATTGACTGAATAAATATAAAATATATTATATATTGGATATGTCTTAAATTGATTTTCAAGTACAAAAAAAAAACAACTTATGTATATCATAATGGGATCTCAGATATATTATATCTGAGATCCCTTTCTCATAAAGTGTCTCTCATAAATTGATGTAAATAGATCATTAGTTTCACGCGCTCCTATCAATGTCATAAAATTAAAGAAACTAGATTTTAAATAAAATGTCGTTTAAAAATACCATCTGTGAAGTGATTACTTTTTTGTCTCCCGAGTACGAAACAAAAATGAATATCTAAATTAATTTATGTACCTCTATCATCGTTAAAACCAACAACTTAAAAAAATACAAGAAAAAAGCGCGTCAAGAGGAAATCTTGAAAAGATTATATATTAAAATAAGTATGTTTTATGAAACCTCTTTTGAAACATATATATTGATCTTTTCTTGAAATAGTGATTCCATTTTTGCTTTCAAGACCAAAAAATAATAAACAATAAAGAAAAGAGCAATTTTAAAATGATTATTTAACGGTCGCCTCTTAGAGGAGCAAGTGGCGCAAGGGCAGCCAGCGAGGCGCGGCGTCGTCGCTGTGCGTTCGGGGAGGCAGGGGACGCGGGCGTGCCTGGTAGACCCGCGGTGGAGCCCCGCGCGGCACGGGGCTCCAACTCAAGCGACAGTGTGTATTGACGCTCTTCGTTTATCAATAGCGATCGGTCCAGCAGGAACTCGCAGACCTGGAATTAGGTACTTAGAATAAGGTCTACTAGGAGCAGCACGTTACGTATAATTTATTTAATACTTATAGGTACTACACTACACACATAAATCAAAGTTTGAAAATAGTTTACAAGAAAAAACAGTTCAAAGTTTTGCATGGAAAGGCGGTCTTAGTAATTACATAAAGCGATCTCTCACAACCCACTCTCTCAACCTGATAACCGGTCTGGTGATAGGAGCAACGTAAAAGAACGTGGTAATGTGTCTATTTCTAAGTTTCTGTTTTTCATTTTGATTCTTGGATTAATTTGTATATTATTAAAGAAGTTTTAAATATTATTTTAAAAAATAACAAAAGCAGGTATAAAATCCTGTCATCGTAAGAGAAAAATGAAGTAATAAAATATAAAATTAAGAGATAGAATTAATTAATTTAACTTAAGTACTTTTAAACGAGTTTTCATACAATCATTCATTCATCAATAAAATGGCACTTACTAGGTTTTGTTTTTGTGACAACCAAACGTCAGATTTATTGATAGTTTTTTTATATTTATAAAATAAAGAAACTATACGTACTTACAACGCTTTGCGTGTAAATAAATTAAATAATTTTAATTTTTATGCACTTACTTTTGGTATGTGATCAATTTTGTATGGAGTCTGCTGGAAGTTCCTAATTTCACGAATCACGTGTGCGATCTGAAATAACATAAAATAAGATTTAGGGCCATTTTATGATGACGCCTCTTGATCACCATCTACTAGATGACGCCTGCGACTTTGTCCACTTGAATTAAGGGTTTTTGATTCCAGTGGAAACTCTTTAATTCCCCGGAATAAAAAGTATAGCCTATGTTCTATGCGGAATGAAACTTATAGCTCTGTTTCAAATTTCGTCAAAACCGGTTGAAAATATGGGCTGTAAAAACGTAGCAGACAGTCAGATATATATATATCGATAGTACGTCAATGAACGCACGAAGCGACTTGCTTGCTCGTTTCTATTTCGAACCGCTAGGATATGGAACGCCCTTCCAGCTTCGTTTTTCCATCCGCTTATAATATTGGTATCTTCAAATCAAGAGTGATCATATTCTAGACAAGCGCGCTCCATCTTACGCTGCATCACTACTTCCAGCAAGTGTGATTGCAGCCAGTGGCGTGCACAGGGTTTGAAGCTAGGGTAGGCATTGGTTAGGTAGTACATACCTAATACTGACTGTCTTGATAAAAAATGATCATTGACGTATTTCCACTTGGGTAAGCAGTGCTTTTACGCCTCTATGAACTGCACGCCACTGATTGCAGCCAAGCGCTAGTCTATAAAATTAAAAAATAAAACTCACCATCCTCATCTTGGAGAAATTGAGGAGTGCGTCGGGAGTGTAGTTGGACGTTCCCTCGTCGATAAACGAGAGGTCCGAGAGGTACATGCCCAGGTAAGGGATACAGGGAGGGTCGCACCTAAAAATAATTTTAAAAAAGCATAGGTAATTTTATTTTCAAATAACTTTTTTACAAGTCGTTTTGAAATGTCATGTGAATCTACCACTCTTTCGGAATGCCATTCCTAACTAGACTAGACTAGCACGACGCTCGGCGGTTGCTTTTTTAAAATGTAAATTAAATCAATAGTATACTAAGTTACCGCAGTCCCGCGCATCGCTAGGTCGAATCAAAGCTATTTTTATAATATCACATCGACGGTGGAAAGGAAGAACCTCTGAAGCGACATTTTGCTTATTGTTCAGGAGAGCTTGCTAAAGTTTTTTTTACATAAAAACTTCATAACTTTTTTTACAAACATGCAATTATGGTTTCAATTAAGTATTAAAATATTTTAAACAGCGTCTGGACTAAACCAGTGTAATCACAACGCAATGCATTAAAAATTAATATTAAAGTAGTAGGTACCTACGCCATCTATTAAGCAAATAAATGAATGAATTATGAATAACGTACCTGTGCAGAGCATCTCTTAAAATCCTGAATCGACACTCGGAAGATATCAGTATTTGCAGTTTGTCCAGGGTCTGCTTGCTCTGTAAATAAATAAATAAATAAATAAATAAAACTGTTGTGCCAGCGATCTGGCATTTATGCTAAACGGATGTCCTACTACCTGGATTACTTAAGATACTTTTTATCCCGAAAAAGGAGGTTCTCGCATGATTTTAAAACTCTTAATAGGGTCGATGTGCCGGATTTCGGCCTTTTAGTGCTCCCATCAACTTTAGGACATCAGAAAAAAATGTTACAACCTTAATATTGCTATGCTCATTATGTTAGATGAAAGCCCATATACTGGAGTTTCTTTTTTAGAAACTGTGTTGCGCTTGAAGCTATTAGTTATTTTTATTTTTTATTTAATCCGGAAAAACGCTAAAATTTCAGTTTTCGGCCTCAAATTTCAGTTTTCGGCCATCGCGATTCTGTTTTCGGCCACTGGATTGTGATGGATTTAAAATGAATTTATAAGTTTAAAATTACATTAAAACGCTTTTTGTAAGTTTATCATTGTTTTATTATGTATCCAAATGTTATTAAAAGTCATAATCAACATAATTCAAGAAAGTTATATTACTTAATAAAAAACTTGGAACCTTTGTTACTCACAAATTACAACACCTTTAAAACCTATCAAATACGTTCCTATTTTTATGTTATTTTTGAAATAACAATCTTGGATAATTGTGCATATAAATAAATAAATAAATAATGTTTGACTCGGTCAAAAACTCTGTAAGTTCCCTGAACTAGTCTGATCGATTCTTCTGTTACTCGTGCTCTGGCCTTATTTATTCTTAGCTTCTGGCCTTATTATTAAAAATAATAACATAGGTACAATATGTAATGATACTTAGTTATCTTTAAAATAAAAACGTTAACTCAAAATTATTGTTGGCTTTAAACTTTGCAATTTTATGGCCGAAAACTATTACCGGTATTCAGTTTTCACATGCTTTCCATACTATGCCGAAAACTGAGGTAGGTACTGTTTCTTCTATGTTGTGGTTTTCGGCCACCCCCAAAATGGTCTTCACTTTTAATTTATACTAACAAATTGACGGCCGAAAACTAATGGCGAGGGTTTTCACATCAGGTACAGGTACAATAATAAAAGAAAGAGTCGTGACATATATCATTTCACCAATTGAATAAAAGAGACAAAAGCGTGGAAGACTTGATACGCCACATATCGGCCCCCCGGCCGAAAAACAAAGTTTTGAAGAAAATTTAATGTTAGATCGCGGCCCCCAACATTATTGTTGTTTTGTACAAAATATTCACATAATCATATTAAAAGTATGTTAATAAGTTATTTTAGAAGGGTATTACATGCCTATTAACATCATTCATTCACAAAAACAACAAAAAGCTTGCCTTGGAGTGAAACGCGCGGCACTATTTTTTTTCTAATTTCCGCAGGTTGCGTTACCTCCGATGCCCCCCGTCGAATTGAATAAATTCACTAAAATCACTCGAAGATGTTACCTGACCAAAATTGTTGTCAGATACAAAGCAATTATTTTCAAATGTCTGAATAAAGATTTCATTTGCAAATAGTATTTCTAAGCGATATTCTCGCAATTTTGCGGCACCGAGTACGCGTAAAGGCCGAAAACTGAAGGAGGCCGGCGAACCGGCATAACAACCCTATTCGGAACCGGAACTTTTGATACGATCGTCACTTTACAATCGTGCATTGTCGAGTCAACATCTCCTGAAGATGCTCCGGTGTCGGAGTGAAACGTACGTTGAGAATAATTTGGAAGATTAATTATGTGGTGTGGTGGATATCGCAAGCTACTACTGTCTACTACCTACTAGTAGTAGTATAGTTTACTGGGCGGTGAATATCGCAAGCTACTAAAGCAAACTTAGGCAAACTTAACTTAGTTACTTAAGTAAAGTACTTACTAGTAGTAGCTTGCGATATTCACCGCCCTTTACTGGGTGGTTTACCGGGTGGTGAATATTGCAAGCTGCAAGTGCAAGATACACACTGTACCACATAGATTTCTCTATTGTGGCGGATTATAGCGAATTAAACTTCTAGCGATTCAGCGTTCCGGTACGATGCCGTGTAGAAACCGAATAGGGGTTTAATATATCTGCCATGCCCCTAACAGGTTAGCCCGCTACCATCTTAGACTGCATCATCACTTACCATCAGGTGAGATCGCAGTCAAGGGCTAACTTGTAGTGGATAAAAGAAAAAAGAAAGTAGTTCGTTCATTACAGAGCATATACTCACAGTCTTGGAGACCTTCTCCCAGGTCTTCTTGAGGCGGAACACGGAGGTGTTGGCGAGCGCGGCGCACACCTGCAGAACGCCATTGAAGTTGTGCAGGCAGCGCGCTATGTCCGCCACCGCCGCCCACTTCTCGATGGCCGCCACGCGACCTGCAGCACACACCAGCCCCGCAATCATGTAAGAATGTTCGATCAAACGTTTAAGATTTTCGTCAAAGTAAAATAAACCATAACAGCATTGAATTAGAGCTCAATTTCGTCTGCCCATTCTTATACGTTTAGGTATGTACGATACCCTAAACGTATAAGACTGGGCAGACGAAACTGAGCTCTAATTCAATACAGTCATTGTTTATTTTACTTTGACGAAAATCTTTAACGTTTGATCGACAATTCTTACGTAATCGGGGGGCAGCCCCCCCCGATTGTGCAAGGAAATCGTTATCGTAATTAATATCGTATCCGTTTGTCAAACGGATAATACGACCTGTTTAGGGAGTTTATAGATGCCTGCACGTCAAAAAGCATGTATGAACTCCATAAACAGTTCGATTTATACGTTTTAAGCTGTCAAATGATTACGATTTGCGAATATATAAAAGGGAAAGGTGACTGACTGACTGACTGACCTATCAATGCACAGCTCAAACCACAAGACAAATCGGGCTGAAATTTGGCCAAACAGATAGATAATATGACGTATAGATATTTCGCAAAATTCACTAAAAGCCAATCTCTAAAGGACATTTATTTTTTGTAACTTGACGTGAAAGACAAACTAGCTTAATGCCCACCGTTTCGCTCACGTTAGGTTAGGTTTTTCATACAAATTTCAAAGCCCTATTTACCCCCTTAGGGGTAGAATTCTCAAAAATCGTTTCTTAGCGGATGCCTACGTCATAATAGCTATCAGTATGCCAAATTTCAGCCCGATCCGATAAGTGGATTGAGCTGTGCGTTGGTAAATCAGTCAATCACCTTTTCCTTTTATATTTACTAACAAAAATGACAAAAATAAAGGTTGATTCAATAACAGTCAAACTTAAAGAGCAATCAAAAGTAATATTCCTGTAGTTTTATTCCGTACCCAAAAGCGTGTACTTTTTGAGTATTTCCGATATCACGAGGTTGGAGATGTGGTTGAAATGGGCTGTCATCATCAGGATGTGCGGTGCGCGCTCAGCTTTATCACCCTTTGTCCAGGCTTGGCCCAGGAACTCTCTATAAAAACAAACGTAAGCATAATATAATATTACTAGCGTTTGCCAGCGACTTCGTCCGCGTGGAATTAGGTTCTTAAAAAAAGGAATTTCAAAAAAGCGTTTAGACAACACGACTGAAGTACAACTTCTTTAGCTCCATCTATCTATAAGTATGTATCTTCACTAACTTATATCCCTCTCAACTTCCGTTCGCCTCGCCCGATTACACTTTTCGTGACGCTCTCGTCACGCATTCACCAGCTTACTCCCCAAGTCAAGCGTGCGTGAAGAAGTTTTACTTCAAAAACCGTGAAATTCATAAAATTCTTCCTTTTTCACCGAAAGCACAATTTATACCAAATTTCATGGATATAACTTGAACCGCTTATATTTAACCCCCTTGGGGGTGAAATTTCAAAAATTCCTTCCTTTAGGGCGCTCAAGGAATATTCTCTCAAAATTTCTACGTTCAGCCGTTTGGGCTGAAGGTTGTCTATCACTCAGGACAAAGCCTTTAATAGCTGTTATTGATTGCTATTACGACGGTTTAAGAAAAGCAAAAATATCGACTATTACATATTCTCTTCGGTTATCTCTAAACCTAAGTTGATCTATTAGGTACTTACTCGCTGTGGATAGAGCTGAAGATCTGATAATCCAAATAAGTCATCTGCTCGGCGATCTCGAGAGCTGACAGTGTTTCCGTGCTTTCTTTAGTGGGTACCTAAAAGAATAAAAATACATAAAGTTTTTTTGCTAATTTTTGTCCACTGCAAGCTGTTAGCCCTTGACTGCGATCTCATCTGATGGTAATTGTTGATGCAGTCTAAGATGGTAGCGGGCTAGCCTATGTGGCATGGCAGTTATATTTAAACCATACCCCTAGTCGGTTTCTAGACGGCATTGTACCGGAACGCTAAATCGCTTAGCAACTTAGCGACTGTCTTTGTTAGGGTGGTAACTAGCCAAGGCATAAACCTCCCACCAAGCCAGACCAGCGAACCGCCGGTTCGCCTCGCTAGCTAGCTGAACACCGATGCGATTGGTCGTGGACCTACACCAAGAACTTTAAAGATCTTTACACCAAGATCTACACCAAGATCTTTAGAGTGGCCACTTGTACCATAGCTTAGTTTTATTGTTATTGTTTACTAGTGGGCCCGGCAGACTTTGTCCTGCCCTTAACTTCGAACCCGATTGCAGCGCCTCTACCGGGTCCAATTATTAATATAAACCATCCCGGGGTCCAAACAAACAGAACAAAAAAACAATTAGTGAAATTGGTCCAGCCGTTCACGCGTGATGCCATGACCAAGGGAATTAAGGATTCATTTTTATATATATAAATAATATAGATAAGTATGTTTCTTGGTGTACAATAAAGAATTTTTCATTAATTTCATTCATTCATTCAAGATCCAGTGGCATATAGAAGGTGGACGTCACATCTACCAAGCAGTCATAGCATTCATCATACAAATATTATAATTAATGCGAAAGTGTTTGTTGGTTTATTGGCTTGTTGGTTTGTCCTTCAATCACGCCGCAACGGAGCAATTTTTGGCATGGGTATAGTTGAGGACATGGAGAGTGACATAGTGACTTTTTATCCCGGAAAATCAAGGAGTTCCGGCGGGAATCAAAAAACCACGCGGACGAAGTCGCGGGCATCAGCTAGTACTTAGCTGTATACATTTTAAAAAAAAAAGATCATAGCATTGTGTGCACTCACTCTTGGTGGCAGAAACAGGGCTTTCAAATCCACGGCCCTGTCAGGTGGCCGCTCCAGCAGCCGTAGCAGTTGTGAGGCGGACTTGTTCTCGGCGGGAAGCAGCTCTGGGCTGCTCTCTATCTCCTTCAGGAAGTCCATGGTGAGGCCTCGGAGACGCTCGTCCGACCAGAAATCTGATGAGTGCTTGGAGATCCAGTGCCTGTTTCGGAAAAAGTTACATGACTTTAATAGTATTACTAGTATTAATAGTAGACTTAGAATAAACTGAACTTAATATAGAGTAGGTAGGCATAGTATACAAGCCTTAAAAATATCCATCCAAGTCAAACCAAGATCATGTTATTAATAACGTTAAATTTTTTGAAAATTAGACGTTTCTGTAGAGTTAATATAACTAACTAGCTGATGCCCGCGACTTCGTCCGCGTGGATTGAGGTTTTTCGGTTCCCGCGGGAACTCTTTAATTTTCCGCGATAAAAAGTAGCCTATGTGCTATTCCAGACTATAATCTATCTCTGTGCCAAATTTCATCCAGATCCGTTCATCCGTTGGAGCGTGATTGAGTAACAAACATACATCCATACATCCAAACTTTCGCATTTATAATATTTATTTGATTATTATGGTTTTGAGGAATAAATAGTTGTTTGTCATCGTCATGGAAAAGATACCCAGACTGTGCATCCTTGAGGAATCAAGGTAACAAAATTGTAACTTAAAATACTTTTTATGTATTGTATTGAAAAACACATCACACATATCACACACATTGAGTCAGGGGCCATATTGCCAATGCGTAAAGCCATATTGTTTCATTATTGTTGAATTTCGTCTTTAAGAATTATTATAATAATCCTTATTTTAGGAACGTCATTTGGAGTAATATTGCTTAAGTATTACTTTAAACGTTAACATTACGGCCCCAGATACTCAAAGTTACCTTAGAACGTTCAACACCCTCATAGTAGCAGCAGTGGATATGACTGAATCCCGTCGTGCATGCGGTGGCGAAGTCGGCGGTGGAGACCTCGGGTTGGACGACGCTGAAGTGGCGACTGCGAAGGCGACGGCGGCCGTCGATGTACTGCTCCTACACACATACCGGCTAGATATTAACGGTGTAAGAAACAAGGTATTTTCTCCCATTTGCTCGGAAATCGCTTCATTACTTCAAAAAACCTAACGTAGTATTAGCTCTGAATGAAAAAACTATAGGTTTAATTCGCTTTAATCCGCCACAGTAGGTAAATTTATGTAGTGCAGTGCGTATCTTGCACTTACAACCCGATTTTTGAACCGAGAACAACAAAACGATTGTTGCGTGTCGATTGTGACTTTACAATCGTGCAATGTCGAGTCAACATCTCTTGAAGATGCTCCAGTTTCGGAGTGAAACGTACCTACGTTGAGAATACGATTTGGAAGATTTGTGTGGTGTGGAGAATATCGCAAGCTACAAGTGCAAGATACACACTGTACCATCATAGATTTACCTACTGTGGCGGATTATAGCGAATTAAGCTTAATAATTAGTCCCTTCATTAACATTTTATCAATAATATTTTTTCTCCTACTTGCTCAGAAATTGCTTCATTACTTAAAAAACAATACGTACAACGGCTTTTTTCAGGCCTCTGACATTCAAGAAGGAAATCATATCATTGCCCCTACAAGCACAAGATTTTAGTAATATTATATCGGCAATGTAAAAAAGCTTCTTCCTCGCAAATTAGAGAAAAGCACTGCAAGTCTCGGCCGAAATAGCAATTCACGGCCTCGTTTACTTAAAAGAGCACTCGGCTAGCGCCTCGTCCTTTTAAAATAACTTGGGAAGTCCTCGGCTTCGCCTCGTCCTTCCAACATTACTCAGCCGTGAATTGCTTTATTTCCGGCCTGGGCAGTAATGTTCTATTATCCATTTAAAAATCTATTTAAGACCTAAAGATAAAATAGACGGTAACGGGTAAACAGCGCTTTGGAGTTTGTAGCTGGTTACAAAAGTTACAGCCCAAAAGGTGATGCCTCATATTTCTGATGCTGATGGATCATGATGATCACACACTGGCGAGTGAGTTTATTCCCAGTTCTGTTGATCAGTTCTGTTGAAAGAACTATTGGGACTTATTTTTGTACCTAACTAACAAAAGCACACCCTTGGATAGAAATCAGAACTAAGTTGTGTTAATTGCTTAAAACTTTAGATACCCGTGTCATTCAGACGATGTTACTACTAAAGGACCGCGAAAAATAAATATCAGAAGGTTTGAGAATGAATTAAAAAAAAACTACTCAAAGTGCTCAGTAGAGTAGATGATATTATGAGGTGAGATAGGACGAGTACAAACGAATATTTTTTATTGCAGTCACGGTCTGGCAAATAGTTAGCATATATGCAAAATATGACATTATTTGTCGACGTAAGCCCTTTTTCCGCAAAAATGTTTGCCAAATCATGTTTCCCTTGCTATCGCTCCGTCTATCTTTTCTTTTGGTCTGTGTTCTTTAAAGATTTTAATTTTTTTAGGAAATATTTGTAGAAATATCTTTAGTTCTTAGCATTATTGTTCCTTTATTTGATACTACAATATTGGTAAGGATGAAAATTGGAAACATGACACGAAAAATAAGTACCTAGAGAAGCATGCATAGAAATTGTGATAGAAGAAAGTGAGAAAGAAAGAAGTTTAAATCACAGATGAATTAATGACTGTAATATTGATGATTCTTATGTGCTTTTGATTAGTTCTTGAATATTAACAATATTTATTTTAATTTTGCAACTTTCTTTCTGTTGGACTTTCACGTCAAAGATAAAATATTAAAACAGTGGTTTCTAACATTCTAACAAAATATTTTAGTAACTGATAAAATAATCTAAACAAATTTTCTTCAGTATAACATTGGGATAGGGCAATATTGCTTAATACACTAATTGAAAAAAAAACCTATTTATTAACTAAGTGGCTAGTAAGGTAAAAGCACTATCTAATAATCTATTGATGGAAATTTTAATATTATTCTTCCTAAGTAATTTAAAAACCTACCCAAGTCCAAAATTATAAAACACGCAATTTTGTAAAAACAAAACAATCCAATTATTTAGTTCAAATGTCCGTATTAGCTACAAAAAAAGGATCGTCCAAAAAATAATGGCCATAAGGTGTGATGGCGTCTCCAGGACGGAGACATCATTTGACAATATTATTTATCTGGTTTTGGGTTCTGTGGAAAACATTAAATAGTTGTTTGTTGTAGAATGCTAGGAGGTATCGTTCTCTAAAATCCAGGTAAACATTATAAATCGAGGGTAATGATGACTTTCTCACTAAGATGAGAGGTTGTCATGTAAAGCAAGGGATGTGTAAAAAACCAAAAAATAGTAGCGCTTCAACTTATTAGCACGGTAGCTCATTGAACGATTTTAAACTAGACCTAGAAACAAAGCGAGCCCTTAGCTGCTTGACCATTGAAGTAAAGTAGACAGTAGACACCTATCAGGCAGACCAATAAGACTAATTATTAATATGATAAATATATCACGTGATCTTTGTTTTGTCATTCATATGATTGGTCGGAGCACACGAATCTACACTTTGCTCCCCTGCAATAAATAGGCAGCCTTATTGAATTTCACACACCTCTCGCTTTACATACTTAAACTCTCCCAATCAAAAGGTAGTCTAAGGCACTATGGGTCGTTTACTACTTTTCACGGAGTACTAAGGTGGTAAAAGAGAAAAATTGCAAAATACTCTAGAAGCAAATCTTTTCCTAAATCCTCTACTCAGCTCTACAGAGTTTCCTCTACTTTTTACCTCGGACGTGGACTCACCACAACAGGTCTTTTCCAAAGCTGTTAAATTTTCAAAATTTATGAATAACATCGAGAAACAGAAGGCCAATGATCGGATCTAGATTGAATCTCATCTAGATTAGTATAATAATTCCTCAAAGTCTAGATTGGGGTCCATTAGACGATAGGTTTTGGATCAGTCATTTGCCTGTTGGCGTAGATATTTTTCATGCCAGCATCATTCATCGTAGACGGTAAGTTGAATCTGTAAATCACCGCAGTTACTGTGGCAAAACTGAAAGCAAAACCTATGATCTAAGGGACCGAGAGATTAAACCAAGATCAAAACATAATGTAAACCAGTAAAAACAGAATGATTCAATAATGATCCATGTATATGATATATTAGCTTTAACAAATTATTCTAAATTGATTGATATTCAAGAAATGGATCATCGTGCAAAAGCTGACAATCTTAAAATTGATAAAGAAATTCGAGATCGTAGATTGATAGTGTTTGTATAAGTGCATGCGACAACACCAATAAGTTGTAATGATCCCGTCTTGTGCTATGAAAGTTAACGTTATGATAACATCGTTGAGTTAGGAAATGGATATAGTTGTAAGTGTATCATTAATCATAATATAAAACAGACCACAAAGACGTACCTTCGATGAGATTGACGGAACGAAGTTATCACGACTCCAGCTTTAGGTTGCCCAGTGTCACGACGATAATTCTACGAGAGATATAGCGTGGACATAATATGAGGTAGCCAAAATAAATGTAATCGAAGCTAAAACTTCTTATGATCCCATAGCCAGATTTTTAGTATTCCGTGAAATACTCCAACACCCATGAGGGATAAGATACCGGTTGTTGAAAGACATCATTTAGATAAAATATTTTATGAAGGCTCTGGGTGTTAGATCTAGATATCTCTGAGTAAGCTTTTGACCCGTGTGAGTGAAAATCTTGTAATTGATTAAAGAAAAAGTGATAATTGTCTATAAGTTACCTGCATTTGTGAACCTTGAGAAGTAACAGAAGTTCGTGGTTCGGAGTTTCCCCAATAACGACGCCGCTCGCTATTGATTGATGCATTGGTGTAACGCCTCTCACTAATAACAAAAAATAACATAAAATAAACATTTAAAGAACCAGGAGCTGTGGTAGCATGGTCCGAAATAATTACACTAAGTAGATTTTGAGAAGGATCTAAGACAGCAATTGAAAAAGTAAATTAGAAAAATGTAGAGACTAAAAATTTTATTCCCGGGGCCAAAATAGGCAATTTTAAGGAAGAAAGAATTATTAATATACTCCTTAGTAAAACAATATTTTCAATAGAATCAAAAGCTTATCTTTAGATTTAAACAAGAACAAGGAAAATTGATATAAAATACACGAAACTACCTACTATATTTTTATTCCTAATGTGATGTTCCAGTATTTTGACAGGAGCCCATAGGTACCTTACAGAGCGTCGAGGCAGTGACCTAGCGGCAGTGTCAGAGGCGCGTCGGGGCTCAGCTCCCTCTTTAGCGGAGGCAGCAGCTTCCCTGGCACCCTCGGAGCAGCGGCGAGCTTCCGCTGCAGCCCCCGCTGACGGCTGCAGCCGGCGAGGACTCTCGGACATGGGCCGGACACGCTACATGCATGAAATCATGACATCGATGAGAAACTTATGTATTTATAATAGAATGAATGAATGAAATATTCTTTATTATACACCAAAAACATAAAATAAATAATCAGAACAATAAAACTAAAAATACAAGTCGGTACAATTGGCGGCCATAACGCTTTGAAGCGATCTCTGTCAGGCAACCAAGTCACATCAAAACTAGCGAGAAAGTGTTAAGGGTGTAGGTAAAAGTTAAAAATTAAAAAAAAACTAGCACTTAACTAACAGTATAATATTATTAGATATAATATACACACAAACATAAATAAATACCACACAAATAATACACACAATACATGTGCATACACTTACCAATACATACATACATAAAATTCGAATAGATATAAATATTATATAATATATACAACAAAAATAAGGAGTAAAATACCTAAAAATATCCACAAGACGTAACGTAGACAATAAAGGATGGACTTGTTGAAAGGGGTAAAAATGGGGTTGAAAGTTTGTTGTTGTTTGCCCTTCATTACTTCAAACTGCAAGTAATCGAGACCAAATCAGGGATAAATAAATACGAACATAATTCAAATCCAATCTGAAAAACTACCCAAGCAACATAAAATGTTAAATTAATTCTATTGTGCACGATCTTTATACTAAACTAAAATGACAGCTATATCTATATTGCTATCCTTTTCATAATACTCTCTGCGGAAAGGGGTAGACTAGTAGACTAGAGCTGTCATTTTAGTTTAGTTTAGTGATCGTGTTATACAGATTTGGCCACAATGAGAGATATAACAAAAATGCTTTGGTTGGAGTGAATATCTAAAAAGTTCACTAACATTACACACCTCCGAAAACCTTTGTGATATTTTAAATTTATCGTCGTGTTTATACTTATTTTTTTCTTGTTCTTCCTCCTTGTATTTGACGTCTTCGTCGCTTTGGTCTATCATTTCAATGCTTTCATCCTTCATGATGCTGGCAGCTGAATTATTGTCCTTAGTTGGAGATCCTCCGTCCTTCTGTGATGGTGGTTTGGACGAAATACTATCGACTGGACTTGTCTTCTTTGGAGTGCCCACAAGAGTAACTGAACTCAATGCGCTAGGTGAAGATGGTTGGGTACCTGGCAATTTTAAACTGACTTCAAAAAGGATGTTCTGTATTCCACCCGCATGTAAGTAGTTTTGACGACCTCCGTGGCGCAGTGATAAGCGCTGTTGTCATTAACGTGCGGAGGTCTCGGGTTCGATCCCCGGCAGGGTCAATTTGGGAATTTATTATTTCTGAATTTACCCTGGTCTGGCCTGGTGGGAGGCTTCGGCCGTGGCTAGTTACCACCCTACTGGCAAAGACGTGCCGCCAAGCGATTTAGCGTTCCGGTACGATGCCGTGTAGAAACCGAATAGGGGCATGGGTTTAATATAACTGCCATGCTCCTAACAGGTTAGCCCGCTACCATCTTAGACTGCATCATCACTTACCATCAGGTGAGATCGCAGTATCTTGTAGTAGATAAAAAAATAGGTATGTATATTGTATGTATGTTTGTTTGTTAACGATCTTTTCTCGGAACCTAATGAACTGATTTTAATGATTTTTCCGTTTCGTAATCTACGTACTTTCAGGAAGGTTCGCCTTTTTGATTTTTTGTTCATTAGCTCAGAGTAAATTGGATGAAAGTAATTAAAAATTTATTTAATGAGTTTCAGTGCTTTTGAAGCCTCTTCACTTTTATATAAGTACTTTGGATCTTTTAAAAGTTTTATATACTTTAGATCTTTGATGAAACAAACAATAAAATAACTTTTGATACATTAATTTAATATGTACAAGTTTCAGACCTCGATAAAAGCCACTCTTCCTTATTTTAATCAAAATAGTAGCGTGTATTAGAAGTAGTGTAAGTTGTGTATTACCTTTCAATGTCTCGTTACTTGAAGATGTCGCCATAATTGTTGGTATTTGCAGATGGCTGTTGTCTTCATCGTCGTCTGTCGTCGTCTTGTCAGCCTAAAATATTAAGCAAATTATTTTTTCACTCTGTAACTTTGCTTGTTTAATTTTTAAGTTTTAGCCTATTTATCTCAATTCTGAGTGAATTAAAAATTATATTACCTTGCTGACCGCTGAGGTACGACGTGATGGTGCCATCAAATAGGGAGATAGTTTATCCTCTTCTTCACCTAAAACAATTTTTGTTATCAGTAGGTAGTGTACCTGGGTCATTCTCAAACGGCTCAAAAAAGCGTGTCCGGGTCGAAAACCTGTATGAAATAGATTGCTAGCCACTTGATAATTTTATGTATGGTAGATATGATCAAAATATTAGGGGGGGCCTATGTCCTTTTTTAGGTAAACATTATGTAAGTTAACTTAAAAAAAGAAAACCGCGGAAATATTGACCTCGGTGCCGTGTCCCGCACCCCATATAGCGTTGAAAATTATTTTTTTTCTTTTTTTCTATAAAATATGCCACTATTTTGCAGGTGCTTACAAGAAACTAGTTAGTTACTAGCTCAAATTATAATATTTACTTTCAATAATAGGCCTTAGTTGACAACTTACAACAAATTGTTTTCGCGTCCGACGTTTAGAATTGATACCGGTGGCGCGCTCCAATTCTCTTATAACTTCTGTACTTTAATAACTGCGAGAATAGTAGTAAGAGTAAGACAAACTATCCGCCACGCCGCATCGGTGGTTAAAGGCAACACGTCTGTGCCTCTCTGTGCCTCCCTTTTATTAAGGTAAGTAATCGCTTTCGGTGGCTTGGTATACCCATAAACTTGATTTCGGTGGAACTGTTCTATCCATATCTATTTAAACTACTATTATTTAATTTATACAAACGTATATCGTATGAGTGCTACATTGCAATTAAGGAGGTTATTATTATAAATTTAGGATACTTTTGTAAAAATCTGGGATATTGCTCATTATTTTGATTTCAGTGGGATTGATCTCAGTGTTTTCGGTGGAAAAAGTTAATCTACTTAGTAAAAAAAAGATGGTTGCAAAATTCATTTTTTGATTTTTCCAATTTTTGAGCATGTTTCTAAATGGAGGCTGTATTTTTTTATTATTTCACAAGAAAGTATAACTCAAAACGAAAAAATTTCAACCTGAAAGAAGTCTCTACGACAATTTTCCAAAGGAGAATTTTAATTTGAAAAATATTTTTTTGGGCCGAAAAACGTGATTATCTCGGAAGTCTCTTAACATTTTTATCTGAAAAAATTTGTAAATATTTTAAATACAAAAATGTATACTTTCACCAAGTTTCGTCAAAATAAAATTATTTTTGTGTAAATGATAAATAAAAAACGATAAAGCGGGTTTTTGCATTTTACTCGGAGATTTTTAGGTTATGTGAAGAAACCATTTATACAAAAGTGGTAGATCTTTTTATGATCTACAACTTTTCTATTGTATACTTTTCTCTCCGAAGTCAACTTTCGCCGGAAATCACAATAATCCAAAATTCCACCCCTTATCATCCCCCAAATATATCTGGAAAAACCCCTGCTCACGCATTTTTTTTTTACGTTTATTATATGCCACTTTATCATTTCCAATTGTTCCCATCCTAATAACAATTTTGTTTTTTTTCGCTTCAAAATAAGCGACTGGACTATGTGTGTTATGATAGATCTAAATAGAGACTGTTTTAAGTTCCTACTTTGATAGGGTTACTATTTTTAATTTCATTTAGTATGTCATTTATTTAAAATACATACATAAGTACAAAGTTGATTTTCGTAAATTTTCCTAAATCTAAGTTAAGTAATTAAAGTAGGTAGGTATATGTTATGTTGTAAGTAAATATGTTTATAAAATAAAATATTTTATTGTAAAATTAACCTGAAATTCTTTACGTTTAGTCTTCAAAATATTAAATACCTCCATAAATAATTTTATTTTGATTTCGGTGACTAAAATATTGATTTCGGTGGACACCATTTTTTGAAAATCGAATTACGATGTAACCGCTGGGCCTATAAAGTTCCCTTTACTACCAATATTAACTAAATTAAATCTAGATTTGATATTTCCAGCTAGTATGTCTCAAATACAAAAAAAAAATTGTGCCACCGAAGTCAATCAAATAATGAGGCGCCTGAGAAGTACCCACCTACTGTTTGAATCAAAAATATTGTTTTATTATTTTTGACTTTAATGTTTTTTATACCTAATCCTTATTTTAGGAACGTCAAACTGTAATTTTGAGTAATATTGCTTAAGTATTGCTTTAAGCGTTGGCGGTATGGCCCCAGGCAACTCGTTTATGGCAAGCCATTCGTGAAAAACACCTTTGATGACAATCATTTGACCTTTGATGATGATTTTATATCAAGGGATAGAATAATTTCATCAACAACCCTTTCTTCTTTTTTCCTGAGAATATGGATTCCGGATGGTTGTCTTAAAGTATCCCACCTATTGAACTTCATTTGGTTGTTGTTCAACGCAGAGAAAAAGTCTAATTTTTTGCGTGGTAAAACAATTTATTAGGTAGAGACTTTTTAAAGTAGCTTGGAAGGTAAATAAACTCACTCTTCCTTGAATTCTTCCAAAATCGCGACTGCCAGTCACGTTCGCTCAGTTCTGAACCATAACCTGAAACAAATCCTAAACTTTCAATGTCATGGTATCTCAATTATGCATTTTGAAAGTTTATTTCTCTATATCTAGCTGATGCCCGCGACATCGTCCCCGTGGATTGACGGTCTTTTGTTCCCGCGGGAATTTTTTAACTTTCCGGGATAGAAAGGAGCCTTTGTGTTTGTTATTCCAGACAATAATCTATCTCTGTGCCAAGTTTCATCCAGATCCGTTCAGCCGTTCTGGCGTGATTGATACCGCGTGTCACGCCGTCCGTGAACACGCGATACGTGATCTCGTACCAGAAACAGTGCTAGCGGCGCTGGTCTTCCTGGCGGCGTCAGCGGGCGCGTTCAGCTCCATATCCTGCTGCGACTGCTCGTAGTACACCTGCTTGAGCGCCTCCAGCACCGTCACGCCGTCCGTGAACACGCGGTACGTCAGCAGGAACGTGTTCAGGAAGTCCACTGACAGGAAGCGGAGGTCTGGTGGAGGGAGGAACAATTGTTGGGTTTAAAATTAAAAAAACAAGGTTTTTTTCTATTATTGAGTACACAATGTTAAGGTGTTTCATATACATAATTACAATCTATATAGCCTAACTTATTGGCTATAATGAGAAAAATCTTATTTAATCTTATGTACCTACTAAGAAATAGTCCGCCAACCCGCATTGGAGCAGCGTGGTGGGTCTAAACTCTAATTCCCTCTCCGAGCTCTCCTATGAGAGTGGAGGCCTGTGCCCAGCAGTGGGATGTTAATGGGATGTAGTGTTACTAAGAAATTGTCCATTGACGCATCTAGTCTTTCATTACAAACTTATAGACACTTTGTTCTCGTGTTCTATAAACGACGCGATGTGTTGAAACCATAGATTTAATTTGGTCTCGCTGGTAGGGAGCGCAGCGGATGATAAATCTATGGTAGAAACTGATGATAAGATTACCTGTCAGTCTCTGTAACAGCCTTTGCGGGGTAGCGGACCGAATTTGCGGCACTTTGCAAGAGTTCAAAGTCCTGCTGAAGCGTATATCCACGTCATCGGTGAAGAGGGCGCGGTCTGAGCGACAAGCGGGCAGGCTGGCCGACGCCGCGCCGCAGGAGTTGCAGGCGCGGAGGAGTTCCGTCAACGCTGCGCTCTCCATGCATTGGGCTAGCTCGCTCGTCCAGGCTGCCTTTTCTTCCAATGTTGCAGCAACTAGATCGAGGCAAATTGAGTGTGCATCAGAATTACTGCCCAAAGTCATAGATGAGCGTAAAATTTAGCAGCATTTAGTACCTAATTGCCTGTGCACCTAATCCGTGCCTCGGAGAGCACGTAAAGTCATCGGTCCTGGTTATTATCACTAACATCTGATAATAATCGTTACAAAAACCTAAGAGTCAATTTGGGAATTTATAATTTCTGTATTTTCACTGGTCTGGCCTGGTGGGAGGCTTCGGCCGTGGCTAGTTACCACCCTACCGGCAAAGACGTGCCGCCAAGCGATTTAGCGTTCCGGTACGATGCCGTGTAGAAACCGAATAGGGGTATGGGTTTAATATAACTGCCATGCCCCTAACAGGTTAGCCCGCTACCATCTTAGACTGCATTATCACTTACCATCAGGTGAGATCGCAGTCAAGGGCTAACTTGTAGTGGATAAATTCCCTTAGTCGAATCGTACGCGGAAGGACGTGGGAGCCCATCACATTATTATCCCAAGAAAACTCTTACCTGCATTATTTGATTATTTGATTAGGGGTCACGACCCTCAGTTATGAGGAATACGACGCAGAGAGAGAGAGAGGAGTGCCTAATTATTAACAAAGAAATATAATTTTTTAAGTGTGCAATCACCAATTCTGGGTGGTGTCACAGACAAGCATATTATTAAGTACAATAGTACCTTTATGATTGTTTGTTTGTGACACCATCATTGAATAAATTTATTTTCTTTCTTTCTTTCAATCATTCCGAGCAAGCCATTACATGAGGTTAGTTTATTTAATTCAAAAATTCAAATGTTTTTTCTAAATTCAAGTGTTTTTTATTCAAATAAACATTTACAAGTACTTAATGTTGATGTTGAGCACTTGATATACAAGCTGGTGCTAATTACTAACACTTAAGCCTGATTGGAATCGTTATTCCTAAAAACTGTGACATCGTAGCCGATGCTATCCGACTATTGAAAATATTAGCATTGACTGCATAATCAAAATTTTTAATTCTTATTTAATTTCCTTTATTATATTAGTAGGTATCCGTATTCGTTTCATCATGTTTGTTCGTTTGTCCATAGATATGACAGATTCGTTTCTTAGATTTATTACCTACAATATTTGAAACGTTGACTATGTTTGCCAACTATATAATTATTACCTAAATGGGCGCAGATCTGTTCCCCTTTGACTTCAACGAGTATCTTGAAATCCTTTCCTTGGTAAATATCACCTCCTGGCGAAGAACAGACTGATGTGGTATCTGCAATAGATATCGTAGAATTAACTAACACATAAGCATACCAATTAAATAGCAAGGCCCACCAAGGAGGTACCACTTGCCCGGATCTTTTCAATATTTATGTAAATCACATAATTGAGAAACTGAGACCTTGTTTACTAAGAAATGCTCCATATAGAAACAACTACGAATGTTTTATCTGTATAAGAGATCATACTAATATTATAAATGCGAAAGTGTGTTTGTTTGTTGGTTTGTTGGTTTGTCCTTCAATCACGCTGCAACGGAGCAACGGATCGACGTGATTTTTGGCATGGGTATAGTTGAGGACCTGGAGAGTGACATAGGCTACTTTTTGTCCTGGAAAATTAAGGAGTTCCCGCGGGAATCAAAAAAACTTAAACCACGCGGACGAAGTCGCGGGCATCAGCTAGTCTACATTATAATACTAACTAAGGTTTGTTTAAATTCAAATAGTAGGTAATTCGTACCTGATGTTAAAACATTTAATTAAAATTTTAGTAGTTGAGAATATTATGGTTAAAGTTTTTCTATCTACTTACCATCATCATCATGATTAGACGGATCTTCAATAAGCAGGGCATCGTGTAAGGGTAACCTTCCATGAGGAGGTAAATGTAGACGTCCTCCAGTAGCCCTGGTCGTGAGCAGCAGATGATTGCTGAATATGAACGCCTGGCGAGCTTGCAATGAAGCACGACGCCCTTTGCCGACCACTTGTGATAATGTGCCTGAGAAAAAATCTTCATGAAATTTCAAAATAAGTAATATGACGTTTTCTTATTGAAATGACGATATGATTTTTTTTATTAAAAAGTATTTTCGCGCTGAACAGCCGAAGAAAAAAAAAGTAAGTGAGTAAATAGAAAATTAGTTAAGTTAGTAAATTAATTCAGAAAATCATATTTATTATCTACCAGCATGTTACATATTAGTGTAAATTTTTTGCCATACTTTACCTTGCCTAATGAAGACTTGGTTAACATCGAGAAGGATGTCGCATCCTTCGATGATCATTCGCTCCACTGCCAAGTTCTTCCTCAGGTTTTCTGTCTCGCTCACCTAGTAAAAAATGGATTACTAAGTCTCTTTCTCTCACTTGATATTTGTCTTTGACAGCTTTCTTTTTGTCACATAGTGGAAATCACACTATTCCACGAACCGATTCTATTTCCTTTGTCTGAAAGTTCGAAGGTCTTGACTCTTGATCGGGCTCACAGCTAAGGGTGTCCTTAGCTATGATTCAAGAAATCTGTTTAGCCGTTTGCAGATTATCAGCCCTTTTCTCGTTGTTAAAGGGATGTGAGTAACTTCCACAGATCTGATCAATTCGAAATTTGGTTTAATATCCTCTTATGGTCCCGTCCGGTGCTGATTTCAATATGTCCGGGGTTTTGTTTTAATTTTTAAATTAAACTTTTGATTTTTCACCACTAACTCATTCTGAAGTACTTTTTTAATTCAAAATTCCTGTTACGTCACCTCATCATGCATCTGTCGGGAAAGCTCTTCGAGTTGCGCCCTGGCGTGCTGCAAGCTGCGACGCTCCACATGGTCGTGCGGAGTGTGGGCCAACAGTTCGTGCAGCGTGATGATGTACCGTGGTATCTGACATCAAAATACAGGATATAAAAAAAAATCTAAAGTTGCATCTGCGCCATTTAAATCACCCAATTATGTGTATCTTTACTTTACCTAATCTCCACTGACATCTGGAGCTCCTTTTATACGCTTTCCGGTGCAAGATAGCAATTCCGCATCTTGGGACTCAATGTCGATTCCTTAATGACCCATTTTTTTCGCAAAAGGTAACAACTGACATAGGTAGAATATCTTAAGCTGGTCATATACATTCTCATGATTAATGAGAATTTCATACCTGATGCATAGGATAGGTGAGAAACGTCTCAAGCGAGCGGCTCTGGCACGCGGACTTGCTCTCCAGGCGCGCCAGCAGTTGCGTGAACGGCTGGCTCTGCTTGCACTCGGTGAGCACTTGCAGCGAGTAGTGGTGGTTGCGTACGTACTCTTGATAGATCGTCAGCATCGGCAGCAGCATGTCGAATAGGTCCCCTGCATGGATAAGTTATTTAATGTGTCTGAGGATGACCTGGGTTCGCTGGGCCATAATATTAAAGTACAAGAAGAAGCCCGCGAAAATAATGAGGAAACTATTTGTTTTTCCCGAATTTTTTTTATACTTCTCCAGGACGTGACTAATCGGGTGAACAAATGGACCGAGAAAGGCCAGCAGACAGACATACTATCTAAAGCATCCGGAAATTCTTAATTGGATGAATTCGTGAATTCTGGTTGCTGACAGAAACTCTAATAATTTTGACTGAAATTGATGCTAAAGTCAAGCGCAAGTGTTTTGCTCCGTATGCAAAGTATTTGATCCGTATTTATCACCTTCTTCTTCCTATGATCTCTGAGTGGCTTGTTAAAGCATACTTTCCACAAACTTTTCCAACAGGTACACGTTGTATGCGTCGATTGCACCGCTTACTTACCTAACACAAGGGTAGGCCAGCACTCCATCCGCGAGGTTAGCCCCTTGAAGAATATCTGATGCAGGAACAGTACAGTCTCGCTGTTCAGGAAGATGGAGTTGACGTCCTCGTGCGTGCATGGTGGCTTCTTGGAGCTGGCGGCCATTTTGAATGGTCGGAGGAAACATGTCACCTGTACAATGAGGTTTCTTTAGACCGTGATCGATGAACATAAAAATATAGTATCTTAAGAGGATGTTTATATGTGTTTATACAATCTGCAGAAAAAGTCTGCATAATGGTATTAGTTTTTACTTTGAAAAGCACACAGCAGATTAATCGGATGAAAATAATAATTATTTTAATGTGTTATCAAAAACTTACCAAAATTTCCATTTGTTCTAAATATTCCTCTTCAGCTTCCACCATCTTAAATACGAGGCTGAAAAAAAAAACACTTTTAAAATATATTCATTATCCATCCAAAGAAATGCTGCCAAAGGATTTTGTGATCTGATAGACTGATACTATTAAACCTTTCATTTACCTAGCTCTTTCAACTCACTTCCATCACAAACTGCATCATCTAATTCCCACCAGGAGATTGCAATCAAGGGATAAACACAACAACAAACAATGAAAATAATTATAAGGTAAGTACCTGTTTCTCTTTCTCATACTTTCTGCGTGTGGACTCTTGATGTACTGCTCGACGATTTGCTTCCAGCGGCGTCTGCACAACCATCCTCGAAAGAAGCTCTATATTGAAACACGATAGAGACGTTCATGAGAACATGATTTTTATTTTGATCAGAAATTATTATAACAACAGCACCACCAAGTTATCTAGATTTGCTGATTGATATCTAGATTGCTTATTGGTGATACACATATTATGTATATTACATCAGCATGTGATTTTCCACTGTTGGACATATTAAATTATACTTTTTTTAAAGTTAACCACACTGTGCCTTGAGTCTTCTTGAGGTTCTTCATCCAGCTATTTTCCCTCATCCACCATGAAATCTTCAGTCCGACGTGCTAGAGAGCGCAACAGACTGCTAAAAATAGCTGGAGTTCTGAGTTCTGGAATATTCGTAATCTTCCGTCGCAAAAATTAGGATCTATAGAACAAAATATAGTGGCTACCTGAACCTTCTTGATCTTGCGCAGCTCAGTAGGATCGATGTCGTCAGAGTTGCTTGGAGACAGGCTGGTGCTGGACGCTGTCCGGGTGGCTGACGGTTCATGCTCTTTCTTGTAAGCGCATAGCTGCAAAAAATTAATGAGCCTGTAGATTCAAGCTATAATTTTTAAAATTCAATTAAAATTTTAGAAGTGCTTTGGAATCATCAAGTTAATCCACTACTTATTCAGAAGAACCAGCAACAAACCCGGTTGCTGATTTAAATGTTAACGAAGAGATTTTATAAAACTTATCAAAGCTTTAGGTACATTTATCTCAATATCTATGTACCTGTCACCTCCCATCAATGTTCTTCTTTTTTTACGCGTTTCAGGAGTTCTCAAAGCCGGAGTGACTTTGCGGTTATCGTGGTACAGTTCCAAATCCGTGGTGATCGTTGCCAATCTATTGAGATCTTCTATAGTTAAGTTATATTTTAATTTAGAATAAGACCACTCTGTACCCAAATTTGCAGTAAAATTTATTGATTGATAGTTCCCACTTGCTACCAAGAATAGCAGAAGCTTCTTGGACGGAATAATCTTAGCCTGCTCTTTGGCCCTAGGTTTTTAGATGTTTCCCTAGGTGAACGCTACGTCCAAAGGCGTTTTCGTACCTCTTGGCAGATTATCTGTGTCATGGAGCTTAAGATTGAACATATTGTGTCTAATGAACACTTACTTCTGTCCTCAGCTTCTTAACCTCGCTGGCGAGCTCGTCACACTGCTGCGCGTACTGCCAGCGAGAAGTGCGCTCACTCTCCACCACTTGCAGCAGGTGCAGCTGCTTCTGTTCCAGCTCCTCCTTCTGCAGCAGCAGCTTGTTGAAACTGTTAGAAAATAAATTGTTATTTTAATCTGTATATATAAAACACAGGAATTGTTTAAAACTATCCATCCGATGTGCCCCAAACCGGTTTCATTAGAAAAGCAATAATGCGAGGTTTTGTAGCACTCACCAGAGTATCCGCTAGTGCATAATATTATCTCTTTTGATTAGAAGGACTTTTTTGCAATTACCCTGGCTGTTACCAGCGTGGGGATGTTATCCTTGGCACCATTTCCAATAGTTAGTTTACAGTTTTATCGTAACAATATTAAATTATAAAAAAAAACCGGCTATGCGCTTGTCAGACTTGCCCACTCAGGGTTCTGTAGCTTTGAAAGAAATTAAATTGATTATTATTTAAATTCTTCTAGGATTATTGTATTCTTCAATAGTTTCTATGTGAAAAAGTTGATAAGATACAACTATTCCTTTATCTCCAGTAGGTATTTAGATTAATCCCAGAACACGTGCGATAAGTTTTTAAATGTTCCCGAAAAGTTTCTTGAAAAAAAGTAAGAAAATAAAGGCGAATGAAAATTTTGTTTTTAGGGTTCCGTACCCAAAGGGTAAAAACGGGACCCTATTACTAAGACTCCGCTGTCTGTCTGTCTGTCTGTCTGTCTGTCTGTCTGTCTGTCTGTCTGTCTGTCTGTCTGTCTGTCTGTCTGTCTGTCTGTCTCCAGGCTGTATCTCATAAACCGTGATAGCTAGAAAGCTGAAATTTTCACAAATGATGTATTTCCGTTGCCGCTATAACAACAAATACTAAAAATTAAAAAAATATATATATTAAGGGGGGTCCCCATACAATAAACGTGTTTTTTTCGTATTTTTTTGCTCAATATTAAAAACGGTAACAGGTAGACGGTTCAAATTTTCACAGAATATTAACATGTATATTACCTTTCAAAATAAATAATTAAATATCAATAAAGTAAATATTAAAGGGGGGCTCCCATACAACAAACGTAATTTTTAAGCAATTTTTTTTAATAATTTAAAACTTACTACAGGTTTGTACGGAACCCTCGGTGCGCGAGTCCGACTCGCACTTGGCCGGTTTTTTAATGTTCGGTACGCTTACTCCCAGTTTTAACATTGCAAATACGATTGATCGACGTGAGCCTTCGATCGCATTGGCGTCAAACTAAAATGAACCTTAACGACATTGATTTAGAGCTCAATTTCGTGTATGCATTCACAGTGAGCGCTCCAAACGGTACGTTTCGAAATTTAAATCTTTTGCACTGGATTTGTGGCTCTAAATCAATGCAATTAAGGTTCATTTTAGTTTGACGCAAATGTGATCGAACGCTCACGTCGATCAATCGTATCTGCAATGTTAAAACTGGGAGTAAGCGTACGGAACATTACAGTTATATCCCGATTTGCATCGATTAAACCTGGGCTCCTTAATTCGATCTTCAGTAATAGCTACCCGGCTATTCCCTAGCACTATTCTGTGGCCCTATTCCGAAAATGCAGCATGATCTATCATTGTTACAATCTCAATGGTAAGGTTCATTATCTTGCTGCGACTGAAAGTAAAAGCACAGAATAGGTATGGTAAAAGCTAGAAGCCAGCCAATCTGAGGTGAATGCGATTTGCGATCGTTACAATGTAGCAATCATTTTTACGTAATAAAGGCTAAGGCACATCGATGATGATCGCAGAGGCGCTCACTACGTCATCGCCTCCCGGTTGCCATCGCAACAGGGTCGAGGACGCACTGACATTCCACCCCGGGGATTCTCGCATTCCCAGATCCTGACACCTGACACCTATGTCCTCAAATAGCCGGGAACTAGGAATCTGATGCACTGGGCGCTGGACGCTGGGGCTGTTTGGCATCCAGGGCCCCAATCATGTAAGAATGTCCGATCAATTTTTGTCAAAGTAAAATAAACTATAACTGCATTGAATTAGAGCTCAATTTCGTCTGCCCATCCTTATACGTTTAGGGTATCGTACATACCTAAACGTATAAGAATGGGCAGACGAAATTGAGCTCTAATTTAATGTCGTTATGGTTTATTTACTTCGCCGCAGATTATTAACGATTTCATCGGTCATCCTTACATGATTGGGGGGCTGATAGCTATATTATGACGTAGGCATCCGCTAAGATAGGATTTTGGAAAATTCAACCCCTAGACGGGTTAATATAGGGCTTTTTTGTATGAAAATTTAAACCTAACGTGAGCGAAGCCGCGGGCAAAAGCTAGTATCAAATATCATAATAAATGTTATAAATGCGAAAGTTTGGATGGATGTATGGATGGATGTTTGTTTGTTACTCAATCACGCTCCAACGGCTGAATGGATCAGGCTGAAATGGTGTAACACATAGGCTACTTTTTATCCCGGAAAATTAAGGAGTTCCCGCGGGAACCAAAAAACCTCAATCCACGCGGACGAAGTCGCTGGCATCAGCTAGTAGTGAATAGTTGTATTTTCGAGATAAATCCCAGCCAAGAGCCTGCTTAAATGCTTATCAGATAACAGTGAGTGTAGTAAATGTGTCAAGGACGGTCGGGATGACCTTAATCCCTTTTCGTCTAACGGTTTACGGGAGATCCGCCTTAAGTCCCGGCTCTCCTATTGTTAAACGCCGCAATGCATACATTTTCTCTACAAGTTCAGGGACACATCGATAAAAAGGGGAAAACGATAAGTTCCATATTATTGTGCGGAACCATATTATGTGTGCGGAACTCTAAAAGTGATACAGCAGCAGAGAACAAAGTCCATTAAAAGTCTTACAATGTAATGTTCAATTGTGTAAAAAGGGACCCCCATTACTGTAATAAGTAGTGCATGCCCATTTCTCTCATCTCGCAATTAGGTCAAGTTTGCGATCGTCCCTCAGGTACTCTGCGTGGAGGGGATGTTGCAGTATATAGCAAGCTATGGCAGACTATCGATTTTATATCTATCTATATGTATCTATAGTGGGTCAACCCTAAAAAACCGGCCAAGTGCGAGTCGGACTCGCGCACCGAGGATTCCGTACAGGTTTGTACGGAACCCTCGGTGCGCGAGATAAAAGTTAAGTTTTAAATTATTAAAAAAAACTACTTACTACATCTCGTTCAAACCAATTTTTGGTGGAAGTTTGCATGGTAATGTACATCATATATTTTTTTTAGTTTTATCATTCTCTTATTTTAGAAGTTACAGGGGGGGGGACACACCCATTTTACCACTTTAGAAGTGTCTCTCGCGCAAACTATTCAGTTTAGAAAAAAACCGGCCAAGTGCGAGTCGGACTCGCGCACCGAGGGTTCCGTACAAACCTTTAGTAAGTTTTAAATTATTAAAAAAAAACTACTTACTAGATCTCGTTCAAACCAATTTTCGGTGGAAGTTTGCATGGTAATGTACATCATATATTTTTTTTAGTTTTATCATTCTCTTATTTTAGAAGTTACGGGGGGGGGGGACCAACATTTTACCACTTTGGAAGTGTCTCTCGCGCAAACTATTCAGTTTAGAAAAAAATGATATTAAAAACCTCAATATCATTTTTGAAGACCTATCCATAGATACCCCACACGTATGGGTTTGATGAAAAAAAAATTTTTGAGTTTCAGTTCTAAGTATGGGGACCCCCAAAATTTATTGTTTTTTTTCTAGTTTTGTGTGAAAATCTTAATGCGGTTCACAGAATACATCTACTTACCAAGTTTCAACAGTATAGTTCTTATAGTTTCGGAAAAAAGTGGCTGTGACATACGGACGGACAGACAGACAGACAGACAGACAGACAGACAGACATGACGAATCTATAAGGGTTCCGTTTTTGCCAAATTTGGCTACGGAACCCTAAAAATGGTACATTATAATAAAAGTCCATTAGTATAAAATGGTAGGTATATAATTAGTCTTACAAAAGTAAACAAAGTCGCTTCCCGCTGTCTGTCTGTCCCTATGTATGCTTAGATCTTTAAAACTACGCAACCGATTCCGATGCGGTTTTTTTAAATAGACAGAGTGATTCAAGAGGAAGGTTTATATTTATAATACATGCATAATATAGTAGAGAAACACTGATAATTTTAGAGGTTTCTAATGTGATGTCGTAAATAAACACATTTTTTGCGCTTAAGTTGAGTAAGAGACCCCCATTACTGAATTACATGTCAATTTCTCTGCTCTAAAGTCCATTAAAAGTCTTTCAGAAATGTAATGTTCAGTTGTGTAAAAGGGACCGCCATTACTGGATTGCATGATGTCAAATTCTCTGCTGTCGCTATTCGGTCAAGGTTGCGATGGTTGCGATCATCCCTGTACTCTGCCGTGGGTGGATGTTACGGTAACTATATGCTATGGCAGACTATTGATTTTATTTTATGTTGGGTAAATATTACATTATTTTTGAAGTGAAAACTTTTTTAGCCGCGTTGAGCACTTTTTGGTAGGGGGTAAATTTGTGGATTCGCGTCACCGAAATGCTCGCGAACACGGACATGCTCGCGTTGTTACGAAGACAAAAGGTCTTACATATAAATATACTACATTCGTAATTTTTAATGCCTTAGTTATTTTTTTTTTTTAATATTTGTTTTCTTTTATATCGGCATTCGGCAGTCCCTATGACTGCCAATTTACTGAGAATTTCTAGTCAGAAAAACCCAATACTCAATTATGGCCCGACCCGGGACTCGAACCCGAGACCTCGTCGGTTGCAGTCGAACATGCCAACCACTAGACCAACGAGGCAAAGGCTGTGTACGAGTTCATAAAATGTTCGAATTGCTCTCTAATAGCTCTCAGACTTCTGCTTTAAAAACAGTTTGGATATCAGCAGCTCTACCTCATGACTCACCTCGCCTCCCGGATTGCGTCGACCCAGTGAACGCAGTCCACCTCGGAGGCAGCTCGCAACTCGTACTGGCGCTGGCTTTCCCTCCGGTACGTGATGGTGAAGCAGAACTGGACACACAAAACACACGTTTTAACTGACAATAAAAATAAGCCATGTGGTATCGTCGGACATCCCGTGAGAACATAGTTAATTTCGCTATCCTATTTAAAAAAAGGGTTCCGTCACCACAGCACCATATAAATTCTTTTAGTAAATAGCTTAACTCATAACACGTAATCAAATATGAAATAACTGGTAGCGCCTGACAAACAATTTGACACCCTATGAGTACGGAACCCTAATTAGCGATTTTCGGATTATTTCCTATACTTGTGCTGTGAGACCTTGCTTCTTGCCAAATTTCATGATTCTAGATTAACGAGAAGTAAGTACCCTATAAGTTTTGATTTATTGGAGAGTGTCAAAATATGCGGCTTATACGGCCGTATCTCTTGATTGCGTTGACGAAGTTTGATTTTTGTACAGCTCCAAGGGACCGTAGACCGTATTTGATTGATACCTCCACGCGTTCCCGAGAAAAAGGTGGTTAAAGACCGATAGACAAACAGACGGAAAACGAAGTGATCCTATAAGGGTTCCTTTTTCCTCTTAAGGTACGGAACCCTAAAAAACGAATCGGTGGCATTCGGCTTAGCTATTCGGGATTCGGCTCTACACGTACATAAGCACTACGACCTTATTTGAAGTGTTCAAAAAGTTCAGAACTAAACAAAATAGGTACTTATCTACTTACATTATCTTTTTTTATCTTTCTTATCTTATCTTTTTTTCGGTGGGTAGCAGTGCCGTAAATAGGGCGGTGCCACCGGTGCCCAGGCACAGGGCGTAGACTCTGGGGGGCGCAAGAATGGCCAGACCAGGCAGGACTATTACAGGACTATTATTTTTTCGGTTTGCTCCTGATAAGTTCCCGCTGCGCCCCTAGTGCTCGATTCCAACACATACGTACCTACATGCCAGTATCATCAAAAACGTCTGTTAAATTAGACAAAACATCGCGCTCATGTTTTTGGCAGCGCACGAGCGTATTGTGTTGTGTTTATCGGAGTCAAGCGGCCGGCTGGATATATACTTAGTAGGGGAGCCGAAGAGGGGATTTTTGGATTTACTTCAGCGCGGCAGATAAGAGGGGGGATTCTGTGTACCCTGTAGAGTACCTTCACCATATATGAACCCTGTATATTGGTGGGTCTGTCTAGGAAAGCAGATCAGAATAGTAAAAAAAAATCGATCATCAGAAATACTCGAGCGCGTCAGATTAAGGTAGTTAGAGTGAGTTAATTACATGCGCGAGTTAATTTTTGACGACCTCCGTGGCGCAGTGTGTAGCGCTGTTGTCTTAACGTGCGGAGGTCCCGGGTTCGATATTGCTCTAGCTAGGGTACCTATAATATCTAAAAAAAACCGGCCAAGTGCGAGTCGGACTCGCGCACCGAGGGTTACGTACAAACCTGTAGTAAGTTTTAAATTATTAAAAAAAAACTACTTACTAGATCTCGTTCAAACCAATTTTCGGTGGAAGTTTGCATGATTGTACATCATATATTTTTTTTAGTTTTATCATTCTCTTATTTTAGAAGTTACAGGGGGGGGGGACACATTTTACCACTTTGGAAGTGTCTCTCGTGCAAACTATTCAGTTTAGAAAAAAAAGATATTAGAAACCTCAATATCATTTTTGAAGACCTATCCATAGATACCCCACACGTATGGGTTTGATGAAAAAAAATTTTTTGAGTTTCAGTTCTAAGTATGGGGACCCCCGAAATTTATTGTTTTTTTTCTAGTTTTGTGTGAAAATCTTAATGCGGTTCACAGAATACATCTACTTACCAAGTTTCAACAGTATAGTTCTCATAGTTTCGGAAAAAAGTGGCTGTGGCATACGGACGGACACACAGACAGACATGACGAATCTATAAGGGTTCCGTTTTTGCCAAATTTGGCTACGGAACCCTAACAAGGGCGCAGTTATAAAAGCTCGCACGGGGCGTAGAAAAGGCTATTTACGGCACTGGTGGGTAGGCGCACAATCGTGTTGACGTGTTTTTATTTGCTCTCGTATTTTTTAAAGTTTTAATTAGTATAATCAGTTAGTTTTATTATGAATTTGTACTAGTGTTTTTTATAATTCACCGGCATTATTTTCCAATAATTGTTTGAACTTTCCAACCACAAACTTATCTCAGTAATACAGTGCGTGCACATTAGTAAATTGCAACCTATAACAACAACATGGAATCGCTCAAGAAATCAATTGAAGAGCTTGCTGCAAACTTCACGTCACGGATGGATGAGTTTCAGAAGGAGGTTCGAACTTCCATTCCAGCAGCGAGCCCCTCGTCAAACATTAACGCGCAATTTCAAGTATTCAGGTCGTTTGTCATGACAGCACTCGAAAATCTTCAGCTGCAGCTACAACTTCTCTCCAGGCAACAAGATGACATGGAGGTCAGGTCTAGGAGAAAGATGTTACTTGTACATGGGGTTCCTGAATCCCGTGATGAGAATCCAGTCCAGTGCATCACTGACCTACTCTGTGACCGGCTCAATTTGCCTGATATCACAGTGGGCGCAATCTCCAGATGTCATCGTTTGGGCCGTCTCAACAGTGACAAGCCCAGAGCGGTCTTAGTTAAATTTCGTGATCAGGAGCTTCGAGACAAAACATGGTTCTGTAAGACCAAATTGAAGGGCAGTGGAATGACACTATCGGAGTTCATGACTAAGGGACGGCATGAGGCCTTCATCGCAGCCCGCCAACGCTTTGGTGTGTCACAATGCTGGACACGGGACGGCTGTGTTGTGGTGTTAGGCTCCGACGGCGTGCGCCACAGAGTGGTCTCCGTGGCTGAAGTAAATGCGATCCCTGATCCTGCCGGCGTTGCGTCCGGGACTTCGTTACCGGTCGCGGCCTCCGTAACTCCAAGGGTCAATAAAATCGTTAGGCCTAGAAAGCCTGTTAAGAAATAAGTGTTGGTTGTTGTGTGTTAGTTATAATAATAACTAGTATGGCGCGTGGTTGCGCGGCCCGCTACAGCGGACCGCGTAGTGGACTGCGTGGTCTACTTACTCGCTGTCCTACTATCCTGCCCCCCGATTATGTAAGAATGGCCGGTCAAATCGTCAAAGTTCGGCGTCAAAGTAAAATAAACCATAACAGCATTAAATTAGAGCTCAATTTCGAAACACGAAATTGAGCTCTAATTCAATGCTGTTATGGTTTATTTTACTTTGACGCCGAACTTTTACGATTTGATCGACAATTCTTACATAATCGGGCAGCTGGTTTACTGTCTACGTGTTCTGATCTAAACAACACACTGCTATGCTAGTGCGCACAGTGGAAGCGCCAGCGCCAGCGCAGCCAAGCGTCCGACGTAAAAGAAAATTCTCATAAAGGAAAAACATAAAACAAAGACCACCAACCCCCCGCCCCTCCCTTTTTGTTTGAGCAGCCCCTAAGTAGGTGCCTATCTTTAATACCCTGACCGTGCTCCTCACCCATCATCCGAACCTTAGATCATCATCTCTCTCCATATTTTTTTCTCCGAACCATTCGTCAAAATAAGATTTCTTCCATAAAAACAAATCTTGAAAAGGAACCGTAGTCTTGCATAGTTCTACACTGTAGCCTCTTCAATATTCGCCATACATTTTCTATGGAAAATAAATTCCGCCATCTTGAATTTTTTTCCTGTTCATCAAGTAGACCTTCATGTCCCGATCATCTTTTGCCAAGAAACCACTCTTCCATCTTTTATACTCTCCGAGATAGACACCGACGAAATTTGTATGGCGGCCATCTTAAATCCGCCATTTTGAATTTTTTTTCAGCTCACTGTCAATTGGATGAAGTTTCGAGTGACATTTGTTCGAGCACCCCCCACCTATCTTCAATACCCTTTTCTATAGAAAAATAAATTCCGCCATCTTGAATTTTTTTCCTGTTCACCAAGTAGACCCTCATGTCCTGATCATCTTTTGCCAAGAAACCACTCTTCCATCTTTTATACTCTCCGAGATAGACACCGACGAAATTTGTATGGCGGCCATCTTAAATCCGCCATTTTGAAATTTTTTTCAGATATCTGTCAATTGGATGAAGTTTCGAGTGACATTTGGTCGAGCACCCCCCACCTATCTTCGATGCCCTGGCTGGTGCTCTTCATCCGTCTTCGAAATCCTCAATCATCAGCTCTCTGTGTATTTTTCCTCTTAATGAATTTTTGTCTTCTATACGAAACGATGAGTGAAAAAAAAAATGTTCATACAAAATTTTACAGGAGAGGTGATCAATCAGTGAATCAGCACGAGCAGCTATATATATATTAATAATAATATTATAATGGATTGGTTGCTATTTAATACTTAGTTCGTCGTTAGTATAGTGCAGTGTAAGTCGTTTAGGTATATGTTAGGTATATGCAACGGAACTATTAGAAACTGTGACATTAGTTAACCTTTTGTTTACCTACGACTATAATCTTTATCAGTGTCAGTACTGAAGGTAGTTTTTTAATGTACGTTTATAAGTTTCTATTTTATTAGGATATGTACAACTTGACAGTTCAGTGCTGACAGTTGACAAATGGCACTGACAATTTCACTGTCAGTTGTCTTTTATTTGTGCCATAGACCATATCAATTGTTAAGCCTTTTTTACACGATGCTAGTAGCCCGCTCGGGACTAGCTGCCTCCAGGAACTGGATGTTCAGTGCCACAGTTCAGTGCTTATGTTACCGCAAGATGTATAAATGCGAGTGCCTTATCTTGGGCGGGTTGCTTGCGAGATAGTTGTGTTTATTTTAATTTATTAGTTTGTTTAAAAATAGGCCGGACGAACTATTGTTGCATGACTAGTTTTTTATTTTTTTATTTTTAATATTTAGTATTCGTAATGTAGCTTTTAAATTAAAGTTGTTGTTTTGTTTGTTCTATTTAGGTTTTTGTAAATTATTGAGATTTACTTTTTTTTTTTTATTTTATATTAAGCATTTTCTCTTTCATTTTGCTGGTGGATTTATAATAGCACGGGTACATTTGGTTTCTTTATTTTTTATTTATTTAATATAATTATAGTATATTATTAGTTTGTATTATATAATAATTATACATATTTATTTATTTTATTATAATATTTATGGTATCCTCAAATATTAGCGTGGACAGTGACTTATTTTTGTCGCTGTCTTCTAGCGATGTGACAATAAGTGATGCAAGTTACCACAGTACAACCGCTTCTCTCCCACTCAATGCAACTCTTGATTCTTACTTCTCCGATTGCGTGAAAAACTTTAATGCTATTCACATTAACGCACAAAGCATTCCGGCACATTACTCAGATATGCTTGCGTCTTTTGAGTCCCAGAATATTCATGCCATCTTAGTGTCTGAGTCTTGGCTTAAGCCCTGTCTGCCTTCTGCTTCATATTCTTTGCCTGGGTTCCATCTTATAAGGAATGATCGCATCAACAAGGGCGGTGGTGGCGTGGCGATCTATCTTAGATCTTACATTCCTTTCAAAATCGTTAGTTCGTCGTGTCAACCGCCTCCCGTTGATTCTGCTGAGCACTTACTGATTGAGGTCTCCCTATCTCAGACAACTAAAATACTACTGGGGGTTTTCTATAGTCCCTCTCTTACTATTAATTATTTTCCCTCCTTCGAATCACTTTTAGAATCACTTCTCCCTACTTACACTCATTCAATATTGATGGGTGACTTTAATACTTGTTTACTTAAAGGCGACAATAGGGCTGCCAAACTCGAATCTATCATTGACTCATGTAATTTACAAATCCTTCCCCTTTCGGCTACCCACAAACTTCCTAACTGTACTCCTTCTCTTCTTGACTTGATAATAGTGTCATCGCCAGAACTTGTTTCTAAGCACGGTCAGTGCTCGGCCGATGCCTTTTCTCATCATGATTTAATTTTTCTTTCGTATAAATTGCGCCCTCCTAAAATCAAACCTAAAATTCTTCTGCGGCGTAATTTTGCTGGAATGGATTTAGATCGATTGCGTGACGACGCTGGTAAAATTGACTGGTCCGTTATGGAAACTGCATCTGGTGTGGACCATAAAGTTGATATTTTCAATTCCTTACTAACTCAACTTTTTGATATCCATGCACCTGTTAAACCAGTTAGACTTAAGCATTTACCTGCGCCTTGGCTCTCACTAGATTTAAAGAATATAATTCTTAAGAAAGGTATAGCGAAGTCCAAGCTGAAGTGCAATCCATCTGTTGAGAATCAGAGGAAGTACAACAAAGTTAGGAATCGCTGTAATACATTGTGTAGAGATGCACAGCGACGTCATATTCATACGTCAGTCGAGGACGGCGACTCTTCTCGTGTCTGGAAGTTTCTTGAAACTGTTGGAGTTGGTAAAAAATCTCATCATTCATCACCTCTTAGTATTGACGTTGATCTTCTGAATCAATATTTCACCTCTCCTCAGAACTATATTAATAGTTCAGATAAATCACAAACCATTCATTCTCTTTTAACAACTCCAACTTCTACTTATCCTCCGTTCAATTTTAGTCAGTTTTCTGCATGTGATGTTAAGAAGACCATATTGTCCATTTCTTCTAATGCTGTCGGTTGTGACGATGTTAGCCGTAATATGATTATTCCCCTCCTTGATATTATTACTCCTATTATTACACTTATTTTAAATGAATCCATTCTGACCTCCAAATTTCCTGATGCCTGGAAAAGTGCAAATGTTGTACCTCTTCCTAAAAAGGCTAATCCCACTTGTTTCTCTGATTTTCGTCCTATCTCGATCCTACCATTTCTTTCCAAAGTCCTTGAAAAATTGATACACCATCAGTTTAACCTTTTCCTAAACAGAAACTGCTTATTCAACCCTTTCCAGTCTGGCTTTCGCTCTGGGCATAGTACGGCTACTGCTCTAATTAAAGTTACCGATGACATCCGTTGGGGCATGGATAATCAGCAGCTCACAGTGTTAACCTTGCTGGATTTCAGTAATGCTTTTAACACCGTAGATCATGATATACTTGTGAGTATGCTGCGTTCTCTTAACGTATCTCCATCAGCAACTGACTGGTTTCATAGTTACCTTAGTGGTCGTCGGCAGCGTATTCGTATCGAAGAAACCCATTCGTCTTGGTGCGATATTACTGCTGGCGTACCTCAAGGCGGCGTGCTGTCACCATTACTCTTTTCTATTTTCATTAATTCTATAACTCAAAACCTATCTTCTCTCTACCACATGTATGCAGATGATCTCCAAATTTACACCCAGGCAACTCTTGAGAATCTTCCAGCAGCCATTGAGCGAATTAATAAAGATCTTGACTCAATTTTGGAGTGGTGTAGATTCTACGGCCTTAATGTAAATCCAAAAAAATCTCAAGCCATAATTATAGGTAGTCGGCACCTAATCTCTAGAGTTGACTGGTTTGTGCTTCCTCCCATTGAATACAATGGTTTAGTTATCCCGTATTGTGATACGGTCAAAAACTTGGGAATACATATGGATCGCACTTTAGGTTGGACGAATCATCTGAATCAGCTTAGCAGGAGAACTTTTGCTTCTCTTAGCTCTCTGCGTCGCCTGCGATCTTTTCTTCCAATTCCTACAAAAATTATGTTGGCACAGTCTCTACTGCATCCTATTCTTGATTATGCTGACGCAAGCTATATTAACTTAACTGAAGAACAGTTAAATAAACTTGAGAGACTTCAAAATATTAGCATTCGGTTCATATTTGGATTACGCAAATATGACCATGTATCTCAATTTCGTTCTCGTCTCAAGTGGTTACCCATCCGTTTTCGCCGGAACTTGCATATCCTTTCTATTCTGTACTGTGTGTTATTTAATCCTTCATCTCCACCTTATTTAAAGGAGAAATTTGAATTCGTTGGCCGTCCAGGAGAAGTTCTCCGTACTACAAGGAAACTTGTTTTAAGGACGCCTACACATAATTCTTCTTTCTTCCATAAATCCTTTTCTGTACAAGCTGTTAAGTTGTGGAATGCTTTGCCTCTTGAAATCAGAGAGGCTCAATCGATAAATATCTTTAAAAGGCTTGTAAAAAATTACTATTTGTCGCAATAATAATATTATTTGTATAGTAGTTTATTTATTTTTTATATTTTGATACCTACTGTCCCATATTTTATTTTATGAGGTTTACGTTTAGTTATTTATATATTTATTTATTTGTGAGTATATATGTATATTTATATGTTATATTTGTAGTATTTATGTTATATTTATTTTATATAATATGTATTATAATTTGTAGCATTATATAAATATTTTTTATTTATTTTGTTATTTCAGCACCATCTACCGGTTGTATTTGTAGCTATGTCCTTTCACACCATTGGTTGCCTGGAAGAGATCGCTATGTAGCGATAAGGCCGCCAAATTGTATACTTACTTTGTTAGTAGCTAAGTTTTCTTTTTTATAATTTCCTTTGTGGTGTACAATAAAAGTGTATTCATTCATTCATTCATTCATTCATTACTACGGCGGTACATTTTATGACCATTGTGAACCCATGTGGACCTCGATTTAGCCATCAGATTTATGGAACCATAAAAACTACGAAATATATTATTTTTATCGCTCCATGCCTCCATGGGCGATAATCTTCTAAGTGGTTACGGTGGCCTTCTTTTCAGAATCTCCAGGGTACAATCCTGATATATCACTTGCTTAAAAACGACGAAGGAAACATCGACATGAATG
This sequence comes from Erebia ligea, assembly GCA_917051295.2. NCBI lineage: Eukaryota > Metazoa > Arthropoda > Insecta > Lepidoptera > Nymphalidae > Erebia > Erebia ligea. Next base: position 1,695,966 of record OU785235.1, on the reverse strand, counting down.
CTTGAGAGTTTCTGTAAAACCCCGGGAGATGACGATGCACTGTTGTAAGTTTAAAAACACTGCTGGTATAGAAAACTTTAACTTAAACTTTGGTCGACAGAAGTCCACAGCGGATGATCTCCCATAGATGAATTTTCCAGTGGAGGGCCAAATCGAGTACCTTATAGTAAGTCTATGTTTAGATCTACTGGTCAAAGACCAGTTATAAGATAATTTCTGCAGGTTCTGTGCATGTAGATATTCCTTACCGAAGCATTTCTCTCCATGGGCGACTTGCTGAGTCGTTCGCAGTACGATCCCTCCAGCAGAAGCACCCCCGTGGGGCGCGTGTTGTTCTCCGACTCGTAGTAGAACAGCAGGTTCTGTGTATTAACAGTTCACTATCACTTAACACCCTATCGCCACTCGGAACAGTATGCGGGTGCGCTATAGAATACGTGAGCCTTAAATAAAATAAAATGAGGATAAAGGGCGACCCATTAGCAAGCTGAAGTGGCAGTGGGTGGGCCATGCCTGTCGAAGGAGGGATGGCCGCTGGAGCCGGAAAGTTTTAGAGTGGAGACCACGTAAGCGTGGTGTGGGGCGCCCTCCAGCACGATGGAGCGATGATATTAAGAGGGTGGCGGGAAGTGGCTGGATGAGGAAGGCTGAGGACCGGGTGTAGTGGCGTTCTTTAGGAAAGGCCTATGTTCAGCAGTGGACGTTCGCAGGCTGGAATGATGATGAGGATGAAGGGAGGAAAATGAAAGGACGATCATGGGGCCCTAAATTAAATTTCATGGGGCGCAATAATTAATTAGATAGGTACAATAACAAATAGGGTACTTACCTGATATAGAACAAACCATCGCAGCTGCCATTTTGTGTTGTCGGCGCTCCGTTTGTGTAAGTAGCCAGCCTGCATACAAATGGCATTTCATTAATGTAGATTATCTATGGAAATGATAGTCTATAGCCAAGGAAAGTAGAGTACAATAAGTTGTAGCGCCGAAATTTAAGGATAACAAGTAAACATAATTAAAAAATTGGCTGAAGGGCTGGCTCATTTTTTGCGCAAAGGATCAGCCTGACTGTCCAGCGCGGAAATGCAGCCAGCATTCTCGCCACCATTCCACGCGGGCATGATTTATATAGTAATTAAGTTAGGCTAGCTTATAGGTTTATTGTTTCTATGGTATTGTTTTCAATAAATTTTAGTATTCAATTAAAAAATTAAAAAGCACGCCTGCATTAGCATTGTATGGTGGCGTTTTGCTGGGCTGAAAATGGCGCCATACAGATTTTTTTTACAAAATTTTATATTTTTTTTAGTCAGTATCACTCGGGACTTGGGAGTATATAAATGAACTGTTGTATATAAATGATTTATTGTAATACATACATTAATATACTTAGTTATTTAAACGTTAGGGTATGTTTATAAAACAATAAAAAAAACCGGCCAAGTGCGAGTCGGACTCGCGCACCGAGGGTTCCGTACAAACCTGTAGCACAGAATAGGTAATAGTAGTAACCTGTAGTAAGTTTTACGATTTATGACGTATTAAAAACAAGACGAAATGAACCGCAAAACTAACTTTGTTTGTAGAGGTTTATTGTTAATATCAAAAAATTACGTTTGTTGTATGGGAGCCCCCCTTTAATATTTACTTTATTGATATTTAATTATTTATTTTGAAAGGTAATATACAAGTTAATATTCTGTGAAAATTTGAACCGTCTACCTGTTACCGTTTTTAATATTGAGCAAAAAAATACGAAAAAAACACGTTTATTGTATGGGGACCCCCCTTAATATATATATTTTTTTAATTTTTAGTATTTGTTGTTATAGCGGCAACGGAAATACATCATTTGTGAAAATTTCAGCTTTCTAGCTATCACGGTTTATGAGATACAGCCTGGAGACAGACAGACAGACAGACAGACAGACAGACAGACAGACAGACAGACAGACAGACAGACAGACAGACAGACAGGCAGACAGACAGACAGACAGACAGACAGACAGACAGACAGACAGACAGACAGACAGACAGACAGACAGACAGACAGACAGACAGACAGACAGACAGACAGACAGACAGACAGACAGACAGACAGCGGAGTCTTAGTAATAGGGTCCCGTTTTTACCCTTTGGGTACGGAACCCTAAAAATGAGCAAAGATAAATATGAATGTGTCAAATCGATTAAAACTTCTTCATAAAGAAAGTCGATTGTTATCAAAAATCGAATCTGTACCTAACGCACTAGAACTTCATTGAATCGAGCTGCCAAAAGTAAAATAAATGATTGGACAGAGAATAAGTCTATAACTTTCTACTTTCTAGTAATGTATATATCCCCACGTTTGATTCCCAAGTTTCATACGATACGATTCATTTATAAAATAAATAAAAATAAAAATCATTTATTTCGACCCTAGAGATCATAAAATTTTGTTAGTAACAACACACACAATAACCTAACCTAACAGTTAAATCTAATCCTAAAACCTTATCTATGACAGCCTTGATTTGTCAGCACGTGCACCATATGACAATGGTTCAGGTACTGACAATCAAACCTGTCAGCAAATGCCCTCAGGATGCCATTGGAGCTAGCCCGCACCCTGCGCACCAGGGATGTGTACCGTTTGCGCATGACAGTGTAGAAGCAATCCACACGCGCATCGGCAAACATCCCTGACGCCTGCAGTATCTAGGCAGACCCATTAGCATCCAATGCATTATTATACTGTACACGCAGGGCACTGTACTGTTTTTGCGTGTAGTCGATCCACAGGCTGCTCGTGTAGAATGAAGTGCAGTAAGCTCTGAAGAGCGTTACTTTAACAGAGGCATAGGTATATTTAGGTAGATCCGTGACCGAAATTCGGCCAGGAAAACATTGTCATCACTAACCTGCGAGTGGTCGTACTGCGCTCGGTCGGAGAGCGTCACTAGCTGTCCGTCGTTGACGCGGACTGAACGTTGCATCTTCGGACTCAGCATCATTACCTCTGGAACAAAACCTTACTTATTTCCATCGGCTCCATCTTCACGTTTGTACTACATGGTGTTTGATGGTTAGGACTTCTCTCTAGTCAAATAAATATTATAAATGCGAAAGTTTGAATGGATGTATGGATATTGTGTGGATGTATGGATGTATGGATGTATGGATGTATGGATGTATGGATGTATGGATGTTTGTTACTCAATCACGCTCCAACGGCTGAACGGATCTGGATGAAATTTGGCACAGAGATAGATTATAGTCTGGAATAGCACATAGGCTACTTTTTATCCCGGAAAATTAAAGAGTTCCCGCGGGAACCGAAAAACCTCAATCCACGCGGACGAAGTCGCGGGCATCAGCTAGTAAATATTATAAATGCGAAAGTTTGGATGTATGGATGTATGTTTGTTACTCAATCACGCTCCAACGGATGAATGGATCTGGATGAAATTTGGCACAGAGATAGATTATAGTCTGGAATAGCACATAGGCTACTTTTTATCCCGGAAAATTAAAGAGTTCCCGCGGAAACCGAAAAACCTCAATCCACGCGGACGAAGTCGCGGGCATCAGCTATAGTTATATGATATATCACTATAATGGATAAAATGTAGCCTATGTGTTATTCCAGATTATAATCTATTTGTGTGCCAAATTTCATCCAGATCCGTTCAGCCGTTGGAGCGTGATTGAGTAACAAACATCCATACATCCATACATCCATACATCCTTCCAAACTTTCGCATTTATAATATTTATTTGATTAAGTACTCGTAGCCCTCGTAGGCCATCGTTATTCGTTAATGGCCATCAATATACGTACTGCAAATTAATTAAATCGGCCTCACGAAAAAACATCGCAACAGTGAAAGGCTGGGATAAATTTAAAAGGTATTGGTAAAGCTATTTTATTACGCCACTACAAGTTAGCCCTTGACTGCAATCTCACCTGATGGTAAGTGATGATTGCAGCCTATAAGATGGTAGCGAGCTAACCTGTCGGGGGTATGGCAGTTATACTAAACTTATACCCCCAAGGCCCAATCGTTTTATACATCCCATCGTATCGGAACGCTAAATAACTTGGCGGTACGTCTTTGCCGGTAGGGTAGTAACTAGCCACGGCCGAAGTCTCCCACCAGCTGCCAGACCAGAGAAAATTCATAAATTATAAATTCCTGAATAGACCCTGCCGGGGATCGAACCCGGGACCTTCCACATAAGAGACCACAGCGCTCACCACTGCGCCACGGCGGAGGGGGTCGACGAATTGTGACATTGTGTGACAAGGGGTGCTCCCACTCCTTGTCACACAATGTCACAAATCTTAAAATATTACCAACTCTATCATTTATTCATAGTATTAAAACTTAATACAATATTAAAATGCTAAAAACTAAATATTAAACTAACTAAAAAATAAATTTAAAACAAATCCTTATATAATTAATACCTACTAACAATAAAATTAAAATAAAAATAAACCCCTAATCAAAAAGACCACCCCTGGTTGCCCCTGGGCCAAAGGTACCCATCAAGCTTGCAGCATTGCCACGCTGAATGGCGATGGATAACCTTTGAACCAGGTAGGAACCAGAACGTGGGTCGCAGCCCCTCTCCCTCAGACGACGCCCGATCTCTTTTATAAAATTTTTTGCTTCCCCACCCCAGCATCCCATCGTCTCCACCGCCAGTGGGACAAATAAATATTGGCCCAAGAGTGGCGCATACTTGGCCTTCTTCCTCGCGGCAGCGGATTCTGCAGCGGCACCAGCTAACCGTGACGTACGGCTAAGATGGCTTGGTGCCAAAGTACAGGCGCAAGTCGCGTCCCACAACAGGCATTTCCCTTTTTGCCAAGGGACAAGAGTTAAACCATCTGGACGTTTACCGTCCGTGCGGCACAAGCCAGGTGGTTCGATCGTGCAGGGCACGTTAGCCGAAATGAGTGCTCTACGGACGATATCGTTCAGGGCGTGATGACGTGGGAACCTACCTGAGCAACGACAGCAACTCAAAGCATGATGACCGTTGGCTTCCACCAAGGAACCGCAGATGCATCGATGGGGTTCGCAAACATTGCAGCCCAATCGGAAAGCCACTGCCACACGAAGAGAATCGCTATCGAGGAGAGTGCCCAGGTTCGGAGATGGTAAAGCATATAACCACGCACCAGACTCCGACTTCGACACGGCCCTTAGCCTTGCCAGATCAGCACCCGCTGCATGATCTACAAGATGTTTTAATGTGGCCTCTGAGGAAATGTTGTCCCACTGGTGCTGGACCTGTGAAGCCTGAGGCGTGGGCACGTCCGGGTTGAGGGCCGACCAGGCCTCCAATGCATCGGAAACAAAGGGGATACGAACTGGAACACCATTAACAGGTAGTATACTAGCTACCAGGCTCGCAGCTCCATGCGACGACGCAAGGAAGGACGGAAGGCTCAAATCCCGCACGCGCCTCACTCCCAGGCCTCCCAAACGGATAGGGAGGGTGGCCTGACTCCACTGGTAATCGTCTAAAGACACGTTGAGGATGGACTCCAATGTGTCTTTGAGAACACCGTCAACTCAGAGTTCTTCCTCATAGTCCACCACGCTGAGAGGTATAGTAGTATACCATAGTAGAGAGGTCATAGTCCACCACGCTGGCTAAATGCGGAATAGCAGTCTTCACGCACCTTCGAAAACATTACGCACATGGCTCGTTGGTGTAGTGGTTGGCATATTCGACTGCAGCCGACGAGGTCCCGGGTTCGAATCCCGGGTCGGGCCTTAATAGAGTATTGGGTTTTTCTGATTAGAAATTCTTAGCACTTGCCCGGAGTTAGGAAGTTGATGGTGTTACACCCCTGGGCCTTTCGGAGAGCACATTAAGCCGTCGGTCCCAGTTATTATCAATAACATGATAATAGTCGTTAAATCCCGCCAACCCGCATTGGAGCAGCGTGGTGGGTTTAAGCTCTAATTCCCTCTCTCCCATGTGAGTGGAGGCCTGTGCCCAGCAGTGGGACGTTAATGGGCTGTAGTGGTGGTGGTGATGGCCCGGGATTGAACCGGCGACCCACGATTAGGAAATGAAGTCTTAACCAGAGTCTCAACTACTTAAGTCACCACTATAAAGTATACACATCTCATAGTGATATCATAAGTAAAGTATATATCACTGGAAATATTCACTTTAAAATATAGAAGTATCAAGTACCTACATAATGCAGTGCCTATAAAACAATCAAAAAAACGTTTAGGAACGTTACATAACAAAATAACTTGAGACGTATCTATTTATATTATATTATTGATTTTCTACTTACATTGTAAATTAAGCTACAGCACACTCGCAACTCAGAACACCGTATTTGCGTTTCATGTTCAATGAACCATACATATTTAAATACCATTAGGATCAATAGATTTCCTATCAATGACACTAATTAAAACTAGTAGTAATACTTTATCGAGATTTTATTTAATAAAAAGATTAGAAACGTTAACAATAGACAATAGTATAGAAAAAGGGATAACTTTTGAAATATAAAAGGAGATACAATCTAGTCATAAGTGTGGAGCCTGAGCGCCTGTTGAATATTTTTGCGCAATTATTTTATTAAGCACATTGCTATTAAGTAATCACAGGCGTTTAGTAATAATGTGAAAATTGAATTTTAAGGTTTTTTTATGAGTAACGTTTTCAGTCTGTTATGAAAGTCAGAGACATGGTTTTTTTTAATGGTTCGCGAGGGATGACGAGGGTTGTCCCGTCGAGGGCGACAGTCCGACTGCCGGGCCCGGCACCTGTAGCTGGATCGACCGTCGCGCGCGTGCGTGTCCCAATGACGTAGAAAACCTGCCATAGACCTGCTTAGTGATAGAAATGCGTGAGTTAACTTTTAAACCAACCTAAAAATGTTGATAAGTACTCGATAAAAATAATTCTAATATAAAGTGCGAAATGCAAATGCTTTGCCACTAATATTGGATAGGTTGTAACTTGTAACCAACTTAGTGTAGTAGGTACTAAACAATGTTGTCTCCAAAAAACTCTTGTTGATTTACAAATAGTTACGGAGTTCAGTTTTAACAATTATTAATTAATATTCCCATTTGAATTATTATAATCCAAAGATTATCATCTTAGTTGGAGCCGATTTCTCGATAACAATACTACATAATATCTACTTTATTATAAATATTAGGTACTCTATAAAACACGGAAAAGACCAGACCAAATAATTAAATGCATAGAGAAAAATTTATAGCCGACTCTACATATTCCTGTTTCTACGTACCTACTTAGAAGGCGGTAAAGAGGCAATAAGCGTACTGTGAAAGCAGCCGAGAAGCCTTCAACGCTCGGTGTCTTTATACGCTCGCACAGAGTACTATTTATTACATTTAGGCACTTATTTTGTAACCTTATTTTGCAGGGGGAAATCTCCTGACTGCCTAAAATAGAAATCGCATAGAGTACTATTTTTTACATTTGGGTACTTATTTCGTAACCTTATTTTGCAGGGGGAAATGTCCTGACTGCCTAAAATAGAAATCGGGTTATAGAAAAGAAGGACACTCAAGGAAAATGGTTAAAGTAGGTACCCGTATGACACAGTGGTGTAGGTGTCTACAAGGGATGTTACGGAGCTCCGTAACAGTAACCGGAACTAGCGGATATGCGAAATAAAAATCTATTCGTAGGTAGGTAATCGTAACGGTAATGTAATCGTAATGATATTTTGAACGTAACCGAATCCGATACAAAAGTTTCGGTTATGGTATCATCCATAAAGAACGTCACACGTTAATTAAGGGGGGGGAGGGGGTTGACGAAGTGTGACATTGTGTGACAAGGGGTGAGAGGGGTCATAAGTTTCGTGACGTCACATTTCAAAATCTTTTAAATCTAAGTGTTAAAATGCCAAATTTGAACTATTAACGAAAAACTTAAAAATATTTCCAACTCTATCTGTATCTGTCAGGTTTAAAACTAATTTCGTAAGTGCTGTTTTAAATTAATAATTTCTAGATGTAAAATTGCAAGATATGTGACGTCACACAGGGAGGGGTGTCTCACAAATGTGACCAACTGTGAAAAGGACGGGGGAGGGGTCAAAAAATCACGAAGTTAGTGTGACGTAGGTACCTACTTTATGGATGACCCCTAAGTTCGGATAGGGGCGGAGTCTAGACGAGATAGGTTTTTGTTTGTGGCCGGCCGAACAGACACACTCGTAACTCTTAACACACACAAATCTAATACCCGTAACCGAAACTATCTGAAGCCAGCAAATAATACTTAATCGGAAATAATTACATATCCGTAACCGTATCTGAAACCGGTAAAACCACTACCACTAGTAGTGGTTTTACCACTACAGCCCATTAACGTCCCACTGCTGGGCACAGGCCTCCACTCTCATAGGAGAGAGGGAATTAGAGCTTAGACCCACCACGCTGCTCCAATGCGGGTTGGCAGGCTTTAACGACTATTATCATGTTAGTGATAATAACCGGGACCGACGGCTTAACGTGCTCTCCGAGGCACAACATATTTCACCGGTAAAACATTATTCCTATATATCCGTATCCGTATCCAGATCCGAAATTTCATATCCATAACATCAACGAGATGGGAAGAGAATTACTTATTTTCCAATCTCGTGGGACCTAGGTACTATAGCTAGTTCAATCCACGAAGACGCGCCCCACTCTTTTCCGCAATCGCTTACAGTGCAAGTGTGCAATGTAAACTACAAGAATGTGGGGCACACGCACACAAAATTAAATAGCGAAAAATTCCCCCGAACCCCGAACCCCGTTGTTTCCCCTCGCGATAAATAGTGGGGCGCGTCTTCGTGGATTGAACTAGCTATACCTAGGTACCTACCTACGAGCTGCCGACCCTTCCACTGCACGGTAGGCCGGCAGCAAATAGGACTAGCTGAAACTAACAGCTGGTCCATTCTAGAATTCTGACGACCTCCGTGGCGCAGTGTTGAGCGCTGTTGCCTTAACGTGCGGAGGGCCCGGGTTCGATCCCCGGCAGGGTTTGGAAATTTATAATTTCTGAATTTCCCTGGTCTGGCCTGGTGGGTGGCTTCGGCCGACGCTAGAGGCCGCTAAGCGATTTAGCGTTCCGGTACGATGCCGTGTAGAAACCGAATAGGGGTATGGGTTTAATATAACAGCTGTCCATAATATCCCTTCTTCTTCTTATTTTCCTGTTCCCGCCCTGGCACATCCTGTTATTTTGGTATTGATATTTTTGTAGTAGGTACCTATAGGCTACCTACCTATAGGCTACCTACCTATAGATAGGTCTATTGAACAAAATTTTTATGGTCCTAAGTATGACGTTATTATGAAACGAAACTTACATAAAAGGCGGTAATCGCGCACTGCTAGCTATCATGAATTTTAAAAATTTACTTCGGTAATCGGTACCTAATGGTCGACTGTTAAAGCTGGTGTCCCGCAAGGTGGCGTGTTGTCTCCTCTATTGTTCTCTATCTTCATCAACTCGATTTGCTCCCACATTACTTCTCCCTACCACCTGTATGCAGACGATTTACAAATCTACTCCCAATGTAAGGTGACGGATCTCCCTGATACAATTAGGTTGGTCAATGAGAATCTTTTACGCATTTCTAATTGGAGTAACTCGTTTGGGCTTAAAGTTAATCCAAAGAAGACCCAATTAGTTAATAACATTGGGAGTTCAAAATTAATTTCCCGTATAACTTTGTCGCAGCTTCCACCTGTCATATTCGATGGGACTCTTATCCCTTACAGTGACAAAGTGAAAAATTTGGGCATTATCTTTGATCAAACATTATCTTGGATGCCGCAAATGAGTGAGCTAAGTATAAAGATGTTTGGTGCAATTGGTTCTCTACGTAGATTGCGTAATGTCCTTCCCATTCCTACTAAAGTTGCGCTGGCTCAGTCTCTTCTTCTACCGATCCTTGACTATGCGGACACTTGTTATCTTGACCTCACTGAGGAGCAACTAAATAAACTTGAGCGGCTTCAAAATTACTGCATAAGGTTTATATTTGGCTTGCGAAAGTATGACCACGTTTCCGAGTCCGCCGTAAGCTAAAGTGGCTCCCGATTCGCCTTCGCAGGAATACTCACATTCTTCACCTTCTTTACTGCATTCTGTTCAATCCCATCACACCTCACTACTTAAAAGATCGATTTAAGTATATATGTCACTCTCACTCTTCTTCCCTCCTTTCTCAAAATAATCTTTTATTAAGTACTCCTAGACACTCAACTTCCTTCTATCAAAATTCTTTTACGGTAACTGCTATACGGCTTTGGAACGTTCTCCCCTTGGATATTAAGCTATCTCAATCTCTTCCTATCTTCAAAACTAAATTGAAACAACATTATCTATCATTATAATCTATTTATTCATCTGTCGTCTATTACCTATTACTTTTATACTGTGTATTTATTCTATATATTTTTACATTGTACTTACCTGTGTTTTTATGTATAAGTATAATATTTACTTATTATTATGTCTCAGTACACCCCTCCCGCTTTCTTTTAAGTTTCCTCTGCCCTAAGGTTGCCTGGAAGAGATCGCTATTTAAGAGGCCGGCGAACACCGCTCGCAACTTCTACTCGAACCGCAAATATAAATTTGCCGGTATATTGCTATCCCTATTTGGCTGATGACACATGATCGCGTGCAAGCGCGATAGCAATATGAGCGTACAGAATTTGTTATACATTTAGTCTTGTTCCGTGAATACCAAAAATGATGAATGAAAAATTGTTGTGTTTTTAACTTCGTGTTGTTATTCTGTATCTTGACAATATAGGCTATGTTCCTGACCAATTAGTACGTGAGATATCGTTGGTTTTAATATGAAACAAATAAGGAGAAAACATGTCGTTTATGTCGTAAAAACATGCAAAACGCAATGTGCTTACATTTAATTTTGGGAAAGTATTTTGAAAAAATAATTATCCAGGGACCTAGATAAATACAAGTTCAATCTTAATAATCGCATAATTATGGAGGAAATATGCGCGAATCACAAATTATTTTGGTATTACGTTTGTATGAGCAATTCACCCTCCGCTGGCGCCTTAAGCGTTATGGCCGCCTGTTGTGCTGTATCCATTTATGTTTGTTTTTTTGTCTTTTTATTTCTTTGTGTACATGAAAGTATATTTTACTTTTTACTTTACTTTACCTATATACCATTGATGTAGAATTATACTCATTCTATTTCAATGCTGTATACAATAAATTAGTTAAACGCCATGGCCCGGCATCGGGCATGCGGCTGCCTCTTGCGATGTTAACAAATACCACAAAATACACCAAATAATTTGTAGGTACCCAGAGCCATGAACTTTTAAAAAACTGTCTGTCAATGTCATCTACTAACGCCAAACGTCAGAAAACGAAACGATGAAAAATTGAACGTCAAACTCAAAAAATATTAAATCCTAAATAATGATAAAATTTTGCCGAGCTAGAAAGCCATTTTATTCGTTTATTACATAAATAAACATACAAAAAACTAAATCAAATTACCCAACTTAATTCCTCGTATCTCGAAATTTTCGCGTCGAATGTGCAAGAATTAAATTAGCTTTGTGCGGCAGGAAATTTCCGATCGACCGGCTTTCGTGTAATGTGTGAGAAAAGATAATAAACCGTAGCCATGGCTTCTGGTTTCCAGAATGATATTGTGAATAGACTCTTAACAGCGCGGCTGGAAGAAAGGGCGGCTGGTGAAGAGCACCCTCCGCAGAATATGCTGCCTTCGAACAGGCAGTCGCGACAAGGGAGCCATCATGACGAAGACGGTCACGCCAACGAACCAACACCTTCTTCTTCAGCTATAGAGAACCTACAGCCATCGAACAACTCAGGCGGACGCCTCCACAACTGGCAAGCAACAAAAACAACAGTTAAAGAACGATTATCATTTTTATTTAACAACGAAATCTTATCCGATGTCCATTTCATAGTAGGCAAAGACGCGAACCAGCAAGTTATACCCGCACACAAATTCGTTTTATCTGTAGGCAGTGCAGTATTCGATGCAATGTTTAATGGAGTTTTAGCTACAAAAGCAGAGGAGGTTGAGCTACCTGATGTTGAACCGGCAGCGTTTTTACATTTACTTAAGTTTTTATATTCCGATGAAGTGAGAATTGGGCCAGAAAGTGTCATGACGACACTGTATACTGCTAAGAAATATGCTGTTGCAGCTTTAGAAGAACATTGTGTGGAGTTTTTGAAAGTTAACTTGGGCACAGATAATGCGTTTTTGCTTTTGACTCAAGCAAGGCTGTTTGATGAGCCCCAGCTGGCTGCGCTATGTTTGGAAATGATTGATAAGAATACTACAGATGCATTGAATGCTGAGGGATTTACGGATATAGATCAGGATACCTTGAATGCTGTTTTGGAAAGGTAAATTCTTAATTGTGTACTAGATGATCCGTGTGGATTAAGGTTTTTTGATTCCTGCAGGGATTCTTTTATTTTCCAGGATAAAAAGTAGCCTATGTCCTACCCTGGGATGCAACTCATGTCTATACTAAATTTCATCAAAATTTGTTGAAAATATGGGCCGACAGACAGACAGACACACTTTCACTTTTATAATATTAGTATGTGGATGTATTTTCTAGAATTATGATGATTGATAGAGATACCTAACTGAATACTTATAATATTAAAAGTATGTGACTTTCTTATTGAGTCTTTCTTAGCTTTACCTAAACATGCAATAGATAGAATATATTTTTTATACATTTTGATCATTTGATACTACCTACCAAATGTATTTAATCTTTACAGTGAAACTATAATATTGAACCAAGAAATAGATTTTAAAAATTAACTTGGTATTATACCAGGTTTGTTGATATGTAACCTATTTTTAAATAAAGACTAATCTAAATATACTTAATCCTGTTGTTTAAATATTTTGTTGTAAAATTCAAAATTCAAATGTATTTCATGTAACGTATCAAAATTTATTTTATTCAAATAAACTTTTAAAAGTGCTTTCGAATTCTCAACTGAATCTACCACTGGTTCGGAATGAGAAGAACCAGCAAGAAACTCGGCGGTTGCTCTTTTGAAAAAAAAAACATTAATGTGTATACATAAATAACCGCTGTCCTTAGCATTGCTGGAGCGAGTCAAATGCTCTTTTGTCTTTTACGTAATCTTCCACAGTTTAATTATAACTTTTTTCAAAAGCATACTTTTAATGGATTTCTTAAACTTGTGTAAAGGCAAGTTTAAAATAGATTGTGGAATTTTGTTATAAAATATAATGCTCATTCCCACGAACGACCTTCGGACTTTTTTGAGGCAGAGCGATGGAGTCACGAGCTTATAGCAGCTTATGGTGTAAAATCTTATTTTCACTAATTAGAGTATGCCTGTATCTTTGTCCATGTGAATTAACGGTTGGACTGTCGCTGGAACTCTTTAAGGGAAATATCTCATTTACATATTTATCTTTATAATATTTGTAGATTGTAGGATATTCAATTATTCATCCATTCTCTTTCAGAGACACCCTGCGCATTCGAGAAGCGAAAATCTTCGCCGCAGTCCTTCGCTGGTCTGAAGCAGAATGCATACGACGGCAGTTACCAGTAACACCCAACAACCAAAGAATGGTCCTCGGCAGAGCCTTCCATGCCATCCGATTCCCTTTAATGTCTGTAGAAGAGTTTGCTATGGGACCAGCACAGAGCGGATTACTCGACGACAGAGAAATTGTACAGTTATTTCTATACTTTACGGTTAATCCAAAACCGAACGTAGGGTTCCTAGACACGCCTAGATGTTGTATGACTGGCAAAGAGCTGACTGTTAATAGGTTCTCTCAATCAGAATCTCGTTGGGGTTACAGCGGCACTACTGATAGGATAAGGTTCACCGTGGACCAGAGGATCTTTGTTGTTGGATTTGGATTGTATGGATCCTATTTCGGACCTACGGAGTACGAAGTTCATTTACAGGTAACCTATTTTTCTTTTGAGAAGTAATTTAAAGACATGATATGCCAAACCTTGTTCTTAACAATGGGCTTTATAAGAGTACTTCATCATTGCTTTGCACTAAGCATGATTGTCGTTAAGCGCAAGCCTATCACGCAATTAAAAAAAAAAATTGGCAGTCATAGGGACTGCCGATAGAAGTGAAAACGAATATTTAAAATAATTAAAAAAAAACAATTTTAAGTAATTAAAATATAAACCTTAAAACTAAGGCATTAAAGTTTAATTACGAATGTAGTATATTTATATTTAAGACCTTTTGTCTTCATAACAACGCGAGCATGGGGCAGCGAGGTGTCGGTGACACAGATCCACAAGTTTACCCCCTACCAAAAAGTGCACAACGTGGCTAAAGAAGTTTTCACTTCAAAAAGTATAAAAAGCTCTAAGTCACTGACATGGAAAGAGTGAAGAAAGTGGAAGCAATAGAAAAAGTTAAGCTTTTAGTCACACTTCACGATTTCTCAAGCGAAGCAAATCAGGCTAATATTCTTTCTAAATAAAAAAGACCATATTATAACTAATCCCTGATATATTTTATGTATAACTAGAAGATGCCCGCAACTTCTTCCGCGTGGATTAAGATTTTTGATTCCCGAGGGAACTTCCGGGATAAAAAGTAGCCTATGTCTTTCCCCGGGATACAAACTATCCCCATACCAAATTTCATCAAAATCGGTTGAACAGATGGGCCGTGAAAGCGTAGCAAACAGACATGACAGACACGCTTTCGCATTTATAATATTAGGTATGGATTCAGTATATTATCACTGGGTCTCCCCAATGTCTTGGTCAGCCACTGACTTTATGCCCCTCAAAAGAGAATTAAGCTTTAGGCGTCAGACACGAAACTAGCGACGGCGACAGCGGGGCGATGGAATCCGAGAGCTGGCGACGAATTTCGGGAAAGTCCTATAGGCAAGCTAAAATAATTATAGAAAAATATAATTGCGTTCATTGGTGAATCCAGTTCTGCCAGTCTGGTAGAGCGTTTGCGGTTATTTCGCTACTGCGCAGCATATAACATTTGCAAAAAAATCCGAAAAAACATTTTTTTTAAATTTTATACTTACTCATAGAATTCGAAGAAATCCCAGACGTTTTTGTCGGTTATAAAGTATTACCAGACCTCTTTTAAATTGTTCCCGAAATTCGTCGCCAGCTCTCCGACCAATCGCATCGCCCCGCTACCGCTCATTTCGTGCCCGTACACTTAGAGCCCCAATATGAACGGCATTCCGAACCAGTGGTAGATTCATTCGACTATTCATAAGCACTTGTAAAAAGTCTATTTGAATAAAAACATTTGAATTTGAATTATGCAGCTCAAATGACAGTTGAATACGAAAAGCGTAAACCGTCTCTTGGTTTTCAGATAATCCACCTAGCAACTAAAAAGGTGTGTGGTTCCAACACGACGACGTTTTGTTGCGACGGCTCGGACGACACGTTCCGCGCGATGTTCAAGGAGCCCGTGGAGATTCTGCCCAATACTTCCTACATCGCCAGTGCTAAACTAAAGGTAGGTTTTTAGGGTTCCGTACCCAAAGGGTAAAAACGGGACCCTATTACTAAGACTCCGCTGTCTGTCTGTCTGTCTGTCTCCAGGCTGTATCTCATAAACCGTGATAGCTAGAAAGCTGAAATTTTCACAAATGATGTATTTCCGTTGCCGCTATAACAACAAATACTAAAAATTAAAAAATATATATATTAAGGGGGGTCCCCATACAATAAACGTGTTTTTTTCGTATTTTTTTGCTCAATATTAAAAACGGTAACAGGTAGACGGTTCAAATTTTCACAGAATATTAACTTGTATATTACCTTTCAAAATAAATAATTAAATATCAATAAAGTAAATATTAAAGGGGGGCTCCCATACAACAAACGTAATTTTTTGATATTAACAATAAACCTCTACAAACAAAGTTAGTTTTGCGGTTCATTTCGTCTTGTTTTTAATACGTCATAAATCGTAAAACTTACTACAGGTTTGTACGGAACCCTCGGTGCGTGAGTCCGACTCGCACTTGGCCGGTTTTTTAATCTACACACTGAAATTTTAGTGGTTGTATTCCCACAGTAAAAAAATAAAATTTTGTCTCGGTAGTACAATCGATTTAATAAATAAAAACAAGATTTTTTTTTAAATATCATTTAGTACTAACAACAGTTAATACCCTATTAACGTTACGATCTAGCCTATGAGTAAATAAAGCTAGTGAGTAACATTATTTTAACCTAAACTTATACTATAAAATTATATCTGAATTGGTCGATTGACTTATCTTAGTTTACGCTAAATTTTATTATGAGACTCTGTGTTCTTGTGTTCTTTGCATTGCACTTAGAACTACACTTTCACTTCACTACACTAGATAAAACACACGCACACTACATACACTACATACATATACACTAGATAAAACACACATACACTACATCCACTACACAGATAAGAGAATCAAGGGAGATATGCTAAGGGGGCGTGGTGCGTGCGAACTCATCAGGTGTAAAATAGACATAATTTCGATTTTTGTCTTTAATCGGACGTCATTCAACGATCGCTTCACTTCTCTCGGTTTTTAGCAAAATGCCGTGTTGTTCAGTGGTTGTTTGTAAAAATTCAAGTGGCAAAGTGAATTACATGAAAGATGGCATCTCATTTCACACTTAAGTACAAGTATATTGGTGTAAATTTCCATAAAAACCAATAAAACATTATTTAGTGGTATCAAAATTTAATAAAGTGACAAGTCTATATCTCATTATGAACAAAAACCATTGCTTGCTTAGTAGAAATCTATCAATGAATCAGTCGGTCTTACGACGCAATGGTTAGGTGTTCTTTACCGATTCTTTCACTAGCACGATAGATCAATTTCCGTGGTACCCTAGAGATGTGACGATGTAAATACGAGTACATTGTTGTCGATATTTTAACAACCAAACTATGATCTGTGATACAATAATTAATAGTACCTACTTAGTAAACAATAATTGCTATTTTAACGTTTAAACTATCGCGAGTAATAATCATTATAACTATATTTTTAGTTATAATTATTACCATTTTTAGGGTTCCGTAGCCAAATTTGGCAAAAACGGAACCCTTATAGATTCATCATGTCTGTCTGTCTGTCTGTCTGTCTGTGTGTCCGTCCGTATGTCACAGCCACTTTTTTCCGAAACTATATGAACTATACTGTTGAAACTTGGTAAGTATCTTGTATTCTGTGAACCGCATTAAGATTTTCACACAAAACTAGAAAAAAAACAATAAATTTTGGGGGTCCCCATACTTAGAACTGAAACTCAAAAAATTTTTTTTCATCAAACCCATACGTGTGGGGTATCTATGTATAGGTCTTCAAAAATGATATTGAAGTTTCTAATATCATTTTTTTCTAAACTGAATAGTTTAGAAAAAAACGAGAGACACTTCCAAAGTGGTAAAATGTGTGTCCCCCCCCCTGTAACTTCTAAAATAAGAGAATGATAAAACTAAAAAAAATATATGATGTACATTATCATGCAAACTTCCACCGAAAATTGGTTTGAACGAGATCTAGTAAGAAGTTTTTTTTTTAAATAATTTAAAACTTACTACAGGTTTGTACGGAACCCTCGGTGCGCGAGTCCGACTCGCACTTGGTTTTTTTGATGTACTCAACTTACTTAGCTGACGAAACGTATAAAAATATACTAGGTGAATTAATATAATGTCTATTTACGTAGATACTCATTACTCATGTATGGATATATTTAATATCACTCATTAATATTAATATTTAAGATATCCGAAGGATGCAGAAAGAAAAGAAAAGTGGATAAATCTTACAAGCTGGTTTCCTACGAAAAATAGCACAATATGTTCGTCTCACTTTGAGCCAAAGTGCTTTCAACTATTTCATTTTTTTTAAAGTCGGTTAAAAATAATCTAATATGTAAACGATTTTTTACATCTTATTATTTTTGGTACATATTAAGTAATATATCACTTTTCATAATAGGTAGTCATTGTCAAAAACCCAAATATTAAGAAATTGAGCATCGATAGATCCATTTTAGTCAACCACTATTGAACGTTACACAGAACATCGACAACGTTTGACGTTTGTGTGAGTAAGATGCACGGTGATTGAAATTGAACGCTGTATGCTAAACAATAAAGTATAATTTTGATCAGCACATCGACAACGTTTGACGTTTGTGTGAGTAAGATGCACGGTGATTGAAATTGAAAGCTGTATGGTAAATAATAAAGTGTATATTGGTTCGTGCTTCATGCACTTACCTATCGGTATCCGTGTGTTAGTGCGACTTCATCTATTATTTTTATTTAGTTGCATGTGTATTGGTAGCGAGTGGTAGGGATAAGCTGGCGACAGCAGGTTTCTATACAATTTGGTTCATAAAACATATCTCCCTTGATTCTCTTATCTGTGATCCACTACATACATAATATACACTAGATAAAAACAAGAAATGCCAGATTTAAAATCGTGAACAAACGAAGATATTTTAAACATTAAAGAACACGACATTTTAAATCTAACGGTACCTCATGCATCCTTATCTGTTATGGTGAAATTAAGAAACATACATACATGAACCCTAAAAACATTAGGCCGGCCATACACGGACTGCTCAAGCAGTTAGCCAGTGATCAACATACACGGACCGCTCTTGCAGTCAAACCCAATAGCTTGGAGCTACCATTGATAACTGCTGCCAACCGCCCGAAGCAGTCGCAACTGCTCGAGCGGTTCCATGTATGTGTGTATGTAGAAGACTGTAGGTCACTATGCAGTCGCAGCTTGAAGCATTCTATTCTGACTGGTTCAAACTGTCCGTGTATCCGAGGCCTAACACTCCTTTTTTTGGCAGCCGTGCAAACCTCAAGATAGCTTCGTGCAGCGCGGGCGTGCAGGCTAGTTTATCCCCTATCTCTACGTGCGAGAGCTTATTTTGCTCTATACTATGAATCGCTTTGTACTCTGTAGGCAGCACGCAATAGCGTATGTTTCAAGTAGTACTTACATTATTTCTAATGAATTACTATTGTTTCTCACGCTTCCGAGTTGTAGATGAATATTTCAGTATTAATTTTAAACTCTTACGATTCGATAGTAGTAATACTATTGAGGGCAAATCGTTCTGCCACGGGAAAACAACCATTAAAATTTCACGCTGTATGATATAGTTCAAGGGCCCTGTGTAATATTCTGTTGCATCCAGGGCACGGATTCGTACTACGGCACGCGGGGCCTGCGTCGCGTCACTGTTGACTGCAACAACGGAGAGAAGGTCGTCTTCCAATTCTCGTACGCGGCCGGCAACAATAACGGTACCTCGGTTGAAGACGGACAGATCCCCGCCATCATATTCCACATTTAACGGAGAGAAAGTTGTGTTCCAGTCGAGTACGCGGCCGGCAACAACAACGGTACCTACTACCTCCGTCGAGGACGGCCAGATCCCCGCCATCATATTCCACATCTAATAACGGAGAGAACTTCAACAACGGAGAGAAATTCGTGTTCCAGTCGAGTACGCGCCCGACAACAACAACGGCAATGCGGTCGCGCCATATGCACCGAAGAATTAACCAAATAAATAAATACTTTACAAATTAAGAAACGATTAAGAATTGAAGGCATTATGGTCTTATGGCGCGTTTTCATTAGGTCGCCTTGATATTCTTCGTATTCAGCCGTTTTCTGTCACCGGCAAATGTAAACTGTAATTCGGATGGCCGCGTTCGGTCGCAGCGCGTTTGCGGTGATGAATACGCATTGAAGGTTTGCTATGAATTAATGTTATTTTCATTTCATAGTAAACCTTCAATAAATAAAAAATATATGTCAGTGGATTCCATTTTTTGATAGCCATTGAGTTGGAGCATATGGGGTGCTGACCTACTGTAAAAGTTGTTATGGTTGGCCGTGTTCGGTCATAACCGACTGTGTAAACTTGTTGTTGGCCGAAAATCTATTGCCGATTACATGTAAAGACGTAATGTAAACAGGCCGACACAAACGAGCAATGGCCTCATGTAAACATGCCATTAAGCTCGCAAACTGCTAAACTACGATCACAATACTATTATATCACAGTGCTACTATCACAGTTGTTGTGATAAGCTGGATTTATGTTAAAGGATAATCTTTTTTGAAGTAAATATCTTAGTGCACGACATGTAGAGAGTATTTGAGGTCTTTTTCGGGTGGAAGTAACTCCGCCAAACAGAACAGCTGGTTTGAGGTCGCCATCTTTAATCAGCTTTTTTAAAGTATCAAGGCGGTGCTATATTTTAAGAGCTCCATTATTTATTAATTAATCAATTAATTATTAATCTGTCTTACTACATTTGTACCAATGTACAAGTATTAATTCAAAATTTAAAATAACCCCCAACATATTATTGAAATAACAGGATATAAATTCTGTGATTTCAGTTTGGTATGTTATTTAACATTTTTGTTTTCTTTTAGTATGGTTATCAATTACCACAGTAATTTCACGGACCTCATATCTGATTAGATCTCGTAGAGAAACTCCGAGCATAGTTCTCTCCCTTACCCGCTGAGTGAAATTCAATGTATACGACATGAAATATAAATAATTTGTTAAGTTGACAATACTAATAATTATTTTCCACTCAAAAATGATCACAAGATTGGCAATTGAAAAGTAAAAATTACGCTTGAATTTAACGAAACATATCATATCGAGGTTTCGCATGGCGAAAGTGGTTTTTGTTTTCTTAATATGCTCCACGCTAGCTGTAGTTTTGATGCTCTGCTTTCAGTAACCAGCAGTGCTCATCTTGCGCCTCGCATACTGTACAGTCCCACAAACTTAACTGGCCCGGTGGCCAAAATTGGAACTAATTTTTATGCCTGTTTAGTTTCTGTTTTTATTTTATTTCTCATTATATACTAGCGACGCTGGCTCCGGGTCTGATAAGTTTGACAGATTATAAGTGCCGTTGCACCAACGAAGAGTTACGTTAACCCAGTAATAAATTGTCAATCAGACAGCATTAAAAATATTGCTATCCCTTTCATAATTCTCCTTGCCGAAAGGGACAGAACTAGATTTAAAGCTGTCATTTTAGTTTAGTTTAGTTTAGTAGCAGTAACACAATCTAAATACTACAATTTTATTCCTATGGTTTCTCTAATTTAGGCTGATAATTTGGCAGATGCCGGTTTGCATAATACTGCTTCAGTCTGTCTCACTCTTGTCCTTCACTATTGCTATAGACCTCTCATCTCTCAAAATTATCATCCTGAATTAGACAAACCATAGGTTGAACTTTATTCGGAGTTGGCGCAATCGGCCCAAAGACAAATATTCGTTTGTCTGTCTCTTACAGACTTTCCTTAGAAAAGAACATCACTAGATTTAAACTGGATAAATTAGTTGTAAGAACTCTATAGAACAGAAGTAGCCAAATGTTAATATAATTGGTTAAATATCGATTTTTTTCATAGAACTTTGATAATCTTAAGAAATATGTTGTGAATTTTCAAAGATTTTGTCGAAACTACGCCTGGCTATATCAGTATTAATAATAACTATTACTTTACACTCTGAAATTTTTGTGGTCGCTTTCCCGCAGACAAGTGATTTTGTCTCGGACTACAAATTAATTTATTAAAACAAATTTATTAGAATCCTAAAATGACAGATTTACAATCGAGAAAAACATAACTCGAAAGCGACCTCGAACCAATAGTAACACCTCGCGAGCAGGTCGGACGTGCAGGCTAGTTTATGCCGTATCACTAAGCACGAGAGTTTATTTTGCTCTGAACATTTATGAATCGCTCTTGACTTTGTAGGTAGCGCGTGATATTTAGGGCCACTTGACTAGGGACAACTGATTTACTTAAAAATAGTTAAATTTTATAAATGCTGTCCCTTTTTGCAAATGCATATTATAGTTGCCAAAAAGGGACAGCATTAAAATATTTAACTAAATCAATTTAAGAGTTCTTGTGCAAGTGGGCCTTAAACTAGTACCCACGTTACGTCTAATGAATTACTATTTATTTGCTCCAAACAAAAACTCATTTAATTTTTAAGTTAATTTTTGGATAGTTCTACTGAGGGCAAATCTTTCTGCCGCGGGAAAACAACCATTAAAATTTCACGCTGTACTTATAATCTATGTTCTTATTTATAATCAGTGTGAATTTATTCTTGCAAATATTTCTATTTCCTTCATAATCATAGTTAGGCATTAGGTAGTTATTCGCAAATATAATATTGTAATAGGTATCTATGTATAAATAGACAAAAATACCAATCTGTGACTTATTAAATACTACATCAATATTTTTGTAACAAAAGTAAACAGTGCCAAAATAAATTTCGTGAATAAACATTTATTATTAAATTATAATTTATGGCAAACAACAAAAATATGACTCTGAAATATAATTAAATACTGAAGCCAGAACAATTTTCTAATTCGGTACATTAAATATAATATTATCAAGAATTATTATCCTCATTTATTATTATGTAAATAAACACAAAACACCTTATTGAAGGGTTTACCATCATTATTATAAACCCAATATTTACATAATATATGACATTACAATATATGACATTGTTTTTGTGATCTGTGTACCAAATTATGTGTTTTTGTGTATTTTTGTTAATTGTAAGCAAGTATATTAATTTTTTGACGTGATAACGTCTTATAAATCGATAAACACCGGCTGCACGCACGAAAGTGTCACGTTCCGCCTGAGCCTGAGCGTGCAAGTGAGAGCGCGGAACAAGCGATAGAGAGGCACGATCGGCCCAAGCGTTGGCTTGTGATACATTTATCTCTCTTCTCGCGTGACGTCAGAGCTGAATTGACGCGTGACGTCAGAGAGTTGAATGCTGAGCAAATGTATGGTGACACATACATTTACTCTGCATTCAACTCGCGCGCGGACTGTAGCAGTTCGAATAGTTCTGCTACTGGAACGCCGCCACGCGAGCTTCTTCGAAAACTTCTAGTTATCACGTAAAACTATCGTTCGTAAACCGCATAATATATTATATCTCTATGGTAAACCGACTTTACAGACAACCGTAATTTTTTATTTATTGTCACTCTAATTCTGAAACCCGGAGAGACGCATTGGGCGACTGTAAGGTATCTTCGGGTATGTTATCTAAATAAAATAAATAAAAATAAATTAAATTTTGATCCCGGATCGCCTCTCAGAATGGCAAGGATTTGGCCATGGTCCACCACGCTGACCAAATACGAATTGCATGCTTAATACAAATTACAAAGCAATGATGAGGTCTAGGTTAGAGCGCGCTTGCCTAGAAGCCAAGCGCCATGCCTATTCACTCCTGCCTTGAAGGTAGGTACTTAAGTATAAGTTATACGTGGCAGGGAATACATGAGCTGGAAGGGCATTCCACACTTTAGCGGTTCGTATTATAGGAACGAAGAGCAAAACCGTTTCGTTCGAGCAAATTGCACGTCAACCACGGATGCCAACGCTGACAGTTTCTTGCTGTTAATTTCTTGAACTAAGCCTCATGGTCCAAGATCCCGCGACGATCAGACCTACGTTATTGTTGTTTTATAATTAAGAATGTCTGACAGGGGGTTGCAATCGTACTTACTAGGTGTCTGACAATGGACAACGTGGTTTCTAATATTATTCCAAAGCAAAATATAAAAAAACGGAGCTTAATACTTTAACGAATTTGAGGTGCCACCTTTTTCACCTTTTTTACCTTCCAAAGCAACCGCGATCCAAACTTCATAGTCGGGGATCGTTTATACCTCTATTAGAGACATCCACTACAGCCCATTAACGTCCCACTGCTGGGCACAGGCCTCCACTCTCATAGGAGAGTGGGAATTAGAGCTTAGACCCACCACGCTGCTCCAATGCGGGCTGGCGGGCTTTAACGACTATTATCATGTTAGTGATAATAACCGGGACCGACGGCTTAACGTGCTCTCCGAGGCACGGGGGTGAAACACCACCAACTTCCTAACTCCAGGCTAGTACTGAGAATTTTTAGACAGAAAAACCCAATACTTAATTATGGCCCGACCCGGGACTCGAACCCGGGACCTCGTCGGTCGCAGTTGAACATGCTAACCACTAGACCAACGACTAACTAGGCAGTTAGAGACATAGGTACATACAAAAAATTTCAGCTTTAATAAAATAACGTAGGTCTGATCGTCGCGGGATCTTGCTCTATCATATTCGAGCGTTTACCTGTGGTCCCATTAATTTCACCACGGGTAATTTTATTTACCCGTGGTCCCATTACACTAGGGATTACAATTCGATTAATACTTTAGAATCTTGACACTAGGGAACAAATGTCGCTAGAGAGTAGAGATGTCGCTCGACTTCGCCCGTCATCTCTATCATATTATCATTGAAGGTCGTGAGACAAGATGTCGGTGACGTCAGTCAAAATCGCCCGACACCTCTAGCGACAAGTGTCGCGGGACATTTGTCTCCTAGTGAATAAAGGCTTTAAAGTGTAGACCACTTTCTCACTTTAGGATTTGTTGTTTCTAGTCAAAATAATTGTAATAGCTGTTCACTAATTTGTTCCTGAGATACTTTCTAGTTTGTTTAAGGTCCAGCCCCACGCAGGCACATAGCGGCAAATATTTGTATGAGTTTGTACGGGGCAACGTCAAGGAGTGCATGTCCGTGCCGCGTCGCTCAAGTGGACCCAGCTCCATACATCCTCATACAAAGAATGCCGCTACGTGCCGCGCATCTATAATGGGGGATCTTCAGGGGCCATACTGCATACGCTTAAAGCCATATTGTTTCATTATTGTTGACTTTCGTGTTTAAGAATTATAATCCTTAGGGCCGGTTGCACAAGGATATTTAAACTGATTTAGTTAAATTTTGTAATGTTGTCCCTTTTTAGGAAATGCATATTGAAGTTGCCAAAAAGGGACAGCATTAAAATATTTAACTAAGAGTCTCTCTAATTTAAGAGTCCTTGTGCAAGTGGGCCTAAATTCTAGGAACGTCAAGGTACGTGACATGAAAATGTCATTTTGAGTAATAACTATTGTATAAGTATTGTTTTTTAAGTGTTGACAGCATGGCCCTAGTGTTTTGTTAGTAGTTTTACGCTGAGTTGCACGAAACTATTTTAAAAATTTAAGTGTTGATTAAACTAATTTAATCACAAGACTCCATACGATTCTTGCGATTAAATTAGTCTAAGTACCACTTAAATTTTTGTATTTGTTTCGTGCAACTCAGCGTTAAGGGACTCATAATTAGGAGGTTATCGTTACGTTCGTTCGATTTTACGGCTATTTTACAGTAAGACATTGCAGCAGGCCGAGTGGGTGATTTTTTTACGTTTTCGATCGTGGCAACGTTAACTAGGTACAATTAGTATGGAATTGATCGAGCGCCAGCTGTCAAGCGCTTGACAATTCCATACAAATCGGACCTACTCATGCAAAGAGGAACCAATCCACACACATGCCAAAAATGAGATAAGTATACAGAAAGCTTTTACTCGTAAAATGCACCTTCCATCGGCCCTGGAAAGATCAAATCAGATCAGATCATTTTGATCTATCCAGGGTCGATAGAAGGTGCATTTTAAAAGCTTTCTGTATACTTATCTCTTTTTTGTCGTGTGTGTGGATTGGTTCCTTTTTGCATAAGTAGGTCCATTATCGTAGTTAACGTTGTCGCGATCGAATGGGAACAAAATCTCACACTAGTCACTGCAGCTGTCCGAAACTATAATCGAACTCTGCCCCCCAATCATGTAAGAATGGCCGATCAAACGTTAAAGATTTTCGTCAAAGTAAAATAAACCATAACTGCATTGAATTAGAGCTCAATTTCGTCTGCCCATTCTTATACGTTTAGGTATGTACGATACCCTAAACGTATAAGAATGGGCAGACGAAATTGAGCTCTAATTCAATGATGTCATGGTTTATTTTACTTTGCCGCCGAACCTTTACCATTTGATCGACAATTCTTACGTAATCGGGGGGCAGATCTTTAAATTTTTTACACGGAGGCCTCCTAAATATTTAGAAACCTTGGTGATATTCGATGTAGATATTGTTGAAAAAAATTAGTATACCTACCTTAGGGTCGATACACATTAGTTTCTACATGAAAAAAGCACAGTAATTTTCTTACAAACTATTTTATAAAAACTAGAGTTCAGAATATAGACCTTACCTTACATGTTAGAAACATATTACTTAGAACGCTCGGTGCGTGTTGTCTGGTCTGACATTTGATATTATAAATATGTTTCCACTATTATTCTGCTGTGCCGTTACTTTAAAAAAAAGGTAAAATTAAATAGGAATTGAGCTGTGTACCTATGTATAAACTGATTAATTATTATCTACTTATTTATTAAGAAATAGTATAGTAAATAATATGTATTTTTCAAAGTTTTGTATAGAGGAATTAATTTAGATGTCAAATAAATGATAATTCGTGCATATAGATTGAGGTTTTATTATAAAATGTACCTACCTATCCAGTCCAGAAATTCAATGAAATTAATCTAATCTTCGCAAAGTACAACTTCCCACAAACTTATCTGACCGGGATTTAGCGTCGCTAGTTTATCTATACTAACATTATAAATGCGAAAGTTTGGATGGATGGATGCATGGATAGATGGATGGTTTGTTACTCAATCACGGCCGAACGGTTGAACTAATCTGCAAGGAAATTTGGCACAGAGATAGATAATAGTCTGGAATAACACATACGCTATAAATTTTTATCCCGGAAAATTAATGAGTTCCCGCGGGAACCAAAAAAACCTCAATTCACGCGGACGAAGTCGCGGTCATCAGCTAGTATATAAAAATAAAACAAAAACTATGCAGGCATAAAAATTAGTTCAAATTTTGGCCCCGGGACAGATAATTTTTTTTTTTTTTATCCACTACAAGTAGTGAGTTCCCGTGGGAATTTAAAAAACTTATTACACGCGGACGAAGTCGCGGGCATCTGCTAGTTTCCAATAAGGCCCATGGTCAATATCATACATACTTAAATTCTAACGGCCTTATCCATAATGTTAGGTTAGCGGGTGAACATTTAAACATCGATTTGTCTCTTTCTATCATCAGTAATTCCATGGCTACACAGCTGTTATGATGAGCCCATTTCATTCTGCCATTCCTCGTGCCGTTTCGACAAGTTTTTGGAAACTGGTTTCGTCTTCTCAATCGCGGTCAGAATGTCTGAGAGCGATATCTTGTCTTTACGGTTGGTATAAGCTGTAAGAAAAAATAATCAAGTTACTAATAAAATTAATAAGGTACCTAGGTACTTAAGTACATTTTTTTTTATCAACTACAAGTTAGCTCTTGACTGCGATCACACCTGATGGTAAGTGATGATGCAGTCTAAGATGGTAGCGGGCTAACCTGTTAGAGGTATGGCAGTTATATTAAACCCATACCCCTAATCGGTTTCTACACGGCATCGTACCGGAACGCTAAACCGCTTGGCGGCACGTCTTTGCCGGCAAGGTGGTAACTAGCCACGGCCGAAGCCACCCACCAGGCCAGACCAGAAATGGGATGGGAATAGGCATGTACGATACCCTTAACGTATAAGAATGGGCAGACGAAATTGAGCTCTAATTCAATGCCATCATGGTTTATTTTACTTTGACGAAAATCTTTAGCGTTTGATCGGCCATTCTTACATGATTGGGGCCCAGAATCAGCCTCACTATCTGACTTACTCTTGCCCCCCATGCTAGGCAGCATCTTCCTCACGCTACTCATCAGCGCCTCCTTACACACCAGCTTAACATCACTGCCGGAGTAGCCCTCAGTCTTCGCAGCCAACTCCTGGAAGTTCACCCTCGGCACCAGCTCTATGCTCTTGCTGTTTAGAAACGTCTCGAACAGTTCCTCACGCGTCTTGAAATCTGGTAATGGTATGTAGATTCTCTTTTCCAGTCTTCTTAACATAGCTGGGTCTATTTCCCTGATGGAGATGACCAAATTGAAATATAAGTTGGACATTTGAAAGCTAAACCCTACAACTATCATTTATAGTAGGTAAAATTCCTGTATTTTGCAAATTTGCCTTCAAAAATTCCAGAAAGATTACAACCGCTGGGGTGCGTGGATATGTGTCCAAAATATGGTACCTTCATGATCTAACTGACTAAATGACTTGTCGAACAGACTTAGTTCTGCTGCATATGCGGTTAAAAAGATTCGTCAGTTGACAGATGTAGAAACGGCGAGATTAGTTTATTTTGGTTACTTTCACAGCATTATGTCATATGGTATATTATTATGGGGTAATGCTGCTGATATTAATTCTGTTTTTGTGCTGCAGAAGAGGGCTGTTCGAGCCATATATAATATGGGACCAAGAGAGTCACTAAGAGATAAATTTAAAGAAATCAAAATTATGACAGTGCACAACCAATATATATTTGAAAACTTAGTATACGTGCATAAACACATTGATAAATTCAAGAAGAAAAGTGATTGTCCTTATGTCAATACTAGAAATAAAAATAAACTTGTAATGCCTGCTTCTAGGCTTAGTAAAATTAGCAATTCATTTGTTGGAACCAGTGTCCGCTTCTACAATAAGCTCCCAGAAGACATGTTGAAGATGTCTCTGAACAAGTTCAAAGTTAATGTAAAACGTAAACTCATTGAAAAATCTTATTACCATGTAAAGGATTACCTAAACGACAAGGAAGCTTGGCAATGATTTGCTCAAATGGCTCTGATAGTTCCTTAGTTATGATTTGTGAGATGGTGATAATAAAAAAATAAAAAAAAACCCGGCTGAGTTTGTTGTGGGCTCTTCTCAGACCAGGGCGCGTTTTGAACCCTCGTAGCTTTAGTTTTAAGATACCGTAACTGATTATCACCATCATGTTTTATAAGTAAGTAATTTTTTACGTCAATAAGTGTACAGTGTACCTATATTGAATAAATGAATTGAATCTTGAATCTTGAATCTAACAAAGAGTATTCAATTGCTTATTCAAACTATTGCACTTAGGTGCTTTGAAATCGTCAAGTGAATCTACCACTGGTTCGGAATCCCATTCCTACCGAGAAGAACCAGCAAGAAACTCAACGGTTCTTCTTCGCCAACCGTTAGACGTCCAATGGCTGGACATAATATAATATGTCTCTTGCCAATACTTCCATACGCCGTATTCCAGACAGTCTTGCGCCGCCTAGATCCAGTGGCTCAGAAAATAACAAAAGATCGAATGCCTTGCCTTGTCGACATTCCTTTAGCCTGACGTGTGGGTGAGTAGAACTTAATAATTCATTCATTCATAATTCACTTATTCTTTTGTGAATACAGATTGAAGATGATAATGGTATAAGTTATACTATGGTATCATGTATTCGACCATAGTGTGGTGTACAAATACATTTCTTCCCCACAATATTTTTAACAACTGCGACTGAGAATAACATGTCAAGCTTCTGGCGTCTATGAAGGAGTATTTACAAAGTGTCCTAAGTCCATACCATGGCATATTGGAGTTGACAAGCAAGAACACGATGCCGTCCCTCTGAGTGATGCCGTCCAGCTCCGTCAGCAGTTGAGACTTCAATCTCCTGGAGGCCTCGTGCTCTCCAGCGCCTCTCTCCGACGCCAGGGTCTCCACTTCGTCTATGAAGATTATTGACGGCGCGTAATAGGATGCAATTTCGAAGAGAACCTGGAATGTGAGAAAGACAAAGTAAATCAAAGTCAAAAGATTTTTGAAGTGAAAACTTCTTTAGCCGCGTTGAGCACTTTTTGGTAGGGGGTAAACATGTGGATTCGCGTCACCGACACCGACACCTCGCTGCCCCATGCTCGCGTTGCTACGAAGACAAAAGGTCTTAAATATAAATATACTACATTCGTAATTAAACTTTAATCCCTTAGTTTTAAGGCTTATACTTATTTTAATATTTTTTTCTTTTTTTTTTATTATTTGAAATATTCGTTTTCACTTCTATCGGCAGTCCCTATGACTGCCAATTTTTTTCATGAAAAGTTTTACAAGTGCTTTCGAGTCGTCATGTGAAACGGAACGCCGTTCCTACCGAGAAGAGCCAGCAAGAAATTTGTCGCTTCTTCTTCGTCAACCGATAGACCGGTCAAGTGAGATTCAGACTCGCGCACAAAGGGTTCCGTACAATTTAAATTATTTTAGTAAATAACAAGAAAGATGTCATAAAAACACTTAGGTAATCAGCTGTGACATAATATGGCGCTAAACTCACAATTCGACACCCTATGAGTACAGAACCCTAGAATATAGTGCTGGTAGACCTTGCTTCGTGCCAAATTTCATTATTCGTGGTCAACGGGAAGTACCCTATGTATAGGTTTTGATTTATTGGCGAGTGTCAAAATATGTAAAATAAACGGCCGTATATTTTGATTGCATTGACTTAGAAGCTTGATTTTTTTACAGCTTCTAGGGACCGTAGACTAAGTATTTTATATTAATTTCAACTTGATACCACCACGCGTTCCAGAGAAAAAGGTGGTTGACACACAGACAAACAGACGGACTACGATGTGATCCTATACCTAAGGGTTCCTTTTTCCTCTTGAGGTACGGAACCCTTAAAATAGTGGTAGAGTACGTTAGATTGGAAGTAGTTTCGATAGAGCAATATATCGCTAATAGATGGCATAATCAGTCGCATTAAAAGACTGGATTAAAGATGCATATATCTCAAGTTTCGGCACTGACGTAAGTGAACCGTGGCCTAGTGGTCAAAGGCGTTGCGGGTGCGATTCTCAGAGACGCAGGTTCAAATCCTGCCGGTTCCGCAATCTAGTTATACTAACTACATCTGTGATACTAATATTATAAATATGCGAAAGTTTGGATGGATGGATGTAGGATGGATTTTTGTTACTCAATCACGCCCCAACGGCTGAACGGATCTGGATAAAATTTGGCACAGATATAGATTATAGTCTGAAATAACACATAAGCTAAAGAGTTCCTGCGGGAACCGAAAAACCTCAATCCACGTGAACGAAGTCGCGGGCATTAGCTACTTTTTGATATTTAGTTCCTGCGGGAACCGAAAAACCTCAATCCACGTGAACGAAGTCGCGGGCATTAGCTAGTTTTTGATATTTAAGTAAGTTTAGAGTACGTTAGACTCGTGACCTTGACGATCTTCTCCGACTCCCCGCGCCACTTGTTGACCACGGTACTGCAGGTGATGTTGAAGAACGTGCAGCCGCTCTCGCTGGCCACGGCTCGCGCCAGCATTGTCTTGCCTGTGCCGGGCGGGCCGTGGAGGAGCACCCCCCTCCAGGGCTCCAGCAAACCTGTGAACACTTCCGGGTACCTAGAAAGAAATACGTAAACTAGTTTAAAAATACAAGACCTGAGAAAACCCATTTAATCGACGTGATATTCTTTATGTGGCAGGAAGTGAAACAAGAAATCCATATATCTACTAATATTATTAATGCGAAAGTGTGTCTGTCAGTCATGTTAGTCAGTTAGGCTCCGACCTAACCAATTTTGATGAAATTCGGTATAGAGGTAAACTAAGTACATCCCTTGTAAGGATATAGAGTACTTTTTATCCCGGAAAATGAAGAAGTTAGGTACCGCGGGAATTCAAAAAACTTAATCCACGCGGACGAAGTCGCGGGTATCAGCTAGTTGTCAATAATTTTTCCCGACAGCGCAATAAAGAAGTGCGTTACATTTTGATGACGTCACAGTTCAGTATTTCATAGTACGAAACCCCATACTATAAGTATGGGAACGTCAAAACACTAACTTTTGCGCGGATTTTGACGCTTGAAAAAAAGTTGCCGATTTGACTTGTTGTCAAATACCCAATTCTAAAGCATGGACACGTAACATAAGCTAAGTTGGAGAAAAATAAACATCTAAATAACCTGACTGGATAAATCACGGATTCCATCAGAATGCTCTTAGCCGTTGCCAGTCCCTTGATATCGTCCCAGCAAGCTCCTGAAGGTCTTATGATGTCCTGGTACAACAGTTCGACTAGCTGCTTCTTTTCTGATGACATGTTTGATATCAATCCAGAAAGTGGTTTTCTTTCAATTGCTGGGATTGTAGAGTTAGCTAGCTGATTTTCCTAAGGAATAAGGAAGGTTATTAATGGCATTTAAATTTTAAAAGGCAAACTTGTACATAATAATATGTCTGACAATTGACATTATCAATAGTGATGATAGGTATAATTTGAATGAGGGAAAAGCAATTGGGTAGTTTGTTTAATTTTCTACAAACTTTTTGTTATGATCTATTTTTGAGTTAGCAGTAGTACTGGATGAAATGATGATCAATGATGATTTCTCGTACCTTCAATAACTTGGTGACAGTGAAGGTGGAAGGCAGATCGGCGTCCGGGTCTTCCTTCACCGCCACAGGCTCTGGTCTGGTGCGTCTCGTCTGAGGCCGCTTCAATGGCGCCTCTTCCACCTTGCGGCAGAACTGGGGCTGCTTGTTGAAGCGGATCATGTAGTAACTGCAGTAGTCCTGGAATACAAGGAATCATTGTTGTTATTGTACCTAAACATATAATATGTGTACTTAGGTACATTTTTTTTAAAAATCAAATGTTTTAGCAGGTTAAGACGCTGGAATAATCGTACGTGACAAAAAATCGTTTTCATTTTCCGGAATAATAAGTAGCATATTATGTCCTTCCCCGGGATACAAGTTTACAACCTATCCCTGTACCGAATTACATCAAAATCGATTGAACAGATAGGCTGTGAAAACGTAGCAGACAGACGGACAGCCACACTGTCGCATTTATAATAATAATTATTATATTAGTATGGATGTAATTTTCTTATCGAAAGTCCAATTACTCTACATGGGCTCATTGGGAAAACTTAAAATATAGAACTTTTAAATATCTACGAAATGCCGGCAATACATTTCTCATTTGCGACACACATTTGGATATTTTTCCTGCATTCCATTTCAGTTGCAAGCTCGAGAGACATGACGTACACAAGTTCACATAAGGCTGTATTCACAACGTAAGCTAGTCTTTTGAGACATTTCTGTCGTAGCATTTCAAAAACGAAAGCTAACACGTGCAATGTCAGTAGGTTGATCAAGCATCTGTCTTAGGACCGATGTTTGTGCTAAAAGTTATAAGGTTCTGGTTTGATTCGGTGGCAGGCTTCAGCTGTGGCTAGTTACCATTCGGTAGGTAGTTTTAGATTAGTCTGTGGATTAGCGTTAAAAGGGTGCTAACAATCAGATAGATGATTGCGATCATTATACTAGCCATATATTTTTAAATATACTGCCTTCTTGCCTGGTAAATATACTGCCTTCAAACTGATTAGTCTTTTCAAGTTAGCCAGCTTTAATCTTAGACTACATCGTGAATAAACATCCAGTGAGATCGTTTCTAAGGCAGGCTAATTTGTCATTCTTTTTTGTGTTAACCACTTTCTTACGCTCGGGTTTAAAAGGCCACCTTCCTAGTACAGAACTGTTTCTTTTCTTGTTTCTTCGTTTGTAGAATTTTGTTTCTGTGTATTGTTGCAATAAAGTTGTATACTACAACTACTACTACTAAAAAATATTGTTGAAATAGCTAACTTATCCGTTAGGCGTAGGTACAAATATTGACCTTAATAGGTTTACGTACAAGTTTCTTGCTGGTTCTTCTCGGTAGGAACGGCCTTCCGAACCAGTGGTAGATTCACTCGACTATTCAAAATCACTTGTTAAAAGTACTTGAAAAAAAAATTTGATTTGATTTAAGGTATAATTCATCATTTACAATTTTTGAAACATTATTAGGTAACTAACAAACTTTTGTAACCTAAAATTATAAAAGTAAGTAAAATAATAATTATTTTACAAAGTATTCGTGTGATAATTATCACAACTGTAGCCACAGCCTAAGCACTACGTCAGCGTGGCGTCCGCGAGTCTCCAACCTTCCCCGTGGCACCCATCCAACTGTACCATGCACAATGGAAGTTAGTATACCTATCACAATAACTATGTATTATCACTCCCATGACCGATCTTTCTATCTGTACAATGCTAATAAAACTAACGTTTTTGACGACCTCCGTGGCGCAGTGTTGAGCGCTGTTGCCTTAACCTGCGGAGGGCTCGGTTTCGATCCCCGGCAGGGTCAATGTAGGAATTTATAATTTCTGAATTTTCCCCTGGTCTGGCCTAGTAGAGGCTTCGGCCGTGGCTAGTTACCACCCTACCGGCAAAGACGTGCTGTCAAGCGATTTGGCGTTCCGGTACGATGCCGTGTAGAAACCGAATAGGGGTGTATCTGACATGCCCCTAACAGGTTAGCCCGCTACCATCTCAGTTTTTCTAAGTTTCCACCGCGAGCGGGACGAGCTCCATACAAACTTTGATAAATTCTCTGCACAGCCCTTGACTGTGATCTCATCTGATGGTAAGTGATGATGCTGAATTATTGTACAAAGAATACTTGTCGCTGTGTACCGCACCGCGTCGTGCTTCTGTAGTGGGGCTACACCTTTATGTGGAAGTTTCTAGTAAATTGTGCTCCATTGAGTGCGAGACTCCCTTTATTTAGGTCACTGGGCACGAAACGTATTAAGATAGATGTCAAGGTATCTATTAGATCCTTGTACGCAATCCAAGTTGTAAATCTTGCCATTACAAGACTTTAGCCAAATTGTGACCTAAAACTGTCAGCAAGTCTTATCAAACTGTTTTTATATAGTCTAGTCAAATAAGATCTGAAATCAAAATTTTGGCACAACTTAGCATTTTTGATTTAATGTAGTTTTAATGATACAAAAACAATGTGTAAAGGTTTCCGTGTCTGCAACCCCCAATGTGATTGAAGATGGCGGAGGAATTCGCACTTCGCTTGAAGAACCGACAAATGCTAGGATTCCAAAGTCTGGAATCTTCCAAGGATGGCTAAGGCTTAAGGTCTTCCAAGGATGGCTAATCTCTATGAAGACTACTCTTCAGAGAGATTAGCCATCTGCGCGGGAGATATTAAAGTGTGTGCGCATACACATATACATACGCATTCACGGGTGCAATCTGTTCCTCGACTCTCATAGCCCGATGGGACGGTAAATTCGACACGATCGGAGAGATATCAAGCGCAGGACCGACGGCTTAACGTGCCCTCCGAGGCACGGGGGGAAACACCGCCATCTTCCTAACTCTGAGGAACTAGGAGGAGGTAGGTACTGAGAAATTCTTGTCAGAAAAACCCTTTGTTACTTATGGCCCGGGATTTGAATCAGGGAACTCGTGAGCCGCAGGCAAACATGCTACCCAGTAGGCAGTTAAGTTAAAAGATTGAAGATGTCACCAGCTGGAACTGACCTGCAGTATGATATCCAGGTCGATGTTATCGCACAGAGTGTACTCGTCGGTCATGGCGGCCTCGCTGACCAAGGTTTCGGCGCTGCGCTGAAGGCCCTCCTGCTTCAAGAAGCCCAGCACTAGGTACTTGAGGATGCGCTTCCTTGTACGGAAAAGAGCTTCTTTCTGGAACCAGAGAAAAGGTCTTCACCCATAAATCTTTATTTGGAACTAGCTGATGCCCGCGACATCAAGCGAGTCGCAGGGAGTCGTTGGATCCAGGCGGCGCAAGACCGTGGCTTGTGGAGGACCCTACAGGAGACCTATGTCCAGCAGTGGACGTCCATCGGTTGACGACGACGACGACGACGACGACGATGCCCGCGACTTCATCCACGTGGATTGAAGTGTTCGGTCCCCGCGGGAATTCCTTAATTTTCCGGGATGAAAAGTAGCCTAGCTTATAAACTAGCTTCTAGCTCTTCAGTTCCTCGACTATACGTATGCAAACAATTACGTCGATCCGTTGCTCTGTGGCGGCGTGATTAAAGGACAAACCAACAAACAAACACTCTTTCGCCTTTATAATATTAAATATTAGATGATGCCCGCGACTTCGTCCGCGTGGATCACGGTTTTTGATTCCTGCGGAAACTCTTTAATTATCCGGGATAAAAAGTAGTAAGTGTCCTTTCCCTGGATACAAACTATCCCGATACCAATTTCATCAAAATCGGTCGAAGAGATATTTTTTGATTCTCGCGGGAACTCTTGAATTTTACGGGATAAAAAGTAGCCTATGCCCTTCCCCGGGATACAACCTATCCCTGTACCTTTCATCAAAATCGGTTGAACAGATGGGCCGTGAAAGCGTAGCAGACAGACAGAGACACACTTTCGCATTTATAATATTAGTATGGAATAGTATGAATATATGACCCGTTGTCCCTATAGGTGAACGACAAACGCGGTAATGCGACGCGACAGGAACAGACGTTAGCTGACCCTCCACGTGGCCTACGTTGTTGCGTAGATAAGTTTGTCATTTTCTATGGAGTCGTGTCGCGTCGCGTTGCATCGCATCGCTTTCGTCACTCACCTAGGACAACGGGTGATCTCAATGGTGATCTACTTACAGTTTCCAGCTTCCTCATCTGGCTCATAGGGCGGTTCACTCCGGTCATCTTTGCTTTGTTACCAATATAACATGTAACCAATTGCCGGCACAACTCTCTAATAACTTATTCGATTAATTGTATAGACGGCAAAACTTTCTAATAGGTATATTATTCTATTTGTAAACCAAGCCAGGTATTTATGGTTTGTTTAATAATTTGAATGCTTTATTTATTAAATAAGATTTATAAATACTGTTTGTCACAATGACAAAGAAATGCAAGTTGACAACGTGACGCTATACGATGACAGGTTTCGATTTGTCGCTGAGGGTTGTTTTTGCGTTGCCAGGTTGCGAGGGTGATACGGATTGGTACCAAAGAGTTATTATATTTACTACCGTCCATAGGGCACTGGACGCGAGCATTTTTCTTATTCCACTACAAGTTAGCCCTTGACTGCGATCTCACCTGATGGTAAGTGACGATGCAGTCTAAGATGGTAGCGGGCTAACCTGTGCAGCTAAATGGCACTGTCATGACAATAAAAAATAAGAGTGGGCGCGTCTTCGTGAATTGAACCATCTATAACGTGAGGCTTAACGTGTCACAATCCCTTTATAGGATTGTAGGGGACGTCATTAGTTAATGAGCATTAAATGTTTTAATAGCTCGCGACCTCGACCACAGATTAAATAAAAGTTAAGTACTTCACCTCCACTGCGTGGGGGCGAGTAAGGATCAGTTGCACTATCTTCCGTGATAGTTAACGTTAAACTTTGATATCAAAAAGCTAGCAAAGGGTGTGGTACAAGCATACAAGTCAGTTCTTTTGTATCTTTTGTTTTTAAACGACCTCCCTGGCGCAGTGTTGTTGAACCATAACGTAGGAGGTCCCAGGTTCGATTCCCGGCAGGGTTTTTTTTTATTTTATTGGTGATAGGCTTGCGCTTGACGACAATCATGCTTAGTGCAAAGCAATGATGAGGTCTAGGTTGGAACGCGCTTGCCTAGAAGATGCCTATTCACTCTTGCCTTGAAGGTACTTAAGTTATAAGTGGCAGGAAACACGTCAACACAGTGGTGTTCAACTTGGGAATTAATATTTTCTGAATTTTCTCTGGTCTGGTCCGGTGAGAGAGAGGCTGGTGAGGTTTAGGCCGTGGCTAGTTACCATCTTACCGACAAAGACGTACCGCCAAGCGATTAAGCGTTCCGATACGATGCCGTGTAGAAACCGACTAGGGGTATGAGTTCAATATAACTGCCATACCCCTAACAGGTCAGCCCGCTACCATCTTAGACTGCATCTTAACTTACAAGCGTATTAGCACAGAATAGGAGGTACATCTGTTTACTACACTTTGACGGCCCATCATTTCACCAATTTTGATGAAATTTGTTATAGAGGTGGGTTGTATTCCAGGGAAGGAAATATGGCTGCTTTTCATCCCAGATAATTAAAGAGTGTCTGCGAGAATTAAAAAAACTTTATCCACGCGGACGAAGTCGCGGACATCATCTAGTTATAAATATTTTAATTAATGTAAACATTTAAGGATGTATTCAGAAATGCATAAGACATGTTTGAACGAGAAATTGGTTTGCTTTGAGGTTCTTTTAACTAAATAAATATTAAATGACCCACGTAGCTATCGCCGAACTGTAGTTCTGCTTTATGCGGGCACATTAGCACTGCAGATCTTTTGCGGGAATGCGCAGAGGACACAAATAATGCCACCAGCCGGCCGTCCCTCCTTTGTTTACTTTTTTTTTAATCCACAACAAGTTAGCCCTGATGGTTAGTGATGATGCAGTCCAAGATGGTAGCGGGCTAACCTGTAAGGGGCATGGCACTTATATGTATTAAACCCATACCCTAATCGGTTTCTACACGGGATCGTACAGGAACGCTAAATCGCTTGACGGCACGTGAGGTTGTAAGTAGCCACGGCCGAAGCCTCCTAGGCCAGACCAGAGAAAATTCAGAAATTATTAATTTCCAAATTAACCCTGCCGAGGATCGAACCTGGGGCCTCCGTACGTTAAGACAACAGCGCTCAACGCTGTGCCAGGGAGGTCGTCAAATGAGTTACAAGTATGTGCCCGGATTTCAAACCCCGGACTTCTACTAGAAGTTTTAACCATTAGTATAGTCTAGTCAACAAGTGCTCTTAAAACTTTTAAAAGAGTTGAAAAATATCTAATAGTTTTTGAGATATTTGCAAGAAACCAAACCCCATTATTTTGTTTCAGTTAATTGTTAATAATTTTTGCAAGCGGGTCTTGAATTTTGTTCGAAAATGATCTACACGCTATTCCGAATCGAATTATACCTCGTTCATATTTTTCGGAGTCGGAGAAAAAAGTTTGACCCAAAAAGCACTTGTTGACTAGACTTCATTTTCTCAATAATAAACTGCGTTTATATTATAAATCTATATTTAATTGACCGAGCGAAGCGAAGGTCTCTTCAGTCTACTTGAGTGAATTGGCACTTGTCCGTCCGTCCGTCCGTCCGTCTGTCAGGGCCTTATAAATTCTGAATTAGAGAACGTAATTAAGTACTTCAAATTTGAATATAATATGTAAACCGATGGCCTCCCGCCGAATATGGCTTAAAAAGTTATAAAAATCTTTATTTCAGGGGGGCTCTCATAGAAGCGAATGCGAAGTAAAATATTTTTTATAGCGTTACATAGGGTTGCGGTAAGTATATCATTTATATTTTATATTAAAGGTAATACTAATTAGGAATAGAATCCAAAAATTTTTTTTTTTAAGGTTTCCCCTGAAATTGACGAAATGGAAGCTTTCAAAGTGGAGATTTTCTAACGTCCAAAGTTGACCTCAGAACTCTCAATTTTCTGAAAGGCTGAGCCTGGAATTTGTCAATTATTTGAATTATATCCTGTACTTGAAAAACAAAACAAATACTAAAATTAGATAAATATTATACTTAAGGAAACGAAATTATTTAATTTTTAATGAGCTTCATTATTTTTAACAGAACTTCACAACGATGTCAATAGATGGCGCTCTGTGATACCGCGAGGTCTCAGTTCGGGGCGAACCACTAGTATTATAAAGAGGTAATGTTTGTGAGGTTGTAGGGGGGATCTCTTGATCTACTGAACTGATTTTGATCATTCTGGTACCAATAGAAAGCCACATTATTTTGTGAGTGTCATAGGCTTTATATTAACCCGAAAAATTAGGGAGTTCTCGTGGGAATTTAGAACTTATTTCACGCGGACGAAGTCGCGGGCATCAGCCTCTACCAGAGGAGGCTAGGGCTCTGTTATGGCTATACAAGAAAGCCCTACGAAAGATTTAGGTAGATATTGGGATTTTGTGTGGAATTTTTGAAGCCCTACGGAGTGGCGTATTCCTTATGGATCAAACTCCAAAAATTAAGATTTAAAAAAAAAAAGTCGCGGACATCTGCTAGTTTCTCTATAACTACGTGGGCGTAGAAAGAGAAAGAAACTCTGTTTACAAAAGCATAAAACAAAGATGCACTATTACGTACTACGTCGTAGATAAGCCTACGCTTCCGGCTACGTGGTTCTACGTCACACTACGTAGCAGGTGAATGCGCTACGCAAAGGCTACACAAAGGCTACGCAATATGGCTCTACGCTACGAAGTCTTCGCTACGATAAAATTGAGCTAGGCTTTTGTTTTTTTTTTACACACTACAAGTTAGCCCTTGACTGCGATCTCACCTGATGGTATGCATGTCTAACATGCTAGCGGGCTAACCAGTAAAGGGCACGGCACCCATACCCCTATTCGGTTTCTACAGTCACAGCATCGTACCGGAACGCTAAATCGCTTGGCGGTACGTCTTTGCCGGTAGGGTGGTAACTAGCCGCGGCCGAAGCCTCCCACCAGGTCAGACCAGAGAAAATTCAGTAATTATATATTCCTAAATTGACCCTGCCGGGAATCGAACCTGGGACCTCCCACGTTAAGGCAACAGCGCTCAACACTGCGCTAGGGCTGTCATCACAATCTGGCACCCTATTCTCTAACTCAGTTAGAGAAAAAAATTGGCAGTCATAGGGTCTGCCGATAGACGTGAAAACTTAGAATTTTAGTATTAAAATTTGAAAAAAAAAAATATATAAACTTTAAAACTAAGGTATTAAAGTTTAATTACGATTGTAGTATATTTATATTTAAGACATTTTGTCTGCGATACAACGCGAGCATGTCGGTGTTCGCGAGCATGTCGGAGCGAGGTGTCGGTGACGCGAATCCACAAGTTTACCCCCTACCAAAAAGTGCTCAACGCGGCTAAAGAAGTTTTTACTTCAAAAATGAAAGCCACTGACATATGTATATATTTTATCCATTGAAGGTTTGCTATGAAAAAAAAATAACACTATTTCATAGCAAAACTTCAATGGATAAAAAAAATAGAAAATGGTAAAAATCTAAATGTCAGTAATTTTGAGCTTTTGAAGTAACAATAGAGTAACCAATCGGGTACAAATTGAAGCGATAACAGAGCGGTTTGCCACTTGCTCTATCGTTATGAGCAATATAGATTATTATTAGCTTTGACGTTGTCCATAGGGCTATGAGCTTGCTAATACCTGTCCTTTATAGAAGTTTCACAACTAACACAAATCTAAAATTTGACTTCAGTATAATATTTTAAATGTAGTACACCTTTTGTATCCTTCCGAGTTTTAGAATAGTAAACGCAAGCAAAACTGAGTGAATTAATTTACAGCTAAGTATGTGCTTAAAATGATATCAAATTAAATGTTAATTTGCATAGGTATGCTAAGTAAAACGTTACAAAATGGATATAACTTCGACAACGTTGTATGGAAGCAACGATCTTGGCTCTACATTGGTGTATCTTCAATTATGTAGCTACTTTTATAACTATATTTATTATTATAACATTTCGTCTCATGCTAGAAGTAAGTACTAGGTAACTTTTTGCTAAGAACTGTTGGTAGAGCGTTGGTAAAGGTGGTTGTCATAAGATATAAAAATAATACCTATTTATCAATAATTTTTTGAAATATGAATTCATTCCAAATAATTTATGAATAATCTTTTAAAAATAATATCATATACAATAATGAATAAAGAGCTAAATAGTTCCTTTGAATATAGCTAAATAGCAGTATGACGATAGTCGACAGTCGTCGGCTATGGAAATCGGTCCAGCGCTCACGTGCTCGTCAGAAGCGCAGTGCCGCAGTCGGGGGCGCGGGGAGGCGCGGCTCGGTCAGTCCGCCCAGCGCCGCGGCCGCGTGAGCAATGCCACGAACGCCGCCGAACCTCGCGCGCCTCGCGCTCGTCGTGCTACTCGCCGCGCGGGCCGGTGAGTACGAGCGTTCCTTTTTTGAAATTTAAAAAAAAAAGTTCCCGGAACCGCGTATTTTTAAACTTCCTATTTACATACGTTTATTATAAGAATTTTGGCAACGAAATTCGTAATGAGTAGTGAAGTGACGTTTACATTCTAAGTATTCGATTCTTGACGTTGCATTTAAGTATTCGATTCTTTAAGAAAAACTACTAAAAGAATACTGTAAAAATAATGCATTCCATTATGTGGAATGCATTCTTTTTACAGTATTCTGTTTTTCCAGTATTCTAAGGACGTACTTTGTTTTCTTATTTATAGTTTCATAGTTCAAAATGAGTAGTGACGTTTACTTTCCAATCTGTGTGAATTTAGGTATTCGATTCCTAAGAATTAGTACCTACTTACCGCAATAATCATTCAATTTTCTATTCGTACATTGTTTTTTTATTCTAGGTTTTAAGTTCGATATTTGCCGTTTAAGTTCTAAGTTTACTTAGTTTTCGATTTTAAATTGTTTTGTTATTGCAACTTCGAAGTTCGAATTTAGCATTCCATTTGTAACAATTACGATTTGCTGTGTAACCGCATGATAAATGTTTATTAAATTATCAAATTTCATGCATTCCAGTTTTTAAATACCTACTTAAATTTATAATTCGTAAAATTTTAATTTTTAATTCACAGAAATAGTAATAATTTCTTCATTTGCAAAAAATGCTTTAAGACATACCTACCTTGCGACTACAGCCACAGCTACAGCTTCAAGGCTGCAAAGGCAAACTGTCTGCATTTTAGAAATCCATTTCTAGAAAATAATGCCGCATGTTTAAGTGAAATAGTTACTCGACCTTCGTGCTTATTGCATTCCATTCTTACAAAATCATACTTTGTAATTACAGCTTCAAAGCTCGGAATAAGTAACTAAGTAGTGATGTTTACTTGGCGAATTCATAAACGAAAAGTGATATATAATATTATTTTGCTAAGGAAATTGTGCATTTAAATGTGATTCCATTTTTAATTAGAACTTACTTTTGCCCGCAGCTTCGCTCACGTTAAATTAAATTGTAAAACAAATTTCAAACCCTTAATTTACTCCATTAGGGCATGAATTTCCAAAAATCCTTTTTGAGCGGATGCCTACGTCTTATTAGTTATAAGCTATGTGTATGCCTTTCAGCCCGATCCGTCCAGTGGTGGATAGATCAGTCAGTTAGTCACCCTTTTCTTTTATATACTATTTAGATTATAGATTTCGTGAACTTCTCATATTTATTTTATGACAACTTATCCTTTGCTTACCTAGCGAAATTTTAAAAGCTCTACGTTCTAAATATTTAAAAGTAGAACTTATATAACATACCCATTACTTAATTTACCATTAAGTTAACTTTCTAGGCAAGCGCGCTCCACCTTAGGCTGCATCACCACTTGCAAGCAAGTCTGATTGCAGCCTAGCCTATAAATTAAAAAAAAACCTAAATGGCAATTTCGCAAATGTTTATCCAAATTTGGCGCATGCAAGCATTTCTGAATTAAAACTTATCTATTTACGGCATTATGACAAGAGTAGGTACTTAGGAAGTTACTTAGTTATGTACGAAATTCGAATTTCGTACAAAATGCATTCCAGCCATTGATGTAGAATTTTAGTACTCATTCTATTTCAATGATTCCAGCATTTAACTAAAAGTTTTAAATGACAAGTGACGGTTTAAATACGTTGAATTTTGATTCGCTACCTTTTCATTTAGCTTTTCCGTGTCAAGTTTTTTTTAAATGCGCCCCAATATCGCGGCCAAGTTTCTGAAGTGAAAGTTTTTGTTTCTACTTTCATCTCTTTTAAATAATGAATGCCACATCAACCATGAATATTCATTTTATGTTAAAATTGAAACAGGACACCACGTATTTCTATTTTAATGTGTCACGTATGTCTTTATTTTCTTTTCTATCTAACAGGTATTGCACTGTTCAATTTGCAAGATTTTGCACCAAATAGTAGATTGTTCATCAAGGGACTAAAATGAGCCATTTCATACGAGATATTAATTAGCTTACCGAGCGTAGCGAGGTATGCTATAGAATCGAGTAGAATGGCTTTTAGTCCCGTGGTAAACACTCTACTTTTCACTTCGACTGCGAGAAAATAAAATAAATAACGATTTTTAAAACGACTATAAATTTTTATTACCCATTTACTACCTATAAATTGATAACGCCAGCAATTATTTAAAAAAAAATACTTTAATCCCTAGACCCTAAATGCTAACTTTAGTCCGCCTACGCTAAGCTGTAATGACATCTTTTTAGAGCATGAGAGGTGAAATAGTAGATTATTAACCAAGGGGATAAAGCAATGTCTTCTGTCGCGGGTGACGATTTAAATCGCGAGCGTAACGAAGGACTCGAGGTTTACTCCCGAGCGTAGCGAGGGTGTTAAAAACTTAAATCACGAGCGAAGCGAGGGATTTAAGACGAGTCCTGCGTGTAGCGAGGGATTTAAGTTCACCCAAGACTAAGACAGCTTTATCACCGAGGAAAATACTCTACTTTTCGTACCATTTGCGAAAAAATTAACACAATAATAATATGAGATAAGCATTTATTAAAAATAATGACAATTTTTTTTTTATCC
Source organism: Erebia ligea (assembly GCA_917051295.2). NCBI lineage: Eukaryota > Metazoa > Arthropoda > Insecta > Lepidoptera > Nymphalidae > Erebia > Erebia ligea. Next base: position 1,651,438 of record OU785235.1, on the reverse strand, counting down.
ACTACAAGTTAGCCCTTGACTGCGATCTCACCTGATGGTAAGTGATGATGCAGTCTAAGATGGTAGCGGGCTAACCTGTTAGGGGCATGGCAGTTATATTAAACCCATCCCCCTATTCGGTTTCTACACGGCAACGTACCGGAACGCTAAATCGCTTGGCGGCACGTTTTTGCCGGTAGGGTGGTAACTAGCCACGGCCGAAGCCTCCCACCAGGCCAGACCAGGGAAAATTCAGAAATTATAAATTCCCAAATTGACCCTGCCGGGTATCGAACCCGGGACCTCCGCACGTTAAGACAACAGCGCTACACACTGCGCCACGGAGGTCGTCAAAAAGTAAAAAGTCAAAAGCAAATTAAAAGTAAAAGTTAACATTCGAAACATTGGTCCAATTATTGATAGAGAGAGTTACAAATAACGTTTATGTATTTGAAGAAAACAAAAACGCGGCAAATTCCTAGACTAATATTTTTTTGTCGGAAAATCAAAGGCATCAAGCTCATACGGCCTCGTCAGTTTTCGACATTTTAATTAATAATCATAACTGCTTATTAAATGCGTATTCCTTTTTCAAAAAGATGTATAATGCTTTATATACAAACTCAATGGTGTAAACACAGATGTAGTTCCATGCAGTCGTAATTCCTTCCTCCATGTGTAGTTCAGTATTTTCGGTAAGTATTCCAAATTTAAATCACATTCTCCCCCTAGAGGATGAATGAAATTCAGTACAACTTTCTTTCCCTGTTTTTAACAGATTAAAAATGACTATTGTTAAGTTCGCTTTTTGTGGCATAGAATGTCACTTTTTTGAGCAAGTGGTACGAAAAATATATTTACCTACGTAGAAACAACTAACTTTAGGTATACCACTTTTGAGTAATATTTAGACAAATTCGAAGAATTTTTCCGTTCCATCGGAATCGTTAATCCAGGGTATAATCTATTGTATCGAGATGAATTTATTCATTTCTAAGGCAGTAAAAATATATTTATTTATTTATTTATAATATGTATAACAAATTAGCATATTTTTCTTTTTATAAAGAAAGAAATAAAGAAAGAAAAATATGCCAATACTAATAGCCTATCCATTTATATTCTAGAACTAGAGCATTCCTTGACCTTGCAAGTTAAAAGTGACACATTTCACAAGAATTGTCTGCATCAAGATTGGATCATATCCAGAACACCCCCTATAACGGGACTCTTTCTTGTTTATAGATTCTATTTTACTGGCCATTTTGTAATTAATCTAAATTAACATTAATATTATTACTTTACTACTACTTTTTAGAGCTTTTTTAACATACCCTTAAACCCTTTATTTAGAAAACTAGCTAAATGCCCGCGACTTCGCCTGCGTGGATTGAGGTTTTTCGGTTCCCGCGGGAACTCCTTAATTTTCCGGGATAAAAAGTAGCCTATGTCACTCTCCAGGTCCTCCTCAACTATGCCCATGCAAAAACCACGTCAATCCGTTGCTCCGTTGCGGCGTGATTGAAGGATAAACCAACAAACAAACACACTTTCGCATTTACAATATTAGTATGATTTATTATTTATTGTTGTAGTACTGGTATCTTTGACATGGGTTAAAAAATGTTTACTTTAGCCGTAAGCTTTTTTGCCGACGCGACTTCATCACACAAAAACTTTCAACTCCTATTTTTACCCATTTGGTATAGTACATTGTTCACCGAGGGGAGAAAGTGACCGATTACAATCAAGGGTGTAGTTTGAGGCCCGAGGCGTAGCCGAAGGGCCGCAATACACGCGAGGTAGGAATCGTACTTTCTACCGAGTTAGGTATACATAGTGCTTTATACTACACCTGCGAGGAAAATAAGCGATAATTAGTGATTAAACCACAGACATATAAATAGTAGGATTAAACGAACTTGCAAAGTGAAGTTCTATCATAAATCATAATTATATGAGTCGCTTCATTCGAAGCTTCACTATCACAACTAGACTACATTTTGAGGATTATTGCAATATAGATTTCGATATCGAAAATCGACATCTATATCGACAATCTATATCGACAATCGACTCGATACCGACAATCGACAAAGATATCGACAATCGACATCGATGTCGACAATCGACATTTACCATATTTGACTTTTCTATGTCAATTGTCAAATATGGTGAAACTGCTTCTAATATTATATCCATAAAAAAAATTCAAAAAAAATTCAAATGTTTTTTATTCAAATAAGCTTTTACAAGCGCTTTTGAATCGTTATAATATGAATCTACCGCTGGTTCGGAATGCCATTCCTACCGAGAAGAGCCAGCAAGAAACTCGGTGGTTGCTCTTTTCCATCAAAACTTACAATCATCATAATGATACAAGTAACTGCAGTCCCACGCATAGCTGGAGCGAATCAAATCCACGCTTTTTTTTTATCATTTACGTAATCTTCGATTGTATATTAAGCTTTTTTTTTACGAGCATACAACACTCAATACACGCCAAGACTGGCAGACAGAGGCAGCCCCATTTCCGACGGTGGCACCCGTTCCGCATAAGTACCCGCATAAGGTAAGACATATCCAAATTCTCAACGTCCGGATACCATATTTACTCAATTTTAAAAAAAAAAACAGCGCGTTAGAAATGAAATTTCATACATCTTTTCCTCCCGCATATTTGGTATGTAGCAATGACGTACTTTCTACCTCGTTTTGACAAAAGCAAGAGGGTACTTTCTGAGCGGGTGTAGTATAAAAATTTTTACAAACTTTGAAAGTCGTACTTATTTATATCTAATCAAAGCATTAGAAACAATAAGTTTCAAGCTTCTAGCTTTAAAAATGATGTAAATGATTTCCATATAAACATTCATCCCCTATTTCAACCCCTTACAGGCCTTTTTTCGCATGAAAAAGTAGCTTATGTCCTTTCTCAGGCTTTAGACTATCTCTGTACCAAATTTCATTTAAATCGGTTCAGTAGTATAAGCGTGATTGCGTAACACACAGACAGACAGAGTTACTTTCGCATTTATAATATTAGTATGGATTTCTTAAAAGTATCTAGGTATATAACTCCGAAAAGTTAGAGATGCTTGTCCGGGGATCGAGCCCGCGACCTAGTATAGGAGGTATCATCCCCCCGATTACGTAAGAATTGTCGATCAAATGGTAAAGGTTCGGCGTCAAAGTAAAATAAACCATGATAGCATTGAATTAGAGCTCAATTTCGTCTGCCCATTCTTATACGTTTAGGGTATCGTACATACCTAAACGTATTATTATTATTATTAAACTCTTTATCTGCACCACACAAGAAAAATACAAAAACAATGACATGAAATGAAATAATGAAAAAGGACAGGTACAAAAGGCGGCCTTATCGCTAAATAGCGATTTCTTCCAGGCAACCTTATAACTTTAGGTATAAGAATGGGCAGACGAAATTGAGCTCTAATTCAATGCAGTTATGGTTTATTTTACTTTGACGAAATTCTTTAACGTTTGATCGGCCATTCTTACATGATTGGGGGGCAGGTAGGGTATCTGAACCACTAGGCTATAAGCGCTATGGATACTGGAGTAGGTATGTAGAGATAAATATTGAATGAGGTTTGCAGAAACATGCGATTTGATTTTATCAAAGATATTTGGATTTCGTTGAAAGCATGTGGGAATAGGCGAACAGTAAATATTTGATGATTTTCATACACAATTCCTTGTATTGCCATTTGCTAGTTCGTGTAATGGAATACGGAATCAATAATGAATTGTTTTTGCTATGAAATTTGATTTATGATGGCAATGTAGGTAGGTAAGGTCGTTAGATTATATTTTTTTTAGTCCTCCCAACTGAATTTCGGCCACTGTGACCAATCTCTACAGAGATTAGCCGTCTGCGCGGGAAATGTAGTGATGATGCAATTTAAGATGGTATAGCGGGCTAACCTGTTAAGAGGTACGGCATGTACCTTAATCCGTTTCTACTCTCTACACGGCATCGTACCGGAGCGCTAAATCGCTTGGCGGTTAGGTCCTTGCCGGAAGGGTGGTAACTGGCCACAGCCGAAGTCTCCCACCAGTCTATACCAGAGAAAATTCTGAAATTCTGAATTCCCAAATTGACTTTGCCGGAAACCGAACCCGGGACCTCTCACAATAAGACCACTGCGCGAGGGAGGCAGTAATTTAAAAGTACTCATGTGTTTTTAAATTAACAAAGCAATATACCAATAACCGGTAACGATTTGCTGTAGGTACCTACTGAGGATTTTTCGGGCCGGCTACCTCTCCAGGCGCCATATTGCCAACGTTTAAACAGTTTGATATCACGTACCTTGACGTTCCTAAAATAAGGATTATAATTGTAAAACACAAAAGACTACACTAATGAAACAATATGGTTTGGCGTCAGGCACCAAACTAGCGACGGCGACAGCGGGGCGATGTGGTCCGAGAGAGCTGGCGACGAATTTCGGGAAGGTCCTTTAGGCAAGCTGAAATTGTGAAAAAATATGATTTCTTCAATTGGCGAATCCAGTCCTGCCGGTCTGGTAGAGCGTTTGCGGTTATTTCGCTACTGCGCAGCATATAACATTTGCAAAAAAAAATACCAAAAAAACACTTTATGGCAACTTGATTTCTTTATCTTTAAATTTAGTACTTATAGAATTCGAAAAAAAACCCAGACGTTTTTGTCGCTTATAAAGTACTAGCGATCCGCCCCGGCTTCGCACGGGTAGCACTAATAATCCTAATCTTATATATATAAAATTCAAAGTCCTGACTGACTGACTGACTGACTGACTTATATATCAACGCATAGCCTAAACCGCTGGGGTTAGAAACTTGAAATTTTGACAGTAGGTTCCTCGCCACGTAAGCTCTCAAAAGAGGCTATTTTTTCCGACTTGGTTCACATTATTGCAATTCTCGTAAGGATCTCTAATTTTTTTGAAAATAAAATATAGCCTATGTTACTCGCTGATAATGTAGCTTTCTATAGGTGAAAGAATTTTTAAAATCGGTTGAATAGTTTTTGAGTTTATCCATTACAAACAAACAAATACACAAACAAACAAACAAACAAATAAACAAATCTTTCCTCTTTATAATATTAGTTTAGATTACCAGACCTCTTCAAAATTCTTCCCGAAATTCGTCGCCAGCTCTCCGACTAATCGCATCGCCCCGTTGTCGCCGTCGCTCCCCCGTCGCCAATTTCGTGCCCGTACACTAAGCGTTGGCAGTATGGCCCCAGTAGCGTGTAGCGGAAAATAATTACGCTCACGTCAACCCTTGTCGCCGGGCTCGTCACGGCAAGCTTTATGTTAGGGTATAGTTTTTTTTTTTTTAAATCTTTATTTGTTTTTTCTAACAAAAAAACAAAAAATAAAACAAACAAAAGAAAACATTAAATATAAATTCCATAGGTACCTAAACGGGCTCACCAACTGTTTGCACATCAAGAGTGCATCACTGATGAGCCGCGGCAACCAAATCATAGAATGCAATCGCAATTTCGGATGTGGGACTACTTATTGCACTTTGTGCAGTACCCACATTCCCCCCCACACTACAGCCCATTAACGTCCCACTGCTGGGCACAGGCCTCCACTCTCATAGGAGAGTGAGAATTAGAGCTTAGACCCACCACGCTGCTCCAATGCGGGTTGGCGGGCTTTAACCAACACACATCACCATAACTTAAATCGTAGCGGCTTATCATCGAATCCCTTTCCCTACTGTTCCGGTTGCATTCCATCAGAAGATGTTGAACATCTTGACATTTTGACAACATTTTGACGACCTCCGTGGCGCAGTGTTGAGCGCTGTGTTGTCTTAACGTGCGGAGGTCCCGGGTTCGATCCCCGGCAGGGTAAATTTGGGAATTTATAATTTCTGAATTTTCCCTGGTCTGGCCTGGTGGGAGCCTTCGGCCGTGGCTACTGGCTAGTTACCACCCTACCGGCAAAGACGTGCCGCCAAGCGATTTAGCGTTCCGGTACGATGCCATATAGAAACTGAATAGGGGGTTGGGTTTAATCTAACTGCCATGCCCCTAACAGGTTAGCCCACTACCATCTTAGACTGCATCATCACTTACTATCAGGTGAGATCGCAGTCAAGGGCTAACTTGTAGTGGATAAAAAAAATAAAAAAAAAAATCTTCCAGCTGTCCACAAACTTCACAGGGTATAGTTATAACGCCGTCGTCCATACTTCTATCACCATATCATTTCATACTAATCCATACTAATATAATAAATACGAAAGTGAGTCTGTCTGTCTGCTACGCTTTCACGGCCCATCTGTTCAACCGATTTTGATGAAATGTGGTACAGGGAAAGGTTGTATCCCGGTAAAGGACCTATTCACGCGGACGAAGTCGCGGGCATCATCTAGAAAGAAAGAAAAAAAAAGGCATTTATTAAAAAATGGTGTTACAAACAAACATCTATACCTACTAATATTATAAACTAGCTGATGCCCGCGACTCCGTCCGCGTGGAATAAGTTTTTTTAAATTCCCACGGGAACTCCTCAATTTGCGGGATAAAAAGTAGCCTATGTCACTCTCCAGCTCTTCAACTATATTCATGCAAAAAATCACGTCGATCCGTTGCAGCGTGATTGAAGGACAAACCAACAAACAAACACACTTTCGCATTTATAATATTAGTAATGATGCGAAAGTTTGGTTGGATCTAGTATAATAATAAACTAGCTTTTCCCGCGACTTGGCTCAGGTTAACTTCAATTTTCATACACAAACCTCTATTTTACGCTCCGACGAGCTTCAAACGAAGGTTCAAAACGCGCCCTAGTCTGAGAAGAGCTCACAACAAATTCAGCCAGGAACGCAAACTGCGATAGAATTCCCCGAATCCTATCGCAGTATGCGTTTCAACCCTAATATTTAATAACAATTTTTTTTTGACAATTCTGAGGTATTCTTCAAATATACTCGAAAACATGAATCCCATGGCCATGACAAGGAACCATACGTTTAAATAACTCACTATAGTAACATATTATAATTATACTTAGTAGATATTCCGTGCTATTAGCATAAGCCATTTGTGTCGTATTTTTTAACTAGCTGATGCCCGCGACTTCGTCCGCGTGGATCGAGGTTTTTCGGTTCCCGCGGGAACTCCTTAATTTTCCGGGATAAAAAGTAGCCTATGTGCTATTCCAGACTATAATCTATCTCTGTGCCAAATTTCATCCAGATCTGTTCAGCCGTTCGGGCGTGATTGAATAACAAACATCCATACATCCATCCAAACTTTCGCATTTATAATATTTATTTGATTGCATAATTTATATTCATTGTAAGAACTTCAGCGCTAGAGTCATTACCAGCAGAAAAACACGACGATCCAAAAAAACCCTAACTTTGTATTAAAAACAGAACCCTTTCAATGTGGGCGGGCCACTTAATTCTTTCCCGTTTTTGAATTCATGAATGAGGTCGTAAACTTTTAACAATAGATTACGACCACAAAAAGGTCTGAGTCTGACATCCATTGATGGTGTACGTGTAAAAGTAATCGCACAGCGCCGCATGACCGCCTTTCTGCTAACTTCGTCCGCAATTTCACTCTGCGTTCATTTATGCCGACTTGAGCAACTGCTAGCATACACAGACAACTTTGAGATGGAGTATCTACGTGAAAAAGTGATCACATAGCGCCACACGACCGCCTTTCTGCTAACTACATCCGCGAGAACGCCATTCTAGGGCCTTGGGACCTCAGCTTCTATAGGTTTTTCGAGCTATGAATCCCAACCATAGTAACTTTAGCGTTCGTAACCAATTAGCTATGCCGTCCTATATATAAGTAACTAGCCTGCAACTTCGTCCACGTGTGATACGTTTTTAAATTCCCGCAAGGACGGATTTGCAAAACAAATAGGTATAAAATCGCACTACTACATTCGCATCGTTCACGCGCACACACATGTACTTATTTCGCCTACTTCGATATATAGACTAAGAGATAACTGCACTTTTGGTAACTAACGCCAGAAAGGCTGATTCAGTGTTAGGTTGATGTAGGGCTCTCCACTGATCACAAAAGTTACAGTCTGTCCGCATGTGGATGGGCCTTTTGCTAGATATGGCCCCTCAAAGACGGTTTATTGTTACCAAAAATGAACGATAACTAGAAAATAGTGGTGGGTCGTTGTCGTATTTTTGACGGACGAAACGCAACCGTTATCCCGACGACAAAAACGGTTGCAGAAAACGGTTGTCGTTGCAACTGGTTTGAAGATAAGATGGTTTAAGCCGTCCGGTTGCGACGACAACCGTTCCTTAGAACGAAACTTATTTGATATGGAATAGGATTGCGTTTTTTTTAGTTAAACGGTTGCAGTTTCTTACAACTGTTAGGTAACAATTTCAATTATAAAAAATCATTTACTAAATTTGACCGTCGCTTCACGAACGACAGCATAGGTTAGTCTACTGGTAATACATTATCGACTGTATATCATGGGCAAAAAGTTCAGTTTTTATTATATGAACTATTTTGAGAACGAACGTGGAACGATAAGGACGACGACGCGAATTTTTCAAAGACAAAAAATCGGTATACATACAGCAAAAAATGTACCGAAAGTCGCGATGTTTTGTGTGAAGAGGTGTCGGAAAATCATTTTTATAGTAGGTTTAAATAAAGATTTTTAACAATGTCATTTCCAAAAATTGGAGATAAAGGATCAATCTATGTGTAGTAGTCTAATTTTGACTTGGTCCCATCTGCCCCGCTGGCTCTGCCCCGCTAACGGGGCAGTTGGGAAAAAAAGTGCCATCGGCCCCGCTAGCCTCGGCTTATTCGCTTAGCGGGGCAGATGAAACTTTTTAAGTGTCATTTGCCCCGCTACGCTTCCGTAAGAAACTTACGAAAAACTTATTTTTGTTTTTTTACCTATAAATGAAAAAGACTAGTAATTAGACGTAATTATTTTTAGTTCCATTTTATTTTGTCCGACTTAGTCACAAAATGTACCGACAGTTCTAATATATTTTAACGGATTTGCGGAAATACGCCCTTAATTAGCTGGAATAAAAAGTAGCCTATGTTACTCTCCATGTCCTCAATTATACCAATGCAAAAATCACGTCAATCCGTTGCTCTATTGCAGCGTGATTGAAAGCCAAACCAACAAACAAACACACTTTCACATTTATAATATTAGTAGGTATTATAATATTAGTATGATGAAAAATGCATAATACTAGTAGGTAGCTGCAGCAGCGCGTGCGGCATATCGACTCGAATGTGCGACCAGTCTGAGACGCCAGCCCCCAATAACGTAAGCTTTTCAACTACCTCCTAAATCATTTGAGGCAGGCTTTCACTTTTCCTCCCTCTTCCCATTGTAATACTTTCAAGCTATTAAAAAAAATTGGCCGTAAAATGAGAGAGTGCCAACTCACTATTTCGAATATAAAATCGTTACGCGACATTTTTATTGTATCGCCCCAAATCGCCCCGACATTTTAGTAGTCCTCATCATATACTAACACTACCTCATGCCCGCGACTTCGTCCGCGTGGATTAGGGTTGTTATATTTTCATTCCCACGAGAAATTTTATTTTCCGATATAAAAATCACGTCCTCCCTACGATACAACCTAAGTCTGCTTTCATTTAAATCCGTTAAAAAGATGAGCCGTGAAAGCGTAGCAGATGGACAGAAATACTTTCTAGAATGTACCTATAATATTAGCATGTGTTTAATTTTAAGACCATTGAAATCAATGGTAGGTATATTAAAATCTAAATCTTTAAAGTCAACATTAATGAAACAATACTATGGCTTTAAGCGTTGGCAGTATGGACAAAAGTTGCCAAAAGTTTAAAGGACACAATTTATTTCGCATTTAAAATTTAGTATTGAAGTATCAGAATGGGGCTCACAAAATATTGTGCACTTCAACCCCACCAAGACACAAGTATGCACGTTTTCGGCAAAAAAGACCGCTTTTACAACTTCTATTCTCTTTCAGAGCACTCCCCTGACTCCATCTAACAGCATTGGGATCCTCGGTGTTAGTATATCGAACGAAGTCCAGTTCCGCGAGCATCTGGAAGGTAAAGCCAAACTAGCCTCCAAAAAACTCGGGGTGCTCAACAGAGCGAAAAGATACTTTGCGCCTAAGCACAGGCTTCTGCTGTAGAAAGCGCAAGTTCGGCCCCACATGGAGTACCTACTGCTCTCACCTCTGGGCCGGAGCACCCCAGTACCAGCTCCTTCCATTTGACCGGATACAAAAGCGGGTAGTTCGACTCGTGGACAATCCCAAAATTACTTGCACGCTGGAGTCCCTAGAGCACCGAAGAGACGTTAGTTCGCTTTGTGTGTTCTATCGTCTCTAAAAATTACAATGGAGAATGCTCTGAGGAGCTATTTAATCTAATACCACCTTCCGTGTTCTCCAGTCGCACTCTTCGTCGCAGAAACAGATTTCATCCTCACCACCTGGATGCCTGGTCTTCTTCCACCACCCGCTATTCCAGGTAATTTCTGCACGTACCTGCAAATTGTGGAACCAGCTTCCATCTTCTGTGTTCCCTAATGATTATAATATGGGGCTCTTCAAAGGGCGGATAAACAAATTTCTCAAAAGCCAGCAACGCATTGGCGGTTCCTCTGGTGCTGCAAATGTTCATGGGCGGCGGTAATCACTTACCACCAGGTGACCCGCCTGCTCGTTTGCTCTCTACATATAAGTATAAAAAAAAAGTAGGTATGGATTTCTTGGGATAGTAATAATTATAACAAATTCAGGTAATTCTAGTGCCAACTGCGAGCAGTGCCAATGTTTACCAGCGTCGCGGTATAAATTCATGTCACCAACGCATTAATTAGGTAGGTACCCAACTTTGGCGCGCCAATTCACTGCTAATTTATGTGCTGGAAGGACAGTTGTGTAACTAATGTTGAGACAATAGACAGTATTAGGTAGGTACGCTTTTATATATATGGGTCCAAAAGAGTTTCTGGATTTCCATCCATCCATCCATCCATCAGCCTGTATGCATCCACTGCTGGACATAGGCCTTTTCGAGAGCGCGCCACCAAACACGGTCCTCCGCCTTCCATATCCACCCGCTTCCCGCCGCCTTCTTTAGGTCATCGGACCAGCGAGCTGGAGGTCGTCCTACACTGCGCTTGCCGGTACGCGGTCTCCACTCCAGAACACGTCTGCCCCAACGGCCATCGTCTCTCTCTCGTCGGTCGGTTCTGGATTTGCCATTGCATAAATGTAAGGAATGTGAAGTCGAGGTTATTTTACTATCGAGGATTCTCTTAATGACTAGGTTGCATGGAAGCAACTGGCCTCCGGGCGGAGTTAATATATATAGCCTATGACACTCACAAATAATGTGGCTTTCTATTGGTAACAGAATTTTCAAAATCGGTTCAGTAGATCCAGAGATTACCCCATACAACCTCACAAACTTTACCTCTGTATAATATTAGTATAGATAAATATTTATAATAATTATGAATCCGCACAGATTCTATAAAGTTTATAAGAGGTTTTCCGCCATTTGCAATAATTGAAAAAGTTCCTTTTGTAAATCCAATGGAATAAGAGATATGAAGCGAAGTCTGATTTATTCAGTGCACCGTTTGAACTTCATAAAAAGTTAATAGCTATGCCGCGCTGGTTTGCCCATTCAGTGGAACGGCTCCTTTGCTATAATATGTATTTACTATTTACTTTTTGCTATTATCCACTCTGGAAAAATACGAGATCAGAAATGGAACATTCAAGGATATAATGAAAAAGAGACGGTTTTAAAACATTGTATGCAACGACCTTATTTTACATACACAGGTCCTGTCAAACAAAGAATGTGGACTTATTTTACTTTAACGCCGTCTAGTCTGAAAAGCGGGACAGCGCTATGGCGGGGGTACAAAGACTTATACAGGTGTGGAGCGCGCTCTACAGGTCAGACGCCCAATTTTTTTCTATGAAAGGGCCCATCTAGTACCTATATAAGTCTTAAAATCAGTTAGTTTTTTTTATTTTACAATAAAAGTTACTAAAATTGAAAATTTCTTAACTTGAAAGACGGAATTAACTAATTAGACATGAAATACAATTATTACGATAGGTATGATAAAAAGGTAAATACTTACCTTTATTTTTTTTCATTTCAACTGAAATTAATATCTTCCCTCGCCATTGAAATGGCTTCGCAAATAAAAGAAAGTAAACTAACAGAGTGTAAAATTTCAACCGAGTTTCTTCAAACAGCCGACCAGACGGTGAGCTTTACGCCTTAAGCCCTTATAGGGATTCCCAGTGGGCACTCACCCTTAAAAAATTACACAAGGAAATGCTCATAATGTAGGGTTTCACGATGGTCGCGAATTGGCGGTCGATACAAATATAATCTCGCTAATACGACTACCTAGGTATAGCCTCGATAAATACACTAAGTATACATAATAGGCATGATGACCACTCAATCAAATCAGCAACCCTATATCAAATTTAAAAACGCGCTCCCAGTATGGAAGTTTGTATGAAATACATAGTTGTGACGTCATCAATTTTAGGTCTTTTGTAAGACCCTCTATTTAATAATCAGTAAGATTTTTTTTTGAAATAGGCACCATCCCTATTCCATATTACATACAATAAAAACTTCTCTTACATTAAGAATAAACTCTTGACTCACTCCCTAACTGACACAGCCCAAGTGCCAAACTCTTGACCTAGAAAACGTATGGAACTAAGATAAGTACGTCGCATTCCGGAAAAGGACATAGGCTAATTTTTCTCCCGGAAAATTTAAAACTTCCCGCGGGACACCAAAAGCCTAATCCACGCGGACGAAGCCACGGACATCATCTAGTATTAGTAGGTATAAAGTTCGTTCACCGTAGGTATAAGTACTTGGCAGATTATAACGAAATAAACCGGCCAAGTGCGAGTCGGACTCGCGCACCGAGGGTTCCGTACAAACCTGTAGTAAGTTTTAAATTATTAAAAAAAAACTACTTACTAGATCTCGTTCAAACCAATTTTCGGTGGAAGTTTGCATGATAATGTACATCATATATTTTTTTTAGTTTTAGGGGGGACACACATTTTACCACTTTGGAAGTGTCTCTCGTGCAAACTATTCAGTTTAGAAAAAAATGATATTAGAAACCTCAATATCATTTTTGAAGACCTATCCATAGATAACCCACACGTATGGGTTTGATGAAAAAATTTTTTTTGTATGTAAGTATGGGGACCCCCAAAATTTATTGTTTTTTTTCTAGTTTTGTGTGAAAATCTTAATGCGGTTCACAGAATACATCTACTTACCAAGTTTCAACAGTATAGTTCTTATAGTTTCGGAAAAAAGTGGCTGTGACATACGGACGGACACACAGACAGACAGACAGACAGACAGACATGACGAATCTATAAGGGTTCCGTTTTTGCCAAATTTGGCTACGGAACCCTAACAAGCATTGAGTTACCTACAACCAGGGTAAACGTTGCTTTTATGCTTCTATGATCTGCACGCCACTGGGAGGAAAACAATAGATGGTTTAACCCTTTACCCTGTGACCTTTAAGATGTGTTGAGAAAGCTAATACATTTCGGGAACAATTCGGTATGTAATCCGATAACTCTATAGAAGCGTGGGTGGTCTTCTGTCTTAGCACTAAACGCGACGCGAGTAGGTATTTTCAATAATGCTATCTGTTTCACAACGCTTCGCTGCCTTCTCCGTATCGTGCGATAGAAAGAGTTGCAAGTCCTGTAGGCATATGCCTACATTTTATTCTTGAAATATTGTTTCGGGTGATAACGTTTTTACCCCCCCCAAACTTTTACGAAATTATTTTTTAGTATTTTGGTTTAGTTAAATTTTAAAAAATTTAAATACTCGAGGAAGTTTTTAGGTCAAAAATATGGATATTTAGACGCTAATAACTTTTAACTTAAGCAATATATATTTCTTTAAAATTAAAACGTACGAGCATAGTTCTTCATTGTATCTGCAACATTTCTAAAAATTATGAAAATTGGACAACATTTACGGGAAGAAAAACGTTATCGCTTTTTGTATGGAGATTTACAACTAGACGATCCTCTTAAGTAGTAGGTACATAATAACCCTTTGTGAGAGAATCCTTTGTCTCTAGCGTAAGACGACCTCCCTGACGCGGTAGTGGGTTGTCGTCGTCAACATAGGCTGCATTTTCGGTGGGCAGTGGGGTGGTGTCGGGTGACGGGTCCGAATACTTACATACAATATTATAAATGAAATCCATTCATTCATTCATCATTATACTTAGCATAGAATGCAATGTAAATGAGCATGAAATTTCACAACCTATTTTAATCTTGCAAGAAATCCATTAAAAGTATTCTCCTGAAAAAAGCTTTTTAGGTAGGTAGCTAAACTGTTGGAAATTATGTACCTAAATGATACCACATTGTTATAATAATTATTGTAAATGATTTTTTTAAAAACAGCAACCAACGAGTTTCTTGCTGGTTCTTCTCGGTAGGAATGGTATTCCGAACCAGTGGTAGATTCACTCGAGTCTCGACGATTCAAAAGCACTTTTAATAATATTATATTATCGGAGATACCTAAGTGCAGCTATCTCTTAGTCTACAAGTTTATTTGAATTAAAAAATATGAGTACGAGTGGCGTCTTTACGTGAGAACTATGTCCCAGCAGTAGACGTCTAGACGACAATGACAAGATTTGCAGTAGGTAGTCAAGCCCAACAGATTTTACAAGTAATACAGTTTAAATCAGTATTACAAGTTTATTATATACCTACTTACATATGTTATATACTTATGTACTAGGACAATTTCAATGCATAAACCCCTTTCGTCTCCATTTAGTCATTGACGAAAACTCCAAAAGCCCTCCCGGTTCACCGTCTAGTGCGTACGATTCATGAAAACGATGGAAAGAGACAAAAGTACAATTAATACGGGACAGGAAGAGACAAGTATAGGGATAACGGATAATCGACGAAGTTGTGCTAGAACTGAATAACTGACGTTTTTGTTATATATTATATTGTTATTTTCTCTATATTTTTAAGTCCGAATCACTTACCGATTTACCGATTGAAACGTTTTCCTAAACTGCTGCAATTAAATTAAGTGCTTAGAAAGAAAAAAATGCAAATCTTTAGTCCTACTTTTCTATAAACTTTATCTTATTTTAATGAGATCTTCACTTCTTAACAGATAATTTAAAAAAAATATACGGGGTTTTCGAGGCGAAAATCTTAAAACCGGCCAAGTGCGAGTCGGACTCGCGCACCGAGGGTTCCGTACAAACCTGTAGTAAGTTTTAAATTATTAAAAAAAAACTACTTACTAGATCTCGTTCAAACCAATTTTCGGTGGAAGTTACCATGGTAGTGTACATCATAATATATTTTTTTAGTTTTATCATTCTCTTATTTTAGAAGTTACAGGGGGGGGGGGACACACATTTTACCACTTTGGAAGTGTCTCTCGCGCAAACTATTCAGTTTAGAAAAAAATGATATTAGAAACCTCAATATAATTTTTGAAGACCTATACATAGATACCCCACACGTATGGGTTTGATGAAAAAAAAATTTTAGAGTTTCAGTTCTAAGTATGGGGACCCCCAAAATTTATTGTTTTTTTTCTATTTTTGTGTGAAAATCTTAATGCGGTTCACAGAATACATCTACTTACCAAGTTTCAACAGTATAGTTCTTATAGTTTCGGAAAAAAGTGGCTGTGACATACGGACGGACACACAGACAGACAGACATGACGAATCTATAAGGGTTCCGTTTTTGCCAAATTTGGCTACGGAACCCTAAAAACGATCTTTACCTGAGTCAACATTACTTAATTCAAAATTCAAAATTCAAATGTTTTTATTAAAAGATACTCATATATATTAATCAAAAATATACTCATAAATCCTCTTAACATGTGCTTGTTGTTGATCATTGAAAAAGTACTCTCATATAAATATGCCAAAAATTAGTTAATTGAAATTAACATAAAAATAATCGTTAAAATTTTCCGGGCCTGTTAATAAGTTCTCCCTCTATAGTCTATATACCGTCGTAATCATGTACTAAACTACACTATAAGCTGGGTATACACTATACATATATAGCTGTGCTGTGTCCTCGAGACAGGATAGGTACTCGAGACGCGTCACGTATGTGTGTGTACGCCTTTTGTGCTTGCCGAATTTTTTTTTCGTGTGCCACCCGGGTTTACTAATGAAGTCGTCTCGACTCTCGTTTAGGGCTTTACCTATTCTGTGGCTTTAGCTTTTAGGCTGTACGCGACACTTTTTTAATGCACCTGTTTTTAAACGTTGGGCCTACTGAAGTGGTACCTGTAATTTAAAAAAATACTTGTTTAATGTGCAATGCATTTTTAATAGTAGATTATACACCAAGGGGATAAAGCACTGTTTTATGTCACGGGCGCTACATTGAATCCTGAACGTAACGAAGGACTCCAAATTTAACTCCCGAGCGCAGCGAGGGTGTTATAAGTTAATTCCCGACCAAAGGGAGGGAATTAAGATTGAGTCCTGAGTGCAGTGAGGGATTCAAGCGCCCAAGAAAAAAACTGCTTTATCCCGGTGGTGTATACTCTACTTTATACTTCTACCATAACAGTAAAACAAACTGTAACGGTTAGATATTTATTGCAAATCATAGTAAGTAGGATACATAGGTCTAGTAAATAATAAAAAGAAAAGACAAATTAAAACTGAATGTTCACGTTCGATAGAGTCACATTTGGCGCCGCTGCTTTGATATTCAAACTTTTTGCTTTTCATGCTGCCAGTGTTTATGCAGGACGTATACATACTCCTTGGTTTAAAAACTTTTATGTCAAATGGTACGGTCGTTTGGTCGACCAGTCTGGAGCCTAGACTGTTGTGCATATTTACAGTATGGGGTTGGTCAACTAGTTGGGCGATCGATCGACTAGATTACGGCCCTAGGGCATGAAGACTGACTTTAGACCCGCAAAAGTATGATTAAAACAGTAGTAAAGGTATGGTAGAAGTATAATAGTAGATTAGTAGCCAAGGGCTGTAAGGCATCAATTGCAGCCCGAGATATTTAGGCGCACGAGCACAGCGAGGGCGCCTATAGTTCGAGGGTGCAATTGATGCTTACACCCGAGCTAACTACTCTGCTTTACATCTCGATTGTGAGGTCAGTAGGTCCTTATTACCCCCAAATGGAGCTTGAAGGTGACCAATTAGCGCTCCAGGGTAATAATGTAGCTAGAAAAGCCCTAGGGCGGTAAGTAATTTAAAAAAAAACTCTTCACTCATTCAAAAAGTTCGCGTACATCTAACCATCATACTTTTTTTTAATTACTTACCGCCCGAGGGCTTTTCTAGCTACATTATTACCCTAGAGCGCTAATTGGTCACCTACAAGCTCCATTTGGGGGTAATAAGGACCTACTTACCGAATATGAGAGATGTAAAAATATTTTCAGACACGTGATTTTTTCTGAACTCTGAAGTTGAAGGATTCAAAAACCTTCGGATTTTTTTATTTTCACTTTTAATAGCACAGAACTTTTCAAAAATGCTGTTTTTATGAATGCGCCTATTTTTAGATTTTCATCGAATGGATACTAAAATGGGCTAAGTATATAGAAGTACTTAACCTACTAAAATAGGCAGATTCCAGTCTGTACCACAGCGGTATGACAATAGGATTCGCGTTTCAGTTTCAATTGTTCTGATTCTTTTTAGGGTTCCGTAGCCAAATGGCAAAAAAACGGAACCCTTATGGATTCGTCATGTCTGTCTGTCTGCCTGTCTGTCTGTCTGTCCGTCCGTATGTCACAGCCACTTTTTTCCGAAACTAGATATAAGAACTATAGGTACTGTTGAAATTGATTTTCACACAAAAATAGAAAAAAAACAATAAAATTTGGGGGTTCCCCATACTTATAACTGAAACTCAAAAATTTTTTTTTCTGCAAACCCATACGTGTGGGGTATATGGATAGGTATTCAAAAATGATATTGAGGTTTTTAATATCATTTTTTTCTAAACTGCCCCCCGATTACGTAAGAATTGTCGATCAAATGGTAAAGTTTCGGCGTCAAAGTACCTAAAATAAACCATGACAGCATTGAATTAGAGCTCAATTTCGTCTGCACATTCTTATACGTTTAGGGTATCGTACATACCTATCTCTAACGTTTCTACTTTATACTAACTATATCTTTAACGTTTGATCGGCCATTCTTACATGATTGGGGGGCTGAATAGTTTGCGCGAGAGACACTTCCAAAGTGGTAAAATGTGTGTCCCTCCCCCTGTAACATCTAAAATAAGAGAATGATAAAACTAAAAAAAATATATGATGTACAATTACCATGCAAACTTCCACCGAAAATTGGTTTGAACGAGATCTAGTAAGTAGTTTTTTTTTAATAATTTAAAACTTACTACAGGTTTGTACGGAACCCTCGGTGCGCGAGTCCGACTCGCACTTGGCCGGTTTTTCTTTTTGGGATGACAGAATTTGTGAAATTCTTGCTGCGGTAATGGATTTTGGCCCCTAGCGGAAGAGTTTTAGTTGATTGTGATTGTTACACTGAAGCAATCTTTTAAATTATGTACTTATATGAGGCCAAAGTAGGTACCTAGTTACCTAATTTAACGGAAGATGCTAGTATGAAGGAGTGAAACATAACCTCGTAAGTACCTATACCACTAGATAGGAAGTTAAAATATGTTCTCCCAAGAGTTACACAAGACGGTAAACTCGGGTTTCAAGATATGTAGGGATTTAGCCGCCTCAAGCAACAAGAACCCGCTTGACGTGGGGTCCGCGTCGATTTACGACAACCCAGATTTTAATAAGACTTCAGTCGTAAATCTTGGTGTACATACCTGAACATTTTCAGTCCTAAAGCCACATCCGTTGCGATAAATTGCATCGTGTTTCGAAAGATGCTTCCGCCGTAATGCGTTATTTTTAAAACGAATAAGTACCTACTCGTTTTGACAAATTTTTAAAGCAAATACCTATCTACTGCCACACATTATTTTTCACCGAACATGATACATAATATATAATTCGCGCACGAGTTGAATGCAGAGTAAATGTTTGGTGACACATTTACTCTGCATTCAATTCGCGCGCGAACTGTAGCTATTTGATTGGTGTGGACTGTGGATGTGACTGCAGTATATTTTTACTTGCTTTTGAATCCCCAAGGATTAAGTAGTAGATACAAAATAATATGAAAAAACTGGAGCCCAAAAGGAAGGACTAGTTTTAGTTTAAGTTTAGTGGGTTCGTACGAAGTACGAACGTCATTCGACGACTTCAAATATAGCTACCTACTTTATTATCTAAGTTATACTTGCATGCAAAAATGATAAAATATGCTGCACACGTTAGGAACGAACCCTATAATTATAAAGATTTTGTATACCTACCTACCTAGTACCTACTGCCAGTATTTGCCAATTAGGTACTTAGCGCACTTTGGGGTGCTTTGGGCGCCAATATTACACACCCCATTGTCCATCATCTCCTTAACGCTAAGGTTTTCTAGAAGAGATCGCTATTTAGCGATAAGACGATACGGGAGGGAGGTTTCCCCATATTATGTTAGCGTAGTGAAATAATGGAAGAAATAATTTGTAAAATAGTAGATTATTAACCAAGGGGATAAAGCAGTGTCTTCTGTCGCGGGTGACGATTTAAATCGCGAGCGTAACGAAGGACTCGAGGTTTACTCCCGAGCGTAGCGAGGGTGTTAAAAAGTTAAATCACGAGCGAAGCGAGTGATTTAAGACGAGTCCTGAGTGTAGCGAGGGATTTAAGTTCACCCAAGACTAAGACAGCTTTATCACCGAGGAAAATACTCTACTTTTCGTACCATTTGCGAAAAAATTAACACAATAATAATATGAGATAAGCATTTATTAAAAATAACGACAATTTTTTTTTTTTTTTAATCCACTACAAGTTCGCCCTTGACTGCGTTCTCACCTGATGGTAAGTGATGATGCAGTCAAAGATGGTAGCGGGCTAACCTGTTAGGGGCATGGCAGTTATATTAAACCCATCCCCCTATTCGGTTTCTACACGGCATCGTACCGGAACGCTAAATCGCTTGGCGGCACGTTTTTGCCGGTAGGGTGGTAACTAGCCACGGCCGAAGCCTCCCACCAGGCCAGACCAGGGAAAATTCAGAAATTATAAATTCCCAAATTGACCCTGCCGGGGATCGAACCCGGGACCTCCGCACGTTAAGACAACAGCGCTACACACTGCGCCACGGAGGTCGTCAAAAAGTAAAAAGTCAAAAGCAAATTAAAAGTAAAAGTTAACATTCGAAACATTGGTCCAATTATTGATAGATAGAGTTACAAATAACGTGTATTTGAAGAAAACAAAAACGCGGCAAATTCCTAGACTAATATTTTTTTGTCGGAAAAGCAAAGGCATCAAGCTCATACGGCCTCGTCGGTTTTCGTTATTTTATTTAATAATCATAACTGCATAATAAATGCGTATTCCTTTTTCAAAAAGATGTATAATGCTTTATATACAAACTCAATGGTGTAAACACAGATGTAGTTCAGTATAAAGGACTTGTCCAAGATTGGGCCTTGAACATGAACCAAGATGATTTTAATACACGTGAATAGAGATCCTAAAATATGGCTTTTAGAATTATTTACACATTTTTAAAGGACCCCAATTTGGAGAAAAATATATTTTTATTTTGTGGCTTTTTTAGATCTTTGTCTGAATTTTATCAACAGTAAAAAAAAACTTGATTTTTTTTGTCACGTATGTCATTGGGTGATTGTCAAATGTCACTGTCAGTTTTATTTATCTTAGTTTATTGGTGATTTATTGTTGTCTAATAATTATTTTACGAATGTTTCAAATACTCAATTATAAGGACATGTCCCAGTTCAGTATGGAGGGTGGTTTTTTATTCTGAGTGTCAATGAACCAGAACCAAACTGCCATCACGTGAAAGAGAAAAAAATATAACATTAAACGCCATTTAAATAATAATTTTAGAAAACCCCGTTTTTTTTTAAATTAATTATGAAAAATATCGTTTGTAGAAAATATTTTTCGATGGATGGCAACACTAAAACTTGGGTAATGCGCATTAATTGTGATTATTAACATTCCATTTCGATAAACTACCCATTTTCCACTACATAGGTAGTACATACAACATTATAAGATTAATAAATAATAATTGAGTATTTGAGACATTCGTAAAATAATTATTAGACAACAATAAATCACCAATAAATAAGATAAACAAAACTGACAGTGACATTTGACAATCACCCAATGACATACGTGACAAAAAAAATCAAGTTTTTTTTTTTACTGTTGATAAAATTCAGACAAAGATCTAAAAAAGCCACAAAATAAAAATATATTTTTCTCCAAATTGGGGTCCTTTAAAAATGTGTAAATAATTCTAAAAGCCATATTTTAGGATCTCTATTCACGTGTATTAAAATCATCTTGGTTCATGTTCAAGGCCCAATTTTGGACAAGTCCTTTATTAATCTTATAATGATGTATGTACTACCTATGTAGTGGAAAATGGGTAGTTTATCGAAATGGAATATTAATAATCATAAATAATGCGCAAGTTTTAGTGTTGCCATTCATCGAAAAATATTTTCTACAAACGATATTTTTCATAATTAATTTTTAAAAAAACGGGGTTTTCTAAAATTATTATTTAAATGGCGTTTAATGTTATATTTTTTTCTCTTTCACGTGATGGCAGTTTGGTTCTGGTTCATTGACACTCAGAATAAAAAACCACCCTCCATACTGAACTGGGACATGTCCTTTCGGTAAGTATTCCAAAGGACATGTCCCAGTTCAGTATGGAGGGTGGTTTTTTATTCTGAGTGTCAATGAACCAGAACCAAACTGCCATCACGTGAAAGAGAAAAAAATATAACATTAAACGCCATTTAAATAATAATTTTAGAAAACCCCGTTTTTTTAAAAATTAATTATGAAAAATATCGTTTGTAGAAAATATTTTTCGATGGATGGCAACACTAAAACTTGGGTAATGCGCATTAATTGTGATTATTAATATTCCATTTCGATAAACTACCCATTTTCCACTACATAGATAGTACATACAACAATATAAGATTAATAAATAATAATTGAGTATTTGAGACATTCGTAAAATAATTATTAGACAACAATAAATCACCAATAAACTAAGATCAAGATAAACAAAACTGACAGTGACATTTGACAATCGACTTATGTGACAAAAAAGATCAAGTTTTTTTTTACTGTTGATAAAATTCAGACAAAGATCTAAAAAAGCCACAAAATAAAAATATATTTTTCTCCAAACTGGGGTCCTTTAAAAATGTGTAAATAATTCTAAAAGCCATATTTTAGGATCTCTATTCACGTGTATTCAAATTATCTTGGTTCATGTTCAAGGCCCAATCTTGGACAAGTCCTTTAAATCACATTCCCCCCCTAGAGGATGAATGAAATTCAGTACAATTTTCTTTCCCTGTTTTTAACAGATTAAAAATGGTGGCATAGAATGTCACTTTTTTGAGCAAGTGGTACGAAAAAATAATTATTTACTGTTCATTACAAATTAATCCGACAATGTGGTTGAATTAGAAATATAAATTTTATTTTATATTTCTAGAGCAAATTACTTATTAGTTTCAATAAGGAGAAAAATTGCTTTAAAAGGTAGTAAACTAAGAGGTATGTTTAAAAGAAATTTCAATGCAGATATTATTATTTTTTAAATTGTGTTTTGAGATGCGTCAATGGCTGCTTACCTAAAGGTCTTGAAAACAGCAAATTATTTTAACGAGCTTAAGTAGGTAGGTACTAGGTACATTATGTCACCGTTTGATGGATAGGTGCACTGCTTTAAAAAACTAAGTTTTGCGGATTTTACGCTATCACGGCCTTAATGTGGTAAACATTTTTTGACCACGACTGTACATACCTACCTACAATCTCAGTTTTTTTTTGTAAATTGTTTTAAGCGTGTTTTTGTAAATTGGCGTAGGTACGTGCAATAAAACAAAGATACATACCCATAATGGGACCTTTACCATAGTTGACTAAGGTATTAACACTGGATGTTTTTTTTTAATTCCAGCGGGTGTAGAAGAAGACTGTATAGACTGGGAGGGCAAGTCCGTGCCGCACGGGTTGCTGTATGTGCCGGGGCCCGGCGTGTGCTCCATCTGTGTGTGCTACCACGCAGAGCCCATGTGGTGCAAGGCCATCTACTGCGACCCCCCTTATGTGAGTCATAATCATTATTTCATAGTTATTAATATTATAAATGCGAAAGTGTGTTTGTTTGTTGGTTTATTGGTTTGTCCTTCAATCACGCCGCAACGGAGCAACGGATCGACGTGATTTTTGGAATGGGTATAGTTGAGGACCCACCACACCACACGATACACTCAATACGCGTTACTCCACCACACGAAACGCCCAACAGGCAACAGACTACACCCTACCACACGATAATATGCTGAATAGACTTGTTTATTGGTTTATTCTTCAATCACGCTGCAACAAAGCAACGGATCGACGTGATTTTTTGCATGGGTATAGTTGAGGACCTGGAGAGTGACATAGGCTACTTTTTATCCCGGTAAATTAAGGAGTTCCCGCGGGAATAAAAAAACGCGGACGAAGACGCGGGCATCAGCTAGTCCACGATATAATATCCTTCCAAGCCTAGCGCGCCAAAATAAGTCGTGGGCATCTTCTAGAATCTAGTAGATAACAAATAAGTTTTCAAATCCAATACCTAATAGCTCCATAAACTCCCTAGGAACGTGAATAAAAACTTTTCTATCGCGATTTTTATGTTGCATGTTAACCTTAGCCAATAATAATTAATTTCTAACGTTATGCATTAATAATTCAAATTAATAATTATTATTGATACCTTCATGTAGGGCTACCTACTAGGGAAGGCACTAACTCCCTTGGATTAGGTTAGGTACTTATAGGACCTAACTTCCGTAACATAGCTTTTACTTTTTTGGAAGTTAGAGGCCAAATTATAATTTTGAACCTTGTACCTAATTTTGTAAAATAAAGATTTTATTTATTTATTGAAATCAAACTAGCGCCATCTAGGGATGCGCGAGCGAGCGTGCAGCGCGAGCAAGCGTTACCATACCTTTTTCCAGGCCCGCTTGCAGAAAAGCCGGGTTATCCTTTAACCCAGAGTTAGCTGCTACTTTGACAGAAATCGTATAAACTTCTGTCAAATTTTGAAATTTATTCCTGGGTTAAATGTAACCCGGCGTTTCTGCAAGCGAGCCTTAGTTACTTAGGAAATAAGAAAAGAATCTTATTTTTATTTCTTAGCAGAAATAAAAACCTGCCCAGTTTCTAGGTCATGCTCATGCGATTTAACATGCCGCATACATTAACATAATATCTATTGTTACATAATATGAATATCACATGTTAACATTAGTATCTGTATCACGTACGACATTTGCCTTCTATGGCCCATCCACAGTACCCATCACATGTGTCACTGAAAATTACATCGTTATCGGATTTGGATAACGATGTAATTTTCAGTGACACATGTGCTAGCATTTAATTCTACTGAACTCGGATGATATAATATTATCATTTCCTTATAATAATATGTTAGTCGCTAGAGTAGATTAGCACCTGGAATTCGGAGATTTTTTTTTTTTTTTTTTTCTCTTTATTGGAATACATACAGCATATTAATTATCAAATAACTACTTACATCTAGTTTGCACATTCGCCATTTAAGTATTCACTATTGAGCTAAATGTAATGGTTAGTGCGGGAGTTATTATGTGAAATACAAAGCAATAATAAATAGTGAAGTTACAATTATTACAAGTGTCTATAGAATTGAATTTAAATTTAGTTACCAATATAATATATTATACATTCTACACAATAATATGTACTTTATCTATTTTTTTTTAATTCTGCTACGAATTTTCCAATGCTGAGGTGAAACTGGTCTAATTGTACATATTTTTTATTGAAAATGCTACATGCTCTGATTAAAAATCTATTTTGGCCATAGTTGGTTTTAGTTTTAGCAAGGCTAAAAGTTTTGACACTACGTCGAGATAATCTGGGTACAAAGTAATTAATTTTCCCTAACAAATAGGGAGAATCAACTGAACCATTTATAATTTTGTATAAGAAGACTTGATCCTTGTGTTCCCTTCTAAGTTCTAAAGATATTATTCCAGTAGTGTTGAAGGACTTAAATCTTTTGTTTAAGCATTTTAGAAATTTGCGCTGAATATTTTCTAACATATTGATATAAACAGCGTACTGTGGATTCCAGGCAGTGGATGCGTGCTCTAAGTGAGATCTTACAAATGAGTTAAAAAGCAAGATAAGGGTATTTGGGTTTTTAAAATCAACTGTCTGACGGAGAACAAATCCTAGCATCTTATACGCTTTATTTCTAATTTTAGTCAGATGAGAATCGAATAATAGTTGACTGTCTAGCTGAACTCCCAGGTCTCTCACCTCGTTGACTCTTAGTACCGGTTTTCCAAGTAAATGATAAGCATGATGGATGAAGTTCTTTTTTCTCATAAAGATGTTAGTCTTATACTAACGATAAAACTTGTGTGTGTAGATATAGACTGCAGACAATTGCAACTTTTCTATTGACCCTATTGGCTAATGCTCATACCCGGCCCTAGTCCTACAGTATTTTTTTATAAGATTGAGATGCATGGCAGTGGTCCAGGCCAAGTTACGTCCCAGCGTAACTTTTTTTTTTTTTATCTACTACAAGTTAGCCCTTGACTGCGATCTCACCTGATGGTAAGAGATGATGCAGTCTAAGATGGTAGCGGGCTAACCTGTTAGGGGCATGGCAGTTATATTAAACCCATACCCCTATTCTTTTTCTACACGGCATCGTATCGGAACGCTAAATCGCTTGGCGGCACGTCTTTGCCGGTAGGTAACTAGCCACGGCCGAAGCCTCCCACCAGACGTGTCTCTATTTACACGAAACATTAATAATATTAATTTGTTCACAGTTCTGCAAAAACTTCCGAGTGGGCGAGCGTTGCTGCGAATTTGAGTGCCTGGACCCCCCAGGCGAGGATACGAGGTACCGCGAAAGACAACGCCTGCGAGCCCTCATCCTTGCTGGCAACTCCTCAGCGACTCAAATCGAGCCTTCCCTACAACTTAAGGCTGGCATCTCTCTAATAGCTGTAGCCGTCGCGAGAATGGTTTGAATTGGTAATGGGTGTTCAATAGAACTACCTATCATCTTCTGTGAAATCTGGCATCTAAGTGGTAGGGGAACTTGGTGATACACTGCCGTGCGTGCAAATGGGTATAAAATAGAAATTTCCATACTGTGAAATCACACTTCTACTTGAGGAACTTGTTGATGCGTACACGATGCGTAGTAAAAAAAATATGTTACGAAATAGGTAAGAATTGTGTTCGACTCTAGTACCTACGCTAGGTGCACGGTAGAGTACCGGCCAAGTTATGTGTATAAATTATAACATACGACTACTTTCCACAATCATTAATTGTGAGTGCTGGCTTTATCTTTATTACTCTCTTGAAATGTAACTTAGCAACCTTGTTGCTAGAGACTCTATAGATAACAGAAATAATGAATTTAAATACGGACGATAGATACCTATGTGTAAAATACTTAAATGAAAGACTGGCAGTGTAAAATTGGTTTTGAAGGAACTTTGCTTGTACTCCACCGTTCGCTTGGGTATAAATTGAGACTATGCATCAATTACGTCACACATTAAGGGGAAGTTTTTTTAAAGTTTTAATTTAGGATTGTAATAAATATGATCATGAATTATAATTATTCCAAATAGCTATCGATTCTCTAATTACTCAAATGCCAAAATAAACACCAATTTTACCTCTCTATCTATATTTGTCTTTATAAACATGTCTTCTTATAGTTTTTTTTTACTAAATTAAGTACCATTATCTTTACAGTTACAGCTTCATTTTAAAGCTTTAAAATCTAGTCGTATTTTTTATATAGAAGTTTTTGAAATTTTGATTTGTTTAAAAGTGCTTGTCACTTGCAACGCAAACACCATAGCTGTATTTTTACCACATTGCGACATTGCTATTGAACTAATGATATCATTGCAATATCATCAGCAACCATTTAGGCCAATACCTAGTGATGGTCTTCTTTGAAATGGTGGTCGGTACTCGGTAGGCGCATAAATAAAGATTTGTCTTGGCCATGACAAATACTTGGCATAATGCATTTTAAACTCATGCGCTATTCGATACGTTTTGCCTGAAAATGCACTGTGAACGTACCATAAAGATGCCATTAATGCTGCAGGGTCTATATTGGTTGACTCTACAGCAAAGCTGAGTCGACTATAATATTGTTTAAGATTGTAACGCAACAACATTTTCATTCTAATTCTTGCTATCCAAACTTACTTTAAACTTATTTTAAATAGCTACTTAAGCAGATTAACTATACTCGTAAATAGGGACTTACCTTGATTTAGGCATCACGTCAGGTGTATAAGTAACGAGTAATTTTTATTTTTCTATTATATTGAGGCTGAGCGCATATTGGCTGCTATCGCCGAAGCGGACACTTATTTTGAGCAGCTGAATCGCGTCAGATTTTACTTCCATGTACTCAGGGGCGGATTGGATGTCGAAAGGAAGCATTTGAGCATTTGCTGTAGAAACACCTGGGCTTCTTTTAAAGACGCTATGGCTGATGCCAGCTACAGCTAAATGGTTCCACCAAAATAATAACCAATCTGCGCTAAGCCTAAAAATATTTAAAAGTTTTTTTCTACTTGTCTAAAATAATCAAATATGTTTAATTAAAAAAATACTTGAATGATATTTAATATCTATACTATAGTAAGAAAAAAGTAGCATAAAAAGTAATAATTACTTGTAGTTTAAAATATAAATATAATATGCACTAGATAGAATAAAAAGGACTGTCACATGGCTGTATTTAATTTAATATTTTTAATAAATAATGTTTAGACTTAATAATGTGGTATTTTTTGCACCGATAATAAATATTATTAGTAAACAAAAATCCTTCGGACCAATTTTATGTAAATGATTAGTATGGTGTTTGTTGTTTTTTTTCCTGATTGATTTAAAAGTTTATGTGTCGTGTCCGGTAGAAATTTTAACAAATACTTAGTACACATAGCGCCAAAAAAAGTTCAAACAACGTAATTAATATATGAGTAAATTATTCGATTTCGATTCGATTTTTCAAGTCAAAAATTGTCTGAGGTACGGTACGGGCGTCAAAACAACGGCATAATTATTCAGGGCTTAATTTCCACTTTCAACTTTCCTGGCGCGTTTGTACGATGAGCATGAATAACGGTAACAAATTTATAAATCTAATAGAAATTAAGTTATCAAAATATTAAAAATGCAAATATTGATTTCAATCATATACAATTTCTCATTTCAATGATCTATCTACGTACCTACTTTATTTCAAAAAATCACGTATAAATACTACTACTGGTCCATAATAGGGTTTCAATAATTGATACCCGGAGATACGCAGGTTTAAATCCTGCCAGTTTCGCAATTTTTGATACTTATGTACTTATTCAAATAAATATAATTTTCCTTAAGTGTACGTATAAAAATAGCACGTATAAAAATTATAAAAATATAATAATTTAAAACTATGATAGTTGACTATAGCAAAAAAAAGGATCAATAATTATTAATCCACCATATGTAGTTATATTGAATCTCTTTGTTTCAGTCACAATCACTTGTAACTAAACCGGTAATATATAAAATGGTTAATGGAATGAAATTGTCAAGTACGGCGAAGCAAAAAATTAGCAAAATTTGCGTTAAATGTGGACCATAAAAATATATTTAAAATTGTATGTATAATAATTGATACTACTAATGAGGTGCAGAACTTGAATAAGTCACTGCCGTGCGCCTAGCAGGGGTTTGAATTTTTCTTGGATATACACATTAGCAATTCAGTCAACTATCAAAACCCCTGCAGATTTGAGCCGTCATTTCCATATTCAATTTGAAATGAAAAATATTATTTCTTAATGAATTAAAATCTGTGTGCCTTACACAGCCCTTCAAATAATAATCCAACTTTTCCCATAAAATAATTAATTCGTCATATTGATATTATAATTAAATGTATGTCAGTGATATTAAATATTATCTAGTAACTTATATTTAAATAATGTATACCAAATTAAAATTATATTAGTTAGCACGCACTACAGTTGCTAGATATTATTTAGATTTTATGATTCAAAAAATTAATCAAAAGTATTAACTTACTTACTAGATTTTTGAAATCAATAAATTGTAATAAAATTAAAACCCGCATAAAAATTGCAACCCGCAGCAGAAAACTGTAATGCGTGCCAGCAATAATTTATCATCTTTATATTGAATCATATAAGTAGACAGGCACTTTAAATTGTAGCTTTAAATTGCATTCTTTATCATAATATCTTCTAGCGAATGTTTCATAATGAGGCCCAGGTCGGTACTCCCATTATTAGAAGTTTATTATCCATAAAATACAACTAATACTTATTGACAATCAAACTCTATGGATAGATATATTATATTTAAATGTACCTACCTATTCTTAGCGAGCAATCTGTTAATTGTTATTATGTAAGAATTATATTATTAATATATGAATCTATATTTTTGGTTTGTATTTTTAAATACATTTCTTTTTTTATTTTGTATGTCCTATTAAAAAATCCTTTTCACCCGGAAAGTGTATTATATACCTATAACATAACTTAATATTATATAAATACTCCAACCTAAACATCTCAGTATACATATAAATATCCAAATTAATATATGAATATTTTTGTACAATGGGACCGCCCCTGGTGCTTGAGCAGCTATGACTTTCATATCATCGGCTATTAGGGTTTTAACACAGAGCGACTTAGGATAAAACATTATTTTACGCAATTCATTTTCATAACATTTTCATCAATTATTGTAATAGATAAAAATAATATTATAATTATATGGATCATGTAAAAATTACACAAATAAGAGGTCAATCGGAAATAGTGTAACTCAGTTTTACGTGCGTGCAATAATATGTAATTATTATATCGTGTAATAGTTACTTATAGGTAACTAAATTATAATAATTCGTTAGCAATTCGGTGCGTAGAAAAGCATAACATTTCCTTAAAGACGTTCATGTTTCGAATTCGTGAGCCTGTTCAGACGTCGCAGCGCAAAACTAACTGCGTTCTGAGCAGGCGCCAAATATAACGCAGTTCGATTGTTAGAGAAATAAAGCTCTATTACTTCAGAAGTGCATGTCACACCCATAGCATATTCAATGTAGTCTTGACAATAAAGAAATGTCGGATTTTATAATTCACTAGCGATCCGCCCCGGCTTCGCACGGGTAGCACTAATAATCCTAATCTATATAATATAAACTATCCTATCTCTCAAGTTAGATCGAACTGCACATGGTGTGCGAATTTTATTATAATCGGTTAAGTGGTTTAGAAGTCCATTGAGGACAAACATTGTGACACGAGATTTATATATATAATTCATATAATATGTATGTCATTACATTAGGAACATATCAAACAATCGATAAATGTCATCTGATTTATATGTGATAAATTATTTAATGAATGAAAAATATTTATTTTCTTATATTTGTTGTAAGTTTGTAGAATTTCAATATTTTTAGTTTCTCTTTTCACGCTATGTAATACAGTTTATTTGTTCATAGAACTTGACGCAGTTCACAGCCGTGCGCCGTAATTGAGTTAGGTAAGCTGTCCGCACATTTGTTAAAATCGCCGGAGCAACTACTTAGTAGCTTCTAGTTTCAGATTTTCCACGAACTTGGAACTACCCGCTAACTCTTCTGTTGCGTGTGCGATCGATCTTGATACTTAGGACATAATTTTTCGAGAAAAATCAATTAAGTACCTACAGTAGCTTGTGCAACCGCTTGGTTGCTTCAACGTCAACGTTTGGTCACAACTCGCAAGTCATCGCCGCGCTTAGTGCTCCTAAACTAACGCACACTAAAACAATCGTGTGTACGTACATCCACTACCACAAACATAACTAAACGGATTTCGTGAAATAGAACATCAGGAAATCGTTCGAGCAATTAAAGCTAAGGTGATAGTAGCCAATGTGCGGCCAGATTTACGAAACCATGATGTAAAACCATGATGTACCTTACTTAACATAATAGTAGGTATTTTAATAAAAAAATGTGCTGATTTTGATTTTGAATAATATGGTGTGAAGAATAATATTATACATGGTATTTTTTAAATTATTCTAACTGTAAATAGATAAGTGCAAAATAAGTATTTAGCTCAAATAAATCTTAGAATTAAAACAATTGTTTTATTCCCATAAAAGTAGCCTCTGTGCCAAATTTCATCCATCCAAACTTTTGCATTTATAATATTAGATAAGTATTGATAACTAATAACTACAGTACCGCTGTCACATATCCTTCTTAAATTGTCCCAGGTTCAAATCCTGCCCCCTTATCATGTAAGAATGTCCGATCAAAACGTTAAAGTTCCTCGTCAAAGTTTATAAACCATAACACCATTAAATTAGAGCTCAATTTCGTGTATCCATTCTTACACGTTCGAGTATCGTTCATACCTAAACGTATAAGAATGGGCAGACGAAATTGAGCTCTAATTCAATGCCATTATGGTTTATTTTACTTTGACAAAAATCTTTAACGTTTGATGAACAATTCTTACGTAATCGGGGGGCTGATGGAGTTAGCTCTCCATGGTGGCTCCTATCATTGGCAGATTTCAGTGAAACTACAGAGAGTGCACCTGTGTTTGCACTCACACTTGTGCACTATCTCCCGCGCAGATGAATTAAATCTCTCTAGAGAATGGTCCTCGTGGCCGAAATTCGGTCTGGAGAACATTTTACTTTATTTTTCATAAACTTCGCAGTGTCTGACTGTCAGCTCCGACTTACAAAAGCAAACCATCTTGCTACTGTAGATAAAGTTTCAGTGTGTGCTCTAGGCTATAAATGGGGCTGCTTTATGGCGGAACAGCTTTTCTATCTATGTTTAGACATAATCTGTTGGTATATATGAAGTTGGAATAGAAAAATGCATACACATAAATTATGCAGAATAAAACAATTTATTGGGTAAAAAAATAAATACAAATATGGAATAACTCTTACATTTAAACAATAGACCCAAAGAGGTTGTGGGGAATTTTGAGGCAGTACTTAATAAGTTGAGCTGCATAAGTTTTTCCAAAACAAACCTTCAAAATTTCCCACAGCGTCTAGTACTGGAATTAGTCGTGGAATGCCTACCAGCTCAATCCCTTTTCATGCAAATCTTTCTTAGCCTCTATTATCTCAGCTTGCAACTCCTTTGCCGCTTCCTCACAATTATTAAACGTAAATACTCTATACAATACCACTGTGACCGCATACAGGCCAAATAGTAAGACAAATATAATAGGTGATACTAGTACTAGAGTCATGTTATCTTCAATCAATTTATGTTTGACGTAACCTCCGACGAGGGAATACCATACTGCGAAGACAGCAGATGTGACCGAGATCCATTCTAGAAGCTTGGTCATGCTGAAAGTAAACATAAAAGTTCATATTTCCAAACAGCAACAACTCACATTCTGAATCTATTCTCTATTCTAAATATATAAAAACCGGCCAAGTGCGAGTCGGACTCGCGCACCGAGGGTTCCGTACAAACCTGTAGTAAGTTTTAAATTATTAAAAAAAAACTACTTACTAGATCTCGTTCAAACCAATTTTCGGTGGAAGTTTGCATGATAATGTCATGTCAACATCATATATTTTTTTTAGTTTTATCATTCTCTTATTTTAGAAGTTACAGGGGGGGTTACACACATTCTACCACTTTGGAAGTGTCTCTCGTGCAAACTATTCAGTTTAGAAAAAAATGATATTAGAAACCTCAATATCATTTTTGAAGACCTATCCATAGATACCCCACACGTATGGGTTTGATGAAAAAAAATTTTTTGAGTTCCAGTTGGGGGTAGTATGGGGACCCCCAAAATTTATTGTTTTTTTTCTAGTTTTGTGTGAAAATCTTAATGCGGTTCACAGAATACATCTACTTACCAAGTTTCAACAGTATAGTTCTTATAGTTTCGGAAAAAAGTGGCTGTGACATACGGACGGACACACAGACAGACATACGGACAGACACACAGACAGACAGACAGACAGACATGACGAATCTATAAGGGTTCCGTTTTTGCCAAATTTGGCTACGGAACCCTAAAAAGGCAAAGGTGACTGACTGACTGACTGATCTATCAACACATAGCTCAAACCACTCCACGGATTGGGCTGAAATTTGGCATACAGATAGCTTTTATGGCATAAGTATCCGCTAAGAAAGGATTTTTTAAAATTCAACCCCTAAGGGGTAAAATGGGAGTTTGAAGTTAGTGTAGTCCACGCGGATGAAGTCGCGGGCCTATGCTAGATATCTAATATTATTGTGTGGGAATTATGATTAGTTAATTGGGTATTTGACAACTATTCAAATAAATTATTTTTTAGTGATTATAAAATAGAGGATCTCCCAAAAGTCATAATATCCACGTGCCCTGTTAGTTGAATACCTAACTATTTTAAACTATCGATTAAAGTAAAAAAGTGCGTCAAACTTTGATGACGTCACTATGCAATATTTCATGCAAAACCCTATATAATATATAAATATAAATAACTTTATTTTCAGACATGACGTCCATTACAAATAACTTTAAACTACTTAACGTTACCTAATGTTAGTTATGTTAGTAACAGAAAACACTTAGAACTATGTTAGTAGTGTTAATTAATATAATATCTACCCCTTGTGAAACACTGGGAATGCATGTGCATGCCTACCCAGTGCCTCACAAAAGGGTTTTCAAATCTTTCCACAAGTGTATTCAGAATACCGTTGGCACTCCCCCGCATCCTGCTCATCACTGATGCTGCTCTTTTTCTCATAATTCCATAGAAGTCATCTGTATGGGCTTCAGCAAACATCAGTGACGCACTGCAGAATCGGGGCAACCCCAACAGCACTCTGAACCCGTTATTATATTGGACCCGCAGGTCGCTGTAGGCCCTCTGCGTATATGTCACCCACAAACTGCACGTGTAAAACGTTTGGCAATATGCCTTAAAAAGCGTGAGCTTTACCTCCTTGTTGCAACGTGCAAATCTACGAGCTAACATATTGCATCGGACCGCCAACGCCCTGCGTTCCCTTTCAATGTCTTTAACATCTGATAAGTCCTCAGTTACTATGTGCCCCAGGTATTTGAACTCTGTGACTCTTTTTAGTGGAATACCATTCAGAGTAACTGGAGGAATATCATTCAACGCACATCCTCGGCTCTTAAAAATTAAAAGCTCGCATTTTTTAACGTTATATATGAGTCCGTGTGACTCAGCATACGACTCACATATTTTTAGCAACCTCCTAAGTGCACTTATTGATGGACTCAGCAGAACCATATCGTCAGCGTAGCTTAAGTTGTTGATTATGGTTCCATCAATTGAGCATCCAATTTTGGTTCTGCGGAGCTCATCAATCAGCTGATTAATGTAGACGTTAAACAGGGCGGGAGATGTTAATCCACCCTGTCTAACCCCACAATCCAGCCGATATGCTTCAGAGTAGGCACCAGCCCATTTGACCCTGTTTGCTTGTGAGCTGTACCAATATCTCAAAATGTTAACTAACTCCTGTGGGACATTAAGGTCGTGTAACTTTGCCCACAGCTTTTCATAACAAACAAGATCAAATGCTTTGGAAAGGTCAAGAAAGGCGGCATAGATGGGAGTTTTCCTGTCCGTATAGTATCTCACAGTCTGCTTGAGCGCCAGTATAGCACTTTCCGTGGATAAGTTTTTTCGGAATCCAAACTGTGCATCATTTAAATTCAAATATCCACGGAGCTGTCGCTCAAGCAGGCTATCAAACACCTTCCCCAGTATCGCAGCTAAGGATATGGGTCTGTAGTTAAGTTTGTCCGCCATATCTCCCGTTTTATTTTTAACCACAGGCACGACTACGGTCTTCATTAGGTCAGTAGGAAGATAGGAGTGCCGGATGCAAAACGTATAAAACATTGCAAGAATCCGATTCAGATGAGAGCCGGCATGCAGCAGGTGTTCCACACTTAGACCGTCATGCCACGGGGCCTTTCCCCTCGCTAGGCTTTTGATGGCAAACCTTACCTCCCTTGCACTAAACGAGAGTGAAGAACCGGAGTTAGCCACTACACCCCTCAGAATCTGTGGTCCCTGTGGTAATGTTGACCGAACTCTAAAGTGCTCTTTAAAAACATTGGCTATACGTCCCGCATCCGACTCCCCATCCACGCTCACAGGGAGACCACCTCTAGGATTTAATCGATTAGTTTCCTTCCAAAATTTCTGGAAGTTCTTTTGTGTATGCCGCTCTGCCAGCCTATCCATTTGTAGTTGTTCTTTATTCCGCTGACAATATTTGAGTTTATTTTTAAATTGCCTTTTACTTTCTTTCATATCTTGAAACTCTCTACCGTCCGCAGGCATGCCGTTCGATTTCCACATGTAAAATTTTTCTCGTGCCTCCCTGTGTGCGTCTTTCACATATTTATTCCACCCTACCACCCGTCCTCCGTTCCTGGCCTTTCCCTGCTGGTTACTGGCTAATGCGGCTTTCCGAAGCGCTTGAATAACTTTATTGTACATTTTATCTATTACAAGCCTATGACATTCCTCTGAACACATCTTGTCACAACAAGAGCTTAATTCTGAAGGAAAGTCTATTTGTTTCAATATGCTGCTACATACATCATGATATATATTGATCTGAGTTCCTTCCCCCCATTTTATTTTTTCATTATAGTGTGTAAAAACAGGTTTATTAGTTTTCCTACAGGTAACATAGAGATTACAGCTAATCTCTAAAGGAAAATGATCAGACCAATATACATCATAACGCACCTTGGCATCACAAATCGACCGCCACGCAGCCTCAGTAGCCAAGCAATGGCTACTGAGGCTATACTGAGCATGCGTTTTGACTAAAATTATGTAAAAGTTTCTGATTTGACTAGTTGTCAAATACCCATTAGTCAATTTAAGTACTTACAGGTGGGGTTCTAAATGCGTCCTGGTATGAGAAGAAGCCCACAAAAATTAAGCCATTGTTTTTATCTAATTGGTACTATTTAACTTGACACAGATATTTTAAGTATTTCCTTTGAGAGTAAGTTCTTATTTAATACCGGTGAATAAGAGTCATCGACAAAAAGTTGACAGAATTTAGAAAATTAGAACAATTTCATATAAATTTTATGGATTAAACGAAAATATATATTTTATAACCTAAAATTATGATGGGAATTTTAAATAGTTTAGTAATAAAACACTTACTTTGAGTGAATTTGTAAATAACGTTAATAAATATGTTTAATCTTCAGTTTCGCTGCTATTCTCAAAATATGAATAGCCAATTTTATTTTATTTTCACTTTCAGCTGTATTTGTTTTGAATTTTGACACAATTTTCAGCAAATTTTCAGACATTTGACACTTGCAACCACAGAACAATCTTGCAACGTTATGCATTTATGGTTACTAGACTTTAGATATTTCTACTAATTTAGAAGGTCACAATTACACTATACAAGCCAACACTATTTCAAAGTAGCTGACGTATGTATTAATTAATAATAACTAAATAACCAACGAAATTACCACTTAGATACTTTTATATATTTAGACGAGATTATTCAGAAGAAAATGTCCAAAAATTTAGTTACTGTTTAAATAAAATCCCTTTTACCGAAATATATGGAAAAGAAAATATAGACGAAGCGTTCAATGAATTTCACGACACATTTTCATTATATTACAAACTGTGTTTTCCAATAATAAAAATACGTGTCCCTGAATACATAGAGAAACCTCGTTGGATAACTAAGGGAATTAAAAAGAGTTCTGTTGAAAAAAGGAAACTGCGATATTTATATTACAAAGGAAAATACAATAAACAAGAATTCCAAACCTATTCAAGGACGCTAAAAAGATGCGTAACATTATCGCAAAAAATTAATAATTATAAATTCCTT
Organism: Erebia ligea; assembly: GCA_917051295.2. Classification (NCBI taxonomy): domain Eukaryota; kingdom Metazoa; phylum Arthropoda; class Insecta; order Lepidoptera; family Nymphalidae; genus Erebia; species Erebia ligea. Next base: position 1,614,155 of record OU785235.1, on the reverse strand, counting down.
TTTAAGTCAAAAAACAAATGTTTGGCTACGTGGAAATTAATTAAAAGCACATCGAAACAGCCAAACTCTCTTAGGACTATAGAGGAAATAATATCGGATGGGGAAGTAATAGATGAACCTTGTGTAATCGCCAATAAATTTAATACTTACTATATAGAATTGGCTAAGAAATCGACCACTAGAGATAAATACAAGAAAGATAATCTAAATAACATCTTTAAATCCCAACCGAGTAGTATATTCATATCTCCTTGTACAGAAAAAGAGGTAAAAAATACTATTATGAGCTTAAAAAATACTTCATCTACAGGCATAGATGAAATATGTACAAAAGTTATAAAATGTTGTTGTAAAGAGATAACACCAGTTCTGACATATCTAATAAATCTCTCATTTGAAAATGGTAAATTTCCATCTAAATTTAAATTTTCTATAGTAAAACCATTATTCAAAAAAGGTAATCGATTTGAGATGGATAAATATCGACCAGTAACATTGATACCGATCTTTTCAAAAGTTTTTGAAAAAGTAATGCATAAAAGACTAACAGACTACTTAACTAAAAACAACATCATTATAGAAGAGCAATACGGTTTTCAAAAAAACAAATCAACAATCTTGGCATGTTTTAATCTCACGAAACGTATTATAGATAACTTGGATAGGTGTAAGACTGTTGCCGCTTTATTTTTTGACATGTCAAAGGCTTTTGACTTTGTAGCCCATGATATATTATTAATCAAACTAGAACATTATGGTATAAGGGGAATGGCGTTAAACTGGTTAGAAAGCTATTTAAAAGATAGATATCAATGTGTGGAAATCCAGAGAGTAATTAACTCAGAAATGAATTACTTTAGATCTGATAATAAAATTAATCCAACCGGGGTGCCTCGAGGAAGTGTGCTGGGTCCTTTACTATTTATTTTATATATAAATGACCTGCCCCATTGTGTTAATCAACCTTGTACATTATTTGCTGATGACATCTCTGTTGTAATAGAACAAAAGAATACCGATTATACCTCTGAAATAAATGACGTAACAAAAAATATTATTGAATGGCTAGAGAATAATGACTTAACTGTTAATATAAATAAAACTAAGTATATGCAATTTACTAAAAAACCTAATATACTCACGAATGACCTTAATATTCAATATAATGGACAAAAAATTGGACAAGATGAAGTAACGACATTTTTGGGAATAGAACTGGACCGAAACTGTAACTGGAAATCTCATATAGCAAAGATATGTAGTAAACTAAACAAGTTTGTCTTTGCATTAAGAAGGTTATATAAAACTGTTAATGAAGAGACCGCGCTAATGGCTTACCATGGTTACATATCAAGCAATCTTCGTTATGGACTTATTATCTGGGGAAACTCGAGTGATACAAATAAGGCTTTTATAGCACAAAAGAAATGTGTTCGGGCGGTTTGTGGAGCAGGACCTCTCGATTCATGTAAACCCCTTTTTAAAAAGCTAAAAATACTGCCTCTGCCATGTATGTACATATATGAAAGTATAGTATTTATTAAGAATAATAATAACTTATTTACAAAAGCCGCCGATAAAAAACTACCGGCAAGAAATAGTCACAACTCAAATCGACTAATTATTCCACAGAAAGTTAACTCTGCATTTTACACGAAAAACTGTTACGCAATGTGTGTTAAATTGTACAATAAGCTGCCACATGGATTTAAAGATGAAAAGATGTCGTTACATGTGTTTAAACGTAAACTTTTCGAATGGCTCTTATTCAATAGTTTCTATAGTGTGGCTGAATACTTAAATCAATAATTTGAATATTAATTTATTTAATAATTTGACATTTTTTATTTCTTTCATTTAATTAGTTGTACCTGATATGTAATCTCTTATTAAGCCAATACCTTGACATACATTTTTTATAAGTTCAATCTATTCTTATATTATGACATACATAAATGTTTTAATAAATGTAATAATAATAATTGTGTGTATCTTGAGATAAGTATAATAGAATTGTATCTTGATCATATTATGTAATGTACCTATACCAATTTTAATATTGCATGCCGTATTAAGGTATTTGGATGTACTACAACTAGAAATTTAACATCATATGTAAACCCAAATCTGCAATAAATAAATGATTGATTGATTGATTGATTGATAATTATTATGCCACTAAATTATAATGCGAGTAATGCGATTACTTATGGGCATAAAATTTTTTTCTCACCTCCGGGCGGAAAGCGTCAATTTTCCTCCCGCTGCGCTAAACGAAAATGCCGCTTTCCGCCTCCGTCGAGGAGAAAAATAGTATACACACCACGGGCAGTAAATAAGAAAGCCTCAGATCACATGTTTATTGACCTCGGCTTCGCCTCGGACAACAATTACATGTGATCTGAGACATTTCTTATTTTACTGCCCTAGATGTGTAATATACTATTTTCTAGTCATTTCTATCTGCTTTAAAAATTTATCACCAAGGCTTTTAGGTTCAGAATATTTTATTCCTCATTTTTAGCTTTCTTACAAGATGCAACCATCAGCCCAAACCTTTTGTTTGGTTTGATGGATCTCTTTAAAACGTAGTTATGGAATAAGACGGGATTTTAATAAAACCTACAGGAACGAAGCCGCGCGCGGTTGCTAGTATATAATAATTAAACCATCTTCTTTAGCAACTTTTAGTAGAATTTTAGCTGAAAAGTCAGCAACACGACATACGACCGTCAGCTGTCAAATTTCAAAAATGTCAAAAAAAAACAACTTTTGGCTGCTTTTGGCTTTGTAAACTTGTAAAGTTGCAACTTGCATTTTACTAAACATTTTGTTGTAAAGGTGAGGTAATTAAAAAGTAATAGATGTTTTAATCAACACAAGGAACTGCGCTACAATTTTCATGTTAAAGATACGGAAGTGCTGTGTAATCTCATTCTTTAGAAAATAGTGAAGGTGTAATCAGAAAAATGAACGAAATCGATGATAAATTCTACTATGTGTACAGTTCATCTTTGGATCATAAAGTAGAAATAAAAGTGTGAGTACCGATTAATAAAAAAATTCTTTATATTGATGCTGCAGTTTCAAACAATGGAACTGGATGGATGTTGGGTAGTTTTTGAAATTGAGCCTCCAGTGAATTTGAGTAAAGCAAATAGCAATCAGCTGTTTCATAATTAGCCGTAATTAGCAATTACCTAATTAGTAACTCCGTCAATTTATATTTTACCTTAAAGTTTTCAGCTTACTTTCTTTGATATTTTTAGTTCTCTGACGATGATATTTTCAAATTATAAAATTTGAAAAGATCTAAAAGAAAAACGTAAGTAGCTATGAATTATCAAATAAATATTATAAATGCGAAAGTTTGGATGGATGGATGTATGGATGTATGTTTGTTACTCAATCACGCTCCAACGGATGAACGGATCTGGATGAAATTTGGCACAGAGATAGATTATAGTCTGGAATAGCACATAGGCTACTTTTTATCCCGGAAAATTAAAGAGTTCCCGCGGGAACCGAAAAACCTCAATCCACGCGGACGAAGTCGCGGGCATCAGCTAGTTAAATCATAATTCATAGCTACTTACAAACTTTATACTAAACTAACATTTATTAGTTCTCACAATGGTAAGAGTATAGTCCATGTCATGAAAGAAAGGTGCTTGTAGTTGTTTGATTGCATATTTTTTAAATGTTAAACTAGCTATGATGCCCACAACTTCCTCTGTGTTGATTGAGGTTTTTAGGTCCTGCTGTAACTCATTAATTTTCCGGGATAAAAGTAGTCTGTGTTATTCCAGACTATAATCTAACTCTGTGCCAAATTTCATCCAAATCCATTCAGCCATTCTGGTATGATTAAGTGACAAACATCCATTCATCCAAACTTTCGCAATTATAATGTTAGATAGTCAGTATAGATGCATTAGTTCCACAAATCGCTGCGGGACTTCATTCATGACTCTGCCTATAGTGTTGGCAGACCTCCCACTAAATTGACAGACAACATTAGGAGCTATGCTGGGTACTAGACTACAGGCAATGCAAGAGCAGAGCATGTTGAAATCTCTACAAGAGACTTAAGGACTATGAACAGCAGTGGATATCTATTGGTTGACAATAACAACAAGAAAATATTAGCAGTTTTCTCTTTCTATACAAAAATATTCTAAACACATTCACTTATTTCTCAGTTATGGATTATTTTCGTTTAGAAAAGTAACATTAATTGCTTTAACAAGATAACAGAGAATTGGTTTAAAGTTAAACAGAGTGTTTTTTAAACGGGACAGTACAGGGAAATCTGAAAGCATAGGTAATTACAGGAAAGTGTGCTAAGAACTGTTACTTCAGTCTTTTTTGTGAAAACCATTTTCGCATAGTAAATTTTTTGTCAAGTGTAAGTTGTTCCATAAAAACTAATAAAATTGACTAATATTTTTTATTCGGTAACTTATTTTTCCTTTCAGTGGCACCCTAGAAGGCAAGAGATCAAAACCAGAATATGACAAGTTACTGTCAGATCCGATGCTCAAATTTTCTGGACTCTATCAGGAAGGGTGCTCCGACTTGTATGTGACATGCCAGGTGCTGTGCGATGGTGTACCGTTGGCGCTGCCTGCAACTACCTCTTATAAGTCATTTACTAACCGATGGAAGTAAGTAACATAGTCATAGTCATAAATATTTATTCAATTAGGTAGGTACGCTACACTTATTGACGTCCAGTTACATAAAAATATGATGGTGATAATCTGTTAGGGGATCTTAAAACTAAAGCTACAGGGTTCCAAACGCGCCCTGGTCTGAGAAGAGCCCACAACAAACTCAGCAGAAGATTTTTTTTTTTCATTAACAATTAAGTACTCGATAAAGATTCTTTAGAAAAAAAAGGCCAACCTGATTTATTCATTAATCATACTTGTTGCAGCTGAATTGTAGAACCCACCATATTGCAATATGACTAGATTTATTACAAAATGGCGCCGTTTTGCAATACGGCAGTGTGACGGTTACTATTATAGTTTGTGCAATTCACGAACTTTACTAGTAGCTATGAACATTGCGTATGTATGCGCAAACACGTACACGCACACATTACACGTATACAAATGTATATACAAATAGGACTAGTGTACGAAATTAGCGGTAGCGGGGCGACGGCGGTAGCGGGGCGATGCGATTAGTCGGAGAGCTGGCGACGAATTACGGGAAGAATTTGAAAGAGGTCTGGTAATACTTTATGACCGACAAAAACGTCTGGGATTTATTTTTTCGAATTCTATTTAAAATTTAAAGATAAAAAAATCAAGTTGCCAAAAAAATGTTTTTTCAGTTTTTTTTGCAAATGTTATATGTTGCGCAGTAGCGAAATAACCGCAGACGCTCTACCAGACTGGCAGAACTGGATTCGCCAGTGAGCGAAATTATATTTTGCCACAATTTCAGCTTGCCTAAAGGAGCTTCCCGAAATCCGTCGCCAGCTCTCGGACCCCATCGCCCCGTTGTCGCCGTCGCTCGGCCGTCGCTAGTTTCGTGTCTGACGCCTAACACAACCACGATAACACAACCACGAGCCACGTGCACTCGTGAATTGCAAAAACTATCCTAGTAGTATATTAATTGTATATTAAATTTATCCGATTTTGTTTCCAGCTGGAATGAGTGGGTGACCCTACCAGTGTACTATAGTGACCTGCCACGGAATTCCATCCTCGCTATGACCATCTATGACTGTGCGGGTCCCGGCAAACTGATGGTAGTGGGTGGCACCACTATATCGCTGTTTGGCAAACATGGCATGCTGAGACAGGTGACGAAATGACTTTATCCACCTCATTGAACTGACTGACTTTGAGGCTTATCTACTTACCTTTTTTTTAATAGGTATTGCAAAATACGCTAGTGCTTGACTACAATCATGCATAATGCACAGCAATGAAGGTTTAGGTTGGAGTGCATTTGCCTTGAAGGTACTTAAATTATACCAGGCAGGAAATGCGTGCGCTGGAAGGGCATTCCACACCCTAGCGTTTCGTATCAGAAACGTAGAGCAATACCGTTTCGTTCGAGCAGATTGGACTTCAACACCCAGTCGTCACCTAAATTAGTAAGGCTTGCTAGCTTTAAGTTCTGTTGTATTGTTTTCAATAAATCCCTTATCCCCTGAATCGACAGGACTATATCTAGTGCTATCCCTTTCTGCAGGGATTATTATAAAAGGGATAGCGCCATATTAAGAGGTGTTAATATAGTTTAGACATTATGTACAATAGAATAAACTTAATTTAGAGATAAACAAAAACTAACATTGTTATTTATAATACTATTATCTTGTTACAAATTTGACATCTAATACAAGATGTAATTAATTATTAAAACATCGAAATGCCATTAAAATCGCTAGTGAGATCTATTAAAAACTATTTGAATGAATCATTAGATAATAATAGCCACGTTTTGTTACCCAGTGCTTGAATTAATTAAATGTTTTTTGGTGTTCGATATAAAAAAGTAGATAAATTAATATAGATTACAACTATGATATTATAATGAGATCATAATCTCTACTAGAGATACTTGTATAACTCTGTCTGTCTGCTACACTTTTACGGCCTATCCGTTCAACGATTTTGATGAAATTTGACACATACATGGGTTATATCCTGGGGAAGCATTACAATACGTTTTATCCCGGAAAATTGAAGAGAGAGCGGGAATTATAAACTTTAATCCACGCGGACGAAGTCGCGGGTTAATCAAATTCTAAACAAAATCATAAAATATACATTATACATAATTCAAGATTGCCTAGTCCAAGACCGAATTGGCAAAATAAAATGACTTTGACGAGAAATGCAGGCACTTCTAGAGTGGATTCAACACTCTTCAGGCAAAAGTCGAAATCCGTTTTCGCTTTGGACCAAGCGCTGATGTGGGCGTTTCTGAGCATTGCCTAGGCCAATCAATATGTGACAATATTTTAGGTTTGGACTATAACATTAATGTAAAGTCTCGAAAAACGGCATAAATGTTTTGACAAAATTTAACAACGTTGCTACAGTAAATTAATAACAAATGAATAGATAGAATTGCTTATTATATTTCGGCGGATTGTGTGTGGGAGTAAAATACCAACAGAATGCTGTTGGTATTTTGGGGTCATTCTCAAACGGCTCAAAAAAGCGTGTCCGGGTCGAAAACCTCTATGAAATAGATTGCTAACCACTTGATAATTTTATGTATGGTAGATATGATCAAAATATTAGGGGGGCCTATGTCCTTTCTTAGGTAAACTTAATGTAAGTTAATTTAAAAAAAGAAAACCGGGGAAATATTGACCTCGGTGCCGTGTCCCGCACCCCATATTGTGTTGAAAATATTTTTTTTTCTTTTTTTCTATAAAATATGCCACTATTTTGCAGGTGCTTACAAGAAACTAGTTAGTTACTAGCTCAAATTATAATATTTATAATCAATAATAGTCCTTAGTTGACAACTTATAACAAATTGTTTTCACGTCCGAGGTTTAGAATTGATTCCTGTGGCGCGCTCCAATTCTCTTATAACTTCTGTACTTTAATAACTGCGAGAATAGTAGTAAGAGTAGACAAACTATCCGTCGCGCCGCATCGGTGGTTAAAGGCAACACGTCTGTGCCTCTTTATGCGTCCCTTTTATTAAGGTAAGTAATGGCTTTCGGTGGCTTGGTATACCCATAAACTTGATTTCGGTGGAACTGTTCTATCCATATCTATTTAAACTACTATTATTTAAATTATGCAAACGTATATCGTATGAGTGCTAGATTGCAATTAAGGAGGTTATTATTATAAATTTTGGGTACTTTCGTAAATATCTGGGATATTGCTCATTATTTTGATTTCAGTGGCATTGATCTCAGTGTTTTCGGTGGAAATATATTAACATTTTGTAAAAAAAAGATGGTTGCAAAATTCATTTTTTGGTTTTTCCAATTTTTGAGCATGTTTCTGAATGGTGACTATATATTTTTATTATTTCACAAGAAAGTATAACTCAAACGAAAAAAATTGCGACCTGAAAGAAGTCTCTATGACAATTTTCCAAAGGAGAATTTTAATTTGAGAAATATTTTTTTGGGCCGATAAACGGGATTATCTCGGAAGTCTCTTAATATTTTTATCTGAAAAAATTTGTAAATATTTCAGATACAAAAATGTATACTTTCACCAAGTTTCGTCAAAATAAAATTATTTTTGTGTAAATGAAAAATAAAAAACGATAAAAGCGGTTTTTCGCATTTTACTCGAAGATTTTGAGGTTATGTAAATAAACCATACGTACAAAAGTTTATGATCTACAACTTTTTAATTGTACACTTTTCTCTCCGAAGTCAACTTTCGCCGGAAATCACAATAATCCAAAATACCACCCCTTTTCATCCCCCAAATATATCTGGAAAAACCCCTGCTCACGCATTTTTTTTTTACGTTTATTATACGCCACTTTACCATTTCCAACTGTTCCCATCCTGTTAACAATTTTGTTTTTTTTTCGCTTCAAAATAAGCGACTGGACTATGTGTGTTATGATAGATCTAAATAGAGACTGTTTTAAGTTCCTACTTTGTTGTGGTTACTATTTTTAATTTCAATTTGTATGTCATTTATTTAAAATACAAACATAAGTTCAAAGTTGATTTTCGTAAATTTTCCTAAATCTAAGTTAAGTAATTAAGGTATATGTTATGTTGTAAGTAAATATGTTGATAAAATAAAATATTTTATTGTAAAATTAACCTGAAATTCTTTTCGTTTAGTCTTCAAAATATTAAATACCTCCATAAATAATTATATTTTGATTTCGGTGAGTAAAATATTGATTTCGGTGGACACCATTTTTTGAAAATCGAATTACGATGTAACCGCTGGGCCTATAAAGTTCCCTTTACTACCAATATTAACTAAATTAAATCTAGATTTGATATTTCCCGCTAGTATGTCTCAAATACAAAAAAAAAATTGTGCCACCGAAGTCAATCAAATAATGAGGCGCCTGAGAAGTACCCTTTGGATAAATATAATCTGAGCATAAACCAGTTTGGAAATCTGCTCGTAAATTCTAGATATTTTCATCCTAATTCCATATTCATTAGTCTTATATAATTAACACACATAATATTCGTATGTTTCGAATTGAGCATGAATAAATATGTCTTTATCTGATTTAGATCTGGGACAGTAAACTGGTGGAATATACTAGTGGTCCGCCCCGAACTGACACCTCGCGGTATCCATAAACTTGTACCGAGCGCCATCATTGTGAAGCTCTGTTAAAAATAGTGAAGCTCATTAAAAATTAAATAATTTCGTTTTTCTTATTATATTTATCTAATTTTAGTATTTGTTGTTCAAGTACAGGACAAAATTCAAATAATTGATCAAGTGTCAGGCTCAGCCTTTCAGAAAATTGAGAGTTCTGAGGTCAACTTTGGACGTTAGAAAATCTCCACTTTGAAAGCCCCCCATTTCGTCAATTTTAGGGGAAAAATTAAAAAAAATATATTTTTGGACTCTATTACTAATTATCTTTAAAATGATATACCGCAACCCTATGTAACGCTATAAAAAATATTTTACTTCGCATTCGCTTCTATGAGAGCCCCCCTGAAATAAAGATTTTTATAACTTTTTAAGCCATATTCGGCGGGAGGCCATCGATTTACATATTATATTTAAATTTGAAGTAATTACGTTCAGTAATTCAGAAGTTATAAGGCTCTGACAGACGGACGGACGGACGGACGGACAAGTGCCAATTCACTCAAGTAGACTCAGAGACCTTCGCCTCGCTCGGTCAAATATTTAAAATAATACTTAAGTAGTTCAACTCTCTATAATCGACCTGCTTGGAATCGAACCTGTTACCTCTGACTGTATTATGAGTAGGCCGTGGGGTTCAAAAAAGTCGTTATGAATTAATGAACGCAACAAATTAACATATTTATTACGTCTTGAGATATAGTTTTGTTTACAAGATGACTTAAGCGGACACATACTTGGAAAAAAAACGTGGTATTATTATTATTGTACGTATCAGTTTTATTGTCTTTTTTCACACCTTTATCATGAGCCTGATTATATAGATATAAAAATAATGATTTTCAATGTTAGTAACGTAGTTATTTAGTTGACTAATTTACTTTTTGAAAATAACCCTTTCTGAGTTTGCAGTTTTCATTGCATTCAAACTGCTTGAGTGTTTATTAGTTACAGTTCGAAATTTTAAATCAAGTTCAAAGTCAAGACTTTGTTAGAATAACTTTTGCTCGTAAGTTTGGTGAACTCATGTTCTCTCATACAAATTACGCAAAAGATGATAGGCTGTTTGTAATGAAATTATTTATTTGTGAGAATTTGCAATGATACAAGATGTTTATAATAAAAATGGCATTTTTGTTAGACAGCCCTGATGTTTTTTTTTGAGTAAAATTTTCTATATTGAAAATATATTGAATATTTAAAAATTGTTTATGTTTTAGGAGCCTCGTCTTAACATATAATATGTGGGGTAATATCTTCTCAGAGATACTCAGTCAGTGCTCCTTTATCTTTTCCTCAGAACAGTGGGGCCTTTATAGTAATGTACAGTGGATTCTTTTTATATTTTGTGATATGCGTGTTACGGACGAAGTTTACCGAGTGTGCAAAGTTGACAATACCCGGGTAGTAAATAGGTACTGGGTAGGGCTAGGGTCCAGGAAATTGTTTATGAATGAAAATGGCTGCAATAGGTTTTGTTTTAGTTAACCGCGTTAGTTAGTTATCTTTCAATTAATCTTCTCTGTGTGCTGTGTGTTTAATCTGATGGACCACATCAATGACAAAAATATCGCAGCCACAAATTATTGGTATAATATTAGTCGCGCTTTTGTCTTTTATCAGTCACTTTCGAATACCGCGAGTGGGTGAAAACATGAAAAAACAATATGGAAAGGGAAACACTACAATTCTTTAGATCTCTACTTGTGAGAGTGCAGTAGGAGATGCGAAGATGTCGTTTATATTTACAATACGTTTGCGATAGCAATAGAACGTGCGCGTAAATAGAATTACGCATTTGCTTACCTACAATTTAATGCCATACAACATTTTTGCCGCTTTGTTTGCGGCACGTCTGGAAAGATCCTAAAGTCACTGCCCGGGAAGACCTTACTTTGCACAACCTGTTCACTTTAATCATAACATGTGAATCAATGAACAATACAAGCAAGAAACATCCAGAATTCAAGGAATTTAAGTTTGTTAGACACTCTATAGTGACACTTGTGATAATTTTTTCTTGGTTGGTTTCTAGTAGACAGTGTTTTCACTCGAGCCTTGTTTTTAGCCAAAATTGGAAGTTCCAGCCAGATAAAGCTGTGTTTTAGATAAAATAGGAAGTTCTAGCCAAATAAAGCTGTGTTTTAGACAAAATAGGAAGTTCTAGCCAAATAAAGCTGTGTTTTTAGCCAAAAGTGGAAGTGGTAAAATAACAGTTGTCTGATAGACTGTCTCGAAAATAGGCGCTCTAGCACAAGATTCTTATTACTTGAACAATGTTTTCCTCCAGTCAGTCTACTGGTCATATTCAGTTTTGTAGACAATGCAGTCCATTCTAAGGCCCAATTGTCTAAGCAAATCGTAATCATTTGACAGCTTAAAATGTATTACTCGAGTGTCTGAGGAGCTCAAACATTGCTTTTTGTCGTGCAGGCATCTATGAACTCCTTAAACAGGTCGAATTATACTTTTGACAAACGATTACGATTACGATTTCCTTACACAATCAGGGGGGTCTAGTGTTGGATTGAACTTCACGTGACGATTTGTAGTGAATAGAATCAGTGATTTGTAGGGAACTAATATCCAACATACAAAATTAAATTAATGGTTGAATTATTATTATTACGTTTTTCTCCAACCAATACCTACTGAAATTTTACATTATATCGCAAGCTGTGGCCACCTCTAAGTGGGTTTACAATAATGCATATTACTCTATTAGATAAGCTAGAAATAAGTCCTAAAATAAATAAATTGAAAATAAAATTACAAAATGTGCTAGGATTCGGAAAGCTAAGGTTTTGTCTGGCATGACAAGATTTTCTGAATGGAAGCTGCTACAACCTGCCACTTCAACAATAAAACTGCACTAAATAAATGGCCAAAAAATGGGAAACTCATCCTCAAAAGCCCCCGTTACCCCGTTTTACAAAAAATGGATTGCCCACATCGCGAATAAATTTCGTGTTCTGAAAAAGGGTATGTTCGATCTCCGCGTTTGGCCCGGCGTCGAGGGCAGCGAGAAGACGCCCGGCAAAGCTCCCGACACCGGCAAAGAGCAGATGCAGAGGCTGGCCAAGCTGGCCAAGAAGCACAGGAATGGACACATACCCAAAGTGAGTTATCCCACTTCTGATGTTAGATTCTGATGCGGTCTAAGATGATAGCTGGCTAACCTGCTAGAAGATTGATAACTATACATGTAAGACAAATATTGTGTCTGTCTGTATATTACCCACAGCCTGTCTATGATCCATTTACTGCATTTTAAAACAGGTATACTACCCAGCCGATGGAAGCTGAAAATTTGCATACACGTTTAGTTTGGATAATACATGGTTAGCTAAGTGACGTCATTGTAAATCCAATATGGCGGGCTCCCAAAGATGACGGACTAGTTATTTTTTATGCACCCCCATGACATCGGTATCAATTAAATAGGTTTGCTGAGAAATACAAAAATTAAATGATGCCACACTAAATTCAATATGGCGGACGGTAAAAGCTTGTTAAAAAACGCTTTTAATTAATGATTTAAGGCTACAGATACAAATCTGTATTCTGTAGCTAAAATTGATGGCCAACCTTCATTATTATTTTTCAAATTGAAATCAATAAGTCAAAATTAGTTATTTTCAGGTGGACTGGCTCGACAGGCTGACTTTCAGAGAGATAGAAATGATCAACGAAAAGGAGAAGCGCAGTTCCAACTATATGTATCTGATGATTGAATTCCCTACGGTGCAAATAGACGGAATTGATGTAAGTTATCATGTTAACTTTAGATTCATTTTTTACCCGGCAGTAAGATTGCACATCAAACTTCACCCGTTGTCAGTCTCTTAGATGAGCGACAGAAGCGGCGCGAAAATGACAAACTTTAATTGTAAAGTCTAACTTAAACTTTGTTTAATTGTAAACTTTAGTTGTATCATTGGATAAGGATTATAATTCTGAAACAAGAACGTCAATAATCCATATTTCCATACTAATATTATTATAAATACCTACGTGTATATATTTTATTATAAAATATTATAAGTGTGTCCTGTCTGTTGTCAAATTTTAAAAGAGTTAGATTTCCACAGATTAAAAATAACTTGTTGTTGTGTTTTTATCTTTATGTTTTTACTTGTTTCAGCACGCCGTTGTATATTACGAGCAAGACGGTGACGAAATATATCCATTCAGATCTCAGGCGGAAATCGTCACCGTGCCGGACTACGAAATATTACAGGTATTTATTTTGACATCCCATCAGAGATTTATATTATTTTCACGTGTACGCCCAAGCAGGCTAAGAGGCGAGCCGTTTGAAGCATCCACAGGCGTTAATTAACATCTGTCATCCATATTAATTAAACACCGTCTTCGTCCAATCCATGCTTAAAAGCATAAAGATGCCCGCGACTACGAAGTACGCGGACGACCGCGTTGATTAAGTTTTTATTTTCTCCTACTTGCTCGGAAATTGCTTCAGTATTTAAAAAAAAAAAGTACATTGGTTTTTTTATAGCCGCACGCCAGCAATTCCCAAAAATAACGATAATATAACGATAATAAGGTGTTTTATAATTGTACGGGAGCAGGTGATATGGCTCGACCGTAACAATAGGATGATAATCCAGCGGGTGTTGTGCTCGGGGACCACTGGTCCGACCGTTCATCTTTGGAGGTCGTATATATGTGGCGGTCTTCGCAGTCCGCACATAATCCAATAGATGGCATTACTAGTACGATGGACGCGAACACGAAGAGCCCAACTCACGCTTACGAAGTTTTCTCTGAATTACGCTATATATACGACCTCCAAAGTTGAACGGTCGGACCAGTGGTCCCCGAGCACAAAACCCGCTCGGAGGATGATCATCCTATTGTTACGGTCGAGCCATATCACCTGCTCCCGTACATATATAGCGTAATTCAGAGAAAACTTCGTAATCGTGACTTGGGCTCTTCGTGTTCTTCGTGCGCTACTAGTAATGCCATCTATTGGATTATGTGTGGACTGCGAAGACCGCCACATACTCAACAGACTATAAGACAGACTCAATCTGTCGCAATTTTTTTTGGATTGAGTATGCTGCGTAGGCCCAACTGGCCGCTACAGCGTCACCGGGAGTTTGGGCGAGCGTTAATACATCGCCGAGAAATGAGCGCTAGGGCTGGAAAACATCGGGGGGGGCAGTGTCTTCTTAAGGGCGCCTTCTGTGAGGCTCGGAATACGGTTTAGGTTGACGTTGGGGCGGATGGGGAGGTCTGTTGGACTAGACTAGTCCGTGCGCGCCCGAGCCGTGGGTTGGTACGTTGGTGGTTGGCTGGGTACGTCCGGGTGACGTAACAAATCGGAAACCTCGTCTTCGCCGGCGAAGACGTCGTGCTCGGTAAACATGGAACTATCTGTGTCCAGGAGAACCTGGTAGAGAGCAAGCAGCACCGCCTGGCGCGCTCGCTGCGCGGCTGCGTGCCGGGCCGCGACGCCAAGCCGTCGGCCGCCGAGCGCGACCAGCTCGCCGCGCTGCTGGCCGCGCCCGCCGCCGGGCACGCCATCTGCGCCGACGACCAGGACCTCATCTGGAAGTACAGGTAACTGTTACAGGCCATTTAGGAGGACTGTGGTTGGTTGTGCTTGGTCACAGCAGGTATTCGATATTTGAACCGCCCACATACATACACAACATTGGCCGTATTGCCACTGGCCAGCGGTAAGTATAGTCAAAAATTTTCGGAACCGGCAGGATTTGAACCTGCGTCTCTCTGGGAATTGCGCCCTGAGCGCCTGGACCACTCGGCCACGGTTCACTTACCTGCCAGTGACGGAAGTAAGTTTAGAAACTTTCCTCGTGTGTGAAGCACTGCAATAAAATTATAAAATTAAGTATAGAATAGTATATATTATAGATTATTTTATTTTTTTTGTCCAAAACTATTTATAATTTTTGAATGAATTGAATTTCTAATGAGTTTAAATCGTTATGCATGATGATAAATTAATAAAATCATTTAAATTTCCAGATTTTACCTTTCATCGCACCGCCGAGCGTTGACTAAATTCCTAGCGTGCGTCAACTGGAATCGACCAGGTATGTGAATTCAATCAAAATAAAGTTTATTTTATAATTATTGTACCTACCATATATCACAAAAGAGAAGTTAATATTATTAATTAATACAATCGCAATGACATGGACAAAAATATATGGCAAAACGATCGAAATTTCTAGTCGATCTTTACGCTAAGTCTAAGTTTTTATTCTGCATATCCGATTAATTTTAAGTAGTTAAAATATTTAAAACAAAAATTTGATCATACTTACCTGCAAGTTTCATATAAGTAGTTGTTTATATGAACCATTTATTTAAGGAGATCGCTTTCGCCTAAAACACAGGTCTACTATACCTATCTTAGGGACAGTTGGTTTTCTGTATGTCTACGTATTTTGTTTTTGTAACTACAATTTAGAATATTATTAAGTTTTGCCTTGTAAAATGCAGAAATGTTTTTGTAATTGTACTTATGTATCTTTGGAGCAATAAACAATTTATTTATTTATTAATCGTAATCACATTAGCGTCAAAGTAAAATGCACCTTAATAATATAGAGCTCAATTGAGAATTCAAAATTAAAATTCAAAATTCAAATGTTTTTTATTCATATAAACTTTTACAAGTACTTTTGAATCGTCAAGTGAATCTACCACTGGTTCGGAATGCCATTCCTACCGAGAAGAACCAGCAAGAAACTCGGTGGTTGCTCGTTTTAGATAATTCATTACAATCATTATATTACTTATATCAATGTGTACATAAGTATAACCGCTGTCCTTAGCATTGCTGGAGCGATCAAATCCAAGCTCTTCTATCATTTACATAATCTTCAACAGTATAATAAGCCTTTTTTCAGGAGCATACTTTTAATGGTAAACAAATAACTCCACTTGTCAGGCGAGGTGCGCCAAGCTCTAGCTATGATGAAGCAGTGGGCGCCCATGGATGTGGAAGACGCGTTAGAACTGCTCACGCCCAAGTTTACGCACCCCGCCGTTAGGAAGTGAGTGTTAAGTTATTGAAGTAAAACTTTTTTAAGCCGGGTCCGCAGCGCATTGTTATCGTGTTTTTCTAACACTAACGTGTTATTATAACCAAGGTCATGCTATTTGGGGGCGTGGCCTAACTGTTTTGAAAGTGTTTTTGTTTGCCGAGTCGGGCGGGGGGGCCGGGGGGACATTAAAATTCATTTCGTTGTTTGTGCTCGCCAGAGACACAACTCATCAAATCATTTAGTTTATCGGTTTAATGGATTGGAATTAGGAGAATACTTTGTAATTTATACAAAATTATGTATTTTATAAATATTTTGTTTTACTCAAATAAATGTCTTCAATTTGCAATTCTTGATACAGGTTGAAATAACGTTGCTGTAGGTAGGGTCTAACACGAAATCTATTTCTGTTTTTTCTTTCAAGAACTACCTAAATCCACTATTGCCAAAACTGTGAACACGTCTTCCTTGTCGGAACTCATTTTAAAAAGATATGTTACTAACTAAAATATTCTATACTCGAAAATCGCAGTAGACGGCCTGTTAGATAATTATGTTTTACTAACGTGTTAGCAAAACAATATTTTGTTCGTAACAATGCGCTGCGGACCCGGCTTTAGAATCGTGATTTGAAAATTCGATCCGAATAGCGAATAGAAATCCTCGCGAACGCCGACATGCTCGCTTTGTTATGAATACAAAAGGTCTTAAATATAAATATACTACATTCGTAATTAAACTTTAATGGTTTTGTTTTAAGGTTTATATTTTAATAATTTTAAACATTTTTCTTAATTTTTTTTTTAATTAAACAAAAAATTAAATATTCGTTTTCACTTCCATCGGCAGTCCCTATGACTGCCAATTTTTTTTTCTATTTATTAGGTTAACTAACAATCATTTACAAATTAATATAATACTAACTAAAATAAAAACATTCAAACAAATACAAGCTAAGTAACGCTTGTTAATAATAGATAATCTGTATTCGAGGTACGCAATATCGCGCCTGAAGCAAGCTCCAGATGAAGATTTACTTCTATACCTGCTGCAACTGGTCCAAGCCTTGAAATACGAGGACTATATGGAGATACACGATGGTGAGCTCAGTTTTATTGTATGGTGTTTTAACTTTTGAGCAACTCTGACTTTAGGATGTGTCAAATATATTTTTTTTATTAAAAACTAGCTGATGCCCGCGACTTCGTCCGCGTGGATTTTAGGTCTTATGGAGTCCCGTGGGAACTGGTTTTTTTCCCAGTCTATATGTATATAATATATGAAACTCAATAAATGACCGTCAGTCTGACAATATATTTGAAGATCTCTCTACTGTCTTATGTCTCATTTACTTTTGTATATGGAGTTTTTTTAACCCAATTTTTTAATGAAGGAACTTGAAATTTAATTTGCTATAATCCGCAACAATAGGCAAATATATGTGGTACAGTGTATCTTGCACTTGCAGCTTGCAATATTCACCACACCACATAAATTTGCCTATTGTTGCGGATTATAGCAAATTAAATTTCAAGTTCCTTCATAATCATGGACTTCCGCAAAGTAACGCCTGCTTCTATCCAATTTTTTTACTTTTCCGTACAATTTTTCAAAAATTTTCTTTCTTCTTATGAAAGAAAATGTTCTTTAAATGTTCTTCCTTCTCCTTACAATAACAAACACAACAAAAAAAGAATTAGCGAAATTGGTCCAGCCGTTTACGCGTGATGCCGTGACCAAGGGAAATAGGGATTCATTTTTATATATAGAGATTTAATAGAGGATCTCTCAAAATACGTAATATCGACGTTCCCTGTTAGTTTTATGTTCAACTAGATGATGCCCGCGATTTCGTCCGCGTGGATTAAGATTTTTTTATTCCCGCAGGAACTCGTTTTCACGACTCGTCTGTTTAACCGATTTTGATGGAATTTGGTACAGGGATAGGTTGTATTCCGACGAAGGACATAGGCTACTTTTTATCCCGGAAAATTAAAGAGGTCCCGCGTGAATGAAAAGAAACTTAATACACGCGCACGAAGTCGCGGGCATCATCTAGTATTCAGATAAATAAATTCATTCATTCATACTTTTGTGGCAGAATAAATTCATTCATTCATACTTTTGTGGCAGAATACGCGCGGATATGCGGCAAAGAGGTGGCTGTCTACTCCGACTCGGAGGGCAAACTGCTGCAGAGCGGACACCGGGGCAGCCAGGCCAGCTTGCTGTCCACTTCAGGTGTGTATTGATTAGGGTTGTAACGGAACCTCACCTCCGCCTCCGTAAGTGCGGAACTTTCGCAAGAAATCGTACCACCGCTTCCGCATCCGCCTCCGCCGTTTTTTTGCGGAGTTGTAACGGAGGTTTATTTACGTTGACTACAATGCGAGAGGTACAAATCGAAGCAGGTGACGCCAGTTACACCATTACAACAAGCGAAAAGGCAACTGTCCTTAGAAGAATCCTCAAAAAAATTCAAATGTGGAATTCATCGCATCCTAAAGCACAGAAAATGGATGATGTGATCGGAGAAATCCACCTCCGTCTCCGCCTCCGTTAACCTCCGCGTCCGCGGAGGCAAAGCTCCTTCACCTCCGCATCCGCCTCTGCTTCCGCTAAGAACGCCTCCGTGACAACCCTAGTATTGATGTCCTACCGAACTTCGGCCACGGCGGACAATTAGGCCAATTCTTTTTTTTTTATCTTTACAAGTTTGTTCTTGACTGCGATCTCACCTGATTTTAAGTGATGATGCAGTCTAAGTTTGGACGAATTAACCACGGGACGCGTGATATCGGCCATATTCGCCTTACCCCTCTGGCCGCGAAATGTAGCAGTTACGCCATTAAATTATGATATTGTGTTGTCATAGTGATCGACTTTTTCATGCACTATAGTGTCAATAAAAGGGATGATGACAACTCAATCAAATCAGCAACTCTTTATCTAACTTAAAAACGCACTTCTAGTATGGAAGTTTCAACAAATTTCAACGCACTTTTTTTCTTTAATCTATATTTTAAAACTAGCTGATACCCGCGACTTCGTCCGCGTGGATTGAGGTTTTTTGGGTTCCCGCGGGAGCTCTTTAATTTTCCGGGACAAAAAGTAGCCTATGTGTTATTCCAGACTATAATCTATCTCTGTTCCAAATTTCATCCAGATCCGTTCAGCCGTTGGGGCGTGATTGAGTAACAAACATCCATCCATACATCCATCCAAACTTTCGCGTTTATAATATTTATTTGATATTTGATGGTTATCAAACTTAAAATTTAAACTAACCAAGGATGTGAATTTTAGGTGTTTTGGAAAACCCTCTATTTAATAATCAGTTATAAATAATTTTATTATTATATTTTTATTTATTTTCGTTTTTACTTCTATCGGCAGTCCCTATGACTGCAATTTAAAAAAAAAAATTATATATAGCGAGCAATCGAGCAAGCGGGTTCACCATCAGTTAAGTGATTACCGCCGCCCATGAACATTTGCATCATCGTTTTGCAGTGTTGACGGCGAGCGAGATGACGTCATCGACGACTAGTCGCCATTCGGACATCGTAGTGGAAGAGTCCACCGCGGCCACTGAGAGTGTTGTTAGTAACGCTGGAGTGGATGCGAATGATGAGTTTAGGTGAGTAACTCAATTTTTAACGTTTAAACTATCGTAAGTGATATTCATTTTAAATATACCTAATTACCGGATAAACTCACGTGTTATGTCGAATAAAGCCCGACTGGTTTCGAACCCGTTCGGGGCCCTTATTCATGATCCTGGTCGCGAGGGACCTCCTAAAGCTCTCTGCGAGGGACTTCAGCACCCCTCGCAGAGTGCTTTACGGTAGACGGCCCGCAGTCAGTCAGCGACCGCGTCGCGCATCTTACTAGTAACAAAGTTGTATGGAAGCAATCTACTTTGGGTCCAGCCAGCCCACATGATAGTATAATAACTTACACTACTGTATTATTATATTATATACCTAGGTACTTGCTGGCTCTTCTCAGTAGAATCTTTCCAAACCGGTAGTAGAGTCAACACATGTCGCAATATAAGAGACACCTGTATGTCCTACATGTAATAAATAAATTGAGTATTGATTATTATAGATTATGTACATTGTACATCCATATTGTTAGGCTAAAATTTAAAAAACACTATCTGTTGCCCGCGACTTTGTTATCAGTCCACAACAAAATTCCCACATTGGTCCTTCGAACCGGATACACTTTTATAACTCTGGACATGGGCCAGTATGGCACATGTACTGTACTAGCTCATCGAGTGTGAGCTCTCTTGTAGTTCTCCATCTCACCAAGGATAATCCATTGATGCGAGTATTCTATCAGTAATTTCCCCGTCTCCAGCGAGTCTGATGACCCATCCTCTGAGCGGCTGAGCCTGGCGAGCTTCCTGATCGCGCGCGCCTGCCACAACAGCGTAGTGGCCAACTACCTGTACTGGTACCTGCTGATAGAGTGCGAGGACTGTGACACTGGCGCCAGGGACCTCGCAGCCAGAGCCATGTACCTCGCCGTCATGAGGACCTTCTCCCATCAGCTCGCTAGAGGTGAGGTATATAGTGCCACAACAGCGTAGTGGCCAACTACCTGTACTGGTACCTGCTGATAGAGTGCGAGGACTGTGACACTGGCGCCAGGGACCTCGCAGCCAGAGCCATGTACCTCGCCGTCATGAGGACCTTCTCCCATCAGCTCGCTAGAGGTGAGGTATATAGTGCCACAACAGCGTAGTGGCCAACTACCTGTACTGGTACCTGCTGATAGAGTGCGAGGACTGTGACACTGGCGCCAGGGACCTCGCAGCCAGAGCCATGTACCTCGCCGTCATGAGGACCTTCTCCCATCAGCTCGCTAGAGGTGAGGTATATAGTGCCACAACAGCGTAGTGGCCAACTACCTGTACTGGTACCTGCTGATAGAGTGCGAGGACTGTGACACTGGCGCCAGGGACCTCGCAGCCAGAGCCATGTACCTCGCCGTCATGAGGACCTTCTCCCATCAGCTCGCTAGAGGTGAGGTATATAGTGCCACAACAGCGTAGTGGCCAACTACCTGTACTGGTACCTGCTGATAGAGTGCGAGGACTGTGACACTGGCGCCAGGGACCTCGCAGCCAGAGCCATGTACCTCGCCGTCATGAGGACCTTCTCCCATCAGTTCGCTAGAGGTGAGGTATATAGTGCCACAACAGCGTAGTGGCCAACTACCTGTACTGGTACCTGCTGATAGAGTGCGAGGACTGTGACACTGGCGCCAGGGACCTCGCAGCCAGAGCCATGTACCTCGCCGTCATGAGGACCTTCTCCCATCAGCTCGCTAGAGGTGAGGTATATAGTGCCACAACAGCGTAGTGGCCAACTACCTGTACTGGTACCTGCTGATAGAGTGCGAGAACTGTGACACTGGCGCCAGGGACCTCGCAGCCAGAGCCATGTACCTCGCCGTCATGAGGACCTTCTCCCATCAGCTCGCTAGAGGTGAGGTATATAGTGCCACAACAGCGTAGTGGCCAACTACCTGTACTGGTACCTGCTGATAGAGTGCGAGGACTGTGACACTGGCGCCAGGGACCTCGCAGCCAGAGCCATGTACCTCGCCGTCATGAGGACCTTCTCCCATCAGCTCGCTAGAGGTGAGGTATATAGTGCCACAACAGCGTAGTGGCCAACTACCTGTACTGGTACCTGCTGATAGAGTGCGAGGACTGTGACACTGGCGCCAGGGACCTCGCAGCCAGAGCCATGTACCTCGCCGTCATGAGGACCTTCTCCCATCAGCTCGCTAGAGGTGAGGTATATAGTGCCACAACAGCGTAGTGGCCAACTACCTGTACTGGTACCTGCTGATAGAGTGCGAGGACTGTGACACTGGCGCCAGGGACCTCGCAGCCAGAGCCATGTACCTCGCCGTCATGAGGACCTTCTCCCATCAGCTCGCTAGAGGTGAGGTATATAGTGCCACAACAGCGTAGTGGCCAACTACCTGTACTGGTACCTGCTGATAGAGTGCGAGGACTGTGACACTGGCGCCAGGGACCTCGCAGCCAGAGCCATGTACCTCGCCGTCATGAGGACCTTCTCCCATCAGCTCGCTAGAGGTGAGGTATATAGTGCCACAACAGCGTAGTGGCCAACTACCTGTACTGGTACCTGCTGATAGAGTGCGAGGACTGTGACACTGGCGCCAGGGACCTCGCAGCCAGAGCCATGTACCTCGCCGTCATGAGGACCTTCTCCCATCAGCTCGCTAGAGGTGAGGTATATAGTGCCACAACAGCGTAGTGGCCAACTACCTGTACTGGTACCTGCTGATAGAGTGCGAGGACTGTGACACTGGCGCCAGGGACCTCGCAGCCAGAGCCATGTACCTCGCCGTCATGAGGACCTTCTCCCATCAGCTCGCTAGAGGTGAGGTATATAGTGCCACAACAGCGTAGTGGCCAACTACCTGTACTGGTACCTGCTGATAGAGTGCGAGGACTGTGACACTGGCGCCAGGGACCTCGCAGCCAGAGCCATGTACCTCGCCGTCATGAGGACCTTCTCCCATCAGCTCGCTAGAGGTGAGGTATATAGTGCCACAACAGCGTAGTGGCCAACTACCTGTACTGGTACCTGCTGATAGAGTGCGAGGACTGTGACACTGGCGCCAGGGACCTCGCAGCCAGAGCCATGTACCTCGCCGTCATGAGGACCTTCTCCCATCAGCTCGCTAGAGGTGAGGTATATAGTGCCACAACAGCGTAGTGGCCAACTACCTGTACTGGTACCTGCTGATAGAGTGCGAGGACTGTGACACTGGCGCCAGGGACCTCGCAGCCAGAGCCATGTACCTCGCCGTCATGAGGACCTTCTCCCATCAGCTCGCTAGAGGTGAGGTATATAGTGCCACAACAGCGTAGTGGCCAACTACCTGTACTGGTACCTGCTGATAGAGTGCGAGGACTGTGACACTGGCGCCAGGGACCTCGCAGCCAGAGCCATGTACCTCGCCGTCATGAGGACCTTCTCCCATCAGCTCGCTAGAGGTGAGGGACTATAGTAATATAATCCATTAGCTGATGCCCGTGACTTTGTCCGCGTGGATTGAGGTTTTCTGGTTCCAGCGGGAACTCCCTAATTTTCCGGGATAAAAAGTAGTCTATGTGCTAATCCAGACTATAATCTATCTCAGTGCCAAATTTCATACAGATTCGTTCAGCCGTTCTGGCGTGATTGAGTAACAAACATCCATTCATCTATCCATCCAAACTTTCGCATTTATAATATTAGATACTAGATGATGCCCGCGACATCGTCCGCGTGGATGAAGGTTTTATGATTCCCGCGGGAACTGTTTAATTATCCGGGATAAGAAGTAGCCTATATCCTTCCCCGAGATTAATCCTACCTCTATACCACATTTCAGGTAGAAGTTCGCTTTCCTGGTCCAAAAAAATGGGCCGGGAAAGCGTAGCAGACAGACAGACAGACACACTTTCGCATTTATAATATTAGATATTAGAAGAGTTTTATTATAGATTGAGTTTGTCCGTTACCAGGCAAGGCAGAGTTGGTGCGCACGCGCAACTTCCTAGCCCGGCAACAAGTGTTCATCGACAAGCTGGTGGCGCTAGTGAAGCGAGTGGCGCGCGAGAGCGGCAACCGCAACAAGAAGGCCGAGAGGTTGCAGCAATTCCTAGCCGACCCCGATGCGTTCAAGTTTAACTTCGCCAACTTTGAGCCTGTGCCCTTTCCGCTCGACCCCAATGTTAACATCAAGGTGCGTATGTGACATCAGCGCCGAAGTGCGTACATGACGTTCAAATCAAGGTGCGTACGTGAAGTTAACATCAAAGTGCGTATATGACGTCAACGTCAAAGTGCGTACGTGACGTTAACATCAAGGTGCGTACGTGAAGTTAACATCAATGTGCGTATATGACGTCAACGTCAAAGTGCGTACGTGACGTTAACATCAAGGTGTGTACGTGAAGTTAACATCAAAATGCGTATATGACGTCAACGTCAAAGTGCGTACGTGACGCGCGGCAGCTGTTATCGCGCGTACATGCCTACTTATGTTGATGTACTCGTAGTTATAATAATATGTCTTAGCTAATATGTGCTTTAAAAGCATGTAACGCCATCTACAACGTTACACGTTAACATCAGGATGTTCTGAGAATCGATAAAACTGATAACTATTTGATATTGTCGTCAACTCCAGGGTATAGTGGCTAAGAAGGCGAGCCTGTTCAAGTCGGCGCTGATGCCGTGCAAGCTGACGTTCCTGACGAGCGAGGGTGTGGAGTACGAGGCCATCTTCAAGCACGGGGACGATCTGCGCCAGGACCAGCTCATACTGCAGATGATCACGCTCATGGACAAGTTGCTGAGGAGGTGAGCACCCAAACTAATAGACTTTTTTTTTGTTGACGGGGGCGGAAATCTTCTTAAGATACCCGATCTCCTAGGGGGGAGACCCGGGTTACGTGGGATTGTACCCACTAAAACCCCCTCGGTGACCATCCTCAGCGCATGATGAAAGGCTCCGGGAACTCTTTAAGAACTTGCGCCGGAGCCTTTCTTACGTCGCCCATGCTGGGATCGTCCCTGGGCCAACTGAACCCATGTAGGGTATCGTACATACCTAAACGTATAAGAATGGGCAGACGAAATTGAGCTCTAATTCAATGCTTTTATGGTTTATTTTACTTTGACGAAAATCTTTAACGTTTGATCGAACATTCTTACATGATTGGGGGGCTGTTCTTTCCAACAGCTGGATCAAACTAATGGACGTACCGTTTTTATGCTCCCGGTTTTAGCCCGATAACCCGCATTGGAGTAGCGTGGTGGATCTAAGCTCTAAATCCCTCTCTCCTATGAGAGAGGAGATCTGTCTGTTACGCTTTCAAGGCTTATCTTTTCAACCGATTTTGATTAAACTTGCTATAGAGATAGGTTGTATACCGGGGAGAAATAAAAAAAACTTAATCAACGCGGACGCGCGGTATCTTCTAGTAATAAATAAATACATCAATAATCATCAAATAAATATTATAAATGCGAAAGTTTGGATGGATGTATGGATGGATGTTTGTTACTCGATCACGTCCGAACGGCTGAACGGATCCGGATGAAATTTGGCACAAATATAGATTACAGTCTGGAATAACACATAGGCTACTTTTTATCCCGGAAAACTAAGGAGTTCCCGCGGGAACCAAAAAACCTCAATCTACGCGGACGTAGTCGCGGGCATCAGCTAGTATTAATTAACATACACAATTTTTTTTTTTTGTTGATTGATGCAGGTTTTACATAATAGGGCTACAGTTCGCATTGACCAAAACTGGCTAAACTAAGCTAGACAGCCCTCTCTGGAGGTGCTGGAATGGAGCACACATTCTCATTAGGAGGCCCCAAAGAGCCCTGTAGATGTGTCGAGGCTTTAGGTATAAGTGTACGGGCACGAAATGAGCGGTAGCGGGGCGGCGGCGACAGCGGGGCGATGGAATTCGAGAGCTGGCGACGAATTTCGGGAAGGTGTTTTTAGGCAATCTGAAATTGTGGCAAAATTTTATTTCGTTCATTGGCGAATCCAGTTCTGCCAGTCTGGTAGAGCGTTTGCGGTTATTTCGCTACTGCGCAGCATATAACATTTGCAAAAAAAATCCGAAAAATCATTTTTTTGGCAACTTGATTTTATTATCTTTAAATTTTATACTTATAGAATTCGAAAAAATAAATCCCAGGCGTTTTTGTCGGTTATAAAGTATTACCATACCTCTTTCAAATTGTTCCCGAAATTCGTCGCTAGCTCTCCGACTAGTCGCATCGCCCCGCTACCGCCGTCGCCCCGCTACCGCTCATTTCGGGCCCGTACACTAAGAGTAGGTTAGGTTAGGTTAGGTATTTTGTTTTGTTTTTTACTAACATAGGTTAACGGCCAGTTTCTTCATCGCAAGTAACAGCCAAAGTAACGGCTAAAAGTAAAAGTAACAGCTAAATTTGTTTCTTCACAATTTTAGCCGGTACTTTTACCGTTACTTTTACCCCTAACCTTTACTGCTCATAGAGCTGCTGTAAAAGCTAAAGTGATTGTCATTTGAACATTTTGTCGAAGTTGTTGGTTATACTTAGGTACTTCAACATCTACTAAATTCGATCAAAAGGTCACTGTGCATTTATCTATTACCTAGATATTATTTAATTACATATAAAAAAACAGCCAGAACTTTTTCCAGCGAAAGTTCAAGTTGATTATGAGTTGATCATACGATAAACATACCGGAAGGGCATAAAAGTAAAAGATTTTATATGTATTTGCAAAAATCATTTGTGTGATTTTTTTATGAGATTTCCTACTCATCTCCTCAACCAGCCCTCTACTGAGCATGGGTCTTCACCCCTGACTTCAAGTTAGGAACATTAATTTCAATTAATTATTAGGTAACTAAAAATAATAATTATGCTAATATCATAAATGCAAAAGTTTTTTTGTTGCTTTTATCCAGAAAATAATGGGAGTACCTGCGGGAATTAAAAAAATCTGAAACCATGCGGACAAAGTTGCGGACAATAGCTATATCTATAATACAATATAAAATAAAGGATTTGCAAATAAATTAAATTAGAGAATTAAAAAATTAAAGAATGTTCAAAATCTATTCTGCAGACCATAAAACTGCCCCATATAAACAGACAGCTGTGGTATACCTAGTTCCTCAAAAAGCGCCTTGTAAAGGATTATAATCTTTCAGTAAACAATACATAGGAACGTTTTTAAATTGAACCATAAAACCTAAGAAGAACTTTCACTCGGACATCTGGCACTACTTGACAATGATATTGTTGTGCTGCCATGTGTAAAAAAAGCTCCCCACGAGTTTTTTGGGCAATATCGACGTTTATATAATGGCAACCACTTTGACCTTTACTTTAGCTTTTGTTTGAATGAAGAAACGCATTCGCCATAGTTTCATTCCTCGGCTGGTAAAAGTCAAGACTTTTACTTATTACTTTAGCTGATCATGAAGAAACTGGCCGTAAGTGATTGTTACTAACAAATTATGGGCTGTCAGTTTGTAGTTGCCTGCAATATTATTTATTTATTTAAATTACCAATTGAATATCGTTTTCAGGGAGAACCTAGACCTTAAGCTGACGCCATACAAAGTCCTAGCGACCAGTTCCAAGCACGGTTTCCTCCAGTTCATCGAGTCGGTGACGGTGGCCGAAGCGCTGGCCACAGAGGACAGCATACAGAACTTCTTCCGCAAACACAACCCGTGCGAAGGCGCGCCCTACGGCATCAAGCCCGACACCATGGACACTTATATACGGAGCTGCGCCGGATATTGCGTCATCACATACTTATTGGGTGAGTAATTTAACTTTGAGCTCTATAAAATCTTTAACGAGCCGAACAGAGACAGCCTAGACCTAAAGCTGACGCCATACAAAGTCCTAGCGACCAGGTCCAAGCACCACCACTACAGCCCATTAACGTCCCACTGCTGGGCACAAGCCTCCACTCTCATAGGAGTGGAGTGGTTCCAAGCACGGTTTCCTCCAGTTCATCGAGTCGGTGACGGTGGCCGAGGCGCTGGCCACAGGGGGCAGCATACAGAACTTCTTCCGCAAACACAACCCGTGCGAAGGCGCGCCCTACGGCATCAAGCCCGACACCATGAATTCAAAATTCAAAATTCAAATGTTTTTTTATTCAAATAAGCTTTTACAAGCGCTTTTGAATCGTTATAATATGAATCTACCGCTGGTTCGGAATGCCATTCCTACCGAGAAGAGCCAGCAAGAAACTCGGTGGTTGCTCTTTTCTTTTCCATCAAAACTTACAATCATCATAATGATACAAGTAACTGCAGTCCCACGCATGGACACTTATATACGCAGCTGCGCCGGATACTGCGTCATCACATACTAAATGGGTGAGTATCGTTCATCACAACATATTGTATCATCAATTGGGTATTTGACAAATAGTCAAATCAGCAACTTTTTTTCAAACGTCAAAACGCGTCCTAAGTAACACAAGTATGGTGACACATGCATAAGCTCTGCATTCAACTCGCGTGCGAACTTTACCTATTCCGTGTTTTTGGCCCGATGTTAGCCATTGGTACTGTCATTTCACTTATATAATCAAAAATTTGGTTGCGAGTGTTAAATCTGTAAGCTGAATTTTGGCACCATGCAAACCCGCTGAAATTCCGGTAACTTTAACGGAGAGCTTAAGGCTAAAATATGTTGGCATGTCCAGGAGTTGGAGACCGTCACCTGGACAACCTGCTGCTGACCAGGGCTGGCGCGCTGTTCCACATCGACTTCGGCTACATCCTCGGCCGCGACCCCAAGCCGCTGCCGCCGCCCATGAAGCTCAGCAAGGAGATGGTGGAAGCCATGGGGGGCGTCCATTCCGAACACTACCACGAGTTCCGCAAGCTGTGTTATACCGCTTTCCTGCACTTGAGGAGGTAAGTGCTCCATTTCTTCTTGCCGGGAGTTTCTTACCGGCTCTTCTCAGTAGAACATCAGTTTTAGGATTTTAAGTAAAAGCTATGGTTTGTAATGTTGTATTTTTTAGGGTTCCGTAGCCAAATTTGGTAAAAACGGAACCCTTATAGATTCGTCATGTCTGTCTGTCTGTTTGTCTGTGTGTCCGTCCGTATGTCACAGCCACTTTTTTCCGAAACTATAAGAACTATACTGTTGAAACTTGGTAAGTAGATGTATTCTGTGAACCGCATTAAGATTTTCACACAAAACTAGAAAAAAAAACAATAAATTTTGGGGGTCCCCATACTTAGAACTGAAACTCAAAAATTTTTTTTTCATCAAACCCATACGTGTGGGGTATCTATGGATAGGTCTTCAAAAATGATATTAAGGTTTCTAATATCATTTTTTTCTAAACTGAATAGTTTGCACGAGAGACACTTCCAAAGTGGTAAAATGTGTGTCCCCCCCTCCCCGTAACTTCTAAAATAAGAGAATGATAAAACTAAAAAAAATATATGATGTACATTATCATGCAAACTTCCACCGAAAATTGGTTTGAACGAGATCTAGTAAGTAGTTATTTTTTAATAATTTAAAACTTACTACAGGTTTGTACGGAACCCTCGGTGCGCGAGTCCGACTCGCACTTGGCCGGTTTTTTGTGTAATTGTAACGGACCTAGATCCGGTTAGCTGTCTGCTACAGGTTGCTGGATCTTATCACTGTTAATTTAAGTTAATTAATTAATTTTTTATTTTATTTTTTAACTTTTCCTCTTTTATTACATTTTTTTTTCCTGTTATTCTATTGTAACCTGTTGGATGTCCTAAAATAAACAAATTAAATTAAATTTCCGAACCGGTGGAAGATTCTTGCAACTTATTAGACTTAGCGTAAGTTGTACGTGTAGCTAAGTGAAATAAATTCCCAAAAAAAATAAGTCTACGCCTCGAGCACAGAATAGGTAATAGTAATAACAGAAAAGTTACTCCACGAAGACCTTTTAACAATCAGAGTCTCAGGTTACGTCGTAATAAAGCCCAATAATTAATTCAGCTCGCACAGCGTTGCGAGTGAAAATAATTAAATACCTACCTCTATATTATATCTCTTTCTATCACGTTACTCCTATCCCTTCAGACGCAGCGCGTATAGCCTAGGGTTGACTTCTAAATTCTTGTAATTACTATGGGTCGGTGATCGGTTGCAATGATGACGACAATTATTACTTTAAAAATAGATAAAAGATATATTTTTGTTCACCGTTAGTGACATATTTTAATTAATTAAGTTGGAGGTGCGTTCCCGGGATCGAACCCCAGACTTGGAGGCTGAAGTCTACCCATTAGGCTATCACTATAATATTGGATACTACCTGTGGTTTATATTTACTTTTGTTTAAAACTGTATCTTGTCTGCATATAAAAATAAAACTACCCACATTATGCATTAATATTATAAATATTAGTTTTGTTTAGAACTCTAAGTAGGTACCTACATATATGTAGATAGGCAAATAATACACAATTACCTTTCAAGGTCCATAAGAAGTGCAAAGAGCGATAAGTTAGGTCTTAATAATTAGAGTTTAAACGACCTTAAGCGATACGATATCGTTTACTGATCTTTCTTTGTTTATCCATAACGAGAACTTGAGTAAAAGTCAAACGCATAACTACGGTTCGCGCGCAACACTCGACTGATACGAGTGCCGTCGCCCGTCCACGCACTGCAGCAGTAGTTAAATATCTCAGATCACGTGACAAGTGAGCCAGGCCTGCCTCGAGGCCCGCACCCCCGACCGGCCAAGGCCAAACGGAGAAGACTATACATAAAATGTATATTGTTGTCCACAGACACGCAAATCTGGTGCTGAATCTATTCTCATTGATGACGGACGCCTCCGTGCCCGACATCGCTCTGGAACCCGATAAAGCTGTTAAGAAAGTTCAGGACAAGCTAAGGTGAAACGTTTACTTTTAATATGTTCAACTAGCTGATGCCCGCGACTTCGTCCGTATGAATTGAGGTGTTTTGGTTCCGCGGGAACTCTTTTTCTGGGATAAAAAGTAGCATGATTTATGTGTTATTCCAGACTGTAATATATCTCTGTACCAAATTCCATCCAGATCCGTTCAGCCGTTCTGGCGTGATTGAGTAACAAACATCCATACATCCATACATCCATCCAAACTTTCGCATTTATAATATTAGTACACTGTACAGTAAAGTATAGTATAGATAGATAACAATAATCTTAGGTAATAAACTACTTTCTCAAATCTTTGTATGTTGAAATGTACGTTGAGATAGGAATCGGAAAAGGAAAGAAGGAATTAGGAAAGGGAGAATTAATTAGGAATTAGAAAAACCTACAAGTTGTACCACATAGATTTGTCTGCTTCGGCGGATTATAGCGAATTAAGCTCTTATTCCTTGAATATCACCGACTTCCGCAAAGTAACGCCTGCTTCTATCCAATAATTCAACTCTTTCTTTCTTTTCAAGGCTGGACCTGGGAGACGAGGAAGCCGTCCACTACCTACAGAATCTTCTAGACATGTCCGTGACAGCTGTCATGGCCGTGCTAGTGGAGCAGTTCCACAAATTTGCGCAATACTGGAGGAAATAGTCAATTTCGAGTGTTGTCATTATCATCCATCATCCATCTATCTATCAGCCTGTATCCATCCACTGCTGGACATAGGCCTTTCCAATAACACGGTCCTCTGCCTTCCTCGTCCACCCGCTTCCCGCCACCTTTAGGTCATCGGACCAGCGAGCTGGAGGTCGCTTTTGTCATTATTGCAACGATTAATTAAACTTTTAAATATATAAAATTGTTTTGCACTCCTCACGAAATTTGAATCGGTGGCATACCTAAGTGAATATCAACCTGAACCTTACCTGAAGCTCTGTAAGTGTTCAAAGTTGGGTAACATCTGAGATCAATAATTTTGACTCTACTGTCGTTGTATTATGGAAGAAAACTTAATATTATGGCATCCGCCTTACAATTTTGGCAGATTGACGCACAGATAACTTCAAAATACTCAGCTCAATCAAGGCTCCTTTTTTTTATTTGAGGGCTTTTCATTACAAAACATAGAACTTCAGCCCCATCGTTCCCAGTGAGAAACTTATACCTAATTATTACTTCTACTTACTACTTTAAAATCAAAAATCATTCTGGCTGAATCTGAAGCAGGGTCAGCAAGTATGCTTTGAAACACCCCCACATCATTTGTATTCAAATCAAACTTTACAAATATGTCGCGCGTTTTACTGCGTTCCAAACACATTCACTCAATCAGAGATCCTAAGATCCTAAAAGATTCTTTTTTTTTTTCGAAAAACTGTAATTAATAATATGAAATGGACTGTTTCAAGTTTCGTGACGAGATTTACTCTACTTACTGCTATTCTAATTTGTTTTGTCGACCCGAAACTGCTGAACCGATGTCGAATTCGACAATAGATGTGACGTCATCTTAAAATCAATATGGCGCCTTATTATGGATATTTTATTCATCAAATTAGAAAATTTGTAAAAAATGCCTCATCAATATATTGTATAATATTATTCCTTTTCAAAAATGTATTATTATGAAGAAATTATAAAATTAAACTTGACATAGATTTAAGTACTTAAATTTCTAATTTTTTACTGTGATATTTAAAAATAAAATATTTTCTTATTGTTATTTAGTAGTTTTTCTTTATTCTGGACACCCTTCCAAGGTCGCACAAATCTATCTGACTCAGTGACAGCTAGTAATGTATTAAAAATCAATTAATTACAAAAACTAAACAGGCATAAAAATTAGTTCCAATTTTGGCCACCGGGCCAGATAAGTTAGTGCATGGAGGTAGGAAATTAGTTCTTCTTAATAGTTAGTGCGATTCCACCAGTGCGGTGCCACTAATGTTTCTCTTTTTTTTATCCACTACAAGTAAGCTCTTGACTGCGATCTCACCTGATGGTAAGTGATGATGCAGTCTAAGATGGTAGCGGGCTAACCTGTTAGGGGCATGGCAGTTATATTAAAGCCATACCCCTATTCGGTTTCTACACGGCATCGTACCGGATCGCTAAATCGCTTGGTGGCACGTCTTTGCCGGTAGGGTGGCAACTAGCCACGGCCGAAGCCTCCCACCAGGCCAGACCAGGGAAAATTCAGAAATTATAAATTCCCAAATTGACCCCGAACCCGGGACCTCCGCACGTTAAGACAACAGCGCTACACACTGCGCCACGGAGGTCGTCAAACTCTTGATGGACTTGCACAAGCAAACAATATGTTCTCAGTGTTTTTCTGCATGTCCAATAAAGATGATGTTCATGCACAAATGTGCTGCATACAATTTCGGTGCAATCGTAGCAATAAGTAGATTATTATCCCATGCAACTAATAAGTAGTATGTTTACTTAGGTCATTGATTGGGTGACCAAAATTTGTCAGCATTAATGATGATTTTTTTCTATTGTATTGGACAAATTAATATAAATATTTCACAAGGAATGGAGATGGAATAAAACACGTGCTTAGTTAAAAAAAATTAAAACTTAGTATAAAAAATAAAATATCATAAATAATACTCGGTAGTTACCCATAACATAAGATTTTACATTGTCTCATCAGCTTTTACAGTATGCGAGAGTCAAACCCTAATGTTAAAACAAAATGTACCTTAATAACCTTTTATTAAGGCTCAATTTCATCTATACGTCCACAGCTACCGCGTGAAGTGGAAACTTTACGAGATTAAAATCGTGGTATTGAGTTCTTGACTTTGATTCAAGTAATTTAGGTGCATTTTACTCTAACGTTTTTGTTTTGTTGTTTAACGTTTTGGTCAGATGTAAAATCTTGTACTAAGAGTATGTACATAGAGTTGACAAAATAATTATTAGTTTACTCAAAGAATTTCATGTATTAGCGATCATCAAATCGCTGCCACTCGCAACGCAATCACTAGCTATAATAATCTTACTGCCTGTTGCAGTTTGAATGACGTCACAGGCAGCTACCTCCGCGTAAGTCACCCCGCCAACCATGAAAACCAATATAGTTCTAGGTTTCACAGAAAACCCACTCACTTTACTATCACTCTTCATTGATTTTAACAACGACTTGGCATTTTTAGAACCAAAGTCTAAACTACTATTGATATTTAGATTAGATAATTCTTCGTCCAAAGTTTCAAAACCATTTTTCAATTGTTCGATAACTGCACCACCAACTTTTAAGTCATTAAGTGCTGAGAGTTTTGTCAAAACTTCTAAAAGAGATTCGGATGTTAGTAAAGCATTACATAGAACTGCTACCATAGGAACATAGCCACCATTGAAGACATAGCTAGGGGATTTCCCATCGTCAGATTTTGAAGGTAGTTGTTTCAATTTTCCAGCTATAGTCTGAAATTCGTTCTGCCATTTTGGTAATCTATCACTCAGATTACCTAAATTCGATAAAGATAGTTTGGGACTAGATGGTTGGACTAATAAACCTGCAGTCACTAAATTGTTGAAAACATATAAAAACTTATAACCGAATGCTAGTAAATACTTATTAACTAAAGAATTGTATTCTTCATAAGATAATCCTTGAGTTAAACTCAATAAACACATAAGACGTAAACTGTTATACATGTGAATATCTGTACCAAAGTTCTCATCAACATATGTGAAGTTAGACTTCTTGTTTCTGTTGTTTAACATTTCACTTTCAGTAAAAGTTAAGTTCTCAAACTTATTATTCATTTCTGATAGAATAGTCTCACTCGCCATAACATGGTTGACTAGATTCTGTTTAAACAATGTAACTTGCTGCAACTTTGTTGCTACATAATGTTTCATTTCTTGTATTCCTAATGCTTTAATATCTTCGTTCTTTAGTAGTTTTGCTTTAGAGCTCAATACACTTAGGACTTCAGAGAAATGTCTATGTTTAATCTCTCCATACAAATTATCCAAAGAACTATCTAACATCATAGATGTAATCTTCGATGGTGATTCTTCAGTTGTTACCAAATTAAGTTTCCCTTTCTTTAGTTTGGTTTGTTTAACATTCAGCTCTAATTGACCACAGGTTATGTTAAATATTTCACTCAGTAATCCACTGTATGTAGCAGGAGTCAATAAACTTGAGGGATAATCTTGGTCCCTATCAATTATAATCAAAGATCCTATATCCTGAGATGTGCTTGTATTTAGGAAATCTCTAGCATAACTCTCATTATAAACTTCTAGTATATCCAAAACCCTTGAAGACAACTTTCCTAATGACAAAATGCATTTCGGTCGACCAGTGACATGGAATAAGCTCCATAATGACATGGATATACTTGACAATAAAGAATGGTTTTGCTCTACAAATAATTGCTTGTACAAAAAAGGCAGTTCTAAGCTAAGTAGCTGGTCATCTAGGGGCATGAGTTCCCATGCAAACGCATATAATTTTACAATGTCATATAGACCTCTATTTTCTAATATAGAGTCATAGGAGCTAACTACTTTGGGTACAATAATGATGTTGAAGCATTTGGCATCGGCTAGTGATGGATTATGGCTGATAACTGAGGAGATGTGGTCCAGGACGCATTTGTATTTCTGTATACACGCTGGTATAAAATACACCCTGATTGTGTTTGCTGTTGCACCAAGTTGGGGGTCCATTTTGTATATTTTATCGACTCCATGTTGCCTGAAAGTAAATTAAATCATTCTTAAAAAATTTAAAACCAATTTTCAAAAAATGGGGACCAACACTACGCGTATTGATCCCCATTTTTGGGCATAACTCGAACCTGCAGTCAGGCAACTCACTCAGACAGATCTAGGGTTAATCATACTTCCTGCTGTGAGTTAGATACTTAACTCATAATTTTTTAATATTTGATCATAAGTTGGAGTTAAAAACTGGTGTAAAAATGTTTTAAAACAACACTATACCTAAGCCAGGTAACGCCACAAATCCTTTCCAAAGGCTTAATAAGCGAAGGATCGATGATCAAATCTACTTTATCGCCACATTGTGCCAAGATATTTTGCAGCTTGTGCTGAGATATCAGGCATAGAGATGACAATTTCAAATTATGCGGCTGATCCATTTTTGTTTTAATTGAGTTCTACCATGCTTTGATTAATTTTCGCATTTTACAAGAGAACAACGTCGACAACAAAATATTTACATTTTACAATTATTAGGCTGATTACACCTACCGAGTAGAGAAGCGAGACAGTACTCTCGGCCGAGTACTCGGTGCGTATAAACACTTCGCCGAGTGCTCGGCCGACTACTCGGCCGAGCAAAGTGGTGAGACAATAGCTCGGCCCCCATTCTATTTACTAGGCCGAGTACCCACCCTCCCGCTTCCCCGCACTGTCTCGCTCGCTCACTCGGCAGGTCTGAACACGCACTGTCTCGCCTCTCGGCCAGTCGATTCTTGCTACGCCGCGCGCGCAATTGTTTTCTTGTGGTTATTATTTAAAAGTAAAAAACAAGTTCAACGTAGAATTTACGTAGTAATACAGTAGTTTTACGTACCTACGTAATAAAATACAGCATGGCTACTTATAATAAATGGGACATTGAAACAACTATAAAATTCTAAAAATAAAAAATTCTATAAAATTCTAATTCTACCAGAAGAGGTATAAGCAGCTTTGTGGATTTTCTAATAATTTTTTTCCGATCCATATCAGCGTCACTTGTCCT
This sequence comes from Erebia ligea, assembly GCA_917051295.2. Taxonomy (NCBI): domain Eukaryota; kingdom Metazoa; phylum Arthropoda; class Insecta; order Lepidoptera; family Nymphalidae; genus Erebia; species Erebia ligea. The sequence goes on along the minus strand of OU785235.1, from coordinate 1,577,544 downwards.
TGTAGGTACCGGGTATAAACTGAACTGACTGACTGTCTCGCCGCAATTTCTAAATATGGTATAAACACTCACTCGGCCACAGCACTGTCTCGGCCGAGTGACATTTTACTGTCTCGCTTCTCTACTCGGTAGGTGTAATCAGCCTATAACAATTAACATTTGGGGTATGTTCCGATATACACTGACGAGCACGCTCGACGAGCGTCGAGCACTGTCAGATGTGAATTGTGAGTGAGTCGTGCAGTCAGCACTGAGAGCACCTGACCATATACACTGTACCTAGTCTGTGCACCTTACCTCGAAAACGCCAGTGCTGACAGTACAAAAATGGCGACGATTTATGACGTCATATTATATTTCCGTAGGATACTGCGGCAGTATACTGCCATGAGCACTGAACAGTGCTCGCAGTGTATATCGGAACATACCCATTATCTTTGGCTTCTGACATTGGCATTTAGTTGACATACATTTGACATTGAAAGTTCAAAGCAAAAGTTGCCATACGTAAAGAAACCATTGTCCCTGATCTTACTGAAATAATCTGAAAAAATAGATGCAATCAATGTCCTGACTCAAGATAAAATTTTATCAAAGTTCTGGAAATCAGAATAATTTAGTCTTCACATTTCGTACGATGAATGGTTGCAGCGCCGTGCAGTACTCTGCAACTTGCAAGTAGACCTTATACAATATATATCTGGTTAAATCAAATAAAAATAAATTAATATATTAAGAATCTATATACTGCGTAAAAAAGTAAAACACCACACTAAAACCTTATCTATACTAATACTAATATTATAAATGCCAAAGTTTCGATGAATGAATGGATGGATGGATGTTTGTTGCATAATCATGCCAGAATATCAATCTGAGAAAACTTGTAATTGGCGTTATACTTTTTAGAAAACGTTGTAGCTGTAAGTTTTCTGTACAAAATAAAATAAAATAAAATAAAATAGCTGAACGGATTTGGGTGAAATTTGGCATAGAGATAAATTATAGCATTATAGCCTGGAATAACACATAGGCTACTTTTTATCCCGGAAATTAAAGAGTTCCCGCAGGAACTATAAATTTTATTTCACGTGGACGATGTCGCGGGCATCAGCTAGTAAAAATAATAAAGAAACAAAACACCTCAATATTTTTTCTTCTTTCAGTGGAAATTTAACTAAAATGGCAATACACTGATACAGCTGATAGCTGTCAAATTGACGTCAAAACTGACAGCAATTTATTCAATTGCCATTATAAAATTATCAACCACTTCCTATAAAAGTTGCCATACTTTTTGATGAATTAAAATATTTTGTGCATTTAGAGCCATTTTTCGCTCGTAAATTGCGATGTAATTGCGTGTATTAATAAAATAATAATTTTATACGCTTTAAATAATTTTTTATGCTTATAAATAAAAGTTGAATTTAGTGGAAACCCCGCGAAAATTCGTCCTTGAAATCATTTCCGGTCATGCGTCGTTGTCGAGTTCGCAGTGCGCCCCCCTCGCCACCCCGCTTGTTCGCCGCGGAGTGTCTTTTTGTCGTCGTAAAATTAAATTTAGTGAAATGGCAGCAAGAATTATCAGAAAAATCGTAAGTTCGTAGATAGTGATGTTGATCACCGTTTCCTAATATCTTTCTGCATGCGTCCCTTATTAAATAAGCCTTGGGCGACGGCTCGTTTAATTTCTTTTGCCATCCAAAAATAGACTTACGTATAGTTATGTCGAAGAATTACATAAATGCGCTTTTGAAGCCTTTTCTTGAGAGTAAAGTTGTCGAGAGCTTACTGAAATTGTTCGAGTCGGGGGCGAATAAGTCTACCGGAGGGGTTGGAGGCGTGAAAAATGAGGTTAACATACATTTTGTGTTTCTTTTATTCCGGTGACCAAGTAGAGGTTATGCGATGGATTTTTCTGGTTTGTGGCAGGTGCCAGCGGGCCGGGCCGGAGCCGCACAGTACAGCACGGGGGTGCGGCGGGTGACACTCATCCCCGGCCATGGAATCGGTCCGGAGATCACTGTGGCCGTCCAGAAAATATTCGAAGCTGCCAAAGTGCCCATAGAATGGGACGAGGTGGACGTCACAGCTGTTAGAGTAAGTACAGAGAACTACTAAATAATCATATTCAAAAATGATTGATTATTTTCTTATTATTTATATTTTTTGTTAAACTGTTTTTCAAGGTGGATAAAAAATATTTGTTTAAATTATCAGTGCAAAATAACAGGAAAAATGCCACTTTTCCTCCTTTCAGAATGTGTAGGTTTTTTCTATAGTATGATGTTATATTTTTTCTGAGAAATGAGAATCATGTTTAATTTAAGTTGTATGGTTCAGTAAAGGTGATTCCAAGTATCAAAATAAGATTTAAAAAATGTAAAGTCAAGTGATTATTCTTTTTACAAGCACACTAATTGCCACCTTTCCTTAACTTTAAACTCATAACAGCTTAAGCTTGCCTAGGCTTCATACCCTGGACCAGCATATAGGAGATTAAAGTCTCAATTACTGCTTCTTACATAGAAATTCATGAAGAAAATAATAAGATTATGTTTGTGATCTTCTTATGTCATTTATAGTTACCATAAACAAAAAAAAATTGTCTTCTAGGGCCCAGATGGCAAGTTTGGTATTCCTCAAAAAGCTATTGACTCAGTGAATGCAAACAAGATTGGTCTCAAAGGCCCTCTCATGACCCCAGTTGGTAAAGGTTACCGCTCACTCAACTTGGCCCTGCGTAAAGAGTTTGACTTATATGCCAACGTCAGGCCTTGCAAGAGCTTAGAAGGGTAAGTAACATTTTTTTTAGTCTGCGACTAACTATTTATTCACAACCATTACTATGAAGTTTCACTGTGAATAGGGATGATGACAACTAAATCAAATGAGCAACTCTAACAAACTTAAAAAATTGCTTTTAGTATGGAACTTTGTATGAAATACATAGTTGTGACATCATCAAATTTCAATGCACTTTTTTCTTTAATTAGTTTTAATGTCCTATGTCCCCCCAGTGGGGCAGAGGGCGTCTACAGTGTTGCGCCATCTCGAGTGGTTAGAAGCTACACCCTTGACCTCATCCCACGTCATCCCTATCCTCGCGACCTCCGCCAGAACCGTACGTCGCCAAGTTTGTTTGGGTCGACCACGCTTTCTTATTCCCTGAGGATTCCATTCGAGAGCCTGCTTCGCGATATTGCCTAACTCTCTACGTATAGTGTGGCCGATCCAGTTCCATTTGCGTCGTTTAATCTGTTCGTCTATTGAAGCTCCTTGCATCGTAGTAAGAGATCGATGTTACTGCGTGACCTTCCATGTCTCGCACCCATATGTCAATACGGACTTCACATTGCTTTGAAAAATTTCAAGTTTCAGATTTCTTGTAAGTTTCTGTGATTGCCATATAAGGCGGAGCCCTACAAAGGCTGCCTTAGCTTTGGAGATACGCGAATCGATGTCTTCTTTTCTTTAATCTATGGTTTAAAATAGTTATCAAACTTAAAACTAACCGAGGATGTTTTTAAGTCTTTTGGAAGACCCTCTATTTAAGAATCAGTAAGAAATAATTTATTTTTGACATTGGCATCATCCCTATTTTCTAATACCAATACAAGTTAGCCCTAGACTCTCATTTCACCTTGTAAGTGATGTAGTATGAGATGAAGCAGGCTTACCCGCTACGTGAGCGACAAAAACGACAGTAGGTACGACTCGATACGGTGCGACGCGACAGTATCAAACAGTAGCTGACCCTTCACGTGGCCTACGTTGTCGCGTAGACAAGTTTGCCATTTTCTATGGCGTCGTATCGTATCACGTCGCTTCTGTCGCTCACCTAGGACGATGGGTTACTCTTTTTTTTTTATCCACTGCAAGTTAGCCCTTGACTACGATCTCACCTGATGGTAAGTGATGATGCAGTCTAAGATGGTAGTGGGCTAACCTGTTAGGGGGCATGGCAGTTATATTAAACCCATACCCCTATTCGGTTTCTACACGGCATCGTACCGGAACGCTAAATCGCTTGGCGGCACGCCTTTACCGGTAGGGTGAAAACTGAAGCCTCCCACCAGGCCAGACTATAGGGAAAATTCAGAAATTATAAATTGCCAAACCCTGCCGGGAATCGAACCCGGGACCTCTGCACATTAAGGCAACAGCGCTCAACACTGCGCCACGCAGGACGTCACCGGTTATATATAACAGTTATATTAAACCCATACACCTAATCAGTTTCTCTTTCTACGTGGCATTGTACTTGAACATGTAGTGTTTGGTGACACATTGCTGGTAGAACAGCAACTAGCTACAAATTGAAACCTCCCACCCGTGTGCTTAGCATGCGCACAACGAGATTATCTCGCGACGAGAGAGAGAGATGTTGTCGTTGCCGGCAAATTTTTAATTTACCCTAACATGCACAAAATGCGGTATACAAGAAAAAATAGTCGACATGTAAAGGTTCGTAGAGAAAAATACCACAGATCATACTAATATTATAAATGCGAAAGTGTGTTTGTTTGTTGGTTTGTTGGTTTGTCCTTCAATCACGCCGCAATTGAGCTACGGATCGACGAGATTTTTGGCACGGATATAGTTGAGTATCTGGAGAGTGACATAGGCTACTTTTTATTACGGAAAATTAAGGAATTCCCGCGGGATTAAAAAAAACTTAAACGACGCGTACGAAGTCGCGGGAATCAGCTTGTAAGAAATATTACTTTTATCTCTACTTTTGACGTAACAAGACAAGTAACCATGTAGCTTCGGTAGACAAATAGAGATAACAGGTAGACATAATTTTACTCGTAGTGCGCATGCTAGCCATACAGGCCATAGAAAATTCAAAGATTATCACAAATCAAATAAATATTATAAATGCGAAAGTTTGGATGGATGGATGGATGTATGGATGTATGTTTGTTACTCAATCACGCTCCAACGGATGAACGGATCTGGATGAAATTTGGCACAGAGATAGATTATAGTCTGGAATAGCACATAGGCTACTTTTTATCCCGGAAAATTAAAGAGTTCCCGCGGGAACCGAAAAACCTCAATCCACGCGGACGAAGTCGCGGGCATCAGCTAGTATTAGTAGTAGTAGTTATATATTCCCAAATGAAACATGCTGATGATGGAAACTGGAATCTCCCTAAAGTTGCGGGCATCTAGTCTATACTAATATTATAAATGCGAAAGTTTGGATGGATGGATGGATGTTTGTTACTCAATCACGCCACTACAGCTGAACGGATCTGGATGAAATTTGGCACAGAGATAGATTTTAGTCTGGAATAGCACATAGGCTAAAATTAAAGAGTTCCCGCGGGAACCAAAAATCCTCAATCCACGCGGACGTAGTCGCGGGCATTAGCTAGTTAATAATAAAACTAGACGTGATTTGTTAACATCGTATTTAGTACTGATAACATAATATCAAGTGATTCATTGGCATATTCTATATAAATAGGTGACAGTAAATTGCAAAATGCAAGATATCAAGTTACTAAATTGTTTAGCTTGTGGTTTGTTACGACTTGTGTATCATATTACGAGTATATCTGTCGACGGGTCTATTGCACTCGCCCATGGCTAGTCGGGCCATGGTTACGTCAGTACTATTATATTATTCTGTGCCATGGTGCTCAGCAGGGCTAGCATGGGCCGGAGATAAAAATTTTATCCCCCGATTTTATCCACTGACAAGAGATAAAATTAACTTGTCCACTTCTCAGAGCACGGCAAGTGGGGAGAGGAGAAGTTTATCCCCGTTTGACATTTCACCGGGACTATTTAACCACCGTTATTTAGCGTTTTTATTTATTTATTTAGGAATAAAAAAATTATCCTTTCCTCGGGGAGAAAATTGTCTCGGCCCATGCTAGGGGGCCTGGAGACAAAATCGAGCCTCCAAGCAATATAGAATTTGGATGTTGTTCTGTATAGATCTACTATTTTGGATCCATACTAAATACGTCTGTGTCTTTTCAACCGATTTCGATGAAATTTGGTACAAGGATAGGTTGCACACCGGGGAAGGACATACGCTACTTTTTATCCCAGAAAATAATGAAGTTCTCGTGGGAATCAAAAACTTTAATCCACGCGAACGAAGTCGCGGGCATCATCTAATATGTATGTAATAAAACCTCCCATACACCTTCCAGTTTAGAACGCTTTAAAACGGCATCTTTTTTTCTACTGCGGAATCCTAGAAAATGCAATGATATAAAGTTTTTAAAACTATTTTAGATCTATTATTGCACAATGTGGCCGATTCTGTATAACACAATCTCTAAACTAAACTAAAATGGCAGCTTTAAATCTAGTTCTGTCCCTTTCCGTAGGGAGTATTATGAAAGGGTTAGCAATATTTGTAATGCTCTAATTTTAGTTTAGTTTAGAGATTGTGCACTACAGAATCAGCCCCAATGTCAATGCCATTTTTTGCATATTGCATATGTAATTCTTTAGTATTGCCGCGATTAGTTATTGTCTGATGATAATAGCTTGTATCAATGATGGATTTGCGCCGATAAAATTGGAATTCCTGATGACGTTTCCACGATAAGTTTTGTCACATGACCTTTACGTTTTCTTGATCTTGAAATCTGCTTTTGCGTAATACTTTACGTAATCTAACATACGGGGACAAGCTAACTGCACAAACTTTGTAAAGAAAAAAGAATAATCAAAATCGGTTTTGATTTGATGGAGTTACGGAGTAGTAAAACTGTTCAAAACTTTCATCCTCTATCCTGAAAGAATCCTATCCTTATGTTTTGCGGGATAAACAATTTAGATATCAGATAAGTTTTCCAAGTTGCATTAAAATCTCTTCAGTAGTTTCAGCGTAATGCCGTAACAGGCAGACAGACAAAAATTCTAAAATAATTGTTTTGGGTTCAGTATCATATAATAAAGCTTCCTTCAATTAAAATTTGCAAAAAAATCAATGGACGTATACGTCAGGAATCGTCCAATTACAGTTCTATCATAAGAATAGATTCCTCTACAGCCGATTAACGTCCCACTGCTGAACAAAGGCCTGCACTCTTATAGGAGAGACTCTCTCCGAGAGAGGGAATTAGAGCTTAGACCCACCAAGCTGCTCCAATGCGGGTTGGCGGGCTTTAACGACTATTATCATCTTATTGATGATAACCGGATAAAGTATAGATTGTTTAAACGTATTTTCCCAGTATGGCGTTGTTATTAGAAATCGTAGGAACCAATGACCGCGAATATCGAACTTGAGGCGTATTATTATAGGAGATAACTGCACTTTTGGTAACCATCGCCAGAAAAGCTGATTCAGTGTTAGGTGGATGTAGAGCTCTCCACTGATCACAAAAGTTGCAGTCTGCCTGCATTTGGATGGCCCTTTCGCTAAATATGGCCGTTCAAAGACGGTTTATTGTTACCAAAAATGAACGATAATTAGAAAAGCTGATTCTTGTACAGTATTAAAGTATGCGCAGTACCTATGTAAACAGCGTAAAAACTGACGCATCTGGATGGGACTTTTTCTAGATATCAGCTTTCAAAGACGTTATTTCTATACTTACTATGCGTTCCTGTAAAAAAATATTAGCAATTATTATGTCGTCCCGTTGATTGCTGTTAAACATTTTTAATAGCGATCAACGACGACAAAATTATTGCTAATATTTTTTTTACAGGAACGCATAGTAAGTATAGAAATAACGTCTTTGAAAGCTGATATCTAGAAAAAGTCCCATCCAGATGCGTCAGTTTTTACGCTGTTTACATAGGTACTGCGCATACTTTAATACTGTACAAGAATCAGCTTTTCTAATTATCGTTCATTTTTGGTAACAATAAACCGTCTTTGAACGGCCATATTTAGCGAAAGGGCCATCCAAATGCAGGCAGACTGCAACTTTTGTGATCAGGGGAGAGCTCTACATCCACCTAACACTGAATCAGCCTTTCTGGCGATGGTTACCAAAATTGCAGTTATCTCTTAGTCTATATCAGGTGGTATCAGTCTGAACTGAGTTACGATAAGGGCTGATTCAGTTGCGGGCACTAACTCGATAAGCGTTATCTTGTACGCGACACCTACTACCTAGTACTCACGACAAGCGACAAGTCTCACTTCTCAGGGTTAACGATTTAACAAGACACCAGCAGAAACTGGTTTTTGTAACTAGACGATGCCCGCGACTTCGTACGTATTCTTTAAGCTTTTTTATTCCCGCGGGAACTCTTTAATTTGCCGAGATAAAAAGTATTTCCCAAATTAATTTCCCAAGTAGTACCAAATTTCATCAAAATCGGTTGAATAGATGGGCCGTCAAAGCGTCAAAGGACAGACAAACAGACGGACACACTTTCGAATTTATGATATTAGTATGGATTTACAGCAACTAAATAAAATAATCTTATCGAAAGTAAATCGAGGATGTGACGCTAAATTTTTGAAATACCTAGATCTGATTTCTCAAAACTGTATCAATATAGATTTACAGAAAGATTATTTGGATTATTTTGTTTAGGATTAAACTTGTGTAAAGGGCTCGTGTTAGATAAAGTTATCTGGAAATATTTCATTTCATTGAGAATCTTTCTTTTTGTGTTTTAGAGTATGATATGAATGTTATTGAAATCATGAAAAATTGAAAATTTATTTTTTCTAAAATTTTACGTACTGACTTTTTGAACCGACTCCTACGGGTGGGGTTTTAAAGTCAACCTTTAAGTAAAACTCCTGTAGCCACGACTTAAGTCCTGAGAGTAGATCTTTTTTCGAACGAAAGATTTATTCAAACATCACTCGCGAGAAAAACCTCCGCCAAATAGAAAAGCTGTTTTGAGGGCGCCATATGTTCTTTCGAACTTCATAGGAGTTTAATTTCAATTTTTTTTTATTCCAGAATCAAAACCCTATACGACAACGTGGACGTAGTAACAATCCGTGAGAACACAGAGGGGGAATACTCTGGTATCGAGCACGAGATCGTCGATGGAGTGGTACAGAGTATAAAACTGATCACAGAAGAGGCCAGCAAGCGCGTCGCGGAATTCGCGTTCCAGTTCGCGCAGGACAACAAGAGGAAGAAGGTCACTGCTGTCCACAAGGCCAACATTATGTGAGTAACTACCCTCGCTTTTAGGTTTCAAGTTTTTCGGGGAAAATCTCCAGGTACGCACTTTTTCGAAGAGATAGGGCTAATTGGGAATTTTATTCTAAAATGGCTCCTCGGTGCAAGCGTCAGCGCATGCTCCAGGATTACTTCATCATACTAATATTATAAATGCGAAAGTGTGTTTGTTTGTTGGTTTGTCCTTCAATCACGGCGCAACGGAGCTACGGATCGACGTGATTTTTGGCATGGTTATGTTGTAGTTGAGGACCTGAAGAATAACTTAAACCAAGCGGACGAAGTCGCGGGCATCAGCTAGTTAAGGATATCGTCATTAGACAATAGACGTTACAGTCGTATACGTCATGGCACCCTTCTCGATAAAATCTTCCTAAGCCATGAAAAGTAGGCTTGGAAGTAAGTTAGTCCGTGAAGCTAATAAAATATGATGACTGAGGCAATCTCAAAATTGATCCTGGGACGGAATTAAATTATTCAAGATCCTTATACACTACCTTTAAAGCAATTTGAACATGTGAATTTAAATCCCAACAAAATCTAATACACCAGTGCCAATACTTATGACTATTGAAATCTCAAACTTATCGACAATCGTGGAATAACTAGTCTATTAAAATTTAAAGATCTTGAAATAGACAATTATGTTAAGAAATTACTATAATAACACCGTTTATGTAAATATATCTAATTTTACGAGGCAATGAAGGCGACACAGTATGGCCTCGGCTCATATCGCGTGTCTCGATGCATACGATACATGGTAGTAATACGTGCGTCTTTATTGGTGCTAATGAAACGGTGTCAAATAACGCTTGAAGTGGTTACTTATCATTATAGTCTAGGAAAGGAAGCTAGTGGACCCCAACAGTAATTCCTCAGACGACGAAACTTTACAGTATGATAAAGTATCATAACGTAAAGGTATTTTATAAATATCCAACAAAAAATTTTACCAGAAGTTAGGTATTTTTACCTAAACTCTTTTATGTCTAATATCTTGGTCCGCAAAAATGATCCGTCAAAACTTTCTTCACTTGAAACATTCATGTAAAGGTATGGAAACTAAATAAGAAATATCCAACAAATACTCGAAGATGAAACAATCAAATTTTGAAAAAATATGTTTTTTTAATGTTACTTGCATCGGAAAATTTGCTCATTGAAACTTTTCACTGGAATGTCCTTTTATTGCCGTTTAATACCTAAAAATTTAAAATCCAACAAATATACTATCAGTCTATATTTTTTTCAAAAGTTACCTTTTTATTCGTAGTGAAAAATTTCTCCGTCAATTTTTTTTATTGATACGATTACAATATTTTTTTTCCTATCAACTATGAAAATATCAAATATAATAAAATCAAACGCATTAAAAACTAAAATCATTTTCTAAAGAAATATTTTGTATTTAATTAACCAGGGAAAGCAGGAGCGTGGTGACGTCCTGAGACCGAGATAATATGCCTGTACGACGCGATAACCGACCGTATTTCGTTGATACGACAGTTCAATTTTCAATCAAAAGCTTTTGCAAATGACAATCAGTATGACGATCAATGCGTTCTGAACCGTATTGCCTGAGCGTTAAAGTAACTGATTGCTCTAAAACTGGTTTGTGCAACGAAAACTGCTTTAAAATATAATGTTTCTAGCCTCACAGTGATGATTATGGAATAACATTGTGTTCTCGATTGTATTTCCCTAGCCGTAAAGTAACAATTTTAACGTGCCAACACAAAATGGTCTTTGAAATTGGTGTGTCTTCGCACTGTATCCAAGGGTATTCTCGCATTTGGTTGTTTAAGGGGTCATACAATTTTTTTGCGATCTTTGAAAGCTTTTTATTTGAAAACTATTATACATACTAATATTATGAAATCGAAAGTGTATCTGTCTGTCTGTCTTCTACGCTTTAACGGTCCATCTTTTCAACCAATTTTGATAAAATTTGGTACAGAGATAGGTTGTATTCCGGGAAGGTAATTTTGGAAAATTAAGGAGTTAAGTAAAAAACTTAATCCACGGAGACGAATTGGCTACAATTTTTTTCGATATACTTACTTAACTATCTTCCAAAAAAAATATTGGTAAACCTGTTAAGAATTCTTCTGTACTTTTTTAAAATTAAGTAGATAACAAAAATTTACATAATATTACTTATGTGAAAGTTAAATTTTAGTAACTTTAAGTACCTAGTTTATTAAATAAAATATAATATGATAATTTTCTCCCGTTGCGGCCAACATTGTTTTTTTGCCATCTCTTTCCCGGGACATACAGTGCATTATATATATAGAAGACAACTCTAGACGCACCGCGTTACCGAATATAATAAGAAGTTTTGTATGTTTAAAAGAAGTTTCGTAGTGTAAACGAGATTTTCATTTGTAATCGTCTGTTTGGAGCTGTTATTCTTTGCCTCAAAACGATGCAAAGAAAGTGAGAAAGATATTTTTTTTTCATAAATAATAGAATAGAGATGGCAATAAAGCGATGTTGGCCACAAAGCGAAAAAATCAAATTATAGCATTTACTACACTACAATTTAAATTACTTATCTGCATCTATGGTTATTTTAATCAACTACAAAATTAAAGAAAATTAAAATTCTTTACCATCTCCGAAAAAAACTAAAGTAAAGAGGATTTAGAGCAAGTATAATATGGGTTTTTACAGGCTAGTGCCTGATTTAATAGCTATAAAAAATCACAGATTTCGCAGTCCCCGCAAGAATCGGAGCATTGAAAATGAATACGTAAATCTCTTCAAAATTTTTCAAAAATGAATTATCTGATTTTAAAAATTCCAACTCGAATGCACTTCTCGCCTGCATCCGCATCTTTAAACACCACTACCATTACGATGGGTCAATAATGATAGAAGCTACATCACTTTTTATATACGAAAATAACCGTTTTTCTACAACTCCAAATCTAAAGGGACCACCTACAGGTCACAATTATTAACCGATTTTCAGAATTTTTTCGCCATTTTGTAGCTAAACTAATACCCTGGGACCCTTTTTTATTTTTTTCTTAAGTCGGTTTTTTTCTGAAATATTTACAATTTCGAAATAATTCCAAAAAAAGTTACAAGCCGATTTTCAAAATTCAGACATTCACACAATATGTCTCGATAAATTCCTCAACTCTTGGTACTATTCCCATCTCGATCCTCCTAAAATCCTCGGAGCTATGGCCAAAAATACGTCTCAGGCGATTTGCATCTGATAACCATTTTCAATGGTAAAAAGTGATGGTTGTCTACTTGAAGCAGTTTTTTTTTGTTTTTTTTGGCAAAGATCCCATAAAATAATATGTTACGCGATCTATTTCAATCTTATTTAATGAGATGCTGCGGGATCTATTTAATCATTGCGACGAAAAGTAACCTATTTTACTTTTTGTCGCAACTATATCAGCGCAAAAACTCAAACTGTAACTGACAAACCGCGTAGTTGAACGCGTGAATGCGCCAAATGCGTGAAAAATAGCTAGCTCTCCAACAGGAACCATACATTTTCTGGGATTAAATGAAGCCCATATTAATTACCAAATCTTCAGTTCTATCCATGCAAAAATCACGTTAATGAGTAGCTTTTGGGTGGCACGATTGAAGGACAAATACGTGATAAGTGACGTCATGTTATACTGCGGGTACTATTAGTTTTTCCAGGACAAAGGTAGCCCATGTTACTTTCCTGATCCTAAAAAATCACGTCGAATTGTTATTTCGTTGCCGTATGATTGAATCCAAAATACGTAAAAATCAGCCTGAGATCCCACAGGAACTGTTAACTTTCTTGGAACAAAAAGCATCAAAAAGGTAGATCACGTCGATCCGTTGCACCGTTGAAGCGTGATTGAAGGATAAACCAACCAACCAACAAACAAACATACTTTCGCATTTAGTATGGATAAATTTAGGAATTTTATAATGTGTTCTACATGTGTTAGGAATACTGTACCTATTGATATGTGAATAAGATGTGAATACAAATTACGGGGGTGTATTAGGAAGACATAGAAACTCCTTGTTAATTTGTATTCGTAATATTCATATTTAGAATGAACGTATTTAAAAATATGTGTGTCACGTCACGTATTTGTTTATTCTACTTCAAATAAAATCTTCACTAACAGTTCTTGAAACGCGTTCAACTTCTTTAGTTGTTGAAACGCGGTATCGTTATGGAAGAATTTTGTATTTTGTGCAACAAGAGCTTTGCTGGCTTGCACACTAAACTTCTTGAGCAAATTACCTTGATTTCGCACAAGCGAATTTTAGATCCTAAGTGCGGGACACGACGGATGAATTTACAATGCGCAAAATTACGCCCACTAACGTCACCGTCACGTCAAATTACTACAACGTCATCTAATGTTCAAGAAGACTGCCGGCAAGTAGACCAAGCATGAACAGTGCCGCCATTTTGAGGATAATTTCCGAAGTGCCATGTTGAGGATAACTTCCATTTTGCTGCATATTTCTGGTGATTCTAATATTTATTTGATAAACGTAAGGGCCATATTTTGGATTGCGTTACTTTTACATTTTCTTTACATGGAAGCGAAATTATTATAAGTTAAATTTACATGGCAAGAAATGTTACTATCGATATCTAAACTAATTTATTGTATATTTTATTAGGTATGGGTTAATTTTGAAATGTATTATAATATATTTATTTCGACTCAGCTTAAAGAATAATTTTTGTTGCCTTTAGTTTGCAAGATAATGGTTCTTAACTGCATTTTTGAATATGCCCAGCAGCCCAGTGACTTAAATTGGCGTATGGCGTACAATTCATTTATTATATATTATTATATATATACTTACAAATTACAATAAAAGTCTAAATAGGTTTACAGTAATAAGGCTTTATGCAGTTTGCCAATTTCTGGCGTGCAAAGTACCAACTTAAACATAATATAATTAGTACATTTTCTCAAATCCTAGAAGTAATGAGAAGAAATCAATTAAATAATAATAAATAAATAAATCGTTTATTTTCAATCATTATGTTACTATCGATACATTATAATTGATCTTGGAACTATTTGAAGATTTACAATATTATTGTGCTTACATCAAAAAATGTACCTAGATAAAATGTTGCAAGATCAAGAACTGGCTATCCTAGCTAGATTTTTTAGATCTGTGTTAAGGATAACCAGAAATAAATTTTTATTCAAACAAAGCTCAAAAATAAGATTTTTTTTGGGCCCTTAATTAAACTATGGAAATATACCTTGAAGGTAAGTCGTTACAGTTAGTGGTTTTTATTAATGTTGAATTTATCTTCTGTAATGCTATATTGCTTATCTAAACTAATATTATAAAGAGGAAAGATTTGTTTGTTTGTTTGTTTGTTTGTTATGGATAAACTCAAAAACTACGCAACTGATTCTTTCGAAGGTGTTTTTCCTGACATTGTATTAATCCATATCAAAATAAAATGGTTAGTCATCTCAAGTATTTAATATAGACCAAATTCGCCCTTTACACCATTTGATTCAGATGAATATCTTAGAAGATATCATGGAAATTAATTAACGCGCCATAGAAATAGGGGCGGCCGGCAGTGCGAAAATATCGCAGCCCTAATGTAAAACCTGATGTGCTGCCCAGTGCCTGCTATTATTGCATCGTAGAAGACAGTAAGTGCTAACGAGTGACGACAACCATATCCACCCGTAGTATGGACACTGGAGATTACTCCTAATATGATTATGATGATAAGATTGTGATTTCAACGCTTCGCTCGCGCACGCTAAACTACCCAATAGAAGAAGGATTAAGATACATTATCGCGTAAGCGCAGTTTAGTTTTCATACGTTCGGTTTAATTCGGTGTTTTGCATGGATATTTTGTTGGATATTTAGGTTTTGAGTGTAAATTTGCCTACTTACTATAATAAAGAAAAGAAATAGGTATGAGAAGTTTTCCATACCGAGTTATAAATAATTTTAATTTGAAGTGAGATAAATTGATTTTGGTATAAATATTTTGTCGGATTTTTTAATATGTTATGCTAAACAGCATTTTAAGGACATGTGAAAATAAAAAATTGAATGAGCAATTTTTTTGCCGAAATTACGGACAAAAAAAGGAAACCACTTTAAAAAAAAATAGGTCCGTTTAAATAATGTTTTGGATTTTTATCGAGTACCTCATAATAAGGCTATTAATTAGTTTGGTAAAAAAAAAATGGAGCGAGATATTATTCAGTTCAAAATATTAAGCTATTTGTACTTTTAGGTATAAAAACCTAACTTCTGGTTTTTTTTTTTGGTGGATATTTTTGTGTAAGTTTTGGATCATCCAATACTAAAACCCTGCCAAGTTTCATCGACTGAGGATTCAATGTGGGGGTCTCCATACAACCGACCGCCCCATTGCCTAGACTATTATCAATGTTAGAAATATTTTGAAATAGGTTGCATTTTACGTAGAGGCAGGAAATTTAGACTTTTGTCTTTACTAGTTTATGCCTCAGAATCAGAATCACATTATAAGCACCTAATTCATGCTTATATCCTTAAACGATCTCACAACTGTCCAGCAATTTGATTATCGTGTTGGAAATTGCTGGCGTGCGTACCGAAAAGATCCAATAAGCATATTGTTATTATTGATAATGAAGCAATTCTCTTTTATTAGTCTTGTTGATAATCTCCTCCCCTCAAAGGTTGTCTGGAAGAGATTGCCTTAGCAATAAGACCGCCTTTGCATTCTTCTGTATTATATTTTACCTTTTTGTCTATTATTTCTGTTTTAAATGTGTGCAATAAAGAGTTTTTGAATTGATACTTCTTTAGAATCGTTTTGATTTGAAAATTCGATGAAACGAAAATGAGACACCAAAAAGAGAACATATTCATAAAATATAACATTTAGCCTGCGAGAGAATGAGACAATACAAGTTATATTTATCTCATTCTCTCGTAGGCTACTTTTCTGGGGGGTTACTGCCACTGCTAAAAGAAAACTGATCTAAGCTTATTTTGATATTGTTTCCACAAATCTTACCATGACGTCCCCAAAAGTAAGCTTATTAGAACATTGTTTCCTAAGCAATTTTGTGACGTCAGTATGCAAATCATTCACTCAATTCGTACCATCAAGTGTTTTTTCAGCGCTAGCATTATTGTTTTACGAAGGATTTACGTCATATTTAGCAATCATAAAAAAGTTACTTTCTTGCGACGGATCAACGACGGATTGACTTTGTAAACAAAGAAATAGGAAATTGTGAGGTTTTTCAAGTGATTATTCTACTGGATTGAACTAAGTTAATGAGATATAACTTTATAAAAGTGAGGTACCTATTTAATTTTCCAAAAGTATTAAATTGAAGAATCAGGCACCCAGGGCGGTGGACGGGAGAATGCTTGGAGTATTCCTACGTGCTCAAATCAGATTCAGAAATGAGGAGATCCGTAGATACCTAATTAATTAGGTACCAATTTCGAAGAACCGACAGACGTTTGGGTCGCAAGGTGCCTTGAATGGCGGCCTCACACTAGAAAACGCAGCGTTGGACAACCCCCCACTAAGTAGGTGGACAGACGATCTCAAGTGTGTAGCTGGGAGCCGCTGGAAGCAATTTAATAACATAAACATTTAGGTATTATAGATTGTATAATTCATATCAAACTTGTTTTCATAAAAATAAAAGTAAGAAAATAAAAAAAGCTTATTATTTTATATTTATTATTAACTAGATGTCCGCGTGGATTAAGAGTTTTGATTCCCGCGGGAACTCTTCAATTTTCCGGGATAAAAAGTAGCCTATGTCCTTCTCCGGGATACAACCTACCCTTGTACCAAATTTCATGAAAATCGGTTGAACGGATAAGCCGTGAAAGCGTAGCAGACAGACACACTTTCGCATTTATAACATACTAGATGATTCCCGCGACTCAGTTCGCGTGGATTAAGATTTTTTTATTCCCGCGGGAACTCTTTAATTTTTAGGGATAAAAAGTAGCCTATGTCCTTGCCCGGGATATAACCTACGTCCATACCAAATTTCACCAAAATCGGTTAAAAAGATGGGCCGGGAAAGCATAGCAGACAGACAGACAGACACACTTTCGCATTTATAATATTAGTATGGATTCCATACTAATATGGATATGCATTTAGAGCCAGTGGGAGATTCAATTAAGGATTCAAAAGCACTTGTAATAGTTTATTTGAATAAAAACATTTGTATTTTGAATATTATATTATTGTTTATTTTTCTTCGACATCCACAGCCACAATTTCACCAGAATTTTTTGTTTTATCCAAATCCTTAATCCCTTGCTATCTTTTCCAATTAACCCACTATTCTCCACATCATAATATGATGCTCTGGTTTACAATCCTCCCGTAGTCACTGATCTTGGTCTGGTCAAGGGAGCTCCTGATAATCATTCTAAATTTCAAAACTTAGTTCTTCAAAATTGGTCAAATGACCTTCTTATTTACACTGACGCCTCAAAGTTGTCACGAGACAGTTGTGTTGGTGCAACCTGCTGAGTTCCCAGGTTTAAAATTATCCTACAATTTAATTGCCCTCCTGAGTCTTCAGTGTTTACAGGGGAGGCCATTGCCTTTAGAAGCAGTCCTGTTTACCGGGTCCTATAACTTAAAACAAACTGTTATTTTTACTGACTCCCTTAGCTGCTTACTATCCATCAAAGATAACCCATTCCGGAGTAAGTCAAGATTTCCCATCATTCTAGAGATTAGGGAGGCTCCTGTTCTCCTGTCATCAAAATGGTTTAGCCTTAACCTTGGTATGGATCCCAAGTCAGTCTGGCATTGCAAGCAATGAAACAGTTGATTCATGTGCTAAGGCTGCTATACAAATGGGTTCCCATGAGCATTTTAAGAATAGCACCCAAGATCTAAGCATCTAAAACTTATCTGGACAAGTCCTGGAACACATTCTGGCACGAATCAAAAACACTTAGGTAAATTCTATGACTCAATTCAACCTTATATACCAAGGCGTCCATGGTTTTCCTTTTACAAATATGCAGATAGGTGGGTAACCTCTACGTCTGTCCACCTGCACAAGATCAGAGTTAGAGATCACTGATCACTCCCTGTGTGAATGTGGCTTAGACGAAGGTAGGTACTGTCTCCCATATTCTGTTTTCTTGTCCCAAACTTCTTCATCCCCTTTATGATGTCTTTCCATCTCAAATCCCTCGCCCAATAAATGTTGAGTGTTTGATAGTGTCCTTATTGTAAATTTCTATGTAAATATAGGTATAATAAGTCTAATAATTATAATAAAAATATTTAATATTTATTTACGTTCTTTGCTTGTCATTTGTCAATTTCAATTTGACAATTGATATATAAAATAACCGTTTCGTTTTACACAACGGTAAGGAAACACGTTCGAGTTAATTTTTAACCTGTTAAAAAAAGAGCAAACAAACAATTATTACATTATTTAAATTATTAGATAACATTATAAAACTGTTTGTTAATTATTGCATTTTATAAAGGTGTAATAACTTTGTTAAGTTATAATATTTAATTAAAAATGTATCAACACTGCGTTATATATGCATGAAATGAAACGCGATGGAATTGAGATAGCGCTATATAAAAAATATAGCTACATCTCGCTTACTCTGAAAGCAATGAAAAGACAATTGTAGAGTATCATTCGTTCTTGCCATCATGTTTAGAAGAGTAAAACCATATTACTTTTGAGCTGTCATGGTAGCTTTCTCAGTAATATTACAATGAGATTGAAACAAGATGTTCCTGTATCATAATGGTTTTCTAAATGTTGATAGTAACCCCCCTGAAGTTTCACTTCTGCCGTATGTGAATTACACACACACTTTTTTTCCTATCAACCAATTTCCAAGCAAGTGGGAGGAAATCAAATAAATATTATAAATGCGAAAGTTTGGATGGATGTATGGATGTATGGATGTTTGTTACCCAATCACGCTCCAACGGCTGAACGGATCTGGATGAAATTTGGCACAGAGAAAGATTATAGTCTGGAATAGCACATATGCTACTTTTTATCCCGGAAAATTAAAGAGTTCCCGCGGGAACCGAAAAACCTCAACGCACGCGGACGAAGTCGCGGGCATCAGCTAGTAAAGTATAAAGTGTAAATAATGTATTCCAGGCGCATGTCAGACGGTCTGTTCCTGCGTTGCTGCCGCGACCTAGCCACCAAGTATCCCAGTGTGACGTTCGAGGAGCGTTACCTTGACACCGTCTGCCTCAACATGGTGCAGGACCCCTCTAAATTCGATGTGCTGGTGAGGACTGTTTTAAATTATTTATTGCACCGTTTCATTATTCAGCATGTTAGCAATGAGACGCGCGAGAGAGAATGAAAATGAAAATGAAAATGATTTATTTCATGTAGGACCACTAGTGTCACTTATGATAAGTCGTAAGAATCTACCACCGGTTCGGAAAGCTGATTCTACTGAGAAGAACCGGCAAGAAACTCAGCAGTTGCTCTTTTCAAAATCAGAAAAATGTAACAATTTGTATTATATAACTACATACTTAATATAAAATGCATACGCTACGTTACAAGTAGGTATTACACTAACTTGTGGGTTGCTGGATGCGAAGCCGGTTGCTTCCATGCAACTTTGTCATCGAGAAAATCATCTATACTATAATACCCTCGACTTAACAGATGCTGTTTAACACAGTCTTTGAAATATGACCTTTAAATTTCGCAGAACTATAAATATTAAATGAGCTTTTTAAGAATCGACTTTAAAAATAACAAGTTTAAGAAACAACAAACAAGTTTAAGAAATCCATTAAAAGTATGCTTCTGAAAAAAGCTTATTATACTGTTGAAGATTACGTAAAAATGACAAAAGAGCATGGATTTGACTCGCTCCAGCAATGCTAAGGACAGTGGTTACTTATGTATTTACACAATGAAATTATAAATTGATTTTATCAAAAGATAGAGTTTCTTGCTGGTTGTTTGCGGTAGGAATGGCATTGTGAACCAGTGGTAGATTGACTCAACGACGTTCACTCACTTGTAAAAGTTTATTTGAATAAAAAACGTTTGAATTTTGAATCTTTAGCTCAAAAAAAGAATCCAGAAGACCCTCCAGTGGGGCTGATTCTGTATAACACAATCTCTAAACTAAACTAAAATGGCAGCTTTAAATCTACTTCTGTCCCATTCCGTAGGGAGTATTATGAAAGGGTTAGCAATATTTGTAACGCTCTAATTTTAGTTTAGTTTAGAGATTGTGCACTACAGAATCAGCCACAGTACCTTCCTACACGACTTGTTGTCTAACTCGTTGGTCTAGTGGTTAACATGTAACAACTGCAGCTGACAAGGTGGACCATAATTATTGGGTTTTCTGACAAGAAATTATCAGTACTAGCCCGGAGTAAGGAAGTTGGCGGTGTGTCACCCCCGCGCTTCAAAGACCACGGCGTAAAGCTGTCGGTTCTGCGACTGATGTCTCTCCGGTCGTGTCGGATTTTCCGTCCTATCAAGCTCTGAGAATAACGGAACTGAGGGTGCACCTGCGCAACACACTTGTGAACTATACTATCTTACGCGCAGATGGCTAATCACTATGGAGATTGGCCGCCGTGGCCGAAATTCGATTGGAAGGACATTATTATTTATTCATGATGACATAGTACATAATAGATGATTAAGATTTTTTGATTCCCGCGGGAACTCTTTAATTTTCCGGGATAAAAAGTAGCCTCCCCCGGGATACTATCTACCTCTGTACCAAATTTCATCAAAATAGTTTGAGCAGATGGGCCGTGAAAGCGTAGCAGACAGACACACTTTCGCATTTATAATATTAGTATTATTAGTATGGATATTATATTACGTGACTCGTGTGTACTCATGTTGGTCCGTGTTGTGTATTACAGGTGATGCCCAACCTGTACGGTGACATCATGTCAGATATGTGCTCCGGCCTGATTGGCGGACTGGGCCTCACACCCTCAGGGAACATCGGCAAGAACGGCGCTCTCTTCGAGTCCGTAAGTATCTACGATGGCGTGATGAATTAGACAAATTCCAAGTTGAGTGGCCCATAGAGGCACAAAATAGGGAGATGTGGAAAAATCGGAGGGAGGTCTTTGCCCAGTCGTGGGACAGTACAGGCTTAATTAGATTAGATGGTGCAGTAGTGAGTGCTGTGGTCTTATAAGCCAGAGATCCCGGATTCGATGTTATAATTTCTAAATTTCTCTGTTATGACTTATGGTCTAGTATGCTGGTAATTCACCTGGAATTTGTAAAAACGAAATATTTTACCTTGATTTGGCAAAAAGTATAAATCATCTAGTCAGATATGGTGGAAATTACAATCCCTATTTTTTTAAGTCTCGAATATTTTCTTACTATACTCGTAATTTGAAGAGGGAAATAATTTAGAGAGCTTGACTTGGCTTGCAAGTTTTGCTGTCTGTTCTAAATGATTAGAAATGACGTCGTGGATGACAAGATATTTGTCAAACATTTAACACCAAAACAATTATGCTACTTTTTACAATCGATATTTTGATAAGATTGCTGAAAATAAAAGTGCATTTCAAGTGGCACTCTACGAGATTTTACAATGCATATTTTACTGGAGTGTTTGGATTGATAACTCGATACATGCCCTTCAATATCTATTACCAGTAGTAAAACATACTGAACTGGTGACTTTGCTTGCTCAGTGAGCCGAAGATGATCCCTGCATCTGACACTAGAAGCTGTTACTCATTTCTGGTCCTACGCCAATCAGCCCCGAAGGCTTTCAGAGGCCCAATTGTCTAAGCAAATCGTAATTATTCGAGAGCTTCAAACGTATTTCTCGAACAGTTCAATACATGCTTTTTGAAGTGCAAGCATCTTACTCCTTAAACAGGTCGAACAGGTCGAATCGGTACAGTAGTTGGCAGGTCTTTCCATGCCAACTTCCAACAGAGCATCTATTACTGGATGACCACCGTCACGGATGCACTTCTATTCCTATAGATTACTATCTGATGCCAGCGACTTTCCGCGTGGTTTAAGTTTTTTGATTCCCGCTGGAACTCCTTAATTTTCCGGGATAAAAAGTAGCCTATGTCACTCTCCAGGTCCTCAACTATACCCATGCCAAAAATCACGTCGATCCGTTGCGGCGTGATTGAAGGACAAACCAACAAACAAACACACTTTCGCATTTATAATATTAGTATGATATCTATTCTGGTAGATTCATTTGACTATTCATAAGTACTTGTAAAAAGTCTATTTGAATAAAAAACTTTTGAATTTGAATTTGAACTATGCCATCCGTACCAGTGGCCCATTATGGTGGGGGGTTCCCCGTCATTATTCGTCTGTTTAATTTATCGTTTCCAATATCAAAAATAAATAATTTTTAGTGTTTATTCAATAGAGGGTCTTCCAAAAGACGTATATTCCACGTTTTCTGTAAGTTTTAAGTTTGACAACTTAAAGTATCCATTAAAAGTAGGTAACAGAGTGTGGAATTTTAATGACGTCACAAGTCAGTATTTCAAACAAACTCACATAAGTTGTTGTCATTTTATAAAGAGTTGCTGATTTGACTAGCTGTCAATTACCAAATTGTGTTGGTTTCGGCTAACAATTCTTGAATTGGGTTTACTTTTTATTCTATATAGTCGTTAGAAACTTGTAAATGGTGGAATATTTTTTCTGTAAAGGAAGAACCAATTGTGCCAATGAACGAATTATGAAATCGTTGAAAATGTAAGTCGCATCCACACGTTCTATATGAGTTGGGGTGTTGGACTAACCTTGGTGTGTGTGCAAAATTTACTAAAACATACATTTTTGCATGGATATTGTTTTATGTATGATCTTGACAGAGATTTCAAAAATGTCTTCTAACAAAGGGTATCAAAGTTATGTTAACCTAGAACACATACTATCGACTACAAAACAGTTAAGAAATCCAAATTTTAATCAATATTCTAACAGAGATGTAAAGCACAGGCTTCTCTCGGATAGAATTTAGGATTCACTATAATTTATATTCACACAAAAATTACCGTTATTAAGTATAAATTTAAAACAATCGTAAAATACTCATTACTTTTTATATTTGTGTGAAGCTGCCAACAATGATTTAACCCATGTCACAATATAGCAATCATACAGTTGGGTACTTTGATAGCGAAACCGTAACTGCCACTAACAAGTTTTGTTTGTTCAAAAACACCCTTGGACCTTTGTATTGTATGCATAAACGGCACGATCTTAATATTTGATCGCCTAAACGTCTATTCAGAATAAAACATTGCGTCTAAATAATAACATCAATATTATCCATAGCAATAAAATTGCTAAAAAATCGGCCCTAACCCAAAGTATTTTTAGTAACTTGGGCAACTCCAGAAAATAAGTGATTGGTCAAATGATAGACGAAAATGAGTGCCCACAGTCTTTATCCGCCGAAACGGACCAAATTCAATGAACCAAAGGAGAAGGTTCACCTTCGGTGTACTCTTTGTACACTATACCATGAATAGAGGAAAATACATAGATTGTATTTAAAATATAATAATTTAGACTCTTTGTACACTATACCATGAATAGAGGAAAATACATAGATTGTATTTAAAATATAATAATTTAGAATATTAAATAAAATAAAATGTATTTCAAGATTTCGATACGTTTCTAAGATGGCAACCTTTAGCCATAGAGATGGCAGTAGGCGCGAAATGTATCAAATGTCATTTCTGACAGTCACTGTCAAAATAACGTGTTTTCCCTACGGTTTTTCCGGTGTTGTGTTGACACTTGACAGAAAACGTCAAAAAATATGAATCCGCCATTGTTACCCGCTCCTGTTTAGTGTTGCTTATCGTGGAAAGATTAAATAATTACACCACTGAAATTACGATGAATTCGTAGATTTGATCGATCAAAACTGGTTTAGTATTTTTTTTTCTTTCATTCCTCTACTTGTAAAAGGACCGGACCGACGCTCCATACAAATCTGGACCGTCTCCTTTCAAAAAGTCATATATTACTAATAATTTGACTGATTTACTAAAAATGTGCGGGAGACATGTTTAGAAATCAGGTGGTCAGGCAAACCAAAACTCTACCTTTATACACACAAGTATTGGCCCACAAACTTATCTGACCCGGTGGCCAAAATTATAACTAACTTTTATGCTTGTTTAGTTTGTGTTTTGAAGTGAAAACTTCTTTAGCCGCGTTGAACACTTTTTGGCAGGGGGTATACTTGTGGATTCGCGTCACCGTCACCGACATGCTCGCGAACACTGACATGCTTGCGAACACCGACATGCTCGCGACTTTTTTTTAATTTAAAAAAAAAACATTAAAAAAAACATTAAATAAAACTTCTATCGGCAGTCCCTATGACTGCCAATTTTTTATTTGGTTTTCACTATAACCGGGTCAGATGAGTTTGTGGAACTGCACACTGCACCCGACTGTATGATTGCTAATGCATGTGCAAGTGTGCATCGCCTGTGCTCACCAACTAACACATTCCAGGTGCACGGCACAGCGCCAGCCATCGCCGGCCAAGACAAGGCCAACCCCACGGCTTTGCTCCTCTCCGGAGTGATGATGCTGCGTCACTTGCGTCTGCACGACCACGCCAATAAGATCGAGAGCGCTTGCTTCGCTGTCCTCAAGGAGGGGAGGGTGCTCACTGAGGATCTAGGAGGGAAGAGCTCATGTACGGAGTACACCAATGAAATTATTAAGAACATGCATTAGGGAGTCAAAATTTTACCTCCAATAGGGATGATGCCTATATCAAAAAATAAATTATTTCGAACTGATTATTAATTAGAGGGTCTTCCAATAGACCTAAAATTCACATCCTCGGTTAGTTTTAAATTTGATAACCATTTTAAAATATAGATTAGAGTAAAAAAGTGCGTTGAAATTTTACGACGTCACAACTGTTAATTTCATACAACTACCATACTAGAAGTGCGTTTTTAAGTTTGATAAAGAGTTGCTGATTTGATTGAGTGGTCATCATCCCTATTCAGTGGCCTGCACGACATAGAGGCATAAAAGCATTGCTTACCTTAGCAAAAAAGGTCAATGCTTAGTTTTCATTATACCCTGGCTTCGTGTACTGTGCACGCCATTGCCAATTTATGTTTTACAGCATCGCTGCTTGGTATTCCTTAAGTTTTGTTTGTTGATAATGGGAAATATTTTTTTAAGAGTACCTACCAGTTTAAGGGTCTGTAGTCTACTTCAGCAGGGCTAGCATGGGCCGGAGATAAAAAATTTATCCCCCGATTTTATCCACTGACTAGAGATAAAATTAACTTATCCACCCCTCAGAGCTCGGCAACAGGGGAGAGGGGAAGTTTATCCCCGTTTGACATTTCACGGGGACTCTGGGGACTATTTATCCACCGTTATTTAGCGTTTTTATTTATTTTTTTAGGAATAAAAATTTTATCCTTTCCTCGGAGAGAAAATTGTCTCGGCCCATGCTAGGAGGGCAGGGTGTCCTCAGAGATTGAGATCTCTGAGGACACCCTGAAGTAGACTACAACCGAATCGAATCGAAGAGCATTTGTTATAATATGACGTAATGACTCGCCTCTGCCGTAATCGACGCAGGAAATAGGAGAGGTGGCGAATTATTGCGATTCAATTCGAGTTGGCTGAATGAGCCTAGTGGACGTCAGCCTTAACTTGTAATTTTCGAATAAACTTGTAATTTTGACAATTATTGTATAGTAATTCTGTCAAAATTGCAAATTTATTTGTCTGAAAAGTTAAAAATGATTTTGAAAAACGGCATACCGAAAGAAAAACGTTAGGACAAGCAGCGACGGAAAACTAGCTAAATTAGATCAATTAATTAACAATTAATTTAAATTATTTCCGTTAAAAGATAACTAGATTAGTTATATAGTATTAACTGAAAATAAAATGAATTAGACTAATTTTAAGGCATTCCATTATGGTAGAAAGATCTGTTAATTGTTGCCATCGTAATACTACGAATTTATAAACATTGTGAGATTTTAACGTTATACTGCCAAAATAAAATCCCATAAAACCTTACGGTCCTAGTTGAGGGAAGAGCGACGCGATACGACGCGATAGAAAACGACAAACTTGTCTACGCGACAACGTAGGCCACGTGATGGGTCAGCTACTGTTTGATACTGTCGCGTCGCGTCGTATCGAGTCCCTGTGTCGCGTTTGTCGCTGTCCCGTTGTCCTAGGTGAGCGACAAAAGCGACGCGACGCGATACGACGCCATAGAAAATGACAGACGTATCTTGTCGCATCAAATACAAATATTTTTTATTCAAGTAAACTTTTTACAATGTTTTTGAATAGTCGAATGAATCTACCACTGGTTCGGAATGTCGTTCCTACCGAGAAGAACCAGCAAGAAACTCGGTGGTTGCTCTTTTGAAAAAAATAAAATATATTTACAACTAGCTGATGCCCGCGACTTCGTCCGCGTGGATTGAGGATTTTCGGTTCCCGCGGGAACTCTTTAATTTTCCGGGATAAAAAGTAGCCTATGTGCTATTCCAGACTACAATCTATCTCTGTGCCAAATTTCATCCAGATCCATTCAGCCATTGGAGCGTGATTGAGTAACAAACATCCATACATCCATACATCCATCCAAACTTTCGCATTTATAATATTTTTTATTTGATTACATGAATGTGAAGATACATAAGTAACCGCAGTCCTAAGCATTGCTGGAAAGAGTCAAATCCATGCTCTTTTATATATAATCTTCAACAGTATAATAAGCTTTTTTCAGAAGCATATTTTTAATGGATTTCTTAAACTTGTGTAAAGGCAAGTTTATAATAGGTTGAGGAATTTCGTTATAGAATAGAATGCTCATTCCCACGAACGACCTTCGGACTTTCTTGAGGCGGAGCGATGGAGTCATCGCGTCGCGTTACCGTGTTTTTCGCTCACCTAGGACAATGGGTCACGTAGGACAACCCTTCATGTGGCCTAAGTTAGACAAGTTTTTCATGTTCCTTTTTTTTACCTTTAAATAAAGGATATTATTATTACTATTTTCTATTGACTCGTATCGCGTCGTGTCGCTTAGGGCAACATAAAATCCATAGACGCAGTTTAATCTGACGCTAAATACATACGTGGTATGGAATGATTGGGTGTAAATCAAGCATTTATATTTTAACTAGATGATTCCCGCGACTTCGTCCGCGTGGTCTGAGTTTTTTCAATTCCCGCGGGAACTCCTTAATTTCCTGGGATAAAAAGTAGCCTATGTCCTTCCCCGGGATATAACCTACCTCTATACCAAATTTCAGCAAAATCGGTTGAAAAGATGGGCCGGGAAAGCGTAGCAGACAGACAGACAGACAGACAGACAGACACACTTTCGCATTTATAATATTAGTATGGATTTATATTGACTCTTTTCATAAAAATTATTGTGGGAAAGAAAGCCGCATCTGAAAATAATGCTTTGTTTCTAAAACAAAGACTAGTTTTTCAAATTGGAATAACTAATGAAGATAAGGACTTGTATATTAACTTGAACCTAACTTTTATATAAGGGACTAATTACACTTCTACTCATACGTTCAGATAAGTAATACTGAACGGGTGCGTATTCGTATGCATCTCCATAGAATAAACCAGTTTTGTATTGACAAAAATCAGAATCGAGGTGAATTTGTGTGATTAATCCCGTCTAATGTCAATTTGGTGGCTATTTTTAATGATTTTTGTCCGTAAGACTAGAAAAATTGAGAACCATAAAATATTTTGTGGATTTTACGGTGTGAAATTATGTTTCTTACTTGAATCGTTATCTACTATGAGTTATACCAAAATTGTGTTAGATTAAAAGTACAAAGGCTTGATGATGAAATTTTATTAAGACGTAATAAAAAAAACTTTGATATAATACATAGATTAAGAGTATTTATTTTTATTGTATTACTGTTACCATTAGGCATCTGTTTGGAGTGATATATGGCTGTTTCGTGTGTGATTGTAAGTTAATTTTTCTCATGTAATGAAATATTTAAGTCCTAAAATTCTGTATACAACACATAACCAAATTTTATGGGTTCACTGTAATATTGTGAGTTTAAAGCACTCTGTCCTCAATTTTACTCAATTAATCTTAGTCTGTTGCAGATATTTCGGTATCTGTATCAGAATTGGTACTAATGTCAGCCATAAAACAACAGTATTCACTTACAAATAGTTTTGTAAAATTCTTGTTTTAGTTACCTCAACCCTAAGGTACTAATTACACTTCGTCAGTTCGACTCCGCAGGTTTACTACATAGCTTAAAGCAGTATTGTTTCAAAGTGGCAGTTTTATGACAAGTACATTGATGTCTTTAAAATAAGGATCATAATTCTACAACTGCACGAACGTCAACAGTATTAAAACAATACGGCTTTAAGCGATGGTGGTATGCTTTTCAAGACGCGTGTACACGTTCAGCTTTCTGCGTCTATTCAGCTTTCGCGGCAAACTGTATAAAATTAGTGCAAGTGTTTTACCATTGGAATTCTTGCACTTGCTAACGACTGAGTATGAACTCGATGCAGCGATGACGCTGCTTTGAATATGTAAATCGCGAATGAAGCCGAATAAGTGTAATTAGTCCCTTTGAGAAACTGCTAGAGAGAGTAATATGAAGTATTTAAAAAATAGAGCTAAGATATACTTACTGATTGATTAATTAGTGAAAGGGAAATGTTAAGTTCATTTCACTTTCACGTCACTCAAAACAAAATTTTAGTAATGTAGGTGTAAGTTTTCCAACTTTTGAAATTGGCTTCTGATATGTTTAATTTATAGGCTTAGTATGAGATTTTACATCTCGCCGACGATAATCGCCGGGTCGAAGCACAATAACGTCAGAGTAAAAAATAAAGTCCTTGGCTTAAAATCATGCTTTCCGTACCATTGATGGGCGCTTACTAAGTATAGTTGGACTTTAAAACACGGGTATTAAAAAATAAAAAATAAATAAAATAAAAATAAAAATCATTTATTTCGACCTTATAGATCATAAAATTTTGTTAGTAACAACACACACAATAACCTAATGTTAGTACTTAAATCTAATCCTAAAACCTTATCTAAGACAGCCTTGATTTGTCAGCACGTGCACCATATGACAATGGTTCAGGTACTGACAATCAAACCTGTCAGCAAATGCGCTCAGGATGCCATTGGAGCTAGCCCGCACCCTGCGCACCAGGGATGTGTACCGTTTGCGCATGACAGTGTAGAAGCAATCCACACGCGCATCGGCAAACATCCCTGACGCACTGCAGTATCTAGGCAGACCCATTAGCATCCTGAATTAAGGTCTACCTTGCTTTGACATTGTTTGCATGCTCGAATTCTTTCAACGTTTGCGACATGTAAAATCTCATAATAGGTAACCCTACAGGTTACTTTTTTCAGTCTGTGGTTCCTCAATTTGTGATTTAGTTTTTCTTGTAGTTTGTATTGATTTAGGTTTTCTCGTACCAAGTTTACTTTAATTTTAGTAATGAAGTATTATTAAATTAGTATACGAACATTCATTTATGATTTATAACCATATTTGTTTTTTATTTATTTTATTGCTAAGCTCAGATGTAATCTGACAATAAATGTTACTTTAGAATTAGAATCTAAAATAAGTATTTTGCATTTATACTTAGGGTTCTAGTACACATTGGCCTAAAGGTTCCGACAATTTGTGTAAACGGTGTTTGCGAACACGCCAAGATTGTCCAACCACAATGTGCGTTAACCCAGATGCATTGTCTCTTTCTAGCAGGTAAGGACTAACTTATCAGCTAGGTATTACGTACACCGAATTCGTTTGGCCAATGTGTACTAGGCTCAATGGTATGAGGTTATTGTAATCTGATTCAATAATAAAGTTGCGTTCATACTTTAAGTACTTGGTAATAAAGAGTTTTGGAAACATTGTTTGTTTTATTTACTTAATCTCATTAAATGTCAGGATCTCGCAGGTGCTAACCACAACTGTACAGTTTCGATTCAATACTTTGGGTTTTTTGGAGACGTGGTGCTTCGTGTCGCGTTGTCAACTTAAACATGGCCGTGTATGATATTATGTGTTTTCTTGGGTTTTAATTTAACTGCCTTACCCCTAAGAGGTTAGCCCGCTACCATCTTAGACTGCATCTTACCAGCTGGTGAGATCGCAGTCAAGGGCTGACTTGTGGTGGAATTTTTGGAGTCTCAAAAGAGACTTGCTTCAAAAATGAACCGTAACCATAGAGGTAGAATACAACAATGATTGGCCATATTCAACCCACAGATTCAACCGCCAGCAGTGTCAAGAGTTTCTGTTTATGTAGGGTACCCACAGAGTACATTATATATTGAGGGTAGACCAGCAGAGGTATTTTTCGTAAGTCGTAATTCCTAATTCCATGGTATTTTTAGCCTATATGGTAAACAATACAGAGACAAACATACATACTTACTTACTTACTAAATGCAATAAGACACAGAGTACATTGAATATAGGGGCAATAAGTGCATGAGTAGGTATTTAAACTACATTCTAAAACTTACATTATTTTCCAGGTACACGGAACTGCCCCTGACATCGCCGGCAAAGACTTGGCGAACCCAACTGCCCTTCTCCTGTCCGCGATCATGATGCTGCGGCATTTACAACTCAACGACCATGCAGATAGGATTCAAAACGCCTGCTACGAAGTGCTGCGGGAAGGAAAGACACTGACCGGAGATTTGGGCGGCACTAGCAAGTGCAGCGAATACACCAACGCTATTATTTCGAAGCTAAACTAAAATCTTTTCCCGCCATAGAAATATAATTCCCGCCCATTTAGTTTTAGCTATAAAAATTGTTACCATAGACAAGTATGTCTGCGATAGGGAAGTTTTATATTTTTGGTCTGCGACATGGTCCGATTCTTTAGTATTATTTTGAGAATTTTCTAAGTCATGCACTGTTTTTTTATTTTGCTCAGTGACTAATTAACTCCAATAAAAATACCAAAGTCTACAGATTAGTTTTCTACTTAATTTTATGTATTAAAATATAATAATATGAACATCGTAAGTATAAAATGATAAGATTCCTATAAGTAATAAGTATATATTTACATTTTATACTTTATGTATACCTTTATTTACAAGAACATCAGAAAGATACAATAATATCTTTCTGATGTTATTTATATCAATGCATCATTGTTGAACAATGAGTAGATAAAATTAATAATAATTTTAAATAAAAAATATATATTTCAAGAGAACTATTAGTTTTATTAATAATTACTTAAGTTAGAACCTACCAAGGGGCCCTTGGAGTGTGAAAAATCATAAGAAAATAATAACTATACATAATATCCGGATAAACTCACGTGTTCTGTCGGAAAAATGCCCGACTAGTTTCGAACCCGTTCGGGGCCCTTATTCATGAGCCTGTTCGCGCGACGCGGCCGCTACTCGACTGCTGCGTTTCGCATGTCGAGCAGCTCGGTGCGATGGTTGAGGTGGGGGGGGAGGTGGTAATGTGTCTTCTCCCGACGACTCCTGCTGATCGTCTTCACTGGCGTCGTCATCGTGCTGTAGGCAAGCCGAGCTGACCGTGTCCGGTTCCAAATTTGTGGAATGTACCGTACTAGTGTTAAAGAGCGGTTTCCACGCTGGGGGCAGCATCCAACCACCATCACGGTTAAAATTAGGGTGACGACTAATCTCTATAGCTTCCCGTATTTTCCGAGGTACTAGCAACTTTTCCCTGGCCAACACAGATGTCTTGTCGAAGCGTATATAGTGAGCCGTACCCGAACTAAGCAGATGTTCCGCTATGGCCGACCCATTGGTGTCCACATTTTTAACACTACGTATGTGCTCCATCACCCTTGTCCGGATGTTCCGACACGTCTCACCTATATAGTTTTTACCGCAGTCACACGGGATCATGTACACTCCCGGCACATTTAATGGGTCCCGGTCTTTCGGTGAGCGCAGCATACTTCGTATGCTACCTGGAGGACGGAACCTGGTCTTGATATCACATTTCCTTCGTAGAAAGTGACCTATCTTGTCCGTCACTCCTTTGATGTAAGGCAAAAAGGCTGGACAACGTTCTGCGCTCAAAGGTTTCTGCTTCTGAGTATTAAGTCCCAACCGGGAACTCTGACGCCAGTTATACCCATTACGTTCCAGGGCGTTTTTGACACGATCAAGTTCTTCCTCTATGTACGGTGGGTCACATATCCTCAGGGCTCGGTTTATGAGGCTTCTTGGCACAGACGCCAGGTGAGCCGGATGGTGGTGCGAATTCGCGTGTAGATATTTATTGGTATGTGTGGGTTTTCGGTAAACAGTAGTACAAAAACCACCGCCCGGTGCTCGTATGACCATCACATCCAAAAATGGCAACCTTCCCTGTTTCTCTTCCTCAATCGTGAACCGTACCTTCCTATGTAACCCATTCAGATGCTGGAATATACTTGGCAGATCGTCTTTTCTAACTATGGCGAAAACATCATCCACATAACGTAACCAGAGTCGTGGTTTGACCGGCATCTTATCTACTAGCTCACTTTCCACCCATTCCATGAAAATATTCGCCGCCACGGGTGCAATAGGAGAACCCATCGCAACACCGTCTATCTGAAGGTAGTACTCACCCCTCCAACTGAAATAGCCGCTCTTGAGACAGAACGCACTCAGATCTAAGTATCCCGTTGACAGATTTGACTTCTTTAACATGTTGTTGATTAACTCAATAACCTCATCTACGGGGATATTAGTAAACAAAGACTCCACATCAAAACTCACCATAATGTCCGTGTCCGCGATAGTGAGTTTATCCGGATATTATGTATAGTTATAATGAATATCACTCACGATAGTTTAAATGTTAAAAAAGAAAATAATAATTAATAATGATCAATGAAACTACTATACTGAGTACTATGAAACTACTGAGTTCAAAAATTACTAATAATAAGCAAGTTAGCTAATATGAAAGTTTGCAAAGTATTTTTAAGTAGGTATTTGCATTGAAATCAGTGGGATGGAAATTATTTTCCATTATCTGGCTTTATAATAAGATTCCATGTTCTCATACTATCACACTTTGATTAAATAAATAGAGCCACAGTCAAAGAAAAGTCCTAGTCCTAGTCAAAAGTCCAAAAGCCTAGAACTCGCTGCAACCATAGATATTTTTTGCTGTCAACTTTTCTTCTGTCTACGGTCTACATGGTAGACTTTGATAGCTCTGTGGATAGCTACCCCACCCCAGCCTGCAAAAAAATGATATTTGTATTTTGTATTAAAAAAAATACTAATCGATAGATTTTCAATAGATCAATTCAACTACGTTGTCCTTTATAATTGCTCACCTTATATTATTTAATTAAAAATCAAGAAAGTCGTTAAAAATAAAATCATTTATCCATACTTTCAAACTCCTATATCTTTTGATTTATACAATACTAGCGATCCGCCCCGGCTTCGCACGGGTAGCACTAATAATCCTAATCTATATAATACGAGATTTATATATATATAGATAAACTATCCTATCTCTCAAGTTAGATCGAACTGCACATGGTGTGCGAATTTTATTATAATCGGTTAAGTGGTCTAGAAGTCCATTGAGGACAAACATTGTGACACGAGATTTATATATATATAGATTTTAAATTGCTCAAAGTGTTAAAAAATTGCTCAAGTTGCATTTATAATTGCTCAAGTAGGTACAGTTTGGAACAGCTCCACTTTCCTAAATTGTATTTCCTAAATAAATATAAATAGTTTGAACCATGGAACTAATAAGTACTACACAGTAAGTACTACGACTAGTACTTATTAGTTCCATGGTTTGAACAAATTTAACGTAGGTATAATTTTTTTTCAACGACTTTATTGATTTTTAATTAAATAATTTAAGGTGAGCAATTATAAAGGACAACGTAGTTGAATAATTGAGCTATTGAAAATCTATCGATTAGTATTTTTTTTATTACAAATATCATTATTTTGCAGGCTGGGGTGGGGTCGTTGATGGAGGATTCAATTCAATTCTTGGTTTTATGGCTTGCGTTGTACCAATTAAGTACAATATACCTCGCCAAAGACGCGTGGAATGGAGGAGACACGCTTTTGTGATAGCTGGGAGATTCTGTCCAGCTTTTAATTTGGATTATGAAATATAACAATGGCAGGTTTCTTATTCCAATGTTTTATGGTTAGTTTCTACCCTAGAACAACACAATATTATGATTAGCACATATAATATTACACACATAAGTAGGTACATAGATATTTACAGCTTAATATTGTTAGTTTTAATATACCTATTTACATAAAAATTTACAATAAGGACTAAACACAGACATTAACAAACACTCAGCAGTTGATGGAGGATGGACGGGGTAGGTATCTTTGATGGTATTACGCTGTCAACTGTCAACTGATTTTCACCATAAATCATAGAGTATAATAATCACGCCAGTCTCTATGATAATGATCTGAGACCACAGTCTGAGACGCCAGTTGACAGTTCACGCCATGTGAAAATCGAAAATGTGTTGTTTACAAAAACATAACCTATAAGTTGAGAAAAATAATAAAGATAATTGGTTATTAAAAATGGTGAAACGTGTAAGTAGCTTTTTAATTTAATCATCATGTTATGTTTTAATAATTTTCTATATAGTAAAACTATTTGGTTTGCTATTTTGGAGAGTAGCTGGTTCGTAAGTATAACTATTTGGGTATTCTTTCTTTGTAGGAATTAAATAACTGTGTTTCGGAAGACGAAGGTGCGTCGGATATAGTCAATGATAATGGGAAGAGACTCGCTGAGTCTGGGAATAAAGATGGTCCTAAACGTATTAAATCCAAGAGCTTATATCGACAACCCACTGCCAACGAGCTCAACCGACTGCAAGAAACAGAAAACTTGTTTAATTCCAACCTCTTCCGACTCCAAGTTGAAGAAGTACTGCAAGAGGTTAAAGTTAAAGAGAAAACCGTTAAAAGATTTCAAGAATGGCATAGCAATTTTAAAACTTACCTGTTATCAATTCCAGAAGATGACACTGAGTATGATTTAACAGAGAAAGCTTTTGAAAAGCGCTTAAAAGTTAAACTACCAGTCTCAAAAGAGTTTAGAAAGTCAAAAGTGATGTTTCGCTTCCATAAATTTAATGATGTTGAAATTGTTGGATCTTACTCATTGGAGTGTCCAATCGAATCAAAATTAATCGTTGATTTACAAATCACAGTTCCAGCTGAAACATATTCAAAAAATGACTCAATAAACTACAAATATCATCTAAAAAGGGCAGCTTATCTGGCGTACTTAACCTCCCATTTAAGTAAATTTGATTTGATAGAAGAAATCAAATACACATATCTAAATAACTGTGCCACACAGCCAATTGTACTTGTTAAACCAAGTGGCAAACTTGGTAATCATGTATCAGTGCATATAAACCTTGCGTGTGAAGCTGAAGCGTATAAGCTGCACAGGTTTAGTCCTTCTCGCAATAATTTAAGAGAATCCTGGCTACTTTCATTGGATAAACAAGAAGGTACTTGGATACTTCTTTTTATGGACTTCTTTCTTTATTTTTGACTAGCTGATGCCCGCGACTCCGTTCGCGTGGATTCCCGCGGGAACTCCTTAATTTTTCGGGATAAAAAGTAGCCTATGTCACTCTCCAGGACTTCAACTATACACATGCCAAAAATCACGTCGATCCGTTGCTCCGTTGCGGCGTGATTGAAGGACAAACCAACAAACAAACACACTTAGGCATTTATAATATTAGTATGATATGATTTCTCCAACCAAATGCCAGCTACCAATGATGATAATGAGCATATACTGTTAATTCTCATTTTAAAAATGCATATCTTATGTATATTCTTACTAGCTGATGCCCATGACTTCTGCATCAAGTCGCGTGAATTGATTTTTTTGGTTTTCGTGGGAACTCTTTACTTTTCTGGGATAAAAAGTAGCCTAAGTGTCCAGACTATATCTATCTCTGTGCCAAAATTCATCCATAAATGTTCAACTGTTCTGTACCCTTACTCTGAGATTGATCGAATTTAAAATACGGTCTCACTAAGTGAGGTGAATCACATTTGCGTAAACTAAAATGAACCTTAATAGCATTGATTTAGAGCCACAAATTCAGTGCAACCGATTTAAATTTCGAAACGTACCGTTTGGAGCGCTCACTGTGAATGCATACACGAAACTGAGCTCTAAATCAATGTCATTAAGGTACATTTTAGTTTGACGCAAATGCGATCGAACGCTCACGTCACTCAATCGTATCTGCAATGTTAAAACTGGGAGTAACCATACTGGTGTGATTGAGTAACAAACATCGATCCATCCATCCAAACTTTTGCATTTATAATTTCGCAACAAATAATATTGATATAGATCCAACCACTTGTACCATGTCTATGTATTTAAAAAATACATGATTTGATTTCAAGGTACAGAAATTGGCCCACCCACACCATTTTACAACAGCAGTATATTAACTGATCTCACAGCTGCAGAGAATCAGGCATTTCTGAACGAAACACTAATGAATAAGGAGAACTTAAGGCAAGCAATAGTCTTGCTAAAGATTTGGGTGCGCCAGCGCAGCTTGCAAGTATCAGGCCACGTGATAAGCATGGTGGTTGCGTATCTGGTGCAAGCGAAAAGGATCAACAATATTATGAGCAGCTATCAGATTATAAGGAATGTTTGGATTTACCTAAGTGAGTATTTTGTATTCAGCTTCACTTACGTTAAGTTTGATTTTCATTCAAATTTCAAACCCCCTATTTTACTCCCTTAGGGGTTGAATTTTCCAAAATCCTTTCATAATGCGTGCCTACCTCATAAAAGCTATCTGTATGCCAAATATCAGCTTGATCCTTCTAGTGGTTTGAGCTGTGTGTTGATAGATCAGTCAGTCACCTTTTTCTTTAATTATTTAAATTTTACAAATTATTGGCTTACTAACGTTAGTCAGTTCCTAGCCTTATTATGAAATATATTAGTTTTAGTGTTAAGAGCTTTTTCTGTCAAAATTTTATCACATTGATTGTATCAAAGTTGGCTGAGAAGACTAGTTCTAAAATAACTTTATGTTAATATCTCAGAACTTTAAAACTTGCAAAGCAATTATCCTCTATACTTTTACTGGTACTTTTATTTCAGAGTCATCAGAATGGGACAAATCTGGCATATCCCTACATAAAGGTCAAGGCACACCGTCCCTAGAGGAATTCCATGCACATTTCCCCATAGTATTCCTGGACAAAAGTGGGTACTACAATTTATGCTGGCAGATGTGTCGAGGCACGTATGACGCGTTGCGAAGGGAGAGTGGATTGGCTGTGGAAATGCTGGATAATGGCAAGATTAACAGCTTTATACCTCTGCTCATGACACCTGTCATGGATTTGATGCAATTCGACCATATATTGAGGTAAAAGAATAACTCTTAGTATACTCTTTACCCTCTCTTTTACTCTTAGTGTACCCGCAATGGAGCAGCTTGGTGGGTTTAAGCTCTAATTCCCTCTCTCCTATGAGAGTGGAGGCCTGTGCCCAGCAGTGGGACGTTAATGGGCTGTAATGGGGGTACTATTTCTCATAGCTGAGGGTCGTGACCCTTTTCTATTAATCACATAAGGGTAGAAGTTTTCTTGTGATTATAATGGACCTGGGAACCCACCGGGATACTATCCATATAATATGTATTATGTACCATCCATTGTCATACAACTACTAAAAGTGCTATATCAACTAATATTTATGGATTATTAATATGATTATGTAGTATGTACATTATACCCAGCTATTATTTTACTAGCACCACAGATTAAAGTAATATGTGCTAGCACTAACAACTAGTGATTGGAGTTGAATTTGTACTTTGTGTGGAATAAATAAAACTGAGACCATGGCCACAACAGAGCAAGGGATCAACATAATATTTTTCATTGGTATACTTAACAGTAAGGCTTATTTATTTTATTTATTTATTTTATACTTAACAGTCCGTAAACCCGTAAACCGACATTTTAAGAACTTTTGATGAGCTTTGTGTATGAGATATTAGTATTATAACAAAAAGAAAATTAAAACATTAAAGATTAATCCCTCCTTAGTAGACTGTTGCAAATAAAAATTTAATTTTATTGAAATATAATAGTGAAATTCTCATTCTTGCAGAATACGTTTACCATTTTTGCACTTTTGGGTGACACTTTTCACCCATATAAATCCACGAAAAATTATAATAAATGACTTATAAAAAATACTAATATGATAAACACGCTCTTAAAATTGGACTGTTGCAATTCGTTTTTATACGTTCTATACAAAATTAGTTAATAAAAAAATCAAATCAATGTGCACGATTTATCAAAATTTACGCGTCACAGTAACCTGTATTTCTTAAAAGTTTAACGAAATTACTGATAAAATAAAATTTACCATGAATGTTTAGTATTTATATAACACAAATTGTGTAAAAATAAAGTTCTATAAAATACCTATATGACCAAAAAATATTATCAAAGTTTGATCAAATTCACGTGTGAAATGGTACTGCAGATCGTACGACCGCACGTACCTACGTACGAACTTGACTACGCAAAGTATCAAAGTATCTTTACTGGTCTATGTCGTCTATATATGAGTGCAGCCTAATGGTCTACTGTGCGGTATACCTACAGATTCCAAAATTGACCGATGGCGAGTATACGGCCTCAGAGCGATAAAGACTATCATTTATCCCAGGATATCCACGGTTTCCCCATCTTTGGGTTTTTGAGGGTAGTTTAAAATTATAAACGCTCTAGACTTGCTGATGCCCGCGACTTTGTCCGTGTGGATTAAGGTTTTTTGATTCCCGCGGAAACTCATTAATTCTCCGGCATAAAAAGTAGCCTATGTCCTTCCCCTGGATACTAACTATATCTTTACCAAATTTAATCAAATCTATAGAACAGATGGGCCGAGAAAGCATAGCAGACAGACAGACACTTTCACATTTATAATATTAGTATGGATTAATATGGATGTTACCATAATAGTGATTTTATTTTAGATTCAAGAACCTTCCCAAGCT
The DNA here is from genome assembly GCA_917051295.2 of Erebia ligea. NCBI lineage: Eukaryota > Metazoa > Arthropoda > Insecta > Lepidoptera > Nymphalidae > Erebia > Erebia ligea. The sequence goes on along the minus strand of OU785235.1, from coordinate 1,538,219 downwards.
AAAAGAGTCCATCTTACAAAGAGCTCCAAAGTCAAGCCGAGTGAACTACGGGCTGGACCAACTGGCGCTGGTCACAGACTCTCTTCACAACTTGCTTACCAGAGGCCTCGGGGAGCGAGTGGACTTGATACTGCAGATTGTGGACGCGGCGTTCTCTTGGCCTGTCACTAGGACTGTGGAGAAGGCGAGGAACGATGGGTAAGAACTATGACATAGATTGTTTAACCTTATACCTAACTAGCGGTCGCCCGCGACTTCGTCCGCGTACAATTTCTTATTTCCTACTAGCTGATGCCCGCGACTTCGTCCGCGTGGTTTAAGTATTTTTGATTCCCGCGGGAACTTAAATTTCCGGGATAAAAAGTAAGTATGTCTATGCCTATGCAGTAGGACCTGGAGAATGATCTCCAGGTCCTCAACTATACCCATACCAAAAATCACGTCGATCCGTTGCTCCGTTGCGGCGTGATTGAAGGACAAACCAACAAACCAATAAACCAACAAACCAACAAACAAACACACTTTCGCATTTATAATATTAGTATGATGAGATAAAAAAAATCCCGCTGCAAAAGGCTTACCTATAGAGGTTATACTAACTTCATTACTTTCATACAAACTTCCAACCCCCATTTCACCCCCATTGGATTGGAGTTTTGTAAAACTACTTATACAAAATTGGAATAAATTTTATTTTTATTTTTATTTTTCATAGTTACTAGTAACGCTGACACCGGGTCAGATAAGTTTGTCGGACAAATGCGAAAGTGTGTCTGTCTGTCTGCTACGCTTTCACGGCCCATCTGTTCAACCGATTTGGATAAATCCATACTTCCATACTAATATTATTAATGCGAAAGTGTGTCTGTCTGCTACGCTTTCACGGCCCATCTGTTCAACCGATTTGGATAAAATTTGGTATAGGGATAGTTTGTATCCCAAGGAAATAAGCTGCTTTTTTATCCCGGAAAATTAAAGAGTTTACGCGGGAATAAAAAAACCTTAATCCACGCGGGCAAAGTCGCGGGTGTCATCTAGTACATAATACCGGTTATTACAGGTTTGGGCGTTGCTGCCATTTCGCAAACGAGAGTTGATATTTATTTTTTCTTATAGCTACGCGGAAAAATTGTCTTTTGGCCTCATTCTGAATCCTGAAAACTCTATGAACATCGTGGATAAGGGACCCCCGGCGAATCTGCCTGAGGCTGAAGAATTCAGGTAATATTGATCAATAAATCTTAACATGCCCTTTTTAGGGTTCCGTAGCCAAATTTGGCAAAAACGGAACCCTTATAGATTCGTCATGTCTGTCTGTCTGTCTGTCTGTCTGTGTGTCCGTCCGTATGTCACAGCCACTTTTTTCCGAAACTATAAGAACTATACTGTTGAAACATGGTAAGTAGATGTATTCTGTGAACCGCATTAAGATTTTCACACAAAACTAGATGCTGTTAATTCAGGTTATAAGCTACCTCCATTACAAATTTCAGCCAAATCGGTTTAGTAATTGCGGCGTAAACAAACATCTAAACTTTGAACTTTGCCCTTCCGGCTTCCGTACAAACCTGTTTTAAATTATTTAAAAAAAACTACTTACTAGATCTCGTTCAAACCAATTTTCGGTGGAAGTTTGCATGGTAATGTACATCATATATTTTTTTAGTTTTATCATTCTCTTAGTTTAGAAGTTACGGGGGGGGGGGGGGGGGGGGGGGGACCAACATTTTACCACTTTGGAAGTGTCTCTCGCGCAAACTATTCAGTTTAGAAAAAAATGATATTAGAAACCTCAATATCATTTTTGAAGACCTATCCATAGATACCCCACACATATGGGTTTGATGAAAAAAAAATTTTTGAGTTTCAGTTCTAAGTATGGGGACCCCCAAAATTTATTGTTTTTTTCTATTTTTGTGTGAAAATCTTAATGCGGTTCACAGAATACATCTACTTACCAAGTTTCAACAGTATAGCTCTTATAGTTTCGGAAAAAAAGTTGCTGTGACATACGGACGGACACACAGACAGACATGACGAATCTATAAGGGTTCCGTTTTTGCCAAATTTGGCTACGGAACCCTAAAAATGAATCCCTATTTCCCTTGGTCACGGCATCACGCGTAAACGGCTGGACCAATTTCGCTAATTATTTTTTTGTTGTGTTTGTTATTGTAAGGAGAAGGTTCTTATGAAAGAAAATGTTTGAAACATTGTACGGAAAAGTAAAAAAACTGGGTTAAAAAAACTCCATATACAAAAGTAAATGAGACAGTAAGTATGACAGTAGAGAGATCTTCAAATATATTGGTGCTGATTCTGTATAGCACAATCTCTAAACTAAACTAAAATGGCAGCTTTAAATCTAGTTCTGTCCCTTTCCGTAGGGAGTATTATGAAAGGGCTAATTTTAGTTTAGTTTAGAGATTGTGTTATACAGAATCAGCACCATTGTCAGACTGACGGTCATTTATTGAGTTGCATATATTATGTACATTTATAATGGGAAAAAAACCAGTTCCCACGGGACTCCATTAGACCTAAAATCCACGCGGACGAAGTCGCGGGTATCAGCTAGTCCCAAATAAAGATATATTTATTTAACACTAGCTGATGCCCGCGACTTCGTCCGCGTGGATTGAGGTTTTTCGGTTCCCGCGGGAACTCTTTAATTTTCCGGGATAAAAAGTAGCCTATGTGCTATTCCAGACTATAATCTATCTCTGTGCCAAATTTCATCCAGATCCGTTCAGCCGTTGGAGCGTGATTGAGTAACAAACATCCATACATCCATCCAAACATTCGCATTTATAATATTTATTCGATTTTATCTTTCATTTTACTGTATGAGATGTGGTTATTCGATTCCTAGGGCGTTCTGGGGTGACAAATCCGAACTGCGCCGGTTCCAAGACGGCTCCATCACTGAGGCGTGCGTGTGGGACGCGACCACCCTGGCCGACAGGCGAGCCGTCACTCGACAGATTGTTGACTATCTGATGCTACTTAAGTATGGTGAGAAATTGATGTATAGTTTTACTTTATTAAGGCTTTTTTTTATCCCTGCGATCTCACCTGGTGATGATGCAGTCTAAGATGGATGGGATGGGATGTATGGATGGATAAGCCCCCCGATTATGTAAGAATTGCCGACCAAAATGTCAAAGTTCGGCGTCAAAGTAAAATAAACCATAACAGCATTGAAATAGAGCTCAATTTCGTGTACCCATTCTTATACGTTTAGGTATGTACCTAAACGTATATAGTACGTACGTACGTATAAGAATGGGTACACGAAATTGAGCTCTAATTCAATGCTGTTATGGTTTATTTTACTTTGACGACGAACTTTGACATTTTGATCGGCAATTCTTACATAATCGGGGGGAAGATGGCATGGCAGTTATTAAACCCATACACCTATTCTTCTTCTTCTTGACCTTGTCCCACGCTATGTGGGGTCGGCACAACATGTTTTCCTCTTCCACTCACTTCTGTTATTCGTCAACCTTTCAAACCCATACACCTATTATATTTTTTTATATTCTTGCGGGAACTCTTAAATTTTCCGGGATACAACCCATCCCTGTACCAAATTTCATCAAAATCGGTTGAACAGATGAGCCATGAAAGCGTAGCAGGCAGACAGACAGACACACTTTCGCATTTATAATATTAGTATGGATTCATACACCATTAATTGGTAGGTTCTCATAATGTTATAATTATTATGTTAACTTTATATCACCTGCATTCTTATGAATACATTATTATTTATTTATTTATTGACTATCAACCCCATTCCCAGATATACCGTCATCAGAACTGTACCACATATGCTGTCAGCTAGACTCGCTGACGGCTCGCAAGTCAGCAAGCTGTCAGCAAATGGAGGAGACTGCGCTGTCAGTGTTACAAGCCTTCGACGAGCTGCGGCGAGACTTGCGCGGCCTCACCCAGCTGCCGCTGGACATTAGCGCCGTTTACGGTGAGTTGGCACGGCTATCCGACACCACCGGAGAGAGATCAGGCGGTGAGCCTTCAAGTGAGAATTTCTTGGGCGGAAAAGCAAGCGTTCTTCTTCTTCTTCTTCTTGTTGTCGAGGCTCCAGTTCCGTGCGACCTGTATCACTGCGACCGTCTCCGATCTATTGTGATCACCTCTACTTCAAATTTTCTCGCCAATACTTGTATCCGCCAGGAATAGCAGCGTTTTCTTGACTGGAATACGGGAAGCGTCCTTTAGGTCAATAATATGTTGGCCCAGATGGATACTTCGTTTGTGCATTAAAGCAGGACATTGGCAGATGATATGCAGCGGAGTCTCAGTGGATTCCTGGCATAATCTGCAGATATCCGTGTCCCTGAGCTTAAGGTTAAACATGTGTCTGTTTAGACCGCAGTGACCTGTTAAAGCCCGCGCTATAATGCGTAAGTTTTTCCTGCTGAGCGCTAGCGCCTCGGAGGCGGCCTTCTTGTTGAAGGTTTTAACCAGCGCCTTGGAGTGGTTTAGACCACTTAGGTTTCTCCAACGAGTGAGTGTTTCATAAAAGCAGTAGGTAAGCAGGGTGAGCTGCACCAGGCTTTTAGGTATGCCGCAGACCGGTTCTGGTCCAATCTGCCTGTCCTTAGCGCCCGTTTTAGCCAGAATGTCGGCATTCTCATTGCCGACTATTCCCATATGCCCAGGTACCCAGCGAAGAACCACCCTGTTACAGCGGGCCAGGGTGTTTAGTGTGTCCCTGCAGCAGTCAACCAGTCTTGAGGTGATTACCTCTGATGACAGGGCTGATAGAGCTGCTTGGCTGTCTGAGTGAATGTAAATTATTTTGTTGGCGTAGTTCTTCTGCAGGATAGTTTCCGCACAAATTATAATGGCGTAAACCTCCGCTTGGAATATGGAGGAATGGACACCCAGATTACGATAAATCTTAACCCGTGGTTTCTCTCCAAAGATTCCACATCCTACGTCCTTGCCCGACTTCGAACCATCGGTGTACCATTTGAGGCTGCCCGATGACCAAGGAATTCTGTTATTTATCCAGTCATCTCTATCCGGAATTTCCACCTTATAGGGCCTATGGAAGTAATGTTTTGGGACCATCATGTCAGATGGCATTCCCAAAACCGGGATCCCAAGCAACGAGTTATGAAAGTCCCTCAGTGCCTCGGAGCTCCAGTTTGCCTCCCTTTGGCAGGTGATCGTGTACATACTCATTCTCGCCTCCTTCCTCAGAAATATGTGGAGAGGAGGTAAATTGAGAAGAGCTTCCAGGGCTGCTCCTGGTGATGTGTTCATAGCTCCAGTAATAAGCAGGCAGGCCGTTCTTTGTAGACTGCCAAGCTTATTCTGGGTGGTGATCTGTGTCGTTTTGCCACACCAAGCACCACATGAAGCAAGCGTTACTCAGCAGCAGGGGTCTTCTCCGGTTGGTCCGTGACGGCCAAGCGGGGGTACGGGCTTCGAGGCCTGGCCTCATTACGCGGGCGGGGTGCGGGGTAACATTGTACCCCAGTGATTGTCTTTAAGCCGTGTGTCGGTCAGACGGCTAGGGCCTGCCTTGAAGGCTACGGGCCCCTAGGTCTGATGTCGTCTGCGGGTCACCCAACAGGGTCCGCACTGCGGGTGACGTCTTCGCAGGAGGCACCACAGCGCTAGGTTACGCCAGTCGCCGCCGATAGGTGGCGCCACTAAGAAAACTAGTCCAGAAGTCTTAATAAATAGCTACTAGTGAGCAAAAATATACAGATACAATCTTAAATAATGTTTCCAATTATTGTCAATTATTATAATAGCAGTACCGGAACGCTAATCCCTCGAGGTTGAAAAAAACGTGAACGAAGCTACCAAAAAAAGCAAAGAAAGCAAAAGCGAGTGCTTTGATATGTGTGTGTATTCCAGGTATATCCCCGGTCTTCAGCTACTGCGAGCCATTCCCAGCGCTGGGCTACAACCCGGACCGCAACCCGAGACGCCGCGCCAACGCGTCTCTCATAAAGGAGGCGCCCAACGCGAGGCTTCCCGTATACACGCCCGCTAACAAAGCCATTGTTGAGTTGAGTAAGTTATTTTATCTACACTAATGTTATAACATTCTACTTATGTTTCCAATACTTGACTTATAATTACTACTGTTATAGCGCAGATAACAAAACACTCAATTTAAGCAATTTCACATGATGGTATAATATCCACATCGATATCGTAAAATCTCATTATAACATCAATAAAACGCGACCAATTAACCTGGCGAGCCTTATGTCAAAATCCTCATACAAGTTGTATAAAAGTTTGATATTAGGCTTTTGAAAACAGTTGGGTTATACGTGAAAACTTCGTCGAAACTACTAAACTTACATACACAAAACTCTTTGGTAAGATCTTGTGCCAATTAAATAAAAAACGAACAGCGCGCGCTCGCTCCTGATTGGCCCTGCGCGCGCAGCTGCGCTCTCATTGGTTAGATTTTAATGGCGGCAAGTTCACTGTGACAATACACGTATATACATAAACTATTGTCAGCTTTTACTCTTGTTTTTTGATAAATTGCATTAGTGAAGATAAAGTAGTGTATGCAACTGCATATAACACGGGTATTAAAACACTCGTTACTATTATGAAACTCGCTGCGCTCGTTTCATAAACTCACACTCGTGTTTTAATACCCTTCATTATATGCCAGTTGCATAAACTACTAATAAACATATATAATATATTAATAACATTATAACTGGCGGATAAACAAATTTCCTAAAAGCCAGCAACGCATTGGCGGTTCCTCTCTTGCTGCAAATGTTCATGGGCGGCGGTAATCACTTAACATCAGGTGACCCGCCTGCTCGTTTGCTCGCTATATATATTTAAAAAAAAAAATCTTAACTGTATTGAATCCAAGCAGGCGTTACTTTGCGGAAGTCCATGATAATGAATGAACGAGAAGTTTAATTCGCTATAATCCGCCACAGTAGACAAATCTATGTGGTACAGTGCGTGTCCTTCACCAATAGCATGCGAACAACCACCACCCAGCAATTCGCTCCGGCACAGCACCACACCACACAAATCTTCCAAATCACTCTCAAAAAAATACTCTGTAAAAATTTACAATCGTGCATTGTCGAGTCAACATCTGAGGATGCTCCGGTTTCGGAGTGAAACGTACGTTTCATAAAAACCGGTTGAGTAGTTGGGCCGTGAAAGCGCAGCAGACAGACAGGCACATTTTTGAGTTTATATTTTTATGGGCCCTTTCATAGAAAAAAAAATTTGACCTGTGGAGCGCGCTCCACACCTGTAAAAGCCTGTTCTTTTCCCCGCCATAGCGCTGTCCCGCTTTTCATACTGGATGGCATTAGTAAAATACGCCCACATTCTTTATTTGCCAGGGCCCGTCTATGTAAATTGAGGTCGTTGTATAGATACTGTTTATTGTTCTATATGAATAGTTCTTATTAAAACATTTTTTATTATATTTGTTGATTTGATTTAATTGCGACACATCCATACTAAATTATAGTAAAGCTTAGCTTTTTTTTATCCACTTCAAGTTAGCCCTTGACTGCGATCTCACCTGATCTATATAGCAGTAATTTAGCTAAACTTTCCAGGTTACAGCGGCAAATGGCCGGGAGACATCGAAGCGTTCCGCTGTCTAAAGGCAGCCTTCCACCTGCAAATAGCAGACCGCCTGAACAAACAGTACTCCCTCCCGACACAAGCCTATGACAATCACCTGGACGTGCTCAAAAACGGCCTAGTCTTCCGCCTCCAAATAGCTCATCCTAAGGTAGGCAAATAATTCTAATCATACTAACATTATGTATGCGAAAGTGTGTTTGTTTGTTGGTTTCAACAACGGAGCAACGAATCGACGTGATTTTTGGCATGGTTATAGTTGAGGACCTGGAGAGTGACATAGGCTTTTTATCCCGGAAAATTAAGGAATTCCCGCGGGAATCAAAAAAACTTAAACCACGCGGACGAAGTCCCGGGCATCAGCTAGTCTAATAATATAAAAGGAATAGGTGATACCGTGTGGATTGAGAATTTTTTTTGATTCTCATTTCCCGCATAAATCTTTAATTTCCTGGGATATAAGGGTACCTATGTGTTATTCCAGACTATAATCTATCTCTGTGCCAAATTTCATCCAGATCCGTTCAGCCGTCCTGGCGTGATTGAGTAACAAACATCCATCAATCCATCTAAACTTTCGCATTTATAATACATATCCATGATGTGTTGGATCACGTCCCCCTTAGATGTTTTGTGTATGTGTGGCATCTTATGGAAATAAAAGTTTTTATACGACTGTCTGAAAAAAGGAGTATATTGTTTTCAGGGTTCATGTATGTATGTATGTATGTATGTATGTGAGTTTGGATATTCCACCATAACTTCTATACGCCTGAACGGATTTTGATGAATGAGGTGTCGTTAGAATCCTTAGCTTATTCCGGGTGACATAGCCCAGTAAAATTAAAAAAAAATTGATAGGGTGACCATGGTCCCGCATCAAAGACTAAAGTTGATTTTGAAGGAACTAGAAATTTAATTTGCTATAATCCGCAACAGTAGGCAAATCTATGTGGCACTTGCAGCTTGCAATATTCACCACACCACATAAATCTTCCAGATTATTCTCAACGTACGTTTCACTCCGACACCGGAGCATCTTCAGGAGGTGTTGACTCGACAATGCGCGATTGAAAGTATTAGATTGAAATTGCGGATTTTAGCAAATTAAATTCCTAGTTCCTTCATAATCATGGACTTCCGCAAAGTAACGGCTGCTTCTATCCAATATTTAAAGTTTTTTTTTTTTTATTAATTTATTTCTTTCTTTTCTTTCTAAAGGAAATCACACTGTTGCGGAGAGAGACGGAGAGAGGCGTGGTGAAGTTCGCGGAGAGCGAGGAGAGCGTGGCGCTGCAGTGCGAGAGTGTGCTGCTGCCGAGACTCGGGGGCGCGCTGCACGGGTGAGCGATGACCTTTATAACTCATATACCTGATTTTAAAATTCTTTCCAAAAAGTTGTTTAGGTCTTCAAAATCAAATCAAATCAAATCAAATTTTTTATTTGTGGAATACGGTAGCACAAAGATGTTCTTAACAGATAGAGGATCCTAGTATTCTACCACAGTGTGGTGTACAAATATTGTTGTTATTTTAAGTAGGCATGCATTAAACTAGTTGTTCTACAAATAGTATCCAAACTGCGATTGTTTCAAAGAAATAGGCCCCCCTTTCAAAAATGTGATAGTATGAATGAAATCATAGTAAGGCCTTTACGTCAGAAATATTGTGTATATAGGCTAAGTATGTCATAATCTACAAGTATGTCAATTATATATTAAGTTTAACATTAAAACAATTTAAATGTCGAATCGAAAGTCAAAGAAACAAGAACAAAAATGTCACTGTGTATTTTAATTAGATATTATGGATGTCTTCAGAGATTGAGAGAGAGAGATTGAGGTTTTTGATTCCCGCGGGAACTCCTTAGTTTTCCGGGATAAAAAGTACCCTATGTGTTATTCCAGACTATAATCTATCTCTGTGCCAAATTTCATCCAGATCCGTTCAGCCGTTCGGGCGTGATTGAGTAACAAACATCCATACATCCATACATCCATCCAAACTTTCGCATTTATAATATTTATTTGATGAAAATGAGTCATAATTCCGTAAGCAAATAAAGAGCTTTAAAGGTAAAGCTGCTGTAAAGGAAATACCTTCATGAAATGGCGGCCTGAAAAAAGTGTTCTGTTTGGTGTCCATCCTTACTATATATAATATTATAAATGGGAAATTGAGTTTGTTTGTATGTTTGTTCCGCTTTCACGCCGTAACTACTGAACGGATCTGGATGAAATTTGGCACAGAGATAGATTATAGTCTGGAACAGCACATAGGCTACTTTTTATCCCGGAAAATTAAAGAGTTCCCGCGGGAACCGAAAAACCTCAATCCACGCGGACGAAGTCGCGGGCATCAGCTAGTTTTAAATAAGATTAAATTGCTAAGATTTATTTGCAGCTAAATTCAGCTAAAACGAGTTTTTCTTCATCAGGATCTGTCTCTTGATTGGTTACAAATGGTAGTAAAATGTTCAACAAACATAATTTATAATAACTAGAGGATACCCGGCGTGTGCTACTACGCTAAAAAAGAAAAAAAAAAACATCTTCACATTTTTGCCTTTCTAATGAAACCGGTTTGGGGCACATCGGTTAGATGGTTTCAAAGTCTGTAACGGACATACGTAGAAACAATTTTTGTATTTTATATATACAGAATCGCAAGAGCGAAGCGAGCAATTTTTTAGTTTCATCGATTGGTCCGCAGCTTGCACCAGAAGCACCCCGCGTTCGGCCCCACCGTATGCCTGTTCACCCGCTGGCTATCATGCCACCTGCTGAGTGACCACTGGCCGGCGAGTGTGTGCCAGCTGCTGGTGAGCGCGGTGTTCACTCACCACGCGCCGCTGCGGCCGCCCCGGCAGCCGGCGGTGGGCTTCTACCGCGCGCTGAGACTACTGGCCACCACTGACTGGAGTACACAGATGATCGTGCTAGACTACAACGATGATATGTCACGTGAGTATTGTTCACTTGATGGATCTATAGATAGTTTTTTTAATAAAAAAAAAATGTTTTTAATTCGACCAACAAGAGGATCATATTGGTGTTAGTACGTACACGAAACTTAAACCTATTTGTTAGTAAAATATCTATAACTACTTAAATTAGGACAGGATCGATTTGCCAGCACGTGAATCAACAACAACAACAACAACAACAACAACAACAACAGTGACTCAAGTACTGGCAGTCGATCCTGTCAGAAAATACCCTCAGGAGGCCATTGGAGCTGGACCGGACTCTACGCAACAAGGATGTGCACCGCTTTCGCATAGTAGTATAGAACAGCTGAGTTTGTTGTGGGCTCTTCTCAGACTAGGACGCGTTTGGGACCCTCGTACATCGATTTACCAACTAAGGATACAACATTACCTACAAATTAATACTCAAAAAGCGTCCACAATCGCTTATACAACCACAGCTATAGATAATAGACAAAGAGACACCAAACGGTTCACAAAACCAACCATATAGCTTTATATTTAGGGTTCAATTTTGTAATAACAATTCGACACATACGACATTTTGTCGCCTAGTGTACTCATGCGCGACTGAGGCAAAAATTGTTCATTGTGCACAATTTGACCGTGCCGTTTTTTGCGTTTCGATGGTGCGTCTAAGTTATTGGTAAGTCAAATGCCCTCGTAGCTTTAGTTTTAGGATAAAATAAATAAAAGTTTATTGACCAACACTAAGTAGGTACAATTATTACAATTACATTTTGTTTACACCAATTAAACTTATACTAGGTATGTACGTGTGGTCAATGGGCCACCTCCTCAGCCCTCCTCCTCCTCGCTCTCCTCCTCAGGATGGTTAATTATCACCATCCCGTCTTATAGGTACTTTGTAAACGTGACGTTCAGAAGGTTATAAGGTTCGGTTATCCTCTGACATGACGTCAGAGACCTTTTTAATGCGAGTTTTGCTCTGAAGTTGGTGCCACTCACGATGGTCGATAAGACGATACGGGAGGGCGGTTTCCCCATACAATAATTATGCATTGCATAATAATTACAATAGAGAAAATATTTTTGCACGATTAAATCGATATGTGTCCGTGCCATGTCCCTATGTTTTGCTTTTTTTTTTAAATTAATAATTTTAAGAATATGGAACCTTCAAAAATTGCAAAAAATGGCCCAGTTTTCGCGTCATTATCAGATATCCCGCAAATAAATTTGACGAATATAATCAAAAAAAGAAAAACATACCGACATAGCCTGAGTCCTTCTTAAATTATTCTTGAAAAAAAAAAATTAAAATCGGTTCTGTTTTGGAGGAGGAAACAGAAAAATACGAGAGTAAAAATTCGATTGTTTTTCATAGGTATTGGGGCTGATTCTGTAGTGCACAATCTCTCAACTAAACTAAAACTAGAGCATTACAAATATTGCTAACCCTTTCATAATACTCCCTACGGAAAGGGACAGAACTATATTTAAAGCTGCCATTTTAGTTTAGTTTAGAGATTGTGTTATACAGAATCAGCCCCATTATCGGTCCAAGGAATTCTATTCGAGGAGTAGCGCGACGGCAATATAATTGTTCAATACCTAATCTCAAAGATTTCCGTTCATGCCATATCCTCTTAAGTGGTGGTGTTTTTTAATTAATATTTGTTATTATGTGTGGTTTTTGTTATATGTTAGTGTGAGCGGCCCTGAATTCAGGGCTATCCAGATTCCTTCAGCCATTCAGGCGTGATTGAGTAACAAACATTCATCCATCCAAACTTTCGCATCAAATAATCAAATAAATATTATAAATGCGAAAGTTTGGATGGATGTATGGATGTAAGGATGTATGGATGTTTGTTACTCAATCACGCTCCAACGGCTGAACGGATCTGGATGAAATTTGGCACAGAGATAGATTATAGTCTGGAATAGCACATATGCTACTTTTTATCCCGGAAAATTAAAGAGTTCCCGCGGGAACCGAAAAACCTCAATCCACGCGGACAAAGTCGCGGGCATCAGCTAGTTTATAATATTAGTATCAGATTGGTAAAGATTAACTGAGATAAGATTGATTGAAACAGGTGAGGAAATAACGGAACTGGAGCGCAAATTCAACACGCGTGATACTCAGACCCCCTACCTATACATGGTGACGGCATACGACGGCGACCTCCCATCCGTGTGGACGCGGCGCGGACCCCTCAAGCCCGCGGTGTTACGCGCTCAACGCATCGCGACCTCCACACTGGCGTATCTGGAGAAAGCTCTACTGGTCGACATGGAGGACAGTGTTCTGGTAAGTTACTTTTATTACTTAGTTATTTCCATCTCTTTCCCGTTACACTGCAGTGCATAAATCCGTCCTTGTCACGCCCTTTGCATAGATTTTAGGCCAACGAGGGACATGAAGCCTAGTTGCGAAAACGCATATTGGTCATATGTCAGATTAGGGATGACCAGCCTAGGGGGGGGGGGGGGGGATCCCATGACATGAACGCCTGACAAACAATTTGACACCCTTTGAGTACGGAACCCTTTTCGGATGTTTTCCTGTGAGTCCTTGCTTCTTGTCAAATTTCATGATTCTAGGTCAACGGGAAGTACTGGGTTTTGATTTATTGGCGAGTGTCAAAATGTGAAACTTGATTTTTTTACAGCTTGAAGGGACGGTAGACTATTATTATGGGTGATATTTGATATTAATTTCAACTTGGTACCTCAAAGCGTTTACGAGGAAAAAAAAAGTGGTTGACAGACAGACAGACGGACCACGAAGTGGGTTTATAAGGGTTTGTTATTGATCCGTACGGTTCGGAACCCTAAAAATCATGTCGATCCGTCGCCACCTATTGTACGAATTAACGGATGTAAAAATAACCAAATATGAGTGCAAATCCAAGAATCGCAACGCTCAGATTATGTTTCCATAAACATAATATAAAGGACATCATCCACGATTCATACATTTTTGGTCCAAAAGTGAAAGTGAGAACGTGAGAACTTGTCCACCTAAAACATTTTTTATTACTATATTATAATTTCTTTTTTTTTTAATTTTTTTTAAATTTTTTTTTTTTTGATTATTTTTTATTATAACATAATTTTACTTTTTGGGGTTTATGTTTTTTGTAAAACAAAAGAAAAAACTCCAAAAAAGAAAAAAATAGCTTAGAAACATTTCACATAATCGAAAAAATATAGATTTTTAAACTTAAGGCGCCAGCGGAGGGTGAATTGCTCATACAAACGTAATACCAAAATAATTAGTAATTCGAGCATATTTCCTCCATATTATGCGATTATTAAGATTGAACTTGTATTTATCTAGGTCCCTGGATAATTATTTTTCCAAAATACTTTCCCAAAATTAAATGTAAGCACATTGCGTTTTGCATGTTTTTGCGACATAAACGACATGTTTTCTCCTTATTTGTTTCTTATTAAAACCAACGATATCTCACGTACTAATTGATCAGGAACACAGCCTATATTGTCAAGTTACAGAATAACAACAAGAAGTTAAAAACACAACAATTTTTCATTCATCATTTTTGGTATTCACGGAACAAGACTAAATGTATAACAAATTCTGTACGCTCATATTGCTATCGCGCTTGCACGCGATCATGTGTCTTCAGCCAAATAGGGATAGCAATATACCGGCACACTTATATTTGCGGTTCGAGTAGAAGTTGCGAGCGGCGGTCGCCGGTCCCTTAAATAAAACCAAGGGCAATCGTTCTACAGCTTCGGTGTACTAATAAAAAATGTTTAGGTGGACAAGTTCTAGCGAAATACAGTAAAAATTTTATTTGGCCGGCACTTTTTACTTTTGGACCAAAATGGATGATGTCCTTACCCATTTCCAGCCCGCCTTCGTGCCGTCTCTATCAGGATATGACGTACTGATCTACCTCGAGAGGGATCTAGTGCCTTACTCCAGCGAGAGGCTCGACGTGGCGCCTAGATCACTGCCTGCGGGCACCCTGGCCGAAGACGTCATACCCGTAGTCGAGTTCCATCCGGTTGACATATACTTGGAGGAATTGAAGGTCAGTAAATATTCGTCGGGTATGTTCCGATATACACTGCGGGCACTGTAAGGTGTGACGTCACATTACTATACTGCGAAGCCGTTCCTTTATAGTTAGCTATACTGGTAATACTGTTTAAAAAGGAACGCAGTCAGCACTGACTTTTCGAGGTAAGGTGCTTACCTCGAAAACGCCAGTGCTCACAGTGCAGAAATGGCGACGATGACGTCATTTATTTCCCTAACTGCCTCGTTGGTCTAGTGGTTAACATGTTCGACTGCGGCTGACGAGGTCCTGGGTTCGAGTCTCTAGTCGGGCCATAACGAAAGTTGGGTTTTTCTGACAAGAAATTCTCAGCACTAGCCCGGAGTTCGGAGGTGTCTCACCCCCGTGCCTCGGAGAGCACGTTAAGCCGTCGGTCCCGGTTATTATCAGTAACATGGTAATAGTTGTTAAAGCCCGCCAACCCGTAGAGCAGCGTGGTGGGTCTAAGCTCTAATTCCCTCTCTCCTATGAGAGTGGAGGCCTGTGCCCAGCAGTGGGACGTTAATGGGCTGTAGTGATATTTCCCTAGTGTACTGCAGCAGTATACTGTCAGTCCATAACGGAACGAATTTCTCCCCAGTAAGAGCACTGAACAGTGCTCGCAGTGTATATCGGAACATACCCGTCATCAATTGGGTATTTGACAGCTAGTCAAATGAGCAACTTTTTTTCAAATGTCAAAACGCGTCCTCAGTATGGGATTTTGTATGAAATACTGAATTGTTACGTCATCAAAGTTCGACTAACTTTTTTACTTTAATCGAAAGTTTAAAATGGTTATTCGACGTAAAAACTAAAAGGGGACGTGGATATTACTACTTTTGGGAGATCCTCTATTTAATAATCACTTAAAAATGATTTATAATGATAATTATGCGGAAGGATGTGGGAACCCGCCGCATTATTATCCCAAGAAAACTCCTACCATTATTTGATTAATGGAAAGGGGTCACGACCCTCAGTAATGAGGAATGCGACGCAGAGAGAGAGAGAAAATAATTTATTAGACTAGTAATCAATTACCCAATTCAACCCATTGCTGGCTCACTTACCTGAGGACGACTCTCATCTCGGAATGAAAAATGTTTGGCCATAGTCCACCAAGCTGGCCGAGTGCGGATTCACACACCTTCCTGCCCCCCTAGCATGGGCCGAGACGATTTTCTCCCCGAGGAAAGGATAAAAAATTTATTCCTATATAAATAAATAATAAAAATAAAAACGCTAAATAACGGTGGATAAATAGTCCCCCGAGTCCCCGTGAAATGTCAAACGGGGATAAACTTCTCCTCTGCCCTGTTGCCGTGCTCTGAGAAGTGGATATAAGTTAATTTTATCTCTTGTCAGTGGATAAAATCGGGGGATAATTTTTTTATCTCCGGCCCATGCTAGCCCTGCTGAAGATAATGATGGACTCCCCTCATCTCACCTGATGGTAAGTGATGATGCGGTCTAAGATGTAGCGGGCTAACCTGTTGAAATCGCTTGGCGGCACGTCCTTGCCGTCGTCTCCCACCAGGCCGGATCAGGGAGAATTCGGAAATTATAAATTCCCAAATGGTCCCTGCCGGGGATCGAACGCAGGACCTCCGCACGTTAAGACAAGAGCGCTCAACAGTGCGCCAGAGGGATCGTCAAAAGGTCGCTCAAAAAAAAAAAAACAAAATTCAAAAGTTTTTTATTCAAATAGACTTTTTACAAGTGCTTATGAATAGTCGAACGAATCTACCACAAGCAAGAAACTCGGCGGTTGCTTTTTTAAAAATAAATAAATAACAATGTCATTAATTTGTCATTACATAAGTAACCGCTGTCCTTAGCATTGATGGAGCGAGTGAAATCCATGCTCCTTTGTCATTTATCTACTCCCATGCTATAAATCCTCTATAACAGGTTCTGAAACAGTTAGCTAATTGCCAACATTAAAACACCCAATGTTCTAATAACCATTACATCATCCAAACGGGTGATGTAATGTTGTACTGAATTTCATTACAACACCCCTGCCACATCTGCTCGATGCGTGGTATCTGTATGAATTACAACAAGTGCGAGTCGGACTCGCGCACCGAGGGTTCCGTACAACCCTGTAGTAAGTTTTACGATTTATGACGTATTTAAAATAAAAATTACGTTTGTTGTATGGGAGCCCCCCTTTAATATTTACTTTATTGATATTTAATTATTTATTTTGAAAGGTAATATACAAGTTAATATTCTGTGAAAATTTGAACCGTCTACCTGTTACCGTTTATAATATTGAGCAAAAAAATACGAAAAAAACACGTTTATTGTATGGGGACCCCCCTTAATATATATATTTTTTTAATTTTTAGTATTTGTTGTTATAGCGGCAACGGAAATACATCATTTGTGAAAATTTCAGCTTTCTAGCTATCACGGTTTATGAGATACAGCCTGGAGACAGACAGACAGCGGAGTCTTAGTAATAGGGTCCCGTTTTTACCCTTTGGGTACGGAACCCTAAAAAGAACATCTGTACGAATTTCAAAAAAAGAACATTGTCATACACGCGCGTTTCACTACCAGAACGCAGCGCGCTGTAAAAAAAAGTTAACAAAAAAAAAAATATTTAAAAAAAATATACTTATATAAAAAAAAAAAAAAAAAATGAGCGATTCAAGTTTTGAGTTTTGATGATATTAGGTTACTAGGACTGGATGTTTTAATGTTAGCAGTAAGCTAACTATTTCAGAATCTGATATAGAGGATTCATATTATGAGTGTAGATAAAGTCTTGTATGCAACAGTTGATAATTAGGTATTAAAACACTCATATGATAATATTAAACCCACATTCGTGTTTTTAATACCCCTTATTACACAACTGTTGCATAAATAACTATTACGTAATCTTCAACAGTGTAATAAGCTTTTTTTTTAAAAATCCACGCTCTTTAGAAAATCCATGTTATCAAAATTCCAAGACGCCAAGGGTTGATTGTGAACTTTATTTCCAGAGCGCATACGACGACTTTGCAGTGTTCTTCCACGACCGATACGGAGGCGACGTGATTGCGGTGCTCTGGAAACCAGATATCCAGGAGCTTAGAGATTTACAGGTACCGTTCATCCATACTAATATTATAAAGAGGTAAAGTAAGTTTTTTTTTTTTTTAATTTTGTACCAAAAAGTTATACAATACTAGATGATGCCCGCGACTTCGTCCGCGTGGATTAAGGTTTTTTGATTCCCGCGGGAACTCTTTAATTTTCCGGGATAAAAAGAAGCTTATGTCCTTCCCCGGGATATATAACCTACCCCTATACCAAATTTCAGCAAAATCGGTTGAAAAGATGGACCGGGAAAGCGTAGCAGACAGACAGACAGACACACTTTCGCATTTATAATATTAGTATGGATGTAGAAAAACAGAAACATAGTGGACAAGGAAACACTTATCTCTATAAGAGATCTCTACCAGTGACCCTTGGCAGTGAGAAAGGTTGTGCAGGAAGAATGGGTACAACAAGATATGAGATGGAATGAAACGAGATATTATATTATAAACTTAACGTTTGTGAGGTTGTAGGGGGTAGATAGATAGATAAACTCTTTATTGCACACACTTAGAACAAGGACAATAAACAGAAAGATTAAAAGATACAACAGAAGGGTGCAAAGGCGGTCTTATTGCTAAAGGGGTAATCCCTGGATCTGAACCGATTTTAAAAATTCTGGTACCAATGGAAAGCCACATTATTTGTGAGTGTCATAGGCTATATGACACTCATACGAACTCTTATACTTATATCTTATATGAACTCTTGAATTTTCCGGGATAAAAAGTAGCCTATGTGTTATTCCAGACTATAATCTATCTCTGTCCCAAATTTCATCCAAATCCGTTCAGCCGTTGGAGCGTGATTGAGTAACAAACATCCATACATCCATACATCCATACATACTTTCGCATTTATAATATTTATTTGGTTATTTCAGATTGTAAACGCCAACGCGCTAAAACCAGTGACAGAAAACGGTGAGACGAAGTACAAAGTGAACGTCGAAGCGATCGTCGAAGACTTTCGGATATTGGGCGCGGGTCTAGTGAGGGAGGTCATTGTTAATACTAAATGAGTTATGGTAGGGGAGCCCAAGAGGGGATTTTTGGATTTACTCCAGCCCCCCTAGCATGGGCCGAGACAATTTTCTCCCAGAGGAAAGGATAAAATTTTTGTTCCTAAATAAATAAATAAAAACGCTAAATAACGGTGGATAAAGTCCCCCGAGTCCCCGTGAAATGTCAAACGGGGATAAACTTCTCCTCTCCCCTGTTGCCGTGCTCTGAGAAGTGGATAAGTTAATTTTATCTCTTGTCAGTGGATAAAATCGGGGGATAATTTTTTTATCTCCGGTCCATGCTAGCCCTGCTGCGTGTCAGATATTGATAGCATATACGCCCCACGTGTCTCTGTTATCGCCTGTACATATATTAGCCATCGATTTACCAACTAAGGATACAACATTACCTACAAATTAATACTCAAAAAGCGTCCACAATCGCTTATACAAACACAGCTATAGATAATATAGACTGAGACACCAAACGGTTCACAAAAACCAACCATATAGCTTTATATTTAGGGTTCAATTTTGTAATAACAATTCGATACATACGACATTTTGTCGCCTAGTGTACTCATGCGCGACTGAGGCGAAAATTGTTCACAATATCTATTTGTGCACAATTTGGCCGTGCCGTTTTTTGGGTTTCGATGGTGCGTCTAAGGTATTGGTAAGTCAATGATATTAGCCGGTTTGCATGGTGGGGTTGGCCGTACGGAAGTAAAAAAATTGGTAAAAAAATAATATTCGAGCGCGTCAGATATTCAAAGGAGATGTTAAGTGGACCCAAAGAAAGCTATTCAAAATACTGACGATTCTGACGTGACGCAAAGTCGCTGCGGTTTTTTGAAAATACGAAAAAAATTGCTATTTTGAAATACTCGAGCATCAGATTATCATACAGACGCATTGACTTACCAATACCTTATACGCACCATCGAAACGCAAAAAACGGCACGGTTAAATTGTGCACAAAGAGGTATTGTGAACAATTTTCGCCTCAGTCGCGTATGAGTACACTAGGCGACAAAATGTCGTATGTATCGAATTGTTATTACAAAAGTTAACCCTAAATATAAAGCAATATGGTTGGTTTTTGTGAACCGTTTGGTGTCTCATTATCCGTATTATCTATGCTGTGTTTGTATGAGCGATTGTGGACGCTTTTTGAGTATTAATTTGTGGGTAATGTTGTATCCTTAGTTGGTAAATCGATGTACAGACGGTTCAGCTTCATGTCCCAAACGTGCTGACCCATAATCTGACGATTATCTCTAGATTTAATCTGATGATTTGAAGAAAAAAAACCTGTAGATGCTCTCCCCACCGGTGAAAGAATATACATCATTTAACCTTTTTTTTTTCTGTCTACCATCTAATCTTCAAAATCCATCAGGTCTCCACGACGCTCGAGTAAATCCACATTTAGCGTCATTGCCTCCCCTACTATTAATAATTATCTATTTAAACGAGTAGATACATCGATATATATGGAGGTACTAGATGGGCCCTTTCATAGAAAAAAGTCGGGCGTCCGACTTGTAGGGCGTGCCCCTCACCTGTATACGCCTGTCCTTGTCCCCGCCATAGCGCTGTCCTGGTATCCAGACTAGATGGCGTTAGTGAAATAAGTCCACATTCTTTGTTTGCCAGGGCCCGTCTATGTAAATTGAGGTCGTTGTATAGATACTGTTTATTGTTCTATGAATAGTTCTTATTAAAACATTTTTATTATATTTTTTGATTTGATTTAAGTGCCACTACCACCGCTACAGCCCATTAACGTCCCACTGCTGGGCACAGGCCTCCACTCTCATAGGAGAGAGGGAATTAGAGCTTAGACCCACCACGCGGCTCCAATGCGGGTTGGCGGGCTTTAACGACTATTATCATGTTAGTGATAATAACCGGGACCGACGGCTTAACGTGCTCTCCGAGGCACGGGGGTGAAACACCGCCGAATTCCTAACTCCGGGCTAGTACTGAGAATTTCTAGTCAAAAGAACCCAATACTCAATTATGGCCAGACCCGGGACTCGAACCCGGGACCTCGCGTCAGAACATTCCAACCACTAGACCAACGAGGCAGTTTTATCGAGGCAACGAGATTTGTGATACATCCATACTAATTTATAGTAAAACTTAGCTTTTTTTGTCCACTACAAATTAGCCCTTGACTGCGATCTCACCTGATGGTAAGTGATGATGCAGTCTAAGATGGTAGCAGGCTAGCCTGTTAGGGGCATGGCAGTTATATTAAACCCATACCCCTATTCGGATTCTACACGGCATCGTACCGGAATGCTAAATCGCTTGGCGGCACGTCTTTTGCTTTAAATATACTTACCTACTAAATTTATTATTGTATAAAATGTCACATCAGTATGTATCTATCTGTTGTCAAAATACGAGTACTTAAAATTACTTTTTTTAATGCCCTGGGGAACTTCTATATTTTCCGGGATAAAAAGCCTATGTCCTTAGTCCTTTCCCAGGATAGGTACAATCTATCTCAGCTCAGTACCAAATTCCATGAAAATCGGTTGAAAACGGTCCTTCAAATCGTAGCAGACGGACACAGTTTCGTATTTATAACATTAGAGAACCGTTCACGCTAGTGATAGTAATCTCGACAAAGTCGAGACTTGCAAAAATTTACTATTTCGACAACGAAACATAGGCCATAAAGTAGATTTTAATAGCGGATTGTAACTTTTACACTCGCTTATAAACATAACCAGCAGCGCGAGTCAAGAACAGGCAGCGCCATCTAGTTTCCAACTTTTAAGATAGAAAATTGATCAAGCTCATGAAGCAATCCACCGTGGAGAAGAACTTTTTTTTATCCACTACAAGTTAGCCGTTGACTGCGATCTCACCTGATGGTAAGTGATGATGCAGTCTAAGATGGTAGCGGGCTAACCTGTTAGGGGCATGGCAGTTATATTAAAGCCATACCCCTATTCGGTTTATACACGGCATCGGAACGCTAAATCGCTTGGCGGCACGTCTTTACCGGTACGGTGGTAACTAGCAACGGCCGAAGCCGCCCACCAGGCTTGACCAGTATAGCTAGCATGTGCACTACGAGTAAAATTATGTCTACCCGTTATCTCTATCTGTCTACCGAAGCTAACATGGTTACTTGTCTTGTTACAACTGCCATACTGCTAGCATGTGCACTACGAGTAAAATTATGTCTACCCGTTATCTCTATCTGTCTACCGAAGCTAACACGGTTACTTGTCTTGTTACGTCAAAAGTAGAGATAAAAGTAATATTTCTTATCTGTGGTATTTTTCTCTACGAACTCTTGTAATATACCGCAATTTGAGCATGTACTTAATTGTAAATGAAAAATTTGCCGGCAACGACAACATCTCTCTCTCGTCGCGAGATAATCTCGTTGTGCGCATGCTAAGCACACAGGGAAAATTCAAAAATTATAAATTTCCAAACCCTGCCGGGGATCGAACCCGGGACCTCCGCACGTTAAGGCAACAGCGCTCAACACTGCGCCACGGAGGTCGTCAAAACGAACGTCCGTGCGCTCGTGCGGCTCATGTTTGCGCGCACGGGATCGCCCGCCGACCACCCGACCTCCGACCATTGTGCTTACAACCCTGCAGCGTCAGGGTTGAGGAGTTTGGACTCGGAGTTGAATCGTATACCCGTGAATTGATACCTACTATATGAATTCACCATCAAAACTTCCTAACTACCTAGTTTTGAGGATTTCATGTAGTACCTACGGTACACCTACAGCATCAGGATTGAGGATTTGGAATCAGAATTTTTTATGGGACCAACACGCGAGCTTCCTCTGACCACTGAAAAAAAAAGTTTTAATTAGTTAGTTAATTTAATACAAAATATTAAATAGCAATCCTAAAAGTACCAGGACAGCAGCAACGCAAGGAGTACTTGCGCCACTAATAACACTATGATCTCGAATGAAGTAGGGCAGCACGTTCAGAGGTGCTGAGTAGTTTCTGATCCATACAGGTCCTACGTGGACCAGTGACGAGTTGCCAAGTTCCAGCCATCTGCCGGCCGGAAGATAGATGTCGCGTGTGCTCGCTCCCTGGGTTACGACTGGAGCTGCTAAAATATCTTCGCCGAGAAGGAATTCTGAAAAAAAAACGAGTGTTCTTTAGACCACGTACGACTGAAGTGAAACTTAGTAACCGGCTGGCTATGAGAGAAAGAGATAAAGAAAATGTGTGCTCGCACCTCTGATATTATACGAAACGTAAGTAATTCGTCTCGGTCTCGGTTATCACTTTAATCGTTGGTAACCAAAGAGTTAAAATAGTACTGTCGAGTAAGAAAACCCCTGGGTCTCCCACAAAGTACGTCACACGTTAAGGAGGGGGGGGGGGGGGGGGAGGGCGGGACGAAGTGTGGCATTGTGTCACAAGGGAAGGAAAAAAAATAAATTTCTACACGTAAAATTGCAAGATATGTGACGTCACACTAGGGAGGGGGGTCTCACAAATGAATCTCAGAGAGAGAGAGTCCATGTCATGACAAGAGTCACCTAGAGGTGGCGCTAGTAGTCGGATGGCTATGCAATTAATATTGTATGGAAATTGAATATTACCGTCCCAAATAGCGTGCGCAGTAGTGTCGTTGGGCGCGATCCACCACAGCGGCGCGTTGACAGGCGAGCCCTCCGCCACGGAGCGCTGGCAAGCTCTGACGATGTCTGGCGCGTAGCGTTCATGCAGCGACACCAGCTCTCGACTGATTTGCACCGTCTATAACAATACAACGTAAAAATTATACTTAGTTAAATGACTAGTATTCAAACCTAGCAAGCAATTCTGCTGGCAAGCAAAATATGTACCTAGTTAGGTACTGTACGAACTATAAAGTTTAAAAAATTAAAAAAAATTGATTGTCTGTAAAGTCGGTTTACGGACGATAGTTTTACGTGATAACTAGAAGTTCTCGAAGAAGCCCGCGTAGCGGCGTTCCAGTAGCAGAACTATTGGAACTGCTAGCCAATTACGCTTGGGCCGATCGTGCCTCTCTATCGCTTGTTCCGCGCTCTCACTTGCACGCTCAGGCTCAGGGGGTCTACTCTCTTTCTCTAAAACGAAACTTCGCAAACAAACGAACGAAATTTCGTTAACTCCTCTTCTACTTAATATTATCTCTATGCTCCTCTCTATTTCGTTTTCGTACACGCAGACGAAGTACGAATCCATAGAAAATTTTCGTGACCGATTGGATTGAACGATTTTGAGTGGGCCTGAGAGGTTATCAGACTAATTACGTTCGTTTGCGAAGTTTCGTTTGAGAGAAAGAGAGTTCATCGATTTATAAGACGTTATCAGGTCAATAAAAAGCTTGGGAAAAATTATACATATAGTTTTCAAAATGTTCATTTACTTACATAACAATAATTTCTGTTTGGGAGCTGTTTTTGCTGTAGGTAGGGTCAAGTGTCCAACAATGAAACAATGGTACACAATGAAACATTGTGATATTTCTAAAATGCTACGTTGCCAGATCGTGCATTATATCGCATTAGGAGACTCTTGTGAACCCCCCGCCCTATCCCAGTTTCCATCGGTGCCACATGGAAGATGACGTGTTTGTGGAGAATTTTTAATTTTTTCGACAAAAAGTAAATATTTTCAGAATTCTTTATAGATTTTTCATTAAATTTTGGTTGAAATTTTCATAATTTTCATGATAACCTAGCATTAACCATATTTCGTAGATTAACGTGAAATAGATCATATGTTATAGTGTTACAATTTAGTGGAAAAAATTTCAAGGTTAGTAAAATAAACCTTAGGTAGTCAACATTGAAACAGTTGCATAATGGACCCAATGAAACACTGTTTCATTGCGTACCATATAGAATCATATACATTCCGTGCAAATGAATAATTTTAGTGACTAGAATATTAAACTCTTAAAAAGAAAGAAAGGTATTTTTATTAAATCTTCCAGCTATTCTAATGCACAGACAAGGAATATTCCTTGTTTTCCCGAAGAAAAATGAGAAAAGTCGCATATTTGGGGCACGTGTTCAGGCACGACAGATACGAACTTCTACTACTCATCATGATGGGAAAAAATGCTGGAGGTTAAAAGAGGCGTTGAGCGCAGAAGAAAGTCTTGGCTTCGAAACAAGAAATGGCATTCTGACCCAGTGGGACCCAAAACTCAAGTTTCGAGTTAAGTGGACCGGAATCGCGAGTACCGCCGAATTATTTCGCTTCGCGAAGAACAGATGAGGATATGCCAAGCTGGTCATCTAGGTATATCCCCATCTGTTAATCAGACCTTTGCCAACCTTTGTTAACCAGAAAGGCAACCGAAGAAGAAGGAATTCATGACTCCATTGAAGGCTCATGCATGGACTGGAAAGCGCAAACCAAAATAAAGTGAAATTAACAATAAACCTTTTTTGATTGAACTCAAGCATTTTTTTGTAGGTACTACCTACTCAATACATTTCAAAAAATGTGAGACAGAGAATATGAATTATTATGTTTCATTGTTGAATTTGTGGTGTTTCATTGTGTACACCACTGTGGACACAATGAAACATTTCCCATTTTTTGGTTTTTAATTTTTCGCTGATTGATTACACATTAATCAAAAAAACTATAAATTACATCCGATACCTAATAAAATTGCGTATCTACCTGTAAAATATTAGACTTCTATCTGTAAAAACAAAAGGTTTATGAGACTTTGAATTTTTAGTGTTTCATTGTTGGACACCTGACCCTATTTGTTTCTAAAATATTCTGAACTGGTAGGCTGCTACGACCAAAGTTTATTACCAGGTTAATAACCAGGTAATAAACCTTGGTGGCTTCGTGGTTATCAATAATTTCATTGGATAGAATCAGACGTTACTTTGCGGAAGTTCATGATTTTGCGAGAAAAGATTACAATTATTTTGCTATATAATCCGCCAACAGAAAAAATCTGTATGGTCAAACATGCAGTTACAAGCGAAGCACCGCTTACCTTCCCAACCAAGCAAAGCTTTTGACAACCTCCGTGGCACAGTGTTGAGCGCTGTTGCTTTAACGTGCGGAGGTCCCGGGTTCGATCCGCGGCAGGGTTTGGAAATTTATAATTTCTGAATTTCCCTGGTCTGGCCTGGTGGGAGGCCTCGGCCGTGGCTAGTTACCACCCTACCGGCAAAGACGTGGCGCCAAGCGATTTAGCGTTCCGGTACGATGCCGTGTAGAAACCGAATAGGGGTATGGGTTTAATATAACTGCCATGCCCCTATCAGGTTAGCCCGCTACCATCTTAGACTGCATCATCACTTAACATCAGGTGAGATCGCAGTCAAGGGCTAACTTTTAGTGGATAAAAATAAAAATAAAGCAAGAAAGCCAAGATCCCAAGCAAGCAACCACCACCACTCACATGCACCACCACACAAGACTTTTAAACTACTCTCAACGCACGTTTCGCTCCGACACCGAGCATTTTCAGGAGATGTCGACTTTACAATGCAAGATTGACTAGAGTCTAGACAATCTTAAAAGGTAAAAGGTTAGGTAAAAAATATAACCAACCTCATTATCGTAATCCCAAGGCATATGAGAGAAGTGCAAGCCAGGCATGAACACGTTTGCTTGCAGCCACCGGATGAACAGCTCCTTGGTAGGTCTTGTGTCGTTGAAGCCGCTACCGCCGATGATGGGCGGAAGCACCAGGGTATAGCCGTTAAGATTCATCTGCAGGAGCGTGGTAATGAGGGTCGGAAGGCCGTTCTCGAAGGTGAAATTGGGGTCTTTGTCGATCATGTGTACGAAGATCGGGAGATTTTGCGTTCTACACAAAGAAAAATTATTTTTGCTACCTTGGCCCCAATCATGTAAGAATTGTTCATCAAACGTTAAAGATTTTTGTCAAAGTAAAATAAAACCATAACTGCATTGAATTAGAGCTCAATTTCGTCTGCCCATTCTTATACGTTTAGGGTATCGTATATACCTAAACGTATAAGAATGGGCAGACGAAATTGAGCTCTAATTCAATGCAATTATGGTTTATTTTACTTTGACAAAAATCTTTAACGTTTGATCGACAATTCTTACGTAATCGGGGGGCTTGTTGGTCTAGTGGTTAGCATGTTCGACTGCGGCCGACGAGGTCCCGGGTCGGGCGATTAAGTTTTGGGGGTATTCTGACTTGATATTCTCAGTAGGTACCCGGAGTTTCACCCCGTGCCTCGGAGAGCACGTTAAGCCGTCGGTCCCGGTTATTATCACTTACATGATAATAGTCGTTAAAGCCCGCCAACCCGCATTGGAGCAGCGTGGTGGGTCTAAGCGCTAATTCCTTCTCTCCTATGAGAGGGGAGGTCTGTGCCCAGCAGTGGGACATTAATGGGCTGTAGTGGTAGTGGTGGGTGGTTATTTCGCCCAAATCATTAGAAGGTTGACGTGGCAGTAGAAAATAGGAATGCTGGATTGGAAAAGTTTTAAGAAAATAAAGAAAAAAGAAAAAAAAAAAAATATTGGTATCTTCAAATCAAGAGTGAATAGGCATCTTCTATAAGGCAAGCGCGCTCCACCTTAGGCTGCATCACTACTTCCAACAAGTCTGATTGCAGTCAAGCATTATACTAATATTATAAATGCGAAAGTGTGTTTGTTTGTTGGTTTATTGACGACGTGATTTTTGGCATGGGTATAGTTGAGGACCTGGAGAGTGACATAGGTTACTTTTTATCCCGGAAAGTTAAGGAGTTCCCGCGGGAATGAAAAAAACTTAAACCACGCGGACGAAGTCGCGGTAGTACCTAGTCTATAAATTAAAAAAAAAATTGAGTAGTTCAATCTCCACAGAAGTTTGTACCTGTATCCAGACCGTACTGCCACCATGGGTCCAAACCGAGCCACGCTCTTTACGTATTCTGTCGTTATGGTCGAGGGCTGTCCGTCAATATCACTATGCAGAACAGGGATCTGGGTGAGACAAAATAAAATTATAATTTTATTAGCTACAGCTTCCCGGAAGGAAATTACATACGCTGTGGTTTGTGTGAGTATTACCTACTATACATTAAAAAACCTTAAAAACTAGACACATACAATATAATATGACACTTGTTAAATGAACAATTTATTGAAGGTGCCACATCATTCAATAAAAAAAAAAAGCATAAGCGCGTAAAATTAAAAGTTGTACAAAAAATCTAAACTTAAAAATTATACAAAAACACAAAACTACACTATGAGACTTATTAACAAAATGAAATGATGAAAAAACAAAAACTTAACAGGCATAAAATTAGTTTCAATTTTGGCCACCGGGCCATATAAATTGGTGGTTACCTGAGGAGACCAGCTTGTTTCCCCGCCATCGAATCTGAAGCCGTCGATGCCGTACTGGTCGTGAACCAACTGCACTCTGTCGCTGTACCACTTGCGAGCCTCAGGGTTGGTGTAGTCGATGTAACCAGCCGTGGTGCCGTTGTCGTTCCACCAGCTTGTCTCCTCTGAACCTTCCTCCGAAATCACCAGGTAGCTAAAATAATATACAACCCCGCTAAGCCATAATAACGTAATGACGTACTTACTTTACCTTTAGATACTTAGGTCTTCGAGCGAGTGGTGAGAAAAATATGTTAACCAACTTACCCGTCATTTATTGCATCTGTGTACCAAGGCTCGCAACCCTTATTTATGAAGGGATGCATCCAAATAGTCACTCTAAACCCCTTTACTTTCAGAGCGAAAACTGTGTTAAACATACTCGGGAAACGAGCAACATCTACCGTCAAAGAACCGTAGCAGGTCTCCCAAAGATCGTCAATTTCTAGCTGACTGTTCGTGAAGTTATATCCGTTGATTTCATCAGCGAATGCTAGAACTACGTCAAGGTTTACTGCAGTTTTGTATCTTGCCCGTGTTGACCAAATCGGGGATTTGATCATTTTCTCGTCCGGAAACCCTGATGGTTTTCCCAAAACTGTTGCAACTGCATGTTCGTGCGCCTCTCTGACGTTGTCAAAAATCCCGATAACATAAGACATTTCTAGGCGATCCCTTTTGGTAGAGTATGGAGCTTTGACCTCGGCGATGAAGCATGTGCAATTTTGTTGCAGCACATTCTGGTCGACGAACAAAGGGACTTTCTTGTCAAAGGACAAGTATATTCCATCAGAACCAAGCCAGTATGGCTCAGCGATGCCACAGTTGTCAGCTTCCTTGGTGACGTAGGAGTACTCCGAAAGGACCAGTTTCTCGATCGGCCATAGCTGTCGCTTCTGCTGCGGCCCTCCGTACCAATTTTTGGAACCTACAAATAATTTACATGCTCGTATCAATCGTAAAATTACCCGTATGCTCCTGAAAGATTAGATAATATGAACATTTGGAGTGCCTATTTAAGTAGGTACTTGAACTACGTTTAAATGCGAATGCTTTCCGCGGCTACATTATGCAAATCACGTAGCACTATACTATATTAACGCGATTTTGATTAGGTTCAACTTAAGTCTGAACACAATAATTCTGTAGGTAAGTTTAGGTCATTTTCATACCGATTTCATACAATAGATGAATCAATTTTCTCAATGCATGCAAAAATATACCTGTGCCTAGTAAAGTCGACTTCATAACAGCCAGGGTTTTTTATTGATGACAAGTTAGCTGTGCAATCTCACCTGCTGGTAAGTAATGATGCTGTCTAAAATGGTAGCGGGCAACCTGGTAGGAAGATATTAAACCATAGACTACTGTCTAAGTAGACACGTGGTTACGTATGTACCTAATTACAAATTAATGAAATTGTAATTTTTTTTTTTTCAAAAGAGCAACCGCCGAGTTTCTTGCTGGTTCTTCTCGGTAGGAATGGCATTCTGAACCAGTGGTAGATTCATTCGACTATTCATAACACAGAACATTTAATAAGATTCATAAGCACTTGTAAAAAGTCTATTTGAATAAAAAACTTTTGAGTTTTGATTATAAGCCTTACCCAAGTTGAGGCAGTCGACAAGTCGCCCTGTGGCCGGCGCTTTCCACTCGATGCTGATAACGTGTCCTCTCTTCGGCTCTAGTATCTGTCGGCTGCTGATGTGCACAGACTGGTTGTTGGCAAAGTTGACGAATAGTCCGTCGTTGCCTGCAACGCTTCCTCTGGGCACACCGGAGTTACGGCCCAGATGCATGAGCGTGGTTGATGCATTCTCTAAACGTAAGAAAAAATCCGTGGCAATTTTTTTTTTGTTCTTTTATATACTTTGACAAGGGCTTTTGAATCTTCTAGTGAATTTACCACTATACTATTCATATTCTAAGTTTATCATACCTCCGTTATTTCTCCGTTCCGTGTTAGTGACCTCCGTGGTGCAGTGTGTAGCGCTGTTGTCTTAACGTGCGGAGGGCCTGGGTTCGATCCCCGCGGCAGGGTCAATTTGGGAATTTATAATTTCTGAATTTTCCCTGGTCTGGCCGTGGCTAGTTACCACCCTACCGGCAAAGACGTGCCGTCTAGCGATTTAGAGTTCCGGTACAATATTCGGACCGAATAGGGGTATGGGTTTAATATAACTGCCATGCCCCTAACAGGTTAGCCCGCTACCATCTTAGACTGCATCATCATTTTCCATCAGGTGAGATCGCAGTCAAGGGTTAACTTGTAGTAAAAAAAAAAAAAAAACGATGCCGTGCAGAAATCGAATAGGGGTATGGGTTTAATATCACTGCCGTGCCCCTAACAGGTTAGCCCGCTACCATCTTAGACTGCATCATCAATTACCATCAGGGGAGATCGCAATCAAGGGCTAACATGTAGTGGATAAAAAAAAGATCATTCAGATCATTCACTGTTATATGGAGCGCACACACTAGGTGACGGCAATCAGACAACACCGTTGTTGTTGGCACAGTTGACGACTTTTCCATCGTCGACTACGCAGTACGCACCCGCTGGCCACGCCCACGTTTCGGCCTAGATACATGAGCGTGGTTGCTGTATTGTCTGTGCAAGAAATAGCACTATAGATACTTACTGGGGCTGATTCTGTAGTGCACAATCTCTAAATTAAACTAAAATTAGATGGTTGAGAACATTGAATTACCAATACCTTAGACGCACCATCGAAACCCAAAAAACGGCACGGTCAAATTGTGCACAAATAGATATTGTGAACAATTTTCGCCTCAGTCGCGCATGAGTACACTAGGCAACAAAATTTCGTATGTGTCGAATTGTTATTACAAAATTGAACCATAAATATAAAGCTACTAGCTGATGCCCGCGACTTCGTCCGCGTGGATCGAGGTTTTTCGGTTCCCGCGGGAACTCCTTAATTTTCCGGGATAAAAAGTAGCCTATGTGTTAATCCAGACTATAATCTATCTCTGTGCCAAATTTCATCCAGATCCGTTCAGCCGTTGAGGCGTGATTGAGTAACAAACATCCATACATCCATACATCCATCCAAACTTTCGCATTTATAATATTTATTTGATATGGTTGGTTTTTGTGAACCGTTTGGTGTCTCAATCTCAGTGTGTATCTCAGTGGTAGATTCATTCGACTATTCATAAGCACTTGTAAAAAGTCTATTTGAATAAAAAACTTTTGAATTTGAATTGAATTTAATTGTGTTTGTATAAGCGATTGTGGACGCTTTTTGAGTATTAATTTGTAGGTAATGTTTTTTTTTTTTTTTTTATTTTATAATATGCACAAACAATAATACAATACAATTGTATCTCGCCAAACTACACACATAGTTTGTTGGCGAGTTCGCGCTCAACTAACAACTACGCCGTGCACTACACTACTAATAATTACACACTACTATTATACCTAGTTAAACAATACATTTACACTACTATTATACCTAGTTAAACGATACATAATATAATTAAAATTAAGTTAGTAATCCTAAATATTTATTTGCTTAAACTATGTTAATCAGATAATCAGTGAACGAGTCGTTAATGAAAACTTCCTTTAGCTTTTTCTTAAGGACTCCTTCACTGACTTTTTTACCTACTCTTAAAAACTCTATACTATTAAATATCTTAGGTACTAAGTAACTATTTAATCTTTTACCATAATAATTATTTACTCTATTTACTCTTAATCTACCTTGTCTTACTCTTCTGACATGCTCTTTATGTGAAATAAGTTGTTTGTATTTATTGGAATAAAAATGTTCTTTTGCTAACAAATAATTTAACTTAATATGAATTGGTAGTATTTTTAATTAACTTTAAATAAAATTTCGTAATTTCTTTATATCCTTAGTTTCCTTAGTTTCTTTGTATCCTTAGTTGGTAAATCGATGGTTGAGAAAGATATAAAGACAAGAAACTACACACGAATTTGACATATAAAAAGTGACCTAATATTGAAAATTCTGCCAGTTTCATCCGTCACGTCCCTGTGACCCCACAGCTTTGCTCTACTTCTGTGTAGACACCTCCGTCGAACGACTGATACAAAAATACCTATATCTTCTAAGACTGTGCTATACTATATGTATTTACTAACTTCTCTGTAATATGACGTTGAGTCCTCCGTTGGTGTGGTCCTGTACATGGACGGTAAGATCGGGGTGGCTAACCACGTTCACGTTGACGGCCAGCGCGCAAGCCACGAGCGAAGCGAGCGCTGTTCGAAAATGAGAATAGTTTTGTTATATACCTATCAGAAGCTATAATCCGCGCGCGAGCTCCGAGATATCCTATGGAATGTTAAAGTAATGACCTAGAGTTGTTTACAGTACAAAACAATACTGCTATCGCAAAATTACACGCGTCAAGCTCGACACGAGTATATAATCAAAGCTCAACACTAGTGCTGGGAGCGAGCTGGATATGGAGCGACGATCGGGCGTACAGCCGTCGCTTCTTCAGACCCCGATTCCTCGGAGCTCGTGCGCGGACTGTAGGTACATGTTCACATATTATTAATTCATTAATTAGTAACTATTGCTTAAAAAGCGGTGATAACCTAGTGGACCTCCTGTTCGGGTGGTCGCGGGTTCGATCTACTTATATTGTTTTTACCCGACTACGGCAAAGCCAAAAGGAGGGGTTATGATTTTAGCAGTCTGTGTATTATGCATATGTACATGGACGTACCCAGGTTCTGGGCCAGGGGGGGGGCAAATCAGATTTTTATAAGCATCTAGTCAGATTTTTATAAGCATCAGTTCAGATTTTTATAAACATAAATTAAAAAAGGTATTTTTTTATATAAATTCTTTAATTATTTACAATAATATACAAAATGACTATTTTAAAAGTAACTTTCGAGGGTCTTCAGCAAAACGGTTAACAACGTCTTCCGTGAAAGAATCGCCCATAGCGTTAACAAATTTTCTATGTACACTGAGCATACAAAGCCCATTTAATCTGTCTTCGATCATGGTCGATCTAAGCCACGTTTTTACGCGTCTGAGTGTGCTGAATGATCTTTCAATTGTAGCAGTGGATGAGGCAATGCCAGTAAAATTTCTAGGGCTGTCTTCACCTTTGGATAAAAAGATTCTGCTACTTGTATTAACTCCGTTATTCTGATACTTTCAAAGTCCTGCTGCTGCTTATTTATCCAAAAAGAGCGCCATAGTTTGGCTTCAGATGTGATCCCTTCTAATTCATAAAATTCGGATACTTCCTCCATACATTTTTGAAATTTTGTAGCTGTAATTTTTATTATCTGAGTTCTTTTTCTTAAGTTTATCGACAAAACGGACAAAAGTAGATAGATAGATAAATTCTTTATTGCCACACATAAATTAAAGAAAAAACTTAATTATAAACAAAATACAGAAAACAACACGTGCGCAAGGGCGGTCTTATCACTAAAAGTGATCTCCTCCAGACAACCCATTTCATAAGGAAAATTAAAAAGAAAAAAAAAAAGTAGATAGTAGGGACGTAAACAGAATCCAGGGGGGGGCAGCTGCCCCCCCCCTGCCCTCCCCTGGGTACGCCCATGCATATGTATGATAAATGATAAAGGGGTTGTTTCAAATTTATATGGAGCCTGGGCCAGGTATTTGTACGGTATTTCAATATGTTCGGGGTCATAAAATAGTAATATTTTTTCCTTTACCTATTTCTTACTAAAAAGTTCAATTTACGAGGTACAATGCGAAATTATTTTGCAAATTAAAAGCGCAACAACATGCGTCCATTTTGACATTGACGTATTATTACACGTGTCATGATGACATTTGACATAAAATTACCTGGGAAATGTGAATTAATATTATATATTAAGTCCATGGAATTAACCTTAAAATATCCAACAGCAGTCAGATTGATGGATGGATGCGCTGCGAGCACACTGCGAGAGTTGCTATTCTACAAATGTACCTAATTAAACATTTTATTTTTGTACCTCTTAATCACTGTAAAACTGCCAAAAAGCATATTTTATTTTGTTTTCTATGATTTTATACTATTTTTTGGAATACTGTACAAGTACCTGGCCCAAGATGAAACAACCCCTTTGCACGCAAAAAATGGGACGCAAAAACGTCTGAGATTTTTGATTTTAATACTTACTGCTTGTAAAAAATTAATTATCACTGTAAAGGAAACCATCGTGAGGAAACCTGCATCAGGAGTTCTTCATGATGTTCTCAAAAGGTGTGTGAAGCCCACCAATCCACACTTGGCCATGGTGGACTATGGCCGAACACTTCTCATTCCGAGAGGAGACTCTGAAGCTCAGTAGTGCAATATTGTTGGCAATGGGTTGATGATGATGTCTGATGATGATTGATGATGGGGTACGCACCTACTGTCCTGAACATCATGATCCGTCCGCAAGCTGTGATCCTCTGAAGACAACTGCAGTAGGTACTTTTGTTAAAACTATATGTTATTCATACATGATTCATTCAAATTATACCTAATTACAGATAAATAATATACCTACTTACTTGAAGTGCTTGATTGATCGAGGAACTTGTCTCATTGACTGGGATTTTGGGAGCCGTGGCAGGATTTTTGTGTCTACGACAAGCTTGCCTTTGAATTTGATCTCACCCGGTGGTAACTGACGATATATTCTAAGATGGAACCTAGATTGTGGATCTCCTCAATATTCTTCCAACGCCCGCTGGACGCTGAGTGAGCCTGAGCTTTTATGAGCTCCATAGTTAGCAAGCACGTTTCGGATTTATATTATGTCATCACTGAAAATATGCACTATTTATGTATTTTATAAATAGTGCATAGTAAAGTAGTTTCGATACTGTAATACATCGCTGGATGGCATAGACAGTCGCGTAAAAAGACTGGATTAAAGATGCATATTATCTCCAATTTCGTCTCTGGCAGATAAGTGAACCGTGGCCGAGTGGTCGAAGGCGCTCAGGAAGCGATTCCCAGAGAGACGCAGGTTCAAATCCTGCCGGTTCCAAAAGTTTTTGATATGTATTTAAGTAAGTTTATGTATTTTATCTTATTTTAATAGAGTCAATGTGCATGCGCCATATGGAAGTGACAAATATGTTGCACGTAACGTCATATTTACTATCAACTTAATCGGTGACTTGCATACGTTCTCAAGAAACGGTTTCAGTCATTCAGTGCACAAAACACTTGCGATAAATCAACTATCAATAACAATACATAGATACTTAGGATTAATTGATACATTAATTATATTATAATGTATTGTGAAACCATGGTGAAACCATAATACACGCTGGGCCCTCGTGAGCCTTCTCCTAAATCTGGACCCGACGGAAAAGTATAGCTTTCTTAAAAGCTGGTGCTACTCGTACCATGATGACGGATCTCCGGAGATTTATTTTAAGTACGATGATTGTATTATATTGTTGCAGTTTGAAGCTGTGTAGCCTGGTACGAAACTCGATTACATCTTGCAATCAGCCCCCCGATTACGTAAGAATTGTCGATCAAACGTTAAAGATTTTCGTCAAAGTAAAATAAACCATGACAGCATTGAATTAGAGCTCAATTTCGTCGGCATATGCAGTCGGGTTGCAGTGACGCTACGCTTGAGCTTGAACAAATTGCGAAAGTTCCTTTTCTTATAGAATCCAAATAAAACAAAAGAATATATAACACAAACTTTTATTTACTTAAGGTTCGGGCTAGCTCCAATGGCATCCAGAGGGCATTTGCCGACAGGTTTGATTGTCAGTACCTGAACCATTGTCATATGGTTTTAGGATTAGGTAGTTTTAGATTTACCTACTAACATTAGGTTATTGTGTGTGTTGTTACTAACAAAATTTATGATCTTTATGGTCGAAATAAATAATTTTTATTTTATATTTATTTTATTTATGCGAATTAAAACTAGGTACTTATAAAAAGTCGCTTAAAGTTACAGCTAATCCTAAAACTATCAAAAATACAGTGACGTATTGAGTATTGGCGGCATCTGGTTCGCTGTCCTGGTCTCTCACGAAGTACGGCAGGACGCCGATAGGCGCGGGGTAGTTCCTGATCCACATTGGACCCTCGTGAACCTTCTCTGGATCACCCTGATCAAGCCAGGTGCCGACGGGGAGGTAGACGTCGCGGACTGTAATACCTTCTCTGAATACTGGTGCTACTAATATGTTGTCACCCAGGAGATATTCTGAAAAGTCCATGAAAAAGGTTTAATGCATGTTATAAGAAGCTTCGTTGGAAGGTCTAGGCTAAACTTAGGCAAATATTTGTCCACCAGGTGTACTTACCAGTAGTATAGAAAAAGATACGGGGCTCCAAAAATTGCTGTAGTACGTCCCTTCCAGGCTACTCAGATTCCATCTTAGACTGCATCAGTTGGTCTTGGTACTTGTCATCAGGTAATATCGCCGTCAGGGTAAGTAAAGAAAATATTTCTAACTAGAAACGTCCAGGGGAAACTCTTTGATCTTCCGGGATAAAAGCAGTCCATGTGTTTTCCCGGGATGCACCATATCTCTGAGATGTTTGTACTAAATTACGTTAAAATCAAACAAACATCTTCTTCGCATGCACTTTCGCATCTATAAAACGGGATGGATTTGAGATTCGGCCTTACAGTAGAGTTAATGATAACATACCATCCCAAATAGTGAGTGCCACTTCGTCGGTAGGATCCAGCCACCACAGCGGTGGGTTGACTGGAGAACCAGTGGCGACAGACGCCTCCATCGCTGCGTATATCACTTCTGCGTACTCTGCGTGTAGATCTGTGAACTTCTTGCTTATCTCCACTGTCTGTTAAAGTATCAAATTACAGGTCATGTCCTGCTCGCACGAAACTTCTACGCATAGATTTATTTTATTGAGTAGTGCCCCCAAAAAGTTCCCACTGTTTCCTTGTCTAGTTTAGTTTTTACGAAAGTTTGAAAAGAATCGAGATAGTTTTTTATTTTTAAGAATTCCGACCAGCCTCCGCTGCGGAAACGCTTTCTCTAGGTCAATTTAGCACAGTAAGACTGCTAATTCGCAGATAGCCGGTAAAGCTGGTTAAACAGCCTGACTGCTAGTCAAGGGTTAAGAATAAGATGAAATTGAGAAGAGTTTTAATGAATGCTTCTACGAAACAAGTGAAGAAATACGTTTCGCGAAGGTACGATGACGGCTATCAACAGATTTACGACCCGGTGATAGAGTCTTGATATGTATCATAATATTATGTGACACAAGTTGTCCTTCGTGAAATAAGTAAATTTCATTTCATCATGAGACCACCTCCATGGTGATATTATTGCATTGTAATCGAAGTTACGTTCGTATTCCAAATTTCAGCTTGATCGGTTGAGGGGAACTGCCTTTAAATTCAGTTGCAAACACAAACAATATACAAATTACATAAAGTTTGAAGTTTTTTTTTTAAATTATAAGATAGGCTTGCGCTTGACGACAATCATGCTTGAAAAAGCATTGATGAGGTCTAGGTTGGAACTTGGAACGCCTGCCTAGACAAATAAAAAAGAAAAATTAAAGCTTGTAAAATAGCGGTTTAGGTAAGCTTCAAATACCTCATTATCAAAGTTCCAAGGTGCAAAGGAATACTGCATGGCCGGTAAGAACGTATTGGCTTGCACCCAGCGTATGAACAGCTCCTTGCTGGGCAGGTCAGCTTGCGCGTGGTTGAGGTTATAACCGTTCCCTCCTATCATGTCAGGTAGGACCAGGGTGTAGCCGTTGAGATTCATCTGGATGGTTGTGGTGACGATCGTGGGTAGTCCGTTGTTCAAACCCCAGATGGAATCTCTGTCCACCATCCGGACGAAGATTGGCAGATCTTGAGTCCTGGAATTTATTTTATTAGGAGACATCTGCTTGAAATATTGAATCGAAGCAGGCGTTACTTTGCGGAAGTCCATAATAATGAATGAACCAGAAGCTTAATTCGCTATAATCCGCCACAGTAGACAAATCTATGTGGTGCAGTGCGTGTCTTCCACCAACAGCATGCGAACACCCACCACCCAGCAATTCGCACCGGCACAGCACCACACCACACAAATCCTCCAAATCACTCTCTATGTACGTTTCGGACGGTTTCGGAGTGAAACGTACGTAGAGAGTGATTTGGAGGATTTGTGTGGTGTGGTGCTGTGCCGGTGCGAATTGCTGGGTGGTGGGTGTTCGCATGCTGTTGGTGGAAGACACGCACTGCACCACATAGATTTGTCTACTGTGGCGGATTATAGCGAATTAAGCTTCTGGTTCATTCAACATCTGCTTGACTTAACTCTATATCAACTAGTAGGTACTAATTAGTAAGTTGGTACTACAGGGATTTACCTAATTTCTTTTCAAATTAATGTAAGTGCTTGCCTGCAGTGACACCTGCTCGCAAGGGGTGATGCAGCCTAAACCAGTATTCAAATTCGAGAATATAAGGCATCTTTTTTTTTTTAACCACTGTAAGTTAGCCCTTGACTGCGATCTCACCTGATGGTTAGTGATGATGCAGTTTAAGATGGTAGCGGGCTAACCTGTTAGGGATGCGGCAGTTAAGTATATTCAACCCATATACCTACTAACCCCTAATCGGTTTCTAAACGCCATCGTATCATAATCGCTTGTCGGCACTTCTTTGCCTGTAGAGTGGAAACTAGCCACGGCCCAAGCCTCCGACCAGAGCAGACAAAATCAAAAATTATAAATTCCCAAATTGGCCCGGCTGGGAATCGAACCCAGGACCTCCCACTATAAGAGCACTACGCTCACCACTGCGCCAGGGAGGTCGTCAAAACGTAGGCTAACTTGCTTACAACTCTTCAGGATGAGGTTTAAAGATATTTATTTCTCAAGGAAGAACAAAAGTTCACTTATATGAGAACAATAATAATACTTAAACTATGCTTAGACAGTAAAAAGGTCTGATTGCAGCCATACGGCATTAAATTAAGAAGAGGAAGAGTGTGGCGCTGCCGTCGCGTAAACAATAGCTCTTCAATATTTAAATTCAAAAAAATAGTTAATGTGAGCTTTTCTAAGTAAATCCGATTTTCTAAGATACTTTATAGTTTAAACTTTGTGCATGAATGTTATCTTCGAGTAAAAACAAGTAAATGTGTATAAATTCATTAAAAAGTAATAGGAGTCAAAAGTGCTAACATAAACATTTAAAACTTTCAAAACAAATTAATAAAATACAATAACAGTGTTTAAAAATAAGTAAATAAGTGTTATAAATACTATATTTAAGAATTTATTGTGATAAGTTCAATTTATTACTATAACATTAAAATTAAGTGAAATAGTGACGCTTAAAAAATATTTAAAAAATTAACGATTAATTGGAAAATTATCGCCATCTACATTATAATTAGTTTATTCTACGCCATCTATTGACATTCAGCTACACTTGATCGCTAGCAAGGCTAGCAAGTAACTTTGTATACATCCAGGTCATAATATTTCGAGCACAAGATAAATAAACAAAAATACGAAACAAAACTAATAACATTGTAAAAGTGTATAATTAATATATAAAAAAATATTAAAAGTGATTACAAGTGGACAAAACACTATAATATTCAATGTGACGTCACAATAAATAGACCTTCATACTAATTAAGTACCTGATGATTAATTCAACCTAACTTGAAACAGCGTCCGTGGCGCAGTTGGTTTGGATATCGACTTTCTACTCATAGAAATTAACTGTTTCTGTTTCATCTACTTAGTGCATTTAGTGAGGTAGCGCGCGGCTGTCTCTTTCACACATTCTGCAAATCGCCATTTACTTATATCTCGCTTGGAGTGTCACGTATGATTTAAACAAACATGAATAATTGTTTTGAATGCAATGAACGCGGTGGCCAGAAAAACAGAGATTAATCCGCGCGAAGGAGAGCGAATTGATCATCAGTCTAAGCCTGAGGACAGAGATAATGAAAGCTGGACTGAGGTGAAGAATAAAAAGATGCATCCTGTTAAAAAGGGTGGAAATTTATCTATAATTCCAATTAAAGCGGTTGAACGGAAAAAAATTCTTCATATATGGAGACTACATAAAGATACTAAAGAGGATGATCTAACGGAATATATTCGATCAGTTCTGGGAAACGTCAGTTATATTAAAGTAGATAAGATAGTACATAAAACAGAAAGAAGTTATTCTTCTTTTAGAGTGTGTGTCTCAGAAAGTGATTTTGAGAAATTGAGTAATTCCGACATTTGGCCAAAAGATGCGGAGTATAGTGAGTGGATTTGGTTTCGTGGCCCAGTCAAAAAACCTCAAACCTAGACAGTCACATCATAATGCAAATGTAAATATATTATATCAGAACGTTAGAGGTCTTCGTACTAAAACGTCTAACTTTTTAACTCTA
The DNA here is from genome assembly GCA_917051295.2 of Erebia ligea. Lineage (NCBI taxonomy): Eukaryota > Metazoa > Arthropoda > Insecta > Lepidoptera > Nymphalidae > Erebia > Erebia ligea. The sequence goes on along the minus strand of OU785235.1, from coordinate 1,497,669 downwards.
CTCGAGGCATCTGGGGCTGATTTATTTGCAATAACAGAGACTGGCTGTAATGAGTCAATGAATAACGCTGAGATTGCATTACCTGGTTACCCTATATTGCGGTGCGATCGAGCAGATGGACGTAAGCAGGGCGGCGCGCTTTTAGTGGCCACACCGCGGTTCGAATTGCGCCAAGTACCGATTCCCAACAACGTTGATGTAAACAAATATAACTTTGAGCTAGTTTGTGCTTCAGTGCATATGAAAAATAGGTTTTTATTTACTTGTTGTGTTGTATATATTCCACCACAGGCTGAAGAAAATGAGTATATGGTAATGTTTAATTTATTAGAGAAAATATGTATTAGGTTTAAAAATAATGTGATAATATTAGGTGATTTTAACTTGTTTTCTAGTAATACCCTGGTATGTAACTATTATGAGTATTTTATGGCGTTTTGTGAACTCGCTCAGTATAATGAGGTCCCAAACTGTAAGGACAGACAGCTGGATCTGGTGTTGAGCGGGCGTGGCGCCGTATCGGTGTGTTTGGCGGATGAGGCTCTGGAGCCCGTGGACGGATATCACCCACCGCTAGCCGTAGCCGTGCCCGTAGTTGGCTCGTTTGCCTCACCCGCCTCGCTCACCTCGCTCGCCTCGGCCGCTATCAATCCACTTCAAGAACCTTCTCCATACTTGCAGACATTTAAACAATGGAACTTTAACAAAGCAGACTTCCCACAATTATATCATCTACTAGCAACGTCAGACTGGACGGAACTTTACAGCCTTAGTGAACCAGAATCTGTTTTGAATTTTTTCTATTCTAAATTAAACGAAATTGTTGATGAGTGTGTACCCGTAAAAAAACAACTTTCTAAAAGTAACAGATATATTTACCCGGTTTGGTACAGTTTTGCATTGATAAAAGACATAGAAAAGAAATACATGTTACACAAACAATACAAAAAAAGTAAGTCACCAAGCGACTATGAAAAGTTCGCGCAGGTCAGAGCTAGAGTGAAGTCGGAGACGGCGATCGCGCATGACCTATACCAAGATCGCGTGCAGAGCCACTTGGCGAAGGATCCGCAAGCATTCTGGAACTACATGAGGGCAAAGAAAGGTACCTCGAACCAACATAGATTAATAAAGGACGGACGAGTACTGACAGAACAAGAGTGCGCAGATGAATTCGCTCGATTCTTTCACTCGGTGTATAACCCGGAGCCGGCCACGCTGAGTGTATCGGCGGCGGACGCGGCGGGTGGCACAGGCGCGGCGCGTGCGGAGCTGGGGACCCTATCGCTAGAGGCTGTAGCTCGAGCGCTCGCGCGACTGCCGCCGAGGCGTTCAGTGGGACCGGATGGAATACCACCATTCATTTTCAAGGATTGCCGCATGGTTTTGGCAGACCCGTTGTGTCATATATATAACACCTGCATTGCGACCGCAACGTTTCCTGATCGTTGGAAGCTCACTCGAGTGGTACCGGTACCTAAAGGACGTGGAGGTCCAGAGCCCAGTGACTACAGGCCCGTAGCGGTTCTATGCACTCCGGCGAAAGTGTTCGAGTCAGCCATACATAGTTGTTTGTATGATCTAATTTGTACTCAGTTGTCTGACGCGCAGCACGGATTCCGTCCTGGGCGAGGAACGACTGGAAACTTGCTGCATCTTATGACGCGATTGGTGCCAGCGGTTGATGCCGGAGTGCAGGTAGATGTAGCCTACTTTGATTTCAGGAAGGCGTTCGACACGGTCGACAACGATATCCTGCTCGCGAAGCTAGCCCGCGTGGGCTGTACGCCAAAGACGCTGGCTTTCTTTGCCAGCTACTTGCGGGACAGGCGTCAGTATGTCGACTGCGGCGGACACCGGTCTGAGCCTTACTTTACAAGATCAGGTGTCAGTCAAGGTAGTAACTTAGGACCCCTCCAATTTATCGTAATGGTAAACGACTTACCTGAGGTGATTACTGAGTCGACGTGCCTGTTATTTGCTGACGACCTAAAGTTAGTTAAGGAAGTGGGCGACATTACGGATCATGATAGACTTCAGAGGGACATTGATGCGGTCAGCAAATGGAGTCAGCAGAATAAGCTTTATTTTAATGTTTCCAAATGTTCCGTGCTGACGTTCAGCCGTGCGCGAGCCCCGGGCCACCATCAGTACCAGCTTGAGGGGCAGGAGCTACGGCGTGTCACTGAAGTAAGGGATCTTGGTGTCCAATTCAACGCAGACCTGAATTTCCGACAACACATCATCCAGGCTTGCAAGAAAGCGTATCGGAATTTAGGTTTTGTGTTACGGCAAGCCAACACATTCACAAACACCAAGGCATTGCGAGCTTTATACGAAGCGTTGGTGAAAAGTCAATTGGAATGCAACGCGGTCGTCTGGTCACCAAGCCAAGATAAATATAAGGTAATGTTGGAACGGATTCAAAATAAATTTTTAAGGTTTTTGTACCTAAAGTTGTATGGGGTGTATCCGGGCTATCCTTTGCTATATCCCACTTTGTTTGTTATGGGCATGGTGGGATATAGCAAACTTGAACTGAGAAGAGAAGTGTGCCTGGCTTCTTATTTATTTAAGGTACTAAAGGGGAAGGTTCATAACCCTGCTATCTTGCAGGAGTTACGATTGTGCGTGCCGAACAATAGCGTGTCGCGCAGGCGTAAGCCACCGCTGCTGGCGCTACCGTGCGCTCGGACGTGCTTGTTGCAGAGGGCGCCACTAGTGCGCGCGACTCGCACGCTCAACGCAGTGGCTGAACATAAGGACCTATTTAGCTGCTCACTGAGCGAGTTCACAAAAGCCGCTTCATTTGTATTAAGTTAGTTAGGTTATACTCGTAAGTAGGTATGTAAATGTAGTTAATTAAGTATATTTTTATTATTCGTATATTTCTATTGTAAATAATGTAAGGCTTATTCTATCGCATTAGGTACCTAACCTGTAATGATAGAATTAAGTTGGGTGAAATACATAAAAAAAAAAAAAAAAAAAAAAAAAAAAAAAAAAAATTACCTGAATCCAGCTCGCACTTCTACCATGTCTCCAAATCGCGCGCAGGTTCTCACGTAAGCCTCTACGATATTGTGGGGATGCATGTCGATGTCACCTTGTTGCACAGGAATCTGTGGAAATATACGAAGATTATAATAAGTAGAGGGTAGGTAAGTACTTTAGGGATAAGGCAGAAGGACCTTACTGCCATTGCTTTAAGCTTATTAAGTTAAAAATATTAAAATAATACTATTTTAATATTTTTAACCCTTGTGGTTCAGATAATCCATAATTTAAATTGTCAATTATAAAATAATACTGCTTTAAGTGTTGGTAGTAAGCTTACAGTTGATATTTCAACATATCATAAAAATTCATTAAAAACCGGCCAAGTGCGAGTCGGACTCGCGCACCGAGGGTTCCGTACAAACCTGTAGTAAGTTTTACGATTTATGACTTATTAAAAAAAATTGCTTAAAAATTACGTTTTTTGTATGGGAGCCCCCCTTTAATATTTACTTTATTGATATTTAATTATTTATTTTGAAAGGTAATATACAAGTTAATATTCTGTGAAAATTTGAACCGTCTACCTGTTACCGTTTTTAATATTGAGCAAAAAAATACGAAAAAAACACGTTTATTGTATGGGGACCCCCCTTAATATATATATTTTTTTAATTTTTAGTATTTGTTATTATAGCGGCAACGGAAATACATCATTTGTGAAAATTTCAGCTTTCTAGCTATCACGGTTTATGAGATACAGCCTGGAGACAGACAGACAGACAGACAGACAGACAGATAGACAGCGGAGTCTTAGTAATAGGGTCCCGTTTTTACCCTTTGGGTACGGAACCCTAAAAAGGAACTGCAAGTGATTGTACGAAATATAGTTCCTGAGCAAAAATGTGATATTTTGGACTGTTTGTTTTGATGGTCATGGAGCATTAAATTTTGATGACCATAATATAGTCATAGATATTGAGCTGGTAAAAAATTACCGGATATGAATCCAATATACTAGTGGTTCGCCGCGAACTGAGACCTCGCGGTATCCATAAACTTACAGAGCGCCATCTATGTGAAGTTCTGTTAAAAATAGTGAAGCTAAAATTAAATAATTTCGTTTCCTTAGAATATTTATATAATTTTAGTATTTGTTGTTCAAGTACAGGATTTAATTCAAATAAGTGATCAAGTTTCAGGCTCAGCCTTTTCTTTTTAAGCACAAACGAATAAATTTGTACAGAGCGCCATCTATTGACAACATTGTGAAGTTTGTTAAAAATACGTATGCTCATTAAAAATTAAATAATTTCGTTTCCTTATAATATTTATCTAATTTTAGTATTTGTTGTTCAAGTACAGGATATAATTCAAATAATTAATCAAGTTTCAGGCTCAGCCTTTCAGAAAATTGGGAGTTCTGAGGTCATCTTTGGACGTCAGAAAATCACCACTTTGAAAGCCCCCCATTTCGTCAATTTTAGGGGAAAAATTAAAAAAAATATATTTTTGGACTCCGTTCCTCATTATCTTTAAAATGATATACCGCAACCCTATGTAATGCTATAAAAAATATTTTACTTCGCATTCGCTTCTATGAGAGCCCCCCTGAAATAAAGATTTTTATAACTTTTTAAGCCATATTCGGCGGGAGGCCATCGGTTTACATAGTATATTTAAATTTGAAGTAATTACGTTCAGTAATTCAGAAGTTATAAGGCTCTGACAGACGGACGGACGGACGGACAAGTGCCAATTCACCCAAGTAGACTCAGAGACCTTCGCTTCGCTCGGTCAATTATCTTTGCAGAACAAAACTCTTCGCTGAAATTTTCTACTCAATACAACATGGTAAAATTTTGACATTAACACATGTTTTACCTGCGGGGAAAAGCTGCTCTCTCCAGCATCAAACTTAATGTTGTCAATGCCATGGGTGTCGATGAGATTCTTCACACGTTTGTACCACCACTCCGCTGCGGCCGGCTTGGTGAAGTCCACCAGACCAGGGATGGAGCCATTCGGGTTCCACCAGTTTGCTGCTGCTGTGCCGGCCTCGTCTAGGACTAGATACCTGGAATGAAATGCAACAGCATCGAGATAGTACTGAAAATTCCTTGACAGAAAAATCCAAAGTTATGGCACATCCCCGGAATCGAACCTAGGACTCGTCGTCCGAAGTCAAACTTGCTAACTAAACTAGCGAGTCAGTAAAAAAGCATTTTTAAGAAACAGAAAATCCATAATATGCTGCAACATGATGCATCTGACTCAATGTTCCAATTTTCCACTCGCAGAAGAAGCTCAAATAATACTAAAAAGAATTACATCAATATCACAACGGTTCATAATTAACTAGTTGACGTACTATTTCTCTACCACCAGAAAAACCTCACTGTCAGGGAGTTGAGAAGAAGAAAGAGGAAGAGAGGCATAACTGGAGACTTAATGGTCAGATAAACATCTTACCCATTGTTTAGAGCATCCGTATACACCTGACCGCAGTTGCTGTTAATGAATGGATGAACCCAAATCGTCACTCGGAATCCAAGGGCCTTCAACTCCTCAACCAAATGTGTCATATTTGGGAATTTATTAGTATCCACTTCCAATGTCCCATAGCAGGTTTCCCATAGATCATCGATTTCTAGCTGCGAGTTATTAAATCCGTATGCCACGATTTGGCTAGCGTATTCCATGACCTTTTCTCCAGTTATATTTTTGGAGTACTGAGCCCAAGTAGACCAGATAGGGTGTTGGACCATTCTAAAATCTGGCAACCCAGAAGGTTTTCCTAGATAATGTGTGACAGCATGCTGGTGTGCTTTTTTAACATCTGGCAAGATCCAAAAATCGTAAGACAGCTCTGTGTGGTTTCTCTGGGTTGAATAGGGCGCTGCTAATTGAGCTCCAAAGCAGATATGGTTTGGCTGGATCAAATTATAGTCCACAAATAGTGGAACTTGTGGGTTAACGTAAATGTATTCGCCGGCTGAGTTGAGCCAGTATCTCTCTACTATCGCCCCGTTGTCCGATTCTTTGGACACATACGCGCTGTAGTTTTGGTGTGCTCCTTCGATTGGATATACTTGATCTATTTGCATTGGCCCGGCGTACCAGTGTTTTGTACCTAAAAATATAGCAATTTTTTATTACATAATAAAATCAAGAACCACACTGAACAGACTTGACCATTTCTTCATCCTTTTAATAAAAAACCGGAAGAGATAAAGTTAATATAAAACCGGAATAAAATAACATCTAAATTTAACAACATGATTTAAGTCACGTTCACGTTAGAATATTGTAATCTTTGTCATCGTTTCCCTTCGATGGGCTAAGATCCCAAAGCCTAATAGCCCATAATGTGTGCTAAAAGGCTGAAACATCTATCCTCGAGGGAGTTAGAAACATAGCTCTCTAATCACCACCATAACAAGTCACGTACATTTAGAAGATTGACGTCAAGACCACGAGGGAAATTAAAATGGAGATTCCAGGAGTCTGGACGGCTTTAGAAAAGATTTTCTTGAAGATCCCGATCAAAATGTAACGATACCCCAGATCGGATATCTAAAAAGGATTTTCCCTGAGATCAAAAAAATTGGTTTCTTTTAATTCATTATTGAAATTGCATACCAAAATCGAAGCAATCCTCAAACCGCAACGGTTCATCCGAGTCCCATTTGACCTTGATTCCTCTGGCGTCTGCTGCGTCATCACGCACTGTGCGCACGGTGAGGTTGGCTGAGCCGATGTGGATGAGCACTCCTCCCTCTATATCCTCGGAGGAGTACACGGAGTAGAGGGTGCGGCCTATGTGAGCGTACACTGCTCTTTCGTCGCCTGAAAAACACAGAGTAGTTTTCCATTAAACTCGCCACTTTTTAACGCACACGTTAAGTGATGATGCAGTCTACGATGGTAGCGGGCTAACCTGTTACCACTTATTGTTATGTATGTTTTAGCCCGTGCCGAGGAGGGCAACTTTATACATTAGCTTTATTAGCTCTATCAATAAAGACTTACTTAGGTAAAAGTTCTTCTAAGGTTTTTAATAAATGAATTATAAATGAGGTGATTACCTCTGGTCAACACGAGATTGAATCCTCCGGTTATTTGAGGTTCCAGCGTGAGCTCGATATCACCAGCTCTTATTGGCAGTTCCGCTGATAGAACCCGCCCTGTCACTGTCAGAGCCAGTAAACCTGAGAAAAATTATGCCTGTTTAGTTATATGCTTCTCTCAAGCAACTGCTAGTTACTAGTAGCTGATTTTAGACTAGCTGAACGCAGCTCTAATGCTGAGATTAATAGGGCGTACTTTAACTTAGCTCAGATTTTACTAAGAGTTAAAACGAGATGGGTGAGCGCCTAACATAAATCTGTCTAGTTTTAACCATGTCTCAAGTCTAAGCAAAGTCAAAGTTCGCTCTGTAGATCTCAAAGAGTTGCGAAGCTGAAATAGCAATGTGTGGCACCCATACTCCGAGGAACGGCAAACGTTGGGAGTTGGGACATCTATCGGTTGGACGATTCAGTATTTTACCGACATTTGAGGAGAGACTTTTAACACATTTTCAGAAATGGCAAATTAAATAATTTAATCTTCTAATGATTGCGTCTTTATTTTACGTTGCCATTTTTTAAAAACTACAAGGGGCGGATAAACTTAAAAGCCGGTAATTAATGCATTGGCGGTTCCTTTAGTGCTGCAAATGTTAATATGGGTGGCTGTACAATCACTTCAGGTGATTCGCCTGCTCACCTGCTGTCTGCTGATAAAGAAACGCCCAGAATTTCGAGGAAAGTCAAATAGGAAAGAGCCTCGGTATATTTAAACACGACTAATGTAAATTTAAAATAGATATACCTAATACCCTTAGCGCTGCCATCACTGATCACTTTGGTCCAGAGACTGCGCCGCGTGACTTTAATTGTTATCTCGATTCAATGTGCAATCGAATTGTTCTGTCCGTTATCGGAAACTCTTGAGATTTCGGTAGTTTAGATATTCCACTCCCAACTTTGAACGATTCAGTTGAGAATGGTCATGAGATTTAATGTCCTCCTGGCCGAATTTCGGCCACGGCGGCCTATTTATAGTGCACGAGTGTGTGCGCATACACAGGTGCACTCTCTGTTCCTTTACTCTCATAGCCCGATGGGAAGGAAAATCCGATACGACCGGAGAGAGATCAGGCGCAGGACCGACGGCTATATAAGTGCTCTCCGAGGCACGGGGGTGAAACATCGCTAACTTCCTAAATCCGGGCTAGTAGTTACTGAGAATTTCTTGCCAGAAAAACCCAATTACTTAGGTACTTAATGATTCTGTGACGGGATGGAAACATTTTATTATTGTTTAAGAAATTCGATAGATTAGATATGGTTATGATAAGAAGTAGAAATCTCAAGAGGTCCCTTGTAGAGTGGTGGAAAATCATGATTACATACATATAGCAGTAGATAAATTAACATGCGTCTAGGTAAAACTGATATACCTACCTAGCCATCATTTTGTGTAAATGAGAAATGTGGTCTCTGCGGGGGGGTTATTCCACTTTTTCCCATTGAAGACCCCATCATTCATCAATGTGGATTTATGAAAAGAAAGTTCATAAATCCCCGTTGACTTCGCCTAGAGCTCCTAATGGGGTATTGTGGAAAAAATGTTCACAAACCCCTGCACTGACAATACCCGTCTGTTTAGATATATGCAGTAAAATACAATTATAACACTTATTACCTATGTAAGAATCACGAAGTCTTTTTATTTTTGGAGGTACGTGGTACGTCTCTTAATAATCTGTCAGGCGATGTTAAATTGAACGGCTTGATGCCCTTCCTCTGCAGCACGTCATCGTCGTCTCAACTTCACTGCTGGACGAAGGTCTCCTGCATGGATCGCCACAGAGCACGGCCTTGTGCCGCTTGCTTTCAGCGGCTCCCAGCTGCACGCTTAAGATCGTCCGTCCACCTAGTGGGGGGTCGTCCAACGCTGCGCGTTCCGGTGCGAGGCCGCCATCCAAGCACTTTGGGACCCCAACGCCTATCGGATCTACGAACTACGAGTATGTGCCCTGCCCATTGCCACTTGAGCTTGGCGACTCTTCGAGCTATGTTGGTTACTGGTTCGCCTACGGATCTCCTCATTTCTGATTTGATCACGCAGGGATACTCCGAGAATAGCTCTGCAGCACAATACTAATTAAATAGTACGGGAATAATAAACATTCACCTCCAAAAAATAATGTAGTTAAAGCTTATTATTGGCATAAAAGAATTTTTAGAACATATTTGTAGGTAATTTAATGACGATCATTTTTGCCAGTGACGATTTTTACATGCCTTTGTGTAATTTACACAAAATCTGATGTGTAAGTAGGTAAATTACAAAAAAAAACCCGTTCGGGGAGATATTATTACCTATCCCAGAAAACTAAACGCGTGAGCATCTAGTAGGTAAATAATAAAACAATAAACATAATATTTCTTAACTATTTATTCTCAAAACGAATAAACGAGTAAAATTTCAAAAAAATATCACAAATCGTTCACTTAATCTTCAAGTGTGAAGTAAGGCAGCGTGTCGAGCGGTGCTGGGTAGTCCCTCAGCCACGCCGGACCAGAGACCAGGTCGCCCGTCACGCCGTCCCGCCACTGGCCCCTGGGGAGGTAGATGTCCCGGGATACCGCGCCTTCTTCTAGCACTGGGGCTGCTAGGATACGCTCTCCGAGGAGGAATTCTGTAAAGAAGAGCAAGTATTTATTGGGTGCGATCCGCTAGAGGTGTGCTACGTTTCTGACCCGTTGTCCTAGGTGGGCGACAGAAGCGACGTCATGCGACGCGACGCTATAGAAAATGACGTTACGTCTACGTGCCATTTTCTATGGCGTCGTATCGCGTCGCGTCCCGTGGCGTCGCTTGTCGCTCACCAAGGAGTAGGGGCGGCCTTAGCCATTGCGAGGCTCTGGGCGGTAGATATTTGTGGAGTATAGCCCATCTTTTTCGTCCACTTTTCTTTTACCTTTCGCAGTTGACAGTACTGGCATCTCAGATCAATAAACAGAATACATAATGGATTGTAGTTTGTCACTAGTTTGGATCTTCGTAGCTCACTTCCTATTGATAGGTGAGACTTTTTCTACTTGGGCTGTAGCGCGAGGGTGCGAGGCCCCTGCAAGAGCGAGGCCCCGGGCGGTTGCCCTGCTTGCCACCCTCTAAGGCCGCCACTGGCAAGGCCATAGATTTCTTACCATCTCCTACAGCTAAGGCGTCCTGGTCGGTGGGGTCGAGCCACCAGACGGGCGGGTTGACGGGGGTCCCCCGCTCGACGGAGGCCTTCATGGCCGCCACGATCTCATCAGCGAAGTCAGCGTGCAGCTGCGTGTAGCGGCGGCAGATCTCTACTGCCTGGAACATTAATTAGGTATTTGACTACTATTCAAATAAATTATTTTTTTGTGATTATTAAGTAAAAGATCTCCCAAAAGTCGTAATATCCACGTCCTCTGATAATTTTATGTTGAATAACCATTTTAAACAATCGATTAAAGTAAAAAAGTGCGTCGGACTTTAATGACGTCACATTTCTCATATAAATCCTATACTTAGGACGCGTTTTGACGTTTGAAAAAAAGTTGCTGATTTGACTATTTGTCAAATACCCAATTACACTTTTAAGGACTTAACGACTTCGGAATTTTTCCAATACAGTTTGCGCTGTGAGACCTTGCTTCTTGCCAAATTTCATAATTCTAGATCAACGGGAAGTATAAAACTAAAGGTTTTGATTTATTGACGAAAAATGCAAAATATGCGGCACAAACAGCTGTATCTTTTGATTGTGTTGACTTAGAAGTTTGATTTTTCCTTTTTTCCTCGTGAGGTACCCTTTAAAGAACCTCAGACGCAATTTAAATCTTGTAAACAGTCATAAACCATTCTGTATTGTACTTGTATCCTATGATATTTATGTAATACTAGCTGATGCCCGCGACTTCGTCCGCGTGGTTTAAGTTTTTTTTGATTTATGCGGGAACTCCTTAATATTCCGAGATAAAAAGTAGCCTATGTCACTCTCCGGTCCTCAACTATACCCGTGCCCAAAAACACATCGATGCGTTGCTCCGTTGCGGCGTGATTGAAAGACAAACCAACAAACCAATAAATAAACCAACAAACAAACACACCTTCGCATTTATAATATTATAGTATGAAGTCGTTGCCTGTATCTATTACTATAACCAATGTGGTTCCAAATTATCGCATTTTAATCTTTTTATCTGTAAATAACAACCTGTCACTAACCTCGTCATCATGGTCCCACGGCACAAAGGAGTACTGTAGCGTGGGCATGAACACGTTAGCCTGCAGCCACCTCACGAACAGCTCCTTCGAGGGCTTGTCATTGTACCCGTTACCGCCGATCATGTCCGGCAGCACCAGAGTGTAGCCGTTCAGGTTCATCGCTAAGAGTGTGGTCACCAGGGTCTTGAGACCGTTGTTGTAGCCCCAGTAGGTGTCTTTGTCTACCATGCGGATGAAAACTGGCAAGTCTTGGGTCCTATAAAAATTGGATAACATGGATATATATGTAGGTACGTACTAAGTAGATGGGCTTTTCCATAGAAAAAATTGGGCGTCCGACCTGTGGAGCGCGCTCCACACATGTAATAAGCCTGTCCATGTCCCCGCCATAGCGCTGTCCCGCTTTTCAGACTAGATAGCGTTAGTAAAATACGCGGGCCACGTTCTTTGTTTGACAGGGCCCGTCTATGTTATATATGAGGACCCGTATCATCAGGGCCATCAGGTGAAATCGCAGTCATGGGCTAACTTTTATTTAGATTTAAAAAAAAAAATAGTGTCTGCTTATATGCCCAGCCAGTGGCGTGCACACCGTTTAAAGCTATGTAAGGCATTAATAATCAGGTCATGATAAAAAATGAGCATTTACGTATTTCCATTTGGGGAAGCAGTTCTTTTATGCCACTATGAACTGCATTCCACTGTGCCCAGCGGCTCCCAGCGAATCGCTTGATGAGATCGTCCATCGACCTAATGGAATATATCCTAATGCAGCGCGTAAGCTTTGAGCCAACGAAGTACCTAATTGATGGGTTTTCATAAAATATGTACATTTCTTACCTCATTCCGGATCTGATCTCGATCATAGGCCCGAACTGGGCCACAGTCCTCACGTAGGACTGTACGATGTGACCAGGGTGCAGGTCGATGTCGCCATTTTGGACTGGAATCTGGGACAAAATGACATTTAGTACATAACACTTGATAAATATCTTCTTTTCCAGTGCGAAATACGTAGGTATGGAGTTTTACAATAATCTAATCAGCTGTTGGTACTTCACTCCTTAGATAGGTAAATATTTTGTAGGTTTTGATTCGCATGCTTTTGTGGGTAGAGCAGATCTACTAATCATTGTCCCAGTAATATTCTGACAAACGTGAATTTACGTTCCACACCTAGTTACCACCCAAATAAATGTCTCTACTTTAGTAAAAAATCTTCGTCTAGCAAAGCCACAACTTTATCCAATAAAAATGTGTTAATTTTGTAATTTTTACTATAGTGTTTACCCAATTTTTGAAAACTGTTTAGATCCCTAGCCCCTCAAAGCCTAGATCCCTGTGGCTTAGCGGTCAAAGGAGCTCCGGGCGCGATACCCAGAGAGACACAGGTTCAAATCCTGCCGGTTCCGCAATTATTGATATGTATTTAAAAAATGTGATGCTAACCTGAGGCGACCAGCTAGACTCCCCAGCGTCGAACTTAATGCTGTCAATGTCGTACGTGTCGAGAATGTATTGGATCCGCTTGGTGTACCAGTCTGCCGCCTCCGGGTTGGTGAAGTCGATATACGCGGGCACGGATCCGTTGTTGTTCCACCACGACGTGTCGGGACTGCCGTTCTCGTTGAGGACCAGGTAGCTGCAGATTCAGCACAGAGTATACTCGTGTGGATTCAGGCAACGTATTCGTAACGTAACGAACGTAACGTATAACGTAACGTAACGTAACGAGTGTAACGTAGTACGTAAGGTAACGTTTATGAAAAATTAATTTATCAAATATTGGATAGAAGCAGGCGTTACTTTGCTGAAGTCCATGATAATGACGGAATTAATCCATACTTATTATTATAAATACGAAAGTGTGTCTGTCTGTCTGCTACGACACGGCCCATCTGTTCACCGATTTTGATGAAATTTGGTAAAGGGATAGGTTGTTTCGGGACAGACATAGGCTACTTTTTATTCCGGAAAATTCAAGAGTTCCCGCGGGAATAAAAAAAAATCTCTTTAACCGATTTTGATGAAATTTGGTATCCAGGGGAAGGGTTCCCGCGAGAATCCAAAAATCTTAATCCACAGTAGACAAATCTATGTGGTACCTGTGTGTATCTTGCACTTGTAGCTTGCGATATTCACCGACCAGTAAGCCAGCAATTAAAATATTCCAGCGAATATTTTGTGCTGTATGGAGTTGTATGACGCTCACCGCATGTCGCAGTGCGGAGTATCGCGAGAATAAACATCGCAGTAAGTCAGTATACGATACGATACGATACGGTACGATGCCGTGTAGAAACCGAATAGGGGTATGGCATGGGTATGGGTTTAATATAACTGCCATGCCCCTAACAGGTTAGCCCGCTACCATCTTAGACTGCATCATCACTTACCATCAGGTGAGATCGCAGTCAAGGGCTAGCTTGTAGTGGATAAAAAAAAGAAAAGTATCGTTTACTGTTTGTTGTCTTTGCTAGAATACGTCAGAATTCAGATAGGTACCTAGGTCAAATCATATAGTATAGTGGATAATCTCTTTTAAAACTTACCCTTTGATCAAGGCATCAGAGTACCAGGGCTCGCAGTCCTTGTTAATGAAGGGATGCACCCAAATCGTGACTCTGAATCCGAGACCCTTGATATCCCGAACGAGTTGCTTCAAATCTGGGAGTTTCCTCTCATCCACAGTTAGAGATCCATAGCAAATTTCCCAAAGATCGTCAATCTCAAATTGGGCGTTTGGGAACCCGGAGTCTTTGATTTCATTGGCAAAAGCCCAAAGGCTGTTCTGGTCAATTTCTCTAGAGTATCTTGCCCAGGTAGACCAAACTGGGTATTGGATCATTCTGTAGTCGGGGATCCCTGAAGGTCTGCCCAAGTAGGTGTCCACAGCGTGCTGATGCGCTTGCTTGGGGTCATCGAAGAACCAAAGGTCGTACTTCAGAACATTGTGTAAGCGTTTAGAAGAATAAGGCGCCGCTACTTCAGCCACGAAGCAAATATGGTTATCGAGGATATTGTGGTGGTCTACGAACAGCGGTGCCTCAGGGGCGATGTAGATGTACCAGCCCTTCGAGTTGAGCCAGTATCTCTCAGAAACAGCAGAGTTGTCGTCTTCCTTTGAAATGATTGAGTACTTCTCGATCTTTGATTTCTGGATCGGCCAGTATTGTTCCTTTTGCTCTGGACCGCCGTACCATTGTCTGTCACCTGGATAAATATTTCGCACTTTGAAGCTGAAGTTTGGGGTATATTGATATGAGAATGAGAAGGTAGTAGGCCATATAGCCAGTGGCGGCGCTAGCCCAAACGTGGACGTCAGCTTCAGCTTTGCTAGGCCCCTTTCATTTTTGAGTCAAGAAGTACTTAAAAACGTTCAGTCAAGAAGTATACGTTAAATTGAATGAGATGAATGAAACACTAATGTATGGGAATATGAGTTTTATTGTTAATCGAAATATGATGACAAAAATTACCTACGTAAACAAACAAAAATTGAAATAGAACCTTTCAGCTTTTAACCTCATTATTTACGAATAACAAAACTTAGAATAGTTTTTGCGAGGCCCCCACAGGCGCGAGGCCTCGCCGCCACTGGTCATAGCCCACTATGCTGGCCAAATGCGTATCGGCAGATTTTGACAACGTCATGGGGTTGAATTCTCAGGTATGCAGGTTTCCTCACGAGGATTTCCCTCACCGTAAAGCAGTTAAATCAAGTTATATTTAATTGCTTTAAACGCACAAAGCTCCGAAAAGTTCGACGTACGAGCGGTCCGGAAACCGCAAATAGCAAACCAAAATCTTTACCTGAGTATAAAAAAATAATTCTATGATGCAATCTAATCAGATAGTCTTATCAAGAACTCTTACCAAAGTCAAAGCAGTCCTCGAAAACTTTATCACTAGGGCCGTCCCACGTGATGGTGACGTGATAGCCGCCGCTAGCAGCATCCCGCTCCTCCGTCATCTCGAAGAAGACATCATTGTCATTCTTGGCCACCTTTCTTCCGATCTTTCCGAGGACGATGCGTTCACCCTCTGTGAACAACACGGTGGAACTTGGAAGTACAGGTTAGAAGGTAGATAGGCGGAAGTTGAGCTAAGTTATACGCAATCGGAACACGAGCTGCGATTAAATATTACAACATTTTGCAAATGTAGATAGGTACCTACTTCTTTGCCAATAGGTTTCTGTGAGACGGTCGAGAGTGGCATCCAATCACAGCCCCGATTGTCTGAGACAATTGTAATCATATTTTGTGAACTTAAAACTTGTAAAACGACTAACTCTTGGAGTTTTGGATTTGCAAGAATTTCTTTTTTGTTTGTTTTTTCAAGCCTAGTCGCTACATAGTCTGGTCTGGTGGGAGGCTTCCGCCGTGGCTAGTTACCACTTACCACCATAGACCCTACCAGCACTAGACGTACCATCTTTGGCTGCATCATCACCTAACTACCTACCACCAGGTGAGATCGCAGTCAAGGGCTAACTTGTACTGGAGTAAAAAACACAGCCACCATGAGGTGACTAGTCCTTACAGTTCTCTTAGCTTACCTGTTAGAACAACGAAGGTCCAGCCGTCGTCGCCATCTTCTACAAAGAAGTCGCGGGTGGTTGGCAGCCTGGGTATGGCCAGTGCCACCGTCACTCCTAGAAAATGAACACCAAGGATAAGTATATTATTTTCTAGATTGATAGCGCCAATTGGGCTAAGTATGCCAATGAAAAAAAAGTTCCTATTAATTTGATTAATTTTTGAGGACTTTAAACGAAGATCGCATAAACAGGCCTATGTCCAACAATGGATGCAATGATGATAATTATTGGGACATGGATATTTTTGAAACATAATTTGAATTTTTGAAATAAAGCTTCGGTTTGATCTTTCGCGCAGCCTCGCTGGCACTATAACAATGTCAGGGGTGGAACCGTTTCGTGATAGGCTATGGATGTGGCTAGTTACCGCTGTATCGGCAAAGCAGTGCCGCCAAGAGATTTTAAAGCATTCCTGCATTCCTATTGTACAATTAATTAAAACCTTCCAGATTACTAAGCTTCATGAATACCATACCACAAGACCAAAAGCCTCCAGTCAAGGTCTTGCTTTTAATCAAATAAAATCTTACCTGCCAGAAGTAGAACCAACTTCATTTCGACCGAACCTCTGCCGTGTGGGTAGGCGGCGCGCGGAGAGCGTTAGTTTTATTTTGTCCTATCAACTATCAGCACTTAGGTATCAGCTTTTCTCATTCGGATAACATGTATAAGATAATATCTTATCTACCTCAGAATCTCGTAGGACTTGCTATTTCGATGGTTCCGTGCGAGGTCGCCAAACTAGCACCATGGGACCCCAACTGTCTGTCGGTTCTCCGAACTATGCACCCCGCCCATTGCCACTTCAATTTCGCGACTCATCGTCGCGTCGATGAGCTATGGCAAAATTCCACAACTTACAAAGCAAGTATATTTTGATGGAATAGGATTCGGTTAGAATAAGTTTTTGAAGTGAAACTTCTAGAATCGTTGTGATTTGAAAATTCGATGAAACAAAACAGCGACAATAAAAAGAGACAAACATATTCATACGATGTAGCCTGCGAGAGAATGAGATAGAATACAAGTTATTTAGTTTAAGTAAGTATTTCATTCTCTCGTAGGCTACTTTTCTGAAGATTCACTTCTGCCGTGTGTGAATTGGGTAGGTATTTTTCCAAACGTCAAAACGCGTGCATAGTAGGTATGGATTTTGTATGAAACTTTAAACTTGTGACGTCATCAAAGTTCGACATACTTTTTTACTATAATCGATAGTTCAAAATGGTTATTCAAAATAAAACTAGCAGGGGCCGTGGATATTACGTCTTTTGAGAGATCCTTTATTTAATAATCACTAAAAAATAATGTATTTCACTAGTAGTCAAATACCCAATTGCACACACACACTTTTTTTAAGGATCCCTTAAATATATAAGATTTTACAAATGTTGTAACTATTTAATCCGATCTTAAGTAGCATCCCAACGGGTTCGGCAGGCAATTGTTATCAACCGATTGCCGGATAGATAAGATACAGTCATTCATATTATTATGAAGTATTTTGTTTATTCCTACTTACATAATATTAATAACTATATTTATTTATAAATTACGTTGCTACGGTGGGGCGTGATTGAAGGACACACAAACAAACACTCTCGCATTATAAATCCATCTACTTAAATACGTTTGCGAATCTTGGAAGCTTTTACTGGGTTAATAATTTATCATGTGACAGAAGCAGAATTGGTTACTTATAATTTTCTCAATAAATAGAATTTCCACTTGTTATAATATATTATGTAAATCGTTGGGCTGCTTGCTCCTTTTAGAATTATTTAGAATTATTGATTGTGCAAGTTGGAGTAGGTAGGGTCGTTATAGGAATTTATTTAAAAATATACTTAGGGGAGACCTAGGAGAGTTGTGACAATTTTTAATTTAAGGGGCATATCTCGCTCAAGACACATTCCACAGTTATAACCTATGTGAATTAATGTAGCACCATTCCTTCCCTTTGAAAAACAATCATCAAAATTAATTAAAGTATTACGGTTTCTGAGAAAATCGACAAAAAGGAAAATTACTCCCTCTGTCACAACTCCCCTATCACCGAGGTAAGTTGTGACAGGTACCGAGGTAAGTTGTGACAGCTTTGTATTTAGACTATTTGAGTATAAAAAAAATACCATTACACATATTATAAATAAATGAAACATGTTTTATTTTTGCAAAAAGTAATGTAATTAATGTATCAACAAAAACAACATGTAAAATTTCCATAACAAGTAATTATATCTTTTAAGTAACCAGCTGATGCCCGCGACGTCTTCCGCGTGGAATAAGTTTTTTCAATTCCCACGGGAACTCCTTAATTTTCCGGGATAAAAAGTAGCTATCACTCTCCGGGTCCTCGACTACACCCGTGCGTCGTGTCAAAATCCCGTCGATCCATTGCTCCGTTACGGCGTGATAGAAGGACAAACCATCCGATCAGACCAGCCTGATCCGACCAGTGGTTAGAGCTGTGCGTTGATAGATCAGTCAGTCAGTCAGTCACCTTTGCCTTTTATATATTTAGATTATGGCATGGCTCTGAGATCAATCAAATTAAAAATTACAATCATTATAATTATTGAAAATCAGTCAATCTGATAGGCAATTATGGCATACATATTGGAGCTCGGCTCCAGTACAATCAACGTGTGACCATCCTCTGCATTCTATGCATTGCACCCACTGATTTTGGAGAGAACACATTAGTAACAGTGGCAAGAGGACTATGGGCTGTAAATGTGGAGGCAACAGGTTCATTAGCACCATTGTTCAGGACTGCGCTATGGGCTGAAGAAGTAACCCAGCAGAAAAATGAAGTGAAATAGGAGAGTTGTGACAGGCTGTCACAACTCTCCTAGGTGCTCAAAATTACGACTTCGTCCGAATAATACTTCATATTTTCTAGACACGAAGCAAACACAAAAAATCAATGCAACGTTTTGAGACTTAAATAACCATACAACTTAAGAAAAAATAACACAACAACGCACATGTAATAAGACATGATATAAATTCAATCAAAATTTTGAAGAAAAACTTACTTTTCGCATTTTTTTCACGCAAACGTCGTAATTATGAAACCGCTTCTTGTGCGCTGCCGGCAGGTACTGAGTAAAGTAGCGCGTCTCTAAACCGACAAACGAGCATTGTTGCCAACTCGCTAACTATTATAGGTAGGGAGAAATCGTCTCTGTCACAACTCTCCTCTGTCACAAGTCTCCTAGGTCTCCCCTACCTACCACGTACCATAACTACTTAACTTTAATTAATTAATTTATTATAATTAATTATAACTATAATTTTCTACGGAGCATAAAAAACCTAATTTGTATTGCGATAGCTATATTCTTTAGATTTTTTTTTAATCCACTACAAGTTAGCCCTTGACTGCGATCTCACCTGATGGTAAGTAGGTACGTTGATGCAGTCTAAGATGGTAGCGGGCTAACCTGTTAGATTGCAGTTATATTAAACCCATACCCCTATTCGGTTTCTACACGGCATCGTACCGGAACGCTAAATCGCTTGGCGGCACGTCTTTGCCGATAGGGTGGCAACTAGCCACGGCCGAAGCCTCCCACAAGGCCAGACCAGGGAAATTTCAAAAATTATAAATTCTCAAATTGACCCTGCCGGGGATCGAACCCGGGACCAAAGCACGTTAAGACAACAGCGCTCAACCCTGCGCCACGGAGGTCGTCAGTTTTGTCTCACCGAGTCGACTCGAGTTCACAGAAAACGACTCGAGTAGACGAGTCAGCATAGTGACTCGAATATTATTTACGATTAGAGTCGATATCACTACTCGTCCGTCAAACGTCAAAATTGAAAGTCAATTTGACATTGACAGGTTGCGTCAAACAGAAATGATTCATTTTTCAAAAAACAAAATTAAAAAAGCTTGCTTTCAACAATGGCAGATCCCCGCATCAGGCAAATTAAAATTAAAACCGGCGTTGTTAAACGCATAGCCAAGGAGAAAGTTGTTTACGAAAAGGAGGCTGAACAGCAAAAGGTCAGGATACAGAAGATAACAGACGAGGGGCAAGACGAGCATAACATTAGGAAGCAGGAAGAGGTTCTTCAGGAGTCGCTTATGATGGTACCAGACTGCCAGAGGCGGTGAGTTGAGTTCTAAATTTAAATTTCAACTTCGGGGAGGTCTTTTATTATGTATGTTTACGTCCAGGAATTGTATTTACAGAAATATTGATTATGGTGTTTGCAGGTGGTTTGTATTTTGGAGGTTATACTTAAGTAATTTATGGAAGATTAGGCTATAGTTTGTTTAGTCGTTTGTAATTAAATAGTAGGTACATATATTATTATAAGCTGATTTGGTTATGGGTACAACAATAGTCATTACATGATTACAGTAGTTGTAGGTAACTATGTATTGATTTCATGAATTAGTCATATCAAACTCCTATTTTAGATAGATGAGATCAGATGCAAATGTTATTATTTAGTAACCTTATAATGGTGATAGTATAAACAACATACATTACTGTGTAAGGTAACATACTTACTTGAAGGCTAATTTTTAAAGTGGTTGATAGAAAACAATAATAAAACTCATACAAAATAACCTAAGTTACCCTCTCTTCCACACATTCTAACATTTTCAATGATTCTAAAAGTAAGGTACCTATCACTATACTTTTGACAAAATTTATTTTGACAATAAAATAACTGACCATCTTGACAGTATGTTACGGTCTCTAAAAAATCTGTAATTGTGTTAATTACTAAAATGTGTCTCATATTTTTTTCAGATTAGCAAAAGCTTATGCAGATCTGAAAAACACACTAAGCACGGAGCAAGACCTCAAAGAGCACGAGGACTACCGAGCGGCCGAACAAGTATTAAAAGACGCTGAACCCCAGCTCCCTGAGTCCACATAATCTATACAACAACTTTTATTAACACTTTTACATATTTATAATTATTAATATAATAATCATGTCTAACACACCATGCTTTTATGACAGAAGCAATTTTACATTCCAAAATAACATGCTAATGCAAACTTATCAAAATATCTCCCCACAATTTCCTTTACCCCCACCCCCTCCACCTCCAGTTACTCCCTTTTTATTTACTCCGGAATTGACTGATCAAGATTTTGTTAAAAAATTCGAAAATCGCATTCATCGCAAAGTTAAGCAAAAAATTAATTTCTCTCATGTATCTGAAATTAATGATACAATGTATAAATTAGTTCTCTCATTGTATGACTTAAAAGAGCGAGAAGGAATATTGTCTTTGAAAATTGATACATTGTCAGAAAGAGAATGGGAAGATAATCTTAAGAGTATAAAAGAAAAGCAAAATGTTATACAAAGTATGATATCTAAATTGAGCAGTTCATACCTGGATATGAGCAGAAAACTTGTTGCCAAAAGAACAGCAAAGAGGTTACGATTGAAAAGGCTTAGAGAAGAAAGGAAAAGAGAGAAGAAGGAAAGAATAAAGGAACTGGAAGAGAGATCGCGCAAGATTGATGAGAACTTACAGAAGATAAAGGATGACATTCAGAAAGCTAAACAGGTAATTAATTAAACACATTTACTTACTGATTTATTTTGAAGTAGATAATGCCCACAACTTTGTTCATGTGAATTTACTCTTATTTTCTGGGTTAAAACGTAGCCTATGTGTTAATTCAAGGTATAATCTATCTCCATTCCAAATTACAGTCAAATTGGTTTAGTGGTTGTTTGGTTAAGGAGTAACTAATATCCAAACATACAAACTCATTCTCATTTGAATTTTTCTATAGATCCCACTAAGAAAAAGATTTTCAGTAATTCTATTTTAGAAAGGTAAATCTTTAAGCAGTGGGACCTTATGTGAAAGACGTTCTGGATCTAAATCAAACTTAAATATAATGCAAACTAAAATGGCAGCCAATGCCAATTCAATCGTGAATTTTCTCTGGTCTGCTGGTGGTCTGACTGGCAAAGACTTACAGCCAAGCAATTTAGAGTTCTGGTGTGGTGCCATGTACGAACAGACTAGGTGTATAGGCTACCCCAATACTTATCTATGGGCTACCCCTTAGGCCTTAACATAATACCCCTAACAGTTTAGCCTGCTACCATCTTAGACTGCATCATCACATAGGTGAAATAGCAGCAGTCAATTGTTTAAAATCGATTTAAATTATTTACAGGAGGAAGAAGCTAAAATCCAAGCAGATATTCTTCTAAAAGAAGTTATAAGAAAGAAGCATGATGCTAAGAAGAGCATAGCAAAGTTAGACGCACTTGTGAAGCTTAGGAGAGCGAGACAAAACACCGCTAGAGGGAGAGGGCAAGAGGTTTCCGAGGTGGAGGCTACTGCCTTTCAAAATAGCATTGGTAAGGCCTAGGGTTTACTATATGTAAAACTTGTAGGTTACGAATTGAGGAAGTTATTGCACTAGTTCAGAAAATGTTTTGTTTGTAATTGATCGAAATCTGGACACAAAAGTCCATTTTATCCACTAGCATGGAATCATGTATCAAAATTCGAACTTGATGAACTATCAACAGTTTTAAAATACTGACAACTCTGAGGGCGAATAAAATGATCAAGTGCATTTTCCCAGTGCCTTATATTATATTTTTCTAGTACGAATGGATAGCCAAACATTTTTTTTAAATTTGCTTTCATTAAAGTATGTAACGAAACCGCAAAACTGTGGGTTTAAAAAAATTTGTTACGATTCTCAAATTTATGTTTTGAATATCTAAAACTAGCTGATTCCTGCGACTTTGTCCGCGTGGATTGAGGTTTTTTGAGGAAATAATTAAAGAGTTCCAGCGGGAATTTTTTGGGATAAAAAGTAGGTAAATGTGTATTCCAGACTATAAACTATCTCTGTGCCAAGTTTCATCCAGATTCGTTCAGCCTTTCTTGCGTGATTGAGTAACAAACATCCAACACATCCATACATCCATCCAAACTTTCGCATTTATAATATTTATTTGACGACTCAATTTCCACTAAACCAGCTATCTCTTTACAGAACGAATCAAAAAGTTATGGGAACACAAACTATTGACATATGAGAAGGAAGAGTGCGAGTCGAGAGCTAAACTGGAACAGAGCAACAAAGTGAATGATTCCTCTACGTTCAGGCAGTTGGAGGCTAAACATAACTTGGTGAAATGGAGGAAGGCGATGTTTGGCGCCGACGTGAACCCTCAGGTTGACTTTAAAGGGGATTTGGGGAGACTTGTTGATGTTAGGTATGTATAAAGTAAAATAAACAATGGGACTGATTCTGTATAACACAATCTCTAAACTAAACTAAAATGGCAGCTTTAAATCTAGTTCTGTCCCTTTCCGTAGGGAGTATTATGAAAGGGTTAGCAATATTTGTAATGCTCTAATTTTAGTTTAGTTTAGAGATTGTGCACTACAGAATCAGCCCCATTGTTTATTATTGAAATTAACTTTTAAAGTGCTTTTGAATGATCAAGTGAATCTACCCCTGGTTTAGAATGCTGTTCCTACCAAGATGAACCAGCAAGAAACTGTGTTTAATGAATGAAGAATATTTGATCTATAAACAAATTACTATTATAACTAGACGATGCCCGCGACTTTGTCCGCGTGGATTAAATTTTTTGATTCCCGCGGGAAGTCTTTAATTTTCCGGGATAAAAAGCCTATGTCCTTCCTCGGGATATAACCTACGCCTGTACCAAATTTCATCAAAATCGGTTGAACAGATGGGCCGTGAAAGCGTAGCAGACAGATAGACAGACACACTTTCGCATTTATAATATTAGTATGGATATGGATTTAACGGCGAAGGAAAACGTTGTGAGGAAACTGCATGCCTTTGCCTCCTTATTGTACTCGAAGGTGTACGGAGTCCGCCAATCCACACTTGGTCAGTCTGGTGAACTATAGCTTTAGATGATATAATTTTTCCTGCTGTTTCAGATCGCAATGGGATGTCTATATAGATGATGGCATGGAATCGACCCCACTTCCCGTGGGATGGGTTGTACCCCACTCCGCTACTTAGTCACAAGAGCTATTTTGTCATACACTATTTTGTCATATTTGAGATATTTTGTCATACACTAGTTTTTAGAGATTATGTTTTGTACGCATTTCTGCTTCGTAATAAATATTGTGTTTGTAATAATTTTGGCTTTTCATTTTTTTCAATAAATTAAGACAAAGACTAAGTTATGCAGGAGGCAAACTCTACTGTTTATGGTAGGTACGCAGGGATAACTAAATACAATCTTCAGTTCATTGTCATTTAAAACAAGTACAGTCCCACAAACCTGACTGACTCGGTAACAGCGTTGCTAGTACATATTAATATATTAAAAACTAGCTGATGCCCGCGACTTCGTCCGCGTGGATTTAGGTTTTTCGGTTCCCGCGGGAACTCTAATTTTCCGGGAGTTATGCAGGTGTGGCCGCTGTCACCAATCGAGAAGGGGTTCTCGATAATGAAGAAATCTTCGTTTTGTAATTACGTTTATTGTTTGAATTTAATTATAAATTACTTGATACTTAATTAATTAAATTACGTGATAAATGTTTATATTAATTCGCGGATAATTACAATTACGTAGTGCGAAGCGAGTTAAAGCTTCAGCGCGACGCGGAAGAGAGTCTGATGAATGAATGTTGTTCGTTCCCGGAGAATCTTGTTTAAATATCCCGCATCGTAGGGTTGTAGTAGGGATGCTCCGTACCAGTCACGTAGGCCATGGGAAGGTTGGAGCATGTTCCACTGATAAGTAAACAAACTGATGTTTTTTAGAAATTGATGGCTTGCAGTCACCGCTTGCAGTAGTTCTGGTTTAATGCGTAGACGTAATCTCCAGACGTCGCGACAGTTCGCTTGAGATAAAGTTCCCATGGGATGTGCGTTGTTTATCAGTTTCGCCATGACAGACATGAAGTAAACTGGGTCCATCTTGCATTCGCGTTTATCTTAAAAGGTTTTTTGTGGGTGTGCGTCTGTTTAATGCTGGTTTGGGAGGTCTGCTTTCTTTACACGGGATAAAAAGTAGCCTATGTGCTATTCCAGACTATAATCTATCTCTGTGCCAAATTTCATCCAAATCCGTTCAGCCGTTAGAGCGTGATTGAGTTACAAACACCCATACATCCATCCAAACTTTCGCATTTATAATATTTATTTGATAAAATAAAAACAATAAAAATAATTTCCAACTTTGGCCACCGGGCCAGAAGTGTTTGACGGACTACAAGCCTTTATATTCTACTAACTGAAATACTTCAGATAGTAGTATTTAAAGGGGAACTTTAACACTTGAGGGGGAAAACCAAAATTAATTCCTCCTAACATGAAAGAGGTACCCCGGTTATTTTTCAAAATTTAAATATACCTTCTCACCTCTGTTTAGCGATACTGGGTTATAAAGTGTGTTGAACTTCCTACGGAATCTTAAAAAAATTGGTTGTCTGTAAAGTCGGTTTACGGATGATAGTTTTACGTGATAACTAGAAGTTCTCGAAGAAGCTCGCGTGGCGGCGTTCCAGTAGCAGAACTATTGGATCTGCTAGCTCTGACGTCACGCGAGAAGAGAGATCAATGTGTCACAAACCAACACTTGGGCCGATCGTGCCTCTCTATCGCTTGTTCCGCGCTCTCACTTGCACGCTCAGGCTCAGGCGGAACGTGACACTTTCGTGCGTGCAGCCGGTGTTCATCGATTTATAAGACGTTATCACGTCAAAAGAAAGATGAGGCAAATAAAATAAATTACACTAAAAGTATAGGTACAAATTGAAAATCAATTTATTAAAAATTTACAATAGCTTAATAGAAAAGGTAATTTAGAAGGAAGAACACAATAATCTAGCAGACGTTTCTAAAATTACATATTTATAAATATTTTGTTTCAATAGGTATGCCCGTTTCTTTACAATAATATAAAGGGTTGTTCACACTGACGAGAGACTCGCGGAAAAAAATTGCTTGAATAAAAAACATATACCTAAGTATGTATTTGTATCAGATATTATTTTCACGAAATGATGTATATCTATATATATAAAAGAAAGTCGTGTTAGTTACACTATTTATAACTCGAGAACAGCTGAACCGATTTGGTAGAAAATTTGTGGGGAAGTAGCTTAGAACCAGGAGACGGACATAGGATCCCGAGGACGAGGATAGGACTTTTTATCCCGGAAAATTAAGAAGTTCCCGCGGAAATAAAAAAAACTTAAACCACGCGGACGAAG
Organism: Erebia ligea; assembly: GCA_917051295.2. Classification (NCBI taxonomy): domain Eukaryota; kingdom Metazoa; phylum Arthropoda; class Insecta; order Lepidoptera; family Nymphalidae; genus Erebia; species Erebia ligea. The sequence continues at coordinate 1,471,519 of OU785235.1, read as the reverse complement.
TCGCGGGCATCAGCTAGTTTATGATAAAAGAGGTGTTATTAATATGAATGCAAAAAAAATTAATTACTTTATATGGTACCTTAAAGAGACCTTACGATATAATATATGCAAGTCTCATCTAGATGAAAAAAAAGAAAGAGTTGGAATATTAAAAACAAGCTTTTCTCAAGCATTCAGGACTCTGAACATCTTAAGTACATGTCAAGGCAAATCCAATGAGTTATACCATGAAGATTGTGTTTAGAATTTGAAGAGAGTTCATAAGGCAATCTCCAAGCTCCATCATGAGAACACCTCCATTATTGTATTGACATCGAAGTAATCTCGTCAGTGTGTGCACCGCTTAAACTTCAAGGGTAACTTTAGAGTGGACTTGTAGCCTTTTAGCTATTGAAATCTGTGTTAAATTCAATTTCAACCTTATGAAATAAAACATAAAGCTTAGTTTCAGTTGAGGCTGTATCCACTATGAAAGAAATGCCCCGACGCGTTGTCTAATTCAAGTCTTATGCCGCATACACACTATTATTCTATAACCTGCGACTCTACAGACCATACAAATGTCAAGACTGTCGAGGGTACTACGACAATCCAGATATAGCATATGTGGCATAAGTTTTCCTATGTGGAATTCATTTAATTTTACATATTTATAAATAGGGATAATGGCAACTCAATCAAATCAGCAACTCTTTATACAAACTTAAAAACGCGCTTTTAGTATGGAAGTTTGTATGAAATATATAGTTGTGACGTCATCAAATTTCAACACACATTTTTTCTTTAATCGATAGTTAAAAATGATTGTAAAACTTCAAACTAACAGATATTAATTATAGGTCTTTTGGAAGACTTAATAATCAGTAAGAAATAATTTATTTTTGACGGAGGCAGGATTGCGGCCTGAAATCCAGCAAACGATCTCCACATCTGTGAATTTGTACGTTACTTACATAACTTACATTTATTTGCAAGCTACTTGCAAGACTGCATAGTCATTCATAAAGTACGTTTAATATAAAGTTTTTAATTATTAAGTTTAAATATTTTGAAGATTTTCGTCAATAGTTCAAATTTGGCATTTTAACACTTAGATGTATAAAATTTTGAAATGTGACGTCACGCAACTTAAGACCCTTCACACCCCTGTCACCCAATGTCACACTTCGTCGAACCCCTATCCCCGCCGGACGTGTGACGTACTTTATGGATGATACCTAATAGTTAATACCAGCGACTTATTGTATGTAAATCGCTCAGTTACTTCGCCTCTCTGTACACTGCTTTACAATAACTTCATTTCACAAATTCGTACCATTTTTCTAATGTCTTCGTTACAAAATTGACTAAGGGCCGATTTTTCAAGCCGATAATTCTTTATTTTTAAGGTATTTTTTTCTTTTTCGTTTTTAACCAACTTCTAAAAAGTAGGTTTTTATTTCGACGCATATTTTTTTACGTATGTAAACCGATTTCAACGAGATTTGGACAGATATCCATATAAAAAAAAAATAGTAAACCTGTAAATTGTATTCCCTAAATAAGTTTAATATACTAGCATTGAAAATCTGCCCTAAATATTAGATTATGTACAACCTAGTTCATATCATATCAAATCATTGACTTTTTTTCATATACACAATATAAAGTATAGCTGTTGCTAATTTTTAGTTATTTTTTTTCAATCATTTTGTTCCGTCATATCAATCAACATGAATTGTACACACAAATGTATGTATATATTTTTTTATGTTTTAATGAATTAAGAATAATCATACTAATATTATAAATGCGAAAGTGTGTTTGTTTGTTGGATTGTCCTTCAATCACGCCGCAACGGAGCCACGGATCGGCGTGATTTTTGGCATGGGTATAGTTGAGGACCTGAGTGACATAGGCTACTTTTTATCCCGGAAAATTAAAGAGTTCCCGAGGGAACCAAAAAACCTCAATCCACGCGGACGAAGTCGCGGGCATTAGCTAGTATCCTATAAATTTACCAATACGCGAAATGGGACATAGTATATTATAATGATTACTGTGATGTCAACCTCAGATTGCTTAAGGTATTTTTGTCCCAGGTTTATTAATAGGGTATCCCCATCGATTTACCAACTAAGGATACAACATTATCTACAAATTAATACTCAAAAAGCGTCCACAATCGCTTATACAAACACTGCTATAGATAATATAGAATGAGACACCAAACGATTCACAAAAACCAACCATATAGCTTTATATTTAGGGTTCAATTTTGTTATAACAATAAAACACATACGAAATTTTGTCGCCTAGTGTACTCATGCGCGACTGAGGCGAAAATTGTTCACAATACCTATTTGTGCACAATTTGACCGTGCCGTTTTTTGCGTTTCGATGGTGCGTCTAATGTATTGGTAAGTCAATGGGTATCCCCATTACTAAGCCATTATTCATAATTCCTGAGAAATATGATAAAAAAGAAAGAAAATCAATTATGCATGAAACATAGCTCACTATAAATTCATGCAACTGGGGCCCATTTGCATTAATCATTAATTAATAATTTAATTAATCATTTCTAGGCAAGCGCTAATCATTTAATTAATCATTTCTATGCAAGCACACTCCACCTTAGGCTACATCACTAGCTCCAGCAAGTCTGATTGCAGCCAAGCGCTAGGCTATAAATTAAAAAAAAAAAAGCACATTTCCTAGGCATTATGAATAATGCTGATTATTTATATCGCCTAAAACCAATCATAACTAGCGACATCTAACCTACTCATTAAAACATTTTAGATCACTTTTTTGTACAACGTGTTTCCAATATTATTGCTTTACATTTTCTATATTACATTACAAAATATGTACACAAAGCCTAAACAGTTCTAAACATCGATATATAGGTCCTATTAGATGGACCCATTCATAGAAAAAAGTTGGGCGTCCGACTTGTAGGGCATGCCCCTCACCTGTATAAGCCTGTCCTTGTCTCCGCCATAGCGCTGTCCCGCTTTTCAGACTAGATGGCGTTAGTAAAATAAGTTCACATTCTTTGTTTGACAGGGCCCGTCTATGTAAAGTTGAGGTCGTTGATTCTAAATGGGCAGTCTATGTGGCCAATTCTGTATAACATAATGTCTAAACTAAAATGACAGCTCTAAATCTAGTGCCGCCCCTTTCCGCAGAGAGTATTATAAAAGAGATAGCAATATAAATAGAGCTGTCATTTTAAATATTGGATAGAAGCAGGCGTTACTTTGTACGAAGTCCACGATAGTGAAGGAACTAAAAGTTTAATTCGCTATAATTCGCCACAATGGACAAATCTATGTGGTACAGAGTGTATCTTGCACTTGCAGCTTGCGATATTCACCACCACACAAATCTTCCAAATTATTCTCAACGTAGTTTCACTCCGCCACCGGAGCATCTTCAGCAGATGTTGATCCTAAGTTGCTGGAAGAAGGACGCCGTCGTGTCAATTTTTAAACGTTGGGGTCCCAAATTGCTAAAATTAGGACGCCATAGTGTCAATTTTTTGACGTTGGGGTCCCAAAATGCTATAATTAGGACGCCATCGTGTCAATTTTGAGACGTTGGGGTCCCAAATTGCTAAAATTAGGACGCCATCGTGTCAATGCTTAGACGTTGGGGTCCCACATTGCTGGTATACCCCCCGCTATTGCCATATGCCAGCATAGTTGCCAATGAGGGGCGCGGGCAGGGGCCCCCCCGCGGTGAATATCCTTGTGCCGCTGTCGTCATAGCAGTGGGTGTATATTGCTGGCACATACTTCACTTGGTTGAAACCGTCCGCTTCCTCGTCCGGGAACTGGGTGGAAAGAGAAGAGGGATGATAACAATCAAATCAGCAACTCTTTGTAACAAAAAATGCGCTTCTAGTATGGAATTTTGTATAGAATACATAGTTGTGACGTCATCAAATTTCAACTCACTTTTTTTCTTTAATTAATAGTGTAAAATGTAAACTTAAAACTAACCGAAGATGAGAATTTAATGTCTTTTGGAAGACCCTTTATTTAATAATCCCACCACTACCTCCCATTAACTTCCCACTGCTGAGCACAGGCCTCCACTCTCATATGAGAGAGAGAATTAGGGCCTAGACCCACCACGCTGCTCCAATGTGGGTTGGCGGTGGGTTTTATTTAATAATCAGTAAGAAATAATTTATTTTTGACATACGCATCATCCCATAATGCATAGTGTTTACACACAAAGCTTAGCTAAAGTACGATTCATATAAAACGCGTCGCGTCGAATTTCACAAGCGGTAAAGGAAATTATAGTGTCTGTACAGATGTATTTAAGTCCATATTTGCATGGACATGCCGCAGTGTAAAGTATTATTGCATTATTATTAAAATTACTTTGAAAGTAATAGGTGTTTGAGCAATGTCTCACCACGTATCCCCGGGAAGCTTTCAGTGTGACGGTTTTGGAGGAGTGAATGTTGCTCTCCAAGTATTTGCCCGCTCTCAGGTCGTAGAACATCAGCAAGCCTGGAACAAAATAATACTCACTCACTCTGACTTGGGCTTATTCATCAATGGTAAAAAAAAAAAAAATTCGACAATGATGTTTCGGTGACGGAAAACATCGTGAGAATTTTTTTAAAGGAATTTTTTTTTCTATAAGCCCTTGACTGCCTCACCCGATGGTAAGTGATGATGCAGTCTAAGATAGTAGCGGGCTTGCCTGTTAAGGGGTATGGAAAGAAAGAAAAGAAAGAAAGAAAAAACATTTATTACCACAAATTGTGCCACACATAACAAGCATACCTAAAGATGTAGCTCACCCCTGCACCTTAACGATCTAAACAAGATCTAGAATCTAAACAACAACGGTGAGGCGCAGGGATGAACTATATCATGTATGGCACAACCCAAAAAATGGCCCAGGCTCAGTATAATGCTCTATGTTCAGTGCAAGCACTAACCATACAGCGTTGATTTTCAGCCCGACCGTTATATTAAGTTTTTTTCTTTTTTTTAATCCACTACAAGTTAGCCCTTGACTGCGATCTCACCTGATGGTAAGTGATGATGCAGTCTAAGATGGTAGCGGGCTAACCTGTTAGGGGCATGGCAGTTATATACGATAAATCGCTTGGCGGCAAGACCAGGGAAAATTCAGAAATTATAAATCCCCAAATTGACCCTGCCGGGGATCGAACCCGGGACCTCCGCACGTTAAGACTATCTTCTAGTGACGAAACGCGACGCGAGTAGGTATTTTCAATAATGCTATCTGTTTCACAACGCTTCGCTGCCTTCTCCGTATCGTGCGATAGAGAGAGTTGCAAGTCCAGTAGGCATACGCTTACATTTTATTCTTGAAATATTGTTTCGGGTGATAACGTTTTTACCCCCCAAAACGTTTACGAAATTTGACAATTTTGGTCTCATTAGATTCAGTAGTACATCTTAATTTAGGCTCGTACGTTTTATTTTTTTAGTATTTTAGTTTAGTTAAATTTAAAAAAATTAAAATACTCGAGGAAGTTTTTAGGTCAAAAATATGGATATTTAGACGCTTATAACTTTTAACATAAGCAATGTTTCTTTAAAATTAAAACGTACGAGCATAGTTCTTCATTGTATCTGCAACATTTCTAAAAATTATGAAAATTGGACAACATTTACGGGAAGAAAAACGTTATCGCTTTTTGTATGAAAATTTACAACTAGACGATCCTCTTAAGACAACAGCGCTGCACACTGCACCACGGAGGTCGTCGCTTGGTCTTTGCCGGAAGGCGTTAGTAGTAACAAGTCCACATTATTTGTTTGACAGGGTCCGTGGGGTTGGCAACTGTCAATTGGCGCTAGCATAGCTTTCACCAAAAAAAAACATTTTTTGGTAGGGTAGGTCTTTGATTTTGTTTATTTATTTTCAAATGCCTTTTTTTTTTTTTAAATTTTTACCTCGTTTTTTAAATTCAGCCTTTAAATCACATATCCGCCATGTCGAATACAATTTTTTGACAGCGTCCATCGTCGTATTTTGATAAAAATCTTGTTAGAAATTCAAAAACACAAATTCAAAACAAACTTGACAGGTGAAAGCTATGGTAGCGCCATCTGCCAAAAGTTTCTACCGGCCAACCCCATTAAGGTCGTTGGGATAAGTAGATCTTCTTACCGAGTCCAGTGCCGATAGTGAGCATGTTCCCTCTAAAGCTGGCAGATCGGATGCCACAGCCGTTGTACCGCGATGTTATTTTCTTCACCGACTGTAATGTTCTACAGTCCAGTAGCAGGGTGTATGACTTGCATCCGATGGCGTAGATACCGCTTTCCTGGAAAAAAAGCGAATATAAAATAAAATAATAAATTATGTTAATTAATAATTATTTCGCTAATAATCATATAGACGAAGAGATAGCTGCACTTTTGGTAACTATCGACAGGAAGGCTGATTCAGTATTAGGCGGGTGTAGCCCGTGTAGGGCTCTCCACTGATGACGATAGTGAAGGTCTGCCCGCATGCGGATGGGCCTTTCACTAGATATGGCCACTCAAAGACGTGTAATGGTTACCAAAAATGAACAATAACTAGGAAGGCTGATTCTTGTTTAGTATTAAAGTATGCGCAGTACCTATGTAAACAGTACTACATGTAAACGCGCACCGAGGGTTCCGTACAAACCTGTAGTAAGTTTTACGATTTATGACGTATTCAAAATAAAAATTACGTTTGTTGTATGGGAGCCCCCCTTTAATATTTACTTTATTGATATTTAATTATTTATTTTGAAAGGTAATATACAAGTTAATATTCTGTGAAAATTTGAACCGTCTACCTGTTACCGTTTTTAATATTGAGCAAAAAAATACGAAAAAAACACGTTTATTGTATGGGGACCCCCCTTAATATATATATTTTTTTAATTTTTAGTATTTGTTGTTATAGCGGCAACGGAAATACATCATTTGTGAAAATTTCAGCTTTCTAGCTATCACGGTTTATGAGATACAGCCTGGAGACAGACAGACAGACAGACAGACAGACAGACAGACAGACAGACAGACAGACAGACAGCGGAGTCTTAGTATTAGGGTCCCGTTTTTACCCTTTGGGTACGGAACCCTAAAAACTGACGCTTTCCATCGGGCCGTTCACTAGATATCAAAGACGTGATAAACTTACAAACTATAAATAATTATTAGCAATATTAGATCGTATATAAGTATACGATTTAAGTATTCAAAATAACATATATCACCTTTTAGATCGCCTGTGATAGTACTAAAAACGTAAATACAATCTGAAACATATCTCTCATAGTATAGCACGGCATAGCGCCGTCAGCGTTAGCTAAGTGACGTCATTCTAAATCCAATATGGCGGATTACCAATGATGGCGGACTAGTAATTTTTTATATGCACCCCCATGATATGAATGAAGGCAGTTTTCTGCACAGCGTCTGTCGAAACTGTACTCGTACCCGTTAGTGTGTTAGTGTGACGATCTCGCGCCACTTCTCGTTGAATGTGATAAGCGCGGGTTCTGACCTGCAACCGTAGAACATACCTGCGTGGCGAGGCAGACGAGGTCCTGACATGAGGGCAGTTTCCTGGACAGCGTCTGGCGGAACGTGGCCGCGTTCCACACGTGGATGTAGCCGTTCAGCGTTAGCGCGGCGATCTCGCGCCACTTCTCGTTGAATGTGATGAGCGCGGTTTCTGACCTGCAACCGTAGAACATACCTGCGTGGCGAGGCAGACGAGGTCCTGACATGAGGGCAGTTTCCTGGACAGCGTCTGGCGGAACGTGGCCGCGTTCCACACGTGGATGTAGCCGTTCAGCGTTAGCGCGGCGATCTCGCGCCACTTCTCGTTGAATGTGATGAGCGCGGTTTCTGACCTGCAACCGTAGAACATACCTGCGTGGCGAGGCAGACGAGGTCCTGACATGAGGGCAGTTTCCTGGACAGCGTCTGGCGGAACGTGGCCGCGTTCCACACGTGGATGTAGCCGTTGAGGGTCAGCGCGGCGATCTCGCGCCACTTCTCGTTGAAAGTGATCGCGCGCACCTTTTGACCTGCCAATTAGATACACACCTATAAGAGATGTTGCCAAAATCATATTTTTATACTTACTTACTAATATTATTTTATTTATTTATTTTATTTTATTTTGTACAGAAAACTTACAGCTACAACAAAAGTGGATAGATAAATAAAGAATAAGTATAACGCCAATGACAAGTTTTCACAGAATGAGAAATGAGAAAGTTTGGATGTAATATTATAAACTAAAATGATGTCCGCAATTTCATCTGCCAGAAGAAATTAACGTTTATTTGCAGGAACAGTTTCCGACTTTTCCGAGATTTTAGCGATATTCATGTTCTTTGAGGATTTTTGGTTTGGTTTTGTCCTGTCTGGGTGGTGTGTGGGGGTGTGTTGTGTGTGTGTTGTGTGTATGTGTGTGTGTGTGTGTGTGTCTCACCGGCTTTGCAGTCCCGGAGCGCGACGGGCGTGACGTAGCCGTGCGCGGGCGCGGGCTGCGCGGCGGGCTCGGGCGCGCGCCACAGCGCCAGCTTGGAGTCCCGGGACCCCGTCACTAGGAACTCGTCGTCCAGCCAGCACATGTCCAGGATCTGACACAATTTTTTTTTCTATTGAAGTGAAAACTTCTTTAGCCGCGTTGAGCACTTTTTGGTAGGGGGTAAACTTGTGGATTCGCGTGACCGACATGCGACATGCTCCGCGCCGACATGCTCGCGTTGTTACGAAGACAAAATGTCTTAAATATAAATATACTACATTCGTAATTAAACTTTAATGCCTTAGTTTTACGGTGTATATTATTTTTTAGTTTATATATATTTTTTTATTTTATTAAAAAAAATCTAAATATTCGTTTTCACTACTATCGGCAGTCTCTATGACTGCCAATTTTTTTTTATCCACTACAATTTAGCCGTTTACTGCAATTTCACTTGATGGTAAGTGACGATGCAGTCTAAGATTGACATGCCAACGAATATTGTATCAACAATTATTAATTTTTCTTCAACTTGCTCGGAAATAGCATAGCTGTTAAAAAAAAACTACCAAGTACTTTGGCTCTTTTCAGGCCTCTAACATTCAAGTAGGAAATCTTATATCATTGCCTCTACAGCACACGATGTTAGCGTAAGTTAAGATAAGTCAGCGCCTCGTCCTTTCAATATTACTCAGCCGTGAATTGCTTTATTTTCGGCCCGGACAGTAATGTACTATTAAAACAATCAAGCAAATCAGCCAATCAAACTCGAAATGAATCGGCGTAGAAATCAAATATGATTGTACATGCATGTGTTTACATCGTACATAAATACCATGATTACCTGTATAAATTAAAACGTTTTTAAAAGGACGTAGATACTGGTCGTGAAAAAATCATCAAAATCGATCCATTAGTTACCAAGAAAACTGTTCTAAAACAAACATACACAACGTTATAAAACAAAAAGGCCTTGGCTTGCACCTCGTCCTTTTTAAATGATATGATTATGACAATAATTATTATTAGAAGTTGGTTAGGTTAGCAATAATGAGGTCTAGATTGGAGCGCACTTAACTATAAAATGCCAAAAGTTTGCTTAATAAAAAACTGTGTTCGCAAGTTGCACATACCCAGTCTCTGTGCGCCTCGCCCACACACACAGGGTCTAGTGTGGGCAGGCTGTATATCGCTAGCTCGCACGAATTCCTGCCGCCCGTCGCTAGTAGTGTTCTGGAATGAACATTATTGTTAGAACTATACAGGAATTCATTATTATTGTACAAAAACACTAGCAAAGAAAAAAAGGAGAGCCACTGCCATGTTCATTCAAAATTCAAATGTTTTTAATTCAACTAATCTTTTACAAGTACTTTTGAATCATTAACTGAATATACCACTGGTTCGGAATGACATTCCTACCGAGAAGAACCAGCAAGAAACTCGGTGGTTGCTCTTTTTAAATAATTCATTTACAATTATTATTATATCAATGTGTACCTACATAAGTAACCGCTGTCCTTAGCACACCTTACATAAAGTTAAGTTAATAAGTTAGTTAGTATTTTACCTTTGTCCTTAGCTGGCTCTTCACAGTAGAGGGTGTATTTTGAACCAGTGGCAGATTTAAAAGCACTTGCTTTAGAACTTATCAAAGCTGCGTGTCAATCATATATCAAAAGCGCATCGAATACGATAGCTTATATCTCGGAAATTTTAGGAGGGGTTGATCTGCAGCGCGTGTATGCCGGTCTGGTGCTCGGCGCCGGGCCACGGCGCGCGCGGCCGCAGCGTCGGGATCGCGTCCAGCGAGCGGGAGCGGACGTCGTACACCAAGAGAAGCGAGCGCGTATTTGTTACCTGGAGGGGTTGATCTGCAGCGCGTGTATGCCGGTCTGGTGCTCGGCGCCGGGCCACGGCGCGCGCGGCCGCAGCGTCGGGATCGCGTCCAGCGAGCGGGAGCGGACGTCGTACACCAAGAGAAGCGAGCGCGTATTTGTTACCTGGAGGGGTTGATCTGCAGCGCGTGTATGCCGGTCTGGTGCTCGGCGCCGGGCCACGGCGCGCGCGGCCGCAGCGTCGGGATCGCGTCCAGCGAGCGGGAGCGGACGTCGTACACCAAGAGAAGCGAGCGCGTATTTGTTACCTGGAGGGGTTGATCTGCAGCGCGTGTATGCCGGTCTGGTGCTCGGCGCCGGGCCACGGAGCGCGCGGCCGCAGCGTCGGGATCGCGTCCAGCGAACGGGAGCGGACGTCGTACACCATTAGCTACACAATAACAATAAATAGGGATGACGCCTATGTCGAAAATAAATTATTTCTTACTGATTATTAAATAGAGGTCGGACTCGAAAAAAACCCACCAGCATTTTATAGGATATATTTTGGTGAGTGTGCTCAGGAGCTTTTTGATCTTCTACCTCCTTCACCTTTCTACCATCGTACTGCAAGACGTTGCGTGAAATCCACCCCTGTTATTATAGGAGATAGCTGTTCTTTTGGTAACTTTCGCTAAGAAGGCTATTTCAGTATTTGGTGCATGTAGGGCTCTCCTGTGGTGGAAATAGTGACAGTCTGCCCGCATGCGGCTGGGCAACTGACTACTTAACGCCGCTAAAAGACGAGTTATTGTTACCAAAAATGAACAATAACTAGGAAGGCTGATACTAGTATGGCATTATGATATGAGTAGTACCTGTGTGAACAGTATAAAAACTGACGATATTCATTAGTCCTTTAACTAGATATCGCCTATAAAAGACGTGATAAACTCATCAAGTGTCGTCGCGTTGATGTGCTAATAAACATTACAAGGCGTAAAATTAATTGCTATCCTATTCTTATTACACTTATTAATTATGCCAAATTTAGTTTATCTATTTTATGTTAGTGTTTTAGTATATAAATATCTCCTCAGTATTAATCCTTGTTGTTGGTTCTTCTCCGACTGACGGCGATCAGTGCAAGGCAAGGCCTAGCCTTGGACCTTGAGGCTAGGCCTCGGACCTCGAGGCTAGGCCTCCTTGCCCGGGTGTGTCCTCACTGCTAGTTAGTAGTTGCAGCTACCTGGACTATATAATTTCTTTTCCTATATGGGCTTATGGGAAAATTATTACATAACGCTTCACTTGCGTCGGCCGGGTGGCAGCTGCGTGTTAATTTGCCTGTTTCAGATTGTATTTAAGTATACTATAATGCAAACGAAACTGACCTTATTGCACTTGGTGCCGAAGACAACCTGTCGGTCGGAGAGCCACTGCGAGCAAAACACCTTGTTCATATTGCCCAGGTTGACCGGCGACTCGCGGAACATGTCGTTTGTTAACATGTGCCGTGTCGCGTACGACGGCTCCACGGACCGCGGCTGGAACCACAATTGGGTATTTGACAACTCCTCCTTAGTTTTCCGGGATAAAAGCCTATAGTGCTAGTGACACACTTTCGCTTAATTATTATTAGTATGGCTTTCAAACAGATTCAAAATTACATGAGTTCTGAGACTGAAAATTATTCTACACCGGTCTCTCTGGTCAAGCAACTAGACAGAAGATCTCCTGTCCTCACTATAACCAGATCAAGCAGCTATTTTAACTACATGTTACGCCCAGTGCAAACCAATTATTGTTTATTTATATTTATTGTGATTGTGACCTATATTTCAATTTAAGAATAATATATGTACATAGATGTTCATTGACGTTTCATTCTCGGCGAAATCGGCAACAGCCCTCATGCATGCTCCCTTGTGCATTGGAGTTTCCTACCTCTGGTGCCTGTATTTCTCTGGAGCGAACATAGTCCACAAAGTTGTAGGATGTGGACAGTATTTTGTGCTGCTGCGTGGGCGTCTCCTCTTCGCTGTCACTGTCAGAATAGCATACAAAGTCCTCCGGCTTGTCCGGCTTCCGTTGCTGTTCTAACCTGGAAATTGTATGATTCTTACTACAGTACTTACTTATTTTTCTATACATTTTTCAAAATTCATAAACAAGTTAACTTTTTTATTGTGAGTGATATTACTTAAGTAATTATTATAACAATAAATATATCACTGGTTGTAACTCACTTGTTGTTGTCAGAAAATGCCCGACTAGTTTCGAACCTGTTTGCAGCCCTTATATTTTACTAGCTGATGCCCGCGACTTTGTCCACGTGGATTGAGGTTTTTTGGTTCCCGCAGGAACTCTTTAATTTTCCGGGATTAAAAGTATGTAAGTGAACAACCAGTGATATATTTATGGTAATAACAAGTTAACTGTTGACTGCTATATCACCTGATGATGTATCTTTAGTGATGATGCTGTCTAAAATGGCTTCATACTGAAACTCTAAATCCCTCGAGTTTAAACTTGGCACAGCTTTGCCTCAAGCCTTCATTCCAACCAGCCCAAGACAATTAAGAATTTATAAATTCTCAAATAGCTCCTGCCAGGAACCGAACCCATGACCTCCTATTTATAAAACCACATTGTTCACCAAGGTCATCAATCAAATTTACTAAGTTTATAGATTTTTATTTGAATATTGAGGCCAATTCTGTGGTACACCATCTCTAAACAACAGCTCTATTTTATTGCTATCCCTTTCAGCCGAACAGTACCTACCTATTACAGTTTCATTTCGGGCAGATAATGTAATAGATACATGTGCTATTTTTAACCAAATTCCAAAACGGTTCTCCTTTTTAGGATCTGTACATAGGTACACTGTTCTCCAATAATAATTATCAAAAAACCCAAGAGAAATATTACAACAAAGACTTGATTATATTAATTTTCCCATCTAATTAAGTATATGCAAATTTTTATGTCAATGAACTTTATAAATAAGCATACTTACTATATTAAACTTAAACTTAATCAAGAGTAAGTATTAAGTATATTATTTGTTCTTTTGGGGTTGCATTTGAAATACGCATCTGGATGTATGGGGTGGGGGTGGAGGGGGGGGTGAGGGGGGAGGGTAGGAACCCTTCCCACCATCCCCCGCGGCGCGGAAACCTATAATTTTTTTTTATTATTTTTTATAATTTTTTGATGTTGTGTTAACTTTATATAAGAATTTACGACTATAGCCTAAGAAAAAGTGGGGGACCTAGGAAAACTCCTTAGCCGTCACCCTCTTCCCCTCTAAGAGCATGTCGACGGAGCCCCGCTTCGCGGGGCTCCTATTTCTGGGTGGTCAAAAAAGGAAAATAACCTTAACCTAATTACCTATACCTATTACCTATTACCTTGTTGGTTGGTTCTGAGATAGTAAAATAATACAACAAATATTTAATTAATTATTTATTAATATTGTAAACATGTTTCACAACGTTGATTAATTCCATAAATGGATCTCTTTTATATTTTATATTGGATCTTCTCCACAAATATTCGACTATTATATCAGAAAAATTTTCAGGGTGGTTATAATTATTTACATTATTTTTTTTTTTTTTTATACGTTACTTTTTTTTTACATTATATTTACCTATTAAAAATAATAATAAATAAAGAAAATTACTAAAAATAAGGGTTAAAATAACATAAAAGTAATCACTATAACGCAAAATAACGTTCCGTTACACGTAACTTCAAACACAATAACGTTCCGTTACACGTAACTTCAAACACGTGTAAAAAAAAAACCACGCATCTCCGCGGGATGGGGGGGGTGTCGATTGAAAGGGGTAACCTACCCCTATAAAAATCAACCCTTATCAAGTTCAAATTCCAGATGCGTATTTCAAATGCCAACCCGTTCTTTTTACTGTGTAAGATAATTTTTGTGAGGCCATGATAAAATATGTTTGAGAAGACAAGATTATGACTGTAAGTATAATATGTTACATTTGCCTGATTTAATACGTATTAAACTAACACTTTCATGTGTGTAGGTGTGCCATTTAAAACACACATTTTTATTTATTTATTTATTCATACAAATATAATATCAAATATTTACTGTAGTTAGAGTAAGTAAATATACTATAAAAATCTTGCATTGGGTGTTCACTAAAGCAACCTTTTACAGTGTTATATTTAAAACACAATGCTTATTTTCACGAAATCAATATTCGTATCAATACATACCTACGCAGTGGAATAAAATATTGTTCTTACCTTAACGCTCTCACTTTGGCCCTTCTTTCTTTTATTCTATTGGGGAGGTAGCAAGAGGGATATCTCCCTTCGATGGCACGTCTCACGGTTTGCGCCATTTTACAAACTAATTATCAAAACCTAAGCCTTAATTATTAAACTATACACAAGAACGATCAGCTAGGCACTTTCGTTTTGTCCTGTTGTACATTGATCCATAGTGCGACATGTTTCATTATTGCGAGCTGGTTTCCACCATGGGTACACTTTACGCACTTCCCCACAGTTGGGCACTTTGTCACACGAACCACATATTGTAAATTTACTTTATTTTAACTTTTAAAACAAGAATTAGATTCTTAAAATCGAGATAACTGCAATAAAAATAAAAATAATAACCACAGAAAATAACCAAAATTTGACTATAGATGACAACTGACAAGTTGTCAAAACACAAATGTCAACCACAGAGACAAAATTTAAAAAGTTCCTTTGTCTATGGTTTTTGTCGACTTTTCGTCTTTGATGAAATTAATGTTGATGAACACCATAGAGTTAAGATACGTCCTCCTATACAAAATCAAAGGATACGTCTATACGTCCTACATTGATGAACACCGTTGGTCGATTATATTAAATGGATATTAGATCTCAATTAATTTTTTTGAAGGCTGACTGAATCAAAGGGCTGAATAAATTCTTCCTGTTATTCTTACTGTGTTCTGTTGTTGGAGTGATATCCAATGAGTTGATTAAGTTCGTTAAGTACACTGTAACTGTCATTTTGCCACTTTTCTAATATAGGTAATATAGCTCTGCAGAGCGATCGGCTATAAATTGTCGCAATATCACATCCAAAAATGTCCTAAAGGATATCCATTGTTACAGTCCTTAAAGCCGGCTTCACGTAAGGTTTTTCAGGATTGTAGCAATGGGTCGCTAACCATAGATTACTAGTCACGAACTCTGAATATCGATATTTTGGTAGTGCAGACCTATTTATAATCCGACTAAATTTGAATGTCTATGGTAATCATGTGGTAATCTAGCAAAATAAGTAGACTTGACAGTCTTCCAAATTTAACTGCGTTACCTATTTCACTAAGTAATATTTTAGAGTCTGTGTTTTCTTGTGATTTTCTATTTATTAATTGGCTTTGTTTTATAATAAATATAATACAAAATACTTTAATATATGAAGCGATGCGCTTATGATAGTAGATTTTCTTTTTACGATGCAATCAAAGATACCATAAGCTAGAGATATCTCGAGATACCGAAATTGTCTATGGATATTTTCATTTTAATCACAGAATAAAAGTTAATTAAAATTAATTGTGAGCGGGCATGTTTCTAGCTATATGTTCTATTGTATTGTTTTCAATAAAGATTTTAAAAAAAAGTAAGTACATAAAGTCTACTACCTACTTACTTAATTCTTTTTTAACTAGATGATTCCCGCGACTTCGTCCGCGTGGATTAAGATATTTTGATTTCCGCGGGAAATTTTTAATTTTCCGGGTAAAATAGCCTATGTCCTTCCCCGGGATATAACCTACTCCTGTACTAAATTTCACCAAAATCGATTGAACAGACAGACAGACACACTTTCGCATTTATAATATTAGTATGGATGTTATAATATTAATTATTATTAATGAATAGCATTGGTATGTATTTGGTCGTACAATTTTTTTTTTTTTTTCATAGTGTGGGTTGGCAATACTGCTAATGAGAATATTTTATTAGCTAGACATAAGTAAGTACGGTATACCTAAATAAAATATACCTCTATAGGTAAATTGTCAATAGAATATCTTATATTAAATAACATTTTGAAGCCATTTCAATATAGCATACCTACTTGCTTGAAATAATAGTATTTTCTATTTTTACCTAACAAACAATCTATTCGAGCTTTTTAATCCTTATATTATATTTATTTTAGATATTAAAGAGTCGTAAAACGATTAATGGACACCTTATGTCACCGCTAAAAACACCTCCCACCATGTATCAATGAAAACCTAGTTTGACGTGACGTTTGTCATGGTCCGTAAACGACATCTTACTTCAAAAGTCTTACGTGATACCAATTTTCAGCAATTAATTCTATCGATAGTTAACTGCATCAATGTCAAAACATTTTTTTGTCCTCAACGATCCTTTACGGACAGTCTCAGTGATACGTGAAGCCAAAACCATGTTTTGACATTGATGCAGTCCTTTAATGATTGCGACAATTTATAGCCGATCGCTCTGCTGGGTTTATTTGACTCGTAGGTCAACCGTTCCACAGTCCACCATAATCCACAAATCTTCATCCCGTGAAAGATAGTAGCCAGCAGTTTTTGTTGTAAACCTTGAAAAATAAATAACAATATTGCTCTTACTGTAGTTTACACTTTTCGAAAACACAACATAACTCTACGTTTTCTTGCGCACGCGTACTTGTTAGTGATAACACGATAGCTTTGTTAATAAGTCCAGTTTCACTGATCGTTTTGCAGTTTTGCACAATAACCGTTAACAATCCAGTTTACAAAAGTGGTTGCCCTACTTTTTACAAGTTGGGCTCAAATAAAAATAATTCAATGACGACTCTTATTAGGCATCTTGGTCGTCGTGTAGAAACCGATTAGGGGTATGGGTTTAATATAATGGCCATGCCCCTAACAGGTTAGCCCGCTAACATCTTAGATTGCATCATCACTTACCATCAGGTGGGATCGCAGTTAAGGGCTTACTTGTAGTGGATAAGAAAAAGGCTTTTTCATCTTTCTGTAAAATCCTTGCTTTACCTTCCCGTTACTTCGTTACCTTTATTTTGTTTGCCCCATCAGTCATCAGATGATGCGCGCTGTCTTCTCGTGCCCGCCCATTGCCGCTTAAGCTTGGCAACTCTTCGAGCTATGTCGTATACGCTGGTTCGCCTGAGGATCTCCTCATTTCTGATTTGATCACGCAGGGATACTCCAAGCATTGCTCTATCCATCGCCCACTGAGTAAGCCTGAGTCCTCTTATCAGACCATGTTTCGGAGCCGTAAGTCATCACTGGCAACATGCACTGTTCGAAAATTTTAGTCTTCTGGCACTGAGGAATTTTGGACGAGAAGATGTCGCGGAGTTTCCCGAACCCAGCCCAGCTGCCCAGCCGAGTTGGATTCGGCGGTTGACCTCTTTCTCGAAATTGGACCTACCTTATTGGACTGTATGTCCCAGGTAAGTATATAATCCATTTACTAAATGGATTATTATCGTTCACACTTCACAGTATGAACTAGATAAATCTCGCGAGTAAGGAATTGTAGTCGTACCTACCTATAAACGAGCCAAGTTAACGAATTACTTGTAACGTCATTGTTACAAACACGAAACAAGAGTTAACTAACTATAGGTACTTGTAATACTTATTTTATTACATTTATTATGTAAAAATATCGTACGCAGCATGAAGTAAATCCCGCAACCCGCAAGTAAAGAAATATAGTGGTCGTAAATCCCAGTCGAGTTAACAACCGCTCGTTACCGTGTGCTCTAGGGTCTTCCTCTTGCCTCGACGTGGCATCGTTACTTTGTCTCATATCTGCTTACCTGCACAATATACAAATCTATCTATTATCTATTACATAAAATCTATTACTTTTATTAAAACTGTAACAGGTCCAATTCTGTACATTGAAGATATTTTGAAAATTTTTTTTGGAGGGCACTCATTATTCGATACTGAAGCCAAATCTGTATTTTTTTTCATTTTTGTCTGTCTGTCTGTCTGTCTGTCTGTATCTTGGCCGCGCATCACGCCGAAACTACTAAATGAATTCAAACGAAACTTGGCACGATTTGAGCCCATACTACGAGGTAGGACATAGGATACTTTTTATCCCGAAATTCTACACCCGAAGGGGTGAAATAGGGGTTGAAAGTTTGTATGAAAGTCCTTAATTTCTCAAGTTATAGCCATGAAACTTGATATAATATGAGCTGCGGGTTGAAAATGAAAACATGTGTTTCACAGTTTTACAAAATTCCACCCCCGAAGGGGTGAAATAGGGGTTGAGAGTTTGTATGAAAATCCTTAATTTCTCAAGTTATAGGCATGAAACAGCATTTGGGCTTTCGTTAAAATATGAAGAAGTACGTGTTTCACCATTATAGGGATTAGGGGGATTATACCGTGGGATAGTAATATTTACAACACGCTATACCTGTTGTTAGAAAGAGATGAATATAGATTCTGAGTTACACTGTTGTTAACTACAATGTACGCAAGTGAGGGCAAGTGCCTTCTTAAATTCTTGCCAAAATAAAGCGCGGGGAACGTATCTAATGTTTTAAATATCATAGGGATAGACATTATTTACTACCAATGTCAATTGTCATTGCATTTTTTTGTCAACTACAAGAGCCCTTGACTGCGATCTCACCCATCGAAAAAATTCTATGTCTATGATCTCACCTGATGGTAAAGTGGTGATGCAGTCTAAGATGCAGTATGTTATATTAAACCCATACCCCTAATCGGTTTCTACACGGCATCTTACCGGAACGCTAAATCGCTTGGCGGCACGTCTTTGCCGGTAGGGCAGTACCTACCTAGCCACAGCCGAAGCCAGGCCAGAGAAAATTTAGAAGGATTGCGTTTTAATCAGCAATCGCTGTTTTTAGCTGTTTTAACCTCCGCTCATAGTACTGTATTTAAATTTTAAACTCTTATTATTCAAGCAGTCACAATAATAGTGCATACCAAGTTATTATAATATAAACGAGCTACACGAGAAAAAGCTTGTTTTTACGACTTTTATTGCTAATGTTCCAGTCAGAGAGCTGTTACATTAGTAGAGCAGCAATTTCCCTCGCAAGGGACTCTATACCCTCGCATCGTACCGGAACGCTAAATCGCTTGGCGGCACGTCTTTGCCGGTAGGGTGGTAAGTAGCCACGGAGTATAATATTATGTTAAACCTGCACAACTTACATCTTCAGCACTAATGGCATCCGGGTTAATATCTACCACTTCCTGACACGCTCATACTTTCCGTTGGTCACTTTGGAATATAATACGATTTTGAGAGAATCGATCATTGCGTTTTCTATAGCGCCTAATGCGTTGTGCCCATGCATAGACTGTCTGCTTCAGGAAATCAATGAATCTGTAACCAAAGGCAAATACTGTGTGGGACTAGTATTAGTCTCAGCAAATGCCTGCGCACAAATCGCATTATTCTCGGGCGATTATTACCCGCCTTGAAACAGATCAGCTTAGAAATGAGAGTTAGTCAAAGTGATTCGCCTTTCGATCCTAGCCTGCCAGGTCGGAATAATTGTATTCGGTCTTTATGTACTTAAAATTTGATCTAGACCTCCTATCAATGCCATATTTCGTTGATGCACAAAAAAACTGCATAATATAATTGTTACAGTCTCAATAATGTGATTGGCTGAATTTTTATATTCTCGCTGCCGCAATGGATTTTGGCTATGAGCGACAGAGTCTTAACCAATCCTTTCTCTAAAACGAAACGCAAACAAACGAACGAAATTTCGTTAACTCCTCTCCTACATAATATTATCTCTATGCTCCTCTCTATTTCGTTTTCGTACACGCAGACGAAGTACGGATCCAAAAAAGATTTTCGTGACCGATTGGATTGAACGATTTTGAGTGGGTCTATTATCAGACTAATTACGTTCGTTTGCGAAGTTCCGTTTGAGAGAAAGAGAGTAGACCCCCAGAGCCCAGAGGTGATTTTGATTGTAACACAGTGGCAATTTTTACGTAATGAGGCTCCGCTATATTGTACGTACTTCTACATTTATATCTGTGGAATTGATGCTCTATGCTCTAACTCTAATGTCGCCAGCGTAAGCAGCTAACGCTATTTGCTTTTGTGTTAACCTACTTTCAAAATGGGGTATAATTCATGAAGTTTCATGAAATAATCTACAATTCAGAACAAGCTTTTTAGGCTCTTTGTTTAATGGTCGCAGTGAAATGAAAATCGCAATAGGTACCTAGATTATGTGGATTTTATGAATACTTATTATCATTTGCAATTGCATTGATTGGATGCGAAAAGCCGAGGAAAGAACACGTTGGCGCTACTTGAAAGGAGGCCTATGCCCAACAGTGGCTAATGATGATCATTTGCTAAGATTTTTGAGAGCAATCAATCAGTTTTTTTTATCCACTACAAGTTAGCCCTTGACTGCGATCTCACCTGATGGTAACTTGGTAAGATGATGCAGTCTAAGATGGTAGCGAGCTAACCTGTTATGGGCATGGCAGTTATAGTTAACCCATACCCCCAATCGGTTTCTACACGGCATCGTACCGGAACGCTAAATCGCTTGGCGGCACGTCTTTGTCGGTAGGGTGGTAACTAGCCACGGCCGAAGCCTCCCACCTGGAAAAAGACCACCAGTTTTTTAAGAAGTATCAATTTCTAGAGCTAAGTACTTACTCAGAAGTAAAACTTCACCATCAACACAGTTTCAGACTTATAGCATATTTTTTTGCGCCGAGAGAAAGATTGGCCGCTGTGGACGAAATTCCGTCGAGAGGACAATTTTTTTATTTTTTATTAAATAAATAAATAAATACAATAGCCTTTTATTTCAGAGTTTTACAGTATTAGTTTCTTTAAACATTGTATTAAAAAAGGTACCTTAACTCTGTATGCCTCGCAGCAAAGGTCTCCTCCAGCTCTCTCCAATGCTTGCGATTCTGTGTCACCTTTCTCCAGAATGGACCAGCTGTCAGCTTCAGTTCGTCCTCCCAACGTCTTTGCTACCGGCCCTTATTTCTCTTTCCATCCCGTGGGTAGGTACCACCGTGTCACTAGGTTACTCCATTTTCCATTTCTGACGACCTCCCTGGCGCAGTGTTGAGCGCTGTTGCCTTAATGTGGGAGGTCCTGGGTTCGATTCCGGCAGGGTCAATTTGGGAATTTATAATTTCTGAATTTTCTCTGGTCTGGTGGGAGGCTTCGGCTGTGGCTATTTCATCAATTGCCGTCGCCAAGACGCCATTAACCTTGTTTGCGTTGACAGGATAAAGCTCTCAGGTGGAGAGGGTGAGGACACCTTAAATATTACATCTTAATACGTATACAGTTACTTTAATGGATTTTTAGGTTAGCCTGCACAATCTTTATAGTCATTGCATTATCAATGAGGTAGTGCAATAATGCGGGATTTCATGACGTATGATTGTCTGGTGGGAGGCTTCGGCCGTCGCTAGTTACCATCCTATCGGCAAAGACGTACCGCCAAGATTTAGCGTTCCGGTACAATGCCGTGTAGAAACCGACTAGGGGCATGGGTTTAATATTACTGCCATACCCCTAACAGGTTAGTCCGCTACCATCTTAGACTGCATCATCACTTACCATCAGGTGAGATTGCAGTCAAGGGCTAACTTGTAGTTGATAAAAAAAAATCCTTGGGCGTCTCGGAGCATGAGAGCACCTCCACTTTAGCTGATCCATGCTTTTTAGTATGTCTGTGACCCCTGTCCCCTGAATTATTTTTTACTAGGCGATTCCCACGACTTCGTCCACGTGGACTAACTTTATTCGGTTCCCGCGGAAACTCCTTAGTTTTCCGGGAAAAAAAAGTAGCCTATATGTCCTTCCCCGGGATGTAACCTATCCCTGTACCAAACTTCATCAAAATCGGCGTAATTGGTGGGCCGTGAAATCGTAGCAGACAGACAGACAAACTTTCGCATTTTTTGACTCCCGGGGGCACTCCTTAATTTTCCGGGACAAAAAGTAGCCTATGTCACTCTTGTCTTCAACTATACCCATGCCAAAAATCACGTCGATCCGTTGCTCCGTTGCGGCGTGATTGAAGGACAAACCAACAAACCGACAGACAGTCAGACCCACTTTCGCATTTATAATATTAGTATGGAAATATTAGTATGGATTAGTATGGATTAGTATGGATTACAGGGTTATAAAGAAGACCACAACAGTATGTCTAAAGCCTTAAATTCAACGCAGAGATGTTTATCGGTGAAACGAAATTATTATTTATTCAAACACCGGGAAGTGCAGTAGAGTAGGAAGCTGGGTGCTCCGGAAATACGTCTACCATGATTTTAGCTTTCTTTGCTCGTGCCTGAAAGTTTTATTAAACTTTGAGAAAGCAAACCTAGGCAAACCTTTATTTTAAAAATGTCACTTTTATATTACGATCCATTAGTGGATTGAGGAGATAAAATAATTATTTTTAAAAAGTATTAAAATAATAAGATAAAAAATAAATAAATACAAAACAAAACGAAAAAAATTAAGTAAATCAAATAAATATTATAAATGCGAAAGTTTGGATGGATGTATGGATGTATGGATGTATGGATGTATGGATGGTACCTATGGATGTGTGGATGTTTGTTACTCAATCACGCCCCAACGGCTGAACGGATCTGGATGAAATTTGGCACAGAGGTAGATTATAGTCTGGAATAACACATAGGCTACTTTTTATCCCGGAAAATCAAAATTTTTTTGTTTTTTTTTTAATCCACTACAAGTTAGCCCTTGACTGCGATCTCACCTGATGGTAAGTGATGATGCAGTCTAAGATGGTAGCGGGCTAACCTGTTAGAGGCATGGCAGTTAATTAAACCCATACCCCTATTTGGTTTCTACACGGCATCGTACCGGAACGCTAAATCACTTGGCGGCACGTCTTTGCCGGTAGGGTGGTAACTAGCCACGGCCGAAGCCTCCCACCAGGCCAGACCAGGGAAATTTCAGAAATTATAAATTTCCAAACCCTGCCGGGGATCGAACCCGGGACCTCCGCACGTTAAGGCAACAGCCCTCAACACTACGCCACGGAGGTCGTCAAAAACTAGAAAAATAATCTTCCACAAACGACCTGAACGATCTCGATCAAGTCACCTTTCAAACAAACTTAATCAAAATCGGTTCATCCGTTTGGGAGCTGCGATGCCACATGCTACACAGATACGCGTGTAAAAGTTATAACATTCTTCTGTATGACTTTGTTAGAAAAACTATCAATAGTAGTAATATAAAGTGTGTCTGTCTGTCTTCTACGCTTTATTCGGCTCATCTTTTCAACCGATTTTGATGAAATTGGAATATAGATAGGTTGCATGATGCATCCCGGGGAAGGACATAGGCACGGGACATAGGCTACTTTTTATCCCGGAGAATTAACTAGTTCCCGCGAGATTTATAAAAAGAACTTACGCAACGCGGACGAAGTCGCGGGCATCATCTAGTCATACTTCATACTAATATTATAAATGCGAAAGTGTGCTTGTTTGTTGGTTTGTCCTTCAATCACACCGCAACGGAGCAACGGATCGACGTGAGTTTTGGCATGGGTAGGTATAAAATTGAGGACCTGGAGAGTAACATAGGCTACTTTTTATCCCGGGAAATTAAGGAGTTCCCGCGGGAATCAAAAATACTTAAACCACGCAGACGAAGTCGCGGGCATTGGCTAGTTAGAAATAATTTTGAAATTGCTAATTTCCATCCGCTAAAAAACGGTAATTCTTTCTTTTCACAACTTGAGCAATAAAGCACAACACTTGCCAGCATTAAAGTGTACCTTACCTCCCCAGCAGAAGTCGTTGCTCTATTAACGTTTTTTTCATTCGAGTCGCCGCCCATTGACCTCCTTACGAGAGGTCATCGACACGCCGTAATGCAGCTTTTCCTATCAAAACACTTCGCGAAAAACACCTTCAAACTTTCTCTCTCTGCGTCGTATTTATTCGTTATTCCTCATTACTGAGGGTCGTGACCCCTCCATTATTTGAGTTTTCTTGGGATAATAATGCGGTGGGTTCCCACGTCCTTCAAACATTCAAATGGCAAAAATTAAAATACCGCTTCGTAAAAAAGCATTTTTATTCAAGTTTTCTGATACTAGGATGTGGAATGCCCTTCCGGCTTCCATTTCCCCTTCTCTATAAATATAGGTATACCTACCTTCAAATCAAGAGTGAATAGGCATCTTGTAGGCAAGCGCGCTCCACTTTAGGCTGCATCATCACTTGCAAGCAGGTCTGATTGCAGCCAAGCGTAATTAAAAAAACCGGCCAAGTGCGAGTCGGATTCGCGCACCGAGGGTTCCGTACAAACCTGTAGTAAGTTTTAAATTATTAAAAAAAAAACTACTTACTAGATCTCGTTCAAACCAATTTTCGGTGGAAGTTTGCATGATAATGTACATCATATATTTTTTTTAGGTTTATCATTCTCTTATTTTAGAAGTTACAGGGGGGGGACACACATTTTACCACTTTGGAAGTGTCTCTCGTGCAAACTATTCAGTTTAGAAAAAAATGATATTAGAAACCTCAATATCATTTTTAAAGATCTATCCATAGATACCCACCACACCACCACACACCACATGGGTTTGATGAAAAAAAATTTTTTGAGTTTCAGTTCTAAGTATGGGGACCCCCAAAATTTATTGTTTTTTTTCTAGTTTTGTGTGAAAATCTTAATGCGGTTCACAGAATACATCTACTTACCAAGTTTCAACAGTATAACTCTTATAGTTTCGGAAAAAAGTGGCTGTGACATACGGACGGACACACAGACAGACATGACGAATCTATAAGGGTTCCGTTTTTGCCAAATTTGGCTACGGAACCCTAAAAATATATAATGTATTTTAAAAAATAATACTTACGCTAGAGCATGAAACTCCCATTTTCCGTAATGGCAGATTTATTTTAAGAAAATCACATGGGACATTATTACATTTGACAACCATTGTAAAGTATATAGAGCTAGAGGATGCCCGCGACTTTGTCCGCGTGGAAGGTTTTGTAAAATCCCACGGGAACGCTTTGATTTCCGGGATAAGAAGTTCCTATACCAAAATTGGGTTTCGGGAAAAATCCTGTATGACGACCCAGACCTAAGCTATAAGTGCGCCAAGTTGCATTCAAAATTCAAATCCGCCAAATAGTTTCAGCATGAAGGATCGTGACAGTGAGACAAAAAAATTGTTTTGGGTTTAAGTTTTGCAGTATAAATAAAGGTATAATTTTTATTCTACTTAATTGATCGTAGGTAGATATTTTAATTTTAATACATACATTGATATACCTATAGTAGAATCTCACTAATCCGGCACTATTAAAAATTAGAGGGTGGATTATTGGAATGTTCGGATTATTGGATTATATAGAAAAATTCATAATAAATAAAATAAAGGATTTCATAAAGAGAATATGATATATTTGTATTAATGTTCTAAACGTCTTTTTTATAACTGTAACATATCTCACAACTAAATAATAACATACCTAGTTTTAAAATAATCCTTGAGGTCTTTTATTCTGCAACTTGTAGTCCTGTAGGCGAGGGAGACGTAGACGGAGGGTGCCGGATTATTGGACGTATCAGTGAGATCATACTGTTAAAGTCATTTTAAACGCTTGGTTATGTTTATAAAACAATAAAAAATGTTGAGGAAAGTTATTGTGCTTTTATAAGTCGAATAAAAAAGTCACCGTGTTTATATAAATGCCATTTTTACCTGTATTGGAAGTTCTCACGTTAGTTCTTTTCATGCTGCGTCTCATACGGAAGCTATAGAACGGTGCTCGATCACAGAATATCGCACAAAAGTCCTTTCTCATGTGAAATCTGTTTGAAGCCTTGTGTGCAGCGTTGAATAGAGTTGAACTGTTGAATAGAAATATCAAGTACCTATCTCATGAATAGGTATTCGAATGAAGCTTCACTTATTGGAAATATAAGCAACTAGCTGATGCCCGCGACTTCATCCGCGTGGTTTAAATTTTTTGATTTTCCGGGATAAAAAGTAGCATAAGTCACTCTCCAGGTCCTCAACTATACCCATGCCAAAAATCACGTCGATCCGTTGCTCCGTTGCGGCGCGATTGAAGGACAAACCAACAAACCAACAAACAAACACACTTTCGCATTTATAATAATAGGTATTAGTATGATATGATATCTAGCGATAGAAACAAAAATCAAAGGTAGAAGGTAGAAGTATATTATAGGTATACTAGCTGATGCATGCGACTTCGTCCGCTTGGATTGAGGTATTTTGGTTCCCGCGGGAACTCTTTAATTTTCCGGGATATAAAGTAGCCGTTGTCCTTCCCCTGGATACAAACTATCCCTATCCTTATTTCAAATCGGTCGAACAGATGGACTGTGAAAGCGTAGCAGACAGACAGACAGATAAAACCATCTCATGTAGAACTTACATAAGATGAACTGTATTTTTATTTACGTAACTCAGAGATGAGCTACGATAGGTATTGGCTTTCCAGGTCGCCTGGAAGTAAGCCAGATATAACTGAATATTTTGTAATTTTGTTGCATTTCGAATACGACTCCTGCAATTTCGTTTATTACTACTCTAGTGCACCTAGTCGATATACCTATGATACGGATACTAACTGAATATTTTGTAATTTTGCTACATTTCGAATACGACTCCTGCAATTTCGTTTATTACTACTCTAGTGCACGAAGTCGATATACCTATGATACGGACACCTACTCTTTTTTTTTTTTTTTTTTAATTTATTATTTTATAATATGCACAAACAAATACAATACAATTGTATCTCGCCAAAATACGTAACTCAGCCATGAGCTACGATAGGTAGGTATTGGCTTTCCAGGTCGCCTGGAAGTAAGCCAGATATCCTAACTGAATATTCGTAATTTTGTTGCATTTCGAATACGACTCCTGCAATTTCGTTTAATACTACTCTAGTGCACCTAGTCGATATACCTATGATACGGATACCTACTCTTTTTTTTTTTTTTTTTTTTTTTTTTTTTATAATATGCACAAACAAATACAATACAATTGTATCTCGCCAAACTACACACACAGTTTGTTGGCGAGTTCGCGCTCAACTAACAACTACGCCGTTACAGCTTACAGTGGCCTGGAACTAATCTATTAACGAATGCTAGACTTGACAGTAATTCATTTTATAGTAGTTTCTAATCATTAACCCCCGACGCAAAGAGCGGGCTGTTATAAGTTAACGTGTCTGTCGGTGTATCTGTCTGTGGTATCGTAGCACACAAACGGATGAACCGATTTTCGTTTAGTTTTTTTTGGGTCATAGATAATTTTATCCCGAGTGTTCCTAGCCATGTTTCATGAAAATCTGTTCTTGTTAGTTTTTAGAGTTTATTTTTTGTGTCGGGGGGTTTTTAAAATTTTTAATTTTGTACTTGTTTTCTAGTCTATACCTACATCGGACATCCTTACAGTCCCACAAACTTCTTTGACCCGGTGGTCAAAATTGGAACTAATTTTTATGCCTGTAAGTTTGGGTTTTTTAATTTTCCATAGATAGTACTAGCTAGCTGTCACCGCTTGTTTTTATTGAAGTGAAAACTTTAGCCGCGTTGAGCACTTTTTGGTAGGGGGTAAACATGTGGATTCGCGTCACCGACATGCTCCGCGTCGACATGCTCGCGTTGTTACGAAGACAAAAGGTCTTAAATATAAATATACTACATTCGTAATTATTTTTAGTTTTAAGGTTAATATTTTAATTTTTTTAATATAATTCGTATTTATATTGGCGTTTGAAAATTTAATATTATTTTCTAATACTAAAATTCTAAGTTATAAGTTTTCACTTCTATCAGCAGTCCTGCCAATTTTTTTTTTTCAACACTAGCGATGCTGTCACTGGTTCAGTTAGTTTGTCGGACTATACAAATATTGTACGTACGTGGTACGATTCCGTGTAGAAACCGAATAGGGGTATGGGTTCAATACAACTGTCATGCCCCTAACAGGTAAGCCCGCTACCATCTTAGACTGCATCATCACTTACCATCAGGTGAGATCGCAGTCAAGGGCTAACTTGTGGTGGATAAAAAAAAAATGAAATCCCGCATCCTTGCACTACCTTATTGATAATGACACTAAATGACTTAGGTTGTGGATGCTAACCTAAAAATCCATTAAAGTAACTGGATACGTAGTTAAGATGTAATGTTTAAGGTACTTATCCTCACCCTCTCCACCTGAGAGCTTTATCCTGTCAACACAAACTTGAAGGCTAATGGCGTCTTGGCGCCGGTAATTGATCCAAGACTTCATATCGAATTACACTCTTCGACATACCTAAATGAAATGAAATTACCTACACTTAACTATGACGATGAAACCTTTCTAAAAACTTCAATAAAAATTCCATGATCGTCGCCAAATGCCATAGGCCCTGAATATTCATGATTTCTCATTGATATACATAACCTAGACATACTTAAAAATATACTAGATGATACCCGCGACTTAGTTCGCGTGGACTGAGTTTTTTCGATTCCCACGGGAACTTCTCAATTTTCCGGCATAAAAAGTCTAAGTCCTAAGCCTATGTCCTTCCCCGGGATACAACCTATCCTTGTACCAAATTACATCAAAATCGGTTGGACAGCTGGGCCGTGAAAGCGTAGCAGACAGACAGACAGACAGACGGACAGACAGACACATTATCGCATTTATAATATTAGTATAGATAGTAGGTATAGATATAGAACTCCTTAATTTTCCGGTATAAAAAGTAGCCTATGTCACTCTCCAGGTCCTCGACTATACTCATGCCAAAAATCACGTCGATCCGTTGCTCTGTTGCGGCGTGATTGAAGGACAAACCAACAAACCAACAAACCAATAAACCAACAAACAAACACACTTTCGCATTTATAATATTAGTATGAAGTATGATATTATTTCACTTTATAGAGTGTATCTTTTTAGTAAACGATATCAATGGCGTTCGTTTAAAAACCCGGTCAAATATTAGCGTTCCCGGTAATAGCTCCATTCGGAACCGATGTTAGCCTGTAGTCGTTAGCTGGTACTCGAATCCAGGACACTGCGGCGCTCGCTTGGCGCAGTGCCAGAAGGATCCGGGGCCATACTGCCGACGACGCTTCAAGCAATACTTGAGCAATATTACTCAAAATGACAGTTTTGAGTTTGATGTCACGTACCTTGACGTTCCTAAAATAAGGGTTATAATTCTAAAACACAAAAGTCAACAATAATGAACAAAGGACAGTTTGATGTCACGTACCTTGACGTTCCTAAAATAAGGGTTATAATTCTAAAACACAAAAGTCAACAATAATGAACAAAGGACAGTTTGATGTCACGTACCTTGACGTTCCTAAAATAAGGGTTATAATTCTAAAACACAAAAGTCAACAATAATGAACAAAGGACAGTTTGATGTCACGTACCTTGACGTTCCTAAAATAAGGGTTATAATTCTAAAACACAAAAGTCAACAATAATGAACAAAGGACAGTTTGATGTCACGTACCTTGACGTTCCTAAAATAAGGGTTATAATTCTAAAACACAAAAGTCAACAATAATGAACAAAGGACAGTTTGATGTCACGTACCTTGACGTTCCTAAAATAAGGGTTATAATTCTAAAACACAAAAGTCAACAATAATGAACAAAGGACAGTTTGATGTCACGTACCTTGACGTTCCTAAAATCATACTAATATTATAAATGCGAAAGAGTGTTTGCCTGTCCTTCAATCACGCCGCAACAGAGCAGAGATTAAGGCAATTATGTAAATTAGGTAATAAGACAATTAAATTATAATATTGTATATCTAATGCATGCTTCTGTGTAACTACTAAACTTATTTGTTCTTAGAAGAGAAATAAATATCTTTAAACCGAAAGTGTGTTTGTTTGTTGGTTTGTTGGTTTATTGGTTTTTTGTTTTGTCCTTCAATCACGCCGCAACGGAGCATCGGATCAACGTGACTTTTGGCATAGGTATAGTTGAGGACCTGGAGAGTGACAGGCTACTTTTTATCCCGGAAAATTAAGGAGTTCCCGTGGGAATAAAAAAAAACTTAAACCACGCGGAAGGAGTCGCGGGCATCAGCTAGTAAGGATTATAATTCTAAAACTCGAAAGTCAACAATAATGAAACAAAATGGCTTGCGATGGTAGTATACCTCCAGACATTGCTACAGTCTACTGATCGATAGGTTACGTTTATACGAGTAGGTATCTCGTATCGTTTTGACGACCTCTTTGGCGCAGCGGAGAGCGCTGCGGTCTTTTAAGTTTCTCGGGTTCTCTCAATGAATCAAAACTCAACACTCAACTAAAATTTATTTGAGTGAGTAGCAGAGCAAATGTATGGTGACACATACATTTACTCTGCATTCAACTCGCGCGCGAACTGTAGGTGTACGTGACAAAGTTGCGGGCAAAAGCTAGTAATTTAATAAATTTATATGTATTATCGTAGAATAGACAACGATACTCAATCTACTTAATTAGGTAAACGTAAACCCAAATCTATTTTAAAGCCCAGTCCATGCATGAAAATTCAAGATTCAAGATTCAATTCATTTATACAATGTACTGTGGGTACACTTTATTGACGTTAAAAATTACTTACTTATAAAACATGATGGTGATAATCAGCTACGAGGGTTCCAAACGCGCCCTGGTCTGAGAAGACCCCACAACAAACTCAGCCGGGTTTTTTTTTATTATTATCACCATCTCACAAATCATCTTAACTAAAGAACTATCAGAACCATTAGAGCAAATCATTGCGAAGCTTCCTTGTCGTCTAAGTAATTCTTTACATGGTAATAAGATTTTTCAATGAGTGTTACGTTTTAGATAAACTTTGAACTTGTTCAGAGACATCTTCAACATGTCTTCTGTGAGCTTATTGTAGAAGCGGACACTGGCTCCAACAAATGAATTGCTAATTTTACTAAGCCTAGAAGCAGGCATTACAAGTTTATTTTTATTTCTAGCAATGGCCGTGTAACCTTTACAAGGTAATACGAAATCTCATTCCCCATTTAATCATCCCTTTCCTCGAAGGGAGGGAGGGCCCTTCGACCCATTTCCCGCGGTCATTGACCTCAAGGTCGGCGCGTATCGACCCGCCCTTAGGGTGAAGGGATGACATTTTGGTTAACAGCTGAGCGTCCCTCTTTGTCTACACTCTACGGAAAATCGATGGAGGGAAATTCACTTTCCTTTCTTTTTATTACGAGTTTTCGTATAACGATGCTATTTTATTTATTACGTTTTACGGTGTAACCACCCATTTAATTAATGAGAAAGTGTGTTTGTTTGTTTGTCCTCTACGTTGCAGTAACGGTAACGTGAGGTTTTGTATCTTCTTCTCAGTCGCGAGGTTATGTAGGTATGTCTATGTGGTGTAATTACTGATTCAGTCATAATTAGGTTTTGTAAAAATTAAAATAACTGGTGAATTCTTTTATTTTTCGGGACAAAAAGTAGCCTATGTAAATTTTAGGTTTTCAACTAAGTATGTAGGTATATCAAACTACTAAGTATTTTCAGGTTTTCAACTAATTATTATAATATGAAGGGCCCGATCCCCGCGACTCCAATTTTCGAAGTTATGTACGTTTTAAGAAATTAAATATCACTTGCTTGTAACGGTGAAGGAAATCATCGTGAGGAGACCTGCACGCAGATCCACACTTGGCCAAAGGTCAAAATTCAAATGTTTTTTACCTTTGAATCGTCGAGTGAATCTACCACTGGTTCGGAATGCCATTCCTACCGAGAAGAACCAGCAAGAAACTCGGCGGTTGCTCTTTTTTAAAAAAAATAATTTACAATACATATCATTAATTTATATCTACTATAGGTAAGTACATAAGTAACCGCTGTCCTTAGCATTGCTGGAGCGAGTCAAATGCTCTTTTTTTTTTTTTTTTTATTGTGAGATCTTACTGTCATTTACGTAGTCTTCAACAGTCCAACGTGGTGGACTAAGGCCAAACCCTTATCATTCAGTGGAGACTCGTGCTCAGTAATGAACCGGTAATGGGTTGGAGAAATCAAATAAGCCCACGGTGAATCTAGCAAACCGTAAAACAAATAGGAAACAGGCTGCTTTATAGTCACTGTAGTTAACCACAATGTGGTTTAGTCACCAACTTCAGGGCTTAACAACTCCCTAGAGTTCGGCGTTGATTGTTTAAGCTGCCCTCTGGGACCCTGAAACTGTGTGCCTAGGTTTTAAGCTGACTTAGGTAACTTAAAGTACCAACCTGAGCCAGCTTAACTGAGACAAACATTTAAGTAAGTACTTACCTGAATTATCACTCTCTCTCTGCTTCCTATTTCTCATGACTAAGGTTGTGACCCGTTTTCATTAATCCAATAATTGTAGGAGTTTTCTTGGGATAATAATGCGGTGGGTTCCCACTTCCTTTCGCATATACCTCAATTATACATCAACTAAAATAATTAAGTACCTAGGTATAATATTATTAGATACAAACCCCACTAAGGCACACTAATTCCATACTATTCATATAAATGCGAAAGTGTGTCTGTCTGTCTGCATGATACGCTTTCACGGCCCACCTGTTCAACCAATTTTGATGAAATTTGGCACAGGGATAGGTTCTTTCCCGGGGAAGGACATAGGCTACTTTTTATCCCGGAAAATAAAGAAGTCCCGGCGGGAATCAAAAAACCTTATTCCACGCGGACGGACGCGGCGGACATTTTTTTTTGTAAATACATATTATTAGTAATAGTTTTTTCTTAATTTATCATTTGTTTATTTAATTTTTTATATAATAAATATTTTAGTGAGTTCCCACGGAAACCAAAAACTTTAATCCAGGCATACGAAGTCGCGGGTATCTAGTGACTTATATAAGGCTCCGGCATTCAGCTAAATATTCGGTTATCGTTAGACAATAGAAGCATCGTTGCGTGTACAAAAGAGATCAATCGATAGTGGGCGTATCGCGCTCGTAATATATTAATTTACTGAATTCCGCCGCCTTATGGCTTCTTTCCTCTGAATGAGATCGATAGTGCGTTGCTAAGGCGCTATTGGACATTATCCACGCCGTTTTTTACGTCAACGTTTTTGAAGGGACAACTTCTTTGCGTTGAGCACTTTTTGGTAGGGGTAAACTTGTGAATTCGGGTTACCGTCACCGACATGCTAGCGAACACCGACATGCTCGCGAACACCGAGCTCGCGTTGTTATGAAGACTTTTAAAAGGTCTTAAATATACTACATTCGTAATTAAACTTTAAAGCCTTAGTTTTACGGTATATATATATTTTTTTAATAATTAAAAAAATATATTTTAATGTTCGTTTTCACTTCTATCGGCAGTTCCTATGACTGACAATTTTTTTTAGGGTTGCTTACATGAAAGGTAGGTTTGTAAACCTTATGGCGCGACTTTGTCCATCCGGTCACATTTTTCTACGTGTATTCAGACCTAGGTAAACGCAGATTTTTTTGTTGCAATGTAAAGTTACATTTACTCGTTGTCTTAGGTGAGCGACAAAAGCGACGCCACGCGAGGCGACGCGATACTACCCCATAGAAAACGACATACGTATTTACGCGACAACGTAGGCCACGTGGAGGGAGGGCTAGTGTTTGATACCGTCTATCTGTTTAGGCCTATGAGCTAGGTACTTTTTATCCTGAATAACTAAATAATTGAAAAAACTTATTCTACGCGGATGAAGTCGCGGGCTAATAGCTAGTTCATTTTATAATGTGAAAATATAAAACTTTTTTTTTAACGCAAAGTTAGGCACTTATTGCGCACGAACATTTTTTCAAACTTCGAAGGAAAGCAGGATTTAGGAATTTTCTCGCGGAAAACTGACAGAGTAAATCATCCCTATGGGCTGTAAGCAAATTACATTTTAAAAACCCGTCCCCGCAATGTCAGACTCAGTAAATGTACTAGCATGACCTACGTAATAAGCATAGAATAGGTAAAAGCAGAGGTATAAGTTACTACTATTACCTATTCTGTGGTATAAGTATTAAAATCCCGCGCAAATAGAATAAGCAGATTTCTTTTTTTGAGCGTGCAAGGATCAAATATTAAAAAGATAATAGAAGCCTATCTCTAAAACTGATTTTTAAACTAAATTTTTTTCAATTAAATCTTACAACTATAGGTTATATTAATGCGAAAAGTGCGTTTGTCTGTTAAGCTTTTACGACCCATCTTATAATATAATATTATCTATGGTCCATCTGCTCAACCAATTTCGATGTAATTTGCTATAGAGAGGAGAGATAGGTTTTTATTTTATTTTATTGAAAACAATGCAATACAACTTAAAGCTAGCTAGCTAACCTAACCTAATTCGTATATAAATCATGCCCGCGTGAAAAAGTGGCAAGATGATGATTGGTGACCAGATGATTTGGTGATCTTACTCTTTTTTCCTTCCACATGCTTAGTCAACTTTCTTCTCGTTATATGATTTTCTTCCCTCCGCATTACATGCACATGACAGCCTATTTACTTATAGACTATAGGGACAAAACATGAGACAAAGAATATTTCTGAAAATATTTCACGGGAGCGAAGCCACGGAGAGTCGCTAGTTAAGTTTACATTATGAGAGTTTTCAGATAAGCTTCTTCAGAGTTTTAAGATAATGAGATAAGATTTCGATTTCTTGTAACCATTAGAAATAATTTATTTTCCTTTGAACAAGTAGATACCCGGATTGGTTATTAGATATTCTTGTGCAAAGAGGTCTTATGATTCTGCAGAAGCGCAAACCAACTTATAATGGATGTCAGGTATCATTATAGGGTTGTCACAACATAAACTCGAACCTTTTTTAATCAAGTAGACTTTGACAAGTGATTTTGTATCGTCGAGTGAACCTACCAATGGTTCGGAATGCCATTTCTACAGAGAAGAACCAGCAAGAAACTCGGTTGGTCTTGGTACTCTTTTGAAAAAAAAAAATTACAATTACATCAAAGGCAAAGTCAAGGTCAAAATATATTTATTCAATTTAGGTACACTGTACACTTTTTACGTCCAGTTACTTATAAATTAATATGATGGTGATTAAAAAACCCATGGCCTTAGAATAACATATTCTAAGCCCATGGCAAAATTCTTCCATGGGATGCCTATCTACTTACCTCTCTAGCAAACCTAGGAACCTAGAACCGATCTAGCTAGAAAATTGCGTCAAAATCGGTAAAATAGATGGGTCGTGAAAGCATAGGAGATAGACAGACTGACAGGCATACTGTAGCATTCATAATATTAGTACCTACGAAAGTATGGTTAGCTACATACAATTTTTTGAAATATTTTCATTTGCCATGTCAGCCATATTGAATTAATAATGACGTCATAATAATTATACATAATATGCAGACATAGATACGAGTCGAAGCGGCAATCTAAAATTTGCAAAGATCTTAGCTATTTTGCGCCTTAAAAAGTTTATTTCATAAATTATGGGCTCGGAATAATAAGCAGGCCCTGTTCAAATGCCCGGAGCATACTAAGCCCTTATGCTAATAAATTGTGAGGCGTGACAGCCCTAAATGTGAAATAGAAGCATAATTCGAAGGCAAGGTAAGCCCTTGAACAGTTCCGAGTTTGAATTTAATATTATAATATTTTAAGTGAAGTCTCTGTTTATTTTGTCCTGGAAAGCCTTGTGGAACAAGATGGAGGATTATTCATCTGTTTTTAAAATTATAAATGCGAAAGTTTGGATGGATGGATGGATGTATGAGATGGATGTTCCTACAGAGATGAATCAGCAAGAAACTCGGTGGTTGCTCTTTTTTAATTATTAAAATATACTCGGTAAAAAAACGCGATCGAATGAGAAGAAAGTCTCCCTCTGTAAGTACAGTACGTTTTCGATATGGTACAATACTAACTTACTTATTGTAACCTTTTCCCTTTTTCTTTTTCCTTTTTCTTTTTTTAGAAAAGAAAAGAGGAACTGCTGAGTTTCTTGCCGGCTCTTCTCAGTAGAATCAGTTTACCGAACCGTTGGTATAAATGAAAATGAAAATGAAAATGAAAATGAAAATGAAAATGAAAATGAAAATGAAAATGAAAATGAAAATGAAAATGAAAATGAAAATGAAAATGAAAATGAAAATGAAAATGAAAATGAAAATGAAAATGAAAATGAAAATGATTTATTTCATGTAGGACAACTTGTGCCACTCATTTATCATTTATTATGACAGTACTTAATTAATATTTTTTTGCGCAAAGGATCAGCCTGGCTGTCCAGCGCGGAAATGCAGCCAGTATTCTCGCCACCATTCCACGCGGGCATGATTTATATAGTAATTAGGTTAGGCTAGCTAGCTTTAATTTCTATTGTATTGTTTTCAATAAAGGTTAAAAAAAAACAGGTAATTTGTTAGATATACAGTACGTCTATCTCTCAAATAGAAAGTTTAGCGACGCGGCGATGGATGGATGGCGCGGGAAATAGCGGCGGATTGCCGATTCGCAATAAGGGCAGAGTTCACGGCTTACCTACCTCGCTCACAAGACTTAGGGGGCCACGAAAAATTCACTTTCTTTACAAAAAACATAGTTTTGTAGCCTTTAGTTAGCCCCTGACTTGCGATCTCGACTGATGGCACATATGTGATGATGCAGTCCAAGATGGTAGCGGGCTAACGTGTTAGGTATAATATGACAGTTATAATAAACACACCCCTACTATCTACACGTCATCTTTACAGCATCGTACCGGAACGCTAAATCGCTTGGCGGTACGTCTCTGTCGGTAAGGTGGTAACTAACGGCCGAAGCCACCAGACCAGAGACAATTCAGAAATTAATAAATTCCCAAATTGAGCCTGCTGGGGATCGAACCCGGAACCTCCCTCGTTGAGACAACAGCGCTCAACACTGCGCCAGGGAGATCGTCAAAGTCAAAATAGT
This sequence comes from Erebia ligea, assembly GCA_917051295.2. Classification (NCBI taxonomy): domain Eukaryota; kingdom Metazoa; phylum Arthropoda; class Insecta; order Lepidoptera; family Nymphalidae; genus Erebia; species Erebia ligea. The sequence continues at coordinate 1,434,135 of OU785235.1, read as the reverse complement.
TTTTAATATTTTCGCTGAGTGGAATTTGATACTGCTTAAATCCACAGGTTGCTAAACATGGACTATTTCAACCCTCTGGGCCAGATAGTTGATAACATATTTCAGTCCTCAATTTGGCCATTCTGCATGTTAGTTATTTGGGTTCGTTTCCTAGGCATCTAAGTTCTAAACGCCTTAGAAAAACTTAGGAAATTCTGAATGCCTGAAAGTCCACCTTAAGGCTACCTTTCCATCAGAGATGTTTTTATGCAGTGGCAAACATAATAACTCTTTTAGTACCTTGTTATAAAAGCGTACACTCGACCCTACAAAGGATTTCTCAATCTTAGCACTCGTTAATCGCGAATTTCGTGGCCGAATCGGGGTGTTTGATTTGATATGGCGCAGGATCACGCGAGCGGGCAATAACGAGCGGCGACATTATATTTAGCGGATTTAGGTTATTAGGTGCAAAGCCGCGGCGCCGTATTATAGCAGCATGCCTCATTCGTGCCGTGGGAAAATGTAGTGCCAAAGTCGACACTGCCAGTAGTAACAATCGATTATTTGAATTATGAAGATTATGGATGATTATCAATAGAGTTGATGACAGCTCAATCAAATCAGCAACACTTTATCAAACTTAAAAACGCACTTCTAAGGTAGTTGTATGAATTTCACAGTTGCGATGTCATCAAATTTCAAGGCACTTTTTTCTTTAATCTATATTATAAAATGGTTAACAAACTTAAAACTAACTGAGGATGTGAGTTTTATGTCTTTTAGAAGACCCTCTATTTAATAATCAGTTAGAAATAATTTATTTTTGATACAGGCATCATCCCTATTATTGTAAATTACTAGCTGATGCCCGCAACTTCGTCCGCGTGGTTAAAGTTTTTGATTCCTACGGGAACTCCTTAAATTTTCCGGAATAAAAAGTAGCCTATGTCACTCTCCTGCAGTGCCATGCCAAAAATCACGTCGATCCGTCGCTGCGTTCTATAAATCAACAACCGGAGCGCGAAATCGCTTGGCGTCACATCTTTTTGCCTGTAAAGTGGTAACTAGTAACGGCCGAAGCCTCCAGACTGAAAATAAAATTAAGAAAACATGAATTCCCAAATAGATCCTGCCGGGGATCAAACCTGGGACCTTCCATTTCAAAGAGTACAGCGCTCGCCATTGCGCTAGAAAGGTCGTTGAAAGCAAATTCAGACGTCAAATTCTGCCTTCACCTACAAAATTGCATTAGTTTCACAATCAAAGTTTGCGCGCGGCGGGGTGCAGTCTGAATTGCAGTCGGAACTGCACAACCAATGTTTGCAATGCGCTTGTTTACCTTCCATTGCATCCATTATCCTGACTGAAGTACAGGGTTGATGCATCATACATCATAAATGCGAAAGTGTTCGTTTGTTGGTTTGTCCTTCAATCACGTCGTAATCAGGGTTCAGGCTGAAAATCAGCGCTGTATGGTCAATGCTTGCACTGAACATACAGCATTATGCTGAGCCTGGACCATTTTTCGGGTATGCTTGTTATGTATTTGTTATGTATTTATGTACACAGTTTGAAAATAAATGTTTTATCTTTCTTTCTTTCGTAACAGAGCAAAGGAAATTATAGACTTCCCGCGGAATCAAAAAAACGTAATCCACGCAGATGAAGTCGGGGGCATCATCTAGTTTATAAAACTTTTTTTATTAAGTATATAGTTTATTTAGCTATATAATAAAAAAAAACTATAATAAAAAAGTCCCTATAGTAACTTAATGTTATACTATGCTGATGCCCGCGACTTTGTCCGCGTGGATCACGTTTTTTTAGGGTTCCGTACCCAAAGGGTAAAAACGGGACCCGATTACTAAGACTCCGCTGTCTGTCTGTCTCCAGGCTGTATCTCATAAACCGTGATAGCTAGAAAGCTGAAATTTTCACAAATGATGTATTTCCGTTGCCGCTATAACAACGAATACTAAAAATTAAAAAAATATATATATTAAGGGGGGTCCCAATACAATAAACGTGTTTTTTTCGTATTTTTTTGCTCAATATTAAAAACGGTAACAGGTAGACGGTTCAAATTTTCACAGAATATTAACTTGTATATTACCTTTCAAAATAAATAATTAAATATCAATAAAGTAAATATTAAAGGGGGGCTCCCATACAACAAACGTAATTTTTATTTTTAATACGTCATAAATCGTAAAACTTACTACAGGTTTGTACGGAACCCTCGGTGCGCGAGTCCGACTCGCACTTGGCCGGTTTTTTTAATTCCCACGGAAACTCCACAATTTTCCAGGATAAAAAGTAACTCATGTCCAGCTCCTCAACTACAAGCATGCCAAAAATGACGTCGGTCCATTGCACCGTTGCGGCGTGATTGAAGGACAAACCAACAAACACTTGAACTCGGTTGAAAACATGGACCGTTTAAGCGTAGCAGAAAGACAGACAGACAGACGGACAGACACACTTTCGCATTTATAATAATGATAAGTAGGTACTAGTGGTTCGCCCCGAACTGAGACCTCGCGGTTTCACAGAGCGCCATCTATTGACATCAGTGTAAAGTTCTGTTAAAAATATCATCAACATTAAAAATTAAATAATTTCGTTTCCTTATAATATTTATCTAATTTTAGTATTTGTTGTTCAAGTACAGGATATAATTCAAATAATTGATCAAGTTTCAGGCTTGAGAGTTCAGAAAATTGAGAGTTCTGAGGTCAACTTTGGACGTTATAAAATCGCCAATTTGAAAGCCTCCCATTTCGTCAATTTTAGGGGAAAAATTAAAAAAAAAAAATTTTTGGACTCTACTCCTACAACCCTATGTAACGCTATAAAAAATATTTTACTTCGCATTCGCTTCTATGAGAGCCCCCCTGAAATAAAGATTTTTATAACTTTTTAAGCCATATTCGGCGGGAGGCCATAGGTTTACATATTATATTTAAATTTGAAGTAATTACGTTCAGCAATTCAGAAGTTATAAGGCTCTGACAGACGGACGGACGGACGGACGGACGGACAAGTGCCAATTCACCCAAGTAGACTCAGAGACCTTCGCTTCGCTCGGTCAATGATGTACCTACCTTGAGTTAACAATCCTGCAGTCTCCTCACGCGCCTGTCATATTTCGTGCGGTGGTTGCTTTGCATTCATGAAGAGTTCATATTTCATGGATACCTTTACATGGAAACTCAGGACAGAAATAATAATATTCCAAATGAGAAGGAAATTATACTATTTAGGGTGTGGCCCGCGCAATAGCATCGATCGATTGTGCTAGTTAAGCAACGTTGACCCATGTTGGTAACGGAATGGGTGTCTTTGGAGATCCCACAGGGTCCGAATTTTTTGTATGTAAGTTGGTCAGCCACCATCCTGGATTTTTAACCGACTTCAAAAAAAAGGAGGAGGTTCTCAATTCGACTGTATGTTTTTTTTTTTTTTTGTATGTTTGTTACGTGATTTCTCCGCCAATTATGAACCGATTTTGATTATTCTTTTTTTGTTTGGTAGGTCATACTTCAGAGGTGGTCCCATTTTAATTTGGTGAAGATCTGATGAATATCTCCGGAGATGGAGAACGGAACTCCTCAATGGATAAGAGTAAATTGCTCGCGATCGGTGTGATAGTTTTGTAAACAGTATGTTTTAACCATGCGTAGCATATCTTTTTTTTTTTAGGGTTCCGTACAAAAATGGTAAAAATGGAACCCTTATGGTGCGACTTTCTCCGTCCGTCTGTCACAGTCGATTATTTCAGTAACTATTAAAGCTATTGACATGAAATTTGGAATAGTTGTATATAATAGTGGCCTAATATCATGGAAATCAAAAAAATTGAAAATTATTTTTCTCACCTCCGGGCGGAAAGCGTCAATTTTCCTCCCGCTGCGCTAAACGAAAATGCCGCTTTCCGCCTCCGTCGAGGAGAAAAATAGTATACACACCACGGGCAGTAAATAAGAAAGCCTCAGATCACATGTTTATTGACCTCGGCTTCGCCTCGGACAACAATTACATGTGATCTGAGACATTTCTTATTTTACTGCCCTAGATGTGTAATGTACTATTTAGTTTAAATTAAAAAGTGGAGAAAATCAGGGGTTTGAAATTTCAAAGTAGGATAACTAGGATACCAAGTGGGGTATCATATGAAAGGACTTTGTACTTGACTTGTACACTCTAAAACAGATTTTTATTTATTTTAATGCATAGTAGTTTTGGATTTATGGGGCAAATTGTCAAAAAAAATACCGTTCCCTCCTTGGAACTCTACCGTATTACGCGTTCAGCACTCACAGCGCAAAAAAAAATTACAAGTAAAATAAATAGTAAAAACAGTGGGGCCAATAAAAATTGTGAAATAAAAAATTTTCAAAAAAAAAATAACTCCCAAAATAGATGTCGCATTTTGAAATTTTTCAGAGGGCTTGTACAGCCAACGCTTTTAAAGCCATATTTTGCTGAAATTTGGTATAGAGGTAGTTTATATCCCAGGGAAGGACATAGGCTACTTTTTATACAGGAAAATTAAAGAGTTCCTGCGGGAATCAAAAAATCTGAATCCACGCAGACGAAGTCGCGGGCATCATCTAGTGTCCTATAATTTCATCTTTAGGTACAGCTGGAGATGTTACCACAAAAAAGGACCAATTTTTTACGTACACACTCAGAATACAAAACAAACATGTTTGCTCTTTAATATTAGTTTGTCATCTTTTATTGTACAATGTTTCTTGCAAATAAACGATTGATTGATTGATTGATTGATTGATTGAATACAGAACTCTGTATCCTGAGCGTACCTACACAGTCTGAACTAAATCCCGCGAGTAAGGAATTAATTATTGTGGTCGTATATATTATTCGAGAAGAGATAACGAAGTAATTACAACGGTAGATACTCAACTTCAGTTAGCTCACCATTCACCAATAAAGAGTTAAAGTTAAAGTCTAATACTTACTTATTTTCTCACATTTATTATGTAAAAATATCGTACGCAGCATGAAGTAAATCCGGCAAGTAAAGAAATATAGTGGTCGTAAATCCCAGTCGAGTTAACGACCGCTCGTTACCGTGTGCTCTAGGGTCTTCCTCTTGCCTCGACGTGGCATCGTTACCTTGTTTCATACCTGCATACCTGCATAATATACCATACAAATTATGAATATACAACATCCTTTTCATAATACTCTTTTTTTTTCTTTTTTTTTTATTGTGAGATAGGCTTGCGCTTGACGACAATCATGCTTAGTGCAAAGCAATGATGAGGTCTAGGTTGGAGCGCGCTTGCCTAGAAGATGCCTATTCACTCTAGCCTTGAAGGTACCTAAGTTATACGTGGCAGGAAACACGTGCGCTGGGAGGGTGTTCCACACCCTAGCGGTTCGTATCAGAAACGTCGAGCAAAAAAGTTTCGTGCGGGCAGACAAACTCCCTACGGAAAGAGCAGTACACCATCTCTAAATTAAAATAACAGCTCTATTTATATTGCTATCTCTTTCATAATACTCCCTACGGAAAGAGGCAGCGCTAGATTTTTTTTTTTTTTTAATCCACTACAAGTTAGCCCTTGATTGCGATCAAACCTGATGGTAAGTGATGATGCAGTCTAAAATGGTAGCGGGCTAACCTGTTAGGGGCATGGCAGTTATATTAAACCCAAACCCCTATTCGGTTTCTACACAGCATCGTACCGGAACGCTAAATCGCTTGGCGGCACGTCTTTGCCGGTAGGGTGGTAACTAGCCATGGCCGAAGCCTCCCACCAGGCCAGACCAGGGAAAATTCAGAAATTATAAATTCCCAAATTGACCCTGCCGGGGATCGAACCCGGGACCTCCGCACGTTAAGACAACAGCGCTCAACACTGCGCCACGGAGGTCGTCACTTAAATTAAAGCTGTAATTTTAGTTTAACTTAGACAGATCGTCCCAGCTTAAATGCCGGGCAGACGCGCTGGCGCGGCAGACAGCCAAGTGGCTCGAGTTACTGGCAAATACCGCTCATTGGGGCTTTCAGTTCTCTGTGGCTTCAGCTAGGGTTGCTATATGTAATGAAATGATTACGGCTATGTTCCGAAATACACTGCGAGCACTGTAAGGTGTGACGTCACTTTAGTACACTGCGAAGCCGTTCCTTTATAGTTAGGTATACTGGGTACTGCTTAAAACGGAACGCTGTCAGCACTGAGACAAACACTGAGAGCACATTACCTCGAAAACGCCAGTGCTCACAGTACAAAGATGGCGTCGATTAATGACGTCATAATATATTTCCCTAGGATACTGTCAGTTTACTGTCAGTTATAACGGAACGAATTTCTCCACAGTAAAGAACACTGAACAGTGCTCGCAGTCTATAACGGAACACAGCCTACATATTATTATGGCAACGACAAAAAACAATGACATTTTTACATTCTTTATTTTTAATACTTTTGACATTGATCCTGAAATATTATTAAAATCTAATTTTTATGTTGTAATATTATTATCGTAACTACGAGTAAGTGTAACTAAAATGAATGTAATGTTAAAATGAATCTATGTTGTAATATTATTATTATTGGTATAGTAACTAGGTATAATGAATTTGAACTCAATTGCCTATTTATAATATATTTGTACGCCGATACGGCTAATGTGTTTCGCCTGGTGGGAGGCTTCGGCCGTGGCTAGTTACCACCCTACCGGCAAAGACGTGCCGCCAAGCGATTTAGCGTTCCGGTACGATGCCGTGTAGAAACCGAATAGGGGTAGGTATGGGTTTAATATAACTGCCATGCCCCTAACAGGTTAGCCCGCTACCATCTTAGACTGCATCATCACTTACCATCAGGTGAGATCGCAGTCAAGGGCTAACTTGTAGTGGATAAAAAAAAAAAAAAAAATGTGCTGCACTCTGTAATATTAGACATAACATCTTATGTATACACACAGCAAATAAATATTATTCTATTCTATTTATTTGCTAGATAGTGCTCGCGACTTTGTTTTGATTGTCGCGGGAACTCTATAATTTAATGACGACCTTCGTGGCGCAGTGTTGAGCGCTGTTGTCTTAATGTGCGGAGGTCCCGGGTTCGATCCCCAGCAGGGTCAATTTGGGAATATAATATAATTTCTGAATTTTCCCTGGTCTGGCCTGGTGGGAAGCTTCAGCCGTGGCTAGTTACCACCCTACCAGCAAAGACGTGGCGCCAAGCGATTTAGCGTACCGGTACGATGCCGTGTAGAAACCGATTAGGGGTATGGGTTTAATATAACTGCCATGCCCCTAACAGGTTCGCCCGCTACCTGTTTAGACTGCATCATCACTTACCATCAGGTGAGATCGCAGTCAAGGGCTAACTTGTAGTGGATAAAAAAAAAAACCGGGATGAAAAGTCGCCTATGTCCTTGCCGCGCACTGCATCTCGCTCGCGTCTCTTAAGTGGGTCCAGTTCCATAGTTGGTCTAGTGGTTAGCATTTACGACTGCGGCCGACGAGGTCCCGGATTCGAGTCCCAGGTCGGGCCATAATTAAATATTGGGGTTTTCTGACTAGAAAGTCTCAGTACTAGCCCGGAGTTAGGAAGTCGTCGGTCCCGGTTATTATCCGGGATATAATATAGCCTATGTCCTTCCCCGGGATATAACCTACCTCTATACCAAATTTCAGCAAAATCGGTTGAAAAGATGGGCCGGGAAAGCGTAGCAGATAGACAGACAGACAGACACACTTTCGCATTTATAATATTAGTATGGATTTAGTGGGGCTAAACCTTTAAAACTTTCAACTGCAGCGGGTCTTGGCGGCCCAATGGCGCGCCACCAAGTCTGCAACATTCGTGCACTACGTTTTAGTTCCGGCTCACGGCTGAAACGAAAACTTCGAAATTAACTCACAATTACTCGTTCATCGACTTTTAACAGGCAGGATTCTCAAGTTTCCTTCCTTTCTTTGGCCGTTCCTCGATGTAAAAACAATAGATAATATTTGTAATATCCATATCTTCTATTTTAATATTATAAACTAGACGATTCCCGCGACTTCGTCCGCGTGGTTTGAGGTTTTTTGGTTCCCGCGGCAACTCTTAAATTTTCCGGGATAAAAAGTAGCCTATCTGTGTCCATCCAGATCCGTTCAGCCGGCTCTGGCTTGATGAATAACAAACATCCATCCATCCATCCATCCATCCAAACTTTTGCATTTGTAATCATACTTCATACTAATATTATAAAATATGCGAAAGTGTGTTTCTTTGTTGGTTTGTTGGTTTGTCCTTAATTACGCCGCAACGGAGCAACGGATCGACGTGATTTTTGGCATGGGCATAGTTGAGCACCTGGAGAGTGACATAGGCTTGTTTTAATCCCGGAAAATTAAGGAGTTCCCGCGGGAATAAAAAAAACTTAAACCACGAGGACGGAGCCGCGGGCCTCAGTTAGTATTAGTATAGATTTGTAAAACCCTGGAAGTCCATGCCTACCCAGTGCCTCCAAAAGGATTTCCAAATTTTTCCACAAATGTGTTTAAAATACCATTGGAACTCCTGCACATCCTGCTCTCCTCTTTTTCTTATAATGCCATAGAACTTAGAAGTCATCTATGGGCCTCAGCAAAAATCAGTGACGCACAGAATCGGGGCAACTCCAACAACACTCTTTAGGCGTCAGACAAGACACTAGCGACGGCTGAGCGACGCGGGCGACAGCGGGGCGATGGGGTCCGAGAGCTGGCAACGAATTTTGGGAAGGTCCTATAGGCAATCTGAAACTGTGGAAAAATATAATTTCGTTCATTGGCGAATCCAGTTCTGCCAGTGTGATATAGCGTTTGCGGTTATTTTGCTACTTTACATATAACATTCGCAAAAAAAAACCGAATAATCATTTTTTTGGCAGCTTGATTTTTTTATCTTTAAATTTTATACTTATAGAATTCGAAAAAATAAATCCCAGACATTTTTGTCGGTTATAGAGTATTACCAGACCTCTTTCAAATTGTTCCCGAAATTCGTCGCCAGCTCTCTGACTAATCGCATCGCCCCGCTACCGCCGTCGCCCCGCTACCGCTCATTTCGTGCCCGTACACTAACAGATTTAACGAGAGTCAATTACACAATATGTTGGTAAGTGTATACGTATGTTCCCCCACAAGGCGCAAACAATTAGCACGGACCCGAGAGCGATGGCGCACATTAATCTTGTCAGGCGCCTGTTACAGTTCAGATTGATTACACGGACACACACCGGACACCTTTATAAATAGACTAGCCCTGCCTTTGACACTATCTATTGTTGAAAACAATACGCGGTGAATTGAGAACCTCCTCCTTTTTGGGAGTCGGTTAAAAAGTGAGAAAAATTTTAGTACGTCGCGTTCTTCTGCAATCAAATATGACGCAGAGAGATGACTATACTTTATGATTTACTGTAGAAGTTTTTTTTATTTAAAGTGATGATGCAGACTAAGAAGGTACCATACCCCTAATCGGTTTCTAAATGGCATCTTACCGGAACGCTCCTAACGGAACGCGGAACGGATCGCTTGGCGACACGTCTTTGCCAGTAGGGTGGTAACAGCCACGGCCGAAGAAGATTCAGAAATTATAAATTCCCAAATTGACTCTGTCGGGGACGGACAGCGCTCTACGCTGCGCCAGGGAGGTAGACAGAGAATTTTCTAGAAAAAACATGGAAAAAACACGAACGAGAAGTTTCTAGAAAAACCACGAACTTTTCTGAAAATTCCTTCAAATGAATACCAGGAGCACATAAGCCAGTTGGGCCGTGGGGGGCACATTAATCTTGTCGCGGTCGTACCTCATTGCTGTCCCGCGTCCAACATCACTCAACCGACAACCGACAGCCGACCGACACTTTGTACAGATTAGCAGTTAGCTAACTAGGTGACAAATTAATCTCCAGAGTGAGATTTTTTAAATTACACACGCGTTGATACTTGAAATGCATGAATTTCTAAGATAGGAAGATACAAAAGGCTACAACCAAAAACTATGCGATAGGATTTGGCAGCAGATGACAACTTAACATTTACGATGTTTTTTATAAGAAAAACACGAACTTTTCTGAAAATTCCATCAAATAAATACCAGGAGCACATAAGCCAGTGGAGGCAGTGGCAGGGCGGCACATTAATCTTGTCACGGTCGTACCTCATTCCTGTCCCGCGTCCAACATCACTCAACCGACACCCGACAGCCGACCGACACTTTGTACAGATTAGCTGCTAAAGAATAGTTAATAGTCTGTTAGCTAACTAGGTGACATTCGTTCTTCTGTTTGTTGGTTTGTTTATCCTTCGATCACGCCGCAACAGAGTAATAGATCGACGTGATTTTCTACATAGTTGAGGACCTGGGGGTCTACTCTCTTTCTCTCAAACGAAACTTCGCAAACGAACGTAATTAGTCGGTTATTAGACCCACACAAAATCGTTCAATCCAATCGGTCACGAAAATTTTCTATGGATCCGTACTTCGTCTGCGTGTACGAAAACGAAATAGAGAGGAGCATAGAGATTATATTATGTAGGAGAGGAGTTAAGGAAATTTCGTTCGTTTGTTTGCGAAGTTTCGTTTTAGAGAAAGAGAGTAGACCCCCGGAGACTTACATACTCGTAGGTCATTTTTTATCCCGGAAGTTTAAGGATTTCCTGTGAGAATTAAAAAACATATTCCACGCGGGCGAATTCATCCGCATCAGGTTCATAAAATGTCACTTAGTAGGTAAGTAGGTAGGTACCTACCACGATTAAGTAATAAAGCTTTTGTAAAATAAAATATTTGCGACAGAACAAGTGAATATGTGAACTCAAAGAATTAAAAAACAAGACTGCCATGAAATTATAAATTAAATGATATTTTTTTTGAATCACTGGATATTGAAATATAGTCATATATTTTAGGAATCTACTCATCATTTTCTTGATAATGACAATATAGTTAATCTCATTTTGGAAAAAAAAACTCAACTTTAGTCTTTGATGCGTTTTAAATTTTACTAGCCTATGTCACTCGGAATAAGCTAAGGATCCTAACGATACCTCATTCATCAAAATCCGTTCAGGCATATAGAAGTTAAGTGGAATATACAAACTCACATACATACATGAACTTGATGACCGCGACTTCGTCAGCGTGGATTAACTTTTTTTGAATTCCCACGGGAACTCGTTAATTTTCCGGAATAAAAAATAGCCTATGTCACTCAGGTATCCAAATATAGTACGCATGCAAAAAATCACGTCGATCCGTTCTGTTGCGGCGTGATTGAAGGACAAACCAATAAACCAACAAACAAACACACTTTCGCAATTATAATATTAGTATGATGTATCTCTCTCTCTTTGCGTTGTATCCCTATTTGCTGAGGGTTGTGACCTGTTTCCATTCAATCTCTTCTATGCAATGGTAGGAGTTTTCTTGGGATAATAATGCGTTGGGTTCCCAGGTTCCTCTACGAGGTATTTACCTTATTCCTATATTCATAGTTGTAAAAATTGCCGTTACGGATTTATTTTGTACCTACTAAAAAAGCAATTGTTTGGGCAAATTCATTATTTTGTGTATGCATAGGCAATAGGCATTCAAGCGCGCTGGGCCGGAAAAGTCCTTTGATGCGATTTTGCGATCTCCTAAAAAACATGACTTATTTTTTATATCATACTAGATTATACCCTCTGCGACTTCGTCCGCGCGGATTAAGGTTTTGATTCCCGCGGGAATTCTTTAATTTTCCGGGATAAACAGTAGTCTATGTCCTTCCTCGGGATGTAACCTACCTGACCAAATTTCATCAAAATGGGTTGAACAGATAGGCCGTGAAAGCGTAGCAGACAGACTGACTCACTTTCGCATTAATTAAGTACAATATTGGCGGTAGCACGTCTTTGCCGGTAGGGTGGTAACTAGCCACGACCAAAGCCTCCCAACAGGGCCAGACCAGAGAAAATTCAGGAATTATAACTTCCCAAATTGACGTTAAGTAATAAACAATGCTTAACACTACGCCAGGCAGGGCGCCAAAGAGGCCAAAATTATAATATACGACATTAAAAGCACTCCAAACATTTTCTTATTAAATATCTCGTCAATTTTCCGGCCTATTGAACCACTATATAAGACATACAAAGGACAAACAAGCTTGGTCGCTTAACTAAAAGGCCGCCGTAATCCGTGTGATAGAAAATTGTTCCGAGCGCAATTTATTCCGCGATTCGCATACAAAGGAGGCTTGAGAATAAGGAATAAATCTCGAAACGAAATATAACAGAGAGTAATATTTACTGAATAAATACTTTTTTTCACCTCTCAAGTGTGTCATTTTAGCTAAGGGTTTAAAGTTTATTAGATAACTTCTAGGGACTACAATATTTATTTTGTTTTTCAGTTTTAGTCGTTATTAAGGGATCTCGCTCTGAAACACTTAGTTAACTATTAGGGCTAACCTGTAACCTGTCTAACCCAATGAAGTAGAGTGGGACAAATATGCAAAACTAATAAAGTAAATCATGAAAACGTGTGAGGATGATAAATGGGATAGGCAGAAAACCACAGCATAAATAAACGGCTACCTTTCTGACGAAATGCTCAGTTCAATACCGGGAAGAAAATGATAAAGATCGGAGGAGGTTTTTAGTTCGTAGATCACGAAAATCTATCTGGAGTGAAGTCGGGCTTGCCAGTTCCTGGCATTCATGAGGATTTTCCTCCTCCTTATAAAAAAAAGAAAAAAAAGGGCTAACCTGTTAGGGGTATGGTAGTTATATTAACCACTAGCTGATGCCCGCGACTTCGTCCGCGTGGATATAGGTACCAAGTTTCATCGAAATAACTTGAGAAATGACGGACTTTTATACAAACTTTCAACCCCTATTTCACCCCTTCGGGGGTAAAATTTACGAAAACTGTGAAAAACGTATTTCTTCATTTTTAACCGATAGCTTGTATACCAAGTTTCATTGATATAACTTGAGAAATGAAGGACTTTCATACAAACTTTCAACCCCTATTTCACCCCTTTGAGGGTGAAATTTTGAAAAACTGTAAAACACGTATGTCTTCATTTTTAACCCGCAGCTCATATACCAAGTTTCATGGCTATAACTTGAGAAATGAAGGACTTTCATACAAACATTCAACCCCTATTTCACCCCTTCGGGGGTAAAATTTACAAAAACTGTGAAACACTTATTTCTTCATTTTCAACCGGTAGCTTGTATACCAAGTTTAATCGACATAACTTGAGAAATGACGGACTTTCATACAAACATTCACCCCCTATTTCACCCCCTTAGGGGTGGAATTTTGAAAAACTGTGACACACGTACTTCTTCATTTTTTACCGTTAGCCAAAATAAAAAGTTTCGTTGATATAACTTGTAAAACATCTTGAGAAACGAAGAACTTTCATACCAACTTTCATCCCCTATTTCACCCTTTTGGGGGTCGAATTTTCAAAAACTGTGAAACACGTATGTCTCCATTTTTAACCCGCAGCTCATATATCAAGTTTCATGGCTATAACTTGAGAAATTAAGGACTTTCATACAAACTTTCAACCCCTATTTCACCCCTTCAGGGGTAGAATTTCGGGATAAAAAGTATCCTATGTCCTACCTCGTAGTATGGGCTCAAATCGTGCCAAGTTTCGTTTGAATTCATTCAGTAGTTTCGGCGTGATGCGCGGCCAAGATACAGACAGACAGACAGACAGACAGACAAAAATGAAAAAAATTACAGATTTGGCTTCAGTATCGACTAATGAGTGCCCTCCAAAAAAAATTTTCAAAATATCTTCAATGTACAGAATTGGACCTGTTACAGTTTTATTATAAGTACTAGCTGATGCCCGCGACTTCGTCCGCGTGGATATACCAAGTTTCATCGAAATAACTTGAGAAATAACCGACTTTTATACAAACTTTCAACCCCTATTTCACCCCTTTGGGGGTGGAATTTTGAAAAACTGTGAAACACGTATGTTTTCATTTTCAACCCGCAGCTCATATATCAAGTTTCATGGCTATAACTTGAGAAATTAAGGACTTTCATACAAACTTTCAACCCCTATTTCACCCCTTCAGAGGTAGAATTTCGGGATAAAAAGTATCCTATGTCCTACCTCGTAGTATGGGCTCAAACCGTGCCAAGTTTCGTTTGAATTCATTCAGTAGTTTCGGCGTGATGCGCGGCCAAGATACAGACAGACAGACAGACAGACAGACAGACAAAAATGAAAAAAATTACAGATTTGGCTTCAGTATCGAATAATGAGTGCCCTCCAAAAAAAAATTTCAAAATATCTTCAATGTACAGAATTGGACATGTTACAGTTTTATTATAAGTATAGATAAGTATAGATAGATACCCCTAATCGGTTTCTACAATGCCTCGTACTGGAACGTTAAATTGCTTGGCGGCACGTCTTTGTTGGTAGGGTGGTAACTAGCCACGGCCGAAGCTTCCCCGCAGGCCAGACTAGAGAAAAATCTGAAATTATAAATTCCCAAATTTACCCGGCCGGAGATCGAACTCAGGACCTCCTACGGTAAAACAACCGCGCTCAACACTGCATCAGGGAGTTTGTCACGTTCTTACACACGTTCACGTAACGTTACGTTCGTACGTCACTTATGTTCTAAAAAAAAAACCGGCCAAGTGCGAGTCGGACTCGCGCACCGAGGGTTCCGTACAAACCTGTAGTAAGTTTTAAATTATTAAAAAAAAACTACCTACTAGATCTCGTTCAAACCAATTTTCGGTGGAAGTTTGCATGGTAATGTACATCATATATTTTTTTTAGTTTTATTATTCTCTTATTTTAGAAGTTACGGGGGGGGGGCCAACATTTTACCACTTTGGAAGTGTCTCTCGCGCAAACTATTCAGTTTAGAAAAAAATGATATTAGAAACCTAAATATCATTTTTGAAGACCTATCCATAGAAACCTCACACGTATGGGTTTGATGGAAAAAAAATTTTTGAGTTTCAGTTCTAAGTATGGGGACCCCCAAAATTTATTGTTTTTTTTCTATTTTTGTGTAAAAATCTTAATGCGGTTCACAGAATACATCTACTTACCAAGTTTCAACAGTATAGTTCTTATAGTTTCGGAAAAAAGTGGCTGTGACATACGGACGGACAGACAGACAGACAGACAGACAGACATGACGAATCTATAAGGGTTCCGTTTTTGCCAAATTTGGCTACGGAACCCTAAAAACGAAATCAAAGTCAGTTCATCCATAGAGCTACGATGTCACAGATAACTTATAACACCCCTCTGTTTGCCTCGGGGGTAGATTAATAACAGTCTTTCAATGTATTAAGTCACTCGTTACGTTCGAGCAATTTTGTGTGACCTAAATTGAAAAGGCTTCTAATTTTAGGTATCACCGTCTGGCCTCCATTAAGCTGTCTGGCATCGCCATTTGTAAGGTTAAACTCATCAACATATATTACACAATATTATAATATTATATCCCTGTGTATTTAATTTGAACCTTTATAATATTGACTTACTCGTAATTGAACAAATGCATTAACACCCTGCTCACTTCCAAAGGTTGACGTTAAGTGAGTTTAATAGTCATGACTGAATAGCACATTTCATAGGTACTAAGTATTTTGACTTTATCTAGACTTTGAGACTTTATTCAGATTGCTATTTCTTGTTATTTTTGAAACTTCAGCAGAACTTTTAATTCCTTGTGATTTATTTAAAAGACTTTTTGAATAACAGTACCTAAATATTTAAATCCCAAATATTTTTTCTTTTTTAACGGAATAAGAAAATCTTATTATATTCAATATTTAATGTAGTAATGTAATCTGGTTGCCCGCGGCAAGTAAATACCTACGAGTACATCTGAATCATCTAAGTGCGAAATTTTCCTGAGGCCTGTATGGTACAAGCGAAAGGCTAAGGCGAGGTTTTTTTGTTTTCAAAATATCAATACGAATGTGAAAAGCACATACCAGTTAGTTAGTTACATAATTAGTTACTGCTTAGTTTTAATATTTAATTCACGATGTCTATGATGCCTATGTGTATATTATGAATGTCAGCCATGAAACTCAGTCAACTTGCAGGGAACCACCGGAAGATCATGGTGTGCAGACATCCTTTCAAGATCGCTTTCCGAATCGGTGGTAGAGTATTGAGTCTTGACTTATCATAAGTGAGACATGTAGTCACAGGTTTCCTCACGATGTTTTCTTTCACCGTTAATAACTAGTGATAATTTAGTTTCTTAAAACGCACAATAACTCTTCCAAGTTGCGTGCTATCGTTTAGCAACGAGGACGTTTACCCTTTCCAATACAGCGACTCTACAATTTATATTAGTCACTTACATGCGTAACTTGATCCAAAATCTATTACTATTTTCGACACTTATTTGTTTCAGTGTCTTGGGAAGTACCATCGTTTCGGATAATATGATTCGAGGCGTAATTCAAACATCATCCTAAAAGGACTAAAAATTTCTATTAACAAGCGATAGCTCGTCACTTGGACCACACTCTAACGCCCTTTCCAAGACTTGGGTGTTACAGTGAAGGGAGGATGTCTCGGGGCAGAAATTCGCCGTCGCTTCGGTAAATATGATTCGAGGCCTAATTCAAACAACATCTCGTGGGATAATTAACGAGGGATGCTGTTAGGATTACGAGTAAATTGTATTTTAGCTACGCTTAACGGTTTCACCGTCTTTTACGATGTTTAAGACGGCTTTTGTAAAGTAATTAAATGTTTATCCTCTTCGACTTAGCACGTTTCAAGGTTACCAAATGCGGGTTAAAATAATAAGAAATTTTATTCTGTATTCATTAGTGGTTGACTTAAGACCTTGACTTCCTAATCGGGGTTTCGGTGTTTGTTTTTTTTTTATCCACTACAAGTTAGCCCTTGACTGCGATCTCACCTGATGGTAAGTGATGATGCAGTCTAAGATGGTAGCGGGCTATCCTGTTAGGGGCATGGCAGTTATATTAAACCCATACCCCTATTCGGTTTCTACACGGCATCGTACCGGAACGCTAAATCGCTTGGCGGCACGTCTTTGCCGGTAGGGTGGTAGGGTGGTTGATCCCCTGAAATTGAGTTATACTGTTGAAGATTCAATAAATAATAAAAGAGCATGGATTTGACTCGCTCCAGAAATGCTTACTTATGAGTTAGGACTGCGGTTACATAAAATATAGGTATATCTACACATCCATACTAATATTATAAATGCGAAAGTGTGTCTGTCTGTCTGTCTGTCTGTCTGTCTGTCTGCTACGCTTTCACGGCCCAACCGTTCAACCGATTTTGATGAAATTTGGTACAGGGATAGGTTGCATCCCGGGGAAGGACATAGGCTACTTTTTATCCCGGAAAAACAAACAGTTCCTGTGGGATAACATGCTCTTTTTCTCGCATTTTTCTTCAATTAGGTGGCAACGGCGCAACGGATCGACGTGATTTTTTGCATGGGTATATTTGAGAACCTGGAGAGTGACACAGGCCACTTTTCATCCTGGAAAAACTAACAGTCTCTGTGGGATAGTATGCTCTTTTTCTTGCATTTGTTTCACCGTTACCACGTTCACACGTTCAGATTAGCCCACGTTCAGGTTATCATAACCTTCCGGTTAGCCCACGTTCAGGTCAGCCGACGTTTAGGTTAGCCCACGTTCAGGTTATCATACCCGTCCGGTTAGCCCACGTTCAGGTTAGCCGACGTTCAGGTTAGCACAAGTTCAGGTTAGTTGTCGGTCAGGTTAGCCGTCGTTCAAGTTAGCCAACGTTCAAGTTAGCCGACGTCCAAGTTACCTGATATTCAAGTTAGCCCACGTTCAGGTTAGCCGACGTTAAGATTTATTTTAGGACAAGGAAAGTAACATGTGCTACCTTAGTAACATCGTATCATACTAATCCATACTAATATTATAAATGCGAAAGTGTGTCTGTCTGTCTGTCTGTCTGTCTGTCTGCTACGCTTTCACGGCCCAACCGTTCAACCGATTTTGATGAAATTTGGTACAGGGATAGGTTGCATCCCGGGGAAGGACATAGGCTACTTTTTATCCCGGAAAAACAAACAGTTCCTGTGGGATAACATGCTCTTTTTCTCGCATTTTTCTTCAATCACGCTTCAACGGCGCAACGGATCGACGTGATTTTTTGCATGGGTATATTTGAGAACCTGGAGAGTGACACAGGCCACTTTTCATCCTGGAAAAACTAACAGTCTCTGTGGGATAGTATGCTCTTTTTCTTGCATTTGTTTCACCGTTACCACGTTCACACGTTCAGATTAGCCCACGTTCAGGTTATCATAACCTTCCGGTTAGCCCACGTTCAGGTCAGCCGACGTTTAGGTTAGCCCACGTTCAGGTTATCATACCCGTCCGGTTAGCCCACGTTCAGGTTAGCCGACGTTCAGGTTAGCACAAGTTCAGGTTAGTTGTCGGTCAGGTTAGCCGTCGTTCAAGTTAGCCAACGTTCAAGTTAGCCGACGTCCAAGTTACCTGATATTCAAGTTAGCCAACGTTCAGGTTAGCCGACGTTAAGATTTATTTTAGGACAAGGAAAGTAACATGTGCTACCTTAGTAACATCGTATCATACTAATAATATTATAAATGCGAAAGTGTTATTGGAAGTTGTTCTCATTAAAATAAAAAAAATTGGCAGTCAGGACTGCCGAAAGAAGTGAAAACTAATATTAAAATATAAACCGTAAAACTAAGGCATTACAGTTTAATTACGAATGTGCTATAATTTATATTTAAGACCTTTTGTCTTCGTAACAACGCATGGTGTCAGTCACGGTTACACATCACTTTTAAATATAAACCTTAAAACAAAGGCAGTAGTTTTTAGTTTGCAGACGAAAAAAAAACAAAAATTTTCTTTTTCGGGGTAAATAGTAAGTATAAGAATGACTAAAAAAAATAGAAATAGAATAGAAGAGATATTCGGGTTCAGAATTCAGAGTGCAGAGTTCAGAGTTCAAAGTGCAAAGTTCCGAGTGCCGAGTTCAGAGTTCAGAGTGCAGAATTCAGACTTCAGAGTGCAGAGTTCAGACTTCAGAGTGCAGGGTTCAGAGTTCAGAGTTCAGAGTTCAGAGTGCAGAGTTCAGAGTGCAGAGTTCAGAGTGCAGAGGTCAGAGTTCAGAGTGCAGAGTTCAGAGTTCAGAGTGCAGAGTTCAGAGTTCAGAGTGCAGAGTTCAGAGTGCAGAGGTCAGAGTTCAGAGTGCAGAGTTCAGAGTTCAGAGTGCAGAGTTCAGAGTTCAGAATGCAGAGTTCAGACTTCAGAGTGCAGAGTTCAGAGTGCAGAGGTCAGAGTTCAGAGTGCAGAGTTCAGAGTTCAGAGTGCAGAGTTCAGAGTGCATAGTTAAGAGTGCAGAGTTCAGACTTCAGAGTGCAGAGTTCAGAGTGCAGAGGTCAGAGTTCAGAGTGCATAGTTCAGAGTTCAGAGTACAGAGTGCAGAGTTCAGAGTGAAGAGTTCAGAGTGCAGAGTTTAGAGTTCAGAGTGCAGAGTTCAGAAATCAGAGTTCAGAGTTCAAAGTGCAGAGTTAAGAATTCAGAGTGCAGAGTTCAGAGTTCAGAGTTCAGAGTTCAGAGTTCAGAGTGCAGAGGTCAGAGTTCAGAGTGCAGAGTTCAGAGTTCAGAGTTCAGAGTTCAGAATGGGGAGTTCAGACTTCTGAGTGCAGAGTTCAGAGTGCAGAGGTCAGAGTTCAGAGTGCAGAGTTTATGAAAATGAAAATGAAAATGTAAATGAAAAATGAAAATCAAAATGATTTATTTCATGTAGGACCACTTTAGTTCAGTTCGTTCGTTTAGACTTCAGAGTGCAGAGTTCAGAGTGCAGAGTTCAGAGTATAGAGTTCAGAGTTCAGAGTGCAGAGTTCAGAAATCAGAGTTCAGAGTTCAAAGTGCAGGGTTAAGAATTCAGAGTGCAGAGTTCAGAGTTCAGAGTGCAGAGTTCAGAGTGCAGAGTTCAGAGTTCAGAATGGAGAGTTCAGACTTCAGAGTGCAGAGTTCAGAGTGCAGAGGTCAGAGTTCAGAGTGCAGAGTTTAGAGTTCAGAGTGCAGAGTTCAGAGTGCATAGTTCAGAGTGCAGAGTTCAGAGTCCAGAGTTCAGAGTGCAGAGTTTAGAGTTCAGAGTGCAGAGTTCAGAGTTCAGAGTATAGAGTTCAGAGTTCGGAGTGCAGGGTTCAGAGTTCAGAGTGCAGAGTTCAGAGTTCAGAAGCTGAGTGAAATGTCTCAAACAGGCAGTCACAGTTAAGTTGATAATTGACAATCTTTCACATAAAACTCAGTTATTGTTCCCTTGAGCCACGCGAGCGAAGCCGCGGGTAATAGCTAGTTGATGTAATAAATGTAAATGATTTTTTTAAAAGAGCAACCACCGAGTTTCTTGCTGGTTCTTCTCGGTAGGAACGGAATTCCGAACCAGTGGTAGATTCACTCGAGTATTCCAAAGCACTTATTAAAAGTCTACTTGAATAAAAAAAAAATTGATTTGATTTGAATTGCTTAATTACCACTGCCGGGAATCGAACTCACGACCTCCCACCGCGCCAGGGCGGTCACTCGTCAGGTGTTTAAGGTGCGGGCTCGCTAAGCGTTTCGCGTCATTTCCGCGTCAGTTTCGCGCGGTGCGTTATGCTATCGACCCGTCGCAATGCGGCGGCACGCGATCCCAGCTGATTTCGACCTGGGGGGCTACCACCATCGTTTAAAGCAGTATTACTTCAAAACTTACTTAAATCCATCCATCCATCCATCCATCAGCCTGTATGCATCCACTGCTGGACATAGGCCTTTTCGAGAGCGCGCCACCAAACACGGTCGCCACCAAACACGGTGGATGAGGAAGGCAGACTTCCTCATCCACCCGCTTCCCGCCACCTTCTTTAGGTCATCGGACCAACGAGCTGGAGGTCGAGGTTACTGGATTAAAGATGCATAATATCTCAAATTTCGGCACTGGTGGGTAAGTGAACCGTGCCCTAGCGGTCAAAGGCGTTCAGGGTGCGATTCCCAGAGAGACGCAAGTTCAAATCCTGCCGTTTCCGCAATTTTTGATATGTATTTAAGTAAGTTTAGAAATTTTCCTAAAGTGAGAAGCAAGCTGTTATCCATACTTCCATACTAATGTTATAAAGTGTCTGTCTGTCTGCTACGCTTTCACGGCCCATCTATTCAACCGATTTTGATGAAATTTGGTAGTATCCCGGGGAAGGACATAGGCTACTTTTTATCCCAGAAAATTCAAGAGGAAAATTCAGCGGGAATCAAAAAACATTAATCTACGCGGACGAAGTCGCGGGCATCATCTAGTAAAAATATAAAGTACTAGCTAATGATTGCGACTTCGTCCGGTTCGCGGTTTTTCGGTTCCCGCGGTAATTTTCCGGGATAAGAAGTAACCTATGAGTTATTCCAGACTATTTTCTATCTCTGTGCCAAATTTCATCAGATCCGTTCTACCGTTCTGGCGTGATTGAGTAACAAACAACCATCCATCCATACATCCATCCATCCATCTGTGTCAAGAAATGTTACATATTTCTCGTAATCGTTAAATCGATTTGACGACCTCCGTGGCGCAGTGTTGAGCGCTGTTGTATATCGTGCGGAGGTTCCGAGTTCGATCCCCGGCAGGGTCAATTTGGGAATTTATAATTTCTGAATTTTCCCTGGTTTGGCCTGGTGGGAGGCTTCGGCCGTGGCTAGTTACCATCCTACCGGTAAAGACGTGCCGTCAAGCGATTTAGCGTTCCGGTACTGTAACTAACCTGACGGGGTCCCTAAGAATCTACACCTTACTCTACCTATAAAATTCAATATCTCTCTAAAATGGCACGTGAATCATCCAGCAGTAAGACCCTTATAATGTTGCGTCCATAATAAACCAAGATCTTTTAGAGTTTCGGAAGCCTCGAGTTCAACCATCCCAACGACTTTCTTATATACCGATCTAGATGTAGTTGTGACGTGTTCAAGTTTTAAATAATTTATAAACGCTTTCAAGTATTGATTTAATGTAAAGTAAATGGTGATTGGTAGCTCCACCCCGCTCACCAATGATAGGCTTCGGCCCTCTCTTGGTATCCCATGAGGCATTAGCCATTGACTAATAGGTCTCATAAGTATACCAAAAGGCAGCAGCCTCCCCTCCTTAAACCACTAGGCCACCATTTGGGGAAATAGCGAGACGTATGCAAGCATAGTTTAATTTAGTTAAATACAACGCGGAGACCACCATGGGTAGTAGGACGTCGTTCGTACGTTACATAGGTTGTGAGCCAATGTGACGCAGCATAGGTCGTGAATCTATGCATTTACAAGTAACATAGGTTGTGAATCTATGGAACCGTAAATAGTATAGTAGCACAGGTTGTGAATCCATGCAACTATAAATAAGTGTCGAGGCTGAGTCAGGCGTAGTGCAAAACATAGTTAGATATCCGGTATCTCACGTGTGATCCAACCTTCGGTAATAATAAACGGCGTCCTATCAACCATGATTAGTCGTCGTTCGAATGTAACGATAGTTACGGGTTTACATAATGTAAGCATAAGTAATCGCATGGCAGAGTCAGGTGTACTGGAGAACATAGTAATGCACACGAAGTACATTGCGCACAGAGAGCAAGCCCTCTGGTTCAACAACAAACCAATCCCATCCAAACGTCCAACTAGGTAGACATCAGGACAGAACCAGCCGTGCTGAGGCATCGCCGAAGCGATATAACTTACATTCCGCAGCCCCAAACTCAACCAGCGATGATTATATGTAGGTAATATACGTGTAAGTATGTTGTATTAATATATGTATATAAATCCACCATAGGCGGATCAAATATCGTTGGAGGCTTCCAACGACATTATGCGTTCGAACGAGCGACGGACATCGTGACACATACTGCACGCACCATTACACGAACAGCGAATCCACTTTGCTCAGCATCAGCCCGAGAACGACGGTGGACATCGTGACACTTACTGCACGCATTAAAGCAAACATCACAGCACCGCTGTGCACCATCATATAGTAACACAAGCTACCAGACTATACTTTCGCATCGCCGTCGCTTGTTCGGCGACCAGTCCGTTTGTCGGAAATCTTTCTAGCATGGACCGAGATCGCTCCTCCACTTATATACTATATTTTATTCTCTAATATTGTTTTAAATATATATACTTTGACTGAGAGGTACGAATCGTCACATTCAACCCCCTAAATTCTGTGATGCGTGCAAATAGTTGTAATTCTATGCAGCACGCAGAACAGAATTTACTAAACCAAAGAACTAATTGTAAATTTTATGAGTACCAACGTCGCAACCCCCCGCGTCTACGGTTTTATGATCGCTCTAATCTATTGCTACATCTTTACCTTTATAACCTAGAACTGATAACCTAGAACTGTTATGACTACTTTGTTCCCTAAGCTTCCTTCTACCCACGTATTTAACCCATAACCTGTTAATTTTCGTCGATTATATCTATATCACATCAATAGTTACTGCAGCATCGCTCCTACCTGCCCTATCCATCCATTCTCGCACTTTACTTTCCATTCACCTTCTCCCATTCACACATAATGGCATTAAGTAAAACAAAACCTAAAATCTGTATTCCTTACTGATTTCCCATTTGTTTTTCTCTAAACTTACTTATTTATATCACTATATAAAGCCCTAAGCATTAAACCAACATCGGCAACCCCCCGATGTGATAAATTTTATGACGTTAGTACAGCTTTTGTTACCAAACTCAACACATTCATTCACAACACTTCCCTTAACCTACTGAACATAATATTATATCTCGTACGTTGAGCATTCCTCCTACCTCTAATACCATGACCATCTCCCTAAACACATATTACATAACCATATCACTTACGTAGTGCCCTACCTACTAGACGATCATCGGCAACCCCCTGATGATATGATTTTATGACATAATAATGACTTTGTCATCGAGTTCAACTCTTGTCCCACGCTATATGGGGTCAGCACAACATGTTTTCCTCTTACACTCACTTCTGTCATTCGTCAACCTATCACTCACCACCTCTTTTATACGCATAATATGTTCTTTCACACAATCCATGCATACTTTCTTTGGTCTCCTTCTATTCGTTTTTCCTTTCTACATGCATATCTATCATTCTTCGCGTAATATGCCTTTCTTCCCTCCGCATAATATGGCCGTACAATGCTAGTCTATTACTCCTCATCTTTTCTATCTATCACTGGTGCTACTTTCAAACTTTCTTTCATCCGTCCCTTTAACCGCCCAACATTCTGAACCATACAATGCGACAAGTCTAACGACTGCTTTATAGATTTTCCCTTTTTGTTTAAGGCATTCGTGGGTCGCATATTACACTCGAGATCTGTCTTCGTTCGGCTGATCCTCAGGCCAACACTCTCGCTTTGCTCTACTTACATCACTCCATCTTACATTTTCCTCAAATCTTAAAACTGTTACTTGTAACACCTCACAACTAGTTACCACAACCCCCTGTCCATAAGACATCACACTCTCTATCTTGTGTTGCTTCATACCACCTTCCATACATTCATCCTATCAACAAGTCGCTAGGCCTAATTGAACCCGAAAGCTTCCTCTGACTCTTCCCATTTCACGGACAACATATTGTAGGCTTTCGCCTACTTTGACCTACCTATCTTAACACCGGGACCCATTGAGACACGAGTAGTTGTGACTATCCTGGTCACTACGGCACCATATTGTAACTAACCTGACGGGGTCCCTAAGAATCTACACCTTACTCTACCTATAAAATTCAATATCTCTCTAAAATGGCACGTGAATCATCCAGCAGTAAGACCCTTATAATGTTGCGTCCATAATAAACCAAGATCTTTTAGAGTTTCGGAAGCCTCGAGTTCAACCATCCCAACGACTTTCTCATATACCGATCTAGATGTAGTTGTGACGTGTTCAAGTTTTAAATAATTTATAAACGCTTTCAAGTATTGATTTAATGTAAAGTAAATGGTGATTGGTAGCTCCACCCCGCTCACCAATGATAGGCTTCGGCCCTCTCTTGGTATCCCATGAGGCATTAGCCATTGGGACTAATAGGTCTCATAAGTATACCAAAAGGCAGCAGCCTCCCCTCCTTAAACCACTAGGCCACCATTTGGGGAAATAGCGAGACGTATGCAAGCATACTTTAATTTAGTTAAATACAACGCGGAGACCACCATGGGTAGTAGGACGTCGTTCGTACGTTACATAGGTTGTGAGCCAATGTGACGCAGCATAGGTCGTGAATCTATGCATTTACAAGTAACATAGGTTGTGAATCTATGGAACCGTAAATAGTATAGTAGCACAGGTTGTGAATCCATGCAACTATAAATAAGTGTCGAGGCTGAGTCAGGCGTAGTGCAAAACATAGTTAGATATCCGGTATCTCACGTGTGATCCAACCTTCGGTAATAATAAACGGCGTCCTATCAACCATGATTAGTCGTCGTTCGAATGTAACGATAGTTACGGGTTTACATAATGTAAGCATAAGTAATCGCATGGCAGAGTCAGGTGTACTGGAGAACATAGTAATGCACACGAAGTACATTGCGCACAGAGAGCAAGCCCTCTGGTTCAACAACAAACCAATCCCATCCAAACGTCCAACTAGGTAGACATCAGGACAGAACCAGCCGTGCTGAGGCATCGCCGAAGCGATATAACTTACATTCCGCAGCCCCAAACTCAACCAGCGATGATTATATGTAGGTAATATACGTGTAAGTATGTTGTATTAATATATGTATATAAATCCACCATAGGCGGATCAAATATCGTTGGAGGCTTCCAACGACATTATGCGTTCGAACGAGCGACGGACATCGTGACACATACTGCACGCACCATTACACGAACAGCGAATCCACTTTGCTCAGCATCAGCCCGAGAACGACGGTGGACATCGTGACACTTACTGCACGCATTAAAGCAAACATCACAGCACCGCTGTGCACCATCATATAGTAACACAAGCTACCAGACTATACTTTCGCATCGCCGTCGCTTGTTCGGCGACCAGTCCGTTTGTCGGAAATCTTTCTAGCATGGACCGAGATCGCTCCTCCACTAATTATATACTATATTTTATTCTCTAATATTGTTTTAAATATATATACTTTGACTGAGAGGTACGAATCGTCACAGTACGATGCCGTGTAGAAACCGAATAAGGGTATGGGTTTAATATAACTGCCATGCCCCTAAAAATTTAGCCCGCTACCATATTAGACTGCATCATCACTTACCATCAGGTGTGATTGCAGTCAAGGGCTAACTTGTAGTGGATAAAAAAAATTTACAACAATACGGATTTAAAAAAATAAATAATAAATAAAATAAATCAATTTATTTTCCAGAGATATTCCAATAATTTACACATAATAATTAGACAAATGATTTTAAACTTAATCTACCTAAAACTAACATACTCCTTGATGTCTCAAATGTATTTCAGACCAATGCCGTAATAGATATCCCACGTTCGTCTGCATACAGGCTTTTACGAGGCAATTCTCGCTTCGTAGGTACCTCCACCAAGTATTTGCGATTCTCTTCCGCATTAACGCCCAGAAACCGTGCAGCCTACCTACAGTGAACATTGTCGAAGCACTGCAATAACGAGGGAGGCCAAATAAAACCCGATATGCGTTGTTGTATTGCACGCGCATGGCATTTATATCCCGCTGTGTGTACTGAGCCCACAATTCTGTTGTGTAGAGGCACATGCAGTAAGTGCGAAAGAGAGTTCTCTTTACTTCGTTATTACACATTCGGAACCTTCGTGAAATCATGTTAGCACGGACGGTTATCGCCCTCCTTTGACGGTTGATATCATCTACGTCGCATAGATCATCACGCACTACATGACCCAGATATTTTACGGACGGTACTATATTAACATCATTGCCGTTCAGTTTTACGGGAGGGATATTATCCGGTCCTTTGCCATGCCTAAAAACGAGCAGTTGTGTCTTGCGATCATTGTATACCATGTTATGTTCCGCTGCATACTCCTCACATTCCCGCAATAGCTTGCGAAGGGCACTGATACTCGGCGCAAGTAATACCATATCATCAGCGTAGGCAATATGATTCAAGCAGGTGTTATTAACAAAACAACCAACGTTCATTTTCGTTAATCTTTCGCTCAAGCCATCCATATAGACATTAAACAGGATTGGCGACATAGCTCCACCCTGTCTTACTCCATTACTTAAGAATGAGGGCTCAGAATGATAAGTACCCCATCGGAGAACATTTTCTTGCTGCCCATACCAACACTCAAGGATTTTGACTATACACTCGGGTACCTGTCGATCCCGTAGCTTGGCCCAGAGCTTTTCATGTGACACTCTGTCAAACGCTTTGCTCAAATCAAGAAAACACCCATAAACAGTGGTTTTCCGCTTGTTGTAAAATGCTACTGTCTGCTTAAGGGCAAAGATTGCCATATCCGTTGACATGCGCGGTTTAAATCCCATTTGGCTGTCTCCTGATGCTAGGTGTTCTTTTGCATAAGTCAGTAATACCTTTTCAAATATTCTGGCGAGTATAGTCGCGAGCGAGATCGGACGGTAGCTAGAAAGTTGGGATATATCAAGCTGTCGATGTTTGAGTAAAGGCAGGACAACAGTTTTCGTCATATCCGCAGGCATATGGCATATACTAAGCATTGCATTAAACAAAGCAGCCAGAAGCACCGACAAATATGGAGTTGAGTTAATTAGATGCTCCGCAATAAGTCCGTCATGCCCTGGAGATTTATTTCTAGCCTCTCCGCGGATGATCTTATCTATCTCTTGGGCCGATATAACAATACTTACACTCGGTGGCTGTCTTTTAACTATATTGGCTTTATTCGAAAATCCAAAGTGAGCAGCAAAAGCACGGGTTATGCCCTCCTCATCGGTTTTTCCATCCACTTCTGTGGATAGTGCATTATTATTAACTTTCATTGTCTTAGCCGTTTCTCTCCAGAAACTAGTGAAATTTTTATCTGAGAGATTCATCGCTATTCTATCAGCTTTAATCTTTTCGGACTCATTAATGCAGTTTTTAAAATCTCTTTTGAACGTCTTTTTAGTGATCTTTCTAAGCTCGGCCGCTTCACCGTCATCTGGTCTTCCCAATGCAATCCACTTTATAAAGGCTTCTTTGGACAACTCGTAGGATTCTCGCACCCGTTCATTCCATCCTGGAATTCTTCGTCTGCCCGATGTTTGCACGGGTCTTCGACTAAAAACTTGTGATGCAGCCGTCTGGAAAGCACTTATTATTTGCTTATAATTTGAATCAATGTATGAAATCGCCTCTTCAGTACCCATTATGTCAAGCTGAGTTAAATCTATTGGTTCTATATTATTTAAGATTTCACATACATTTTCTTTATATTCCCTTACATCAAGACGACCTTGTGGCTTCCACGTGAAATATGAAACATTATTTATATCTGAGGTTTTATTTACCTGCATGGTGCGGTTTCTTCCATTCAGACTAAGGAGTAATGACAGCGCTCTGTGGTCAGACCAGTCCATATTGTAGTCAACCTGCATTGAATCAATATCCTCTTTTAAGGGGCTAGAAATAACACAATGATCTAGCCATGATGTTGTGTTATGCGCGTCACTCATGAAGGTGTAGGTATCTATGCTCAACTGTTCCACGTCAATGCATGAAAGTTCATTCTCTTCAGCAAATTGGAGAAGCTCTTTTCCAAAACTTCTGCGTGGGTCCGCATTGAAATCTCCCATAATTAAGCAGTTATGGCAGTTCTTCTCGTCCACTATACTTATAATTTTACCTAAACATTCAGTAAATTCTTCTAAATTTTCAGTAGATTCAGTAGGCATATATACCGTAAACAGCAGTAGTTGTGTGTCCTCACTTTTAATATAGATGGCGGCTAGTCTCGGCGTTCCACATTCTATCGGAATTGCATTAATATATTTACGCCATAGTATCCCAACTCCGCCGTACGGGCGACCATATCTTAACTTAGATAGATCCATTGCAGAGGTCCCCAAAGTATAAAAATTCCTGTCTGTATTATTTAATAAATGTAGCTCGTCCGAGTATAGCCACGTTTCCTGTAATAAAACTATATCAGAGCCTTTACATATATCGTGGATGAACCTTTGCGTCCTTTTGAAGCCCTTGCAGTTTATAGTGGTGATTGAAAGTCTTTTACTAGCCGTCTTTGCTTGTGTGTTTATTTGGGATAGGGTACACTCGGGATTCTCTGGATTCTCTGAACGGTCTAAATACGATACCCTCGGGCCAGAAGTCTTCTTTCATAACTGTTTCACTATCCTTCTTTTTTATTGTGAGCTTAAACGACCTAAAATTCGTTGACCAACGTGACTGAAGGAGTTCCACTTGCATAACTTCTATACCACTTTCAGTAAAAAACTCTTGAATATTCCTTTCCGTAGTCGACATATGGAATCTTGAGACGTAAATGTTAAATGTCAAATCAGCTGCTCTTAATTTTAGAGTGCTATTTCTTCCATGCATATTTGGAATTCTTTTCTTTTTTCTTTGCACTATTGTAAATCCCTCGTCATCAAACTCACTATTATTAATTATATTCGGCGTTACATTACACCCCGACCCAACTTGCTGCCTATTTGAGAACCGCTGGCTATTGTGCAGCTGAGTGACATCACGATATGTTTTCTTAATAGACGCGCCACTTATCATAGCTGCATTACCCCTATTAACCAATGGGGCGTCCGATGGCGTCGCCCTGCTACCTAAAGTTGGAGTCATTACCTGCGAGCGCGCATTCAAAGTCGGCCGGTCAGTGCAAGTGAATGTTTGCGTACAGTTCGCAGCCGTGGAGACATCCGCACGCTGCCCTTGACATTGTGCCAGGTCGTCGATTGCATTGCTTATTTGTGAATCCTCGATGTTAACTGATACGGGTTGTATGGATGCAGTTTGTAGCATGTTCGTGGATTTGAGTGTTTTGAATTCGGTATTTAGTTTTGCTGTGTCTTGTTGCAGTAGTGAAATCTGTGATTGTATTAAAGCTAGTGTTTTCATAATGCTTGTGACGTCCAAATGATCGAACGTGACGGGAGGAAGACGTTGCAGATCTCTCGCTGCAAACATAGGCAGTAAGTCGGGTTCCGTTTCTTTTAGTACCTTAATTATGTCCGTAATATCTTTTTCTTTCCTCCGTTCCCCTTTTCGATTAATTTTCTTCACTGACGTGTACTCATAAACGATAGCCTTGGCTTTATCAATCTCTTCGTCGGTGAACCAGGCGGTGGAGATTTGTAATAAACTTATCTCGTCCAGTATCTCGCACTTGTTTTGGAGAAATGTAAGCATCTCGTTAACTACTATTTTCCGCGATTCCTCCATTTCTTAATCGTTAATTATGTACTTGTTTCACATTATTATTTAATAAATAAAACTAAGCCACGGAAAAAATACGTTATTCACTCAGCTGTCAGCTGTCAATCCTTTATTATTTGATTTAAGCGATGGTGGTATGCTCCCTGCCTTTCTTCATTATGCAATGTAGTATAATATACCTACCGTGCCAAGAAATGTTACATATTTCTCGTAATCGTTAAAGAAATCGCGGAATTTCCATGCCTTTTTAACCGACTTCAAAGAAAGGAGGAGGTTCTCAATTCGACTGTATGGTTTTTTTTTTGTATGTTTGTTACGTGATTTCTCCGCCAATTAGAAAACCGATTTTGATAATTCTTTTTTTGTTTGGTAGGTCATACTTCAGAGGTAGTCACATTTTAATTTGGTGAAGATCTGATGAATATCTCCGGAGATGGAGAACGGAACTCCTCAATGGATAAGAGTAAATTGCTCGCGATCAGTGTGATAGTTTTGTAAACAGTATGTTTTAACCATGCAAAGCATATCTCGTTCTGGTTACACCCTGTATTTTAAAACAGTGGGGCCACTAAAAGTTGTGAAATACTTAAAATAAATTCAAAAAAAAAAAAAAACCGACTTCAAAAACCACAAACACTAAAAAGTAAAAAATAATTTAATTTATTATGTATACAAGAGTTAATGTAGTTCTATAATAACATTTTTTGGAGTCGGTGCCAATGTGGAGTCACGTCAACAACTATGAAGAGTAGGTAGACGGTTCATGCGGCTAATTACGACGATTAAACGACGCGACGCGCTACGACTCCATAGAAAATGACAAACTTGTCTATGTGACCACGTAGGCCACGTGAAGGGTCAGCTACTGTTTGATACTGTCGCGTCGCGTCGTATTGAGTTGCGTTTGTCGCGTTTTTCGCTCACGCATGACAATTTTATTACGTAGATCGAAAAACTAAACTGTAACTTTGCCCGTAATTATTCCGATACTTTGCCACCACCACCAGTCACCACCACAGCCCATTAACGTCCCACTGCTGGGCACAGGCCTCCACTCTCATAGGAGAGAGGGAATTAGAGCTTAGACCCACCACGCTGCTCCAATGCGGGTTGGCGGGCTTTAACGACTATTATCATGTTAGTGATAATAACCGGGACCGACGGCTTAACGTGCTCTCCGAGGCACGGGGATGAAACACCGCCAACTTCCTAACTCCGGGCTAGTACTGAGAATTTCTTGTCAGAAAAACCCAATACTCAATTAAGGCCCGACCCGGGACTCGAACCCGGGTTACCCGGGACCTCGTCGGCCGCAGTCGAACACGCCAACCACTAGACCAACGAGAGTCGTATACTTTGCGCCTAGTTGTATTTAAGTGCAATGCGTCGCAACAAGTTGTTTGCATCTAGTGGAGCTGATGAGATTATAATATTAACTAGCTGATGCCCGCGACTTCGTCCGCGTGGATTAAGTTTTTTTTGTTCCCGCGGAAACTCCTTAATTTTCCGGGATAAAAAGTAAAAGGGGAAGGACATAGGGTACTTTTTATCCCGGAAAATTAAGGAGTCCCCGCGGAAATCAAAAAAACTTATCGCCGGAATCATCTAGTTTGAAATACCTATTTTAATTTTTGTTCTATCAAACCTAATAATTAGGTTCAAGCAATTTACGTTTTAGATTCAATAGAATTGAAGCTAACGTAGGTTTTATTTACTAGTAAAAGACAATATAAACTATAAACAATATGCAAATAGATACTCGACATCAATCCTATACCCTCGTTAATCCCGGCGCAATTAGCTTTGCATAAAATGCAACACTTCTCTAATGATTTCCAGAGAAAATCTGTTGATTATGTAGCGATTATTTCCCCTTTCCCCCTACCCCCTACCCTTTCTCAGTGGGTAGTGCAAACCTAGCCTGCAATCGACATAAAGATGGATTTAATTGGCAGGAAATATACTTAGCTATTATTTTTATTTCGGCAAGCCGAATTACAATCCATAGATACTAATATTATAAATGCGAAAGTGTGTCTGTCTGTCTGACCGTCTCTCTGTCCGTCTGTCTGTCTGCTACGCTTTCACGGCCCATCTGTTCAACCGATGTTGATGAAATTTGGTAGTATCCCGGGGAAGTACATAGACTACTTTTTATCCCGGAAAATTAAGGAGTTCCCCCGGGAATCAAAAAAACTTAAATCTCGCGGACGAAGTCGCGGGCATCATATAAGACCCTCACGAAACTTCCTTGTAGAACAGAAATCGGATTACAATCGTGGACGAATTCGTCCAAGCTTATAATCCAAACATTAACCAAAACATAATATTATCGTCTACTAACTGATGCCCGCGACTTCGTCCGCGTGGAATAAGTTTTTTATTTCCCACAGGTACTCCTTAATTTTCCGGGATGAAAAGTAGCCTATGTCCTTCTCCGAGGCCGAGGCGAGGATTTGCTCCGAGGCAAACTTTCAGTTTTATGTACCAAATTTATTAGGTAGGTACATTAATAATTATTACTTGACCCATTTCAGGGTATTAATGAGCGAATTTTGTGTCTAGTAAATCAAATCAAATAAATATTATAAATGCGAAAGTTTGGATGGATGGATGGATGTATGTATGGATGTATGTTTGTTACTCAATCACGCTCCAACGGATGAACGGATCTGGATGAAATTTGGCACAGAGATAGATTATAGTCTGGAATAGCACATAGGCTACTTTTTATCCCGGAAAATTAAAGAGTTCCCGCGGGAACCCGAAAAACCTCAATCCACGCGGACGAAGTCGCGGGCATCAGCTAGTAAATATTATAAATGCGAAAGTTTGGATGGATGTATGGATGTATGGATGTTTGTTACTCAATCACGTTCTAACGGCTAAATGGATCTGGATGAAATTTGGCACAGAGATAGATTATAGTCTGGCATAGCACATAGGCTACTTTTTATCCCGAAAATTAAAGAGTTCCCGCGGGAACGCGGACGAAGTCGCGGGCATCAGCTAGTAGCTAATAACGAGAAGAATATCGGTCAGCAGTCCATTAGATGTATCAGCAATCAACGGCCCTTCACTGCTGGCTGCTTTCCAGACATCTATTGACCGAGTAGACCCATACCACTCCTGAAGACAAGAGGAAAGCCGCAATAATATCCTTACTCTCTCTCTGCGTCGTATTCCTCATTACTGAGGGTCGAGACCCCAATCCATTAATCACATAATGGTAGGAGTTTTCTTGGGATAATAATGCGGTGGGTTCCCACATCCTTCCGCATACAACTCGACTATGAGTATTTAAACTCTTAGGTTTGTTACGATTATTATCAGATGTTAGTGATAATAACCGGGACCGTCGGCTGAACGTGAAAGAAAGAAAGAAAGAAAGAAAAAACATTTATTTTTAAACTGTGCCATACATAACAAGCATAGGTACCTACCGCATCACGCATGGCACAACCCGAAAAATGGTCCAGGCTCAGCATAATGCTGTATAATGTAAACGTGCTCTCCGAGGCACAGAGGAAACGAAAAGGCCAAATTTGAACCTCCAAATTCGGTCACCCATCCAGTTACCGACTTGGGTCAACGTTGCTTAACAATCGCAATCGACTGATATGCGTTGTCACAGCTAGGCCATTCGTCCCTCAAATATCCTTACTGGAATAATTATCAAAAATGGAAATTCATCGTTCGTTCGTTTATTGTTTACCGATAGACGTCCACTGCTGGACCTAGGTCTCTTGTATAGGGTCATCCACAAGCCACGGTCTTACGCCGCCTGGATCCAGCGACTCCCTGCGACTGGCTAGATCACCTAGTGGGGGGTCTGCCAACGCTACGTTTTCCAGTGCGGGGTCGCCATTCCAGCACCTTGGGACCCTAATGTCCATCGGTTATCGAACTGAAGTGGCAACAAATTCATAGCCATTCACACCAATAATTGAGATTGTAGCAATGATTGATGTATCTTTTACGTAATTGCTAACAAGAGAGCACACTAGCATATTGTAATCCGCCAAAGTGACGGCCGGTGCATTAGCGAACGCGATAAACCTCGAGACAAACATTATCTGAGATGACGTAAAGCCATGATAAAAACATCTGCGAGCTATCTTATCTGCATACGGAGAAATTAGCATAGTTTACCCTTTTTAATGGTGATATTGGTGATAATTTTAAAAAAAACCGGCTGAGTATGTTGTGGGCTCTTCTCAAATCAGGGCGCGTTTGGAACCCTCGTTGCTTTAAGATACCGCAACAGCCCCCCGATTACGTAAGAATTGTCCATCAAACGTTAAAGATTTTCGTCAAAGTAAAATAAACAATGACAGCATTGAATTAGAGCTCAATTTCGTCTGCCCATTCTTATACGTTTAGGGTATCGTACATACCTAAACGTATAAGAATGGGCAGACGAAATTGAGCTGTAATTCAATGCATTTATGGTTTATTTTACTTTGACAAAAAATTTTAACGTTTGATGGACAATTCTTACATGATTGGGGCCCTGATTATCACCATCATATTTTATAAGTAACTGGACGTCAATATGCGTACAGTGTACCTAAATTGAATAAATATACTTTGACTTTGACTATAAATCAATTCTCTCAACTACCACTGATTTTTGCTGTGCCCCACCGGGGTTCCAATATTGTGTATAAGAATTTTCTATTGACATGGAAATTACCTACTATAAAAATTGTATTGGAATGCAAAATAAATAAATAAATATTTATTAATTGTCCCGAAATATTCCAATTGGCAATTACAAATTAAGCAAAACATTAATGGAATGGGATGGTTAACGACCGATTTTGACGACCTCCGTGGCGCAGTGTTGAGCGCTGTTGCCTTAACATGCGGAGGTCCCGGGTTCGATCCCCGGCAGGATTTGGAAATTTATAATTTCTCAATTTTCCCTGATCTGGCCTGGTGGGAGGCTTCGGCCGTGGCTAGTTACCACCCTACCGGCAAAGACGTGCCGCCAAGCGATTTAGCGTTCCGGTACGATGCCGCGTAGAAACCGAATAGGGGTATGAGTTTAACATAACTGCCACGCCCCTAACAGGTTAGCCCGCTGCCATCTTTGACTGCATCATCACTTACCATCAGGTGAGATCGCAGTCAAGGCCTAACTTGTAGTGGATAAAAAAAAAAAAAGTATGGCATGTTCGTTTAGCTTATTCTAAACTTTCTTTCTTTATCTTCTTCCTATTTTATTCCCCTTTGCTAAGGGTTTTGATTGAAAGGTATTAATTACTAGCTGATGCCCGCGACTTCATCCGCGTGGACTAAGTTTTTTCGATTCCTGCGGGAAATCCTCAGTTTTCCGGGATTAAAAGGTAGTCTCCTTCCCCGGGATAGTACCTTCCATACTAGGAAGCTGCAAGACTACTTGGCGTCCATTCATATTTATTCGTTTTGTAGAACTAAAGATTTTTGGTTCCAATACTCAGATAATAGGTACAAGAATATTTTTCTTGGCGTAATTCGCAGACATTGTTACATATTGGCCGACGTCTTGCCGAATACATTGGGCTAATGTGTAATAGCTTCTTGCGTCTTAAGTGCTTAAGTTTAGTGTCAGGATTGAACACCTTAGCCATTCTAAGATCCAGACTTAAGCTTAGACTATAGACATCCTTTAATAAATGCGTTATCCTTAATCAAATCATCCAACCAAAGTATCCAACCAGAGTTTCAAATTAATGTCATTAAATTACAATGTATGAGTCATTTTCCTGTCTACCCTCTACCCTCATAAAACGTTACGAGGAAGGGTGGGTGACGTCACATCCGTCCCGACGGTGGTTATTGATATCCGCTTTTCAGAATTTTATTAATGCGACGTTACATTGTAGGATTCAGCCATGGGTAGTAGCTAAACAGCAGATTTTTTTGAGTATGTAGCAAAAAAATCTTAGGTAAGCAATTAAACTGTAATTTTTAAAAGTTAATAAATGTTCAGTTAATATAATAATAATAATAATAAATCATTTATTGCAGGCAATAAACCCATCATTAATAGTAGACAATGAAATGATAAATAAAATACAATGATAAATGATTAAAATTAAATTAAATTAAAATTAAAAGTATAAGAGCTCGTTTACAACACCTAGGTAAGTCATGGGCCAGGTCTCCAGCCCGGCTAAAACGTCTGAAAATGTCTGCAGGGCTAAAATAAATGGTCTGGACTTCTCCTCAGTCATTAATTCATTTAATAAAATAAATAAATAAAAACTTTATTGTTTACCTTATTGTTACGTTATAATAATATATATATATATAATACTAGCGATCCGCCCCGGCTTCGCACGGGTAGCACTAATAATCCTAATCTATTTAATATAAACTATCCTATCTCTCAAGTTAGATCGAACTGCACATGGTGTGCGAATTTTATTATAATCGGTTAAGTGGTTTAGAAGTCCATTGAGGACAAACATTGTGACACGAGATTTATATATATATAGAATATTTATATATTTATATTTTTTGTATTATTAAAAAAATAGAGATACCTGAGAGCTACCATTTCAGCAAAATGCTGAGTAGCTCTCAGTTAATTTCATGTAAAAAGGCCTAAATAATTTCTGGTGTTCCCCAAATGATTAAAGTGTACCGATTTTGCTTGCCACAAATTAGTTAGCACTAAAAATACACGAATATCTTCCTATTCAAGACATTAGAAATAATACGGACTGGGCTTATTCTGAGAGTCATAATTCCTCCATTATTAAAAATACTAATATTATAAATGCGAAAGTGTGTTTATTTGTTGGTTTATTGGTCTGTCCTTCAATCACGCCGCAACGGAGCAACGGATCGACGTGATTTTTGGCATGGGTATAGTTGAGGACCTGGAGAGTGACATAGGCTACTTTTTCCCCGGAAAATTTAAAAAAAAAAAATAAAAATGTTTATTGATCAAAAGAAATATACAAACAGATATCCTCTGAAATTTTACAATCTTAGGTACATAATGTTCTTAAATATGGTACTAATACTATAACTACAGTACATACAGAAAACCAAAAAGGGTATCGAGGTCAGAGGGAGTGCTTTAGCACCCGTACTAGGAGAACCTGTGTTACGGGCACCGTAGCCATCCGTCGGATCCAGAACACCAACTTTTAGACCTAATACATGAATATTGGAAAATTTTAATTTAATTTGGACATTAATCA
Source organism: Erebia ligea (assembly GCA_917051295.2). Taxonomy (NCBI): domain Eukaryota; kingdom Metazoa; phylum Arthropoda; class Insecta; order Lepidoptera; family Nymphalidae; genus Erebia; species Erebia ligea. The sequence goes on along the minus strand of OU785235.1, from coordinate 1,396,487 downwards.
AGTTAATTTGAAAGTGTGCGTGTGTGTGTGTGTGTGAATGTGTGCGTGTAGCAAATGTGTCTGTATAATGGAGGTAATGTGTGGGTGGTTGTTAAATGTAAGATGAGCGCTAGAGCAAGTAAAGAAATAATTCACTTATGATTTTACGTCAGCAACGAGATCTTCAATTTCATCGTAACTAAGTTTCTTTAGCCATGCGTTAACCTTTTTTTTACAGTTAGATTTGTTGAGTTTAACAATGTCAATCGTGTCATGGATTTTATTATAAAGTCTGGGACTAAGAAAGTGGTAATGTCGTTTGGCAAGTGCAGTTCTTCCTGGCAAGATTTCAAATACCTTTGGTTTACGTCTTTTCTGAGCCTTATCCACGTCTGGTTGAACTTTTGTTTCCACGTGTTTTCGTAAGGTCAACTGAGAAATAAAGAGTTGCCGAACATTCAACACATCCCACTCTTGGTATAGTGTCGAAGTAGGATATCTGAGAGGTTTGCTACCCAGGACCTTAAGAATACCTCTTTGGGCGCGCTCCAGTCGCAGCATATCGGTTTTATTGGACCCACCCCAAACTGTGATGCAATACGATATCAGAGACTGTACTAGGGCAAAGTAAACAGTTTTTAGTGTCCCATGATCACAGGCCGTTCTCAGCTTTCTCAAGACAAACATGAGCCTCCGAATTCGAGTGACAAGAGAGTTTATGTGTTTTTTCCAACTAAGTGTACTGTCTAATATTACGCCCAGATATTTTATGTCGGTAGTTCTTTGTATTGCCAGACAAGAGCAGTCATCATTGAACAGGTTGCATGAATGAGCTTTAATGGAAAAAGAGTTTGGTTGTGTGTAAATGGTGGTGTCAAAGGTGATGAACTTAGTTTTTGAAACGTTTAGTGTAAGTAAGTTTTGGTTTAGCCAGCTCATGACATACTTTAGTGCAGATTCGGCATTTATTCGTGCCTGATCCCAACTCTGTCCCTGGACCAGCAGCACGGTGTCATCAGCGTATGAGATTATCTTAGTATGTGGAATTTTCATCCGGCATAGGTCATTGATGTATATCAGGAACAAAATTGGTCCAAGCACGCTGCCTTGTGGTACGCCATATTCGATATTTTCTTCCTTACTACAGTAGGGACCTATTTTAACATACTGACTGCGATTGGATAAGTAGTCCCTGAATAAGTCAAGAACATTACCCCTAACGCCAATAGCTTCCAGCCGATCCATAAGAATGGAGACAGAGACGGTATCAAATGCTTTTGAAAGGTCGAGGAATATGCCTACAGTTTTCTGTCTAGATTCTATATTTTTGATTATGTGGCTAGTGAGCTCAATAATAGCGTCTTCAGTTGATATTCCTTGTCTAAAGCCGAATTGTTGTTCTGAGATAATGTTTAATTTATTTAAGTACTTAATCAAGCGATTATTTAAGACTTTTTCAAATATCTTAGAGATTGAGGTTAAAACTGAAATAGGCCTGTAATTAGTGACTTGGTCTCTATCACCACTCTTATAGATCGGATGAACCACAGCTTTTTTAAATACTGAAGGAAAGAATCCTTGTGTGATACTTAAGTTAAAAATGTGGGTGATAATTGGGACAAGGAGGTTGCGTGTTTGTTTTAAGATTGCAACAGATATTCCATCCCAGCCCGTTGCGCAGTTGTTTCTAAGGCACATAATTATATTGTTGATTTCGGTTTCATCTGTTTCGTAAAGAACCATTGATTTAGTGGGTGGGGATGCATGATCTAGGTTGTGTTTTCCTGAAAGTGATTGATAATTATATAAGAGAGGGGTAGCGAGGTTTTTACCGATATTGACAAAGAAGCTATTGACACTGTCAACTGAGGATTGTGGGTTGTTGGAATCGATAAGCTCATGTGGGGGAGAGACTTGGCGTTGAAGATTTGTTATTCTCTTTATTGTATCCCAGGTTGCTTTTTTATTGTTCTTAGCCTTTTCTAACTCAGTACGTTCATAAGAGTGTTTTAGATTTTTAAGAAGGTTGTTGCAGAAGTTGCGGTATCTTAAGTAGGTAGTTTTTAGGATCATGTTATCGGGATTTTTATTTGCCTTTTTATGTAGTTTGTCTCTGTTTCTTATACATCTTAAGAGCCCTTTAGTAATCCAGGGTTTAATGGTTTGTTGTCTACGCGGTACTTTGATGATCTTAGAGTTAGATGTGATACAGGCTGAGATAGTTTGTATAAGACTGGTAGCAGCAGAATCAGCCTTGGAGTCCTGAAGGATAGAATCGAAGTTAATATTTTTGATATCACTTACTACAGCGTCATGATCCATGCGAGAATACAGTTCTTTGGGTCTCTCTATTAGGGGGGTCTGATGAAAACTTAAAAGAGTTGGAGCATGGTCAGTGATGACCGTGTCCAACACAAAAACACTGTTAGATTTATTAGTCTTAAGCATCACGTGATCCAAACAACTGTTACCCCTAGTAGGTAGATCATGTGCCGGTATTAACCCGTGCAAGGATATTAGGTTAAGGTATTTGTCAGTATTTTGGTCATGAACATTGCAGGAGATGTATTATTGTTCAATATTATATGTATTGAATTAACGTGTTCCTGTGGGAATTTAAAAAACTTATTCCACGCGGACGAAGTCGCGGGCATCAGCTAGTAAAGTATAAAGTATACTTTACATTGCATGATTGCTTAGTCTATCACGGGTAATTTCATGTAAAAAGGCCTAAATAATTTCTGGTGTTCCCCAAATGATTAAAGTGTACCGATTTTGCTTGCCACAAATAGGTTAGCACTAAAAATACACGAATCTCTCCCAATTCAAGACATTTGAATTTATACGGACTGCGCTTATCCTGAGAGTCATAATTCCTCCATTATTAAAAATATACATAAATAAAACCGGCCAAGTGCGAGTCGGACTCGCGCACCGAGGGTTCCGTACAAACCTGTAGTAAGTTTTACGATTTATGACGTATTAAAAATAAAAATTACGTTTGTTGTATGGGAGCCCCCCTTTAATATTTACTTTATTGATATTTAATTATTTATTTTGAAAGGTAATATACAAGTTAATATTCTGTGAAAATTTGAACCGTCTACCTGTTACCGTTTTTAATATTGAGCAAAAAAATACGAAAAAAAACACGTTTATTGTATGGGGACCCCCCTTAATATATATATTTTTTTTAATTTTTAGTATTTGTTGTTATAGCGGCAACGGAAATACATCATTTGTGAAAATTTCAGCTTTCTAGCTATCACGGTTTATGAGATACAGCCTGGAGACAGACAGACAGACAGACAGACAGACAGCGGAGTCTTAGTAATAGGGTCCCGTTTTTACCCTTTGGGTACGGAACCCTAAAAACGGTTACCCTCGAGCAAATAAAATGAAATGAGACCCAAAAAAACGTTCAATACGTTTCCAAGTGGCTAAATATGGCTCATTAGTAGCGAAATGTTCGTGTAACGATTTTCCGAAGCGTTCCGTCGGTTGTAAATGGATTACATTTCTCTGCTGACGGCTGCTGAGTGCTGGATTAATGTTGTATCGGATATTAAACTACTTATTTGTAAACTTTGTATTAGTTGTTTAAGCCATGATGGTCGATCAATAAGTTCCCTGCGATTTTGTCCGCGTGAAATAAGTTTTTTAAATTCTCCCATAAATAAGGGAGTTCCCCCCTAAGTTTTCGGGTTAATATATAGCCTATGACACTCACAAATAATGTGGCTTTCTATTGGTACCAGAATTTTCAAAATCGGTTCAGAAGATCCAGAGATTACCCCCTACAACCTCACAAACTTTACCTCTTTATAATATTAGTATAGATTTTTTTTTTTATCCACTACAAGTTAGCCCTTGACTGCGATCTCACCTGATGGTAAGTGATGATGCAGTCTAAGATGGTAGTGGGCTAACCTGTTAGGGGCATGGCATTTATATTAAACCCATACCCCTATTCGGTTTCTACACGGCATCGTACCGGAACGCTTAATCGCTTGGCGGCACGTCTTTGCCGGTAGGGTGGTAACTAGCCACGGCCGAAGCCTCCCACCAGGCCAGACCAGGGAAATTCAGAAATTATAAATTTCCAAACCCTACCGGGGATCGAACCCGGGACCTCCGCACGTTAATGCCGAATAATACTTGCTGATGCCCGCGGCTTCGTCCTCGTGGATTGAGGTTTTTTAGTTACCGCGGGAACTTTTTGATTTTTATAAAAAGTAGTCTGTGTTTAGCAGTAGTAGTAGTCTGTGTTTTTATTCCAAACTATAATCTATCTCTGTGCCAATTTTCATCCAGATCCGATTAACCGTTAACCGTAGATGATGCCCGCGTTCGCGTGGATTAAGTTTTTTAGATTCCCGGGGGTACTCCTTAATTTTCCGGAATAAAAAGTAGCCTATGTCCTTTCCCGGGATGTAATTTACCGCTATACCAAATTTCATCAAAATCGGCTGAATAGATGGGCCGATGAAAGCGTAGCAGACATACAGACAGACACACTTTCGCATATTAGTATGGATTAATATAGATACTTTTAAAAGGCGAGACTTACTGACTGGTTATATATCAACTGGGCATGTAATTTTACATGTAAGTTTCAATATGGAACGCCCGCTAAGAAAAAAATTTCAAGTATTCCACCCATGTAAAGGTGGCCAAGTCAAATTACAAACCTATAGTGAAAAGAAGTAATGGTAATATATTATGTACGTCCAACGTCGTATGAAAGGAGAAAGGAAAAAAGAAGAGGGCCCTTTCCTTTGAGGAAACTTTGACTTTTTTATGAATAACATAATATTTTCTTGATTAATAATGTGGTGCAGAAAAATATTATGAAAGATCTAAAAAAACCTAAAGAATTAAGTATAATGACAAATATCTGATCGTTCTAAATACATATCTAGCTGGTTAGTTTATTCACCTCTTTTATAAAAGATAATGTAAAACTTACAAGAACAGATACAACAATAGAAATCGGAAGCTATTTTTATTTAAAGAATATTTGAAAACTGCACAATAGCAGAATACAAATTGAAACCTATTTTAAAAGAACACTAGCTGATGCCCACGACTTCGTCCGCGTGCTTTAAGGTTTGTTTATTCCCGCGGGAACTCCTTAATTTTCCGGGATAAATAGTAGGCTATGTCACTCTCCTATTTTTATTTTGTTTTATTTTATTTTATTTTATTTTATTATGTCACTCTCCAGGGTCGTCAACTATACCCATGCCAAAAATCACGTCCATCCCGATTTGTTCGTTGACTTCTACACAAACTTTCAACTCCCATTTAACCCTTTTGGGGTTGGAATTTTCAAAAATCCTTTCTTAGCGGATGCCTACGTTATAATAGCTATCTGAGTTCAAAATTTCAGCCCGATCCGACCAGTGGTTAGAGCTGTGCGTTGATAGATCAGTCAGTCAGTCACCTTTGCCTTTTATATATTTAGAAGATGAACGTGGTTATCTAAGGCCCATCGGGTTATCCTTGTAACCCAGTGATAGCTGCTACTGTTGACGACCTCTCTGGCATAGTGTTGAGCGCTGTTGAAGTCCCGGGTCCCGGATCCCCGGCAGGGTCCATTTGGGAATTTATAATTTCTGAATTTTCCCTGGTCTGGTCTGGTGGGAGGCTTCAGCCGTGGCTAGTTACCACCCTACCGGCAAAGACGTACCGCCAAGCGTTTAGCGTTCCGGTACGGTGCCGTGTAGAACCGATTGGGTTTAATATAACTGCCATGCTCCTATCAGGTTAGCCCACTACCATCTTAGACTGCATCATCACTTACCATCAGGTGAGATCGCAGTCAAGGGCTAATTTAACTTGTAGTGGATAAAAAAAACGGAATTCGTATAAAACTTCTGTAAAAATTTCAAAATTCCTTAACGTAACTCGGTGTCTTAGCGGCCTAATAGAGATTCACCCTCCATTAAAGTGTGACAGTTGTAGGTAAGCGAGACACGCTTGGCTGCAGCAATAGTTCAAGGGCTGAGGTTCAAAACTGTGGTCTGTCGGATATCCGTTCATTCTTATGGCAATAGCTCTTCGAAGGTTCTTGTATCCTGTCATCAGATTTTACTATCATAAGTCTTAGTTTTGTACTCATAACTCAAAAGAGAAATAAGGCTCTTAATTGAGCACTACATGAAGGTTAAATTTTCAGCTAGCAAGTCATGAAAAGTTGGTAAAATAACAAGTATTCTTCAATACCATATTATGCTTCTTTTCTTCTTTAAAATCTTTTTTTTTTAATGACGCGTGGCGTGGTATTGTAGACTTTGGGTCCTAAAGTGAAACTGATTGCAGAAGATACGTAGAAACTCTTCCCTGACTCTATAGTGATCTTTATTTAAATCAAAATATAACGATCCTTATTTAATGAGAATTTAGCACAAGAAATTAGGGATATCAGGAAACGAAATGAAATGATTTATTCCATGTAGGAGAACTTGTGTCATTTATGATATTTCAGGACTCTACCATGATCAGCTGAAACTGTCTAGCGTATATTTCCATAAAAGAAAAGATATTAAAAAAATAGTGTACTAGGTACAATCGGTTCCAAGAAAATAAAAATTAACAATGTAATGTTTACAAAATCACGCTTGAAAAATGTTTCAGGCGCATTTGAGTTTTCCGGCCCTTAACTGAAAGAGTGCAACTTACCCTCCGCAAAAGGCCTACTAAGGGGAAAATTATCGTACAACTAGACGGCAAAATACGGAAGGCAATAACGCAAGTGGCCAGCATTCAGACATCCGCAAACAACGCCGCGCTGCCGCGATTATATCATTATATCGATTGTTACAACCTTTGGGCAACAGCTGAGGCGCGAGGTTGTTCAGCCGGCTTGTTTAGACGCAATGCAGACGTGTGCGCTGCTCAGCCTGGAGCCTAGAGCCTCTTCTGTATACGCCCTATTATTTACCGTCTCTTTCAGACTCCAAGAGAAAGTACCGAGATAAGTGAGAGAGAAAGTTGGGGTTGGAACTAGACGTCGGCGCGTCTGCGTGCCGCGCATCGCGCTCGGTCGATTCTAGGGTGATTGCGCGCGCAAACGGGTATACACCCGGCGGTTGGAGGCATTCCGTGCGGAGTTGTCGTCCGAAGCGGTCGGTTCAGCACGCTTGCTCTGGGCGAACCGTCGGCGAACGCGCCGGCGCCGCCGTCGGCGATGGACCACGAAGAGGACAGGTCCCTGTCCCTGGGGACGGAGGTTTCGGCCTCCGTGCCTCCCCCGAGCCCCCTCACGGGATGCTACCTGCTCGCTGTCATCGGCGAGCCCCATACCCACGAGCACAAGGAGATTATACTGCAGCGGCTCGTCAAAGGTACGTACCACTGCTGACTCCTGACTCCCTTGCTCCAAACTTAAGCCCCTTTGGTCTCTTTAAGGTCGACGTAGAAAAATTGTTTCAAAATAAGGAAAAACGCACTTTTGTTACCTCAACACGTTTTCGGGAAAATGGGTCTTGACACGCGGAAAGAAAATCTGAAGATTTTGGTGAAAATACCAAGCCAGGAATTAATCGTTGTACGGTCATCGGATTTCTGTATGTGTGCAAAATTTCAAATAATTCAGACGGGAAGTGGGTGAGGATTCTTCTGAAAGATTTCTTTACAATAGATTACATTATTATGATTGTTAAAATGAGGATTTGTGAAAAATCTGAAGGAATCTATTGCTGAATCCTCGGACGGTCCTAATTAGATCAGATCCTAAAAATAATCGGTGAATTTAGTCTCACTTAAAAACTTATAAGCCGGCGAACGTCAGCTGATCGGAAGAATTGCGTTAATGTTAATAGCTGTCAAAGTTTGGTGCAAGGAGTCCCGGAATTTTAAGTGTTCAAGTTCAAATTGACAGGTGTCACGCAACGCGCACGGGAGTTTTTGCGCTCGATTACTTTCACCCGGTTATATAGATGTTAGTTTCGAGAAAGTCGCTTATTATCAGTTTTTTCTCCCCGGCAATTGTGTTGTGATTTCGATATTTACGCCGTGTTAGACCGTAATAACTAGTTAAATTATATTAGAAAATCGTTTTTTACCTTATTTATTGTATAATTTTTTTGCAAGCCGCCGGCGGTCTATTTTTGTTACGTCATTCGTGACGTGCCGTAGTTTTTCTACCGGCGCCCGGCTTGCCTTAATAGAGCCAATTGAATTCAATGGGGACCTCTATTTTATACTTACAAATGAAACACAAACGGATATCATATAGTTTTTGTTGCATTTTGTTCTCGCCAGTACGATTCCATTTGAAAAAAAGTATTATAGTTAAGTACTCTGGTTATTAACATTTTATATTACGTTAATGGAGCTGATGATGTAGTGCACAATCTCTAAACTAAACTAAAATTACAGCTTTAAAACTTGTTCTGTCTCTTTCCGAAGAGACTATTATGAAAGGGTTAGCAATAATTAATATTAGTTTAGTTTAGAGATTAGGCACTACAGAGTCAGCCCCAATATTTTGTTAAGATTTGCAGTTAAAAATATTAAAACATTAAAGTTAGGTTAGTAATGGTAATTATCATTCAAATAACCGAAAATGTATTTCTCTGCATTAAATTTTACGTTAAGTCTCTCTTAATGACTGCAGTATGATTAAAAATGCATTGTATCACATTGTTCTTATACAGTAAATAGTATAATTATAAACGCGTCGGCAAAAACTCCTTTTACGTAATCACAAAAAAAAACAAAGCACTCAAGCAAAGGAAGACAGAAACCATATTGTGTCAAAACTGCAGCGTCATAATTACGGAAGGTCAGTTGATAAGCGAAACCTGAAATAATGTAATGAGTAATTTTCGTGACCGGCGCTTCCGGTGTAGCATGTTTCGGGGAAAAGTAAAAACGTTCTGAAATGTAAAGCGCCGACGCCATCTTCTTCCGGAAGTATTAAAATGCAGTCTTTAGCTGTAATGTGGTTTAAGCCAAATAGGCAATTTATACCTACATACTATCACGCAAATTATACTTTCAAACACGTTCCAATAAAAGTAGATTAATTTTCAATTATTACAGAACCGATAGGAAAAGATTTAACATTTAAAAATTACTTGTGAAAAGAATGAGAATAATATTATGTGAGAACCCTTAGTAACCTTTGTAACCTCAGGGTTTTATCTGCATATAGGCGCAAAACCAAAACGTAACTTTTAATAAATACTTATATTGAAAATATTATATTATTTCAATTATAAGATTAAGTCAAGAGCTAAAACAAAAACGAAACTTTTTATAAATATATCTATCGAAAAAATATAATATAAATTGCATGTAAGTAATATTATACGATCGGTATGTACTTAAAAAATAAAAGTTATCTAACTCTTATCTTTATACATAAATAAAAACAAACGCAAATAAGACAAGTAGCGATTTTTACAATTTATCAAAGTAAACACAATCACTATCTCGAAGATAATGAGTATCAAGATAAGTCAATCCAGAAATTCATGATTTTACAGCTGATTCATATCCATGCGCTAATTTAATCACCAACACAGTGGAATGTACAGGGTTTTAGTCATAGCCGGCAAATAACTACTCTTTCAGAGCGTTCTGGCAAGTCCCACATCAGAATCGGCAAAAAGCTTGGTTAATTTGGTCAATGCTTGCCATCGGTGACCGTCGTATGTTAAGTGATAGTTTTATTTCTTGTTTTAGTTATGTTTAGATTATTTTTTTGTTCGATGTATTTAGAATAATGTTGCGATGGGGTTGACATGTCTTGTAGAATAAAAACCCCAAAAAAAAATGAGATTAAAAAAAAAAAAAAAATTATGTGCGAAGCGATTTTGTGTCTACAAAGATACTCTTTATACTAAGATACTCAATCAATCAAAATTCAAAATCAATGATAGGAAAACCTTACTACGGCAAATAATAACCGTGCATGTATTGCTTAGATTTATTGATACCAGGTTTATTGATGTAATAAACTGAGCATGATATTTCACAAACCAGCAAACCGATCCATAAATGCTAATTTGTGATTGAACTTGCAAAGTTAGATTTGATTTCAATGGTAAAAAAGTCCACTTACTTATTAATTACAATACAACTACAAAATCGTTCTTATTACTGCTTAAATGATGGTACATAATTATACTAAAAAAAAATGGCAGTCATAGGGACTGCCGTTAGAAGTGAAAACTTAAAACTTAGAATTTTAGTATTAAAATTAAAATAAAAAAAAATATGTACCTATTTAAAATAACTAAAATATAAACCTTAATACTTAAGGCATTAAATTTGAATTACGAATGTAGTATATTTATATTTAAGACCTTTTGTCTTCCTAACAACGCGAGCATGTCGGTGACGCGAATTTACAAGTTTACCCCCTACCAAAAAGTGCTCAACGCAGCTAAAGAAGTTTTCACTTCAAAAATAAACGCCTGACTAAAGATTGGAATAATAAGCAAGCCGAAGAAAATGAAGAACATAATATATTAGGTATATACATATTATATGATATTCTGAAAGTAGGCGATAAATATCGATGATGTAACGGAACAAATTTTCAAGAACAAGGATGCATGTTTACCAACAGTGTTGTTAGCAGCCGGTGACGCGCTCTCCGAAAATAGAGCGTCTTTTATATGCACTCACTTATCGGCTCAGATAATGAAGGCGAGATTAAACAGCATCTTAAAAATTGTATTTGACACCTTCACTTGCTAAGGTAATTTTAGACTACGTTCTTTCTTTGGAGACACAAACATAATATTTTAATTTCTGTAAGGACATTTATATAAAAAAATAAAAAAATTGGCAGTCATAGGGACTGCCAATCGAAGTGAAAACGAATATTTAATTATTTTTTTATGTAATTTTTTTAAAATGTATAATAATAATGTAGCACTGTTCGCGAGCATGTCGGTCACGCGAATCCACACCCTTACCCCCTACCAAAAAGTGCTCAACGCGGCTAAAGAAGTTGTCACTTCAAAAATCCCTACAACGACACTTTAACTACAAACTTTTAGATTATTTTCAGAAAGATTATGCTGAAAACAAGCAGTAAGAATAATTAAAAAACTGTAATCTGATGGAAAATTTTAGCGACCCCCTCTTTATTGGATGAAACATCCGTCATAGGTGTCAATGTTACCTGGACTATAATAACAAATCAATTGACAGTTGACACCTCACTCGACAAAATCGGTTTAGTATGAGTTTATCTCAAATCCATACTAATATTATTAATGCAAAAGTGGGTCTGCCTGTCTGCTACGCTTTTACGACCTATTGGTTCAACCGATTTTGATGAAATTTGGTACAGAGATAGGTATCCCGGAGAAGGCTTATGCTACTTTTTATCCCGGAAAAGTAAAGAGGTCTCGCGGGCATTATCTAGTTTTATATATTTTTTATTCTCACAAATCCAATGCCAAATGAAAGGAATTCCATTTCTTTTGAAAAATAAAATAAAGAGCCTTTTTAAACATTTGTATCCTCTAAAAGCAAAGCTTTAATAAACATTGAATAATTTGTTGCCAACGCCAAAAAGGTTTTTCGTTTTCGTTTCATTTTAATTCTGAATGAGGACCTGAAACTTTTTGAATTCCATTAAAAACTAAAAAGAAAAGCCTCGAATAAATTAAAATTAAGTAATGTCTAAAGCTACGCACACATAATATGTTACTTTTAGCATCTGCGATCCGCAATTTGGTTGATTGATTTGATTTTATAAACTCTTTATTATCAATAACGTTGTTACAAACATTTTTGTAGAAAGCACACAAATATTGGACATGAAATGATAATAAATGTGAAAGTTTGAACTCCTTCACGCTGCACCTATTGAAATGATTTGGATGTCATTTTTGAAGATTTGAAATTGAAACGAAGATAGCTTATAACCTGACTTATAACATAGGCTAGTTTTTATCCCGGAAAATAAAAGAGTTCCCGCGGTTTCCATAAAACCTCAATTCACGAAGACGAAGTCGCGGGCATCAACTACTAATTAATAAAATTAAGTTAACAAAGTTGGCAACCATGCAACAGAAAATATTTTATCAGTAGCTTAAAGCAGTGTATGTGCGTTAGCCCTTATAAAAGAAAAGAGAACGTTTTAATTATTCAAGTATCAATTAATATACAAAAGCGCGTTTCGAACCCTTTTATCTCGCTGTCTTGTTTTAATCCTTAATGTTTACAGTTTACTTTGATTCTCAATACAATAGGCTGAATAGTAGAGCTTGCTCGAGTGGGCTTGCATTTAAAATATCGGATTTCTGTTACATTGAGCATTGTTAGGCATTTTATCTTGTTGAAGTTGTTTAATTGTCTCAGTAAAGCTTTTAATAGCCCTTCTTAAAGAAAACTGTCTGACAGGCTGATACACGCAGGGTTTTACTTTCTTAAGCTTGCCATTGACGGTAAGTCATTTGACTTAAGTCGAACAAGTGAAATGGATGGACGTCACGGCATCAGTTCAAATCGTTTCTCGATCGACGAGGTCTGAGTTTTTATTGCAAATTCGATTGATCGCAATCAAGCATTTGATCACATTGGCTTGAACTTATTTGTAACTGCATTGATCTATAGCTAATTGCTGCATATACTTATAATTTCTGATTTTTTTCTGTAGTGGGAGGCTTCGGTCGCGGCTAGTTAGTTAGTTAGGTACCACCCTTTTTTTTTAAATGTATAGGCCAGCGCTTGGCTGCAATCAGACTTGCTTGCAAGTGGCGATGCAGCCTAAGGTGGGGCGCGCTTGCCTAGAAGATGCCTATTCACTCTTGATTTGAAGGTACCTATATTAAAAGAGGAGGGGAAAACGGAAGCCGGAAGGGCATTCCATATCCTAGCGGTTCGAATTAGAAACGAGGAAGCAAATCGCTTCGTACGAGCCCGCGGAATTTCGACTGCGTAAGGGTGCAGACCTTGTCGATGCCTTGCGGTTCGATAATAAAAAGGTGACGGAGGAACCAGATCGAACAGTTCTTGGGCACACTCTCCGAAATATATCCTGTAGAATACCGACAGACAGGCAACTTTGCGCCTATGTTCCAAGCTTTGCAGCTTCGAACTGACCAACGCTTACCTATCGCTTAGCCTACCGGCAAAGACGGACCGCCAAGCGATTTGGCGTACCGGTATGATGCCGTATAGAAACCGATTAGCAGTATGAGTTTAATATAACTGCCCTACCCCTAACCGGTTAGCCCGCTACCATCTTAGACTGTATATCATCACTATACCATCACGTGAAATCGCAGTTACGTACTAACTTGTAGTGAAAAAAACTAGCTGTGAGCAGATGGACAGAACGTAACCATAGGGTTTCTTATTTGTGTACGAAACCTCTATAAACGGAGACACTAACATTTTTTTCCACATCGGCTGTCAATTCACGCGTGCTTGGAAGCGGCTCCGATAGTCTCCATTCAAGTGGACAGCGCCCAATGAGCCGTGATGGTGTTTTCATTGCTTACTGCTCCGGCGCACGCCATAACCTTAGCACGGTCTTATCTTATTGAAGTGAAAACTTCTTTAGGTCTTAAATATAAATATACTACATTCGTAATTAAACTATACTGCCTTAGGTTTTTAAGGTTTAAATTTAAAAAAAATTTTTTTTTTTTTAAATAATGTACTTACCTAATAAAAAAAAAATTAAAATATTCGTTTTCACTTCTATCGGCAGTCCAAATTTATATTATTATTACTAGCTTTTGCCCGCGACTTCTTCCGCGTGGAATACACAAATTTCAAACCCCTATTTTGCCCCCTAATGAGTTAAATTTTCAAAAATGTTTTCTCAGCGGATGTTTATTTCGTAATAAGTATCCGTATGCCAAACTTCAGCGCGATTTGTCCAGAGGTTTGAGCTGTGCATTGACAGATCAGTCAGTCAGTCACTTTTTCCTTTTATAATAATATTTAGAAGAAGATATAGAGCTCAATGGCAATAGCTATGAGCGGGGCACATAGTTCGAAGAACCGACAGGGTCCCAAAGTGCTGGAGTGGCGACCTCGCACTGGGAAGCGCAGCGTTGGCAGACCCACTACTCGGTGGACAAACGACATCAGACAGGTCGCTGGGAGCCGCTGGATCTGGGCGGCGCAAGACCGCGGCGTGTGGAAATCCTTGCAACAGACCTATGTCCAGCTGTGGACGTCTGTCGGTTGATGATGATGATGATAGAGCTCAAAAACATTTTTGTCAAAACAACGGTTCAGAAATATGAAATATAAATCGATAGCAAATTAAGTTTCACAAAGTTTCATTAATTTCAACGTTTATTCAGTCAATTAGAGTTCGACAACAATTTCTACAAAATAAATGGTGTAGTAATTGGAATTACTTTGATGGTTGATTTCGACAATTATTCCAGTTTCATTGGCTTTCATTTCATGTTTACTTTTGTGCTGAATTGGAAAAGTTTACGCATCGACTATGATCTGGAAAGCAATGAAATCAAACTTTACTATAGGGGTGAAATTACGATAGGTACTCGTGAAACTTCGGTGTTGTAAGGGAAACACGTTGCGTCGTTTCGCACAGGTCTGTGCAGCTCTCTGCTTCAAAAAGTGCGGGCGCGGACTTTTTTAGTCAGAGATGAGCACGTATCTCCTATCAGAATTAGAAGACTCTAGTCCATATTCCACCACGCTAGCTTAGTGCGGATTGGCAGAAAACACATCTTTGGGAACATTATGGAAAACTCAGGGAACAGGTCCTCACCGATATTTTCCTTCACTTAGGTAGGTATAACAAGTAATATTTCAGACGAATATATTATAATAGGGATGATGCTTAAGGCAAAAAATAAATTATTTCTTACTGGGTTTTAAATAGAAGGTCTTCCAAAAGACCTAAAGTCTTTGTTAGTTTTAAGTTTGATAATCATTTTAAACTATCGATTAAGGGAAAAAATGTATTGAAATTTTATGTCGTCACAAATATGTATTTCATTCAAACTTCCATACTATAGAAGCGCGTTTTATGTTTGTTAAAGAGTTGCTGATTTTGAGTTTTTAACCACTAGGCTAACTGCTTAATAAATAAATAATATGCTTTTTATAGTCTTTTCAAATAGCAAATTTTCTATCCAATGCACACACAAATATCTTTTAAGTGTGTAATGTGCAGTTTTTGTTGAACTACTCGTAAAATGCGCAAACGCAAGCCGCGCGTGATTGTTGAAATTTTAACAAAAACTATGAAAAATGTAGCAACGGTTTAATTTTTCGATAATAATAATTAACAATCGATAAAACTACAGGGCTGGTTAAATATTTTTTAATTACTAGCTGATGCCCGCGAGTTCGTCCACGTGGATTGAGGTTTTTTGGTTCCCGCGGGAACTCTTTAATTTTCAGGGCTAAAAAGAAGCCTATGTGTTATTCCAGACTATAATCTATCTCTGTGCCAAATTTCATCCAGATCCGTTTGTTTGATCTGATAATTGAGTTACAAACATCCATCCATTCAAACTTTCGACTTTATTATATTAAGTATAGATAAAGTAACAAGTTTTTAGTAATTTTAATTAATTTATTATGGCAAGACGTTATGGCTATATGTATACTTAGGTCATACATATAGAACTACGTTAGGCGTTAAAAAAAACTGGTGATCGGTAGGTATTAGATCATTTCAGGCCCGCTAGACAGTAGACAGGAAGTCTATAGGATAGGTATCTACCTAGACGTAGGTAAGAGAAAGTACTAGATGCACGGGTCAATGCACTAAGTATTTTTTAACGGCGAAAGTAACTTAGTAAGTACCTATAAATACCTACCGGGCTTTGTTTTGATTGAACCAGATATTACTAGCTGATGCCCGTGACTTCGTCCGCGTGGATTTAGTTTTTTTACTTTCAGAATATCAAGCTAGCTTTTTTCAGTTAAATCACTCGATGAATCAATCCATATCCATACTTCCATACTATCCATACTAATATTATAAATGCGAAAGTGTGTCTGTCTGTCTGTCTGTCTGTCTGTCTGTCTGTCTATCTGTCTGTCTGCTACGCTTTCCCGGCCCATATTTTCAACCGATTTTGCTGAAATTTGGTATAGAGGTAGGTTATATCCCAGGGAAGGACATAGGCTACTTTTTATCCCGGAAAATTAAAGAGTTCCCGCGGGAATCAAAAAATCTTACTCCACGCGGACGAAGTCGCGGGCATCATCTAGTTTATTATAATTATTTTAGTACAACTGATGCCCACGTGCGTCGTGGATAGACTTATATAATCCCGTCTGAACTCTTCGATTTTCCGGGATATAAAATAGCTGTCCAAAAAAATTCATGCTGCAACGATAGGTATTTAATAGGATAAATTCAGAAAATTACAAAAATAATTGAGATTGTAACAATGATTGATGCATGTATTACCTACTTATGGGAACATTTTCGATCGCCGAAAGATTTCGACGCATTCGAAATTCCGCGGACTCGTACGAAGCGATTTGCTTCCTCGTTCCTAATTCGAACCGCTTGGATATGGAATGCCCTTCCGGCTTCCGTTTTCCTCTCCTCTTTTTATATAGGTACCTTCAAATCAAGAGTGAATAGGTATCTTCTAGGCAAGCGCGCTCCACCTTAGGCTGCATCACCACTTGCAAGCAGGTCTGATTGCTGCCAAGCGCTAGCCAATATATTTAAAAAAACCTGGCGCTAGACACGACTAAGTCCGAGACCGATATATTTTTATTTTTTTATTGATGATAGGCTTGCGCTTGACGACAATCATGCTTAATGCTAAGCAATGATGAGGTCTATGTTGGAACGCGCTTGCCTAGAAGATGCCTATTCACTCTTGCCTTGTAGGTACTTAAGTTATAAGTATGTGTGTTATATGTGTTAGTATTTTTTCTTTTCCACTACAAGTTAGCCCTTGTCTGCGATTTCACCTGTTGGCAAGTGATGACGCAGTCTAAGGTGGTAGCAGGCTAACTTTAACTAAAGTTCAATCGTCGGATCAGAGGTCCCCGAGGAGGAATATCTTACTATTGCTACGGTCGAGTCATATCATCTGCTCCCAAACAGAGAAGTCTTTGGGCCTGAACTCTGAACCTTTCGAATTTCAATCCACCCTTCATACCAACAAGCTATTGAAGTATAGAGAATAGATATACCTAATAGAACAATAGAAGTATCGAGGCGAAAGCAGAGGCCATAGTAGTTACATAGTTTTATATGGCTTAGTGCCTGTACCGGTTAGGTATTGGATTTGCCGGTAAATTGTCTTTGCGACGGACAATTTAAATGAAATGCAATTATGACCTTATTTCCTATACTATTCTTTATACCTATCTCTCTCTTATCAACCCATTGCCGGCTTGCAGTTGCACAACTATTACTCAGCACGATTCTCCTCTTGGAATGAAAAGGGGTTGGCCATAGTCCACCAAGCTGGCAAAGCAGATTTAACAAACCTTCGAGAACGTTATGAGGAACTTTCGGGCATGCAGTTTTTCTCACGATGTTTTCCTTCACCATTTTAAAGAAAGTGATATTTAATTTCTTAAAACGCACATATAACTTCGAAAATTGGGAGGTGCGTGCCCGGGTATCGAAACCGCGACCACGTAAGGAGGTCGCGTGTCTTAACCACTTGGCTATCACAGCTGTTTTTATACCAATTTACAATAATTTAACTATTGTTAGGGAAACTTGAAAATGTGCATTGGAAATTCCTCGTTACCTGAAGAACAATGTCTTCGAAAAGTGTACAAGTACATTAAAAAAGCCATAATTAAGTTGGGTTTTTCTGAAATTCTCAGTACTAGCCCGGAGTTAGGAAGTTGGTGGTGTTTCACCCCCGTGCCTCGGAGAGCACGTTAAGCCGTCGGTCCCGGTTATTATCACTAACATGATAATATTCGTTAAAGCCCGCCAACCGGCATTGGAGCAGCGTGGTGGTCTAAGCTCTAATTCCCTCTCTCCTATGAGAGTGGAGGCCTGTGCCCAGCAGTGGGACGTTAATGGGCTGTAGTGACATTAAAAAACACGTTATATTAGTTGTGTCCGTTAAATACCTCGCAACTGTCCTGCAATTTCTATTATCGTCCTCCGGACATATTTTGAAAATTGCTGGCGTGCAAAGAGCCAATGTACGTATTGTTTTTTTTAAATTAATGAAGCAATTTCCGAGCAAGTAGGAGAAAACAATATTAATCTATACGTTTTCAATATTCGACCTATCTTTGCATCACATAGCGCGCTAAACACAAAAGAAAGTCCACAATGTGGGACCAATTAACAGCGTCACATACCGGAGCAATCTGCCATCTGCACCCGTTTCCATTGCTCCACGAATCTGTTCTATTGCTCATTGATTTCATAATCGTTAACGCCTATACTTACTTATATAAAATAATCGACTGTGACAGACGGACGGAGAAAGTCACACCATAAGGGTTCCATTTTTACCATTTTGGTACGGAACCCTAAAAAGGCAATAATTCAAATGAAATAAAATGAAAATGTTTTATTTCATGTGTAGCCCGCCAACCCTCATTGGAGCAGCGTGGTGGGTCTAAGCTCTAATTCCCTCTCTCCTATGAGAGTGGAGGCCTGTGCCCAGCAGTGGGATGTTAATGGGCTGTAGGGGTGGTGGATTTCATGTGTGTTGTTTTAACTTCTGTCCCTGACTTATTATAAAAAGGAAAGCCGGCAAGAAACTCAGCAGTTACTCATTTTTTAAATAAGAAAAAAAAGATATGGACATTGACTACTTTTTTTTTTTCTTATAGTTCAAAACGGTAAACACACAGTAGTAAAATACATAGCTTATCCATTGAAATACATAGTAAATTGTTAGACAACCTATACCTATTTGTTAAATATTTATTTACTAGCTGATGCCCGCGACTTCGTCCGCGTGGATTGAGGTTTTTCGGTTCCCGCGGGAACTCTTTAATTTTCCGGGATAAAAAGTAGCCTATGTGCTATTCCAGACTATAATCTATCTCTGTGCCAAATTTCATCCAGATCGGTTCAGTAGTTACGGCGTGAAAGCGGAACAAACATACAAACAAACTCACTTTCCCATTTATAATATTAGTAAGGAAGTAAGGATTTATTATTTATTTAAAACAATTATACATTCTAATAAACTGCATAATAGTAGTTTATGCAACTGTCATATAATGAAGGGTATTAAAACACGAGTGTGAGTTTATGAAACGAGCGCAGCGAGTTTCATAATAGTAACGAGTGTTTTAATACCCGTGTTATATGCAGTTGCATACACTACTTTATCTTCACTAATGCAATTTATCAAACAACAAGAGTAAAAGCTGACAATAGTTTATGTATATACGTGTATTGTCACAGTGAACTTGCCGCCATTAAAATCTAACCAATGAGAGCGCAGCTGCGCGCGCAGGGCCAATCAGGAGCGAGCGCGCGCTGTTCGTTTTTTATTTAATTGGCACAAGATCTTACCAAAGAGTTTTGTGTATGTAAGTTTAGTAGTTTCGACGAAGTTTTCACGTATAACCCAACTGTTTTCAAAAGCCAGCCTAAACAAAATTTTATACAACTTGTATGAGGATTTTGACATAAAGCTCGCCAGGTTAATTGGTCGCGTTTTATTGATGTTATAATGAGATTTTACGATATCGATGTGGATATTATACCATCATGTGAAATTGCTTAAATTGAGTGTTTTGTTATCTGCGCTATAACAGTAGTAATTATAAGTCAAGTATTGGAAACATAAGTAGAATGTTATAACATTAGTGTAGATAAAGTATATTAAAGTGTAACAAAAACCTGATCAGGTTTATCCGTACACAGCGATTCCTTGTGTTCGTTCATTAAATACTAATTTTACATACTCTTATTTTAAAAGTTTATTTAACTGATACTGTGTGTGATAGGTAAATATAGGACAGGACATATACAGGTAAGTACATAGATCTCGGAGAAATATGATTATATTCAACCCAGAGAAAGTAAATGTGACCTTTGACGATTCCAATAAGATTTTAAATATTCTCCAATATTACGTTTCAAAGAAAACTCTTTGAATTTTTGATAAAGCCTCAGAATTTAGAGAAAATTTAACTGAATATAACCTTGCTTTTTCTTGAAAATATGCTTCTTACCTAAATAGCACTCTACGTGAAATAGAAATACGCAAAGTTAAATTCTAAGTAGCAGCCGTAAAATGATAAATATTTCTAGAAGTTTAAGTAATTACTTAGTTCTAGAAAATAAAAAATATTACGTAACCATACTGATCTTAAATATTGCTGTCTATGGTGTGAGTCTGGTAATTTGAATTAGGTACAATTCTATTATATGTATACTATTCTTTTCTTGTACTCTTATAAGTACGAGTCCATCATGGTTTTTGTTATCATGTTCTCCATGTTAAATTTTAATGACGTCTTTTAACTAAAACAGTTTCACCTTACTAGGATGGGAGTTACAAGGGAACGGATGGATTTACATGTTACTAACAAACATACAAAAAAATTAAGATAGACAGTTTAGAGATAAAGTTTCTAATTATAGCCTTTCCGTAATTGTCCAAAAACTTTAAAAGCCAAGAGTCCTTACTGTGACCTTAATGTTACAAAGTTACACAATTTTCGTGAGGTCCCGAAACAAAGAAAGGTCGAAGGGTCAAGGTCAGTACCTACCGTCCGCTAGACGGACGCCACTGTACAATGGAGACGAGCCGAATATGCGAGGAACGACGATAAATAACTCGTGTACTCACATGATGATCAATTTGTTTCATTTTTGTTAATTAGTTCGCTTCTTTTGTACAAAGCTATTTAAATTAATAGATTAGTGTTAACACAAGGAATTGTCTGGTCAGTTTTTAATCCAATCGTCTCAACCAATAGACGTCCACTGCTGGACGAAGGTCTCCTGCATGGATCTCCACAGAACACGGTTTTGTACTGCTTGCGTCCAGCGGCTCCCAGCCACTCGCTTATGATCGTCCGCCGCGTCGTGCGAAAAACTGGGATTTTAATGGAATTTTTTTACTATCTTCATAAACCTCAAACCTTTTTCTCCATAACTCGGTAATTTCCAACCTTTTAACAAAATTCAGTTGTTGAGAATTTCAAGGAACACGAATGCTTGAATATATAATGTCTTATATGTGTTATTTTAAACTTTTAAAATGCTTTTGAATCGTCGAGTAAATCTGCCACTGGTTCGGAATTCCGTTCTCAAGCAAGATGCTCTTTTTTCGGAGATTGTTTCTTTGAAAACAATAATTTCCAATTACATCCATAAGTAGACAACGATATCATAGTATGTAGATACATATGTAACCGCAGTCCTAAGCATTGCTGGAGGGAGTCAAATCCATGCTCTTTTATCTATATATATATAAAAGCGAAAGGTCACTGACTGACTGACTGACTGACTGATCATCACGATATCTCAGGAACTATAAAACATACAGACTTGAAATTTGGAAAGTAAGTTCCTTCTATGGTGTAGACGTCAGCTAAGAAACGGTTTTGGGAAAATTCACCCCTAAGGGGTTGAAATGGGGGTTGGAAGTTTGTATAA
The DNA here is from genome assembly GCA_917051295.2 of Erebia ligea. Classification (NCBI taxonomy): domain Eukaryota; kingdom Metazoa; phylum Arthropoda; class Insecta; order Lepidoptera; family Nymphalidae; genus Erebia; species Erebia ligea. Next base: position 1,374,964 of record OU785235.1, on the reverse strand, counting down.
AAGTCCTTTGTTTTTGAAGTTAGAGACATGAAAATTAATATTTAAGTTATAAGTTTAAAATAATAATCATCTGTATAATTTTTTTTCCGAAAATCTACCCCAAAGAGGGTGAAATGGGGGTTGGAAGTTTTCATGATGGTTCTAAGTTTTTGAAGTTACAGACTAGAAAATCGGGATTTAGGTTATCAGTTTTAAATAATGAACAAAAGCCTCTTTAGATAGACTTTTTGCAGCGGGAAAATTTCATAATCTCATAGGAAATGAAAAATTGAATGCGGACGAAGTCGCGGGCGACCTTTTCAAACCCTGTGCACGCCACTGTCCATGGGTATGAACTACGAAGTCGCGATATTTACCTACTAGCGGTAGGACTTTTGTGGATAGACCTCTTGCAGCGGGAAAATTTCATAATCTTATAGGAAGTCAGAAATTGTACGCGGACGAAGTCGCGGGCGACCGCTAGTCATTTATTTAATCTTCAACAGTATAGTAAGCTTTTTCAGGAGCTTATTTGTAATGGGTTACTTAAAGGCAAGTTTACAATAGGTCTTGGATTCGCTATAATTCGTTAAAATAGACAAATCTATGTGGTACAACGTGCACCGCTCGCCTTTTAAACATACATGAAAAGCAAGCAGCCAATTAGACACGTCTTTAGGCATCTTTTAAGCAAGCGCGCTCCACCTTAGGCTGCATCACCACTTGCAAGCAAGTCTGAGTGCAGCCAAGCGCTAGCCTGTATATTAAAAAAAAAAAGTCTACCAAACCACACAACACAAAATATCTTCCAATGTTCTCTCTACATACGTTTCACTCCGACACCGGAGCATCCTAAATGTTGACTCAACAACCCACCCATCTAATTACAATATCTAAGTAGAACTATTACTTTAATATAGTAGTTCCGATGATTGCGCTCCAAATAGGTGAGACGAGTTTTTGCGTCTCTAATTACTTGATTGCAGATAATGTTGCTGTCAAGGTCTAGATGATTTGCTTGTGATTATCATCATTGCAACCGTCGCTATTGTGTCTCTTGGTTATGCGTTAGTTTTATTTGTTCTGTCACAGATTATCATCGTTCAGGAGGATTTGGGGTCTTTAAAAATTTCGTTAAAACTTTTTGGTTATCCGGCTAAGAAGTATGCAATCTATTGACCAAGTTTTGCTTAAATCAGTTCAGCGGATAGACCGTGAAAGGTAAGATACAAACAGACAACCTTACACATTTATACTAAGTATTTGTACGTTTAAAAGATTTTCTATAATATGACTTAACTAGCTGATGCCCGCGACTTCGTACGCGTGGATGGAGGTTTTTTGGTTCCCGCAGGAAATCTTTAATTTTTCGGGATAAAAAGTAGCCTATTTGTTATTCCAGACTATAATCTATCTCTGTGCCAAATTTCATCCAGACCCGTTTAGCCGTTCCGGTGTGATTCAGTAACAAACATGCATACATTCATACATCCATCCAAACTTTCGCATTTATATTTACTATTTATTTGATTTGATTATTTGATTGTAATTTCAACCGTAGTTGATGGGATGATTGTAAATCCATACCATTAATTCTTATTCATATTAATGTAAAAAATGCGAAAGCCCGCTGTATATTCTCTACTTTCACGGTTTAAACTAAATGGAAAATCAATGACTTCCCCTGGAAATTTAAAAAAAACCTTAGTCCACGCGGAAGATGTCTCGGGCATCGTCTAGCTTCTAAATACCTTCAAATGTAAAAAAAAAAATTTTTGTCACCTTTTCACAGTTTTCCAAGCTTTTCCAAAAACTTTTACCACTAAGTGCACGAATAATATTATTACGCAACTAGTGCTGTAAACATCACAACGTAAACGTATAAAGTCTTGCCAAGTCAATGTAATGTAACTTTGAATGGAAAGTAAATTGATTTTCTCATGCAGTATTTAGACAGTTACTTTAGGAATGGAGTCCAATCACGCAATGTAGCGGTGGCGGACCAAAAATGTGCTGCGATAGGGCTGGCGTGGCCGACTTATTTTAGTCTTGATTTTTTTAATTTTCAAAAAGTCGTACTTATTTTACACAACGACACCAAAAGAAGGTAAAATATCTTTCTACTAGCTGATGCCCGCGACTTCGTGTGGATTGAGGTATTGCGGTTCCTTTGCGGAACTCTTTAATTTTCCGGGATAAAAAGTAGCAATTATGTGCTATTCCAGACTATAATCTATCTCTGTGCCAAATTTCATCCAGATCCGTTCATCCGTTGGAGCGTGATTGAGTAACAAACATCCATACATCCATACATCCATCCAAACTTTCGAATTTATAATATTTATTTGATTAATTATTGTACTGTTATGTTAATAAACTCTACTGGATAATAGGTGGACAAAGCGGAAACTCTAGTGACTCTCGAGTTTAATCAAAACTCAGGAAAGGTCGCGTGGTATCCTTGTACAAAAGCGTTGTATCTTAAGGACCCAAGGTTGCAATGAACGTGAGAAGGATGGATGTATTCACTGCAGTATACAGGAAAAGAGATGGCAATAAATCAATGTAATGCAACTTTCACAGCCCATGTTTTCAACCGATTTTGATAAAATTTGGTATAGAGGTAGGTTACATCCCGGGGAAGGACAAAGGCTACTTTTGGGCCGTGTGAATCAAAAAACAAAGTCAAGCAGTACTTCACGCCACGCCAACTGGTTACCCTATATCAAGCCCAAGTTCGGTCGTGCATGGAGTACTGCAGTCACCTTTATGATGGCTCTGCTAAGTATCAGCTGGCGGCTCTTGACGCCGTAGATCGTCGGGCCAGGAGATTGATTGGAAGATTCACCTCTTCTGGCGAAACTCCAAACTCTGGATCACCGCCGTAAGGTAGCAGGCCTATCGGTTTTTTATAGGATATATTTCGGTGAGTGTGCTCAGGAGCTTTTCAACCTTGTACCTCCCTCACCTTTCTACCATCGTACCGCAAGACGCCGTGCGAGTTTCCACCCCTATGTCGTCGACGTTCCATCCACACGTACGAAACGCTTTGCGTCTTCATTCCTCATTCGCATGGCTAGGGTCTGGAACACTCTACCTAAACTGTGTGTCCCACCAATTACAATCCGGGTATCTTTAAATCAAGAGTGAATAGGTATCTTCTAGGCAAGCGCGGCCCATCGTAGGCCGCATCATCACTTCCCATCAGGTGTGATGTGGTCAAGCGTAAGCCTATAATGAATTTTAAAAAAACCTTAATCCACGCGGTCGAAGTTGTGGGCATCGCGACAGTTAAATAATACTTCTTCAAGCGATGGCCGTATGCCCGCTGTATTGATCTCGTAAGTGCAAGCCCTACGTGGTCGTAAGTGCAAGTCGAGTGACCCATTGCCCCTCTGTACGTGCAAGGAAGCGCGCATCGCTCGCTTCCGGTGTGTGGATGGGTGACTCACGCGACGCGCGTTTAGCGCTCAGGGGGCATACTGCCATCGCTTAAAGCAGTATTACTTCTAAATGACAGTTCTATGTCACGCACCTTGACGTCCCTAAAATAGGGATTGTAATTATTCTAAGCACGAACGTCAAAAATATTAAAACAATACGGATTTATGCGATGGTAGTACACCTCCAGGGGGCATACTGCAATCGCTTAAAACCGTATTGTTTTAATATCGGTGACGTTCGTGTTTTAGAATTATGGTCCTTATTTTAGGGACGTCAAGGTACGTACCAAAGAACTGACATTGTGTAAAAAGACTGCTTTAAGCGATGGTTACTACCCCTAGATTTTGAGCTCTATCAACAATCCATACTTTTTCCATACGTTTTCTTTTGTTTACAAAAAAGAAAAGAAAAAAAAGAGCAACTGCTGAGTTTCTTGCCGGCTCTTCTCAGCAGAATCTACTTTCCGAACCGGTGGTAGAGTCAAAACATGACGTAACATAAGAGGCACCTGTATGTCCTACATGTTTTAAATAAATAAATAAAATAAATAAATACTAATATTATAAATGCGAAAGTGGGTCTGTCTGTCTGTCTCGCTGTCCGTCTGTCTGTCTGTCTGCTACGCTTTCACGGCCCAGCTGTTCAATCGATTTTGATGAAATTTGGTATAGGGGTAGGTTATATCCCGGGGAAGGGCATAGGCTACTTTTTATCCCGGAAAATTAAAGAGTTCCCGCGGTAATCAAAAAACATAAATCCACGCGGACGAAGTCGCATTTTCGCATTTATAATATTAGTATGGCTAAGGAAGTATGGAAGTACTAGCTGATGCCCGCGACTTGGTCCGCGTGGATTGAAGTTTTTCGGTTCCCGCGGGAACTCTTTAATTTTCCGGGATAAAAAGTAGCCTATGTGATATTCCAGACTATAGTCTATCTCTGTGCCAAATTTCATCCAGATCCGTTCAGCCGTTAGAGCGTGATTGAGTAACAAACATCCATACATCCATACATCCATCCAAACTTTCGCATTTATAATATTTATTTGATATTTGATGGATTCTGATTCATTACATCGAGTTAAATAGTTAAGTATGGATTATAGTTTGTTTTTAGGCTGAAGGACTTTTCCGTGAAAGCCCGTAATTTTCAGCGTACGGGAGGTTTCGTGGAATCACAATTTCAACAAATTTCCAAGAAGCCTTATAGCAACGGCTAATCGGATCCGCCCGCCCCAAGTCGGCTTACCCGCAGTGGATTGTGTACACATTAATTGGAAATTACCCAGTTTTATCAGACAAGCGAAATTACGTGTTACATCGTATCACAGACAAAATGATAAGCTCGGTGTTCGATAACGCGTGATGCATTGTCTAATATAGACATACGTCTAATAGTTACAGACAGACAAACAGAGACAAAAATTATTGAAGAAATTGATATTTTAGGCTCCGTATCGATTCGAGCTTTCTCTGATTTGTTTTTCAAAATATAATATACTAGATGATGCCCGCAAGTTCGTTCGTTCGTTCGCAACTTCGATGGCGTGGATCAAGGTTTTTTGATTCCCACGGGAACTCCTCAATTTCCTGGGATAAATTTATTTTATTTTATTTTTTATTGATAGGACATACCCGATAAGACATGACAGTTTCCCAATACGTCTTATCAGGCTACAATATTACATTTAAATTACTAAATTACACATAAATAAAAATTAAAAAAAAACATTAGAAATACAGAACAATAAAAAACACATATTAATTAAAAATAAATTAAATTAGCAAAAAATAACAAAATACACAATATAAATTAAATTCAAACTACCTATATGCTATAATAACAATTTTATCATTTTCGTGAGCTGGAACTGTGGGGTGTGGAAATGGTAGCCTATGTCCTTCCCCGGGATACAATTTAACCCTGTAGGTACAAAATTTCATCAAAATTTGTTGAAAAGATGGGCCTTTAAAGCATAGCAGACAGACAGACACACATTCGCATTTATAACATTAGTATTACTGGATTAAATGGCTCGCTGCGGTAGTTTCGTTGAGGATTTACCGATCTAAGAATTTAGTTTTTTATTTAGATTTTGGAGTCCGTTATTCTTACTTAGGTGTTTCTATTTAATGTACAGATATCAGGTTATAAATACTTCGTAGTATAGACATAGCTTATGCCCGTGACTTACACTGCGTGGACTACACAAATTTCAACTCCTATTTTACCACCTTAGGGGTTGAATTTTCAATAATCCTTTCTTAACGGATGTCTACGTCATGCTGTAGCTATCTGCATACTAAATTTCGGCCCGATTAGTCCAGTAGTTTGATCAGTCAGTCAGTCACCTTTTCCTTTTATATATTATTAGGTTATTTTTAAAAACAAAATACTGTATCATTAGGTTAATGTATAATGGGTATAAAATCAAAAAAAACATTAAAAAATAATATATAGGTCAGTAAAATTCTAGTACTACACACTATATTATGTGACCTAGAAAATAAAGTAAGCACTTTATAATATGCGAGCAGAAGTAGTGTAGAAGTCATTTGAACAGATTTTTATAAAATCTAGTATTTTAACGTTTAAGTAGTGACTCCAAGTTTTAAATATGTTTAAAATTCAAAAGATCATAAGTATGTGCCACGTTTTAAAACACATTAAGTCTATGTTCTGAGGGTTCTCGAAAAATTCCCAAAGCCACACTCTATGAAAACAAAACATTGAAGATTTCAAAAAACTCGGAAAATATGTACAATACATTAATTTTAACGCGACGGTCGGTGACGCGAATCCACAAGTTTACCCCCTACCAAAAAGTGCTCAACGCGGCTAAAGAAGTTTTCACTCGAAAAATCAAGTCAGCCATGCAGGTTGCCTCGCGCTAGGTATATGAAGGTAGGGTCAGCACGAAGTAATGCAGTTGCGGTTCCGTGCTGACCTCGAAGATAGGGGGAGGTGATTTTAGTCCGCGCAAGTCGGACAATCTCTGCCATCAGGCAGAAGTCCGTAGGGATTTTTTCCTCCCCCGTAGAAAAAAAAAAAGGTATATGAAGGTAAGTGCGACACGGTTTATCGTCAAAGTGCAATTTTATGTACCTACAGTTGGCTTGACGAGTGTCGCGTTCATGCCCACTTAATTAGGCCACACCCGTTTCTGTGTCGGCTTGACCTAAAACCCGACTTTATCTAGACTTTTCTCTTAATCACGGATTAAGAACGAAAAATGAGAGCGAGTTATCCATAGTGGGAGTTTGAGCGTTTTATAAATACACAGCTTACGTTATATAAATACACAGAAAATATTATAAAATAAGGTTTATCTGGAGGAGATCAGTGATAGGACCGCCTTTACGCACTTGCTATTTCTTTTTGTTTGTTAACTTTATTATGTATTTTTAATGTTTTGTGTTTCAATAAAGCATCTATCTATTTATCTACACATCGTACGTTACATAAATACACAACTTGAATTGACTTTTCATTGACTGAATATTGCGGATTTATTCGTGGAAAATTGAAAGCCATAATTCACCAGCAAAGATTAAGTGTTATAATATACTAGAGCGACATTTTACGCCCTGATTTTTGGTGTTTAAAATCGATTTGCATATGCCCGGGATATGAAAATTTATGGGGGGTAAAATCAAAGGCAAATGCCGGTTTTTGTTAGAGATTTCGGCCCCACTTGCGTCTGGATCGAATTAACGGTAAAACATAGGAAATATACTCAGTATTATACAATAAAAAAATCATTAAGATATTATGTGGGAGTTTGGAGTAATCTCACTTTTAATTTTGAAGCTAGAGTACAAGTGGTGCCATCTAGGTAGCACAAAGTAAACTAAATCCCACATAATATCTTAATGATTTTTTTATTATATAATCCTGAGTATATTTCCTATGTTTTACCGTTAATTTCATTAAGACGCAAGAATTCCGGCATCATCCTTTCTCCCGAAAAATTAAAGAGTTCCCGCGGGAATCAAAAAATTCTAATCCAGCCTGACGAAGTCGCGAGAATCATCTAGTATTTTATAATCGTTCTTAAAGAGTAAACTCGTGCCTCGGAAGTCGGAGCTGACACACACAATTTTTTTTTCAAATAGGTAGGTATTATATCATAAACTAATAAGAACTATTAGTGGGATTACTATTTATTGCTTAAAGTAGTATTACTTTGAAACTGACGTTTACTATGACATGCTTAAAATAGAGATATTTCTGAAACACACACACAGTCACAAGTCACACAAGTCACAGTCTAGTTTTTAAGTTATTTCTTTTTCTTTTGTTTGTGTTTGTGTTTGTAACTTCACTGTGTCTGGTAATTCCAAATAAAGATTTTATTTATTTATTCTTAAAGTTTTATTGTTATTAAAATATACATTATAATTATAATTATTATTGTAGGTAAAGTATTTTAATAAGTTTGGTGTTTAACAAAAACTTTGCTATAAATGTAAGTCAAGTAAAAAGCAATATTTACGGAAGTACGAGCAAACGCGGTTTTTATGTGGCAAATAAATCAGGCAATGTCAAGACCTGCTTGTTTATTTGCTCTGCCAGTGTAAAAATGTGTAAAACGCGTTTATTTTCGCGAATTTATGTCCGTAAGACGTAGAAAGATGCAAACACATTAGGTACATTAGCTCATGGCGACCTTCAGCCCGATGTCTGGCCAAACATATGAGCTCACGGTGTGACGTGACTAAAACACCAGCTGCATAATTTTTTGGGTTCCACAGTGTTCATAAAACTTTTAAATTTTCATTTTAACGGCCCATTTGCAAAATTTTGCAATTTTTGAAATCTACAAGTTTAATACAATCCAATATTAATATTATAATTGCGAAAGTGTGTCTGTCTGCTTTCACGGCCCATTTGTTCAAGCGATTTTGGTGAAATTTGGTACAGAGATGGAGTATACCGGGAAAGGACAAAGGCTACTTTTCATCCCGGAAAATTAAAGCGTTCCCTCGGAAATTAAAAAACTTAATCCACGCTGACGATGTCGCGGACATCATCTAGTAACTTCATTGAGGTATTATGTACTAAGATTTTTTCAATTTGTGCTTTTTAGATCGTCAGTCTAAATTTTTTAACGCTTTCTTTTTCCATTGCGGCCAGCATTGCTTTATCTGCCTTTAGCTGCCTTTTCTTTGCCTTGCCTTCATTCTATTTGGTTGTCGAATCAAATAAATATTATAAATGCGAAAGTTTGGATGGATGGATGTATGGATGTATGTTTGTTACTCAATCACGCTCCAACGGATGAACGGATCTGGATGAAATTTGGCACAGAGATAGATTATAGTCTGGAATAGCACATAGGCTACTTTTTATCCCGGAAAATTAAAGAGTTCCCGCGGGAAACGAAAAACCTCGATCCACGCGGACGAAGTCGCGGGCATCAGCTAGTTTGTAAATATGTTTGATATAGTAGATAGACCTAGTTAATAATATCATCTATTTTTGCTTCAAACATTTAAGGATGCTTCTTCGAAATGTGGTAAAAACGATGTCCCAAGCTGGAGAACGTAGGTTAAAACTAACTCTGGCTTATGTAATTTTTTTTGTAGACACTAGACAATGTCCTCTACACCCTCCATCAAGAAAAAGAACATAAAAGAGGTGAGATCCATCTAAAAAAAAATTTTAAACCTCCAATATCTAACCTCCATGACTGTCCCACTGCTCATGTCGCAGATAACAAACCAATTTATTTAAAGTATATAGTGGACTAGCTGATGCCCGCGACTTCGTCCGCGTGGATATACCAAGTTTCATCGAAATAACTTGAGAAATGACGGACTTTTATACAAACTTTCAACCTCTATTTCACCCCTTTGGGGGTGGAATTTTGAAAAATTGTGAAACAATATGTTTTCATTTCTAACCCGCTGCTCATATACCAAGTTTCATGGATATAACTTGAGAAATGAAGGACTTTCATACAAACTTTCAACCCCTATTTCACCCCTTCGAGGGTAAAATTTACAAAAACTGTGAAACACATATTTCTTCATTTTCAATCAGTAGCTTGTATACCAAGTTTAATCGATATAACTTGAGAAATGACGGACTTTCATACAAACTTTCACCCCCTATTTCACCCCCTTAGGGGTGGAATTTTGAAAAACTGTGACACACGTACTTCTTTATTTTTTACCGTAAGACAAAATAAAAAGTTTCGTTGATATAACTTGTAAAACATCTTGAGAAACGAAGGACTTTCATACCAATTTTCATCCCCTATTTCACCCTTTTGGGGGTCGAATTTTCAAAAACTGTGAAACACGTATGTCTCCATTTTCAACCCGCAGCTCATATATCAAGTTTCATGGCTATAACTTGAGAAATTAAGGACTTTCATACAAACTTTCAACTCCTATTTCACCCCTTCGGGGGTAGAATTTCGGGATAAAAAGTATCCTATGTCCTACCTCGTAGTATAGGCTCAAATCGTGCCAAGTTTCGTTTGAATTCATTCAGTAGTTTCGGCGTGATGCGCGGCCAAGATACAGACAGACAGACAGACAGACAGACAGACAGACAGACAGACAGACAAAAATGAAAAAAATTACAGATTTGGCTTCAGTATCGAATAATGAGTGCCCTCCAAAAAAAATTTTCAAAATATCTTCAATGTACAGAATTGGACCTGTTACAGTTTTATTATAAGTATAGATTAAAAATTCTCAAAAAAATATATTTAAATAATGAATAATCAATGTTTTAAATAACAACAGCAGCGTGAGAGTACGTCATTGAATTATTTTTTTACTAGAGACTAAAGTCTGTCCCACGACTTTTTAATCATTCATGTGATCTTATACAAACACTAACGTAACTACCCACATATCCATAAAATCCGCATCGTCGTCGCGTCTTACGAACAAATTCAGTAGCCTTGAGCAATTCGTGTAGAACGGAGGTGTCTTCGTCGTTGGGTTACGAAAATATTTCGCATTCTCCAACGGAAATTTCATTTTGTCAACTTTAAACCCTCATTCATAGAACTCTCACTATACCGTAAGTAGTTATCACCTTTACATATTTGTATTTTTTTTATATTTTAAGTATGTTTTACTTTCTAACAAAGCACATTTAAAAAAAATACTATGCTTACTTATCAAGTAAAAATTTAAATACTAAACAATCCTAATTACCGTGATTCTAATTACCATTATTACCATGACCATTTTACGTACATGGTAATTAGGCATTGGCTAGGTAATTAGATTAGTGCTTGAATGTATGGGAACTTCTAGGTTTTGACGACCTCCCTGGCGCTCCTGTGGTGAGTGCTTCGGCCTCAAAAACAGGAGTTACTGGGTTCGATTCCCGATAGGGGCAATTTTGGCATTTTATAATCTTTAAAATGGTCTCCGGTCTGATCTGGCGGTAAGCATTGGCCGAGGCTGGTTACCACCCACCACTCTACCGGCGAAGACGTACCGTGCCATGTGATTTAGCGTTCCGGTACGATGTAGCGTAGAAACTGATAACAGATTTAAGTTTAATACTACCTTACTACTCTGTGAGAGTATGGGGCGCATCTTAAATACGAAGCTCTAGGCGTACCTAGAGTCTAATGATCTACTTTCAGACCGCCAATACGGGTTTCGTAAAAAACGGTCTGCCGGTAATCTACTCGTGTACGCCACCCATATTTGGGGTGAAGCCATAGAGAAACATGGAGAGGCGCTTGCTATATCTTTCGATATCTCTAAGGCTTTCCACCGGGTTCACCCTTCTTTGCAAGCTTCCAGCATTCGGTCTCCCGCCGAGCTTGTGTCTGTATATCTGATTTCTTGAGTGAAATATCCTTCAGAGTAGTCATTGATGGCTGCGTGTCAGATCTTATGGCTATTATTGCCGGTGTTCCTCAAGGGTCTATTCTCTCCGCTACACTATTTCTGTTGCATATCAATGAACTGTTGCAACCCGGTATCCTTGGGTACATAGACGACAGCACTATAATAAAGAGATACATAGCCAGTTCACGCTCAAGTAGTTCAGATACCAATGAACTCAGACAGGCGATGGTTCAGCGGTTGAACTCTACCCTGAAATTCGTTTCAAATTGGGGTGTTGCCAATTTGGTGGAGTTTAACGCACGCAGGCATGTTTGCTCACAGCAAAACGGAGTCCATTCATCTTTACTCCCACTTTTCGAGATAATATATCCTTGCCGTTTGCCGATTGCCAATATCCTAGGCCTCGACATCATGGCCAAGATCAACTTCGGGAGCGAAAGCCAAGACAGCCACCAAAAAACTTGGTATACTTAACAAGGTCAAGCAGTACTTCACGCCACGCCAACTGGTTAGCCTATATCAAGCCCAAGTTCGGTCGTGCATGGAGTACTGCAGTCACCTTTACGATGGCTCTGCTAAGTATCAGCTGGCGGCTCTTGATGCCGCTAGGAGGTTGATTGGCGAAGATTCACCTCTTCTGGCGAAACTTCAAACTCTGGATCACCGCCGTAATGTAGCCGGCGTACCAGTATTTTATGGGATATATTTCGGCGAGTGTGCTCACTTCACCTTTCTACCACCGTGCTGCAAGGCGCCGTGCGAGTTTCCACCCCTATGTCGTAGACGTTCCATCCACACGTGCGAAGCGCTTTGTGACTTTATTCCTTCACTGACATCTGATATTTTTTAAAATTAGTTCAGAGTTATTTTGGTGCTAGTCAACACTGAGATACTAGTTTACTTAATTTTTCAAAAACTTTGTTGTTCTATCTTTTAAGTGGTCAAGAAGACTGGCGTTTGTTTTAAATTTTTATATGATCATGTCACTGAAGCATGTTATTTTAAGTTGTGTGTGTAAGACAGTTTCAGTTCAGAGTATTATTTTAATACTATTTATTATATACTTATACCTACTCTACACAATTATTAATTTTATGAGAACTTTGCTGAATCGGTTGATTTCGTCAACGAGATCGACTTTTTTTTACCACTACAAGGTAGCCCTTGACTGCGATCTCACCTGATGGTAAGTGATGATGCAGTCTAAGATGGTAACGAGCTAACCTGTTAGCGGCATGGCAGTTATATTAAACCCATACCCCTATTCGGTTTCTACACGACATCGTGCCGGAACGCTAAATCGCTTGGCGGCACGTCTTTGTCGGTAGGGTGGTAAGGTGGGAGGCTTAGGCTATTTTTATTGCTGAAGCGATCTATGTTAAAATGATTTTTCAATGAGACTGACTTTTGCTTATAATTTTTTTTTAACATTATGTTGGTAACTAAAGCATGTTTTTTTAAATAACTTTGAGCGCAGTGAGCTTCTTTTGATACTATGTATTTATAGTATACTTAGAGTGAGCTTCTTTTGATACTATGTATTTATAGTATACTTAGACGCTTACGACGATGATTACGCGGTAAATCTAAGTGGGTTTGTTAAGAAGATTACTTAATATATTGATTAAGTTAACGAGACTGTTTTTTTTTTGTAAAATTTTGTATGAGTATGTTTGACGTGCCGTTTTAAAAAGATTTTGTGTACAAAGAGTTATTTTGATAATATTCTAATAGACACTTACTTTACGCTTACTATCTATTTGTTAAGAAGTTTACTGAATTTATTGATCTCGTGGACAAGACTGACTTTTGCTTATTAAATTTCGTACAAGTAATTAAATTGCTTTCACAATTTTAAAAAGATTTTGTGAAAATAGGGTTATTTTGATAATATTCATAATATACTTAGACGTTTACTCTAGCTAACTATATATTTGATAAAAAGATTACTGAATCTATTTATGTTGTCATCGTGACTGACATTTGAATTTTGCGAATCGCGATTGACTCATTTATACTTTTTTTAGATATTAAGATAATATAATTCTTCTTTCAGTTTTATTTCTGTATTTTTCCACATTTTCTTCTAGATTTTTATAACACAAACATTTATGTTTTATTCATATTACTCATCACCATTATCATTACCAAATTACCATATGCATATTCTAATCACCATATTATCCCGGACCTCATTACCATGTCCCAATTTTTCATTACCATGACCACAATAATTACCAAACACCTTATATCTCCAAGAGAATCAGATCCTGGTGAGAGGCCTTCCTCATCACTGTGATAAATGAAGGTACCCCTTTGTCAAGGTCAAATTAAAAAAACAATAACGCAAAAAAAAAAAAAATTTTTTACACCGGTCGAAATTGACATGAAATCGAAGAAGTGCCCTTAACCATAAATATTAAATATGCCCGAATGTTATGTGGGTATTTAATGTCTTACGATTAATTACGTAATGAATCGCAAGAAATTATCGTTTTATTTAATTTCTTTTATTTAGTTATTTTATTCAGTTTGCCGTTTATTCAGTTTATTCAGTCGTTTATTCAGTTTCACGTTGGCGCTACTTGAAAGAAGCCTATGTCCAACAGTGGATGCACAACGGCTGATGATGATGATGATGATAATGATGGTTCAGTTTGCCATACAGAACCATTATTCAAAAAATTAAAATCGCAATTTGTGTGAATTTTATTGCCGTTAAAGCAAAAACAATAAAATATATAAAAATGACCTCCACAGTGTATGTTATCTCGGCTAACAATGAAACTATCATGTAAATCTGCATAAAATTAGCGTTTAATTTCAAATTATATGATATTTGACTAGTATGTCTGTATGTCAGACATTGAATATGCCTGAATCGTTCGTCAGTCTACCGTATATGAGATTCAACTAATTTCCTGTTTTTTTTTCTTATAATATTTTAAAGTGGTGCCCATGACTTGTACCTTTTACCTATACCCTTATTGTACCTTGAAGGTTATCTAATGCCCTTTATAAATAAATAAATAATAAATAACTACAGTTGGCTCTACTTTAAATAACTGCCACCTATGGGCCTATGGCTATGGGGCTTGTTATGTACTTACCTACAATCAGCAAATAAATGATTATGATTATGATTACGAGTAGGTACCTATGACACTGACTGGCTTCGTGTGCATAGTCGGTGAAAACGGGCATAATACTGCCCGTGGATAGTATTTTATTGATTTTCAGTATAGATCCACAGTACTATAACAAACAATAAAAAATAATAAATAGTTTAATGATTTTTAGGGAAAATTATCCATTTTCGTGACATAAGTACAAAAAAAAATTGGCAGTCATAGGGACTGCCGATAGAAGTAAAAACGAATATTTAAAATATTAAAAAAAAATATATAAACCTTAAAACTAAGGGATCAAAGTTTAATTACAAATGTAGTATATTTATATTTAAGTCCTTTTGTAACGCGAGCATGGGGCAGCGAGGTGTCGGTGACGCGAATCCACAACTCACAAGTTTACCCCCTACCAAAAAGTGCTCGACGCGGCTATAGTTATTTGTGTTACATGGGGCCAAAGAAAATTTTTGTTCCCCGAGGGCGCTATTTTGAATTCAGAGCGAAGTGAAGGATTCTATAGTAGAATCCCGAGCGTAGCGAGGGGTTCTAAAGTAGAATCCTGAACGTAGCGAGGAATTCAATATACGCCGCCCGAGAACAAAAAATTTGGCCCCGAGTGACACACACTATTTTTCATCATTACGTATGAGAAAAAGCTAGGAGTATCAACCTACTATGTATGGACATTACCTATACGTTTAAGCACCAATCAGAAGATACTCCTATAAACCTTCTATGTAATTGTATAGACATTATTTAGACGTATATTTAAAGTTTAAATAAAATGTAAAGACGTATATCCGATCAACAAATTGATCACGTGACTTCGGACCAATCAGAACAGAGAAATGCAAAGTCGTATATTCGATCAACAAATTGATGACGTGACTTCGGACCAATCAGAAGAGAGAAATCAAAAGTCCCATGGGCCTACAAGTTACATTTTGCTCCCGCTATCCTCTGAAGGCAATATGCGTTTTTCGAATAGGTATGATGAAAAAGAAGTTTTCATCATACCTATTCGAAAAACGCATATTTATTTTAAAAAATGTCTATACAATTACATAGAAGGTTGATAGGAGTATCTTCTGATTGGTGCCTAAACGTATAGGTAATGTCCATACATAGTAGGTTGATACTCCTAGCTTTTTCTCATACGTAATGATGAAAAATAGTGTGTGTCACTCGGGGCCAAATTTTTTGTTCTCGGGCGGCGTATATTGAATTCCTCGCTACGTTCAGGATTCTACTTTAGAACCCCTCGCTACGCTCCGGATTCTACTATAGAATCCTTCACTTCGCTCTGAATTCAAAATAGCGCCCTCGGGGAACAAAAATTTTCTTTGGCCCCATGTAACACAAATAACTATTTCACTTCAACCGACATAAATTTTTAAAATCTTTCTTTTGTACTTATGAGGATCGTCTAGTTGTAAATTTTCATACAAAAATGCGATAACGTTTTTCTTCCCGTAAATGTTGTCTCATAATTTTTAGAAATGTTGCAGATACAATGAAGAACTATGCTCGTACGTTTTAATTTTAAAGAAATATTGCTTATGTTAAAAGTTATTAGCGTCTAAATATCCATATTTTTGACCTAAAAACTTCCTCGAGTATTTTAATTTTTTTAAATTTAACTAAACTAATATACTAAAAAAATAAAACGTAGGAGCCTAGATTAAGGTGTACTGAATCTAATGAGACCAAAATTGTCTAATTTCGTAAACGTTTGGGGGGGTAAAACGTTATCACCCGAAACAATATTTCAAGAATAAAATGTAGGCATATGCCTACTGGACTTGCAACTCTCTCTATCGCTCGATATGGAGAAGGCAGCGAAGCGTTGTGAAACAGATAGCATTATTGAAAATACCTACTCGCGTCGCGTTTCGTCACTAGACGATCCTCTTAAGTAAGTAATAAAGCGCCTACAAACAAATTATCCCTATTTTTCTCTCGTCTAGTCTTTTCGTCTAGAGTCTAGACGTTGCGCGTTGTCTCAAAACAAGTTATCATTTTTCGTCGAGCCCAATATTTGTTATCTCAGTGTGCCGTGTTTTGCATAATAATATTATAATGGAGGAAACCTTGAATGCATCTGGCCCATAAAGAATCTGACTCACACTTATGAAAAATATTTATCAGCTAGTGCTGATGCCCGCGACTTCGTCCGCGTGGGATTGAGGTTTATTTGGTTTGTACTCCTAAATATAATATAATAATTTATTTATTTAGTGCACTAGACATTAAAGCCTATGATATTTTTAATCATCGTTTGGGAATGAACTGGCCCCTAATACTCCTAGTTTAGGGGTCAGGAATTCATTGTTCTGTACATTAGTTGATTCCAATAATAAATAAATATTATAAGTGCGCAAGTTTGGATGGATGGATGTATGGATGGATGTTTGTTACTCAATCAAGCTGTGCCCCAACGACTAAACGGATCTAGCGCATTGTTGAGCGCTGTTGTCTTAACGAGCGGAGGTCTCAGGTTCGATCCCCGGCAGGGTCAATTTGGGAATTTATAATTTCCGAATTGGGAGGCTTTGGCCGTGGGTAGTTACCAACTTACCATCCTATCGGAAAAAATGTACCGC
Source organism: Erebia ligea (assembly GCA_917051295.2). Classification (NCBI taxonomy): domain Eukaryota; kingdom Metazoa; phylum Arthropoda; class Insecta; order Lepidoptera; family Nymphalidae; genus Erebia; species Erebia ligea. Next base: position 1,357,982 of record OU785235.1, on the reverse strand, counting down.
CAAGCAATTTAGCGTTCCGACTTCCGGTACGATGCCGTGTAGAAACCTACTAGTGGTAGAGGTTGAATATAACTGCCTGATACCCCTAACAGGTATCAGGTATCAGGTTTTGACGACCTCCGTGGCGCAGTGTGTAGCGCTGTTGCCTTATCGTGCGGAGGTCCCGGGTTCGATCCCCGGCAGGGTCAATTTGGGAATTTATAATTTCTGAATTTTCCCTGGTCTGGCCTGGTGGGAGGCTTCGGCCGTGGCTAGTTACCACCCTACCGGCAAAGACGTGCCGCCAAGCGATTTAGCGTTCCGGTACGATGCCGCGTAGAAACCGAATAGGGGTATGGGTTTAATATAACTGACATGCCCCTAACAGGTTAGCCCGCTACCATCTTAGACTGCATCATCACTTACCATCAGGTGAGATCGCAGTCAAGGGCTAACTTGTAGTGAATAAAAAAAAAAAAAAAAACGTTGCTCGGGGATCGAACCCGCGACCACAGTATACCAATACGTAACAGTACCTTCTGCGACTCCGTCTATATGAGGGCGGATGTCTAAACCACGAGCGTAATTCTATGGCATTCATTTTACCAGAGTAAAAAAAGTAGCCAATCTTTTGTTCCTCGCATATGTATATATGGGTGTGCCATGCCCCTAACAGGTTAGCCCGCTACCATCTGCATCATCAACTACCATCAGGTGATATCGCAGTCAAGGGCTAACTTGTAGTGGATAAAAAAATATATATATAATACATCCATACATTTTCCGACGTAAAGACGTTATGTAGGTAAGTGTAGATTTTTGCACACTTCTCGAGTGTAGACAAATTGACGAGTTCACGGAAACGCGATTGAAATCGACGCTAAATAAATACGAGGATAAGTGTTCCCAGTTATATAAATATTTAACATTAATTTTGAGGTAGGTCGCGTCGTTCGACTGTAGTGGCAAACTACTTAAATAGGTATTCAATTTAAAAAAATTGTTTGTGCGGAAATTGGAAAAAATTAAATGTATTTTTTGCTTATTTTTTTTTCTTTATTTGTTTAGGGACTTTTATTAGTAACTAGCTGATGCCCGCGACTTCGTCCGCGTGGTTAAGTTTTTTTGATACCCTCGGGAACTTTTTAATTTTCCGGGATAAAAAGCCTATATCACTCTCTACGTTCTCAACTATACCCATGCCAAAAATCAGGCCGATCCGTTGCTCTGTTGCGGCGTGATTGAAGGACAAACCAACAAACCAACAAACCAATAAACCAACAAACGAACAAACAAACACATTTTCGCATTTATAATATTAGTATGATTAGTATGATTCCATGTCAGCCCCATTATAATCTAATACTTACATAAAACTTAAACAAAATGGTTATTTAACAAAATAAGAAAACAAAGAACACTAAAAGAATATCAAATCAAAAAAAAAAAAAACAATCTTCAAGTAATCTCATTTATGGATTCAAACAGACTCATAGCATCCTTAGATGCACGGTCGAGCAAGTATATCTATAAACATACCCGTGTCAAGTCTGTTCAAACCCATATGCTGTACAATTTGATCCCTCCCAGATTGAAATCGGATACATTCACTCAATAAGTGTTGGACATCTTCAGGTACTCCACAGGAATCACAAGGTGACTCTGTTTTTTTGATCAAGAATTTTAACTTATTAATGGCATTTTTTGCTTATTTGTACTTACAGCATTGATGTAGAATTTTAGTTAGTTTGTAAACATAGAACGTATTTAGTTGGTGACGTCTAATCAGTTGATAGGCTTTGGATAATGGGTGTCTGGGTAGGTACACCTATGAGTTTTAAGTTGAACCTTGACTGGTGTAATTTAGCTGATGAGATTTAGAATTAAGTATACTTACCGCCTTAGAATAACTTGCCGCATAATATTTCGTCTCTATAGAGATTAGTCATTAGTTGAGAGAGACAATAATATCATAGTGTACAATTGTGTGCGCAAACATAGATCCCTCCCCCTTACACTCATAGTCAGATAATAGCCCGAGATCTCGCTGCAGGATTGTTACATGAATCGAGTACCTACGGGATCAAAAACTAATAATTATAAACTAATAATTAAAAACTATATAAATAAACGGGGGAATATAATATATTTGCCAGGGTGCCAATCAAAAAGTGAAAATCATTTTTAATTAACCTAGATGGCACAAAGTAAAATTAAATTTACCGAACTTTAAAGCTTGATTTGAAAGCTTTTTATTATCGAACCGCAAGGCATCGACAAGGTCTGCACCCTTACGCAGTCGAAATACCGCGGGCTCTTACGAAGCGATTTGCTTCCTCGTTTCTAATTCGAACCGCTAGGATATGGAATGCCCTTCCGGCTTCCGTTTTCCCCTCCTCTTTTAATATAGGTACCTTCAAATCAAGAGTGAATAGGCATCTTCTAGGCAAGCGCGCTCCACCTTAGGCTGCATCACCACTTGCAAGCAAGTCTGATTGCAGCCAAGCGCTGGCCTATACATTTAATAAAAATAAAAAATAAAAAAATTACAAATTTTTGGCTCTATCCGGGATAACAACTACGGACCTCATCGTCTCCATTCCGAAACGCTAAACAGTAGACCAACGAGGGAGTCTTATAAGAGACAGCTAATTATAATATAGTTTTTGAACGAAGATACTTAGTCGGGTAGGTATTTTACCAGGTTCTATTTATATCAGGGGCTTTATTCGACAGGCGATATTTATAGGCTCTTTACCTATACTTAAGCTTCACTAAGCCCTGATTTAATGGGCTATAATAAATCTGGGCCCGAAGTTCTGAATTAGCGAAATGGGTTCAAAACGTAATAAGTAGAGTGAGCTGAATATGACGGCCATTATTGATTAGGGTCTTCGGGAGACACGTTCCCTGGCATTCGTAACGGCCCAGATAATGGGTCGTTTTATGTCTCAGCGCGACCCAAATGGGCCATCGTGATCTTGTTTATGGGCCCCGTGGATCCGTGACCTAAGGGACAGATAATATACAATGTTGGCTTTGGTCGCCCTGTAAGCACCAATATGGTTGCTCAACCCGCCCAAGGATGCTATCATTGTTCTGCTCTAAGAGCTCTCTCTGGCACTTTCTGGATCAGGCTGAAATTTGAGAACTAGATAGATAGATAGATAAATAGATAGATTGATAGATAAATACTTTATTGCCACACAAAACATTAAAAATAAATAAAAAAGCGATCAAGCAAAAAGAAATAAGTGCGCAAAGGAGATCTTATCACTAAAAGTGATCTCCTCTAGACAACCTTTAAACCAGATAGCTTTTATGGTGTAGGTAAGCAACCTCTAAGAAAGGAATTTTGAAAATTCGACCCCTCAAGGGGTAATATACGGGTCTGAAACTTGCATGAAAAGAAAATCGAACTTGACGTGAGCGTAGCTGCAAACAAAAGTTGGCTTAGTATATTCCAATTGATCATCTGATCATTTTGCATAACACAGGCAGTTGCGGCAAGGATGATGATCACGTCGGTCTACGCCGTAAGCAGATTTTGTATAAAGATTTGCGTTTCAATTTCAGATAAGACGCAATCTTTTGCAATATTTTGAGGGTACGCAAATTGTATTTGCGATTGTCCCTGATTATAACAGCGTTAAAAGATTTTTGCTTTGTGGTTATTCGTAAAGTTATTATGATAACTGATCCACTAAGCCAAGATGATTTGGGAAATTTTCTTGGGTTATTATATTGCGGTTTTAAGCGTACTAAGTTGTTTTAATTCCAAGTTTCGAGTTAATGTAAGCTCGAATTATTAACTAAGTAAATATGTATTTGAGTAAATGTCTATAAGAAAATAATTGTTGAAATAAGTCTTTATTATGTACTTTGCAGGTAAAATATTAAATAGAATACTAAACAGTATAAAACTAGATGGTGATTGCGACTTCGTCCAGGTGGATGTGGGTTTTTGAAAATTCCCGTAGTTACTTTTTTTAGGAACTAGGTATTTTCCGTTTTATATAAGTAATCATTTATTTTCTGATACAAAAAGTCAAAAGCCACAAATCAAAAAGTATAAACTGTAGCCTTTTAAAGAAGGTACTGAAATGCCGTCCTTGCAAAGCCTTGATTTGATTAAGAAAAAAAAGCTATTTTTTTTTCAATCAAATTGGAAAAGCTCTTCAATTCCAAAAGTCTGTCTGTCCATCGACCACTATTCCACAGTTCTCATTAAAATGTACTTTGGGATTATCCACAAACACAAAAGGCTATGAAGGAAAGAATTCTCCAGACATTTCCAAATTGGCAGGACGTAGCGTCGCCGTCTCGCCAATCGATTCCCGAGCGAACGCAATCTCGCCTCGCCAAATATGCCAAATACCTATTTGCACTTATTTACTTTAAAGTTTGTTTTATTGAAATACTGCAGTGTTGCGTAACAGACGTACTGAATTTTATTTTGTGGAATATTTTCACTGCAATATTAAGCGATTACCGGCAGTAGTCCTTTACAAACTAGGCAGGTATTTAGCAATAATACCTAGATAAATATTAGAGCGATAAGTAGGTTTTTACAGAAAAGTTGACTCTGACTGAAAAGTTGACTCTCCACCGCACGAGTTTGTAACAACCATAACGCTCGTGTAATACACAAGACGTTTTTCAATACATTTGTGAGAAAACATGAAAATAAAACTAGAGTTTATAGGTATAATAGTTAATTTTATTGTTCCACATGATCACCTAAACCACTTATTTTCGAAAAAATCGTAAGTGTCAAATTGGTAGTCATACGTATATTGAATAGGTAATAGGTATACTTACCGACTCTTTATCTTCAATAGTACTTATACTACATAGGTAGATGAAAATTTAAAAAAAAAACGCGCCGAATTGAGAACCTCCTCCTTTTTTGGAAGTCGGATAAAAAACAATACATTACATGCTAGTTGCTATGAACATAGATACTACACCTATTTGAAAAAATATATATACAACTAAGTAATTATGTCAAGATCTAGAGTAAATACTTCCTTGACATTTAAATAAAATGCAAATCCTAAAGCGAGACACGACATTTTCAATTTGACTACGTTTACCTACATCTCGAAATGTAAATTGCTATTCTATTTACTTTTAAAAGTCAAAGAATTGCATCACAATAGAAATAGCAGAGGATGCGTTTGTTGATATTTAAAAGTCAGATGATAGGACGCAGAAAGTGCAATTATTCTTTCACCAATCAATACATGAAAATTAGGTAGGTACAATCAAACTGTAATTAATCATGAAGCTCACGACTTAACCCTCAGAAATGAAGAAGACATAGAACGCAGAAACGGCAATTCTTATAACAATCAAGCAAGAAAATTAGGTACAAACAAACTGCCCGAAAATAGGACTGGACTCAAATATTGAGACTGACCAGTCTATTTACTGATAGTTATTTATCTATTGCCCGAAGCCAAAACTCGCTTTCTTATTTCCTTTTGAGCCTCAAGCTAAATAGGCCTTTCTCTATTGACAAAGATTTCGTGCACACAATTTTTTTTTCTTCTATCAATAATAAAAGTTGCCAATAAATATAGTACAAAACCTTTGCTTTACTGCGAAGCGATAAATGTTTTTTTTATTCCACTACAAGTTAGCTCTTTACTGCGATCTCACATGATGGTAAGTGATGATACAGTCTAAAATGGTAGTAGGCTAATCGCTTGATATTTGATAGAGCAGTAAGAGAGTTAACCAATCAGAGATTATTGCGATTTTTATATTGTTTTGACAAACTTCGATACGTATGTACCTACTGTATAGGTTAAGTTCAAATAATTAATTTATCGATATGTTACAAGCTTTTATTTAGTTTCACCTGCCCCGGTGACAATGGATGCCTAGTTAGCTAAGTGACGTCATTCTTAATCTAATATGGCAGACTCACAAAGATGGCGGATTAGTTATTTCTTACCTACCCCCATGATATGGATATTAGATTAATTTCAATAACCAGCAGCAATGTGTTATTATGCTGGGATATTAATTTGTTTAAGTTTAAGACCAAAATTTTGTACGCCTAGTTATATGTACCTACGGCATGAAATTTAGTGTTTCTAGAATTTTAAAATGTACCAACTTACTAAAACCTATTTCAACAAATAAATAAATTTTGAATTAATGAAAGTAGTTTTCCGAGAAAAATACAAAAAATAAAATGACGTCACACAAAATTCAATATGGCGGACGATGAAAATGTTTATAGATTTCTTGGAAAAATCTTTCAACACTTTTCTACCACTTAACGTATCTCTTGCATTCTCTCGTATATATAAAAACGAGAGACCTTAACTTCTCAAGTATATTCGCAGACATTTGAGCTGAGTAAGCAATTTCTCTGATCTAGATAAACCCTAGACATAGCCAAGCCTTTTCTGGATCGATCGGAGAGCTCAGACGCGAGGCGCCGCGCCCGGCCCGTATAAACGATCATAGCCGTTAGCTACAACAACTGTGCTTACATAACATGTTTATGTATTTACTAGCTGATGTCCGTGACTTCGTCCGCGTGGTTTAAGTTTTTTTTATTCCCGTGGGAACTCCTTAATTTTCCGGGATAAAAGTAGCCTATGTCACTCTCCAGGTCCTCAACTATGCCCATGCCAAAAATCACGTCGATCCGTTGCTTCGTTGCGGCGTGATCGAAAGACAAACCAACAAACAAACACACTTTCGCATTTATAATATTATAGTATGATTAGTATGATTAGTAGGTATGATATTATTTTTCTTCACAAATATTTTTTTATCCACTACAAGTTAGCCCTTGACTGCGATCTCACTTGATGGAAGTGATGATGCAGTCTAAGATGGTAGCGGGCTAACCTGTTAAGAGGCATGGCAGTTAATTAAACCCATACCCCTATTTGGTTTCTACACGGCATCGTACCGGAACGCTAAATCGCTTGGCGGCACGTCTTTGCCGGTAGGGTGGTAACTAGCCACGGCCGAAGCCTCCCACCAGGCCAGACCAGGGAAATTTCAGAAATTATAAATTTCCAAACCCTGCCGGGGATCGAACCCGGGACCTCCGCACGTTAAGGCAACAGCCCTCAACACTACGCCACGGAGGTCGTCAAACAGTTATATTAAACCCTTAGCCGCTAATTAATTTCCACACGACATCGTACCGGAACGCCAAATCATTTGTCGGCACACCTTTGCCGGTAGGGTGGTGACTATAGCTTCGGCTGAAGCCGGCTGAACCAGCTAGATCAGAGAAAATTCAGAAATTATAAATATTTTACTTTATGACAATAGAGCTCAACATTGCATTCTTGCAACATTCTTTTGTCTTTTGAGTTACTAACATTAGTTTTTATGTAATTTGTAATACTAACAAGTTGAGCCCCAGTTGCTTGAAATAAAGATCATTTATTTATATTTATTTATTTATTGCGCCAGGGAGGTCGTCAAAACTCATGATAGATTATTAGATTAAATATATTAGATAGATATTCTGTAAAAAATCATTTTAGTTTGGACATTTCTGATACAAACCGCTAATGTTTGGAACGGCCTTCCGGCGACCCTGTTTTCTGCCACGTATGACTAAAAACACCTTCAAAGCAAGAGTGAATAGGCATTTTCTAGGTAAGCGAGCTCCAAACAAGACCTCAATGATTGCTTTTCATATGCGCGATTGTCTTGAAGACAAGCCTATCTTGTCTTTTTTTTTTTTTAATCCACTACATGTTAGCCCTTGACTGCGATCTCACCTGATGGAAAGTGATGATGCAGTCTAAGATGGTAGCGGGCTAACCTGTTAGGGGCATGGCAGTTATATTAAACCCATACCCCTATTAGGTTTCTACACGGCATCGTACCGGAACGCTAAATCGCTTGGCGGCACGTCTTTGCCGGTAGGGTGGTAACTAGCCACGGCCGAAGCCTCCCACCAGGCCAGACCAGGGAAAATTGAGAAATTATAAATTCCCAAATTGACCCTGCCAGGGATCGAACCCGGGACCTCCGCACGTTAAGGCAACAGCGCTATACACTGCGCCACGGAGGTTGTCAAAAAAAATCTGATGACTTATAATAATATATTTGACTATGGTGTGATGAAAAAGTACCTTATTTAATTTATTAATTTAGTTTGTTATTTGTACGCTCTATGTAAGACGAAGATACCTAGAACCGGCTTCGTAGATATGTAGTACTAGTACCTACACAGGAAAACGCAATGTCCAGTTTGTTTTATAGGTACTATGACAGCACATATTATAAAAGATGGTTGTATGACAGTCAAACTTGAAGAAAGATAAATTCATTGACTAGGTACTACTTTGTGAGTTGCGACTTGTGACCTACTTATCTATTAGGTATCTTATCCACATTACATAATACTATAATACTCTTACAAGAAATGATCTCAATGGCAAATAAATCAAATACAGTTTGCGAAGTTCCCAAATAATATCGTGACTCATAGAATTTTATTCGGAAGACGATAAATCTTGATTACTATCAATAAAATGGCGATATATCTGCGCTTGCCGAATTCTCGTGGCTTCGATTGAAAGTTGAAATAGTACTTATAATAAAACTGTAACAGGTCCAATTCTGTACATTGAAGATATTTTGAAATTTTTTTTTGGAGGGCACTCATTATTCGATACTGAAGCCAAAACTGTAATTTTTTTCATTTTTGTCTGTCTGTCTGTCTGTCTGTCTGTCTGTCTGTATCTTGGCCGCGCATCACGCCGAAACTACTGAATGAATTCAAACGAAACTTGGCACGATTTGAGCCCATACTACGAGGAAGGATATAGGATCTTTTTATCCCGAAATTCTACCCCCGAAGGGGTGAAATAGGGGTTGAAAGTTTGTATGAAAGTCCTTAATTTCTCAAGTTATAGTTATGAAACTTCATATATGAGCTGCGGGTTGAAAATGAAAACACATGTGTTTCACAGTTTGTCAAAATTCCACCCCCGAAGGGGTGAGATAGGGGCTGAGATTTTGTATGAAAGTCCTTAATTTCTCAAGTTATAGCCATGAAACTTGATATATGAGCTGCGGATTGAAAATGAAAACATATGTGTTTCACAGTTCTTCAAAATTCCACCCCCGAAGGGGTGAAATAAGCGTTGAGAGTTTGTATGAAAATCCTTAATTTCTCAAGTTATAGCCATGAAACAGCATTTGGGCTTTCGTTAAAATATGAAGAAGTACGTGTTTCACCATTATAGGGGGATTATACCGTGGGATAGTAATATAGGCTACTTTTTATCCTGGAAAATTAACTGAAAAACTTATTCCACGCGGACGAAGTCGCGGGCATCAGCTATAAAGAATAAACATACATACATACATACATAGGCTACTTTTTGTCCCGGAAAATTAATGAGTTCCCGCGGGAATCGAAAAATCTTAGTCCACGCGGACGAAGTCGCGGGCATCAGCTAGTCTAAAATAAATTTCTCTTTATCCCACTTCAAGTTATCCCTTGAGTCTTGACTCTTGACTCACCTGGTGGTTATTGATGATGCAGTCTAAAATGATAGCGGGTAAAACAGTTAAGAGTATACCCATATATTGTATGTATATGTATAGTTATATTATACCCATACACATAGTCGCGCGGTTTCTAAACAGCATCATACCGGGACACTTAATCGCATTGGGACACGTCTTTGACAGTAGTCCTCCCCTCCCCTTTTAATATATGTACCTTCAAATCAAGAGTGAATAGGCATCTTCTAGGCAAGCGCGCTCTACCTTAGGCTGCATCACCACTTGCAAGCGAGTCTGATTACAGCCAACTTGCCAAGCGCTAGCCTATATATTAAAAATAAAATAAAATTGGGTAGTAAACTAGTAACTAGGCATTGCTGAAGCCTCCCAGGCCAGACCAGAGAAAATTCTGAAATTATAAGTTCAAAAATTGACCAGCTAGGGTAGATCGTACCGGGAACTTCCCACTCTCCCCACTGTGCCAGGGACGTCGCGTCGTCGCTTTTAAGTGGGCCAAATTTTTTTTGTTTTTTGGCTTTTTTTTCTCAGGGTAAAAGTAGATAGTCTCAAAGTTTCACCTATTCTGTGTTTTTAGTTCTAAGATCGCGTTCCTACTACAATATAAATAATTTTAGAAATTTAACGAGTTAAATTTTAATTAAAATAGTGACATTTAAGAAGTGTTCTGTGCAGTGTGTTACCCACTTTGAATAAAATATATTAGGTATATAAATAAGGTATATATAAATTGACAGAGTAGGTAAATAGCATAGCGTAAAGCGTTAAATGTTAATAAAACTGCTCCAACACTTAATTGCAGATTTTTTCTGATTGTAGGTATATACCTACAGCATAAATAACGGCGATTGAGTCATTTGCTATTATAAGACTAACTGCATCTTCAATTAAGCAATTAACTATTCGAGCAGAAGGTTGTTAGCTGTTGGCCTTTTTAGATATTTATATTCCGTGATTTTTTTACTATACCGAGTAGGCAAGCAGCATAGTTTAAAACAATAATGTTATTTAAAATTATTATAAACTTTAAAAGCAGCCACCGAGTTTCTTTCTGGCTCTTCTCGGAGGGAATGTCATTCCCTCGACCAGTGGTAGATTCACTCGACGATTCAAAAGCCCTTGTAAAAGTTTATTTGAATAAAAACATTTAGACTAAAATAAAGGATGGTAATCTCAAGCTTGTAAATGTAGATAATAAAAGGTAGCTGCAGCTGTATGTTGATTTTACAGTCAGACAGTTTTTCCTTTTATAAGATCCTAGATTTTAAAAATAGATAGGTACATTAAATATTATCAACCGCTGACCACAACTTCATAAACGTTTATTTTTAACAATTCTCCAGTTACATCTCCTCTTTTCTTACCTTATTTTGATATTTGATCATGCGTTTTTTCTAATTTTTTTAGCATTTTCAGCAATATTTATTTCAGTTCTTTCATTGTTAGTTCTGTGGCTCCCATTAGACGAATTATCACATTCATGCAAACGATATAATCTAAGTTTGATTGGTATGATGGTAATAAATCTTCGATACCTTTAAATCTCTATTTTGTTTCATCTTTAGCATGTCTAATTGTAAGTTCATCGACTCGTCTGACTAACGAATTCTTCCAAACAGAACAATACCAAGCTTATAATAGTTAAATGTTTACATCATACGAAATTTCAATCATGCCTCACAAAAAATCATCGGTGTTAAAGCAAAAATGTTTATCACTTTTCAGTTCTCACTCTCGGTCCCATAGCAATATAACCTTTATTATAGCTAAGAAACGGTCCATTTCAGCATGTATTTTAATATTTAAATTTGCAACAACGTTTTCACCAATTACCACTCGACTCACATTTGTATTAAGGTTGATTCCGTCACGTTTCGTTGCAAGGTCATGGTTCAGAAACTATTGATTGGTTTTTTTATCTTTCAGTTTGAAAGAAGGCTTTGTATTTATAGTATAGTCTTTATTTGAATCGATAACAAGTAATGGAGTGTACTGTGTATACAATGTTATTAGGGTAAGTGTCGGTTTTCGAGTTGCCAGAGGCGTGGTTTATAACTACTTCTAATTGTTCTTCTAATTCATAACGTAGGTATATTTTTGTTTTCTTCGATTAGTATTTTTTTCATTTCATCTGAAATGAAATCATTTCATTTCATTTTATTTATACAGTACATAATCATCTGATTATGTACTGTATAAATAAAATATTATTATAATTAAAAGTACTCATTATTCAATTTATTTTAAATAGGACATACAAGTGTCTCATAAGTGTCTAGTCTTAACTCTACTACAGTATATTAACAAATTTTATTTGTTATTGTAATGCTCGTAAAAGTCTGTTCTTTCTATACACCTGTTATCTTATATCTGATGCAAAAGTGACTTGAAATACAAAGAAAGAATAGTCTAGGTAGAATAAATTATAAATCATTCAATTCTATTATTTTATATCAATACTTATTTATTTTTTATCATTTTATTTTGCTTAATTTGAATTGTATCCATGACATTTAAGTACTTATAAACAATTTTCTTCATTGTAGACACTTTCAAAGTATGCATTTAGCTCGGAAATTTGTACAAACACAATCCGAATTCAAGAACTAAAGACAATCTAAATGTAGACACACTCTCTTGCTTTTGAATCAGCCGAGTTTAAAAGCTTTTGAAACAGTTTAACTTTTGGCCAAGGTTGCAACTGGCAGGACTGGTTGACAGGACACTTTTTATTGTGTATTCAGACTTTTAAAATGCTTAGCAGAGTTCAGGAAAAGATAAATCGACGCTTAGTTCTAAAATTATAGTAAAACTTGTTTCTATTAACTAACTTGTTGTATTTTAGATGTAGAACTTATTTTTAAACATAGTCGTGGGAAATTGCATTTTTAAAAGGTTATTGTATTTTGTGTTTAACAAGTGGTTTTGTACTAATAACATTTTGAAATACTCTGTTTATTTTGTGTATTTCAGTTACTGACAACTTGTTTATTTTTAGATCGTAATAATTTTTTTCTTTTATTTTCTCATTACCTACTTAGAAATTTCAATTATTGAGTAAAATGCACCTTGATTGATCTAAAACTATCAGAAGTTCTAATTAATTGTAGGTAGGTACTAAAACCGAATTATAAACGCTGAAATATCAAGAAATGTACAATATATAGTATAAAAATAGTAATTGTTTACATAACACCTAATTAAATCAGCAAGACCCTTATAACCAGTTCAAAAATTATTACATACATCCATAGTGCATGAACAAATAAAAATTTCGTAAAGATGACTTGACAACCATTCAATGAGTAGTGATGCAACACGACGCTAATCAATTGAATAAAAAAAATGAAATTAATCAATTGAAATTTTATGCAGGAAAGTCCGCAGGCGCCGCTGATTCAACAAATGAGTCATGGTTTATGCCACCAGTTTCGTTTGGCCTCCCCTGCCCCTCTCTACACTTGGCTTTTAACCTTTTAATGTTGGCAATGAATTGGTTGTTAGAGCTCTCGTATGACTGGTCACGTCTCACGCACGTCTGGTCCGCCATGACCTCCCATGGTTCGTGAATCGTGATACTTTATAACTTTTATGTCAATATTATGCTCTATTTCTGCCACTTTTATTGATGTAACGGAATTGTTTATAGGGCCTTACAAATGTTGTTTTCTTACATAATATGTATCAGTATGCTAACAGATGTGTGACTTTGCTAGCGTTTTGAGAAGGTTGTACGATATTTCCTTCGCCTTCTTCTAGATCTGGGGTCACGGGAGTGACCCCGCCAAAGCGAGCCAAAGGAAACGGGGCACTACCTACCTTTTCTCGAAGCGTTTCGTCGGATTTTCGAACCGTCATAGCTTAGGTCCAGATGATGCTAGAAAGCTGAAATTTTCAGGATAAGGTGTTGTTGGCAAACTTACCAAATATACCAAGTATCAATTTTCTAGCATATATAGTTTTAGATTTATTGATACCTGAAATACGTCGATTTCGTGACTGACTCACTGACCGTCATCAACATGAAAAAGGTACTTCCTGAAGTGCTAGAAGGCTGAAATTTGGTATGTAGGCTAGAATTTGCATATAAACAACAGGAAAATTAAGAAATCTGAAACTTTTCCCCTCCAACCCCTCCTATAGGGGGTGCAAATCTGACAGCATTTCCTCGTATTTTAGAACAGTCATAACTTCGGTACGGATGATGGTAGAAAGCTTTAATTTTCAGGATAACATGTCGTTGGCACATTTATTAAACATACTAAGTTTCAATTATCTAGCATTTATGGTTTCAGATTTATTGATACCTGAAATACGTACTTTTGGGGGTTTTTTACTTTTACTAAATCACATGAAACACGAAACCTCTAGGGTACTTCCTAAAGTCCTAGAAAGCTGAAATTTGGTATGTAGACTAGGAATTGCACATAAACAATGGAATAATTAAGAAATCTGAAACTTTCTTTTTCCAACCCCTCTTATTGGGGGTGCATATTTGACAGCGTTTCCACGTATTTGCTAACCGTTATAGCTTCAGTCCGGATGATGCTGGAAAGCTGAAATTTTCAGGATAAGATGCTGTTGGCCGACTTATTAAACATACCAAGTATCAATTGTCTAGCATTTATAGTTTCAGATTTATCGATAACTGAAATACATCGGTTTCGTAATTTAGCCTTATAAATAGCTGATGAAAATCAAAACCTCTAGGGTAGGTACTTCCCAAAGCCCTAGAAAGCTGAAATTTGGTATGTGGGCTAGGAATTTCATATAAATAATGGAAAAATTAAGAAATCAGGAACTTTTCCCTTCCAACCCCTCCTATAGGGGGTGCATAATAGCTGTACAGTCGGTACTTAAAGAAATATTTGCAAAATGCAGTATACATACATAATACCATACATAAATAATAGAAATATACAATTCATGACTCAGGTACAAAGGTTCTGAATACCAACATTATGCCCCTAGCAGAATTCGAACCCGCGACCTCTCCCTCAACAGTCATGGTCTGTAACCACTCGGCCAAACAGGTCGCCAATAATAATCACGTAATCTTGTCATTTTTTATTCTCATTATTTTCATTTTATTACTGAAAAATTATAAAATATACTTACAACATAAAATATTTTTCAGAGGTAAATATATCTACAGTAATCATTGGCGAAGAGTCCATGTAAGACCCGCCGAGCGATCGCGTAACTTCTGCATCAATCATTGTTACAGTATCAATTGTTGTAATTGGCTGAATTTATGGCATTCTTGCTGCGTCAATGGATTATGTCCAATAGTGGAAGAGTGTTAACCAATCAGAGGTGATTGCGATATATCAATGATTGATGCAGAAGTTACGCGATCGCTCGGCAGATCCCATCTGCATCCCTTTAGGAATTGTTCAATAAGTAGGTAATCAACGATATTTTCGTCCAACTCTGTTCTCCGAACTAAACACTCTGTTCATTGGTTTGAATTAAATTAACGCGTGACAATTTATAGAAAAGTAGATGATGCCCGCGACTTCGTCTGCGTGGATTAAGGTTTTTTGATTCCAGCGGGAACTGTTTAATTTTCCGGGATAAAAAGTAGCCTTTGTCCTTCCCTGGGATACAAACTATCCCTGTACCAAATTTCATCAAAATCGGTTGAAAAGATAGGCCGTGAAAGCGCAGCAGACAGACAGACACACTTTCGCATTTAAAATATTATATGGATCTAAACCATTGAGGTATTATGTACTAACGTACATATAATTAAATGATCTGAACTAATATTATAAAGAGGAAAGATTTAACCGTGAGTTTGCTGTGGATAAAATCAAAAAATACTCAACCGATTTTAAAAATTCTTCCGGCACTTCACTTAATTCATTCTTCAAGGCACTCTATATTATAAAAATTAATCATATCGCAGTGCTAATGTAAAATCTTATGTACTGCTCGGTGCCCACTGGCTTTAGTTAGTGGGTAAAAAAGAATGGACTATTATCATGATTAGTGCTAGCCTTGCGAAGCGGGGCGGGTCGCTAATCAACTATAAGCAGATAGAAACCGGCCGGCCCATACAACCAAATATCTTTAATACTGAGCACCAGACTCGAAAATAAGAACTAACTTAAGTATGTAGGGATTTGCCGCTCATTACAAACATATAGCAAACCCACAAAGAAAAGAGGAAACGATAGAGAGTGGGCAATGAAAAAAGGAATAACTGTAGTGCGAGAAATAGAGTCCAAAAAATTAAAAAATCTAGTGCGCCTGCCAAAAAGAAATGAAATCCCACCAAAACCATTTCATGGATAGGCTGCCAAAACTCGCATACAAGTCCAAATCATAATGCTTTCACTGTTAAAAAGTTATGAGATGTCTAGTAGAGCCAAGCCCCTAGTTGAGCTCCGATTTGTGCTGCGCATCATCATAGCCCATGGGGCCAGTTCCAAGTCCAAAGTGTACAGGTTTAAGTACTTTTGGCTGTACCACATTTACTACATAGAAGTCCTGACTCTATAAACTCTACATCTTGATAAAAAGATGTGGCTTGGCCGTTTCGTGATTCTCGCACAAACTATACCTATTCCACGAACATTAAATGATTGATTGGATCACGAAACAGCCAAGCCACATCTTTTTATCAAGATGTAGAGTTTATAGAGTCAGGACTTCTATGTAGTAAATGTGGTACAGCCAAAAGTACTTAAACCTGTACACTTTGGACTTGGAACTGGCCCCATGGGCTATGATGATGCGCAGCACAAATCGGAGCTCAACTAGGGGCTTGGCTCTACTAGAGATCTCATAACTTTTTAACAGTGAAAGCATTATGATTTGGACTTGTATGCGAGTTTTGGCAGCCTATCCATGAAATGGTTTTGGTGGGATACATTTATCGAAATCATATCATACCAGCTTTAAAGACTGATTTTTTAACTCATAAACAACTCTAAAATACAGGATAATTTCTACGACTTTTTTCACGTGGATGCAAAATATAAAAACCTAGTTTTTATATAAATATAAAAACCTAGTTTTTATATTTTGCAAAGTCTTTAATTTTTTAGTTGACCCCAGTCGGTAACTGGATGGGTGCCTCACTTTTGGGGTTTCCAATTTGGCCTTACCTATTGTTTATCCCGTGCCTTACAGAGTACGATACCCCATCGCGTCGGTCTTAATTATTACCAAAAATATAATAATAATTAGTAATAACCGTAAAGACCTAAAAGTTGAAATATTGTTCTCTTACAGGCGAGTCGTACGCGGAACGATCATGGAAGCGCACCATATTATCCAAATAATTAATTTATAATTCCTGCTTTTCTATGAATAACTAGTTTTTTCCCGCAGCTTTGCTCACGTTTAGTTCGATTTTCATACAAATTTCAACCCCTATTTGATATTTAATCACCAGGGATTGAATTTTCAAAAATCCTTAGGTACTTAAAGTATGCCTGCGTCATAAAAGCTATCTGTATGCCAAAGGACATGACCAGTAACTGCCCTCCGATTAGGGTCAATGTGCAGGATTTCCGTTTTAACAGTAAGGTTTAAAAATTAAAACCGAAATTACTATGGATTTATTATTCCGAATAAGGTCAAGGTTAAAATGTCTATAAAAACAATACGTTTATTGTTTAAATCTTGAGCGTCCGGTTTCCTCTTTAAGCACTACTCCATTTTGACGTTCCGTTTTATCCATGCCTAATAATAATCTTGTTACCCTACATGAATACCATATAAGTACCTTAGTCACTATATTATGAGTGATTTATGTTTGATCAATTAAATAGTAATGAAAAGGAAATGTATGTTTTGTTTTTATTATTTTTGTTAGTTGACAAGCTTTAAACGAACAAAGCATTTTCAAATAACCACTGCGTTTAAAGGAACGTAACGCCCTCTGGCATTGCATCTGTCTGCCATCTGTGGTCGAATAGTTGAACAAACTCGCTATCCTAAACGTTTAGCGCCATCTGTTGTCGAATAGTTGAAAAGACTCGCTAGCGCCATCTAGTGTGGCAGCAGTACAATGTAGCGTGATTTTTAAAGGAAAATTACATAATTCTTGCAAATATAGTTTTATTATTCCAGTATTATCCTCATCCATGCCCAAATAATGCAAAGCTTAATTATTTTCCTGAGAAACGTGGTTAGCAATACTTAAAATATTTTTTTAGACTCGCTCACCACAACAACTAGTGCCATCTAGTGCGGGAAAGCAGTTTTATGGTGAAACTTCTTTTATTTATTTTCTCAGTTTTCAGAGCCTTCAGACTCCTGAAGCTTTTTTATCTGAAAACTATAAAATATAAAAATTACAATAATAAAGAGTTCATTGCTGCACATTAATTTTTGATATCTAGGCAAGCTCCCATAGTTGCGCTGGTCAAGTCCTTTTAGCCCGATCCGTCCAGCGGTTTGAGCTGTGCGTTAATAGATCAGGCAGTCAGTTACCTTTTCCTTTTATAAACCTTTTGTAAATTAAATTGTACCTATAAATTGACTATTATTTAGATGTAAAACGGTCACTTTACACAGGCCACGACCTTCAGCGATGAGGATTATGAATTTACGATGCAAAATAACAGACCCCCATTGCTCATTACTGTCCAGAAAGGTCATCAAAAAGAGTTTTACCGGATATTACATCATCTATATCAACAATGCCGTGCCAAAACCGCACGCGTTTATTACACGCAATAAAACTCAATAAGGCGTGAGCACATGATGGTCTGATTGAAGCCCATAATTGTGGGGTCAATGAGATAATGCAGTACGGAATAACATCCCAGTTCGGGGACATTGAAAATTAAGATTACGTAAGTGAGATCGAGTATCTCATGACTGTTAAGTGGGACAATTGTTGTTTAAGATTACTTTCATCGGATGTATAGACGATGAACCGCCTACGTTGAATCCAACATTTTGATGCCCGCGACTTCGTCCGCGTGGTTTTTTTAATTCCCGCGGAAATCCCTTAATTTTCCGTCATAAAAAGTAGCATACTTATTATGTTAACTCTCCAGGTCCTCAACTATACCCATGCCAAAAATCACGTCGATACGTTGCTCCGTTGCGGCGTGATTAAAGGACAAACCAACAAACAAACACACTTATATATTAGAATGATTCCCAGACTACATTACAGTAGTAGTAGACTTCTTTAGTATTTTAAAAAACTGTTTCATCAAAAATTAATAAACTCAGTTTTTTAAAATCAGTATCAGACAATGTTACAAAGAGTTGAAATAATTATTTATTCTCTAAACGTTTGCAATCATACGATTGAATGAATTCAATACGCTACAAATTGGTATTGCGTAGGCTTTTTTTATTTTTTATCCACTACAAGTTAGCCCTTGACTGTGATTTCACCTGATGGTAAGTGATGATGCAGTCTAAGATGGTAGCGGGCTAACCTGTTAGGGGCATGGCAGTTATATTAAACCCGTACCCCTATTCGGTTTCTACACGGCATCGTACCGGAACGCTAAATCGCTTGGCGGCACGTCTTTGTTGGTAGGGTGGTAACTAGCCACGGCTGAAGCCTCCCACCAGGCCAGACCAGGAAAATTCAGAAATTAATTTCCAAAATTGATCCTGCCGGGGATCGAGCCCGGGACATCCGCACGTTAAAACAACAGCGCTCAACACTGCGCCACGGAGGTCGTCAAAAAGTTCTGAACGTCTTCAAGGAAAGTTCACGTCACGGATGGTCGAATAAAACTTTGATATCCAAGAAAAAGTCAGTAGGTACCTAATTCAATTTCCAAAGTATACGAAATGTTACCGACATTAAAATTCATGAATCCATTGTTCGTTCCCTACAAAAGTTCTTGGTAAAAGAAATTAATTGTCTTTTGTTTTGCCTTTCGATTGCGATTGTTTAATCTATATCTTTGCCAGCGGCCATTTTTATCCAACTTCTTTTCTATTTTAACTACCGATGGCGTCAGGATTTTTAATGTCCTTAATTGTTGTGTATTTATGGTGTGATAAATCGATGTAATTTTTTAAAGTCCTTTTTTAATCAGTGAGTCTTGAGAATCTTTTATCAGTGTTTTGACTATTTCGTTTTTTACAGTTCTTATTAACTCACTAGTTGATGCCTGCGACTTCGTCCACGTGGAAATAGATTTTTTAGTTCTCACGGGAACTCCTTAATTTTCCGGGATAAGAATATGTGTCCTATATGTCACTCTCCAAGTCTTGAGAGCTTGGAGAGTACACCTACACCTATGCAAAAAATCCGTTGCTCGGTTGCAGCGTGATTGAAGGACAAACCAAAAAACAAACACACTTTCACATTAATTATAGTATTAGTATGATTTAGTTATGATATTTTCTTCTTCATCTTGCGCCATTCTTTCATCTTCAGAATATATTTTCTTGGTGTTTTCAGTATTTAACATTAACTTTGTCTTTTTTGTACTTAACTAGTACCAAATATTCAAAATACTTCAAAAGTATTCATATTGTTTGAAACTTTCTGCAAGAACGCAAAGTTGAGCAGTAAATTATCCTTATAAAGCGTAACTTCTCATTTTAGATCCCCCAGCCAAGTCACCAGACAAACTCGTGTGACGCACGTACATACATGCATGCAATGTATGTACATAGCCGGCGTTGGGCTGTCGCAAATCTAATTTTACACCGAGAGATGCAAATTGCTCCATTTCTGTTCGCCACGCGACTACCAGGCTGTCGGTGACACGAGGACAGACCTTGAAGACGAAATTGCTTGGGAAAGTTTTGCGTTAGTGCATATTACGTCATAACAAACAAAAACTCCATGTGTTGAAAATATTATATCGCTTAAATTAAACTAGCTGATGTCAGCGACTTCGTCCGCGTGGATCGAGGTTTCTCTTTAATTTTCCGGGATAAAAAGTAGCCTGTATTATTCCAGACTAAAATCTCTCTCTATGCCATATTTCATCCGGATCCGTTCAGCCGATCCATTCAAACTTTCGCATTTATAATATTAGTATAGAAGTATAGATTCCCTGGCAACTATAAAGCGTAGCGGTTAAGCATATTTTGGTATATTAAGTAACTACCGCTTACTTAACTCAGACTACTTAAGCTAATTTTTTTTTTTCAAAAAGTTTTTCCAAACTATTTATTTTGCGCTCCGTGAAATTTTAAATGGGACCCCAGGATCACTTCACCTCCTTCCCTTCGTTCTTGTTTAAATGAAATTAAGGCTCACGTATTCTATAGCAACCCCCAAACCCTTATTTAATTTGGCGTAAAGACACGCACATCACCCATCTTCCCCGCCTTTTGTTTTACGTTATTTACTAAAGCCTTGGATGAAATAAACACGGGATAGGAAACGTAAGAAAAATGTATGAAATCATGTTCGGCTAACTTTTGCGGGGCGAAGAGAGAGTGCCTTGACATCGACCACTATGGCAACACAGTAACATTATTAAAGGCGAAACTACACAGATGGTGGCTAAAGGTGTAAGGCGAATATGGCCGATATCACGCGTCTCGTGGTTCATTCGTCCAAGACTAAAGCTGTACCTACTGTTTAGTTTTTAATTTAGATTTAGTTTAGATTTTAATATATTTTGTAGTTTTATTCAATTCATATAGAACATAATAATATAGATACTTTTTGAAAGTATTTGCAACTTGTTTCACAGATTGTTCACAGTCTTACACGTAATCATCTCTCTGCTTTTCTTCATTTTTGAGATATTTTATTACTAGGTTCGATGTAAAAATATAAGACTAAAGCTGATTCTAAATGGTATTTAAAATGACTCTGCTCTTCTACACTCCGTCGATATGTGCAGGTCCTTACTAACACAGCAAGGCTGTCGGTGACACGAGGACGATTGTAATGATATTTGCAATATTGTCGTCATTGCGTAGTTTATGAGTCGTCACGGTCTTGAGTGACGTCTACAGTGTGTCTGACGGTTTAGATGTTACGGGTACAAGTGGCTCTATACCAAATGGATTAGTTTATTCCGGTGTGCTGGCTTTGTTATCATTAATTCACTCTGTACAGTAGCTATAAGGAATACACTATACAATATACACTAGTTGGTAAACCTATTATAATAATATAGTTCAATTTATTAAAGTTAGGCGTGCTTTTGTTTTGATTATGTGATTCAATCATCTAATGAAAAGCAATTATGAGGTTTTGATTCGAGAACTTGCGCCAATATATCTATTGACTCATGACTTGAACTTACACAGAAAAAATCAAGTAGTGACTTTGGGTTTACACTTTAGAGACTTCCACTCTTACTCAGATCCTTTAATAGACAAGTAGCTAAACAATAATAGAATGTTATAGACTATTTGGTTTCAATACTCGAATTAATCCATCTTCAAAACAGTAATTCAGATGTATCTTTAAGATTATCTGTAGTTGCTCTTTTGTATAACGTAGTCTAGATTGAATCGGTACCATCAACCATTTTATCTCTTCAACCTTTTTAGTATGTGCTGGATAGTGTACGAGAAAATCCAATTTGTTACAAGGACGTTGATATTCTTGCCCCGAGTCAATAGTTACGTAGCTGGTATTTATTTATTTGCTCTGCACGTTGTGCTACTAAATTTTATTTGAATAATTTAGTTTTTTTATTCTGAGACAAATTTTCGTTTATGTGCATTTTACCAACTTACATAACAACAACAACTTCGAAAATTAAACTTTCAGGCTCTAATCTCAAAATATTAGGTGAAAAAATAAATGGACATTTATCATCATCGTCATTATCATCACTATTATCATAGGCGCTATGGTTCTCAATCGAATCGGGCATGCTTCATTTGAATACTCCATTAATTTTTATAGTGTGTTTGAAGCAAGCAAGCAAGAAATTAGACTAACTTATCAATCCGTTAGCTTTTGTTAGAAAAGTAAAGCGTAGCGTGGACACAAAATGGTAGTGGTAGTAACTCCTAAGAGTTTGAATAATAATGTTATTATTCTTTCTAATAGATACAAAAAGGTAATTAATGAACGAGAAGTTTAATTCGCTATAATCCGCCACAGTAGACAAATCTATGTGGTACAGTGCGTGTCCTTCACCAATAGCATGCGAACAACCACCACCCAGCAATTCGCACCGGCACAGCACCACACCACACAAATCTTTGATGAGTGATTTGGAAGATTTGTGTGGTGTGGTGCTGTGCCGGTGCGAATTGCTGGGTAATGGGTGTTCGCATGCTATTGGTGAAGGACACGCACTGTACCACATAGATTTGTCTACTGTGGCGGATTATAGCGAATTAAACTTCTCGTTCATTCATTATCATGGACTTCCGCAAAGTAACGCCTGCTTCGATTCAATATACAAAAAAGTAATACGATGATACCTGAAAATACCACAAATCGAAAATATAGGAAAAATAATTATTCAGTGTTTCTACAGATTAACGAAATGTGTGGAGCCCCGAGCGATGTCGTGACACGGCCGCTTAGTGCAGTAACCATATTAGGCCTTGTTTCGTCCTATTTTGATGATTGCGAGTGGGCCTGCCAATTTAAAACTGTACCGTGAAACGCCAAATTGAAACGTAGAATTGGGCCTGGATTGGATTGAACTCGCTTGACTGCCTTCAGATTGTGTTAGGTCTATATCACGCGAAATTGCTATTACTGGGATTATTGTTGAGAGACTAACTAACTGCTAATGGATTTAACACATGACATTCTATGAATCGATTATTACTGCGGTAGTATAAGAGTTAAACGAAAAGTTGCCAATGCATGTTGTGCTGAGGTCAGGATTTCATAATATTAACTTTTCTTAATTATTGCATGATGCAACTACTTGTAAATTGAATTGCGTGTGTACCTAGTGCCTAAGCCATTAAACATTTTGTATACCTTCTATAAGTAATTCTGTTGGTAGTTGAAAAAAAAAATTGAATTTAGTTTTATCCTTGATCTTTTATCTATCGACATGATATCACAGATGTTATTGTATTAAATACATTTAAAATGGTAAGTTCTTCGTCATTATGTCTTTTAATATTACAATTTTATTCAGTTTCTTTAATCTAAAAAAAACAGTATGTTTTGTTACACAATTTACGTCTGTTTTGATTTATGTTATTTTCTCATAAGTAGCGTTTAAAAAACCATTCAATGGAGATCAATTTATCTAAGTGCAGCAACACTACATTACGTTTAACAACACTTTTATTGCACTTCAGGACTAGACAATCTCACGGTTGCTCCTAGAACTGTGAACTTATTCTTGGAGCTTCGAATTATGCCACACTGTGTCCGGAATTTTTATCTTTGCGCATTGCGGTTTTCGTTCGTGACTAAACGATTTATAGTGCTTTTAGGAACAGGGGTGGTCTTAATAACCTGCCTTGGAGGATGCTTAGGTATATATGAATCACATTGACAAGAAAGCTTTTTATTTGAAAACTAGCTTTTTCCCGCGGCTTTGCTCACGTTAGTTTCGATTTTCATACAAATTTCAAACCGCATTAGACCCGATTGCAGAAACGCTGAGTTATCCTTTTAACCCAGAGTTATCTTATACTTTGACAGAATTCGTATAAAACTTCTGTCAAAATTTCAACTTTATTTCTGGGTTAAACGTAACTCAGGGTCTCTGCAAGCGGGCCTCAGATGTTGAATTTTCAAAAATCCTTGCTTAGCAGACGCCTACGTCATAATAACTATCAGTATGCCAAATTTCAGCTCGATCCGTCCAGTGGTTTGAGCTGTGCGTTAATGATAAATCAGTCAGTCAGTCAGTCAAATTTCACTTTTATAATATATTTAGAATGTATTATTTGATTTTAAGCAATAACATAATAATTAATACAATTTAAATAAGAAAGCGTTTTAAATTACAATGACCATACTAAAACTTATGAAAGCATAAGATTATAGAGTAATTCTATGTGAAAATCATTACACAGTTCTATCATTAAACTAGGTAATAACAGTTATTACCTACGAGTAGTTTAATGATAGAAAACAAAATAAAAATTAACAGTTATGAAGTGTTTTTCACTCATTGATATTATTTGTCTTATTTTAGTATTTGTATTAGAGTGTTCTAACACTAAGTCAAATCCAAAACTTCTTTGCAGTTTAGTCCCTAATTTAAAAAGAAAAAACATT
This sequence comes from Erebia ligea, assembly GCA_917051295.2. NCBI lineage: Eukaryota > Metazoa > Arthropoda > Insecta > Lepidoptera > Nymphalidae > Erebia > Erebia ligea. The sequence goes on along the minus strand of OU785235.1, from coordinate 1,333,357 downwards.
TTAAAGCTTACATTAAAAGTCGTGTGCTAACGGTGGTTAAATACGAGTGTATATTGAACAAAACAACACTAAACTTTACTTTCAGTTCTAAATCCGTAAAATATTAACGTTAAAAGGCATAGATCCACTGAGGTGCAGCTTTTGGATCTAACAGAAGCCTTTGACACTCCCCATCTTATTAACTTCACGGTCCGATGGACGCGAGTTTTCAATTTGTCGGCATTCAGTTCCAGCCTTAAATTTAGTCTTTAGTTAACTCGCGCTATTGTTAGATTTAGCAATCGGTTGAAAGCGCTACAATTTTACTGGCCGTTAAAGCCTTTATGTTACTCAGTTATAGCATAGACTATACCTATAAATATATACAGTTATAGCTCCGTGTAAAACAAAAAAGTACTCTGTGGTGTAAAAGAAGTATAATAATTGTTTAATGGAATAAAATGTTTTATTGAGTTCTACGTTTATTACGTCGTGTACACTGCTTTCTTTTTTTTAATATAACTGAAGCTTTTCTAACGAAAGCTTAGAAAAAATAGTTTAAATTGTTTTAACGAAACTCGCAAAAGTTGAAAATGAGTGAACGCGCGAGTGAAATACGAAAAGAGGATATGTACTAATAATATTTATTCTATATTTTGTAGGTACGGACCTAAGTTTTTTAAAATTAAAATGACTACTGAACCTTGTGACCTTGGTATGCCTTTGTGACCTGCACGCCACTGGGTTTCATGTAAAGATAAATTAGTTCCTTGGGAATTGAGAAAGATATTTGCGTACATTGTAATGTCTCAGAGTTTTTAGGGTTCCGTACCCAAAGGGTAAAAACGGGACCCTATTACTAAGACTCCGCTGTCTGTCTGTCTGTCTGTCTGTCTGTCTGTCTGTCTGTCTGTCTGTCTGTCTGTCTGTCTGTCTGTCTCCAGGCTGTATCTCATAAACCGTGATAGCTAGAAAGCTGAAATTTTCACAAATGATGTATTTCCGTTGCCGCTATAACAACAAATACTAAAAATTAAAAATATATATATATTAAGGGGGGTCCCCATACAATAAACGTGTTTTTTTCGTATTTTTTTGCTCAATATTAAAAACGGTAACAGGTAGACGGTTCAAATTTTCACAGAATATTAACTTGTATATTACCTTTCAAAATAAATAATGAAATATCAATAAAGTAAATATTAAAGGGGGGCTCCCATACAACAAACGTAATTTTTATTTTTAATACGTCATAAATCGTAAAACTTACTACAGGTTTGTACGAAACCTCGGTGCGCGAGTCCGACTCGCACTTGGCCGGTTTTTTTTATTTTATTTTTTGTATTCTACTACATCAGCATCGTAGCGGAACGTTAAATCGCTTACCGGTACAGCTGAAGCCTTCCACCAGACTAGACCAGAGAAAATTCAGAAATTATAAATCCCCAACTTGACTCTAACGGAAGTCGAACCCGGGACCTCCCACGGTAAGTGTACAGCGCTCAACACTACGCCAGGGGGGTCGTCCAAACGATTACGATCCTTCAGAGTCATAACAAAGAAGCTCAGTCAAGGAGCAATAAATCACTCGAAGTTCATCGCAGATGTCAACACAATGCGACGCATCTCTTACTATGTTGTTGTATGCGCCTGCGCAACGTTATAGTGGTTATCGACTTATACTAGTCATTGTGGTCATTCTTACTACGAGTAGGAACGCCTACCATTGAATTAATATGTACCTACTAACGTAATTATAATATCTCGATGATTTCTACTTTATTTTATCGCTTGACATCTTGATCTTACCTGATGGTAACCTTTTAACGTAAGATGATTTTGTAAAGTAGTTTTTAATTTCTATCGATAAAAAAAATCATAATAAAAAAATTATACCTGAATAATTATTTTCTTTTTACCTCGACCAGAACTTGAAATTAATATTTATGTAAAAAAAATTGGCAGTCATAGGGTGAGATTGCAATCAAGGGCTACCTTAAAGTAGCGTAAAAAAATACAACACTCGTTTTTTGCGCCGGGTGTTAAAAAGAGGTTTTCTTCCATACATTGTTGCAAATTGAGGGCAGTTTGAATGTGTTGCCAGTCAATATAAAGTAGGTGCAAACGATGATGAAAGTCGTACAAACGATCGTTGTATTGCTCCGTCCGTCTGTTTCTGCGCCATTGTCCGCGGCACGGAAATAAACGTCTAGAATCTAGATACTATCGCTCCACGAGAGGGGAGGCGGTTAGAAATAGCTTCTGTTTACTTTGTTTTTTATTAGCCCTTGACTGTTTTCTCATCTGCTAACAGAAGAAGCAGATAGAAAGTGGATTGCAGTCCACCTCTCTCTCTGCGTCGTATTCCCCATTGCTCAGGGTCGTGACTCCATTCCATTAATCAAATAATGGCAGGGGTTTTCCTGGGACAATAATGCGGTGGGTTCCCAGGTCCTTCCGCATATACGACTCGACTAAGAGGACTGTTTCACCGAGTTTCTTGCTGGTTCTTCTCGGTAGGAATGGCATTCCGAACCAGTGGTAGATTCACTTGACGATTCAAAAGTACTTGTAAAAGTTTATTTGAATAAAAAACATTTGAATTTTGAATTTAGGTTACTAACGATTATTATCAGATGTTAGTGATAAAATCCATATCCATTATCCATACTAATAATATAAATGCGAAAGTGTGTCTGTCTGTCCATCTGTCTGTCTGTCTGCTACGCTTTCACGGCCCATCTGTTCAACGATTTTGATGAAATTTGTCACAGGGATAGGTTGTATCCCGGGAAAGGACTTATATAGAAACTACTACTAAACTGGTATAGAAACCTAATAAGGGTATGGGTTTAATATAACTGCCATGCCCCTAACAGGTTTGCCCGCTACCAACTTAGACTGCATCATCACTTACCATCAGGTGAGATCGCAGTCAAGGGCTAACTTGTAGTGGATAAAAAAAAAAAAAAGATAGGCCTTCATACTTATCTGGCCCGGTGGCCAAAATTGGAACTAAAAATTTGGCACAGAGATAGATTATAGTCCGGAATAACACTTATGCTACGTTTTATCCCGGCAAACAGTTCCCGCTAAAAACCTTAATCCACGCAGGCGAAGTCGCGGGCATGAGCTAGTACCTACCTAGTAAATGTATTCTAGACTTGACATTATACTGGGAATGAATAAGCAAACTAAACTTATCTGATCAGGTTCTACAGTTGACAGTTTGACAATGATAGACACGTGCTATTGAGAAAGCTTCTATTGAAACAGAAACTTCTATTCTATACAAGACTTATTTAGAACTAGCTGATGCTCGCGACTTCGTCCGCGTGGTTTAAGTTTTTTTTGTTCCCGCGGGAACTCCTTAATTTTCTGGGATAAAAAGTAGCCTATGTCACTCTCCAGGTGCTCAACTCTCTCTTCTCTTCTCTCTCTCTGGGCTTTTCCGCGCTCAAGTATAAGTGCCCGTTGTGCGTGAGACCTTTGGTGCGACTCCCCGCTGGATCACTCCGAGCCGAGCTCACTCCAGAATCCAAGCAGGCCGCCCAGGTCGGCGAGGACTTCCTGGAGTGTTGCTGGGGAGCCAATGTAGGCTTCTCGTTGAGTGGTTACGGCACTACACTGGAGTAGTACGTGTCTTGGTGTCTCCTCGTTCTCCATGCAGGATCTGCATAGAGGGCTGTCGGTTATACCTAGAACATAAAGGTGTTTGTTAAGTGGGCAGTGTCTTGTTATCATGCCTACAGCCGTCCTGAGTTTAGCTCTGTTTAGTTGCAGTAGTTTCCTAGTTAAGCGTTGGTTTAGGCTGGGTATAGCCTCTTTTGTTTGTCTACAATTGGTGGTGTTTGCTCATAATTTGGCATGTGTATCTACTGTTTGTTGTTTTTACCAAGTCTTGTACTCACTGAATGGTATTGGAACCATAGATTCAGGTCCCATTACCTTCGGGTCATTCGTAATATTAGTTTGATGCGAAAGTGTGTTTGGTTGTTGGTTTGTGCTTCAATCACGCCGCAACGGAGCAACAGATCGACGTGATTTTTAGCATGGGTATAGTTGAGGACCTGGAGAGTAACATAGGCTACTTTTTATCGCGGAAAATTAAGGAGTTCCCGCGGGAATCAAAAAAACTTAAACGATTAGGACAAAGTTGCGGGTATCAGCTAGTCCTAAAAAAAAGGTACCTACTAGGTATACCACTGGTTCAGCAGTGACAAACCTAGTGGTTAACTTCACCATTCGGGTTTCCAGGATTCAAATCCAATGGCAGATGAACGAGACTTTTCGGAGTTAAAATGGAATTGAACCGCTAGAATATGGAACGCCCTTCCGGCTTCCGTTTTCCCCTCCACTTATAATATTGGTAGATATCTTCAAATCAAGAGTGAATAGGCATCTTCTAGGCAAGCGTGCTCCACCTTAGGCTGCATCACTACCTTGCCAGCAAGTTTGATTGCAGCCAAGCGCTAGCCTATAAAAGAAGAAAGAGGCTTAAATTCGCCTTTTTCCTCGTCCGCCGTCCCTCAATACGTCTTTCCTTGTAGGGTCGACTAGGGTTTAGGGAACTAGCCACGGCCTAAGCCTTCTACAAATAGGATTTTGAATCAATTTTAATAACTTTTTATGTCAAGTCAGTCTGATAATGTCAAAGGTTTTTAAAATAAAAAACGATTGTGCTTTAGGCTTTAGACCACACGACTGAAGTAAAACTTAGTAACTGGCAGGCTATGAGAGAAAGAGAGAAAGAAAATGTGTGCTCGCACCTCTCTCTCTTGCCCCTACAGTAATATACGAAACGTAACTCTCTCTTTCTATCTTTACTAATATTATATCTCCCTTTCAACTTCCATTCGCACTTTTCTTACACGCTCTCGTCACGCATTCACCAGCTTATTCCCCAAGTCAAGCGTGCGTAAGGAAGTTTTACTTCAAAACTATTATTTAAGCTGTTGCTACAACAGTATCAGTATAACAGTTTGCTAAAACATAGCTTTTAATTTTTTCAGGTAAGAGATTTTATACCAAGAAGATGAGGATAATGTCAATTGTTGCTGTTATTTGGAGGTAAGTGATAGAATCTATACTAATATTATAAGTGCTAAAGTTTGGATGTATAGATGGATGTGGATGTTTGTACTCAATCACGCCCCAACGCGGCTGAACGGATCTGGATGAAATTTGGCACAGATATAGATTATAGTCTGGAATAACACATATGCTACTTTTTATCCCGGAAAATTAAAGAGTTCCCGCGGGAACCAAAAAACCTCAATTCACGCGGACACCGGTGCATCCTCATGAGATGTTGTCTCGACAATGCACGATTGTAAAGTTGTTATTGTGTACTTTAATATTCAAACAACTGTTAAAATATTATAATTTGCATGCAATAGTTAATTTAGCTTTCCCTGAAGCAAAAAAATCATTAGTTTTTGCGAGGCGTTGAAGCGTCCAGTTGAAACGTGTTCACTAAATGACAGGAACATGGTTCTATGATTAATCAAATTATAGTCAACGTAGTGCAAGTAGTTAATGATAATTAATTAAGTGATTAAGTATTTGAACATTGCAATTTGTCGAAACGTCGATAACCAATAACCTCTTTGTCGTAATGGTGTGAATATATGAATAAATAAATACGAGAATGACTGTTATCTTTAATGCACTTCTGTAAGCTTAATGCGCTTAATGGGTAGTAGATCTGTATCTACTACCCATTAAACACTGAAATAAAATTGTAATAATATTTTAATTTGAAAGTACAAATTATCATTTATCAATAAATAAATATCCTAGGTATAAAGATTTTTTGTACTGATCGGCGACTATTCCATATCCATATCCATACTAATATTATAAATGCAAAAGTGTGTCTGTATGTCTTTCTGCTACGCTTTAAAGTCCCATCTTTCCAACAGATTTTTATGAAATTTGGTACAGAGGTAAGTTGAATAACGGGGAAGGACATAGGATACTTACTTTTGATCCAGGAAAATAAAGGAGTTCCCGCGGGAATAGAAAAAACTTAATCGCGGATGAAATCGCGGACATCATGTAAATAAAGAGAATTTCCTAATAAAGAAAATTTGAATATAATGACGATACTAGCCCGCGAATGTCAAATTTTCGCCCGCACTTGCAGTGTCGATGACATTGATACCCGAGCATTGATCCCGACGGAATTAGAATACGCGAACACCGTTTTAGACGTCTAGATCTGTGCTATACCTAAGCTGTAGTTCCAGCTATAGCTAACGACAACTAAACGCGGTTTTAGACTGCTACGCCTACCGCAGAATGGAAACATTTTGATCGATCGGCCATCGCCGATTTCCGTTTTCCATTTCCCAGATAAATGTAGGTATATGCATAGACATAGAATTTTTTCGCTACGATGGGTATATGCATAGACATAGAATTTTTTCGCTAAAGGTATATGTATTAGGTATATGTAAATATATAAAAGGTGACTGACTGACTGACAGATCTATCAACGCACAGCTAAAACCACTTGACGGATCGGCCTGACATTTGACATAGGCCGCTAAGAAAGAATTTTTCAAAACTCAACCCTTAAGGGGGTAAAATAGGGCTATGAAATTTGTGTGAAAATCAAACCTAACCTGACAGAAGCCGCGGGCAAAAGCTAGTGAGTAATATCTAACAACATCGTGAGACAACAGTTCTTCATAATGTTCTCAAAGAATCCTGTCAATGGATATAGATCGAGAGTAATAAATCCTCGACTTTGAAAGCTGGATTGCAGAATGTAAGGGATTAACCAGGGGTCGGAATCGCGCCTCAGTTGAACCGATAATGCCTTTGCGGATCATTCGACTTGATTTCCATTCGAAATCGTAATTAAAGTTGTACGACGCGCGATGATTAGATTGAAGTTTTGGTCCATTTGGTAAATGGTAACAATGTTTGTTGACAACCGTAATAATAAATAAATAAATAAATAAATAAAAACTTTATTGCTTACACTATTGTTATGCGATTATAATGTTTTACAATAAATTCACTTATTCTATCTGTGTTAAAACCTAACAATAAGCAATAGGTAACAAACTCAGCATTGCCGAGCACTGACAACAATGCTCGGCGCTGGTTTTCAGTTTGCTCCTTTATTAATCATTTAAAAAAATAATAAATGCGCCGCGCTCTTTGCCTTGTAAGTATATATCATATTTTTTTTTAAACTATATCTAGTGATTTAAATACAAGTAAGCTATAACTAAAAATAAAAGAACACAACCTAAATTTCTAAATTTCCCTTCCCTACTTAAAGATTAATATATAAATAGAATAAAAACACAAACAATTCTGTACCTAAAACGAAAATTAATAAATTATGTACTTACAGCAAAACACGAATTATTTAGTAGTAAACCAATAAATAAAAGAAAACAATAACAGTATACAATAACTTAAGTTTAATTATTAAGAGTAGATAAATTTAACTGCCTCTAACTGCACGTTTAAATATAAGTTTCTAAATTTTTTTTTTAGTACTATAATACGATAATAACAATTTTAAACACGGACAAAGTCGCGGGCAACTATGTTGTATAGTAGCATATTATGAGGTTGAGTCTCTACATATTACTATGTAGAGGCTAAGGTACATAACTTAATATAATAATACATAGAAACAATGACAAAACATACATAAACTATCACCTATATCACACCTACTGAATTACACAAGCCACGAGGAGAGTCGGGTGGAGATTTTACGTAACCCGTTCTGAGGTTAACCCCCCTCCCCGGAGAATAGGGAGGTTAAAAGGAGGAGGGATGACTAATATCTCTTTGAGAATCGCTTGTTATTGCTTAGATGGGGCGTGGAATGATGTATTTTATTCAAGTGTCTATAAAATTCAATGTTATCATTATACTGCATTGAAACACACAAAATACTTATAGTTGCTTGGAAATCTTCTTTAGGAGTTTAATAGTAATTCAAAAAGCCAGAATTTTTAAAGCTAGGAACGCATTGGCGGTTCCTCTGGTGCTGCAAATGTTCATTGGCGACAGTAATCACTTACCATCAGGTGACCCGCCTGCTCGTTTGCTCGCTATATATAAAAAAATATATACTTATTCAATATTGAATTGAATTCAATATTTATTTATATAACTAGCTGATGCCCGCGGCTTCGTCCGCGTGGTTTAAGTTTTTTTGATACCCGCGGGAACTCCTTAATTTTCGAGGATAAAAGTAGCCTATGTCCTCAACTATACCCATACCAAATATCACGTCGATCCATTGCTCCGTTGCGGCGTGATTGAAGGACAAACCAACAAATCAATAAACAAACAAACCAATAAACAAACACACTTTCGCATTTATAATATTCGTATGATTTAGATACACTGTGCACTTGTTGACGTCCGAAACATAAAAAAACACGATGGTGATAATCGATTACGGGATCCTAAAACTAAAGCTACGAGGGTTCCAAACGCGCCCTGGTCTGAAAAGAGCCCACAACAAACTCAGCCGGATTTTTTTTATTATCACCATCTCACAAAATATATATTATAGACGCCTAAAACCAACCTAATCAACCTAGGAGTTATAAAATAGTTGTGTTAAAATAAATACTTAGACATGTGGTGCGGTGGGGTGTTTCGGGAAAGATTTAAGGTCAACTATCGATATTTACTCTCAAGATAAATGTCGGACAAATCTGAATTAATTATAACAGAATGGCAAAGTAGAATTACTGCAAAGTCGTGATAGGCCATAGTTGATACCTTTCTCCTTTTACAAGCCTCGTACACAAACAAATTGAACGGTAAGGAATATAATATTTATTGATATTGTTATAAAGACATGAGATTGTCCGAGTCTAAGCTAATAAATCTATATAAATAAATATGAATGTTGCTAAGCGCAAAACTCGAGAACGGCTCGACCAATTCGGCTTATTTTTTTTTCGTATGTTCCTTAAGGCATGCGGAAAGTTTTGATAAAAAAAAATATATAAAATTTGCGTGGACAAATACTGATCTGGATGAAACTTGGCACAGAGATAGATTATAGTCTGGAATAACACATAGGCTACTTTTAACCCGGAAAATTAAAGAGTTCCCGCGGGAACCGAAAAACCACAATCCACGCGAACGAAGTCGCTGGTATCAGCTATAGTTATAAATGATAGTCTAGTGAGTTGTGGTTTTTCATTTAAAGTTTTCAGACTTGAATATCACTGTTTGAGTGGTCAAGTATATAATCGCAAAATGCACAAGCGTATAAAATTTAATTGAAAAATAACTTATCTCAGTTCTAGGAATACATCCGCCGCTTGCCGGTTTCATTAAAAAAGTTAAATATTATTTTCAATCGCTTCTAAAGTCAAAAGAAAAGCAATTTGCCTCCAAATAATAAAGTTGCAGAGTCAAAAGTGTTTATCCAACCCTCATCGCCACAATTGATTGTCCCATTTACATCCACGAAAGCTCAATAACTCGGAATCCAATTGTGCCATCTGAAATTCAGATGGGGAGGAACTTCAGTGCTTGCCTACTGGGTCACGCGAACAGTTGAAACACCATGAAATAAAGGCTTTTATTTTACGAATCGGGCATCACCTATTGAAGATATATCTTCAATAGGTGATGCCCGTGGATTGAGTTTTTATAATTCCCGGAAAACTCCTTAATTTTCCGGGATAAAGTAGATAAAGTACCTATCCTATGACCTTCCCCGGGATGTTCCTTACCTCTTTATCAAATTTTATCAAAATCGGTTAAAATGATGGTCCGTTAAAGCATAGCAGTCAGACAGACAGACACATTTTTGCATTTAGACCTAATTGACCGAGCGAAGCGAAGGTCTCTGAGTCTACTTGGGTGAATTGGCACTTGTCCGTCCGTCCGTCTGTCCGTCTGTCAGAGCCTTATAACTTCTGAATTGCTGAACGTAATTACTTCAAATTTAAATATAATATGTAAATCGATGGCCTCCCGCCGAATATGGCTTAAAAAGTTTTAAAAATCTTTATTTCAGGGGGGCTCTCATAGAAGCGAATGCGAAGTAAACTATTTTTTATAGCGTTACATAGGGTTGCAGTATATCATTTTAAAGATAATTAAGAATAGAGTCCAAAAATATTTTTTTTTGAATTTTTCCCCTAAAATTGACAAAATGGGAGGCTTTCAAAGTAGCGATTTTCTAACGTCCAAAGTTGACCTCAGAACTCTCAATTTTCTGAACTCTCAAGCCTGAAACTTGATCAATTATTTGAATTATATCCTGTACTTGCACAACAAATACTAAAATTAGATAAATATTATAAGGAAACGAAATTATTTAATTTTTTATGATGATGATATTTTTAACAGAACTGCACACTGATGTCAATAGATGGCGCTCTGTGAAACCGCGAGGTCTCAGTTCGGCGCGAACCACTAGTATTAGTATGGATTAATATAATTGTCTCTCCTTTTTTCTCTCTCTCTATAAGCTTTATTATTAAATATAAATTTAAGAATAAACAAATACTATATTAAAGGTATCTACTTTATGTATTTCGAAAGGTTACTTTGCGCCCAAGCAGAGGCTCTCCGCGCCTGTTAATTATATAAAGCGCAAGTTCGGAGCGTCCCAGTACCAGCTCCTTCCATTTGACCGGATAAAAAAAAAAAAAACATACGCGCCGATTTGAGAACCTCCTCCTTTTTTGGAAGTCGGTTAAAAAGGCGGGCAGTTTGACTAGTGGATAAACCCAAAAACTATTGTTCGATGGAAGCCCGAGAATCGAATAGACGTCAGTTCTCTTTGTGTATTCTATCGACTCTACAACGGGGAATGTTCTGAGGAGTTATTCAATCTAATACTACTACTTGAGAGCTATATCGGTTACTTTAGTACTTTTTTTACAATCGTGCATTGTCGAGTCAACATCTCCTAAAGATGCTCCGGATTCGGAGCGAAACGTACGTTGAGAGTGATTTGGAGGATTTGTGTGGTGTGGTGCGGTGCCGGTGCGAATTGTTGGGTGGTGGTTATTCGCATGCTATTGGTGAAGGACACGCACTGTACCACATAGATTGGTCTGCTGTGGCGGATTATAGCGAATTAAACTTCTCGTCCATTCATTAGTACTTTTCGTTTTTGAAGACAGCCACGTAATTCCATCTTAAAATGTTTTGTGTGTACTCAGAGCTACATTTACAAGGAAAAGTCTTATTCAAAATAATTTATGTAATTCTACATACGCAATTAGACCTAGAGGAATATGGCTACGCAGTGGCGTGCAGTTCATAGAGGCTTAAAAGCACTGCTTACCCAAATACCGCTACCATCTTAGACGTGAGATCGCAGTCAAGGGCTAACTTGTAGTGGATAAAATAAAAAAAAAATGAAAATACGTCAATGCTCATTTTCATCATAACAGTCAATAAATAGGTATTCTGATTAGCAAATGCCTACCCTAGCTTTAAGTCCTTTGCACGCCACTTTGGCAAGACTAAGCACACATTTAATATAGAGTAAGGTTGAGGTAATACTACTGATATTAGTTTTCCAAAGTACTTCAAAGTTTTCGAAGTGCATGAAACCCTACAAACTCCTAAAGTGGATTACAAATATTAATTTAGTAAGTGATTCAGTGGAGATTCAACCAGCCCCCCAATCATGTAAGAATGGCCGATGAAATCGTTAAAGTTCTGCGGCAAAGTAAATAAACCATAACAGCATTAAATTAGAGCTCAATTTCGTGTACCCATTCTTATACGTTTAGGTATGTACGATACTCTAACGTATAAGAATAGATACACGAAATTGAGCTCTAATTCAATGCAGTTATGGTTTATATTACTTTGACGCTGAACCTTTACCATTTGATCGACAATTCTTACATAATCGGGGGGCAGAGGTCCAATTGTCTAAGCATATCGTAATCATTTGACAGCTTAAAACGTATTACTCGAACTGTTTAAGGAGTTCATACATGCTTTTTGAAGTGCAGGCATCTATGAACTCCTTAAACAGGTCGAATATATTACGCTTGACAAACGATTACGATTACGATTTCGGTGCACAATCGGGGGGCAGATTTGACGACCTCCCTGGTGCAGTAGTTAAAAACAAACAGCGCCATCTACTTTAGTTAAGAGATTGTGTTATACAGAATTAGCCACAAATAACATTTAAACAAAACGCTATTGAAATAAATACTTTGATTTTTCGTCCCGTTGCATCTCTCTCCCGGTAGACTACAGTGAATAAATCTATCTTTCTCACGCTCTTCGCATTGGGGTGGTGGTGGTTTCATCATCCTCATTTTGGTGGTAATTTACAATTTCTGGGTTAACAATTATTACTTTGGATTTGCTTTAATAGCCCGCCAACCCTCATTGGAGCAGCGTGGTGGGTCTAAGCTCTAATTCCCTCTCTCCTATGAGAGTGGAGGCCTGTGCCCAGCAGTGGGACGTTAATGGGCTGTAGTGGTGGTGGTGGTGGCTTTAATAGCAAGGTTAACACCCTCAATAACGAGAATACGACAGAGAAAAGAGAGAGAATAACAGGGCTTATTATTTCGGTAAGTAAAATTGAGGATACTATTTTGCAAAATAAACAGAAACATTAATTCTGTCAAAACAAGGGGGAAGTTTAATCCCGGCATCTGAATGGGTTAATACCCGGGTATATCCGTCTATTGTGTGTCTTTGATCCGGTTTTGTGCTGCCGGCAGACCGGATTAGTCGATTGTTCTAGACAAAGGTTTCGCAAACAAATGGGATATTTTGGATATCATACTGTAACCGTGAAACGGTATTAGCTAGTTTTAGACACTCAGACCTCCTATAGGGGTGGTCGCAGTTTCGCCCACCCTCTGCCGGCGAAGCCGAAAAACGTGTCGTTTCGCAAAACATAGTTTCTCACAAAATCCAATTTATAAGTTCAAAGTTAATGTAAAACGTAAACTCATTGGAAAATCCTATTACCATGTGAAGGATTACTTAAATGACAAGGAAGCTTGACAATAATTTGCTCTAATGGCTCTGATAGTGCCATAATTAAGATGATTTGTGAGATGGTGATAATGAAAAAAATAAAAAACCCCAGCTGAGTTTGTGTGGGCTCTTCTCAGACCTGGGCGCGTTTGGAACCCTCGTAGCTTTAGTTTTAAGATACCGTAACAGATTATCACCGTCATATTTTTATTTTTATGTAACTGGTCGTCAATAAGTGTAGTGTACCTACCTAAATTGAATAAATATTTATGACTATGACTTAAAAATCCATACTCGTAAAGTATCTCAAGAAAAGTTAATAACCATGTCAGCTAAGAACAAATATGGTGAGCGCACTAGCGCAATACATGATCCCTCACTTAATAAATAGTCTCGACAGTAATTTTAAAATGGAATTAAGTAACTAAGAATAATTTAAAATATAAGTTAAAATCGTATTTTTTAAGCAAATTGTAGCTGTGAGTTGTAATTAGTTTAGTTTTAGTTTTCCTTATGTATTTTTAGTAATTTAGCTGGCTTTAAATAGTTTAAAATTCTGTTATGTTGACGGAAGAGCACGCAATTTAAACCTACGTGGTTTTTCGCAGTGCTACCCATCAAAGTTGTATCGATTTTTATTTTCATAATTAAAACAAAAAAAATGTCGGACCTCTTTGGTTCTATTATGCTCACCGACCAGTCTTCGACTGATTTTGTCTCCGGATCGTTAGGTGCACACAAATCGCACGTCAAATCATAAGTAGCTTGACCTATTTCTGTAATCAAGGCCTTTAACTTTTCATCAAGTCCCAAATAAATTAAGATAAAAAAAAACTTCATCGATTTGGTTGATTTCGATAAATTGGTAAGCCGACAATTTTTTACTCGTTAAGTCGAAGCACTCACTTACCAATCCGCATTTCGATAAACGATCACTAAATTGACAATTATGAAACGTATTTTTTTCTCGTCGCCTGCGAGAAGACGTACTCAGTCAGTTGCAGTGAGTAGTGAGAGAGAATGCCATTTAATTATTCGAAGGCAACCTTGCGTCCATGCTCTGTGTGTTTTCTACCTAAAAACTCACTGAAATCAGTGTTTAACTTATTCTCTCTCAAACATAATAATTAAGTTTTTTTTATTGTGAGACAGACGCGCTTGACGACAATCATGCTTAGTGCAAAGCAATGATGAGGTCTAGGTTGGAGCGCGCTTGCCTAGAAGATGCCTATAAGTAAAGTAATTTTAGGGCAAAATACAAAATAAAATAAACAAACGAAAATGTTTGCATGCGCAAATAAATAAATTTTCCAAATTCTAGGTATAACGTAATAAAAACATAGAAGGACTACGAAAATATTCTAAAGCAATATTTCAGCTTTAAGCCTCTTCAAATATCCTTTTATTCACAAAAAAATATGCTCGTTATATTTTTATATTATACTGGTACAATTTTTAATGCCCCTTTTAAATTATTTTAGCATGCCTTTGTTTGGCTCCAACTTTACGGCCCATTCTTCAGGCTTCCTCAAACATTGCCGATTCATGAATTTCTGATCCTACCCTCAAATAAATTGAACATAAAACTGCGAAATTACACTCTATCACGGCTGCCTAGGGCTTACATTCAATTACCAAGCAGGTAGCTCCACGGAGCCGTAAAATCCAGTCAATACAAAAGTAATAAAGTTTATGGATTTGGTAATATTGTTACGGTCGTGTGGCGCAAGTTACAAGCAAAATGATTTCCCGTGAGGACATTTTACTAGGTAATCTTAAAAATGATTTTGCTTTAATACTCTTTATGATTTATATTATCGGCTCGGCTTTGGTTAGGTTAAATTCTGGTATTCTTGCTGTAGTAATTCATCTCATATTATATAGAGAGTGTGTCGACCAAAAAAAATTTTAAAATTTATAATGATAGTTAATGCCCGCGACTTCGACTGATTGGATTTAGGTTTTAGTAAAAATCACATGGGAACTCTTTGATTTTCATGAACTCAGGCTATCTACTTCACTACCTATTGCTGTACTTAGAAAGTTTGAATTTTATTATTACAAACATAAACCCACATTGAATGATCTGTACCAAAAATATAAGAAAATACAGAATATAAAATTTTATTAAATAGAAAATATATACGTCTTGGCACTATGTATGTAGAGAGATAAATAATATATGATTTCATATAATAAAAGTTCGCCTAGATTACTTGATTTTCTTGGCAGGCGGTCAAGAAAATGTTGCGTAACGAAGGTTCTTCGTGAAATAGCTATTATTCTCGTAACTTAGTACGATATCTAGATCACTTAAGTATAATTATCTTCAACTTGAAACGTATAAATTAGACATAGATAACATCATATGTGTTATTTGGTTTGGACTTTGAATACAAATTCAAACACATTTACTCTTTGTTTTTTTCTATAAGTTCTTCTTTAACTATTTAATCTGTGCCATGGGGCTAGCACTGATTTGGAAAATAGATTCCACTCGGAAAAGCCGGCAAGAAAGTAAGGAGTTATTCTTGTCAAAATACAATCAAATAAATATTATAAATGCGAAAGTTTGGATGGATGGATGTATGGATGTATGGATGTATGGATGTTTGTTACTCAATCACGCTCCAACGGCTGAACGGATCTGGATGAAATTTGGCACAGAAATAGATTATAGTCTGGAATAGCACATAGGCTACTTTTTATCCCGGAAAATTAAAGAGTTCCCGCGGGAACCGAAAACCTCGGTCCACGCGGACGAAGTCGCGGGCATCAGCTAGTATATTATATCGATGTCTACTATCTTGTGGGCAACTGAAAGCATAGTTGGTTAATTATACACATCTTTGTCAGTAAGTTATTCACCAATTATCTTCGACTTAATAAGTGTGTTTAATTCGTTACATTTTTAACCGACTTCCAAAAAAGGAGGAGATTCTCAATTCGGCGCGTATGTTTTTTTTTTTTACAATAATATTACTTAGGTACTCATACCACATTCAGCATTAACGCTCAATACAAGACTGCTGATTTATTACATTTAATGCGGCGATTTTATGTTACTTAGATTGTAATAAAAAAAATGTAATTTAGTTTTTACATTGTAAACTTCGTAAAGCAGCCTCATAATCGCTAGATTTTTATGACTTGTACCAAGCGTAGGTAAATACTGAAGTCTGAATGTGGTATGAACAAGTAATACCTAATACATATTGTAAAAAATATAACGAGTTTTTGTCGAGCTTTCAGATATTGAGCTGATATGTCCTTACTACTTTTTTTTTTTTAATCCACTACAAGTTAGCCCTTGTCTGCGATCTCACCTGATGGTAAGTGATGATGCAGTCTAAGATGGTAGCGGGCTAACCTGTTAGAGGCATGGCAGTTAATTAAACCCATACCCCTATTTGGTTTCTACACGGCATCGTACCGGAACGCTAAATCGCTTGGCGGCACGTCTTTGCCGGTAGGGTGGTAACTAGCCACGGCCGAAGCCTCCCACCAGGCCAGACCAGGGAAATTTTAGAAATTATAAATTTCCAAACCCTGCCGGGGATCGAACCCGGGACCTCCGCACGTTAAGGCAACAGCCCTCAACACCACATACCTAAGGGGTAGCGCATGGGTAGAGATTCTTAAAAAACAGGATTCAGAATTTGATTTCCGGTTAGGTTCCGGTCCGGTTTCTAAAGTGTTAGCAGAAGAAATTAACCTAAGCCTAAATTACATGTTAAGTAAGTTAGCCCTTCACTGTGATTTCACCTGATGGTAAGTAACGATGCAGATGGTAGCGGGCTTACCTGTTTGGGGCATGGCAGTTATATTAAACCCATACCCATTTAGCTAAGTACTATTTACAAGATAAAACACATTCCAAAAGTGCCTTGATTTGCCATTGCATAGAAAAGATTGTGTTAAACAGCATTTGTTGAGTCGAAGTTGTTATACTATTGATGATTTTCTTAATGACAAAGTTGCATGGAAGCAACCGGTTTCGCATCCAGCAGGTCACAAGTTAGTGTAAATACTTGTTACGTAACGTATGAATTGTACATTATTTACATTTTGTAACATTTACACCGAGTTTCTTGCTCACGGCGTTTCTTGCTGGTTCTTCTCGGTAGGAATGGCATTCCGAACCAGTGGTAGATTAACGATTCAAAAGCACTTGTAGGAGTTTATTTGAATAAAAAACATTTGAATTGAATTTGAATTTTTCTTTTTATGAAAAGAGTAACTGCCCTTTCTGGGTGTCACAGACGAAAGTGTTATATTTGTATCTAGTTTTGTCTGTGAAACTACTTGTGAATAAACTGTTTTTCTTTCTTCCTTTTTATGGTTCCCTAGCCAAATTTGGCAAAAACGGAACCTTTATAGATTCGTCATGTCTGTCTGTATGTCTGTCTGTCTGTCTGTGTGTCCGTCCGTATGTCACAGCCACTTTTTTCCGAAACTATAAGAACTATACTGTTGAAACTTGGTAAGTAGATGTATTCTGTGAACCGCATTAAGATTTCCACACAAAACTAGAAAAAAAACAATAAATTTTGGGGGTCCCCATACTTAGAACTGAAACTCAAAATTTTTTTGAAAAAATGATATTGAGGTTTTTAATATCATTTTTTTCTAAACTGAATAGTTTGCACGAGAGACACTTCCAAAGTGGTAAAATGTGTGTGTCCCCCCCCCCCTGTAACTTCTAAAATAAGAGAATAATAAAACTAAAAAAAATATATGATGTACATTATCATGCAAATTTCCACCGAAAATTGGTTTGAACGAGATCTAGTAAGTAGTTTTTTTTTAATAATTTAAAACTTACTACAGGTTTGTACGGAACCCTCGGTGCGCGAGTCCAACTCGCACTTCGCTGGTTTTTTTTCTTTCAAAGAGACGGTGTTAAAATTAAACCACACAAATACTTTCGACAAACATAGTCGCAGTTCGTAATTAAACTATGATCCGAGTTGAAACCCAGCTCGAAACAATTCACGAGGGGTAGAGTTAGTAAATACGAGTATATCGCTTCATTGCAATTAATTTTAATTGAATTTTCACTGGATGGCTTAATTTACTTGTTGTTTCAATATAACACTATGTCAGTAGGTAAATCTCTGATGTTGACATCCGAATGCAGATGTAATTATTATTATTGTTGGATAGAAGCAAGGGTTTTGTGGAACTTCATACAATACGATTGGGTATTTGACTACTAGTGAAATATTATTTTCATCCCACCATCTCGGAAAGAGTATTTTTACTCTTCGATATCTGAAGGTAAAAGCCGTTATTATCCTCTAGAGGATAAAGTAAATTGAATTTAGAACATCGTGTGCACGTTAGTAAATATCACTCGTCTATGAAGTTTGTGAATTCAAAACATCATTAAAACCTATTTACTTGTACCTCTATGGTGCCGAATTTCCATACAATCGTTTTTAATTTGTTAAAAACCTGTGTTAAAAACTCACACTCGTAACCTTCTTGGTGTACTTTTTTAATTTGCTTTGCGCGCACCATTTTCTTTCACGTCATATTGTTTAAAATTAAAACCGATTAAAAACAAGAAAATTGAAAATAAGTGAAAAACCTAAAATGAGCGATTCTAGTGACGAAGAAATTAACAGAATTGAATTTAATCTTGTGATTTTTTTTTGCATTTAGTCATTTCCTCGCTGAGGTGGGGTGAAAAGTTACGTGTTGCACTCGAGTGAAAAGATTTTTCACCTCGTGCTCGGTCATCAAAATTGAGCACGCGGTTAAAAAACAACTTTTCACTCTTGTATAACAAATAACTATTTTTACTAATTATTAAATAAAGAATCTTCCAAAAGTCGTAATATCCACGTCCCCTGCTAGTTTTATTTTGAAGTTAAAGTGAAAAAAGTGCATCGAACTTCGATGACGTCACAATTTAAAATTTCATACAAAATCCATACTAAGCACGCGTTTTGACGTTTCAAAAAAAGTTGCTGATTTGACTAGTTGTCAAATACAAATAGTTGTACAAATATTAATAATATAATTTTTTGATTCCCGCGGGAACTCCTTAATTTTCCGGGATAAAAAGTAGCCTATGTCACTCTCTGGTCCTCCTATGCCCATGCCAAAAATCACGTCAATCCGTTGCTCCGTTGTGGCGTGATTGGAGGACAAACCAACAAACCAACAAGCTTATGTCCTTCCCCGGGATACAATCTACCCCTGTATTAAATTTCATCAAAATCGGTTGAACAGGTGGCCGTGAAAGCGTAGCAGACAGACAGACGGACAGACACTTTCGCATTTATAATATTAGTATGGATTTAACTGCCATACCCCTAATAGGTTAGCCCGCTCTCATATTAGACTACATCACCATTCACCACTTACCATACAGATGAGATCGCTTGTATTCGTCAAGGATCGCAGTCAAGGGCTAACTTGTAGTCGAATAGAATAACTTATCATCATCGTCATCATCATCATCATCAGCCGTTGTGCATCCACTGTTGGACATAGGCCTCTTTCAAGTAGCGCCAACGTGCTCTTTCCTCGGCTTTCCGCATCCAATCGATGCCAGCCACCCTCCGGATATCATCGCTCCACCTTGCTGGGGGATCCATACTTATAATAAAAATGCGAAAGTTTGCCTATCGGTCTGTCTGTCTGCTACGCTTCAACGGTCATTCTTTTCAACCGTTTTTGATAAAACTTGGTACCGAGATAGGTTGCATACCGGGGTAGGAAATTTCAAACTCAAACTCATTGACCGAGCGAAGCGAAGGTTTCTGAGTCTACTTGAGTGAATTTGCACTTGCCCGTCCGTCTGTCCGTCCGTCTGTCTGTCAGAGCCTTATAGCTTCTGAATTACTGAACGTAATTACTTCAAATTAAAAAAAAATATGTAAACCGATGGCCTCCCGCCGAATATGGCTTAAAAAGTTTTATAATCTTTATTTCAGGGGGGCTCTCATAGAAGCAAATGCGAAGTAAAATATTTTTATAGCGTTACATAGAGTTGCGGTAGGTCATTTTAAAGATGATTAGGAATAGAGTCCAAAAATTTTTTTTTTTAATTTTTCCCCTAAAATTGACGAAATGGGGGGCTTTCAAAGTAACGATTTTCTAACGTCCAAAGTTGACCTCAGAACTCTCAATTTTCTGAAAGGCTGAGCCTGAAACTTATCAATTATTTGAATTATATCCTGTACTTGAACAACAAATACTAAAATTAGATAAATATTATAAGGAAACGAAATTATTTAATTTTTAATGAGCTTCAATATTTTTAACAGAACTTCACAATGATGTCAATAGATGGCGCTCTGTACAAGTTTATGTATACGGCGAGGTCTCAGTTCGGGGCGAACCACTAGTATTTTTTTATTCAAATAAACTTATTAAAAGTGCTCTTGAATCGTCGAGTGAATCTACCACTGGTTCGGAATGCCATTCCGAGAAGAACCAGCTCGGTGAATACTCATTTGGTTTCTAAGGACTTTTATCCCTGAAAATTATGGAGTAACCGCGAGAATAAAAAAAATAAATCCACGCGGAAGAAATCGCGGGAATCATCTAGTATTCTATACTTTACTGAAGGCAGAAGTAAACCATAAACAAAATATACAACTCCTTTATTAGCTTGCCTGCCAATATATCACCCGGAAAGCAATAAACCCACTGAAGGGGGCAAATTAATATTAATTGCGTCCGGTTCGACACTATTGTTTTCAACTTAGCTTAGAAAGTCCGTACCTAAGGCTGGATGCGCATTGGCTACCTACAAACGAACGCACGAAATTCGGTATAGGGGTAGGTTACTTCCCGGGGAAGGAAATAGGCTAGATAGATAGATAGATAGATATATAGATAAACTCTTTATTGCACACACTTAAAACAAAAACAATAAACAAGAAGGTTAAATGATAAAACAAAAGGGCATAGCTTTTTATAACGGAAAATTCCGGATAAAAATACCGGATAATCCACGCGGAAGAAGTCGCGGGTATCATCTAGTTTATATAATAATTATTAGTATGGCACAGATGTAGTACTAAATATGGAATCAAAATCAGTAGCCCGCCAACCCGCATTGAAGCAGCGTGGTGGGTCTAAGCTCTAACTCTGTGCCCAGCAGTGGGACGTTAATGGGCTGTAGTGGTGGTGGTGGATGGAATCAAAGTGTGAACATCATACCTTGAAGTTGTTTAAATAGGAATGCTTAAACAAGAGCAAAAAGTGAAATCCCAAAGTTAAGCAACAGAAAATTTCAAACGACTCTGCATTTTAACTTGAGTACAAAAAAGTTAATTATTCCTCGTTAGGGGATGAAAAACTAAAACTCACTCCCTTTCAAAAGAACCAACGGAATAACGACCGTCGAATTAATGAAGCCAGGCTGAAAGCCTAGCGTCCACGATCTCAACTCGTAATTAAGTACTTTCCTTGTTTTTACTGTATAACCCTTTTGTCCACTGGTTTAGTTTTTTCCATTCGGTACATACTTCTGTCCATCTGTCTGTTATAGCTATTCATATTCATTTATTTTGCATTTAAATTTTACGATGATTATTATTCTTATAAGTAACTAGCTGATGCCCGCGACTTCGTCTGAGTGGATAAAGTTTTTTTTGGTTCCCGCTGGAACTCTTTAATTTTCCGGAACAAAAAGTAGCCTATCTATCTCTGTGCCAAATTTCATCCAGATCCGTTCAGCCGTTCTGGCATTATTGAATAACAAACATCCATCCATCCCAACTTTCGCATTTATAATATTAGTATAGGAGTATAGATATAGATGTGATCGTACTGCAATATTGGAACAGCGCGGGTTGGGCACAGCAAATCATTGATGTATTAGAGCATCGTGTTAGAGAGACTTTTTATCTTCAAAAAAGTCATTTATTTTGTAATGGGCTTGATCTATTAGAAATTTTGGGAGTGAGTTAACAAACAAAAATCAACTAGGTAGGTAGGTACTGAGATGTAAAGTGGAAACTTAATAGAAACCTGTAACCGTTACAGAGAAATAAAGAATTTGGAAGCAAATATCAGGTAAGTAAGTAGGTACATGAAAATATTAGTTAAATGCAGGCGTTACCTTGCGAAAGTTTTTTGACGACCTCCGTGGCGCAGTGCTGCAGAGCGCTGCTGTCTTAACGTATGGAGGTCCCGGGTTCGATCCCCGGCAGGGTCAATTTGGGAATTCATAATTTCAGAATTTTCCCTGGTCTGGCCTGGTGGGAGGCTTCGGCCGTGGCTAGTTACCACCCTACTGGCAAAGACGTACCGCCAAGCGATTTAGTGTACCGGTGCGATGCCGTGTAGAAACCGATTAGGGGTATGGGTTTAATATAACTGCCTACCCCTAACAGGTTAGACCACTACCATCTTAGACTGCATTACACTTACCATCAGGTGAGATCTCGCAGTCAAGGGCTAACTTGTTGGAGATAAAATAAAAAACCATGATCACAAAAGAACAAGAAACTTAATTCGCTAAGTATAAGTAATCCGCTAAAACAGTGATCGTTTGTTACGAAGTAACTTTCATTTCATCTGTGCTGGAAGGATCGCTTGATCGGACATAATAATGGAAAAACACACGCTAATCACCAATTTGCCTATTAATTAGATTTTCCGAACACAATTGAGTTTATATATGCGTCCAAAAAGCCTTTACGAGTCTGAAATATTACGGTGTTGCCTAATTTTACAGTCGTAGGTATCTGACGTTAACGAAATAGGATTACGCGCCCGTCCATTTTCCAAATTAATACTCAGTTTTAATTAACGCATTCGTAAAACATCCTTAGTACGAGCTTCCATATTTTGCCATGGTTGACAGATTTCGAACATCGATATACTAAAACTTCAGACTTTCACAGAGACAAAATAGACCCAAGCGTGAATGTATGCAGTTTACAAATATTTATTTTCGCTTGTATCTTATTTAGCAAATAAAAACTTAAAAAGTAGAATTAGGCATGCCATTTACAAAAGGTGTTGACATATTACTTACGCTCGCTAGATCGTAAATTTCTAAAGGTAAATTGGAAAATGTTGGTCTTTTTATATAACTAGCTGATGCCCGCGACTTCGTCCGCGTGGATATACCAAGTTTCATCCAAATAACTTGAGAAATGACCGACTTTTATACAAACTTTCAACCCCTATTTGACCCCTTTGGGGGTGGAATTTTGAAAAACTGTGAAACACGTATGTTTTCATTTTTAACCCGCAGCTCATATATCAAGTTTCATGGATATAACTTGAGAAAAGAAGGACTTTCATACAAACTTTCAACCCCTATTTCACCCCTTCGGGGGTAAAATTTACGAAAACTGTGAAATACGTATTTCTTCATTTTTAACCAGTATCTTGTATACCAAGTTTCATCGATATAACTTGAGAAATGAAGGACTTTCATACAAACTTTCAACCCCTATTTCACCCCTTTGAGGGTGAAATTTTGAAAAACTGTGAAACACGTACATGTCTTTATTTTTAACCCGCAGCTCACATACCAAGTTTCATGGCTATAACTTGAGAAATGAAGGACTTTCATACAAACTTTCAACCTTTATTTCACCCCTTCGGGGGTAAAATTTACATAAACTGTGAAACACCTATTTCTTCATTTTCAACCGGTAGCTTGTATACCAAGTTTAATCGATATAACTTGAGAAATGACGGACTTTCATACAAACTTTCACCCCCTATTTCACCCCCTTAGGGGTGGAATTTTGTAAAACTGTGACACACGTACTTCTTTATTTATTACCGTAAGCCAAAATAAAAAGTTTCGTTGATATAACTTGTAAAACATCTTGAGAAATTAGGGATTTTCATACAAACTCTCAACCCCTATTTCACCCCTTCGGGGGTGGAATTTTGAAAAACTGTGAAACACATATGTTTTCATTTTCAACCCGCAGCTCATATATCAAGTTTCATGGCTATAACTTGAGAAATTAAGGACTTTCATACAAACTTTCAACCCCTATTTCACCCCTTCGGGGGTAGAATTTCGGGATAAAAAGTATCCTATGTCCTACCTCGTAGTATGGGCTCAAATCGTGCCAAGTTTCGTTTGAATTCATTCAGTAGTTTCGGCGTGATGCGCGGCCAAGATACAGACAGACAGACAGACAGACAGACAGACAGACAGACAGACAGACAAAAATGAAAAAAATTACAGGTTTGGCTTCAGTATCGAATAATGAGTGCCCTCCAAAAAAAATTTTCAAAATATCTTCAATGTACAGAATTGAACCTGTTACAGTTTTATTATAAGTATAGATTTAAATGGGTAGATACTAGATAGACAGGACAAAACAAAAAAAACCTTGTTTTAATACGGATATATAAAAATGCTCCTTTTCGTTGCCAACTATACATATTTTCTGAGGATAAAATATAAATTCGCAAAAAGAAATGAAGCAATCACTTTTAAATTAAAAGGATCAGTTTCAGTTGCGAATTGAATGAAAGCCTTTTAGCTGCAAGAAACTTTCTGAGAAGTTTGGATTTACTTGAGTGGGCTTTCTTATGGGAACAAAAGAGTTGAAAATTTTCCTACTGAAAGATGCTGAGTAGGGTTCACAAAACAAGAAAATAATTTACCAACTTCATAAAATCTAGGTTAGTAGGAAGCGAGGTACCTGGCCCCTGCGCTGTGGTCTTATATAATGGATTCGAATCCAGACTGGGAAAATTTAGGTATTTATACTTAATTTATTATTAATTTTACTTAGATCTAGTCAATGCGTCCTACCAGGACCTAAGGTGCCGAAACGTGGACACTGACAGCGAGATTACAAGCACACCGACTACAAGTCGCCCAGCGTGCTATGGAAAGAGCTATGCACGGGATTTCTTTGAGGGATAAAGTCCGGAACGAAGTGATTCGCCAAAGAACTAAAGTGACCGACATAGCTCTAAGGGCCGGCACACTGAAGTGGCAGTGGGTTGGTCACGTGTGTCGGAGGACCAATGGACGTTGGAGTCGAAAGGTCCTTGAGTGGAGACCGCGTCTTGGTAAGCGGAGCGTAGGGCGCCCGCTAGCAAGGTGGAGCGATGATATCCGGAGGGTGGCTGGCATCGTTGGATGCGGAAAGCCGAGGAAAGAGCACGTTGGCGCTACTTGCAAGAGGCCTATGTCCAACAGTGGATGCACAACGGCTGATGATGAGATCTAGTTAGATTAACGTCTAACAGGTTGGCCCGCTACTGTCGAAATCTTGTTAATTCTTCGAAATAAAGACATAATATTATTATCATTTAATTTCATAGTGTTTTGTCAACCGTACCGACAAAAAAAAGTTTTGTGAGGAATCTGAGTTTTAACTAAATGAAAATTTCTATTGTTTTGTTTTTCTTTTTGAAGGTATTCTGTATTGTTCTTTTAAGAAAATCATACTTCATACTAATATAATAAATGCGAAAGTGTGTTTGTTTATTGGTTTGTCCTTCAATCACGGCGCAACGGAGCAACGGATCTACGTGATTTTTGGCATGCTTATAGTTGAAGACTTGGATAGTGATATAGGCTTTTTATCCCGGAAAATTAAAGAGTTCCCGGAAAATTAAGGAATCAAAAAACTTAAACCACGCGGACCAAGTCGCGGTCATCAGCTAGTAACTCATAGTTACAATAACTTATATTAATAGCCGTCCAACCTATCCCTGTACTAAATCTAGTAAAAATCATTTGAATATATGACAGACATGCAGACAGACACATTTTCGCACTCATAATATTTGTACCTACGTACTATGTAAGTATGAATATAGCGAGTAATGAGACTAAATTTGAACAGGACATGCCGAGTTGCTTAGTCAGTTATCACGATTACTATGACAGCGTTCGCATATTTTACGCATTAGTTATTTTAACTTGTGGCGTTTTTAACCAGGTTTGATGGATTTTTGTTACTCAATCACGCCAGAACGGCTGAACGGATGATATTTGGCACAGAGTAAACGCAAACATAATGTTGCCAGTTTAAATGTTTTCCCCCTAAAATTTGGGTAAGTAAGTGGTTAGTTTGTTTGTAGCATTGTAGCTTCTTAAGCTACAATGCTACAAACAAACTTCTTCTTAAGCTTCTTCTTAGCTAAGTTAACCAGCTTTTTTCGGACTGCGCGAGCGTCGTACGATGCCATTTATGGCACCAATTGAACGGCTTACATTTCGCGAGTGTACTAGGTTTCTATAGGTAGTTATTCTAAGGTTGTAAGCATTGACTTATCAAATAAGTCAATGCTTACAAGCATTATAAATGCGAAAGTTTGGATGGATGTATGGATGTTTGTTACTCAATCACGCCCCAACGGCTGAACGGGTCTGGATGAAATTTGGCATAAAGACAGATTACCTATACATATAGTCTGAAATAACACATAGGCTACTTTATACCCCGGAAAATTAAAAAGTTCCCACGGAGTAAAAACGACCGAAAAATCCCAATCCACGCGGACGAAGTCGCGGGCATCAGCTAGTAATTCATAACATAAATTTTCTTAACAAGCAAAAGCTTTGCATACACCGTCTCAAGACGCTGCTTCAAAATCTTAATGCAAATGTTTTAATAAAATTTCTTAAAGCAGTTATAAAGCCAAGAGCTCTACTGCGGCTCTACCGTGGCACTAGACGACGGGGCGTGGAATAATCTAGGTTTTGAGAGCAACTTGAGTGCTAAGTCAATGTTATCGTTTAACTTAGGTAGGCTATAAGTAATATAACGAATATCACAGCTTTACCTCAATGTCCGAAATTCTAGTTGTAAGCTGTTGTAAGTAGTGTTTTTGGAAGAAGTTCCTTGTGGGACGATGCGGAGGGGTAGCCTAGCCAGCAAAAAACGTCCGTAAAATGCGTAAGATTTTGAAGTGAACACTTCTTTAGCCACGTTGAACACTTTTTGGTAGGGGGTAAAATTGTGGATTCACCGCGTCGCCGACATGATTGAGTTGTTAGGTGAAGATAAATGGTCTTAAATATAAATATACTACATTCGAAATTAAACTTAAAAGCCTTAGTGTTAAGGTTTATGTTTTAATAAATTTTTTAATTAAAAAAAATTATATATAAACGAATATATAATTTTTTCCATCGGCAGTCTTTATGACTGCCAATTTTTTTATGTAGGTATAGTTTAAGTATGCTATACAGTGTTTAATTATTATTATGTATTTTTATGAATCATTGTGAATAAAATAAAAGTGTTAAATAATTTTGTAAAGTAGTTTTTGATTTTTATCGATAAAAAAATCATAATAAGAAAATACCTGAATAATTATTTTCTTTTTACCTCGACTAGAACTTGAAATCAATATTTATGTACATAATAAGGAACTTCCTTTCTATCTGGTGTCCCACGACACCACACGTATTTTTTTAAATGTATAGTTTTAAGCGCTTGGCTGCAATCAGACTTGCTGGAAATAGTGATGTAGCCTAAAGTGGTGGAGCTTGCTTGCCGAGAAGATGCCAATTCACTCTTGATTTGAAGATACCAATATTATAAGCGGATGGAGAAAGGTGAAGGGGGAACAAGATCAAAACGTGCTTGGGCACACTCTCCGAAATATATCCTGTAGAATACCGACAAGTATAGGTAGGTGCCTGGTAGGTAGGTAGGTACTCGTATCTCAAGTTTAAATTAGACTGGTTTGATGACCTCTCTGGCGTAGTGGTGAGCGCTGTAGTCTTAACGTGGGAGTTCCCGGGTTCTATCACCGGCAGGGTTAGTTTGGAAAATTTATAATTTTTAAATGTTCTCTGGTCTAGTTTGGTGGTTGGCTTCGGTCGTAGCTACTGGAAAAGACTCTCCGAGGCACACTGCCTCACTGCCAACTTCCAACTCCGGGCTGGCACTGAGAATTTCTTAACCGAAAAACCCAATAGGTACCTAACTATAAAAATTTTTATAATTCATTCTATATTCCATTCTGGGTGGTGTCACAGACAAGCATATTGTTAGGTACAATAGTATGATACTCGTAAATGAGTGTTTGTTTGTGACACCATGATTGAATAAATAATATATTTTCTTTCTTTCTTTCTTTTTCTTATAACCAACCGGGAATCGAACCCAGGACCTCGTGATCTGCAGTCTATGCTAACCGCTAGACCAACGAGGCATTTATTACGTAATGACCATGAAAATCCATACTAATATTATAAATGCGAAAGTGTGTCTGTCTGTCTGTCTGTCTGTCTGTCTGCTACGCTTTCCCGGCCCATCTTTTCAACCAATTTTGCTGAAATTTGGTATAGAGGTAGGTTATATCTCGGGGAAGGACATAGGCTACTTTTTATCCAGGAAAATTAAGGAGTTCCCGCGGGAATCAAAAAACCTTAATCCACGCGGACGAAGTCGCGGGCATCATCTAGTTTAGAATAAATTTAGTCGGACAAACTGTAGAATTTTGAAATTCTGAAAACAAGATTCAGAACATGAAAAATCAAAGATGAAAAGGACTTTGTATAACTCAGTGTATATAGACCTCGCAAGGTTTCTTGGAATAATTCCTCATCGAAAAGGGTAAAATAATCCCTCAAACTCGATCCCCGGATCAATTCCTATTCACAAGTTTCTACGTAGAGGTTTGAGCTCCCGGTGGAGGCGAAATTTTAAATTGAATTTAGTTTTCCAACTTGATACCAGACGTGCTACGCGAATTGATCGATTTTTAATGTGTTATGTTGGTGATGTTAAATGTGGTTTTACCGAAGGATATTGCTATTGGATAGAAGCAGGCGTTAGGTACATTGAGGAAACCCATGATAATCAAGGAACCAGAAGCTTAATTCGCTAAACTTCTTGTTTCTTGATGGACAGGGTAGGCAACAAAGGGCATCGTTTCCTTTTAGTGAGGGATAGAACAGTATGATTATGATGAGATAAAGGCCTGCTAGCTAAATAATAAAAAGTCCTGTTCCATATTATGTAAGTTATTTATTATCGAACCATCTCTTACCCGCGACTTATTCCACGAAAAGTGTATGTTTATTTCAAAAAAATTGCTGTGGTATCTTAAATACGTAAAAGAAAAAGGTAACTGACTGACTACCTGACTAACAGATCTATCAACGCAAAGCTCAAACCACTGGACGGATGAAGCTGAAATTTGGTATACAGATAGCTTTTATGATGTAGGTATCCGCTAAGACAGAATTTTTGAAAATTGAATCCCTAATAAGGTAAAATAGGGGTGTGAAATTTGTATTAAAGTCGAACTTAACGTGAGCGAAGCTGCGGAGAAAAAGCTAGTGTTTTATTAGACAGCGGTTACTTATCAATGTGTACTGATATAATATTATTGTAAATGAATTATTTAAAACGACCAACTACCGAGTTTCTTGCTGGTTCTTCTCGGTAGGAATGGCATTCCGAAACAGTGGTAGATTCATTCGACGATACAAAGGCACTTTTAATAAGTTTATTTGAATTAAAAAAATATGTGTTAGAAAAATATGAGTGAGTTAGATTTTATAAAAGCTAAACATTTATTTCAAGGAATGTCTAAAACATGCCACACATAAACTAAACTCCTGGAGCAATATATCAAAGAGTAACAACTTTGCCGGCATCCTCTCGTCTGTCATAATCAGTCAAGTATTCTACCTATTCACCAAATTTTCGGGTTATATATCCCGCTATTCTGACGGCTGGCCTCGGTGTTTGCTCTTTGATAGAGCTGTTTATATGAAACATTATTCAAGAAGTTTTACATAATGTATTAGAAACATACCTCTATGATTGGAAAACTTTAGGAAAGGTCAGGTATTCCTTGAGACTCTTATACAACTGGTATACAACTTATATTTAACTTTTAGATTGACTTTGAAAATGCGTACACCATAGGTTGGTCAAGATTGCCCTTTATTTATGTTTATGTCATGTAAATATGCTATCATGATCTAATCATTTTAGTTATTCGTAATACATCTTGCGATTCACGAGCTAATGGTTATGTTTAAGTTGTATCTGAGCTTTATGTCACGTACCTTGATGTCCCTGAAATAAGGATTATAATTCCAAAAAAAATGTCATCAATATTAAAATAATAGGGGTTTAAGCGGTAGTAGTAATCTCTTATTAAGCACCTACCTTGACATCGATTATTTTAAGTCTAATCTATTCTCATATTATGACATAGGTACTTAATAGAATGATCTGAGAACTTTAATATTATTTTGAAGCTGGCAGATGCCCGCGACTTCGCGTGGTTTAAGTTTTTTTCCCCACAGGTACTCCTTAATTTTTCGGTATAAAAAGTAGCCTAGTATGTCACTCTCCAGGTCCTCAACTATATACTCATGCAAAAAATCATCTTCATATATAACCAAAAGCCTAAATGCTAAGTTTCATGGCTATAACTTGAGGAATGAAGGCCTTTCATATAAACTTTCAACCCCTATTTTACCCCTTTGAGGGTGGAATTTTGAAAAACTGTGACACACGTACTTCTTTATTTTTAATCGAAAGCCCAAATCAAAGTTTCATGGATATAACTTGAAAAACAACCTGATCAGTCAGTCAGTCACCTTTGCCTTTTATATATTTAGAAGTTGTGTAGGTGTAATATGCTAGAAGCTAGTAAAACTTATACCTACAGCTAAAGTGTTATCACATTTCCTTAGTAGCGACTTGGTAACACTGTTTCATCTTGAGTTGTAACCTTGTTCCTATTTGTTCAGAAAGGTTTGTTCAACGTCTCGTGTTCATAACTCAGTTACGGTTACCAACTAACTGAAGTGATTAAGTTAATAACTGTGGAGCAAAAGCTCTTAAGTTATGTGTAACTTATCTCAATACAACTCTATCGAAACTAATTCTAAATTTGTGATGTTGATATAATAGAGTTCGACGACCTCCGTGGCGCAGTGTGTAGCGCTGTTGTACGTCTTGTCATGTCATTGTCATGTACGTGTGTTATGTCTTAACGTGCGGAGGTCCCGGGTTCGATCCCCGGCAGGGTCAATTTGGGAATTTATAATTTCTGAATTTTCCCTGGTCTGGCCTGGTGGGAGACTTCGGCCGTGGCTAGTTACCACCCTACAAACAAAGACGTGCCGCCAAGCGATTTAGCGTTCCGGTAAGATGCCGTGTAGAAACCGAAGGGGTATGGGTTTAATATAACTGCCATGCCCCTCACAGGTTAGCTCGCTACCATCTTAGACTGCACCATCACTTACCATCAGGTGAGATCGCAGGCAAGGGCTAACTTGTAGTGAAATAAAAAAAAAATTGAGTTATGCTCACTTGCACAACGTAAAGTTAAATTTCCCATACCTGTCCTTTTCATGTCAATCGCAGAATAATCTTATCAAAGAGTTACAGCATCACAAAATTTAACTAAATCAGGTTGTGCAGCCGGCTTTAGAGTATAATTTTTTACTTTATTTTCTTATCTATTTACCTAAAAGAAAATATACAAAGTAAAAAAAATAGAAAAATATTTATGTACGTACATAGTTATATTTAAAAAATTAAAACCGGCCAAGTGCGAGTCGGACTCGCGCACCGAGGGTTCCGTACAAACCTGTAGTAAGTTTTACGATTTATGACGTATTAAAAATAAAAATTACGTTTGTTGTATGGGAGCCCCCCTTTAATATTTACTTTATTGATATTTAATTATTTATTTTGAAAGGTAATAT
The DNA here is from genome assembly GCA_917051295.2 of Erebia ligea. Classification (NCBI taxonomy): domain Eukaryota; kingdom Metazoa; phylum Arthropoda; class Insecta; order Lepidoptera; family Nymphalidae; genus Erebia; species Erebia ligea. Next base: position 1,301,748 of record OU785235.1, on the reverse strand, counting down.
ACAAGTTAATATTCTGTGAAAATTTGAACCGTCTACCTGTTACCGTTTTTAATATTGAGCAAAAAAATACGAAAAAAACACGTTTATTGTATGGTTATGTATTTGTATATAGCGGCAACGGAAATACATCATTTGTGAAAATTTCAGCTTTCTAGCTATCACGGTTTATGAGATACAGCCTGGAGACAGACAGACAGACAGACAGACAGACAGACAGACAGACAGACAGACAGACAGACAGACAGACAGACAGACAGACAGCGGAGTCTTAGTAATAGGGTCCCGTTTTTACCCTTTGGGTACGGAACCCTAAAAAAGAGTTGATAAATAAAAGTATGCATCTACAAAATATACTGTTTAAAAGTTTGTTTTCCTTTTTCTTATGTCTGGGATAAGAAAAAGGAAAACAAATTAAAAAGTACCACAAAAAAAAACATGCAAAAAAAATAGTTTAATAGAGGTAGGCTTAAATAATAATAATAAACTTAGCATAACTATGAGGTTTTCTGGATGCAATTTAACACATTTCCCAAATAACTCGTCAGTATACCATACTTTTCCTAGTACTATACCTGCTATACTTCTACTACCTATACAATTCCTAGCTTTCAAACATTTCCGGTATACAGAGAGAATCTATTATGTCACGTGATGTGAATACTGAATATCAAAGAAGATAATATGAGCTTTCTTTGAACCATGACATTTTTGCGATTGTTTTGGGCTTTGAAAAACTGTCTGCTTTCAATTTAAAAGTATTGGTTCACGGGACCTAGGTATAGAATCGACGTATGTATTTACAATCGTGCATTGTCGAGTCAACATCTCCTAAGGATGCTCCGGTGTCGGAGTGAAACGTAGGTACGTTGTCGAGAATAATTTGGTTGAGAGATTTGTGTGGTGTTGTGCCGGTGTGAATTACTGGCGTATTGGGCGGTGAATATCACAAGCTGTTTGTGCGTTGTACCACATAGACTTGTCCGCTTTGTATATTGGCGGATTATAGCGAATTAAACTTCTTGATCCTTCAATAATAATTAAAAGAATACAAGCTGATGCTGTCATATTATAAGGGAGAGGTTTGATCCCCCACAGGTTAAATTTGGAAATTAATAATTTATAAATTTTCTCTTGTCTGGTTTGGTGGGGGGCTTCAGCAATTTTGCGTTCTGATACGATTCCGCGTACAAACCAATTGGGGGTATAATGGGTTTTATATAACTGCCATACCCCTAACAGGTTGGCCCGCTACCGTCTTAGACTATACATCATCACTTCCAATAGTATCCACGTTTTTGTCATACCAAGAGGTCGTCAGAATATTAATCTTAGTGAATGATTTGGTGCCTTACTAGTTACTACTTACCATCGCGTGTAGCAGTATTAATTTAAAAAGTCAGTTTTATATGTCGTATCTTGACGTCCCTAAAACAAGACAAATATTTCTGAAACAAGAGCGTCAACAATATTAAAATAACACTGATTCATAGATGATGGTTGCCTCCTAAAATCGCGAGTAGTAATCTCGAAAGCGATGTTTTTAATTAAAACCCGCTCATGCGTCGTCAATATCGGTTCAAAGAGCACAAGCGTCAGTGCTGCCCTCATACCATTGGCTTTGTCTAGTTTCAACTTTCAGCGATTGATTGGATAACGCTACTTTTAGATTAGTTTTCAAGTAAAACTTCTTTAGAAACGAAAATTCAACGAAACGAAAAATTAAACGAAACAGCGACACCAAAAAGAGACAAACATATATGGGATTTAGCCTTCCGGAGAATGAGATAGAATACAAGTTATACACCTAAGGCTGAAATTAATGGCAGAACAGTAATCTACTTGACTCTATTCACTATACCCGTGTGAGCCAGGCGTTAGAAGTTTCCGAAATTACAACGATCAGATAATCACTGAAACTACGATCGTTATGAATCGTCAGAGGCCAAATCTATAATATAGGGGTTTAGTTTGTAACTTTGATAGAGGGCAAATCTATAATCTAGGGGTTTAGTTTGTAACTTTGATAGAGGCCAAATCTATAATGTAGGGGTTTAGTTTGTAACTTTGATAGAGGCCAAATCTATAATCTAGGGGTTTAGTTTGTAACTTTGATAGAGGCCAAATCTATAATCTAGGGGTTTAGTTTGTTACTTTGTTAGAGGCCAAATCTATAATGTAGGGGTTTAGTTTGTAACTTTGATAGAGGCCAAATCTAAAATTTATTACGATAGTTTGTGATAAAACAGTTATAGCTATTAGCAGATATGGACCCTATTCGTATTCTAAACGGCTACCACCAGCCAAAAAGACTAAAAGGAAAATTCGGTAAAATCAGAGAAAGTTCAGAAATTACGAGTTCTATTGTTAGAGGCCACTCGTCTCTCAACGGTGACGGTAGGTACCGAGGCCAAAATATTCCAACCCCTTTGAAATGTACATTTAGGTACCTATCCCTCGATCAATCAAGGGTCCGCTGCCAAGACAAAGGCTCTGTTGGAAAATGTCTCGCATGTCACATACCTTCTCTTGTCCCACCCGAGACATGTCACATGTCGTGAAATGGGTAGAAAATCTTTCGATACCTACGCATTATTACCGACAGATGTTTTAAAGGTACTTGAAACTTCAAACTCAAAGTCCAAAGCCACATATTCACTGTTGGTAGCACTGTAGATATACTTTTTGAAGGAAGGACGATAAAATGTGGTATAGAAGCAGGCGTAGGTACTTTGCGGAAGTCCATGATAACCAAGGAACAAAAGCTCAATCTATACTTAATATTATAAATGCGAAAGTGTGTTTGTCTGTCTATCTGCTACGCTTTAACATGTATTTTCAACCCATTTGATGAAATTTGCAGGAAATCCCGCTTCAAAATATGCAGGAAAACATGCATCTTTAGATTTGACGACCTCTCTAGCGCAGTGTTGAGCGCTGTTGTCTTAACTTGGGAGGTCCCGAGTTCGATTCCCGGCAGGGTCAATTTGGGGATTTATATTGGGAATTTTCTCTTGTCTGGTCTGATGAGAGGCTTCGGCTGTGGCTAGTTACCACCCTACCGGCAAAATCGTACCGCCAAGTGATTCAGCGGTCCCGTACGATTTCGTGTAGAAACCGATTAGGGGTAGATATGGGTTTAATATAATTGCCATACCCCTAACAGGTTAGCCATCTACCATCTTAGACTGCATCATCACTTACCATCATGTGAGATCGCAGTCAAGGGCTAACTTAATGTGGAATTAAAAAAGCGGTATCATATTGGGAAGAATAGGTAGTCCCAGACAGCAAAGTATAATTATAATACAAAATGTGTAATCAGTGTCCCTAACCGCACTCGCATTTTGTTCTCTTAACTTAATTATTTTGGAGGCAAAAGCCCGCCCCCAGACCACAGGCGTGCGAAGCAATTTGTATAATGTTACCCTCCACCCTTTTACATAGCGTAACACGGAATAGCGATTATCGCTTTCTGTAAAAATAAACTTAATTTGTTAATCTGGAGGCCCCATATCGCAGTTTTGTATCTACTGTTTTTTGATATAATTTTATAAGAGTGCTTCACACACGAGGAAAGTTTCTAAACTTACTTAAATACATATCAAAAATTTTCGCAACCGGCAGGATTTGAACCTGCGTCTCTCTGGGAATTGCGCCCTGAGCGCCTTGACCACTCGGCCACGGTTCACTTACCTGCCAGTGACGAAATTTGAGATATGCATCTTTAATCCAGTCTTTTTACGCGACCGTCTCTTGATTCTTTAGAGTTTAGAATGATTTAAAAATTCGATGAAACGAAAAAGCGACACCAAAAGGACACAAACATATACATTCCATCAATAGGATTTAGCCTGCGAGAGAATGAGATAGAATACAAGTTACATTGTTTCTGCTACGATTTCCCGGCTCACGTTTTCAACCGATTTTGATGAAAATTTGGTACAGTGACAGGTCGTAGAAAATCGGGAAAAGACATAGGCTACTTTTTATCCCGGAAAATTAAAGAGTCCTGGGATCAAAAAATCATATCCAAGTCACGGGAATCTTTTTTTTAAAAAAATATATTGTTACGGGTTTTCATCAATAAAGACCAGATTAACTACAGAATGTTTATTTGTGATCATATCTTATAACCTAATTTCCTAGTTAGTTGCTAAACCTAATTAATCTAAACTTAGAAACTATTGGACGCCAGGAGAGTTTTTCTTCTTTGTTACGGAACTCTGCCAAAACCAAAATACCTCGGCTAACTCGATGTCTTCAGGGTGAAACAAATTATTTGTAGTTCGTCCAAAAGGGCATCAAGCTACGACAACACAAAATTACGTTAAAGATATGCAAAGCGAACTATAGGTATAGACTACCAATGTACAAATCTGTGCAACTTACCCCTTTTGGAAATCACTAGTCACAATTCAAAATAACAATGTATTTAAGACCGACTTGGCCAATGAGATCGAATAATCTTCACAAGGATTCACAAGATAAACGGACAATATAATTTACATTTCTTAATATGATTGCAAAACGAACAAAATACCATGTCCAATTATGACCGAACAATTAACACGTCTTGTGTCTCAGTCAACAGCTGATTTCCTAATGGCCGATCATGACCTCTCCAATGACAACTAGATCAAATGTACGAAAAACAAAATTAAAAAAGGTACATAACGCAGTGGGATTTGAACCTGGTTGCACGATAGATATTAGGCGACGGTTGTACCGCTGCGCCATACGAGACTACGGCAGCACGTGTGAAAACGTGAATCAGTCAGCACTATATACTCGTTATATTCCCCCAACGCAGAAAAGAAAGAAAATATATCTCATAATATATTTTATTTCTTCTCAGCACTATCACACCAAAATGATTTTAAATCTTTGGCATGCCAAACTCCAATGGATTTGCCATACACATTGTTTAAGTGAAAAACGTTATCTGACAGTTTCTTAATAATTATCGCTTTTTCAAATTTGGGTGCTAATTTAGCCATAAATTTAGTTCCGGCTTTTGATAAATATTTTGTTCTTCTCCAAACTACATCTCCTACTTTAAAATCTGCTACCCGGCGTTTCTCGTTATAGAATTTAGTACTCTTCTCATGTGCCGCTTGAAGCCTGAGCCCCACTTCTTTACATAACTTAGGTCGAGCCTTTAGTTTCCATAGATATTCTTGCATGTCAACCAGAACTGGTTCATCACGGGCAAGCAATTGTATGGCATTATTTTCATTGGATAATTTTAACGGGAATGATGTTTCTCGGCCAAAGAACAGAAATGACGGAGTGTATTCTGTTGTTTCATGAACTGATGTTCTTATAGCATGGGCAAATTCTTGTAAATGAGCGTCCCATTCGTTATGTTTTCTGGAATTAATGTAAGAGGCTATCATAGTACCAATAACTCTATTAACCCGCTCAGTGGGATTACTCTGAGGGTGATAGTTAGGCGTGTACCAAATTTGAGTGTTGTATTTCTGTGCAAGATCCCTAAATAAATGCGAGTTAAATTGCTTCCCATTATCACAGATTATGGCCGAAACTTGCCCAAATAAGAGAAACTGTTTTTCTAAAATTTCACAAATTTTATCTGCTTTACCTGTCCTCAAAGGAAACAATAATGTGAATTTACTAAATAAACAAGTTATTACCAGTAGCATAGTGTTGAAATTTTTACTTTTTGGAAATGGTCCCATTAAGTCTAAAGATATGACCTGCCACGGACCAGTTACTTTTCTATGTTGACCCATATAACCTAAAGGTAATTTTTGTGATACTTTTACTTTGGCGCATGTTTCACATTTCCCTACGTATTGCTTGACCTCATTTAACATGTTCGGCCAGTAGTAATATTGTTTTATCCTATACAGTGTTTTGCGTACACCAAAATGACCAGCTTTTATATCATCATGAAAGTATTTAAGTATGTCGGTTCGCAAAGGTTTCGGTATTACCAGTTTCCAGTCATTGGCTTTATCTGGATATTGTTTCAGACAAATTTTCTTATAAAGTAGACCGTCTCTAACTTGCCAGTCATGACTAACATCCTGTCCATCTTTTATATTGGCTATTTTATTTTTATACCAATCATCTTTGTGCTTATCTAGAATCTGTATATTTGTGTGATTTTTGTCCATCAATGCATTAATGGATCTTGACAAGGCATCTGGCACTATATTGCTTTTACCGGGTCTATGAATTATATCGAAGCTAAATTGCTGCAATTTCATAGCCCAACGCCCTAGTCTACCATGTGGATCTTTCATGTTGTGTAATGTTTTAAGTGCACTGTGATCAGTAACAACCGTGAAATGTGTGCCCTCTATGTATGGTCTAAATTTCTCTATCGCGTATACTATACTTAAAAGTTCTCTTTCCGATGTCGAATATAATTGCTCACGACTATTTAACTTTCTACTGAGATAAGCTATTGGTTGATCAATATTATTAATTTTCTGACATAAAACACTACCAATTCCTTTACTTGACGCGTCGCACTGAATTATAAAATTTTTAGTGAAGTCTGGACAGGACATGACAGGTGTTGAAGTAAGCAACGTTTTAAGTTTTAAAAATGCTTTGTCTGCATCTTCTGTCCACACAAACTTTTTGTATTTCTTGCCTTTTGTTAAGTCGTGAAGTGGAGCTGCTATAAGAGAGAAATTTTTGACAAACCGTCTGTACCAACTAGCAATTCCTATAAATCTTTTAAGCTCAGTTATGTTTTTGGGTCTAGGAAAGTTCATTATTGCTGAAACCTTTTCTGGATCTGTGCGCAAACCATCTTTGTCTATGATATAGCCTAAAAATCGTAAACTAGGTCTCGCAAACTTGCATTTATCAACGTTTATTGTTAAACCGGCATCCTTGAGTATGTTCATTACCCGTTTCAAAATTTCTAAGTGCTTATCAAAGGTGTCTGAGCAGACAACAATGTCATCAAGATATGTCCATACTTTTCCTTCTAGACCGTGAAATAAAATGTCCATTAATCTCTGTTGAGATTGAGAGGCATTTATAAGGCCAAATGGCATTACTTTAAAATGAAACAAGCCTCTGCCAGGTACTGCAAAGGCTGTTTTTTCTTTACTTGTGTCCCCTAGTTCTATCTGCCAAAATGCCGACTTCAAATCGATTGTACTTAAGAATCTTGCGTTGCGCAGATTGTCTATGATAGCGGAGACTCTAGGCAGTGGGTAAGTGTCTCTCTTGGTTACTTTATTAAGCTGTCTACTGTCTAGACAGAGCCTATTACTACCATTAGCTTTCTTTACCAACACGATGGGTGAGCACCAGGGACTATGAGAGGGTTCAACTACATCCTTTCCTAACATATCGTCTAGTTCACGTTCTATTTCTTTTCGTATGACCGGAGAAAAATTATACTGTTTTTGATATATTGGTTTACTGTCACCTGTGTCTATGTTATGTTTAAGAATTTTAGTTCTACCCAAGCCTGTACCTATCCTTTTTTTGATTTCATCAATAGTTTCTAAAAGTTTTTGTTGCTCTTCTTCATTTAATTCTTCATGACCTACTAAAGATGTGTTATACTCAATAGAATGGACTACTGGTGTTCCTTGAAGCACTTCACTTTTGAATTTGAATGAGACGCCAAATAAATCAAAAAAATCTTTACCTAATATTAATTTTTGTGATAGGTTAGGCATGAGTAACATGGATACATAGTGAAACTGGTCATTAAAGGTAACCGGTACATCAAAACCTTCTGTTATACAATGACTAGCACCATCTGCCGTAGAGATGTGCATAAATTTTATTTTTTGCATCTTTATCCCGAGGTGTTTTAAAGTTTCCGCAAATTCCTTATTGACCACTGTGCATGTGGCCCCAGAATCTAACAAGCCATTACAAATAGAATTTAAGATATTTATGCGTATATATGGTCTGTTGTCATTTTCCTTTTTGAATGTTAGAGGGGACACAATGCCATTAGACATGAAGTTGTTTAAAAAGTTTAACCAGTCCTGCCACTCTTTACTTATACAGCTTGGGGATGGTTTTACTTGGCAGGTTTTGCGCCATCCCCTCTGACGTTTCCCTTACAGGTGCAATCCTTAAGGGTTATACCGAAACGGCCACAACGATAGCAAAATAACCGCTGTTTCGGTATAGAACATGATCGGAACAAATGACCAGTTTCACGGCAGTTCCAGCATCTCATGTTAATGTTGGGTTTAATATTAGTATTTTTTATTTCACTAACGTCTTTAGTCTCAGTTGCACCGTCTACGTGTGATTTGTAAGCTAAATCTGGTTCTAAAGAATTAAGGTTATTTTTCGGTTCTTGAAACTTGTCACAATTAATCTTGGTTCTTTCTACTATACGCATTACGTTTACTAGATCAGGTATAGATGTAAAAATGCCCCTACATACAGCCCTCTGATAGTATGGTTGCAAATTCTTCACTATGATCATTAACTTTTCAGATTCTGGGATTTTGTTGGGTAGTCTGTTAAACAAATTTTGCATAACCGCAATAAAGAAACTTGAAAAAAATTTGTTACGGGTTTTCATCAATAAAGACCAGATTAACTACAGAATGTTTATTTGTGATCATATCTTATAACCTAATTTCCTAGTTAGTTGCTAAACCTAATTAATCTAAACTTAGAAACTATTGGACGCCAGGAGAGTTTTTCTTCTTTGTTACGGAACTCTGCCAAAACCAAAATACCTCGGCTAACTCGATGTCTTCAGGGTGAAACAAATTATTTGTAGTTCGTCCAAAAGGGCATCAAGCTACGACAACACAAAATTACGTTAAAGATATGCAAAGCGAACTATAGGTATAGACTACCAATGTACAAATCTGTGCAACTTACCCCTTTTGGAAATCACTAGTCACAATTCAAAATAACAATGTATTTAAGACCGACTTGGCCAATGAGATCGAATAATCTTCACAAGGATTCACAAGATAAACGGACAATATAATTTACATTTCTTAATATGATTGCAAAACGAACAAAATACCATGTCCAATTATGACCGAACAATTAACACGTCTTGTGTCTCAGTCAACAGCTGATTTCCTAATGGCCGATCATGACCTCTCCAATGACAACTAGATCAAATGTACGAAAAACAAAATTAAAAAAGGTACATAACGCAGTGGGATTTGAACCTGGTTGCACGATAGATATTAGGCGACGGTTGTACCGCTGCGCCATACGAGACTACGGCAGCATGTGTGAAAACGTGAATCAGTCAGCACTATATACTCGTTATAATATATAGCGAGCAAACAAGCAGACGGGTCACCTGATGTTAAGTGATTACCACCGCCCATGAACATTTACAGCACCAGAGGAACCGCCAATGCGTTACTGGCTTTTGAGGTATTTGTTTATCCGCCCTTTGAAGAGCCCCGTATTATATTCATGAGAGAACACAGAAGATGGAAGCTGGTTCCATAAGTTGCAGGTTCCAGGTTTGCTGGTTCCATAGTTTCAAATAAAGCATGCAAAATTGACTATTTTTCCTTTTCTTGTAATACCAAAACCTTTAAAAAAAACCACTTTGTTGATTTTATATGCTTTTCACCCGATAATATGAGCTCGCTCCATCAATCAATTACCTACACAAAAGTAGGTAGGTACGAGTAGGTACGTGCGTTACATGAATTTTATATTTTGAGGCAAAAATGAATTATAGGCAGCCACCATGATTGATTGCTCCCGGGACAGATTTATGGGCGAAAATATATTTTTAAAGGGAAATTTTATATTTCGTCCTTATGATATTACTAAATGTTGATATTAGGTTTTCTGACAGGAAATTCTCAGTACTAGCCCGGAGTTAAGAAATTGGCGGTGTTTCACCCATGTGCCTCGGAGAAAGCCGTCGCTCCTGCGCCTGATCTCTCTCCGGTCGTGTCGGCTTATCCGTCCCATCGGGCTATGAGAGTAAAGGAACAGAGAGTGCACCTGTGTATGTACACACACTTGTGCACAAGAATATCTCCCGCGCAGATGACTAATCTCTCTGGAGATAAGCCGCCGTGGCCGATATTCCGACGGGAGGACATATTACTAGAGGACGCCCGTGACTTCGTCGTAGGTCGATTTCGATTATTTTTAAAATCTTTTGATTTTCCTCTATAATGGAAACTATTTATCTCAGAAACTTAGATTTTCCGAGATGAAGAGCGACCTTCCTTGGGATGCAACCTATTTCTGTACCGAATTTCGTCAAAATCAATTCAACGGATGGGCTGTGATGTAACACATAGACAGACAGGCACACTTTCGCTTTTTTTTGGTTCCCGTAAGATTTTCCCCTACCTAAAAGTGTTCAACGCGGCTAAAGAAGTTTTCACTTCAAAAAACGAAGGAAAATTTCATACCAATTTTTGCCCCGCCAGTGCATTAAAACTTTGTCAATTCCAACTCTTCGCCGAATATCTTGGCAAGTTTCCTTCGTACCCGACAGGTAAGTATGGTATAGTATGCTTTAATGTGTCCAATTTTAATTAAAAACTTCTTTTCACTTCAACGCTCTTCGTCTAATTAGTTCTCTAGAGCTTTCCTGACCTGGAATTCGCAAATTAAGCGTTTTCTTTTTCACGCCATTGTCTGTTAAGTGGGAAATTAGGATAAGATGGAATGAATAGCTCTGGCTGGACTGAATAGGATTTTTAATTGTTGGACGTAAAAAGTTAACATCATAAATCACAGAGACAAGTTAGAAAGTTAGGGCTTGCAGCATGCTGCAGGCCCAATCCTAAATCTATGGGTATATACCTATAAGTGTCAGTAAGACGTATCCTATCTCTATGACCTATAATATATTTTTTACTAGCTGATGCCCGCGACTTTGTTCGCGTGGATTGAGGTTTTTTGGTTTCCGCGGGAACTCTTTAATTTTCTGGAAAAAAAGTAGCCTATAAAATATGTGCTATTAAAAATATCCTCTGTGCCAAATTTCATCCATTTCCGTTCAGCCGTTCTGGATTGATTGAATAACAAACATCCATCCATCCATCCAAACTTTCGCATTTATAATATTAGTACCACATAGATTTACCACCAGATATTACCACATAGGTTTACCGCCATATATTACCACATAGATTTGTCTGCTTTTGTGGATTATAGGGTATCAAACTTCTAGTTCCTTCATTCCTTAGCTAAGAAAATTATATTATAACGGCGCAGACAATTACCTAGAGCAAGCAAAACACTATTTCCACTTAAAAAATTAATTCAGTGAGTGTGAAAGTGCCCCCGAGCTGAGTCCATGAGGCCCCAGTTCAAACACGGCGGACATCGTTTCAAATTACAGTTTTAATGAAAAACTTGCTTCCATCGCGTCCCGGTGTGCCCTCACAGCTAGCAATCTATAATATTACCTACTAGTTGGGCTAGTAAGAGTAAATTCATCTCGATATCGTTGATAGATTTCGAATATCGAAATACTATTAAGTATGTCAAAAATACTGCTGTCTTTTTATGACACGAAACAGTTGATATCGTTTGCGTAATTAGAAGGATATTCGGAGAACATGCGTTCATTGCAGCTCAGTGTTCTTTTTTTGAAGAACTATAATTATATAATTGGGATTTAAAATTACTAGGAAATTCTAATTCTTTATACTTACTCAATTATCAATTTGTTTATTTCATACACGACAGACGTGTCTCTTCCGGTTCGGAAAGAAGATTCTAGAAGAATGATAAATAATTAAAAAGCTCAAAAGGCATCATTTTCAGCAAAAACAGTCAATTTAAACTCTTACAGAGTTTGACTAATGACGCCAGATAACTACGCCTACATATAAATTAGACAACGATAAGGCCTATTTTAATGAGTTTTTGAATAACCACGATTTATTGCCAAAAGTTTAAGGCTCTTCAAGGTTCAAGTTCGTCCATATATTAACCATATCTAACGCTTTTTGCAACTTGTAACGTTATTTTGTTTCGACGCTCGATTTTCACCTTCATGCGTCGTACATACATGCACTGCTTTGAGGATCGTGGCACCCCTTTGATGTCTCTTTTCCATGATTTTCCACTATTCTCTATTTCAAATCGTATGGATAGCTTCGCAGATGTGTGTTCGACAACTTAACTTATTTTGTCTGACTCCTTGTCTCGGGGCAGGGTCTCTTTCCTCCAAAGCCAGTGACTATAAGTTTACCAGTGGTGCTGGCGTTATTTTTCGAATGGCATTTTCGTATTTCAAAATTGGTGATTTTATACAGTCTCTCATACTAACCCTTCAGGTCCACACTCGCAGCTCGCAATCCATATTACTAGCAATCTGTGCTATAAGTTGTACCTAGCACTCTAGTATGAAATTGCTACGAGGACTAGTTTGCGATATTAAACTCTCCAATATTAGTTGGAGAACTTATTTATGTTAGTTTAGGTACTTGTGTAGGTAATGCATTCAGTCCGTTTTAATAACTTTTTGCAGCGATTTCGCAATTACTTGTCGCTTAGTTCCTTATTTCTTACACTAGCTTTTTTTCAAATTCATACACTAACGCTTGGCTGCTATCAAACTTGCTGGGTCACTATTACAACCGGGTAAATACCAAAATGTGTCTGTTTGTTGTTTTGTCCTTCAAGGATCTACAGAATTACGCTGAGTCGATGCACTTTTTGGGATTTTTTGCCTTATGGACTAACATAAGTTTTTTCTGTATTTTGTAATTTTGTTTTTTTTAGCTGGGTTAATTGTAACAATAGTACAATTTTCCAATTTATTTATTTTATTTATTATCTCTGAGCGATTTCAGTGTGATTTTTTTGAAATGTGAAGAGTGTCATATGCTATTTATATTTCTTATTATTTATAACTATCTATTCATTTATATATATATCTTTATTGTACACACAAAATATACAGTATACAGTTAAAAAGCAGTAGTAAGACTACATAGAAACGTGCAAAGGCGGTCTTATAGCAATCAGTCAACCTTTCGTGAAAGGATTAATAAACCGGAGCGTGGGATAGTGCTGTATTTAAAAATAAAATAATAAATAAGTAATGCATACATGATAAAAAACATATATTTATTTTCCTAGAAAACCCAACATTTCCCATTTTATAAAAATTAAAAAAACCGGCCAAGTGCGAGTCGGACTCGCGCACCGAGGGTTCCGTACAAACCTGTAGTAGGTTTTAAATTATTAAAAAAAACTACTTACTAGATCTCGTTCAAACCAATTTTCGGTGGAAGTTTGTATGGTAATGTACATCATATATTTTTTTTAGTTTTATCATTCTCAACTTACATACATATCAAAAATTTTCGGAATATCCGAATTTTTTTTGATATGTATGTAAGTTTAGAAACTTTCCTCGTGTGTAAAGCACTGTAATAAAATTATAAAATTTATTATTCTCTTTTTACCACTCACATTTTACCACTTTGGAAGTGTCTCAAACTATTCAGTTTAGAAAAAAATTATATTAGTAACCTCAATATCATTTTTGAAGACCTATCCATAGATACCCCACACGTATGGGTTAGATGAAAAAAAAAATGTTGAGGTTTAGTTTTAGTAAGTATGGGGAACCCTCAAAATTTATTGTTTTTTTCTATTTTGGTGTGAAAATCTTAATGCGGTTCACAGAATACATCTACTTACCAAGTTTCAACAGTATAGTTCTTATAGTTTCGGAAAAAAGTGGCTGTGACATACGGACGGACAGACAGACAGACAGACAGACAGACAGACATGACGAATCCATAAGGGTTTCGTTTTTTGCCATTTGGCTACGGAACCCTAAAAAACTTGATTTTTAAAAACTTAAATCCACACGGACAAATTCAAGGGCATTATTTAGTAAAACTAAATCTGTCATTCGACTGTTAGAAAAATAAACTCTTAAAACATCGAAAGTTAGCAATGCAGTATTCCAGCATTTATAGGTCAAAGCGCGCCAACGCGCAACGGGTGGAAAAACGTTACCGCAAATATTTAGTTTAACTAAAAGCCTGATCTAAATTTAGTCTGTACCCAATAGCAACAGTTTAAAAGGTGAAAAGGTTTGCCAGTAACTCGATCAATACTGGATTCTGATTAGGTTCTACCGGCGATTGTCTAACCTTTTTTTTCGTATCGAATGAAACTTTTTTTTTCACTACATTATAGCTGTAAGTAGTTGATGACTTGGGTTTACAGGGGTAGCTTACTTTATATTATACTAGCTGATGCCCGCGACTTCGTCCGCGTGGAATAAGTTTTTTTTAAATTCCCACAGGAACTCCTTAATTTTCCGGGATAAAAAGTAGCCTATGTCACTCTCCGGGTCTTCAACTATATACCCATGCCAAAAATCACGTCGATCCGTTGCTCCGTTCCGGCGTGATTGAAGGACAAACCAACAAACCAATAAACCAACAAACCAACAAACAAACACACTTTCGCATTTATAATATTAGTATGACTACAGCCTCGTTTGTCTAGTGGTTAGCGTTTTTTTGTTAATCTACTACGAGTTAGCCCTTAACTGCGATCTCACATGATGGTAAGTGATGATGCAGTCTAAGATGGTAGCGGGCCAACCTGTTAGGGGCATGGCAGTTATATTAAACCCATACCCCTAATCGGTTTCTACACGGCATTGTACCGTAACGCTAAATCGCTTGGCGGCACGTCTTTGCCGGTAGGGTGGTAACTAGCCTGCACGGCCAAAGCCTCCCACCAGGCCAGACCAGGGAAAATTCAAAAATTATAAATTCCCATATTGACCCTGCCGGGAATCGAACCCAGAACCTCCGCACGTTAAACTTAACGTATAACTAACGTTATACGTATAACTAACGTATAACTTAACGTTAAAGTATTGGGTTTTTTTGACAAGAAATCATCAGTAGGTACTAGCCTGGAGTTAGGATGTTGGCAGTGTTTCACCCCACGTAAAGCCGTCGATCCTGCGCCCTCACCGGTCGTGGCAGATTTTTCGCACACACTTGTGCACCATAATATCCCCCGCACAGATGCCTTATCTCTCTGGAGATAGGCCGCCGTGGCCGAAATTTGGTCGGGAGGACAATATTATTATTATTATATACTACAGAATTTACTTAAGTATAAAAATATACGTTTATGAAGCTGCTTTTATTAAGTGAAACAAAATTTTCGATGTTGCGCTAGTAAAATTAAAACCAATTTAATTGATGAAATACTGAAATACGAGTTCAATTACTTCATTAATATCGTTCAATATACCATGATCGGTATTTGATCATTCCGTAAATATGATTTTAATTATAAATTATGTTCTATCGATTTCGAACATCCAATTCGCGGTGTAAGAACCAGATGAACGTAACTACGTTTTCGCAAACTTTACAGGAGAGCGAAAAAACTGTCTAAAATCGCCTCTTCAGACTTTACCAGCTATTTAAAGAGAAACTATACAATTGACGAAAAAACAAAATATACCGTTGTATTGGTATACTATTTGAGCTTTGTAAAGGTTAAGAATTATTTAAATATATATATATGCTTACGTCATAGGCACAATATTTTTTTTGATCCGGTAGACATACGTTGGTATGGCCCTTAATTTTTTAAACTTCTGTTGTTATCGCGAGGTTAACGTACTGAAATACGTCATTAAAAATTGTAAAGTTAAGTTTTATTAATTTGTGTTAGTGTTGAAATAAATAAAAAATAGTAAAAAGGTAATCAATCAAACCGAACAATCTTTATTTTTTGCTGAAAACGCGCAATTTTAATAATAAACATTGTTTTTTCAACGTGTTATAGCCATCCGCATAGAAAAATCTTAATTGTCTTCGTCATCATCTAAATAGGTAATCAAAATAATCTTTATTAACTTAGTGAAAAAGTACAATTTTAATGTAAAATCTTAGTTTAATCAACATACAGCCATCCGAATAGAAAAATCTTCATCATCATCTGTTGTTCCAACTGAATATCCTTTATAAAAACTGTGATATTGCGATGGGAATCATTTACCCTGTCTGCATAAATGCTGCAAATCTTCATATTTTTCAGTAGAAATGACATCATATGGATTTTTTCGGGAAGCTTTTTTTAAAATAATTGTATAGAATCCAAATGGATGAAATATCGGAACTTATATTCTTCTTAGCCTGCAGTTCAATAGTCGCGTGGATGTTATCAGCTTCCATTTGACTGTGCCTAGGTTCAAAATACTTTTGGTTAATCTCTGTTATATTGAAAGCTTCGACTCAACTTTAAGGTGCCATACTAACGTAAGTTTGTATTTTTCAATGGACTTTAATAATTAACAAAGAAAATAGTACCGCCATAGTAACGTATATCGTATTACGTCGCTTTGTCATGAATTATTTATAAGCTTGAATTATTTATTTTACAAAAATGTTTATGCCAATAGAACATAAATAGATAAACGTTGTTTTGGCTTTTTTAAACTTAGCGTCAAACACAATTTTGTAACAACCAAAACAACGTAAAAGCTTTTACGTTGATATGGTTCTATGATATTGTGAAACAAACAATATTTCTATCTAGTTTATTAAAACTAATTTAGCGGAACTCATGATACGTTTTTCTGGTTCTATTGAAATTTGTTGAAATGCTGATGCGTTTTTTTGGAATTTGTGAAATATTGAATATATCGTTACGTCGTTTTGGCAGTTCATAAAGGACCGCACTGTGATCCGATTTATGAAAAAAAAAACGATTTTTGATTTTTTTGTAGTTACGTTCATCTGGTTCTTACACCGCGAATTAAAATGTATTGGTGAATGTTTTGTTTACAGTATAGGTATTAAGTTTGAGTCAGTGCCTTTGTTGAGCGAAAAGTAATAATAAATCAAGCTTCTATTTTGATCAAATAGGTGAAAATTAATTATCGAAACATTTTCAACCTTTAAAAGTTTATAATATTTTTAATTAATATCAGCTTTCACCTTTTTTATAATTCATTTTTTAGTTTTTAATTAATTGATTATCAACTTTAAAGACTTATTTAGGATAAATTGAAAAAACATTGTATTTAAGTCTATTATTACGAGTAAGTATAATAGAGTTAGAAAAATATCCATGGAGCAATTTATTCGCAAATTTATATCTACCTATTCAAAAGAAGTTAAAAATTGTATTCAAAAGTTCTTTTACTGCGGTGCATAATACCTATTATCATGAAAATTCTGCAATAAAGCTCGACAAAAAATATAGGCACACTGAAAAGTAAATTCCCATCAAAAATGGATTATGATTGGACGGCGGCGTTTCTGTGAAGTACATTTGTGTTATTAAATCCACGTTCAAACAGCGATATTTATGCATACACACATCGTATGTACGATATTTTATCTGAGTGTGTTATATTTTATTTTAAAGTAGAATCTACTTTGTTCTGTATGCATAAAGAGACGTTCTAGACCACTAGAACGTCAAGTATACTCTTAGGGCTTTTCCTGACTGACTGACTGATCTATCAACACACAGCCTAAAATCACTGGGTAAAAGATGGTTGGCAGTATGGTCCCAATTAATTTGTACTAATATTATAAATGCGAAAGCGTGTTTGTTTGTTGGTTTGTTGGTTTGTCCGTCAATCACGCCGCAACGGAGCAACGGATCGACGTGATTTTTGGCATGGTATTTTTTTGGGTATAGTTGAGGACCTGGAGAGTGTCATAGGCTACTTTTTATCCCGGAAAATTAAGGAGTTCCCGTGGGAATTGAAAAACACTTATTCCACGCGGACGAAGTCGCGGGCATCAGCTAGTATATTTATAAATTGAAATGGAAATTATTTCACGTAGGACAACTTGAGCATCTATATTTATTAGAAACCCTCTGGGACCATTACGCCAATGATTAAAGCAATACTTAAGCAATATTACTCAAAATGACAGTTTTACGTCACGTACCTTGGCGTCTCTAAAATAAAGATTATAATTCTAAAACACGAAATACAACAATAATGAAACATCAAACAAGTATGGCTGGCCTATGCGTGATTACCGGATAGTCAAATAGAAAGAGGGCTCGACAAAATGGCGGACAAACTACAATATTGTGGCGAGCAGGGCAAATATGGCGACGTAATTAAATTTGCACAATCGTCACAAACGAGATAGTTTTCAGATCTAAAGGTTTCGGTGGGCCTATTTTTAGTTTTCTTGCTAGAACACCCTGGTGTATAATAATATTGCAAGGGGTTGAATGGAATTTATATAGATAGCTAACTAAAAGCATCTTGAGGAAGCTTACATGCCAAAGTTACTACTTACGGACTGCATCCGCGCCGAAGGTAAATCACGTTTTGTTCTATCCCACTAGTCGGTGCAGCTTCATTTAAAAGTGCAGAGGCGGAATTTTTGTCCGTAATGTGGTTTTTCTCTTATAAGTTATAATTTTTTTTATTTATGGTACTACAAGTTAGCCCTTGACTGCAATCTCACCTGACGATAAGTGATGATCCAGTCTAAGATGGTAGGTAGCGAGCTAACTTTTTGGGGGTATGGCACGGCAGTTATATTAAATCCAATTGGTTTCTACACGGCATCGTACCGGAACGCTAAATCGCTTGTCGGTACGTCTTTGTAACTAACGTCCAGTAGGGTTGTAACTAGCCACGGCTGAAGCCTCCCACCAGGCCTGACCAGAGAAAATTCAGAAATTATAAATTACCGAATTTACCTTGCCGGCAATCGAACCCGGGACCTCCCACGTATAGACCAGCGCTCACCAGATCGCGATGGATGTCGTCAAACATAATATTAACATCAAAATCTTTCACCAGGTACATGGGTCAAGAGTATGTAGGTACACACGACTGCTACAATCAATACAACCACACTTGGGTGGAAAATAAAAACTATTTCCAATCACTTTCCGATACCCTTTGTTTCGGAAACAACAATTTATCGCGCGTTTGAGCCTTTACGCCGAGAGCTGGTGAACCGTTCATTTGAAGTGCTGTACTCGATACATTTTTGTCATGAGTGCTTTCACTTGCGTATTTTTGTCTCTTTGTTATGCATCCATACAATACATTACATAAAATGTGGACTTAAAATTTACACTTTGGATGGTGTGGAAGGGCCAGTTTGCAGCGTTGACAGTATTGCTGTCTGGAGTAGTGACCATCCACCCCGTGCCTCGGAATGTTACTCAATACTTAATTTTAGTGTCTCTTAAGATAAGTGATGTTTTGACTCTACCACCATTAAACGTATTAACTGTGATAAAAGATATCTCTTGAACTGCAAAAACCATTTAATGCAAAGGCGTAAGCGACGCACTTTGCCCGGCGCTTCAGGCGTTCTTGAGTTGGGTTTCACTATAACGATTTCTTCGTTAGTTCGTGGATTCTCAGTTCTATCCGCCGCGCCGTGCAAAGCGCGTTTCTTATACATTTATACGAGCCTTTTTTGTGGTTAAGGAAAAGCAAACAGACATGAAATAAAATATATAAAGCACTATACAAAATAATCACCAACTCTTCGATTATATCGCCTATCTGAGCTTCAGTTTGAGAGAAAGGCGGTAACTACGTTTAAGTACGTCCCGATAAAGACGTTGAGCGAGAAAAGTTTATCTTTATTTCCCTTCGCGAAGCGCCCAACGATGCTGAAACCGTAACGTTGAACTTATCTTACTAATATTACTCGTAGGTATCTCTCGCAGGTCTCTTCGGTCGTTCTTTCAGTCCTGGCTAGATCTTAAATTTAGAGCTTAAATTTAAAAATTAACTTGGCAAAATAATTTGGACATATAGTAATAACCATAATTATTTGTACCTATCATGAATTATCTGGATCAAATGTTATAATTGACTTTATGTTATGTTTATGTTTGGGAGCAATTAGAAATAATTAAACACAATAATAAAGGATTTGAGTTGCTAAATGAACAAATAAACGTATCAAATTCACCTTTACCACAGAATAGGTAATAGCCTTTACTCAATTTATACAGTAATAGGGGGGGGAGGGGCCGGAACTTTCGACACGATCGTCACTTCAGAATCGTGCATTGTCGAGTCAACATCTCCTGAGGATGCTCCGGTTACGGAGTGAAACGTACGTAGAGAGTGATATGGAGGATTTGTGTGGTGTGGTGCTGTGCCGGTGCGAATTGCTGGGTGGTGGGTGTTCGCATGCTGTCGGTGGAAGACACGCACTGCACCACATAGATTTGTCTGCTGTGGCGGATTATAGCGAATTAAGCTTCTGGTTCATTCATTATCATGGACTTCCGCAAAGTAACGCCTGCTTCGATTCAATACTTTATGTTAAATTTAAGCTTAATATTATATCGTATGCCTGTTAGAGCCTTAGAGGTAGACTGTTCCTACTATGTAAAAAATCTTATTCCACGAGAACGAAGTCGCCAGCATCAGCTAGTCTATACTAACCTAATAATACTTAGGCCAGTGGAAACAAATAATTCGTTCGTAGTTAGGATCTTTTCATTTCATTTCAGTTATTAAATCTGTTAACTTATTACAACTCTAATAATCTCTAGTAATAATCTACGATCTTAATACGAATCTGTTGACTTAGTTTGACTGTTACATAGTTAAAGATCTTAAAATAATTTTATTTCTTTATTTCCCGGGATAAAAAGCAGCCTGTGTCACAGGTCCTCAACTATACTTTTGCCAAAAATTACATCGATCCGTTGCTCTGTTGTGGCGTGATTGAAGGACAAACCAACAAACAAAACAAACACACTTTCGCATTTATAATATTAGTGTGTATATATGTATGTATGAATATTCTTTATTGTACACCACAATAAGACAAAATAAACAGACAACAAACGTGAAAACTTAAAACATAGGTGCATTAAGGCGGTCTTATCGCTAAATAGCGATCTCTAGTATAGATGATGTGTAAGTTTGGATGTTTGTTACTTATTTACGCTTCAATGCCTGATGCAAAGCTGGTTACATTGCACAGTCTACCCTAATTTATTGTCTTACAGTTGACATCGCCTTGAATAATGCAAATGCCCACGGGTTCCATTTTCAAAATACCTTCTCGGGGTGTTGCCAGCATTAAAATTGAAATGCGGGAAGCGGGTGACAGCTGAATACGTCAGCTTACGTACGTACAGCTAAGCGCGAAATGTGGTAAAATGCAAAACGGTTTGCATTTTTAAAATTCATTTGAGATTTATGGGTTGTTTTCTTTAAGCTGGAAATATAAAGTAACGTTAGTATTCTTGCAGAATTTACTTACATAAGTGTAGATATTTTTAATAGGTCATTTCTCGGGTCCGAGATAAAACCTGTCTCCGCAAGTATCAAATAGGTATACTATAATAAAGATATACTAATATAGTAGTAGGTACATGTAATGCAGAAATAGTTTATTCTGTATTTATGAGTCATTTACTTACCTACTTAACACAGCTTGGCATTATTATCGCAAGAAAACCCCTGTAATGTCACACCCTCAGCAATGAGGAACACGACGCAGAGAGAGAGAGACTTACTCAACATTTTTGTAGAATTTAGGTGAATTTCATCCCCGTGGATTTAGATTTCTCCCCGTTTTTTTTAAATCCCGTGCGAATGCGTTAGATATTATTTTCCGGGA
This sequence comes from Erebia ligea, assembly GCA_917051295.2. NCBI lineage: Eukaryota > Metazoa > Arthropoda > Insecta > Lepidoptera > Nymphalidae > Erebia > Erebia ligea. The sequence continues at coordinate 1,280,185 of OU785235.1, read as the reverse complement.
TAATCCTAAAAAAAGAATCCTCCACTCTGTACTGATAATCATATTTTGCTTTCATTATATTATGTGTGTGGATTAATACAGCATTAGCCATAGATATTAGCTTAATTAAATAATAATTTACTTTTCCTCTGTCAGCTATTATAAGGCTTCAGCCCAATTAGTCTAATTAGTTGAAACTTTGAAACTCAGTTTGAATAAATACCTATAAAATTTAGCCCAGTGTTGCTAAGAGAGTTTGTAAAGTCTACAAATGTATTTATTTTAAAACTAGCTGATGCCCGCGACTTCGTCCGCGTGGATTGAGGTTTTTCGGTTCCCGCGGGAACTCTTTAATTTTCCGGGATAAAAAGTAGCCTATGTGCTATTCCAGACTTTAATCTATCTCTGTGCCAAATTTCATCCAGATCCGTTCATCCGTTGGAGCGTGATTGAGTAACAAACATACATCCATACATCATCCATCCAAACTTTCGCATTTATAATATTTATTTGATTAGATAAAGATTGGATAGTAAAAACCTTTCAATTGGGCATTTGACTAGTACTAAATAAATTACTTCTTAGTGATTATTAAATAGAGGATCTCCCCAAAGTCGTAATATACACGTCCCCTGATAGTTTCTATAGAATCTATATTGATTGAAGTAAAAAAGTGCGTTGAACTTTTGCGTTGAGTAGGCTCATGGATTAGGACCCCGGACGGGTTCGAAACCACTACCACCACTACAGCCCATTAACGTCCCACTGCTGGGCACGGGCCCCCACTCTCGTAGGAGAGAGCTTAGACCCACCACGCTGTTCCAATGCGGGTTGGCGGTCTTTAACGACTATTATCATTAGTTATAATAACCGGGACCGACGGCCTAACGTGCTCTCCGTGGCACGGGGGTGACTCACCGCCAACTTCCAACTCCGGGCTGGCAATGAGAATTTCTTAACTGAAAAACCCTAATACCTAACAGTTTTTATGAAACTCGAAACTAGTCGGGCGTATTCCTTTAGCGGGGGATAAGTAATACTCGTGCCAAAAGAAAAACTAGGTATATTGAGCGTAAAAATAATCAGAAGGAATTCATACAATGCGACCGCGCTTCGCGGGTAACAGCAGGGAACACACTACTGCCGCGTGCATACGTCGGGCTCGGGCGGCCGGCCGCCGAGACCGGTTCCTTATCTCGGCAGAGCCCGTTTCCACTGACGGCGCGCGGGTTTACGATACTTGAATACGATATAGGTACTGAATTTATTTATAATAAATGATAAACGATATAATATGGTATATAATAAATATTAATGTAAATGATATTTATAATATATGGTATAATATTTAAGCTGTAATTGATATAATATATATGTGGTTTATTAAATTTAAAATGTTGTGAGAAATAAAATATAATGAATAAAGAATTATTAAAATATGTAAATTAATTATCTAAAACGTCACGCTACACCACCCTCCCCCAGAGAACGGCCTACGGGCGGTAAAAATCTGGAAATTTCACTATCCGGCCCGAACGAGTTTTTTTGACTGTGCCGTTCTCGGTGTCAGGTAGATTGTGACCAGTGTTATGAGTGGAAGTATGCGTGGGATGAGTAGATGAATGAGGTGATTGCAGATTGGTTGTGGGTGTAACGGTGTCCGGTTCACGGAGTATGTAGGCAGGTTTAAGTCTATCAATCGAAACAGTGACTGTCTTACCGTTCACCACAATTTTAAAAACTTTATCTCCTCGCTGAATAACCTCATAGGGCCCAGTATATGCTGGCTTAAGGGATCCGACCATAGTGTCATCTCGAAGGAAGACGTGGGAAGATATGGCCAAATCTTTAAAAATGAAGGGAGAACGCTGGCCACCATGACGTGACGCAGGACATGGTTGCAAGTTGGCTGCAAACTTACGTAATCTTATGATGTAATCAGTCACGTCAGGGTTAATAAGGTCTTCAGGGCTTAGGAAATCTCCTGGGAGACGAAGCGGCTCTCCATACACCAACTCTGCTGACGATGATTTTAAGTCGTCTTTATAAGTGCTGCGTACACCTAAAAGTACAAGAGGAAGAGACTCAACCCAGCTGCTATCGGCGTGGCAGATTATGGCAGCTTTAAGTTGCCGATGAAACCTCTCCACGAGTCCGTTGCAGGCTGGGTGGTACGCCGTTGTCATTTTATGCTGGAAACCCGCGATCTTTGCTAAATGACTGAACAAAGCCGAGTCAAACTGCCTTCCGCGATCTGTCACCACCTGTGAAGGACAACCAAAACGGGATATCCATCCGCTGAGGAGCGCCTTGGTAACAGTCTCTGCCGTAATATCCTGTAAAGGAATTGCCTCAGGCCATCGTGTGAAACGGTCGATTGCGGTGAGGCAATAACGGTAACCTTGGGATACAGGCAGGGGACCGATAAGGTCAATGTGTATGTCCCTAAACCTAGCTCGGGGTAGTCTGAACGAGCTCAATGGTGCAGAGGTATGTCTATGTATTTTAGACCTTTGACACGCGATACAGGTACGTACCCACTCCCTGCAGTCTTTTTTAATGCCAGGCCAAACGTAGCGATCGGTGATCAAACGAATCGTAGCGTTGGCACCAGGGTGGCTAAGAGAGTGGAGACTTACGAAAACCTGTCGGCGCAATTCCTTTGTCACGTATGGTCTAGGCGTGGTACCACTTACGTCGCAATAGAGCTCAACGTGAGAACCAGGTATTTTCACTTTATCCAGGCATAGAGAGTTGTTGCCACTTAGAAGCATTTTAAGTTCAGGGTCGGTATTTTGTATGGTAGCTAACTTCTGTAAGTCGATAGGTAAACCGATTTCTTCAATACGGGACAATGTGTCAGCTACCACATTATCCTTCCCTGAAATATGCCTTATATCAGTGCAAAATTGGGATATAAAATCTAAGTGACGGAATTGCCTGGGCGAGCAATTCTCTTTCCTGGAGTGAAATGCGAACGTAAGGGGCTTGTGATCCGTGTAGATTATAAAATCACGAGCCTCGATCATGTGACGAAAGTGCTTGACCGCTTCATAGATTGCTAAAAGTTCGCGGTCATAGGGAGAGTACTTGGTTTGAGCAGGGCAAAACTTACGTGAGTAAAACGCTAATGGCTGCCAAGTATTTTCCTTGAACTGCTGTAACACGGCACCCATAGCCGTGTCTGAAGCGTCGGTCACGAGGGCTAGCTTAGCTGCGCAGTCTGGATGCGCGAGCATGGTGGCTTTACATAAACCACGCTTGCAAGCTTCAAAAGCATCTAGCTCTTTGGATGTGAGGTTCACCGGGTGTGAACCCTTTACTGAACCTGTCAGAAGAGCATGCAAAGGTGCTTGGTGTTGTGCAGCATCGGGAATAAATCGACGATAAAAATTTATCATCCCTAAGAACCTGCGTAACTCTTTTACCGTCTTGGGTGCAGGGAAGTTCCTGATTGCTTCTACCTTTTCAGGCAAGGGCTTAGTGCCGTCCGCTGAAATGCGATAGCCTAGAAAAGTGACTTCGGAGGCACCAAATACGCACTTTGCGGTGTTGATGATCATGCCGTAGTCTCGCAACCTAGTAAAGATCTGGCGCAAATGATCCATGTGAGACGCCTCGTCTTTCGAATAGACCAAGATGTCATCCAGATATGCATAAGCGAAGTCCAGTCCGCGCAGCATCTCATCGACGAAGCGCTGGAACGTCTGTCCGGCATTACGAAGCCCGAATGTCATGTACGGAAACTCGTATAAGCCGAACGGCGTTGTTATGGCGGTCTTCTCGATGTCGCTAGGATTGACGCGGATCTGGTTGTAGGCCTTTACCAGATCCAGGGTTGAAAATATTGTGCATCCTGAAAGATTATGAGCAAAATCCTGGATATGGCGGATGGGGTACCTGTCGGGGATTGTTCTAGCATTCAGCATCCGGTAGTCCCCGCAAGGTCTCCAGCCGTTGTCCTTTTTGGGGGTGAGGTGGAGAGGGGAAGCCCATGCGGATTCTGAAGGACGACAAGTACCAACCTGTAACATTGCTTCGAATTCTGCTTTTGCGATCTTTAGCCTATCAGGTGCTAACCTGCGTGGTGTGCAAGATACTGGTGGACCGGGTGTGGTGCGAATATGATGCATTGTGTTATGTGTAATCAAGCGTTGTGTACCCGCGGGTCGCGTGATTTCGGGAAATTCCCGCGAAAGCAAAAGATGGTAACTAGAATCGCCTGCTATTACCTTTACAGAATGTATATGACTAGAGTTACAAGCCAGAGAAGCTGGAGCAGATAAGGAAGTAGTATTATCAATTAATTTTTGGCTTTTACAGTCTACGATTAAATGGTAATAACACAAAAAGTCCACTCCTATGATTGGTCTTGTAACATCGGCTACCACGAAACGCCATGGATAATTTCGGCGAAGTCCGAGGTCCAAGTTAAGGTACACGTAACCGTAGGTGTTGATGGAAGTCCCATTTGCCGCAGTAAGCTGGAAGTTTGTAGGTGCTCGGCGATCTCGTAGCTGGGATCGAGGGAACACACACAAGTCACTCCCAGTGTCAACTAAAAATTGGGTCTTCGTGCCACGGTCGGTTACGAAGAGGCGACCAGGTATAGCGGGGCAATCGTCTGTCGCTATTACTGCAGATTGCCCGCGGCGTTTCCCGACTTGTTGTAATCGCAGGGCCGTTGACATTTGTGTGCTCTCGATCCGAATTTTGCGTGATACCAGCAGACTGGATATTTTCGGTAACTTGACGCTGATCGGTTCGCGCTGCGCGAAGTTGAACGACGGCGCTGCTGTTCGGAACGGCTCATGCGGCGCGACTGACGTGTGTGCTCATCAAGCTTGATTGCCAGGCGTTCCACCATGCGTTTCAGTTCTGCGATCTCACCAGAGGAGCTGCTGCTGGGTCCAGGTGTACTGGCAGGTACTGAGGTAGCTGCGACGCTAGGTGGTGCTGATATCTCTTGTATACGGTCAGCTAATTCAGCTGTTCCAGCTTGAGAGAGGTCTGGGATGTCAGCACGGTCTGGGTACTCTGGGGAAGGCGGTTGCTCCAGATGCTCTGCAAAAATTCTTCCGGTACGTTAGGTCCAGCCAGGTCTCGTAGATGACGAAGGAACTGCGACGGTGTTCTGTTACCCAGTTCCTCGTGGGTGAGTAGTTGTCGAACCTTCTTTTCGTGAGAGGCGGTAAGTCGTTTTATTAATTCAGTTTTTATTTTATTATAGCGATTCCGCGTCGGTGGGTTGACTATAATGTCTTTGACGGCCTTTGCATGGATTATATCAAGGTTTGCGATAACAGTATTAAATTTAGCGGCATCTTCGGTTATTCCAAAATTATCAAATTGGCCTTCTACTAGGGCAAACCAAATCTCTGGATCGTCCGGTGAAAAAGTCGGCACTTTAAAATTCAGCTTATGATAAAAGTCGTACGACTGTCGTTCCGGTTCCGTAGAAACGCGCGTCATTTTTGCACGACGTGTAGTAACGCCGGCACCATGTTTCTCGGTAATCGTACGAGTTGAGTCGGAGCTGCTGTCACTTCCGTTATCTTTGCTCATTATCACTCACTCACTGTGCAATGTGTTCAACGGGGTCACCACTTTAGCGGGGGATAAGTAATACTCGTGCCAAAAGAAAAACTTTAAGTATATTGAGCGTAGAAATAATCATACAATGCGACCGCGCTTCGCGGGTAACAGCAGGGAACACACTACTGCCGCGTGCATACGTCGGGCTCGGGCGGCCGGCCGCCGAGACCGGTTCCTTATCTCGGCAGAGCCCGTTTCCACTGACGGCGCGCGGGTTTACGATGCTTGAATACGATATAGGTACTGAAATTATTTATAATAAATGATAAACGATATAATATGGTATATAATAAATATTAATGTAAATGATATTTATAATATATGGTATAATATTTAAGCTGTAATTGATATAATATATATGTGGTTTATTAAATTTAAAATGTTGTGAGAAATAAAATATAATGAATAAAGAATTATTAAAATATGTAAATTAATTATCTAAAACGTCACGCTACATTCCAACAAAACACAAGAGTTAAAACTATACGGAATCCTAAAAACCTGAGTGAAAGTATTCATTAAAATTTTCTTTCACAATTTGTTCATCAAGCATTAATGTATTTCTATACATGCGGAAAGAGGTCACATACTAAAAGGAACATCTGACCTCTGACCCGGTCAGGTCGGGTTAAAGGTCATCGCCCTTTGTCAACTAATGCTTTATATAGGTAAGTAGGTATATTGAAGTTAATCCCCTCGGGTTTTCGGGTTTTTAGGTCAATTAGTGCATTTCTGTCACTTAAATTCTATGCCACAAAAAAAATCATCTACTGGGAATGAAAAAATTGTTCATACTGATAGAATTTGGGCAGATAATTACAAGGGATCTCTCTATAGGGCAGAGTTTATGCTGCCTCTGCTCGGTAGGAATGGCATTCCGAACCAGTGGTAGATTCATTTGACGATTCAACTATTGATAATTCTAATAATTCAATTCAAATCAATTTATTTATTTGTGAATAGTGTAATTTCAGCATAAAAGTGCTCCAATTCTACCACATTGTCGTGTACAAATAAATTGATTTTATAAAGTTAAAATTATTAACATACCTACTTAGATCATGCATAATTCTTAAAAGTTTAAATTAATTTAAAATTCTTATCAGCACTTGTAAAGCTTACTGGAATTTAAAAAAACCGGCCAAGTGCGAGTCGGACTCGCGCACCGTGGGGTCTGTACAAACCTGTAGTAAGTTTTAAATTATTAAAAAAAAACTACTTACTAGATCTCGTTCAAACCAATTTTCGGTGGAAGTTTGCATGGCAATGTACATCATATATTTTTTTTTTTTAGTTTTATCATTCTCTTATTTTAGAAGTTACAGGGGGGGGGACACACATTTTACCACTTTGGAAGTGTCTCTTGCGCAAACTATTCAGTTTAGAAAAAAATGATATTACAAACCTCAATATCATTTTTGAAGACCTATACATAGATACCCCACACGTATGGGTTAGATGAAAAAAAAATTTTTGAGTTTCAGTTCTAAGTATGGGGAACCCCCAAAATTTATTGTTTTTTTTTTTATTTTTGTAAGACAATCTTAATGCGGTTCACAGAATACATCTACTTACCAAGTTTCAACAGTATAGTTCTTATAGTTTCGGAAATAAGTGGCTGTGACATACGGACGGACAGACAGACAGACAGACAGACAGACAGACATGACGAATCTATAAGGGTTCCGTTTTTGCCAAATTTGGCTACGGAACCCTAAAAAACATTTGAATTTGATACTTCTATTATTAGCCAACGAACTTGGACGAATTAACCACGGGACGAGTGATATCGGCCATATTCGCCTTACCCCTCTAGCCGCGAACTGGGCAATTTCGTCATCAATTATGATATTGAGTTGTCATGGTGATCAACTTTTTACATTAAGTGTCGATAATTGGGCAGAAAAATGACAAAGCACTCTATTCTCGCCCCGCAAAAGTTAGTCGAACGTGATTTCATACATTTTACTTACGTTTCCTATTTCGTGTCTATTCGATTGTTTTTCAAAACTCGTTTTTAGGGTTCCGTACCAAAATGGTAAAAATGGAACCCTTATGGTGCGACTTTCTCCGTCCGTCCGTCTGTCACAGTCGATTATTTCAGTAACTATTAAAGCTATCGACATGAAATTTGGAACAGTTGTGTATAATAGTGACCTAACATCATTAAAATGAAAAAAAATGAAAATTACTGAGTGGGATATCATATGATTTATTTTTATGCATAATAGTTTTTGATTTATCGGGCAAAATGTCGAAAAAAATACCGCTATAATAATATAATATTATAAATAATTTTATAAAATAATAATTTTATGCTATAAAACCAACGCTGGGGCGTTGGTTTTATAGCATAGTTTTTTTGATATTAACAATAAACCTCTACAAACAAAGATAGTTTTGCGGTTCATTAAATTCATTAATCGTAAAACTTACTACAGTTGTACTTACTTTGTACGGAAGTAACCCTCGGTGCGCGAGTCCGACTCGCACTTGGCCGGTTTTTTTTTATTCTTCTCGGTACGAAAGCTATGAATTTGACGATTCAAAAGCTTTAGTAAAATTTTGCTTGAATAAAGAAATATTTCTAATACGTATTTAAATGATTATCTAATTGTTATATTCAAAATATGATTATAAAAAAAATTCAACAATTAGTATGTAAAGCTATTTAATGTGTATTTAAGTACAATTAATTTATTATGATTCTACATAATAGCGTTACAAAGAAAATAGCAACATGAAATAGCTTGAACTTATCTATTATTGTGTTAGGTACACGCGAAATGTTGGACTAATGGAGTGAAAACAATTATCGAGTGGCCCGGACACGCAACCCAAATACCTGAATTATATAAAAGTGTGAGGGATCGAGAGAAACTATATAAATGTAATACTTAATAAACTATAAATAATAAACTATCCATCTTTAACTGGAATAAAAATAAATTTAGATCATAGAACTACTATTGTTATCTTCAAAATTTAAATAGCTCAAAACTATATTAATATAAAGGTTTAAAATTACAAATATTGTAATAAGGTCAGAAAATAATAATTAATAATAATTTGGTATGTGTAACTTTTATTGAATTTTATAATTAAGTAATCCGTGGTTAACGCAGTTGGTAGCATGTTTACCAAATATTTATTGTATAGTTATATTCTGTTTGTATAATGCACTGCGTGCTACTGTTTGTTAACCCAAATAAATAAAAATAAAAAAATAAAAAAAATCTATGCCAGACAAGATATTTTTTTATACACTACAAGTTAGCCCTTGACTGCGATCTCACCTGATGGTATGTCTTGGTGCATAAGATGGTAGCGAACTAACCTGTCTAAGGATATGGCAGTTATATTAAGCCCATATGTAGGTCTACCTCTAATCATTTTCTTCTTCTACACGGCATCGTACCGGAATGCTGAATCGCATGGCGGTATGTCTTTGACGGTAAGGTGGTAACTGGCCACAGCCGAAGCCTCCCACTAGACCAGATCAGAGAAAATTCAGAAATTATAAATTCTCAAATTGAGCCTGCCGGGAATTGAACCCGGGATCTCCTACATTAAGGCAACAGCGCTTTACACTGTCGTCATTTTGTACATTTTGCTGGTTTTTCTTTGAGCTTCGTGATATAATACACCTCAAATAGCCTGAGATGTAAAGGGAAAATCGACAGCAGCTGTTTTTGTTAACTAGCAAGTTAAACACGCGATATTATACGAAAAACTATTTAAGATATTGTTTATGACCGGAAATTACGTCAGGCTGTTATGCAAATGGCCGGCAACCATTAAAACGGCATTCGTGACGGTTTTTGTGTGTGTATTTAAAAAATTCCAGCGCTCTTTCGTGGGTATAAACTGGGTATTTGATTCGATATTATCAGTTCAACTTACATGAACCAAAATGAGAAAAACTTACAACCATTAAATTTTCAACCGACTAGCGTACTTCCGTGGGCAGATAATTGTTTTTTTTAAATTTTAATACCTAAGGTACGAAACCTTAACGGAGCAACGGGTCGACGTGATTTTTGGTATGGGTATAGTTGAGGACCTGGAGAGTGACATAGGCTACTTTTATCCCGGAAAATTAAGGAGTTCCCGCGGGAATCAAAAAAACATAAACCACCGTTATCGTTGGCTCATTGTGTTGATACGGAATATTATTTTGCATAGGAAAAAATCCATGATATCAATTTTATAGAGTAGTTTTATTACACACATACTTAGTAGAATTATTTAGAAAATTCTTGTAAAAAGACTGTAAAAGTGCAAAATACGAGAAACAATTGAAAAAACCATACGATATAAAGCTTCTAGGTATTAATTTTTAGAATTGACACTAAAACTATTGACTAAATAATATATTGGTCTTAATTTTATAGTGAAACTAGCGCACGCCCGCGACTTCGTTCGCGTGGTTTAAGTTTTTGATTCCTATAGGCACTCCTTAATTTTCCGGGATAAAAAGAAGCCTATGTCACTCTCCAAGTCCTCAACTATACCCATGCAAAAAATCACGTTGATCCGTTGCTCTATTTCGGCGTGATTGAAGGATAAACTCTCTATTTGACGTCCTTGGGGATAGAATTTTCAAAAACTGTGTATCACGTATTTTTTCATTTCAAACCGAAATCCCAAACACCAAGTTTCATGGCTACAGCTTGAAAAATGACGGACTTTCCTACAAACTTTTAACCCCTGTTTCAGCCCTATGGGGGTAGAATTTTCGAAAATGGCGAAACACGTATTTCTTCATTTTGAACCGGTAGCTCAAATACCAAGTTTCATGGATATAACTTGAAAAATGACGGACTTTCATACAAACTTTCAACCCCTATTTTACCCCTTTGAAGGTGGAATTTCGAAAAATCCTTTCTTAGTGGATACCTAGTCTTCACAAAGAATACACCCTCCAAATTTCATGTCTCTAGGACCAGAGGTTTAGGCTGTGCGTTGATATATAAGTCAGTCAGTCAGTCAGTCAGGACTTTGAATTTTATATATATAGAGATTAGAGCCATTGCAAATAGGTACGATTTTACCAGCATCATGGAACCTTGCATCAATTCCACATTTACTATTCATTAACCAAACTCAATTAAATTGAAAGCTGAAAGCACTTGAACCATATAGAGCTTACCCAAATTAATTATTTACAAAATCTAATGCATAAATCATTTATGTAATCAGCTATATGCCGAATTAGTTTTCGATTTGAACGCTAACCTTCTAACCTTTCCACCTTTTGACCTTTCCAGGTATTTGTTTAATACCTAGAAACTTAGGAGTATGTTCCAGGTATTTAAATATAATCATATTATGACATACTAAATAATACTTGTGGCTCCGGCCGCGTGGTTTAAGGTGTTTTGATTCCGTGGAACCTCTTTAACTTTCCGGGATAAATAGAAGTCTATGTCTTTCCCCGGGATTCAGCCTATCTCTGTACCAAATTTCATCAATATCGGCCGTGAGAGTTCTAAATGCAAGAACAGATTTGGATTATGGTGTATCGTTACAATCCTATAACATCCTCCTGAGTGATACTGCCTATAATTTTTCTTTTAATTCAATTTGGCAATGTTAATTTGTTTATTATTGCACTACATAAAAAAACTCAATTGCTCTTTTTAAAATATCAACAATAACAATAATTACTAGTGGTTCGCCCCGAACTGAGACCTCGCGGTATCCATAAACTTGTACAGAACGCCATCTATTGACATAATTGTGAAGTTCTGTTAATAATACTGAAGCACATTAAAACTTAAATAATTTCGTTTCCTTATAATATTTATCTAATTTTAGTATTTGTTGTTCAAGTACAGGATATAATTCAAATAATTGATCAAGTTTCAGGCTTGAGAGTTCAGAAAATTGAGAGTTCTGAGGTCAACTTTGGACGTTAGAAAATCGCCACTTTGAAAGCCCCCCATTTCGTCAATTTTAGGGGAAAAATTAAAAAAAAAATACTTTTGGACTCTATTCCTAATTATCTTTAAAATGATATACCGCAACCCTATGTAACGCTATAAAAAATATTTTACTTCGCATGCGCTTCTATGAGAGCCCCCCTGAAATAAAGATTTTTATAACTTTTTAAGCCATATTCGGCGGGAGGCCATCGGTTTACATATTATATTTAAATATGAAGTAATTACGTTCAGCAATTCAGAAGTTATAAGGCTCTGACAGACGGACGGACGGACGGACGGACGGACAAGTGCCAATTCACCCAAGTAGACTCAGAGACCTTCGCTTCGCTCGGTCAATAATTATGGCTTACTTATAGTTATTATTCGCTTATAATATTTGGTATCTCCAAATGAAGAGTGAATAAGCATCTTTTAGGTAAGCGCGCTCCACCTTAGGCTGCATCACTACTTGCCAGCAAGTCTGATTGCAGACGAGTTTGTAAAAAAAAAAAAAAACCTAAGTAACTGCAGTCCTTATGTGTCTAAGTTTAGGGCGCCTTCAAATTTGCCGCAAAGTGCCGCGCGGAAGCAGCGCGGCTGCAGCGCGGCTGCAGCGCTGCGGTCGCGCTGCTTTGTAAATCCATATAAATAAAAAACACGCGACTGCAGCGCTGCACCCGCGCTGCGGCCGCGCATCAGTTCATCGATCGACTAGTGACGGGACTGCGCACGTATTTTTGTTCAAGTCTAAACATGGACGAAAATCAGGTTGAAGAATTTATCGATGAGGTTCAGAGTCGTCCAGCAATATGGGACTCGAAGTCCGACAAGTACAGCAACAAAATCGAAAAGAAAAAGGCTTGGGAAGAAATATGCATTAAATTTATTGAAAATTTCACAAACAAGACTCCAAGCTTAGAATAACTACCTATAGAAGGTATGTTTCCAAACAACGCCTTCTCAAAACGCAAGCTACAAATTCGCTATGTGTGCTGTGTTTACTCGCCTCGTAAACGCAAACATAATGTTGCTAGTTTAAATGTTTTCCACCTAAAAGTTGGGTAAGTAATTGGTTAGTTTGTTTATAGCATTGTAGCTTCTAAAACTAAGCTAACCAGATTTTTTCGGACTGCGCGAGCGTCGTACGATGACATTTATGTCACCAATTGAACGGCTTACGTTTCGCGAGTGTACTAGGTTTCTATAGGTAGTTATTCTAAGACTCCAAGTGAAAAAAAATGAAGCATGTAAGTATAATATTATGTATTGTTAACACAACTACTTTATATTTTCGTTGTTTCGTATTAATAGTAACACAGAGCAGTGTTTCTTCGTCAGAGTCCATCGTGAAAATAAATATAGGTACAACCCTATGATGTTCGAACCTCGCGACAGGAGCGCGGCCGCAGCGCTGCAGCCGCGCTGCAGCCGCGCTACGCTTTGCGGCAAATTTGAAGGCGCCCTTAGAAGCATAGCATAGAGTTTCTAGAGGGAGGTCAAGAGTTAGGTACGTTGTTCGCTGGTGTAGCACATACCTATTGTTCTAGTATACAAATGATTCATTATAACACACGCTTTAGATAAGTAGTCAAATATTATAAATGCGAAAGTTTGGATGGATGTATGGATGTATGGATGTGTGGATGTTTGTTACTCAATCACGCTCCAACGGCTGAACGGATCTGGATGAAATTTGACACAGAGATAGATTATAGTTTGGAATAACACATAGGCTACTTTTTATCCCGGAAAACTATGGAGTTCACGCGGGAACCAAAAAACCTCAATTTACGCGGACGACAGCAGTTACAGCTAGTTGTGTATATGTTACCGCTAATGTCCGGATACTTCGTAGAAAATGTCGACATTAACGGTTTCGATGCGTCAGAGCTCGAAATTTTACGTTAATTAGGTAGATGATTTATGGACTTTACCTAAAAATAGTCAACATTAACGGTCCCTCCACCGTTAAATCGTGAATCAGAATTGATCATTTCATGAAATAATCAAGTATATTTTTGAATCTTCATAGTTTTCATCAAGAATGATTATTAATTAATGATATTTATTTATTTATTTTTATTATTTATATTATGATCAAACGTCTAATGTGTCCTACATATTAGACGTTTAATCATAATTATTAGTCATTTTTTAATGACTAATAATTATGATCGTCTATGTAGATGAAATAAAGGATGTTCTACGCCGTAAGACTTGCTTCGTCACCTCTTCATTCCTGTGATTGAATATGTATCAATTAATATTCTCACGCTTATTTTGTGGCAAAACATGTTTGGTATCTTTTAAATATGATTGTAACCTACTATCTATAATGTACCTAACCCATGTTTCAAGCAAATAAATGAATTAATTTATATTTACTTATAACTTGTAGTAATAATATATTATTTAACTAGTCACATAATATCCTACCTATCAAGCAATACATCTTTTTACAAGCTTTCATTTTATTTGTATGACAGATGTAATGTTACTGTACAGATTATTAAAATAAACATTTCCAAGGGAACAAAAGTTAATTCCTGAACAACAATACAGACAGTTAGCCAATAATTAAAACTTGTCCTATCCAGCAATTGTTTTCACTTCCACACGACCTAGATATTACTGAACAAGTATCTAAATATGGGTCATGTATTTTTAAAAAAATTCTATACCGGACTCTATCAAGGCTCTAGCAGTGTGTATGATGATTAAAAGTTGGATCAAAAACGGTTTTCGTATACCTAAGACAACATTATCAGCTGTCAGTCTGTATTCACTGATAAGCACTATTGTGCCATCTGCATATTATATCATCATCATCCTTCCTTGAATTGAAATTTGGTGGCCATCACGCGAAAGGTCACCCTTTTATCACTAGTCTTGGGAATGAGAATTAGGCCCTTATTTATAGACTAGCTGATGCCCGCGACTACGTCCGCGTGGTTTAAGTTTTTTTAATTCCCGCGGGAACTCCTTAATTTTCCGGGATAAAAAGTAGCCTATGTCGCTCTCCAGGTCCTCAACTATACCCATGCCAAAAATCACGTCGACCCGTTGCTCCGTTGCGGCGTGATTGAAGGACAAACCAATAAACCAACAAACAAACATACTCACATTCACATTTATAATATTAGTATGGATTAGAATAAATCTAGTCATACATCTTATCCCACTACCTAGTAGCAAGTTAAACCATTTGTTTCAGTATCCAATTGAAGTAACATCACTTATTCATAAGGTAACACCCGAAGTGTTCATAAATAGTACAGTAGAAAGTAAATAAAGTGCAATATAGGAAGACTCCTCCCGAAGGACGAGCACTAGGAAGTAATAACGGAAATTATGGGCTCAACCAAACGTCCTAGGTGCATTATTAAACTAGTGAAAATACCTTCTCTATAATATGTATAGCGTAATTCCAGAAGTTGGTATTTATTTATCACTTTTAATATTTTTAACTATACTTAATACCCGGATAAACTCACGTGTTCTGTCGGAAAAATGCCCAATTTAATATTTTTGTTAATTTTGTACAGGTATAGATCGCATCCTGGGGAAGAGCATATTAGACTAAAACCTATTACCTATTCTGTGCTAAAACTGCTTTTTATGGGACACTGTATGAATGTTATACTTACGTTGTGATATTATAGTATGGATCAGGATATATGCATAAATACGGTACCTTAGATAAATATGTAATGCAAAATGATTATCGGATGTTAATATGTGTGTCTGTTTGTTGCAGGGCTGCTGTCATGGGACTCTGGCGAGCACCAGGTCGACTTGGAGAAGGAGCTGGCAACCCTCACGGCACAGGCACCCGAGGGGGAGGAAGCCAGATATGGTACGTACCAAGTGTTCTTATCATTGTATTACTAGCTGTTGCCCGCTTTTCCGGGATAAAAAGTAGCCTATGTCACTCCGGGTCCTCAACTATATCCATACAAAAAATCACGTCAACCCGTTGCTCTGTTGCAGCGTGTTTGAAGGACAAACAAACATAATTTCGCATTCATAATATTTAAAGCATGATTATTCGAAATTAACCAAACTGAATCGACATGTCTTCTTCGTCCACTGCATAGTCATTTTCATTTCTTTTTTATCTAGGTGCTGATCATGCGATCCCAGGTCCAATTCCAGGGTCAACTCAAGTGTTATAGTTAAAAAAAGCAACAGTCCGAAGTTGTTAAATTTCAGAGTTTCAACCTTGAAGATCATGTAATGCCAAATTAAGTCATTCAAATAATAAATATTATAAATGCGAAAGTTTGGATGGATGTATGGATGTATGGATGTTTGTTACTCAATCACGCTCCAACGGCTAAACGGATCTGGATGAAATTTGGCACAGAGATAGATTATAGTCTGGAATAGCACATATGCTACTTTTTATCCCGGAAAATTCAAGAATTCCCGCGGGAACCGAAAAACCTCAATCCACGCGGACGAAGTCGCGGGAATCAGCTAGTATTATATAATTTATTCCATATAGAAATTGTTAACTAAAGGCCGATTTTCCCAACACGGGATAAATTTGATTTTATTGACAGACGTTAAGTCGTTAAGAGAAATCGGTCCTAAGTTATGTTTCATCCTGTCAACCCAGCGCTCGCTCGCTTTGGCCCGTTGACGACCACGAGTCTCCTCTCAGAATTAGACGGGTTCGGCCATAGTCTACCATGATGCCCAAGTGCGGATTGGCAGTTTTCACGCACCTATAATAAAATTATGAAGAACTCTCAGGGATGCAGGTGCATATTTAATTCCTTAAAACGCACATAACTCAGAAATGTTGAAGGTGTCTGCCCGGGGATCGAACCCGTGACCCCGTAAAGAAGATCGGATGTCTAAACCACGCATTACATATAAAGCTTGGTAATTTATTAGCACATTTAGCAGTCATATAATACAACTCGACGAAAAGCCGCGTTTAGGCGAACTCATTGGACTAGAAACTCGGATAAGGCTTGAGGTCGTTTAGCCTGGAGCACAGCCAGAATATTGCGTGCTACGTCGCTCATAGATTTAGGATCCCATTGTTATCTAAAGCGCCATTACAGTCTGTTCACGACACTTTATGGCATATAATTTATTTTACGTATAGAAATGTTGAACTACGTTTTGTTTGTCAGCCTTATTGTTATGTAGGTATAAGTTTTGGAAGTTGGCTGCTAAGGAATTAAACACCACTAATTAATTACCTCCCTTGGATGAAATAAACACGGGATAGGAAACTTAAGAAAAATTGTTGAAATCATGTTCGCCCCGCAAAGGACGAGAGACGAGGGAGAGTGCCTTTTTATTTTTCTGTCCAATTATTGTCACTAGTGCATGAAAAAGTCGATCACTATGACAGGACAATATCATAATTAATGGCGAAACTGCCCAGTTCGCGGCTAGGTAAGGCGAATATGGCCGATATCACGCGTCCCGTGGTCACGCGTCGCGAATTCGTCCAAGCTAATTACTTTAAACAGTTTTAATGTTGAAGAAAAACATCAAATCCAATGAGATTAAAAAAACCATAAACCAAAATTGTACTTAACGTGAGCAAAGCCGCGAGCAATAGCTAGTATTACTTATTTATTTCCTCTCGCTGGTAAAGTGCCGAAAGCGTGGCTTTAGACAATATCGTATGATTATAACATAACATTACTTTTAACGATTATTTACCTACCCCTATATCGGTGGTCTCTTATACTGTTATTAGTGCTATAATAGCGGTATAGGTGGGTAATAGGCAATTTGCGGCAGCTTATTTATTTTCACCTCGCTTATAAAGCTTTATTGCGGAACGGTGCTCATAATTAGTGATGTGCCGGATATCCGTATCCGTATCCGCGGATATCCGAGGGAGAAGAAAAATCCGTATCCGTATCCGTTACTTTTTTGACGGATCTTAATACGGATCTTTTACCTTATTAATTTTCAATACGAAGATGAAATTCTATATACAGGTGATTAGGTAGCAATGAAAAACTATTAAATTCCATTCAAATTTTTATTTTTTTCTTAAAATCAAATATTCGCACCTTTATATTGCAATCGTTTATCGTAGTAAGTTTCAAGGTCACGCGCACCGACACCGAGTGAGTAAAAAAGTTAAAATCCGTATCCGTGTCCGTATCCGTGGATCTTGACACCAAATATCCGTATCCGGATCCGTATCCGCGGATATACATTTTTAACGATCCAGCACATCACTACTTATAATAGAGATGATGACAGCTCAATCAAATCAGCCACAGAAATCAGCAACTCTTTATCAAACTAAAAACGCTTCTAATATGGAAGTTAGTATGAAACATGGAATTAGGAATTACGACTTACGAAATATATATACGTGACGTCATCAAATGTCAACACACTTTTGTCTTTAATCGATAGTTTAAAATGATTTTATCAAACTTAAAAGTAACAGAAGATGAGTATTTAAGGCCTTGTGGGAGACTTTAATAATCAGTAAGAAATAATGAATTTTTGACATAGGCATCATCCATATCCATACTAATATTATAAATGCGAAAGTGTGTCTGTCTGTCTGTCTATCTGTCTGTCCGTCTGTCTGTCTGTCTGTCTATCTGATACGCTTTCACGGCCCATCTGCTTAACCGATTTTAATGAAATTTGGTACAGGGGTAGATTGTATCCCGGAAAATTAAGGAGTTCCCGCGATAATCAAAAAATCTTAATTAACGCAGACGAAGTCGCGGGAATCATCTAGTTCCTAATAAAAAACAAAATTAAACACCTGAGATATTACAAAGTTCTGACCCCTGACGGCGCCAGAATTGGGTTAAACATATTATTTTATCCCCATTTATCCCCTTTTTCTGACACTTACTTGGCCTGGGAATTTCGTCCCAGTTTTTTCCTCGCAAAAATGGTTCTCTCCCTGATAAATAATTCTAAGGATATACTTAGGTCTTTTTATTTATGGAAGCACCTAGGCTTTGTGTAAGGCTAAATGATGATAGATCACGGTAAAAAAGAGGTTGGGATAAACATATTCACACTATATTGGGTAGAATTATTGAATAATTTATCAGCATTATTGTTTTTGTTGGTCATTTTCATCTATTGAAGTTTTAGGTTAGGTTATCAATTTTTTTATAATATTATATACTATTATATTTTGATTTTTCTTATTAGAAACTAAATATTTATATAATAAATGATTATTAGAAATTTATAATAAGTATGAACAATAAAGTTTATATTTGTATGTAAAGTCCCTACAAAAATATTTACCGACAATTTTTCAAATGTTAATTATTATGTTTGTAATTTTTTGGTCTTTGTCTGTCTGCTACGCCTTCACAGCCCATCGTTCAACCGATTTTGACGTAATTCTTTAGAGAGATAGTCTGCGTCCCGGGAAAGAAATATGCTTACTTTTTATCCCAGAAAATGACTCCTTGAAACTTTTGAAAACTCCAAATACACACGGACGAAGTGGCAGGCATCCTCTAGTACTTACATAACCCAAAACCATAGATGATTATGAAATATCACTCACTATTAGCAAAGTGTGGTTAATAGTACAAGTTATTAGTAAATTATTAGGTACTTATATGCACGAAAAATTAAAAAAAAACAATCTAAATTCAGATAAAATAAACATCAAACTTTCTAAAACAACAGACGTTAGAATTGCAAGAGATAAAGCGCCGGGTGCAATTTTTCACGACCTCGCTAAATTACCAGTAACAATACAAAAGAAAAATAGAAAAGCGACTGAAATTTCTCTCACTGAGGCGTACAATAGATAACGTATGGGACCGCGCTCTAGTTTTGAGTAACATTATTTCGTTTATTTTTAAGTCATTCTTTAGTTTAGTTTATGTTTCTACCGCTGTAAATCGAATTAATAAAGTTAACTTCTATTGGATAGAAGCAGGCGTTACTTTGCGGAAGTCCATGACATTGAAAAAACTAGAAGTTTAATTCGCTATTATATTTCGTCGCTTCATTCTTCAGATATAATTTTTACATTGTAGTTTCCTCAATCATGCAGCAACAATCGCACGATTTTTAGAGATGTTTTATTTTAGTATAATGATAAAATTCTCCCGCTTAAGGCATCCCTACCTGGTTACACATTCAATATTTGTTCGTCATTCTTTTTTCGTGCGTAGCAACGATCGGACGTTCCCACTTTCAACAAAGTTAATATTATTATTTTATATCTAAATAAAAAATATTGAAAAAGAAACAGCCGCTGCTTCTTACAGGAAAAACGGTGAGTCTTTAATCTTTCAATTTCAGCAATTTATTTCATGCCTGACAGGCTTAAGAAATTATACTTAAATTATATTTTCATGCAGTGTCAAATTACACTATGTTGTATGTGGGTACTTAAACAAAACAGTTCTGTCACTTTTATTGTGGCTCTTGCGTATTTATTACATTAATAATTATAATATCTAACTCACTAAAGGTTTTCCTAGGGTTTACCCGAGAGGTAACAACGAAGGAGAGTAAACTTTTCAGCATTAAACACGCTTATGAAATTATTCTTTTATGCAGCGTTTAATTATTCTAAATGTCCATCCGGCGGGTTGCCCAAGAGGCACCATGAAGAAGGTTAAGCCCTTCAGCATGGCTCGCCTAAGTAATTATAGTTACTTAGTACTTACACGAAGTACGTGTTAAAGTACGCTAATCCACTGGGAGGTTACTAGCGAAGTAACACGACGCAAATCAAACCTTCCAGCTAGACACTCCTAGCGACAGCAGGATAAGGAGAAATATTGGCGCCCGTTAGACTCGTTTGATGACGAGAACTTTGCAGGTTAGTCGAAAATTCTATTACTAAGTGTTAAAAAGTGTTTTTAACTCGGGATTGACTGCGAGTCAATTGCGAGATCATAATTGGCTGCGAGCCAATTATGAGTCATATTCTTATGACACTCATGCAGTGAATATGTGCCACCTGGACTAGATAATATGCACATTAACTGCAAACTAAAAAAGTGTTTTTAACTCGGGATTGACTGCGAGTCAATTGCGAGATCATAATTAGCTGCGAGCTAATTATGAGTCATATTCTTATGACACTCATGCAGTGAATATATACTTATCACCTTGACTAGATATGCACATTAACTGCAAGCTTTTGTCCGCGAGACAAAATTAACGCAAAATGCGTACATACTCGTACATACTACCTCCATATTCGTCCGCTCACTTATTGTATTCTTTAGAGATACAAATGAGGTTGAGCACCATGCACAAGACGAATTCACCATTCTCTGAACAAGGGGGAAGTCGTGAAGAGTCAAAGACGACCAACTATATCAGATTCGTCACTAAGGACCGACTTAGCAAGCCTAACACAAATTGATTTCGTTTCGTTCACAAATACTCGAGAAGTATCCGGAACACAGGTAAATTAATTATTTACCTACTTATAAAGAAGGTTACTTTTTACTCTTATTATATTTTTTTCGGGCGACGTAGCAAACGCACGTGCACTGTTTGTTCAAACTTTTAAAAGTGAATATTTAAGTGAAATGCCGAAACGAAAACGCGAACAACAGAAACGTAATCGTCGAAGGATTATTATAGAATCCTCATCAGACTCCCGGTATGCATTCATAATTCAACCTACCCTCGCATAAAAATAATTTTTCACTATCATAATATTGCATTAAAATACAGCTAAATTATATCGCTTTCAAAGCAGAAAACCGGCTTATTCGAACGTACAAACGCCTGATGGTTGACCAAGAGTTAAAACGATGGCCGTCTACCTTACTTTTCATCATACCTGTGTAAGAAAAACATACAACAAACATTTTTCTCTAGAAATCACAAATCATTGTGTAACTGAACAACCTGGCGATTCACAGAGTGTTAACACAAAGGTTTCACAGAGACTAAAACTTTATAGTCTCGTACCTACATTTTCAGACTGTAATATTATGTAACAGAACAACATGGCGGTTAACCGAGAGTTAACACGAGGGTTTAAATACACGCTAAAAGTTTCGTCTTGTACGTTCCATACAACAACGGGGTGTAGGCGAACAACCTGGTGGTTAACCGAGAGTTATCACGAAGGTTTAACAGAGGCTAGAAGTTACGCCTTGTATATTTCATACGATAATATTATGTAACCGAAAAACCTGGCGGTTAACCGGGGGTTAACACGCAGATTTAATAGATGCTCTAAGTTTGTCCAGAGCTCGATCCAGAACTCCTCGGGGTACTCGGAGATAGAAGAGACAGGAAATGATCCAAAATTTGGTGAAAAATATAATAAATGAATAGACCTGAAAGAAATGTAAATCATTCAGTGAATGAAATAGTCAAGATCTCAGGTTCAAAATTTCCAGATGTAATTGTTCACAATATAAAACCTCTCAGTATCAAACGTACATACACCGTCAGAGAGGTAACAAAAGGTCTGAGATAATGAATATATCCTTTTTATCAGTTATCTAGGTACTTTAGCGTTATATAAATTCAATTTATTTACGAATACTGTAGATACAGAAAACGAAAATAAAAGCGGCTACTTAGTATCTTGCCTCATAGTGGTGTGCAAAGAAAATTTGCAACAAAAATGTGTAGTAAAATTGCAAAAATTACCCACAAGTTTTACGTTTTTCCTACCCACATGTTCTTGGGCTCAAATCTCTAGTTTTATATCTCCATCGTGCTGGAAGCATAATATATCATACATCCGATGACGCGTAAGAATGGTTGACTAAACTTAGAAGACAGAAGAAAAATAAAAACCTAATTGAGAACCTTTTCCGTTTTGGAAGTCGGTTAAACGGCGAGTATTTTTACGACCGGAAGTAGACTTCGTATGATGTACCTAACAATGTAAAATTTTATCGTATTATTGTTTTTTTTAAAAAGATTTTTCGCGGGCTAGCGGGCAAGCATTACTGCAAACTCGGGATAATGCATAGTTCATGCTGCCCGAAGCGGGATCTTAACTTTAGTATCTATGCATCGTCCATATATTGGAAACAATCTCTGAAAAACCGTCATGACACTGTCGTTATTATAATACCTACATCGTTATCACTCGTGGAAAACATACAATTTACTCCGCCTTAACATACTCCATAATAACTTGCATAATGCAAAATTAAAATACTTTGTTTTTTGTAAAAAGAGTAAAGAGTATAGATCCACGCTCTCAGCGCGTCTACCTTAATAATTGACGGAGGGAAATGATTTAACGCATTCATTCAAAAATAAGTAGGTACTTATGAATATTAAATAATTTATAATGACTGATGACACATGTTTTTAGCGACATGAACAACTAGGTTGTCCATTGTTAAAAAAGTATAGTAGCCTGATATCTCACTTAATTTAAAGCTTCTAACGTCAGTGGGGTTTAAAGCCCAAACCGACCGACTTACACCTCCAAGTCGACATTAGTACTACCTAGTAGTCAGTGGCGTAACTATACCATCTGAGGCCCGTGGCAAATTTTTCGGATGGGGCCCTCCGGCGTCCCAGTAAAAATAGTCACGTTAGAATTTAATTTTAATAAACCACTGATGTTATTTCTGAGCTCGTGGCCTCTTGGGCCGGGGCCCTCTTTGGTCGGGGGCCCGTGGCATTTTGCCAGTCCTGCCACCCTATAGTTACGCCACTGCTAGTCGACCGAGTATATTCATCATTTTTCATTTATATTCTGCGGGGAACTTATACACAAATAGGTATTTGTCGTATTCCATAATCTTGATTATGGCATAATTTTTTGACAAACATCATAAAATGGTACCATTATTAATAATTTTATTAAATATGTGCCTGTTACTACAGGCACATAATTTACCTCTACAACAATAAAGGACCTCTACAACAGGACCGGAATAACCCGTTACTTTCCCGCCGCGTTTTGAAAAATAATAATTTTCTCCCCCCTTCTGGGTAGGTTTCCAAACGTTCAAACGTCCCATTGGACGTCTGTTGTGTGTAAATACAACCAAGTACTGGGCCGGCTAATATACTTTTGATTAGATTATAAATCTTGCAGCATTAACATCAATAATTATTGGTTTCATTTGCTTGCATCCAACCTGTAAGCTTGTTACTCTAGTAAAAAGCGCAACATTGTATTTCTAAAGTAAAATGAATACTTAAGAAAAATCTTAGACTCATGAACTATACATATGATATAACTATACGTAGATGAGAATATCAAGAAATCCGCACATGATTCCAACCTTAAGCATAAAGCTGCTTAAAACATTACGACTCAAATAAGAGATTGAAAAAAAAAAAATATTGAGAACAATAATTAGTACCTATCTATTCAACATGGATACAGTTCTTGCAAAAATAGATATTTTCTGTATCTCTAAACATCTACAATGTAAAAATTATATCTGAAGAATGAAGCGACGAAATATAATAGATGATCAAACGAACTTCCTGAAGTGAAGTTCGATCATTATTATATGAGTCGCTTCATTCGAAGATATATAAATAAATTCCCATCCCACCCAACCCGAAATATATTTTTGCAATAACATTAGGTACTTATATATCTCTAAAAAGAATGACGAACAAATATTGAATGTGTAACCAGGTAGGGATGCCTTAAGCGGGAGAATTTTATCATTATACTAAAATAAAACATCTCTAAAAATCGTGCGATTGTTGCTGCATGATTGAGGAAACTACAATGTAAAAATTATATCTTCGAATGAAGCGACTCATATAATAATGATCGAACTTCACTTCAGGAAGTTCGTTTGATCATCTATAATCTGCCACAGAAGGTAAATCTATGTGGTACAGTGCGTATCTTGAACTTGCGGCCCGCGATATTCTCCACACCACATAAATCTTCCAAAATACCCTCAACGTACGTTTCACTCCGACACCGGAGCATCCTCAGGAGATGTTGACTCTACAATGCAATGTGAAGTGACGATTTTAAAAAGGTATAAAAGACAGATTTTGCGACAAAATCGATCCAGATCCAGATCCGTTCAGCCCTTCTGGCGCGATTGAGTGACAAACATCCATCTATCCAAACTTTCGCATTTAGGGCGCCTTCAAATTTGCCGCAAAGTGCCGCACGGAAGCAGCGCGGCTGCAGCGCTGCGGTCGCGCTGCTTTGTAAATCCATATAAATAAAAAACACGCGACTGCAGCGCTGCACCCGCGCTGCGGCCGCGCATCAGTTCATCGATCGACTAGTGACGGGACTGCGCACGTATTTTTGTTCAAGTTCAAGAAAATCAGGTAGAAGAATTTATCGATGAGGTTGAGAGTCGTCCAGCAATATGGGATTCGAAGTCCGACAAGTACAGCAATAAAATCGATAAGAAAAAGGCTTGGGAAGAAATATGCATTAAATTTATTGACAATTTCACAAACAAGACTCCAAGTGAAAAATAATGAAGCATGTAAGTATAATATTATGTATTGTTAACACAACTACTTTATATTTTCGTTGTTTCGTATTAATAAGTGTTTCTTCGTCAGAGTCCATCGTGAAAATAAATATAGGTACAACCCTATGATGTTCGAACCTCGCGACAGGAGCGCGGCCGCAGCGCTGCAGCCGCGCTGCAGCCGCGCTACGCTTTGCGGCAAATTTGAAGGCGCCCTTATAATATTATAGTATATATACAGATTTATTGTAATACGAATATTACAATTAAATTATAATTAGTAGGGCAACACCAAGAAAAAATGTTAGTAAAAATAAATAAACATAAATATAATGAAGAATAAAAAGAGAAAAATTCTCAACGAGGTGACAATGGGACAGTTTTTCGCGTGAAGTTTCATGAAAAATCTTTCCTAGTAATTTCCACTGAAGCGCCTCTAAAAATGATTTTTTGCACAAAATAGCTGAAGCGAGAGCAAAAAATGAACTGCGTGATGTAACACGAATGAAACGAAACGAGGGAGCTAGTTTTCATTTTCGCTTTTGTATCAGATTTGCCCTTAGCGTAAATTTTACTTGAAAATGTTCTACAGTATATTTTTAACAATAATATTTACACACTAGCTTTTACCCACGGCTTCGTTTTTCATACAAATTTCAAGGAGTGAGACCGCTTGAATTTGTTTGGTTGCGCGATAGTTTTAATTTTGCGATAACTCCTAAGATATTATTTAAAATTGTATTTAAATGTTTTTTTGGTTATACTCAAACTCAAACTCAAATAATCTTTATTCATAATTGGTACCTACAAAGTACACCTTCTGAACGTCATGTTTATAAAGAATAAGAGTTGATGGTTATTGGTTGGTGATTATCACGTTATTACATAGTATTATTATAATTATAGTGGAATCTCCTAATTTTCCGAAATAAAATGTAGCCTATGTGTTATCCCAGACTATAATCAATGTACTACACAATTAGCCACAAGTAACAGCTAACTTCAAAATTGGCAAAATTGGAACTGCACAGCTCAAGCCCCTATTCAATGTTAATAAAAATATTTAACAATCTGCCTGACTACATTAGGAACATCGGAAAATAAAATAAGTTTAACAACACGCTAAAAAACTACCTGATTGAAAAATGTTACTACAAAATTAATGAATTCTTAAATGATACTGACAAACACTAATAAAATCGGTCTCCCTACCACCATGTACTATTCTTATGCCACACCCAAACTGGGTATCCATAGCATGCCTTATTTACTAACGACTATAATATTATGCTAATTAAGAAATAATGTTACTATGGAATTGCAACTAATAAAGAAATTTAAAATTGAAATTGAAATTGAAATTGAACTTCTGTAAGTTTAATAATTGTTTAAGGTAATTGTGCAGTCAAGGGTTAACTTGTAGTGGTTAAACAAAAAAAAAAAAAAGCTTTAAAATTGACAAAGATGCTGGGAAAATAAACTACTTCGATTATTGAATTTCTTTAATTACAAATTAATTATAGAAAACTTTTACTCAAAATAACTTATTTAAAATTACAAATTATAGCTTGAATTATGTAGGTAGCTCTAACATTACCTAATAATACGTTGAATCGTGTCCCACGGCGAATGCTGACCTCCGCTTTTCAAGGATTGTTACCAAGGGCTCTTCCAAAGTTTAAAGTGCCCATTCATAATTTGACACAGGTAGAGTCACAGCTCAAAACGGTAAAGGGGCGAACAGGCTTATCTAGTACTAGCTGATGCCCGCGACTTCGTCCGCATGGATTGAGGTTTTTTGGTTCCCGCGGGATCTCTTCAATTTTCCGGGATAAAAAGTAGCCTATAAGTTATTCCAGTCTATACTTTATCTCTGCGCCAAATTTCATCTAGATCCGTTCAGCCGTTCTGGCATGATTGAGTAACAAACATGCATTTGAGGTTTTTTGGTTCCCGCGGGAACTCTTTTATTTTTCGGGATAAAAAGTAGCCTATGTGTTATTCCTATACTCTATATCTGTGCCAAATTTCATCCAGATCGCGCAGCCGTTTTGGCGTGAAAGAGTAACAAACCTCCTCTATTGACGACCTCCGTGGCGCAGTGCGTAGCGCTGTTGTCTTAGCGTGCGGAGGTCCCGGGTTCGATCCCCGGCAGGGTCAATTTGGGAATTTATAATTTCTGAATTTTCCCTGGTCTGGTGGGAGGCTTCGGCCGTGGCTAGTTACCACCCTACCGGCAAAGACGAGCCGCCAAGTGATTTAGCGTTCCGGTACGATGCCGTGTAGAAACCGAATAGGGGTATGGGTTTAATATAACTGCCATGCCCCTAACAGGTTAGCCCGCTACCATCTCAGACTGCATCATCACTTACCATCAGGTGAGATCGCAGTCAAGGGCTAACTTGTAGTGGATGAAAAAAAAATACATCCATACATACAAACTTTCGCGTTTATAATATTAATAAGGATAAGTTTCACTTTTGCAACTTGAGAATGTTTAAGTTAAAAATACGTGAAATTAATTACTGAGTAAAAGAAAATTTATTTTTAATTAATAATCTACAGGATTTTCACTACAAAAGAAAGCGCTATCTTGTAATTAGTTCCTTCACGCAAAACCCAGCTCTTTTGTAACACAATTAATAAAGATAAGAAATAAAGTAGGTAAAGTAATTTGGGGACGGTGTAATTTTCTTACAAGAGTAAACAAGCGACAGAAATACAAAGGACCTTAATTATAATACTGTGACAAGGTCAGGGCTGACACTTGTACCTTTAAATATTTAAAGAACACTCTAAGAAATTAAAAGAGAAAATAACCCTCATTTACTTTTTCTTACAACGTATAACTTGAGGACCTTCAGGTTATAAGTTAATGGGCAAATTCTGGGAAAATACCTGTACCTAATCTAGACTTTATTATCGCTTTCTACCGAGCATGATTATAATAGCAAACATTTTTTTTCCAAACTGGATATGTTTTGGTCATTTTCTAAACCACGTTTAACCTGGCGAATGATATACCACTAAATGTCAATTTTACCAACTCCGAATAATAACGTTTTATCCACGTTTAACCTATGAATAAATTTCAAGTTCTGACAGAATTCCTATACAGCATCTATTCCAATATATCTAATTTATTCCTAGGTTAAACGTTATTCGGAGTTAGTAATATTGGCACTAAGTGCTTAAAATTCCATTAGTTCCTATGTAAAAATATTATTGAATAAGAATATGAAACAAGTGATATCCTCAATTCTTCAAAGAGACTTTTACAAGTAAAAGTCATTATACTGTCAGTTACTATTGAACCTGCCACACCCATTTAACATCCTCGTCACTAGAGAAAAACTGCAAAGTGCCAACCCTGCTGAAGGTCACTGAAGGGCGTTACCCTTCACTCTGTGAAAGGCAGTGGGAGGTCTACATTAAGTCAAGTGTTTGA
This sequence comes from Erebia ligea, assembly GCA_917051295.2. Lineage (NCBI taxonomy): Eukaryota > Metazoa > Arthropoda > Insecta > Lepidoptera > Nymphalidae > Erebia > Erebia ligea. The sequence goes on along the minus strand of OU785235.1, from coordinate 1,251,842 downwards.
CGGCTTTCTTTGCCCCTCTCAAAGTTTTATTCAAGTCTGCCAACTTACATACATTATTCAAATCTTTGTTCAAATCAAAGTTCGCTCTTTCCCTTTGTGTAATTTTAGTTTGGATTATGTATGTCGAGAGTTCTAAATTAGAGCACCCTAGACTTGCTTTTGTACCTTTGACGGCGCTAAATCCAGAAAAACCTGTAATTGTAATTGGGCTCGAGATTTATTATTTTACTAGCTGATGCCCGCGACTTCGTCCGCGTGGACTAAGTTTTTTCGATTCCCGCGGGAACACATTAATTTTCCGGGATAAAAAGTAGCCTATGCATGTATGTATGTATGCATATTCTTTATAGCTGATGCCCGCGACTTCGTCTGCGTGGAATAAGTTTTTCAGTTAATCTTCCAGGATAAAAAGTAGCCTATATTACTATCCCACGGTATAATCCCCCTATAATGGTGAAACACGTACTTCTTCATATTTTAACGAAAGCCCAAATGCTGTTTCATGGCTATAACTTGAGAAATTAAGGACTTTCATACAAACTCTCAACCCCTATTTCACCCCTTGGGGGGTGGAATTTTGAAAAACTGTGAAACACATAATATGTTTTCATTTTCAACCCGCAGCTCATATATCAAGTTTCATGGCTATAACTTGAGAAATTAAGGATTTTCATACAAACTCTCAACCCCTATTTCACCCCTACGAGGGTAGAATTTCGGGATAAAAAGTATCCTATGTCCTACCTCGTATAGTATGGGCTCAAATCGTGCCAAGTTTCGTTTGAATTCATTCAGTAGTTTCGGCGTGATGCGCGGCCAAGATACAGACAGACAGACAGACAAAAATGAAAAAAATTACAGATTTGGCTTCAGTATCGAATAATGAGTGCCCTCCAAAAAAAATTTTCAAAATATCTTCAATGTACAGAATTGGACCTGTTACAGTTTTATTATAAGTATAGATTATCAAAGTTAAAGTTAGAACAGTCTTTATGTATGCTAAACATTCTGTATCCTAAAGACCAACATAAGCTGTTTACTTTAATGCCAAAAATCAAAAAACTCCGACGAGGTTTTCAAACACCGAAATCATTTTAGAAATCTTAGGCAAAACAAAAGTTAATCAAGAAAAAGTATTTTCATTCCTTACAAAAGTCTGAAAAAAACCAACAATAAATTAGAAGCATTGAGATAACGTTTGGTGTTTTTAGGAAAATGACGTTACTTATTCAGTACTTTACACTTACTGCTATCATACCACTTATAATAATTGAAATGAATAACCTAAAGCTCTGTACAAGTCACGGATAAATTCTGCCTCTATTTTCTTTGTGTCTTGTTCAATTCCTTTATTCCCTTTTGTACTCCGAGATAAACGACACAATTTAGCGACGCGGTAATGTCATTTGATTCGAGGTCACGGCCGCCATCTTGTTACGTCACACCTGAGATTTGATGTTATTACCGCCATTAGACGATATTTTTTGGAAGTCGAGAGTCCTTTCTCTTGAGACAGCCGTCTCGAGGACCTACTTGTTTGCAAGTGGATGTCCCGAGAAATATTTTCATGCATTTTCGAAACACTTTCAGTACCTAATGAGGCTGGTTCTTGGATTATATTATTTGTTTAGTTTTGTTGTTGAGAAATGATTTGTTCAGGTACAAGTTAAGCTTCGTCTGCAAATTGAAAGCCGTTGATATCATGCTCCTCACATAATAGGGATAATGACAACTAAATCAAATCAGCAACTCTTTATCAAACTTAAAAACACACTTGTAATATAGAAGTTGTATGAAATTCACAGTTGTGACGTCATCAAATTTCAACGCGCTTTTTTTCTT